>OY755077.1:6276955-8697289 GCA_963576755.1 Noctua janthina
AACGTTTAACAATAACAAAGCCATTTATTTCCCAAAATATAACATATTACACTTTTATAACAGTTTTTTAATAACTATGTCATGCAGTATTAAAATCACATACAACATAAAGATAAGAACTAAAAATTATTATTGTTATTGCTACACACTATCATTAACACTACAAACAGAATATTTACCATGTTTACTGATTATTTTGAATTCCCGATATTACGGCGTTGTTGCAAGCACCATGGTCACGGATAAACACACAGCAAAACACAGTTACACACTGAAAAAGGTTTCGCAAACGTAGTTTGTTGCATGTCCCTCATTCTAAGG
The DNA here is from genome assembly GCA_963576755.1 of Noctua janthina. Lineage (NCBI taxonomy): Eukaryota > Metazoa > Arthropoda > Insecta > Lepidoptera > Noctuidae > Noctua > Noctua janthina. Next base: position 6,277,277 of record OY755077.1, read on the forward strand.
CGCGAATAATACAGAAACGGCGTAAGGTGAAGGCGCGGCGCAGGCTTTATAACGAAACGAAAGAACAGCGTGATGCGCCGTGCCGTTTGATGTTACTCACGACACGTGGCCTACGTACATTTTGTGTAAAAACGTTTTGAAGCGGCATCATGCCTGCGCTGCGCCTGAGCCGCGCCTTCAGCTTACGCCGTTTCTGTCTAATTCGCGCCTAAGTCGGCATACAGGATTCGTTTCTCCTCCGTGCGAGCAGAAGTTTTAATAAACGGACTACAGGGGGCCTACCATGACGTTTTAAAGCAGGAGTTATTCCAGTGTGGGAAAGAGATAGCGTTAGACGACCTGTATAGCGGAGCCGGGTGAGTTATTTTACAATGAACTTATGGATGTGTGTAGCGAGGACAGTTGGTCGTGTATAGATGTAGAAATGTTAGGGAGAAATTCCGGTACCTATACTTATATCAGTGATGCGCATGGGACGCCCAGCTGGCTCGATCATTGTATTGTAACTCACGCGGCGAAGCAGTCTGTTACGAATATTTTTGATGAGTATAACACTCTGTGGTCGGACCATTTTCGTCTCATTGTGGAATGCAATCTACATGTATTGACGCCCAAGATAGTTACACGTGCGGTTTGTGATGAAAATGTGGATATCATATGGGGTAAGAAATGAGAAACAGGTCGTAATGTATAATGAGGAGTGTCAGAGGAGATTAAAATTAATTGATTTTCCTTCGGAATGTTCGCAATGTGCGGAGTATTTTTGTTGTAACCATGACCATCAGCGTGTCCTAGATAAACTATACTCTGACATTGTGTCTGCCCTTCAGGGCGCGGCAATGGTGAGTGGGGGACGCGCGCGGAAGGGTGGGCGTGGTGCACTTGGCGGGTTGGAATAGGCATGTTCGCGAGGCTTCCAGGGTGGCCAGGCTGAGGTTTAGCGAGTGGGTTCTGTGTGGCAGACCTAAATCCGGTTGTGTGTATGAGGAGATGCGAGAGAGTAGAAGAGTGTTTAAGTCCTGGTTAAAGTGGTGCCAGAATAATCAGGACCAGATTCGGATGGACGCCCTCGCTGAACAACACTCGAAGGGTGACTTCTGTGGCTTTTGGCGAAAAACGAGGAAAGTAAACTCGCGGCCTGGTCTTTCTGGGAGCGTCGATGGCTTGAGTGATCCTGAGAGCATTGCGAACGTTTTCAGAGAACAGTTTTCGGTTCGGTCGCCGCTCGGTCCGGCGGGTAGGGTGCTAAATGCTGACACGAACAATAAAATTGTGGGTATAAGTTTCCTCGCGAAAGATATTGCGAAAACCATAAGCCAGATTGAGCCGGGAAAGTCTCCTGGGCACGACGCGCTCAGCATTGAGCACCTACAGCACGCCGGACCACACTTGGTGAGAGTTCTTGCAATGTTCTTTTCGCTGTGTGTGAGCCATTCCTACCTGCCCGCGGACTTTATGAGGGTAGTTGTGGTGCCGGTGGTTAAAAATAAAACGGGCGATTTGGCGGATAAAAATAACTACAGGCCTATATCGCTTGCAACTGTAGTGGCGAAGGTATTTGACGGTGTGCTTAACACACAGTTAAATAAACATGTAACACTTCATGATAACTAGTTTGGTTTTCGACCTAAACTGTCCACAGAGAGTGCAATACTGGGTCTAAAGCACACCGTTAAGTATTACACGAAGAGAAAGACCCCGGTATACGCGTGCTTCCTCGATTTATCCAGGGCCTTTGACCTCGTTTCGTACGACATCCTCTGGGGGAAGCTGGAGAGCACGGGCTTGCCGTGGGAACTCATCAGCATGCTCCGGTACTGGTACGGCCACCAGGTCAATAGTGTCCGGTGGGCGGGAGCGATGTCAGACCCTTATATTAACGAATGTGGCGTAAGACAGGGCGGTCTGACCTCCCCTACATTGTTCAATTTCTATATGAATGAACTGATCGTCTCGCTCAGCAGTCAACATGTCGGATGCTATATTGACGGAGTCTTTGTCAACAATATGAGCTATGCGGACGACATGGTGTTGCTGAGCGCGTCGATTTGTGGGTTGAGGAGACTATTCAGTAAGTGTACGGAATACGCGCATGGACATGGTTTGAAATATAATGGAAAGAAGAGCCAGTACATGGTTTTTCACGCCATCGGTGTGTCGAGCCCTATGAGCATTCCGAATGTCAATCTAAATGGTGTTCCAATAGACAGAGTGAACCAATTTAAATATCTAGGACATCTACTCACCGAGGACCTTAAAGACCCTGCTGACATGGATCGGGAGCGGAGGGCACTGACGGTGCGAGCCAACATGATAGCCCGCAGGTTTTCACGTTGTACTACGGGTGTGAAAGTCACGCTTTTTAGAGCGTACTGCACATCCCTATATTATACGTATAGGCTGTGGGTTGACTATAGTGAAAGGGCATACAGTGCCCACTGTGTCCAGTACAACAACGCGTTCCGGGCGGTGTTGGGGCTGCCCCATTTTTGTAGCGCATCAGGGATGTTCGCGATGGCACGCACTGATTGTTTCTACGCTTCTATGCGTAAGCGGTGCGCGTCCCTGGTGCGCCGGGTGCGGGCCAGCCCCAATGCTATCCTGGCAATGATAGCCAACAGGCTGGACTGCCCTTATATCCGGCATTGTTGTGGCAGGCATGTTGCTGTTCCAGTGCCGGTGAGAAAATTGTAATTATTGTGTGTTTTTTTTTTTTTTTTTTTTGTGTTATTAATGAATAAGTTTTAAATTTGATTATATAATATTAGGAGTAAAATCTAAATTTAATTAATTTAAGTTGGTTATGTAAATGTATGTGTAATTTAATTTTTTATTGATTATTTAAATGTTCGTGTTTTTAAATGTGACTTTAATTTTTATATGGACAATGTCTGAAATAAATGATTAATAATAAATAATAAGAGTGTTGCGCTTTGTGAAGCGGGCGTTCTCGGGAACTGATGTTAGTTTTCGAGACTACTTAGCCCGCGTCACAGAGCGTATCGACTTCCTGAAGCAGAAGATCTGTGCATGGGCAAGCCGTATTCGTCGGTACAAGCGGCGAGTGGAGCGTTACACTCAGAATCGCACATTCCGAAGTGATGAAAGGTGGGTATATAGGGCTTGGGAACGACCGGACCAAGGTGTGACTGATACGCGTCTACCAGATGATGACGCCATGTGTTCGTTCTGGCGCAACATCTGGTCGGTGCCTGTCAGTCACTCTGAGGGTGATTGGACCCGGGAGGTTGAACGAGCGTGTGATTCAATACCTGAAATGGGGGCAATTATCATCAGCCCCCAAGATGTAGCTCGTGCAGTCCGTCCGTTGCCTAACTGGAAATCTCCAGGGCCGGATGGACTGCACAACTTCTGGATTAAATGGTTCCAGAGATCACATGTTCGCTTAGCATCCCAGTTTCAGTCAGCCTTAGAGTCAGGGTCGCTGCCCCAGTTCTTGACGACAGGAATTACCCACCTGCTCCATAAATCAGGTAGTACTGCGGAACCCAAAAATTATAGACCAATCACTTGTTTACCAACGGTCTATAAAGTTCTTACATCCATTTTGAGAGCTAAAATCAATCATCATATTGATAGTAATTCTATCATGTCTGCCTCTCAGAATGGATGTAGGAATGGGTCCCGCGGTACTAAGGAGCTGCTCCTTATTGATATGGCCATTAGCCAACAAGTTCGCCGCTCGCGAAGGGATCTGTCTACATGTTGGATAGATTACAAGAAGGCCTATGATTCTGTCCCTCATACATGGCTCATGAGGGTGCTGGAGTTGTATAAAGTTGATGCAACTCTGCGTACCTTCCTGATGTCATGTATGGGGCACTGGAGAACGGTCCTTCGCTATCCAGGATGTCGACAGATCCAGGGGAACAGCGAACCGATAAAGATTGAGCGTGGTATATTCCAGGGTGATAGTCTGAGTCCATTGTGGTTTTGTTTAGCCTTGAACCCTCTCAGCACACTGTTGGAGGGTTCAGGTCTAGGCTATCGGTTGAGGAGAGGTGGTCAGGTCATATCTCACCTTCTTTACATGGATGATCTGAAACTCTTTGCCCCCAACAACTTGCAACTGATGAAGCTACTGAAGGTAACGGAAACTTTCAGTAGCGCCATCAGGATGGAATTTGGTGTGGACAAATGTGCAGTCATGCATGTGAAGCGAGGGGAGATTATGGAATCCGTGGGAACTCAACTCTCGGATTCCATACACCTTAGATCCCTCTCCTCAACAGAAACCTACAAGTATTTGGGTATGTCGGAAGCATTAGGTATCAATACTGCCGACATGAAACAATCATTGAGGGACCGCTTCTTTGGCCGCCTGAACAAAGTACTAAGCAGTCTTTTGTCAGGTGGAAACAAGGTGCGCGCCTTCAATGGTTGGGTCATGCCGGTTTTGATGTATTCTTTCGGCATACTCAAATGGACTCAGACGGAACTTGATGCCCTGGATAGGAGGGTCCGCGCACTGCTGACCGCAAATCGAATGCATCACCCGCGGTCGTCGGTGATGAGACTGTATATCCCGCGGAAGTGCGGGGGTCGTGGCTTCTTAAATGCTAAGACCCTGCACAACCGTGAGATATGCAGCCTCAGGGAATACTTCCTAGAAGTCGACGAGGGGATGCACCGAGATGTGGTCTCAGTGGACAAGGGCCTCACCCCGCTCTCTCTGGCTAACGAGAACTGGCGCAAACCTAGAGTATTAGATACTAATGATCGCAAGGAGGTATGGCAGGGCAAGGAGCTTCACGGACGCTTTTACCGGGCCCTACATGGACCCGATGTAGACTTCTTAGCGTCCGTATCTTGGCTGCGTTTCGGTGACCTATTCGGGGAAACCGAAGGTTTTGTCTGTGCAATAATGGACGAAGTTATGATGACGAATAACTACCGGAAATACATTGTGAAGGATGGCACGGTTGACATATGTCGGGCATGCCACCGTCCGGGAGAATCGATCCGACACATTATTTCTGGGTGTTCTCGTCTGGCTAACGAAGAATACTTGCATAGACACAACCTCGTTGCCAGGATTATCCACCAGCAACTTGCTTTGAAGTACAACCTTGTGGAATCAGAAGTACCATACTATAAGTATGCGCCCGACCCAGTTCTCGATAATGGTAATATCACGTTGTATTGGGATCGATCTATCATCACTGACAGGACTATTGTTGCCAATAAACCTGACATTGTGGTGATAGATCGATTGGAGCGTCGCGCAATGATTGTTGATATAACGGTTCCGCATGACGAGAACCTCGTGAAAGCAGAGAAAGATAAACAATTCAAATATCTAGATCTGGCTCGCGAGGTTGTCGACATGTGGGACGTGAGTACAGCAGTCATTGTGCCGATAGTCGTGTCGGCCAATGGCTTAATAGCCAATAGCCTCGACAAACATCTGAGGAGGCTCTCGCTTGGCAGCTGGATCAAGGGCTTGATTCAGAAAGCAGTACTTCTGGACACGGCGCGTATTGTTAGGAGGTTCCTCTCTCAAGAGCCCTGACCACCGGTATTTCGGACCCTGTTCCCGATACCAGTGGGCTACTATTTTTTATATTTTTAAATGTTTTTTTTTATATTACTTTGTATAGAAATATTTAAAAATGTAAATTATATGTATAGAAATGAATAAAGGAAAAATAATAAATAAAGACGTCATAGTAACCCCCCTGACTAGTGAAGATGATTTGGACATTTTCAATATCAATGTTTTTCAGATTAAGCATTTTTTTGGTGAAAAGCTTTTTGACCCGACTACGGCGAAGGCAGAACATAGGGTTATAATTTTAGCAGTCTATGTATGTATGTGTGTTTGTATTTACGTATGTTCCTCCGTAGCGCCTAAACTATTCATCCGATTTTAATGAATAAGGTGTCAATCGATTCGTTATTACGGCCCGGGTAACAGGCTACATTTTAACCGGCTTCAACGATAGGAGGAATCGATTTTAACTTGTAAACCCCGAATTTAATTAAGAGTGTGATTTTTCAGTAGTCGGGTTATTTAGTTGTTGTATACCTACCACATAAATTCTTGTTACGGAAAAGTAATTGTTTGCGTCTGAATATTTTATTTTCTTTTTATTTTGTAGAATCGATCGTGTTATTTTGTTTCCCAAATTATGTAATAGGTATGTTGTACCTACCTTTTTTTGTTGTGTTTTTTGTTTCAAGTGTTTATCAGTGGAAACGTGTAAATGGCCTTCAAGTGCATGTTGTTTAAGAACACTGTTTATGTTAGCTGTACCTATGTTTCACGGATCGAATAAAATAAAATAAAAGGCGGCTGATGAAAGAAAGAAAGAAAAAATATTTATTTGAACAGGTACATGACGTGAATCATACAAAATGACAAAACAATAAACAATAAAATATAAATTCAACAGACTACGACGACATCGTCGACGTCGTGATGACTTTGTCTTTAATCTGTTGAATATGTGTGTTAAACTACAACTAAAAAACCCGACTACTGAAAAATCACGCTCTAATTAAATTTGTGGTTTACAAGATAAAATCGACTCCTCCTATTGTTGAGGTCGGTTAAAATGTAGCCTATGTTACGCGGGCCATAATAACGAATCGATTGACACTTTATTCATCAAAATTGGATGAATAGTTTAGATACTATGGAGGAAAATACTCGGGCTATCATGGCGCTTGTTTAGAATCGGGCGTTACTTAGCCGAAATCAATAATGTTATAATGTTACCGCAAAGTAACGCCCGATTCTACAGCTTATCGATTTGTGACCTTTCATTTATTTCTTAGGTTCGTATAAATAAATGATTTAATTCAAATAATTAGCACTGGGTCCGTGTAGTACAGAGAAGAGGTCTTTGGTTCATCAGCGGCAAATTTAGAGGCGGATTATGCCAACGCATTGATGCATTAATTTAAAAGAACTGCTGTTTAAAAAAAAACCAGGTCAAGTGCGAGTCGGACTCGGGCGTGGTACCTACGTAATTGGGGAGCCCCCTTTAATTTTTAATTTATTTTTATTATTTGTCGTTATAGCGGCAACAGAATTACATATTCTGTGAATATTTCAACTGTCTACCTATTACGGATCATGAGATACAGCCCGCTGACAGACAGACGGACGGACAGCGGAGGCTTAGTAATAGGGTCCCGTTGGTTACCCTTAGGGAACGGAACCCTAAAAAACAGTTCTAACATTACAATTAAATATTATTATCACGTGACTTGAAGTCCCCAAGGTTGTAACTATGGGGAAACGCAGACGCTAACCCATTTTTCTCGAAATCATACCAAAATATGCGAAAAAACGACGCAATTGAAAACGTTCGATTTGACATTTCAATAAAAGAAAAAAAAAAACCTAAAACTTTTGCTATAGCAACAAAAATCGAATTGATTAAATATACCTATTACAATTCTAAATTCAAAATAAATAATGAATAAAGTGTTAAAAAAAAACTGTCAAAAAACCTGGAACGTAGCTTCCTTAAAAAAATAGCTGCATAAACATTTATTTTTTTTTCAGGATTTTTTGGCGCTTTCCGTCTTTTGGAAGGCCGGCTGGTGTTAGCATATTCATGTATTTTTGAACATGGTTTCCGCGTAAAATCGCGAGTTTTGGAGATCCTTTTGTAACTAAAAATGAACTGCAGCGTCATTCTGCTTGGCGATCACTACTGCATGCTTCTTTTGGCGCTTCAATGACATTGCTACGAGGGCGTTGTTGGTAATCATTTGTGAAGTAGTTTCTGGATATTGTTTAGGAAAAACAAGGCGGTAGCGTTAGTTCCAACTATTGCCACGCGCCAAAAAAAATTTGTCGCACTCTAAGTTTTTCGGTAACTTACGTCAATCTCATTGGAACTGAATTGCTTTATAATGGAATAATATTATGGAAATCTAAGATGTCGCAATATTCATTTTGACCTGATTTTCGTTATCAGCGACCCCGAAAACCACGTAAACGACACCCATGACAGAAAAACCCAAAAATTTTGTCTAATGTTTAGGTCAGAATCGAATACACCGGCTTCATACATATCGTTATCACTGTCGTCATTGACAAATCCATTTTATAACACTTGTTGTTTTCAATATAAACAACACACTGCATGATAGAGTCGGTTACTTTTGATTATCTCCCGACATATAAAGGTAGCAATCAACAGTAACCGTTTGACATTTAGCTTACTGACAGTAAAAAAACAAAACGTTTCAGAAAAGCTTTTTTTGGTTTTTCTATGAATCAACTTATCTATGGTAAGCGGTCAACCCTCCGAGAGACAGGCTGGTGACGTGGATAGAATATTCCTTGCTAACTTTGTTTATAGAAACACCGATAGGTACTAAAGATAGGCATTTTATCTAACAGTTATACGTAAGTAAGCTATAGAAAACGGCCGTTAATAGACTCCGAACCCAAGTCGGCCATATCAAAGACAATCTCTTCAGAACCCCCAGTTCATGGACGACTCAGATCTCAAGTGTGTATGCGGCGTGTCTCCACAGACAATTGCCCATCGTCCATCTTGCATTGCATGCCCTGCACCTGCACACTTGACGATCTTATGACTGCATCAGCTAGCAGAGTTCGCATAGCTGAATTCTGGGAAAAATATGTTTAATATAATAAAATTGTAACAGGCCGATGTCTGTGCATTGAAAATATTGAAAAAGAAATTATTTGGAGGTCTTTTTTACAGCAACAAAAGCCAAAACAACAGTTTTTAGAATTTTTGTCTGTCTGTCTTTCTGTCTGTATGTTTGTACGCGCATCACGCAAAAATAATGTTTTAACGTGTTAACACAGTTTTCACCGGCCAACTGCTAAATTCAAATTTAAATTATTTATTTGTGAAACAGGTACAATATAATAAGATCTTATTCGAATGTCAGGATCGCTGTTTAACCTAGATGCTAAACTTAAAATATAGGCTTCAGTAGATATAGTTTTTTACTGGAGGAGCGTGGCTAAATAATTACAGCCGCTCGGATCGATCTTTAGGTTAAGCCGTGCGTACCACCCATTACATACCGAGTTTCCTCCTTGCCTCGGAAAGCACGTTAAGACGTTGGTACCGGCTGTCATTTGTAGATCTTTGACAGTCGTTAGGTAGTCAGTGGCCCAAAAAGTCTGACAACCAGTCTTACCAAGGGGTATCGTATTACCCAGTACTAACTGGGTTGTGGAGGTTAGATAGGCAGTCGCTCCATGTAAAATACTGGTATTCAGCTGCATCTGGTTAGACTGGAAGCCGACCCCAACAAAGTTGGGAAAAGACTAGGCAGATGATGAGATATAGTTTTTTACCCGAAAGGTGTCGCTTTGCGAAGCAAGGGCGGGTGTTTAATGATTTGCGTGCATCTAAAACGCAAGTCACGTTCAAAAACAAAGGGCTGGAGCGTCGATCACCGCAGTTTCTGAGAACACCGAGAACACACTCGTAGCTTATTTAGCTGGCAACTTTTGCCATCGACACGCTAAGAAGAAGAATGGATTCACCACTTTTTGAAGGAGAACAGAGTTATATGGGATTCCTACCTGATAAACCCAATGGGAACGAAAAGTTCTGAAGTGGCGACCGCGAACCTGAAGACGTTGCGTTGGGAGGCCTACCTCTAGGTGGACCGATGACCTGGTGAAAGTTGCGGGGATCCGCTGGATGCGAGTAGCACGGGACCGGTCAAAGTGGCGACACTTGGGGGAGGTCTATCCAGCAGTGGACGTCTTTCGGCTGAAATGTTGATGATGATAATGAAACCCCAAGAGATACACGTTCATTTGTTTTGACCCCCTTTCGAATTACAATAAACTAAATGACATACAGAACCCAATCATTCCAAATCGAAATGATCCACCAAAATATTCGGAGACTTTTTTCTCGAATTCAACTGGACAGAATAAATTGGGTCAACGATATGGCCGGCTACAAAAAATATTACATTTGCACGTCCGGTATAAGAAAATATTGCGCCTTGTTTTTGGTAACGCAACAATGTTTTGATACGAAATCGTGTTTGGCAATTTGTCTGGATGACAAAAAAGAGACGCGCAGTATATCAACATCTGCAAGCCTTATCCGAACTATGTTGGGGTCGGCTTCCACTATAACTGGACGCAGCTGCATACCAGTATTTCACATGGAGCGACTGCCTATCTGACCTTTACAACGATTTGTTTCAGATAACTTTACTTTGGTACGATCCCTGAAACAAAACTTAGATTAATGCCAAAAGGTTAGCATAATGCCAGATGGCAACACAACGTGTACCACCTGGAGCTGATTTTCAGATGCAACCCACGAGTGCCATACTCTGTCATGTCTTCTATTGCTCTGTCAGCCTGTTTGCCAATATCACCATCATAATTCTCTTGCCCTTATCAAAATGTATTTGGTGTCGGCGTAGCATGTCTTCTTCTTCCATACTTCTCTATTACTCGTCACCTCATCAGACACCTTTTTTCTAGCCATGGCTTCCTTTACACAGTCCATCCATCGTTTCTTTGGTCTTCCTTTACTCGGACTCATTTACATTCATACTCAAAACTTTCCTCACGACGTTTTCTCCATTCCTCCGCATCACATGCCCATACCACGACAACCGATTACCACACAACCTTTCAGTCACCAACGCCTTTTTCAGACTTACTCATTTCTTATTTTATACATTCGCGTAACACCACACATCCCCCTTAGCATCTTTTCTCATCTCAGCCACATGCAAATGCCTTTCATTCATCTTTTATGTGGCCAACATACCTCACAAGAAATGATTTGGCTTCAGTGCACTTCATCACCTGGTTCCTGCAACGAAAATCATCATCGGCAAAGCCTTTTCCCCAACTGTGGCGGCTACCAGAGTAACCAGATGCAGCTGAACACCAGTGTTTATATGCAGCGACGGCATAAACATACATAACATCACGCCTGTAATCCCCGAAGAGTTAGGCAGAGGCGTACCTAATAATACGCCCACATTTTGCTATTTATGTCTAAGTCCCAGCTAATAGGGGGCGAGTCTAATGCCATCAACCGGGCACAAATCCAGACTCCAAGGCTGCTCCTGTGAAATTCTGGGTGTAACAATAACACTGCCCGATCCGGGAATCGAACCCAGGACCTCGTGACCTCGCGCTTGCGGCCATTAGACCAACGAGCTGGGCTACTACCCCACACTTGTTGTTGGGTTCTTTAAAACGGCACGGTTGGCGCAGTGGCTGAGCGATTAGCTGCTGCGCTGCGTGTCACGGAACAAATATTTGTATCATCTACAGGTAGTTGTTGCGGGTCTGGCTGTTTGTGTATGTGAGTTTAAATGTTAGTAAACGCACCAACGATACAGGAGAAATTCCTAGTGGGGCAATGCTTTAAAAAAAAAAATAAAGAAAACTTTCGCGATGTAGGATTTAGATAGCTTTCGATGTTTAGTTCATAATCTGTATCATAGATGGCGCTGTAATACTTTTTGTCCTATGTTGCTGTAGTACTTTTTGTATTTATATATATATTTTGTATCTGAAACTAATTCCTCAATATACTCATGAATTTCTTGCCAAACCCCATAAAATCTTACCACTGAAACCGCCATTGCATCACTGATAGTGTGTTTGGGACACCCAACGACATATCAAACTACAAAATTTCCAGCTTAAAACGACCTCGCTTTGTATAGATTTCTCGTGCAATGAAAGATCCGGTTATTCTGGTTCTGCATAGCTACTCGTAGATTGATCCTCTTGCGTGCTCTTGCGCAACCCAAACATTAACTTACACAACAATAATATGTTTATTTTGTGATACGTGTCCCGACCTATTTTCTTTTATTTATAGATTAGTAAGTAGATTGTAAAACAGTCAAAGGTTATGGGCGCCATGTGTATTTTAACTTTATAATTTCTCTTAGAAGTCCCTCAGTGGTCCATCATCATCATTTTAATTGAAAGGCGTCCACTACTGGACATAGGCTTCCTTGAAGTGTCGCCACATTGACCGGCCACGTGCTTCTTGCACGATATTTAAAAAGCTTGGCTTGTTACCACCACCGTCTCTTTACATATACGAAACATGTATGTTTGTGAGGAAGTATAAGGAATTGTTTAATAATGCAAATGATTTATATCCTCGTAACCGACGAGACCCCCACAGGCTAGTATTGGATGTCCTTCCAAGACTAGCTAAATATAATAAAAGTTGTATATCTATGAGTGTACGTGTTTATAATAAGATACCAAGTAATCTCAAGAATCTAAACATGAGATTATTTAAAAATAAATTGCATGAATGGTTGTGTATTCATAGTTTTTATAGTGTCAAAGACTTCTTTGACAATAAATGTTAAATATTCTCGTGAAATTTTTGCACGCTTATTACTGTTAAGCAAAAACATGTATGCTCTTTCTTTTTTGTTTTTACCATCTTTTATACCATGTTTTTAAGCAAATAAATATTATTCTATTCTATTCTATTCTATTCTATTCTATTCTATTCTATTCTATTCTATTCTATTCTATTCTATTCTATTCTATTCTATTCTCTCATCCAGCGGATCCCCGCAACCTTCACCAGGTCATCTGTTTTCAACGTGGTCACTCACAATGGGCCTCATCGGAAGGCTTAAAGTAACCCAAAGTGAGAAAGCTATGCTCGGAGTTTCCTTGTGTGATCGAATCAGAAATGAAAACACCCGCAAGTGAACCATGGTTACCGACGTAGCCCGAAGAATTGCCATACTCAAGTGGCAGTGGGTTGGAAACTTTTTTCGCAGAACGGATGGCCGATGGGGCCGAAAAGTTCTGGAGCGATGACCGCGAACTGGAAGACGTTGCGTTGGAAGGCCTCCTTAGTGGTTAGCGGGCTTTAATTGTCCTAAAATCAGCATACCTGACGCTGAGGTATTTTGTAGATAGTATTTCAAATACTTATGGCTTCAAAATACATTTAGATCGTATTAATGGGTACATTCTGCAGAAAATAGCGCTCGATAGCTTTCTACGCACTTTTTCACCAACGCATCTCTGAATTTTCGAATTTATGTGCGTATTGTATAATAAGCACTGCTTCGGTGAAGGAAAATATCGTGAGGAAACTAGCATGCCTGAGAGATATTTCTCGACGGCATGTCAAGCCAAGTCAGAGGCCCATGGGCGGTGTAAAAACTTCGAGACCAGGTTAGGCACTAACCACACGATAAAGAAGAAGACCATCGCCGAAATAAAACCTAAAACATCGCGTTTAGCTACCTTACTCGCAACCAAAATACTGCGACAGTTCTTTGTTCTAAAAATAGGCCAATATCTGAGACAAAGGAGAAAAACAAGTGTTTACTAGTAACGGTCTATTGACCTATTCTCTGGATCGTCTAGAAAATCTATTTCAATGACAAGATTTCATCATTCACCGCTCTTTCCATTCATCATTCGAGATCTTGCATCCCTTTCTGGCTGCCCAAACTTCGTATCTCCATCCCTTTCTTGCGCAGGAGTTAGGAAACTGGCATGGTTTAAGAAATGCGACTTTTCCGAATGCATAATTTATTAAGATTTGCTTTTGGACGTAAACAGTTTTTGGAAATGTCGGAGGAAACCCGTTTTTGGGGTAAAAACAACGAAGATTGATCTTTCATTGGTGTGACGACATTTGTGCTTGTTTTTTGGTAGTTTCGGCGAATTTGATTGGTCATTGGAGTACTTAAGGGGTCGTCCATTAATCACGTGATGTTTTTTAGCAAATTTTTAACCCCCACCTCCCCCATGGTGATTCGTGGTGAAGTTTTAGACTACCCCTCCCTCCTCCCACCCAAAATCACGTGTATTTTTTTTGGTACAAAGTATCTTAAAAAAAATCAGAATATTATCTTTAAATACAGGTTAACAGGTATAATATAATTTAATTCTGGACAAATATGCACCGTGATAAAAATGTCAAGGTCACGCACCGCTTTTCGGTTTAGAAATCGCGTGTTCAAAGAAAAAATAAATACACGTGATATCTCACTACACCTGCCCCTCCCCCTAGTGATATTTCGTGATATTTTCCGAACCCCCCTCCCCCCCTTTCCAGCCTCGCGTGATTAATGGACGACCCCTAAGTGGCAAATGTAAGTGGCAGTGGGCAGGGCATAATGCTCGTAGAACGGATGGCCGACGGGGCCGATAAATTCTGGAGTGGTGACCGCGAACCGAAAGACGTCCGAAGAATCGGATGTAGCTGAATATGGAGGTGACTAGGTAATGGGTAGATACGATACCCCTTGGTAAGACTGGTTGTCAGACTTTCGAGCTTCTAACTAGCTGTATCACCTGTCGGAGATCTACAAATGACAGCCGAGACCAACAGCTCGGAGGGAACTCGGTATGTAATGATGGTCCGCATCCACACCAAGCACTGCTTAACCTCGAAGATCTCTCGGCTGGTATTATTTATCCACGAGCGAATGATACTGCCCAGTCAAATTCTTTGTTTACTCAAAAGAAAATGATCAAAAATCCTTGGGCTCTTTCCTCCAGATTGGGGCCATATAAGAAAGCGCTTATAAAACCGCATGGAGTAAAACGTGACAGTTTTTTTATCCAAACTGAATAGCATGTGCATTGAAGTCACATGTTGATGACAGCACGTGTGAAAGATGAGTCATTTTGAGTACAGATTACTGGAGCACGTGATTAAAAGACGAGAGAATTTCGCGTGAGGAGGAAATGGATGACACAACGGAACAGCATACTTATACTCTTGTAAGGAGGTCTTTCTCTAGCAATGGACAGCTTCTCTTGAAGGTACTGCCTCGTTTGTGGAGCGATCTTCTTCTTTATCGTGTGGTTAGTGCTTAACCTGGTGTCAGAGTTTTTATACCGCCCATAGGCCTCTGACTTGGCTTTACATGCCGTCGAGAAATATCTCTCAATCATGTCGGTTTGCTTACGATGTTTTCCTTCACCGAAGCAAGTGATAATTATACAATACGTACATGAATCCGAAAAATCAGAGGTGCGTGTCTTGGGTTACAACTCGAGACCTATGACTTGACAGCCCGACGCTCACACCACAAGGCTACCACTGCTTTGTCGAGACCCAGGATTCAACTCAGGAGGAACTCAGGATTTCATGGTCTTTGATCGGAAAGAGTTTATCGGGATTTTCCATCAGGAACTCCTTAGTAACCACCCGAAGTCTAGATTAGAGACAGCATTTAAACATAACTGGCGAATTGAGGAGGTACTATGTAGCTACACTGCCTCGTTGGTCGAGTGATCAGAAGCGCGACTGCCGAGCACTTGGTCTTGGGTTCGATTCCCGGGTCGGCCAAAGTGTTATTGGGTTTTTCCATCAGGAATTTCTCAGTAGCAGCCACGGAGTCTGGATTTGTGCCCCGTCGATGGCAATAGGCTCGCCCCCTATTACATGGGACTTAAACGTAACTGGCGAAATGTGGGTGTACTTAGGTACAGCTCTACCTAACCCTTCGGGGATTACAGGCGTGATGTTATGACAAGAAACCTCTTTTCTTCTTCCGTGGAAATTCTCATGGATTTCCTCACCACGGAAACCATACAGTGATCTTCGACTAGAAAAAATACTTACAGAACTAGATAAAAAAAACCAAGTTACAGCTCTATACATGGACATGACAAAAGCGTTTGATTATGTTGATCTTAAACTTCTTTTGCAAAAACTGGAAATATACGGAGTTCGGGGTAAAGCACTACAAATAATCAAATCATACCTTTGTAACCGAATACAGTTCACTGAAATAACACAGTTATGTCCATTTACAAAGAGTGAGATTAATTATACATCGAGTCCTAGATTTATAAAATATGGTGTACCTCAAGGGTCAATACTGGGACCACTACTGTTTCTCATCTACATAAACGATTTACCTAATGCTATTCAGCAACCTATGGTTTTATTTGCAGATGACAGTACGGTTCTTTTCACAAATAATAAAAACAAAAATCATGAACAAGAAATAAATGATTCCTTATCTAAATTAATAAATTGGCTTCAAATAAATAATTTACAAATTAATCTCACAAAAACACATTACATGAACTTTAAAAATAAAAACGCGACATCTATTCCTTTAAGTATTGCATACAATAATGAAACAGTAGCTGAAGTAGCAAATACAAAATTTTTAGGAATCCATATAGATTCGAATATGTCATGGAAAACACATGTAAATAGTGTATGTACCAAATTGAATCAATTTTCTTACGCTCTATACATGCTTAAAAAAGTATCCAACCAGACCGCGCTTCTTACTGCTTACCATGCGTATGTGGGATCCACTCTGTCGTATGGGTTAATATATTGGGGAAACTCGACTAATAAAGAAATTGCGTTCAAAGCCCAAAAAAAGTGTATTAGGTCTATATGTGGGTTACGCCAAACGGATTCATGTAAACCACATTTCGTAAATCTCAAGATTTTAACACTCCCTGCTCTATTTATCTACCTGGCCTCAATTTTAGTTAAATCAAACATTACAAGCTATGATACGTTAAAAAGCAGAAGACTTAAACATACCTTAAGAGATAAAACGTCCCACACTAGAGCGTACAGTAATAGTGTTTTCTGTATGAGCACAAAGATTTATAACAAGCTACCTATGGACATTAAGATTATAAATTCAATTATTATTTTTAAAAGAATGCTAAAAATTTTCTTAATTAAAAAGGCCTATTACTCAATAGCAGAATTTCTTGAGGAAAAATAATTTTGTTCAATAAAGTACCTATCACTAAAGTGAATATAATTCAGTAAAATATTTTAAAAGGATTATGATAATTAATATTAAATGATTACAATACTGTGACATAATTGAATTAATGAATAATGATAATTTTTAAATCAGGTAACTCATGACATGTGTATTTTTATTTAGGTATGACTATAATAATTTATAATTAATATGATGTAATGATAAAATTATATAATGTAATTAACGATGTCCTATATAAAATTAAATATTTATAACTTTTTTCTTTTTAATTAATGAATGTAAATAATGCATGTTCAACTGTTACTGTTACAATTATAAGCATATATGCATGATGAAATTGCAATGCCCTAACAGGGCCACTATGTTCTAAGAACTGATATCCTCTGTTAAGAACTTTATTTATGTACACATAGTTAGCAATAAAGAATTTGAATTTGAATTTGAATTTGACTACCTTTGGCCGGAGTGCTGGAGTTCATGGCTGGTGGGCTAAACTTCTCTAAAACTGTCCCTCTCTCTCTTCTAAGCCATTTCCGACCCCAATTTGTGAACCCTGCTTGTAGTGTATCTTCTATTTAATAGATATGGAAACACTGTCTCACAACCACAAGTAGTCAGGTAGCTGTCACTAATGACAGCTGTCAGTCACGGCGGTCGGTCGTGGCGGGAAGTTGAAAGGTGAAGTGTACCCTGGACTGGGCGCTTGGTGGTTTGGTGAGCCTGTGATATAGTTAGTAAACTGTGTTATTAACCTATTAGCTCAGCTACAAGAGGATACTACACTGCTTACCTCAAAGTGTCAGGTGTGATTAAACCTGCAGACGTGACAAAAGACATGTGGCATAATTCTAAGTCTTATAACATTGAGGTCATGGTTTACATTACACGCACACGGCACAAATACGAGATAGTCGAAAAAGTTTGTTATACAAAAAAAAAACATTACAATTAAATTAAATAATATGTCCGTGAAGGTTGCAGGGATCCGCTGGATGCGAGACGCACGGGACCGGTCAATGTGGCGACACTTGGGGGAGGCCTATGTCCAGCAGTGGACGTCTTTCGGCTGAAATGATGATGATGATAATGAATATGTCCGTATTGTCCGGTATGTAGACACATCCAATTATGTTGGATCGGACAGTCTGTGCGGGAAGCTATCATCCTGAGGATGCTATTGTCTCTCACTCGTATTAGTAAAGAAGCAACCTTTTTCCAGATTATAGCTGGACAACCATCCGTTCGAGCTTTTGCAAAGATTAGCGACGCACTGCAATACGGAGGCATCCGCATCAGCAACCTAAAGATTACAATACAATATCTTTAATTTCTCTCTTCACAAAGGTTCCCATAGTTATAACAAATATGTAAGAATAACATTTTACACAAATTGCAAAATATATGTTCCTTTGTGAGAGACTGGCGTCCATACTGGGATACCCTGTGTGACGAATCCCCAGGGTCTCACTTCAAATTAAATGTGGTTTAATACAATACAATTGCTAATAATATAAAGATGTTGTTATTGATGTTGTTTATTGTTGTTGTTTTAAATACCTTAACTCATATTTGAGTACACACAATAACAGACCACAAACAAATGACAATAAAAACTAAAACAAAAATAAACTAAAAATAAGAGTTATACCTGCTTCTTTTTATATTATGAAGGCTCTTGCCGGCTCCCATCGGAATCAGTCATGATATTATTATGTGAGATCCTAACTATTGTCATCATCTGCCTAGCCTTTTCCCAACTATGTTGGGGTCGGCTTCCAGTCTAACCGGATGCAGCTGAATACCAGTATTTTAAATGGAGCGACTGCCTATCTGACCTCCACAACCCAGTTAGTACTGGGTAATACGATACCCCTTGGTTGTCAGACTTTTTGGGCCACTGACTACCTGACTGTCAAAGATCTACAAATGACACCCAACGGCTTAACGTGCTTTCCGAGGTACGGAGGAAACTCGGTATGTAATGGGTGGTCACCCAACCACAGACCAACCTAAGCAAGCACGGCTTAACCTAAAGATAGACCCTTAGCGGCTGTTATTATTTAGCCGTGAGCTCCTCAGATCATAACTATTGATGTTCGTATTGTATACAGTGTCACAAGTTTCAATCTGGAACCGAGGATCCCTGTGTTAAAGTTCAGAGAGCCAGGCTTGTATTTTGGATGTTCTGTTGCGGAACACCTCACCGTCAACGGAGATGGATGTAACATAATTAAACAAATCTTCGTTTGATTGAAATCTGTTATAATAATCGTTCAGTTACAAAAATCATGTTACAGATATCTTCAATTAAGCACTGATAACGTAATATAACATTAAAATATAACGTTTGTACAAAATTGAAGGAGATTTAATTAGATTTAGAAAACTGACGTCGGCAATCTCGCGGTACCATCCTTGACAACCGCTCATGTCAATAATATGGCTTCCCGAAACGCCATGACGTTCCTCCAGAGAGAATACCAGCTTCTCTCTCGTCTGCGTTGTTTTTAATGTTAACCATAGACGACGCCTTGCAGACGCGCCGTAATAGAGATTTCTATTTTTTTGTATGTCCGACCCCTGTCAGGCACTTTAATACCAGCCTATTACTGTCCCACTGCTGGGCAAAGCCCTCTTCTCGTACAGAGGAGCAGCGAGCATTTCTCACCACGCTTGCTTAAGACGGGTTGGCGATTTAAGACTTATCTATACTCTATACATCTATACAAATAAATAAAATTTAAGTGTCTGTTTGTAATATAATTAATACTGAAAAAACTATTATATATACAAACTATTTTTTTGTAAATATTACTAAGTTTTGTGAGAAATAAATTTATTTATTTATTTAATATCAAAATACTAGCTTTTTATTTTGAAAATAAAAATGGCACTTATGGACAAAGACAAATTCTTTTCAATTTTTGTCTGTCTGTCTGTGTCTCTGTCTGTTTGTTCTGGCTCATCTCCGGAACCACTGCACCGATTTTGACGAGACTTTTACTGGCAAATAGCTAAGGTCTAACATAGGCTACTTTTATTTGAGAAAAATTATTGGGGATCCGTGCAAAAAAATTAAAACTATTGTACTAAGTGTACTGTTAGGTACATCTCTGCCTAATCCTTCGGAGATTCAGGCGTGTCCATCGCTCATTTGTGCAATAGCACTGAAATTCTCTAACGGGTGTTAGACACTGACATTGTGATAACCATTTAGCATTTACGTCATTCAATTACCATGATCAGAACTAAGGCGTTGAAAACATACGTCAATGATGCATTATTAATAAGTTTCGGCTAGAACTTGCTTAAAAGTAGATGGATTTTAGTTTATCATCATCTGCCTAGCCTTTTCCCAACTATGTTGGGGTCGGCTTCCAGTCTAACCGGATGCAGCTGAATACCAGTATTTTACATGGAGCGACTGCCTATCTGACTTCCACAACCAAGTTAGTACTGGGTAATACGATACCCCTTGGTAAGACTGGTTGTCAAACTTTTTGGGCCACTGACTACCTAACGACTGTCAAAGATCTACAAATGACACCCGGGACCAACGGCTTAACGTGCTTTCCGAGGCACGGAGGAAACTCGGTACGTAATGGGTGATCACCCATCCACAGACCAACCTAGGCAAGCACGGCTTAACCTAAATATCGATCCGAGCGGCTGTTATTATTTAGCCTCGAGCTCTCCTCTGATGGATTTTAGTTTATATTGGGTAATAATAAAGCTTCCGAAAGGTCCCGCATGATGAGAACATCGTGAAAGCCGAGAAAGATAAGGTAATCAAGTATCTTGACTTGGCTCGCGAGGTTGTCGACATGTGGGATGTGGACTCAGCGATCATTGTGCCGATAGTTGTATCAGCCCATGGCTTAATTGCTAAGAGCCTCGACGAACACCTGAGGAGGCTCTCGTTAGGCAGCTAGATCAAAGGCTTGATTCAGAAAGCGGTACTCCTGGCCACGGCTCGTATTGTTAGGAGGTTCCTCTCTCTGGAGCCCAGACCGGCGTAGCTTGGACCCTGTTCTCGATACCGGTGGGCTACAATTTTTTTATGTATGTATTGGTTTTAGTTTAAGAAATATTTAAAAATGTATAAGATTTGTATGAAAATAAATAATGGAAAGACTATGAAAATGAATAAAGAAAGACTAATACAAATTTTGGACGATACTGCGTCTTCATAATAATATGGAACGGTAGTTAGTAGCATATTGAAGGCCATCATTATAAAGAATAGAATCAAATTTTTGAAATTAATTTTTTCTCACAATCCAGCATTAACAGCACATATAAAAATTAAAGACTGTTATTTAATTTACGATTTAAACATAAACAGATACTTGATTTTTGTTGATAACCACTGACAAGTATACAAGACAAAGTAATATAAAGCACTGACATCCATGTCACTTTACATTGGAATAAGATGATACCAGTCAGTTTTTAAAACTCCTATGATCTGATTCCTCTGATTACTATCAAGTTATAATTAAGGTGATAACCTTCTTTAAAACTTAGCTACCTGGTACTTACTATCTGAAGAAAATTCCACAAAGATTTAGTTGGGTTTTATGATTTTTAAGAAAACTATCCTAACAAATGAAATTTTGATACGAAATAATATTTTTATTGTTAATTAAAAATTTTGCTTTTTATTTTTTTCGGATGGGAAATCTTCAAATGACCCCCCTCACTCTGGGCGGAGCGGAAGGGAGTGTCAGATTTGTACTGACTAAAACTCATCCACGTTCCTTCTTTGCCCTTTGTGTTCCAGGGCCACGGTATCTCTTTCGAACAGTCCCGCAGCCCTGGCAGGCATCGGCCCATGCGGACCCCTACTCGGTTGCTGACATCTTTTTGAGGCGCGCGTGGAGCACGAACGCGCCGTCGACACGGCCTGTCGTCATAAGACGGCCGGACGGCGAGCTAGCCCATAACTCGCCGTCCACAGGCCCGCGCCTACGGTGGCCGGGAGCCACCACGTGACCCCCTCCGCCCAGGGCGTCTCCCGCGGCGGCTAGGACGTGAGGTTCTTTCCTTTTCACGTCCCGCCACCTCCTTCACTAGCATGACTGCTTCGCAGAAGGAGAAAATATTTTGATTTACTTCACAATACGATTCGGATTGCTTATTTGTGAAAGAGACAGCTCTATATAGTTTATATTGCTAATTGTTTCTTCCATGTTATAGCAGGGAATCTAGACAAATCTTATAAATCGTTCGTTCTTTGCCCGCACTAAGCAGGAGTAAAACAATATTGTTTTGTGGAGGTCATGGTACCAAACAAAGTAATATTATTATAAGCCTGAAACAAAACGCCAGACTAGCCCGAAAAAATCAAATTGTTTTAGATTTTTGCACCCTGGTGCTTCCACCCTAAAGATCATGGTTCCTGTACGACAAACGACACAAATATGTGACAAAATGGTAGGTAAAGCTTTTGAAGTTAGAGTTATTTTTCACTTTTTGGTGTTTGTCAGCTCATTCTTAGTTGGAGGACGGACGTGCCTCTCGCGATCGCGTGCTCTGGCTAGCAAAGTGCATACGCATCACAACAGTGATTTGCGCGTCATCAGTTTGTTCGGAGTGGTCGCGATGAGCCAGGTAATGTTTGTGTGAAACACGCTTGATCATCATAACATTTGTTAATGCGAAGACATCTTTCACCGACTTAGCTTCGCAAACGCTGACATTAAAATTAACTACTAATCTGGAACATGAGCATTTATTTAATAAATTTGTCAGATATGTCAGGATTTACTCCGTTAGGCTAGTACATCATTCGGGCAGACGATGGGTTTCGTGCTATGAAAACACACTGGGTGCGATACACTGTTTCTAGCAAAGCTAACGAATTAATTAATATTACAACTTAACACAATATTCGAGTACAATGTTTTGAGTTCGTTACATTGAGTTCTACCGTAAAACGTGATTTTCACCCCAAAAAGAAAAGTCGTTTCACAGCAATATTTTTTGCGTAAAGTTACTTAGTTTAGTGTACATAATGCTTGGTTGACGGCTTCGTACAGGGTCCGTTTACACCCTGTAGATTACCAGTCATTCTATGACTCAATAGCCATTAATCAGGGCGACACGTTCACCATAAAAATGATGAACGGGGATATCATCAAAATAAATGCAATTAATGCCTATAGAGAGATTACGAAGCTACTAAATTCATAATTCACTCTGGCACTCGTTCGAGTACAAACAAGCTAGACCAATACGAGTGATGGCCAAAAAGCTGTATCATACATAAGAACCAGAAAGAATTGTAAAGTACCTGAAAAACAAGGGCTATATATTTGAAAATGCTAATGAAAAGAAGGGAATAACCCACTAACAGGACGCCATCCTGCTCCTCGATAACACGGTCATAGTAAAAAGGCTCAAGAGGACTAAGCCTAGTATAATTTACAGGGTGTAAACAGATCCTTCAGGAAGCCGTCAACCAAGCATTCTGTACATCAAACTAAGTCTCTAAGCAAAAATTATTGCTGGGAAACGTCTTTTTTTTGTGGGGTCAAAAATCACGTTTCACGGTAGGACTCGATGGACCGCACTCAAAGCATTGTGCTGATGGATGGATTGAATAGTACGGGGGTCGTGGAGGTGTTTAAAGTAAAAATCTTACATTAAAAACATGGTATTTAAAAAAATCTTTTGAAAAAGTTGGGACTTTGACCCCCAATATCTCCGTAACTACAAGGTTCCCAGGTATGGTCTAGAACAAAAAAAATATCGCAAAGACGGGGAGAACAACTGCCTTTCGGCTTCGTTAAAGATCTATTTACACCCTTTATTTGTGACTTTACCGCGAGTGTAATATAGTCCCTATAGCTATTTTTAGGGACACAAGAACAAAGTGAAAAAAAAGGCAAAGGCTAGGCAGATGATGATGATGATGACAAGAACAAAGTGAATTCGCCTTAACAGACGCTAAGTAAACGGAATGGACGTGCTCTTAGATAATTTTACTTCTAGCAAAATAAGCTAGATTAAAATTGCTTATTAGCCTTGTAAAGCTAAATTGTAATATAACAAACAAATTAAATAAAAAAAAAACTTTTTGGTGTTTTATAGGGTTCCGTACCCGAAGGTTGACCATTGGGACCCTATTAATAAGCCTCCGTTGTTTGTCCGTCCATCCGTCTGTCTGTCAGCGGGCTGTATCTCATGATCCGTAGTAAGAAGACAGTTGAAATGTTCACAGATGGTGTATTTTAGTTGCCGCTATAACAAAAAATGATAAAAATAAATAAAAAAATGTAAGGGAGCTCCCCAGCCCCATTAATTTAAAATTTTAATAATAATAATATACTATTAAAAATCCTGAGCATTAATTTTACATTTTTAACAATACATGTCATGGTAATGTCTTGTTGTCGACATGTTGGATTTGAGCTCAGCGATCATTGTGCCCATATTCGTTTCAGCCAATGGCTTAATTGCCAAGAATCTCGACCAATATCTGAGGAGGCTCTCGTTAGGCAGCTTGATTCAGAAAGCGGTACTCCTGGACACGGCGCGTATTGTTAGGAGGTTCCTTTCTCTGGAGCCTTGACCGGTAGCTTGGACCCTGTTCCCGATACCGGTGGGGTACTATGTTTTATATTTTAAATTACTTTGTTTAGGAATATTTAAAAATGTAATTAATATGTGTAAATATGAAAAAAGAAAATAATAAATGAAAGTTTGGCATAACTGGCGAAATTTGAGGATATTCAACTATCGAGTTGAGTTTATATAAATACTCGAAATGTTATGTTAAAGAATTGTCAAAACAATAGATACCTAATCACAGACTTGCTGTCTATTATTGAAGAGTTCCATTGTATATCTCCGAAGATCAGCATCAGATCTTCACCAAAAAACGGGACCACCGCGAAATGATACTCTTTCAAATAAAAACCCAAATCGGTCTACAATTGGCGAAGAAATCAGTGAGCTGACATTAAAAAAAAACAGACAGTCGAACATAGAACCTCCTCCTTTTAGAAGTCGGTTCAAAATAGGCCGATCGCATTTGCCCTCTATTACAAATAGGACTAAGTGCTGATATGTGGGTTTACTACATCTGCGAAACCTTTCGGTGATTACAGGCGTGATGTTATGTATCTAAGGAGCTCGTGGCTAAGTAATAACAGCCGCACGGGTCGAGCTTTAAGGTTAAGCAGTGCTTGCCTAGGTTGGTAAGTGGATGGGTGACCACCCATTACATACTTTGTTTCCTCGAAAGCACGTTAAGCCGTTGATCCCGGCTGTCATTTGTAGATCTTTGACAGTCGTTACAGGTGGCCAGCGTCTGGCAACCAGTCTTACCAAGGCGTATCGTATTACCCAGTACTAACTGGGTTGTGGAGGTCAGATAGGCAGTCGCTCTATGTAAAGTACTGGTATTCAGCTGCATCCGGTTAGACTGGAAGCCGACCCCAACATAGTTGGGAAAAGGCTGGCAGATGGAAAGGTTGTAAAAACACTAAGGTCAAAATACGTCGGAATATGGAAGTCCAAATATAACAGGACTACATCATCAGTCTCTTCCCCTTGTCCCAATTCATTTGAGGTCGGCGCAGCATGTCTTCTTCTTCCATACTTCTCTATTACTCGTCATCTCGCCAGACACCTCCTTTCTTGCCATATCATCCTTTACACAGTCCATCCATCATTTCTTTGGTCTTCCTCTACTCATATACCCATCCACATTCACACTCAAAACTTTCCTCACAACATTTTCCTCATTCCTCCGCATCACATGCCCATACCACGACAACCAATTACCACACAACTTTTCAGTCAATGGCGCCACTTTCAAACCTTTGTAGAAGTTATTAATAATTCTCCTCCCCCAATTCATTTGGGGTTGGCGCAGCATGTCTTCTTCTTCCATACTTCTCCATTACTCGTCATCTCATCAGACATCTCCTTCTTCTCTTCTACAGAGTTCTTAACATCAACACACACCAGTGGCGAAGGTTCCATACCACTGAATTCCTACCGGCTTCCCTTCGAAAAATGGCACAGTCAGTATTCTATAGACAAATAATATAATCACATTAAAGATATGTACTCCGGCTTACCTCTTACAAAAATTGACCCTTCGCTACTGACACTTACCATCCATATTTCATTGATTGTGCTCACATTTTCTTGTTAAACGAATACATCAAGTAGATTTTCATCAATCTTGTAATTTTGACTCCCTCGTTGGTCTAGAGGTCGCAAGCACGACTGCTGAGCATGAGGGCCTGGGTTCGATTGTTTAACGGACAAAGTGTTATTGGGTTTTTCCATCAGGAATTTCTCAGTAGCAGCCGCGGGGTCTGGATCTATGCCCGGTTGATGGCAATAAGCTCGCCCTCTATTTCATTAAATAGGGTTACCTTATTGAAACAGCAGCGGGGTGTGGTTGTGGAACTGTGTCGCAAACTATGCTCCACCTCCTATCCTGCTCTCTTAGCCCAAAAACATGCAGCCGAAGTGACCTTCGCACTGCCACCGATGACGCGGTGGAATTGGCGAAGTTTTGGGCTAGCAAAATATAAAATGTGTCGTGCCAGCGATACTCAGAAGTGGACTTTAACATAACTGGCGAAATGTGGGTGTACACCTCTGCCAAACCCTTCAGGGACTACAGGCGTGATGTTATGTTACATATTAAAGAAAAACAATCGAATTTAATATCCTGTATCGAACGCGTAAATAAAATACAACAAAACAAAGTTTATATGGTGTTCCCGAAATTCATTTCCCCATAGAACTTGAACTACATGTCATCAAATACAGGCGCAAAAGAAAATTGAAATTTGTAAATTCAAAATACGAATGCAAATTTGGCGCGCTCAGTATAAATATGGCCGCATTCGCTGACACAAGTTAGTGCTGCCGGGTTAGTCGTTCCCACACCTCCGGTGTAGCCACTCTAAAAAATCTTTTTTTTTCCTAAAAAAAAAAATCAAGATGTTGAGTGCACTCTTTTTAATAACCGTCTTTTTGATAGCGGTCTACAAAATCTTTTTTAATAAAACCGTTACTTTGAATAAAGTGACGAAGTACGGTGATAATAAGACTGTAGTTTTGAAAGAGGCTCCGGGCCCTACACCTTTGCCGATAATAGGAAATTTACACCTATTAGGCAAGCATGAATCCCCGTTTCAATCATTCACGGATTTGGCTAAAGAGTATGGGGATATCTTTAGCCTAAAAATGGGAACAACTAAATGCTTGGTTGTCAATAATCTGGAGTTAATTCGGGAAGTCTTAAACCAAAACGGGAAATTCTTCGGCGGTCGACCAGACTTCATTCGTTTTCATCAACTTTTTGCGGGCGACAGGAATAACTGTAAGTACCACATCTTTTTTTCTATCTTTAACTCTGTTTCTTAACTAACAGTCCAGTCCGTTCACAGTTAATGTCCCTCTGGTTTAATCAGCTCAGTTGGAAAAGACGAAAAAGACGAAGCTGTCAGTTGATTTTGGCGTCGTACAGGACCAATTTATTTTAATGTGTGTCAAAAGTTTTTGCTGTATTTTTTTTTTAAATTTTGTTTTATGGTTTTGTCCTGTGCGAGTCTAACAAATACTTTTTCTTTTATTTTAAAGGAGAAAAAATACCTCTGATTTTACAATCGGTACGGTCAAAATAACAATAATAATTCATTTTCGTTGAAATAAATTTCTAGTATGTTACCGCCACTGACTAAAGTGTCATAATCACAGTGATCTTTATGCACGTCAAAATACGGTGTTTTTTTTAGTTGCCGCTGTCAGAAGTATTTTATTTTCAAATGTAGAAGGACTGTTATTTGAGACGTTAATCTTTATGCTTTTGTTTTTTTTTTTAATGTGCAGTGCAGTTTATTTTATGTCAGTATTATATTAAGTGATTCTGGAATGTAATGTCTAACTACACTGCACAGTTTGATTTTTGACTTTCCTCGCTGAGCCGTGAGTTCAAAATTCAACAGTAGGCATTAACTTATGGTATATATTTTGTATCCCGCGGCTGTGCCCGCGTATCAAGGTGTAAACAGACCCTTCACGATGCCGTCAACCAAGCATTCTGTACATCAAACTACTATTCTACGCGAAGTTATTGCTAGGAAACGACTTTTTTTGGATTGCAAAATCACGTTTTACGGTAGGACTCAATGCAACACACTCAAAACATTGTGTTGATGGATGCATTAAATAGTGCAGGACTCGTGGCGGTATTTAAACTAAAGTTACGACATTACAAACTTGTACTTATAAAAAAAAACTCGTGATAAAGTTGGAACTTTGACCCCCAATATCTCCGTAACTGCAAGGTTCCCAGGTATGGTCTCAAACAAATAAATGATCGCAATGACGGGGAAAATCAGTGCCTTTCAGCTTCGTTGACACCTATTAGTTCGGAGTATCCCACGAAAACCTACATCGAGATAAAAAGTATTCTATGTCCTAACTCGGATCAATGTCTATCCGTGTCTAATTT
The DNA here is from genome assembly GCA_963576755.1 of Noctua janthina. NCBI lineage: Eukaryota > Metazoa > Arthropoda > Insecta > Lepidoptera > Noctuidae > Noctua > Noctua janthina. The sequence goes on from OY755077.1 coordinate 6,305,499, forward strand.
CATTTAAATATGTTCAACCGTTATGATTGCCTCACTGTTCTAATAGTTAGGATGTTCTTAGTAGAAGTGGAGTGTCTGGATTCGTGACCGTTTCTTGGTCTTAGGCTCGCCTCCTATTACATGATACTTAAACATAACTGGCGAAATGTGGACGTCCTACTCGTGTTAGGTACACATCTGCCTTATCTTTCGGGGATTACCGGCGTGACGTTATGTAATGTTAAAAACTTGAGACCTCCAATTTTATTCCGCAGACAAAAGAATTTGACGTAGAAAAAATGAGTTTTTTAAACACTAGCACTTAGCCCCCGACTTCGTCCTCAAAAATTGTTATAGCTCGGCTAATAAGCCTGATATAAATATAATTTATAGCCTATAGCACTCACGAATAATGTACCTTTCTATCAAATATTTTTTTTTTAATTTGATCATTAGTTCCGGAGATAACAAACTTACAAACAAATTTTACTCTTTATAATATTAGTATTAATTAGTATACACCGTGTTCCGGACGATATATATTAACTTCGACCAGATGTTCAGACCACGGAAATAAGCATTTTTCATTATGGACACATTAATGAATTCTTATTATTATTATTTTATTTACTCTCGGGTTCCTCGCGTACGTGCAAATGAAATGCAAATAGCATTTGATAATTTAATTGCACTAAGCGGCAACATAGGCCAAATTAAGACCCTTTCTTACTGCATAGCTAAATTCAATTTCATTAAATGACATTACAAATATCTTTGTAACGAAGCCTTTTTAAGTACTAATTCCTTTGTAAGATTTGATTTGTAAAAGCTATAGAAGCGTTTGCCAAAGTTTATGGATAACGTGAAGAACACTGTGTATAATTAGAAAACTAAAGAAATGCAGATGTACTATTAGGTACACTTCTGCCTAGCCTCAGAGGTACAACAGGCGTAATGTTATGCCATGACACCAATTTCCTAGCGTTTAAACAGCCGAGAAGTTGGTATCAAATATCCGGTGACAAAATACATAAATATAGGTACATAACACACAATATAGAATTATGTCAGAATCATCAATTTACTCAGTTTTGTTTATTTTTCAAAATGTAGGTTGCGTTTTCATTCATAAAAAAATGCAATATGTATTTTACGTCACTACATAGTATAAAACAAAGTCGCTACCCGCTGTCTGTCTGTCCTTATGTATGCTTATATCTTTAAAATTACGCAACGGATTTTGATGCGGTTTTCAGTAATAGATAGAGTGATTCAAGAGGAAGGTTTATATATACAACATTATTTTTAGTATATGCGAGACCTGAATATAGTTTGTTCAGAATAAGTAACTAAATCGATTCCAATAATTTTTAACCCATAAATATTTTTAAAAAGTTACAAGTTTGACACCTAGCGACATGAAGTACCTATCGCAATCATTTAGGTACCTACTGCCAAATTATTATTATCAATGAGCTCAAGACGACGCTGGAAGCGTGCGCGCAAACGCGCTGCATGGTGACCACGTTTTTTACGCGGACTACCCGATAACAGAACAAGCTAATAACTTTGTGATTTTTCATAATACAGTTTTGAAATTTTGTACATAGATTCTTTACATAAAAATACTAGACACGTGTTTCAGGTTACGCATATACTAAAACTAATGTTGTATATTGCACCCGTGTGAAGCCGGGGCGGGTCGCTAGTACCTTCATAAATTCACAATATTTTCTCATGGGTGTAGGCAGGAACCACAGAACGCCATCTGCTACGTCCTTACATACTCCTGTCGCCTCGTCCACGTTCATACATATTATTATCATGTATAATTTAAATAGGATTGCCTCGTTGGTCTAGAGTCTCGGGGTAGAGCCGAATCTCACCCAATCTCACGAGGGAGAGGGGGTCTCGTCAAATATCACGTAATTTTTTTTCTCACTAGAATCACTGTAAAATTCTGAGAAATGTGGATTTAATTAAGAAAACATGTTTCTCCATTAAAATATGAGTAAATCCTGCACAATAACATCGAATAATAAATAATTGTTCAATGAAATTATATATTTAAAATAAATCCAACGCAATCAAGCACAGATTGACGTATTTACAACAAAAATACGCATTTTGAAAAATCTCTCGTGAGATTACGTGGGCCCAAGTCAAATCTCACGACATCTCACCAAGGAGAGAGGGGTCTCGACAAAATCGACTGACGTAATTAATGGACGCCCCTTAACACTAAAGATAAAGTCAAAAATTTTATCGTTTGACATAAGCTCCCGAAAAATTCAGTCTTGTATGTCAGTCGTTCAAAATCAAAGCATTTATTTCAAGCAGGCCAGTTAGAGGCACTTTTGAACTGTCGAAACAAAGACAACAATGAAATATAGCTACAGTCCCAGTCACAAGGCATAAAAACTGTGAAAGTACTGTAGTTGCCCATTCCCTAACGTAGATCTCTATGGAGAAGAACGGGCAAGAAACTCCATGGACACTCTTTTAAATCATAATATTGTTATAAAACCTTGGTTACATCATTCATATTGAGATGTTCATTATGTGAGAACGATGTGCACGGCAAATAAAATAAAATATAATCAACACGCGTTTTGTCTTAAAGCAGTCAGCAAAAGTATAGTATGAGCACCTTTTGCCATTCATTTTTAAAGCCTCTTAGAATAAAGTGCCGTCTGGGGCCCGCTTCAACTTTCCACCATGTATAAAGAGCTAAAGCTAGAGAGCTTTCTACAAATCACAGTCACGGAGGAAACTCGGTGTGTAATGATGGTCACCCATCCACGGACCAGCCTCGGCAAGCAATAGCGGCTGTTATTACTTAGCCATTACCTCCTAGGGCTACATAACTGGTTTTTTTTTAAAACCTGTATTTTTTAATATTCTAGAAATCGCTGTCGCTTATGCCTTAGCCCGCCTGCCCTTGTCACAAGCGTTCATATTACTAAATCGCTTGAACAGTATTGCACTAGTGTTGAATTACTGAAATATTTCTAATTACCTAGCATCTGACCACCGAGGCGCCAACTTGACATTGTAAGGTCAGCCGAATAAATGGGTCATACCTGTAATTAGGTTCCTGGCTAAATAATAAGTCACACGGGTCGTTCTTCAAGGTTAAGCAGCGGTTGCCGAGGCTGGTCCGTGGATGGGTGGTCTCATTACATACCGAGTTTCCTGCGTGACTGTGATTTGTAGAAAGCTCTATAGCTTTAGCTCTTTATACATGGTGGAAAGTTGAAGCGGGCCCCAGCGGGCTTTTATTCTAAGAGGCTTTAAAAATGAATGGCAAAAGGTGCTCATACTATACTTTTGCTGACTGCTTTAAGACAAAACGCGTGCTGATTATATTTTACTGCAAGTCTAAATTTTCCAGTCAACACGCATTCGACATTTAAAACTAGGCTGTTGCTATGAATGTCAGTGCCAAAAAAAAAGTGTAATTCTATACGATACATTGTTTATGTCATACTTCCTACTTGCTAAAGCAATTCTATGCGAAATATGAATCCCTGGTACGTAAAGGTATTTATTTATTATAGAAAATAATTGACACACATTTTGTATAAAATGCTGTGAGGCATTTTCTATATACCTATTATTTTAAGACTTAGTTTGGTATCGTGGTATATTAATATCAATGTAACATCACGCCTGCAATACTCTGTAATACGGTTAGGCAGAGAGTAGTACCTATAAGTACACCCACATTTCTCCAGCTTTTTTTGAATGAATGAATGATACATTTATTTGCAAGCATGCAGGTAGCTAACATAAAACTAATATGGATTTAACTATATTCGGCATTTCAGCCGTACAAATATTTAAATTTTAAATCTTGACTTAAAATTTAAGTCAAGATTAAAAATTTAAAATCATGGCAACACAAAGAGTAAGACCTTGTGTTGCCATCAGACATTATGCTGAGCTGAGACCCTTTTGGCATTATTAGTTTTTTTTTAAAATTTATTTTGTATAATTTTTAAGGTGTTTTTTTGTTTTGAACGACAAATAAACACTATTTTCTTTTATTCTTTTATCTGAACACGCATGTTAGATACGTATAGTTAGATACATAATGTATTCTTTATTTACAACTTTACGGCTCATCTACTTGAGTAATTGATTTGAACTTGAGCTTACAAAAAGTTGGTAAGAATCAGAGCGTAATGAATGTATAAATAATAAGTTGGAGATTACTTTTAACTAGCTGTGTTGCTAGCTTCATAAATAAAATTAAAGTGTTTGTTTGTAATTTTAAAATAACAGCTTTTTACTGAATGGATATGAAAGTAAACAGGGTGTAAACGGACCCAGCCGTCAACCAAGCATTATGTAAATCAAACTAAGTAACTTTACGCAAAAAATATTGCTGGGAAACGACTTTTTTTTTGGGGTGAATAATCACGTTTTACGGTAGGACTGGATGGAAAGTACTCAAACCTTTTTGCTGATGGATGGATTGAATAGCGCGGGCGTCATGGAAGCGTTTAAAGTAAAACAAATATATCAAAAACTTATATTTAAAAAAAAAAAAACTTGTGAAAACATTGAAACTTTGACCCCCAAATTCTCCGTAACTAGAAGGTTCCCAGGTATGGTCTGGAACAAAAAAATGATCACAATGACGGGGAGAACAAGTGACTTTCGGCTTCGTTAAGGGTCTATTTACACCCTTTATATAGTACTTTTCACGTCTCTTTTGTCACATTCCAGATAACTCCAACACCAAAACAAAACACAACCATAACCTCCTTGTTTCCTTGTTACAGCATTGGCGCTCTGCGACTGGTCCAACCTCCAACTTCGTAGACGAAACCTAGCTCGTCGTCACTGCGGTCCTAAACAGCACACAGACAACTTCGCGAGAATTGGTGACGTCGCTACATTCGAGTCCATAGAACTAATGCAGACTTTGAAAGGTATCACCAGAACTTCAGATGCTAGTATCAACTTAAAACCGATCTTAATGACAACAGCAATGAACATGTTTTGCCACTACATGTGTAACGTTAGGTTTGACGCTGATACGGACCAAGACTTCAAGAGGATCGTTGATCATTTCGATGAAATTTTCTGGGAGATCAACCAGGGATATGCTTTGGATTTCTTGCCATGGCTTTCACCGTTCTACAAGAAGCATTTGGATAAACTGTCAAACTGGTCTGCAGACATCAGGTCGTTCATACTGTCCAGAATTGTCGAGAAGAGGGAACTGAACTTGGACATCGAAGGTCCAGAAAAGGACTTCTTAGATGGTCTACTTAAAGTTCTACACGAAGACCCGACGGTAGACAGAAATACCATTATTTTTATGTTAGAAGATTTCTTAGGCGGCCATTCTTCCGTTGGTAATTTAGTCATGCTGTGTCTGACTGCTGTGGCTAGGGACCCTGAAGTAGGAAAGAAGATTAGGGCTGAATTGGACTCTCTGACAAAGGGTAAACGGCCAGTTACACTTCTAGACAGACAGAGCCTACCATACACTGAAGCTACAGTCCTCGAATGCCTCAGGTACGCGTCTTCTCCAATCGTTCCCCATGTAGCGACAGAAAACGCAGCAATTTCAGGATACGGAGTAGAAAAAGGCACTATCGTCTTTATCAATAACTACGAGTTAAACACTTCGGAAGAATACTGGAATGAGCCGGAAAAATTCGATCCTTCTCGCTTTTTAGAAAAGACCAAAATCCGGGTGCGCAGAAATTCGCTCTGTGATTCAGGTATGGAATCTGACAGCGAAAGACCAGCGGCGGCGAAGCAAGCTGATACTGAAAAAGAGGTTTGGTCTGTAAGGAGGAACATTCCTCATTTTCTGCCTTTCAGTATAGGTAAGAGGACTTGTATTGGCCAGACGTTGGTAACTACAATGAGTTTTGTCATGTTCGCAAGTATCATGCAGGAATTTGAAATAGGGGTTGAGAATTTGGAAGATCTAAGGCAAAAGCCAGCGTGTGTCGCTTTGCCTAAAGATACTTATAACCTATATTTGATGCCGAGAAAACATTAAGATATAAAGTAAATTATTTGGGCTTGGTTTCTTCTATGATTTTTGGTAGAGGTGTGAAAAAACATAATTTTTTTTTTAACGGCATTCGGCTTTTGGAAGTCTAAAATCCGCCATTTCTTTTTCAAAGTTGCTGTCACGCAAGTGGCCTGTATTAAACAATAGCTGGTATCAATACAAATAAGTACTGTATAAGAACAAAATGTCCTAAAGCGTCTCGTTTCCAAGGTATGAACATCACAGAGGCATCTTTACTACAACTTTTATTTCAATACAATTTCAAGTTGAAGTGAAAGATGGGATCGGTGAATGGATTCCCGCTTTGATAGTATCTCGGAAATGTGACGCTTTAGAAGATATTGTGTAGATATCGATTAATACAGGCCATACGCGAAGACGCGATTAAAAAAAAAATGGCGGCTGGCCAGTCTTCATACAAAAATATTCCTTTCCTTTTATTATTGTAATATTTCTCTAGTTTGAGTAAAAATTATGAAAATTAGAAATTAATTCAATGAAGTAGCAAAAAAATAAACATATTTTTTACAAAATTAATAAGAAAAGAAAGACATACTTTGCATCTGATCGGTTCGCTAATATTTTGATTCCCTGGTTACTAAATTTTGTTGTTATTTTCTTTATTTTGTAATGATCGTTTTCTCTCCGTCTATTGCTTATTTGGTTAAATTGTGACCAAAACCTTTGCCTAAAAAACCATAGAAAAAACCAAGAAATACTCGCTCAAAACTATTTATTTCTCGAAATAATTGTTCCTTTTTTAAGTTATTTTTTTTTATTTTGGATAACATACTGATTTTCTAAATTCAAACAAAAAAAATGGCCCGAAAATGTTTATGTTAGGTCTATGGAAAAGGATGTACTTACTGATAAAAATAAGGTTCTCTGTTCACAATGATTAATGTTTTAAATATTTTTTCGTGTAAGCTTTTAGTTTAGATTGAAAAGTTTAGAATAAATAGTGTAGTAAGTTTTTTCGTTAAAATCTATTTAACATTGGTAATTGCGCTCAGAAGCTTAAAAAACGACTGTATTTTGCCTGGTGGATATCGCTTGTTAGTAGAGAAAAAAAAAATATTTTTCGTGATTTTTTTTGTGATAAAGTTGCGAATAGAAAGTTATATGTAGCAAAGAGTCACGAAAATATATTTTTTCCTTAGAAATGTGTAGTGTTTTAGTTTTCAGTTAAATGTAGTGAATTGAGCATCTTTTATAATTCCTTTTTTTATTTAATTTCTCGTCAAAATCGGCTGTTTATACATTATTTGATCGAAGAATTGTATCTTTATTAGCCTATAAATTGAAATTTAATTTAGCGACATCTAGTAGCGAGTAGATTAAACTTTTGGCACTGTTAATAATGTTTACTTTTCTTCGTTTATTTTTCTGTGTTTCTCGAATGTTTGATGTGATTTCTTATTGTAGAACTGGTTAAAAATATTAGAAATAGTCATAAAATATAGACTTAATAGGGGAAATATTGTAAAAAACTCTTATAATCAAGTAGAACATATTTAAATAATTAAAATAATGATTTTTTATTCTTAATTTCAATGATTTTTTATTGTAAAAGCTATGGCGGGTTTCCAAAGAAATGTATTGTATTTAGTTTAAATTCATAAATTGTTAGATTAAATTTTCAAATTAGTAATACACGCTTTTGTAGTACCAAAAGACCCCAGCTTGTTTTTAAATTAGATTTTAAATCTTGAAAAATCATTGTAATCCTATTAATATTTGTGAAAGATAAATTAAAATAAAGTATTTGAAATGTATATGAGTGAATGTATTGCATATTTTCGATTGTATACGAAAAAAAAAAACAAAATGGCTGACTTGATAATCGATGTAGTGTGTAGATAAAAATTGTGATCAATAGATGAATTAGAAATGAAATTATAGATGACATTTGCAAATGATATAACTCGTTTTTCTTTTTTTGTCAAAAATAACCCTAAATATATCATCATCTGCCTAGCCTTCTCCCAACTAAGTCGGGGTGGGGCCTTCCAGTCTTAACAGATTTTCTGATAATGATGGGTTCTGCAATTCATACATTATGACATATTTAGTTCCTATCACAATCTGTTCTTTTCTGGATATTACTTTTACAAAATAATGTCGATGTTTCACATCTGCCAGGCGTCCCGTGACGGCTCCCTTGTTTTTTGTTATAACTTTACTTTTATTATCTCCACGATCTCCGTATTATTCAATGCATCCACCAGCACGTGCGTTACATTGAGTCCTACCGTAAAACGAGATTTTGCTCCCCAAATAAAAAAGTCGTTTCCCAGCAATCATTTTTGCGTAGACTTACTTAGTTTGATGTACAGAATGCTTGGTTGACGGCTTTGTGAACAGTCCGTTTACACCCTGTATACCACACATAATATTGACCACTCCATAGTTCTATTGAGAAATGGCCACAGTAGGTACAAACGCTGCCATCTTGTTTATTTAATACATCATCTGCCCAGCCTTGTCCCAACTATGTTGGGATCTGCTTGTAGTCTAACCGGATGCAGCTTAATACCAGTACTTTACCGCCTATCTGATCTCCACAACCCAGTTAGTACTAGGTATATCACACGATATCCCTGAGACGTAGTAGTATTATTAATATAATACTACTACGTCTCAGGGATATCGTGTGATATAATAATAATCAGATAATTCTGTGCCCTGAGTAAGACTGATTGTCAGACTTTCGGGCCACTGAAACTACCTGTAACGACTGTCAAAGATCTACAAATGACAGCAGGGACCAACGGCTTAACGTGCTGTCCGAGGACCGGTGGAACTCGAAACTACACCCACGTTTCGCCAGTTATGTTTAAGTCCCATGTAATACGGAGCGAGCCTATTGCCATCAACCAGGCACAAATCCAGACTCCGCGGCAGCTACTAAGAAATTCTTGATGGAAACACCCAGTAACACTTTACCCGATCTGTGAATCGAACCCAGGACCTCATGTTCAGCAGTCGCGCTTGCGACCACTCACTAGACTAACGAATGCTTCTCTATTATGGCAAAATTGGCACACACAGGCTTGATGCTTCATATCAGTAATGTGTATCGTATAAGTACTTAATAAATACTATTCTGTCTGTATACAAGGTGTAAACGGACCCTTCACGAAGCCGTCAACCAAGCATTCTGTACATCAAACTAAGTAACTCTACGCAAAATTGTAGCTGGGAAACGAATTGTATTTTTGGGGTGAAAAATCACGGTGAACGGTAGAACTGTACGCACTCGAAACATTGTGCTAATAGATGCATTGAATAGTACGGGGGTCGTGAACGTATTTAAAGTAAAGTGATATAATTAAAACCTTGTATTTCAAAAAAAGTGTGTAAAACCTAGAACTTTGACCTCCAATATCTCCGTAACTAGAAGGACAAAAAAAATGTCGCAATGCCAGGGAGAACAAGAGCCTTTCGTCTTCATTAACCGTATTTTTACACCCATTATCTTGCAGCTCGCGACTAAATAATATCAGCTGCACGGCTCCAAATCGCGCCCGCGGATAAATGAATGTTATGTTATGTTGTAAAATTCGTTCACAACAAAGACGTTCATATATGTATTTACTAGCTTTTGCCCGCGGCTTTACCCGCGTGGATGTCGAAAGATATCTGATTACTTACCTTTATCCCCCCTTTTAACCCTTCGGGGGTAGGATTATCAAAAACGCTGAGACACGTATAAATTAATTTTCAATCGTCAGCCTAAACACAAAATTTGAAGATCCTAACTACAAAACTGACGGACTTTCATATAAACTTCCATCCCCTATTTTACCCCTTTAGGGGTGGAATCCCCAAAAATCCTTTCTTAGTGGATACTTACTCTTCACAAAGAACACACCTTCTAAGTTTCATGTCTCTAGGACCAGCGGTTTGGGCTGTGTGTTGATATATCACCCAGTCAGTTAGTCAGTCAGTTTACCATTTTATATATATAGATGAGCGAAATATGAGAAGGACAGCCCATTCGCTCTCATAAAGAGGATAACCAGCAGTGGAAATACGGGCTGGAAGGGAACAGTGACGCGAAAACGGTTACCACGTATTCAGTATCATCATCATCTGCCTAGCCTTTTCCCAACTATGTTGGGGTCGGCTTCCAGTCTAACCGGATGCAGCTGAATACCAGTATTTTACATGGAACGACTGCCTATCTGACCTCCACAACCCAGTTAGTACTGGGTAATATGATACCCTTGGTAAGACTGGTTGTGAGACTTTTTGGGCCACTGACTACCTATAACGACTGTCAAAGATCTACAAATGACACCCGGGACCAACGGCTTAACGTGCTTTCCGTGGCACGGAGGAAACTCGGTATGTAATGGGTGGTCACCTATCCACAGATCAACTTAGGCAATCGCGGCTTAACCTAAAGATTGATCCGAGCGGCTGTTATTACTTAGCCACGAGCTCCTCCCACGTATTCAGTATATCATTCTTATTATAGTTATTTTCTTAATAACTGATGTAAAATTTCTATGTGGGGGGCTCACGATGATGGTAACCGTTTTCGCGTCGTTGTCCACCCCGCCTTATAGGGTTGCGCCTGCTTTTCCCGACCCCCGGGAATCGAACACAGGACGATCACTAGATCAATCAGACCCCACTCCTCACCACATCACGTTTAAAACCACGATAGTCATAAATGAAAACAACAAGACGGTTGTTATTCCCTCCAAGATTTGAATTTCATATTGGCATCGAACAGTTTGCGTCAAGAATTACCATTACCAAAGGTCCAGCGAAATGTTTTATTGAATAGTTCAGCTTTTCTTTTGTTAGAATTAGAAATTGGATGGAAGGACATTTCTTTATATAACTGGTTTGTAAAAACTAAGGTCACATTTGGTTTAAGATGAAAGAAAGAAAGAAAAAGTATTTATTAGACTCACACAGAACAAAACAAAAAAAAAATGGATGAGATTACAATAATACAAAAATGATATAAAAAGTAAACATAAGAAAAAGATAAAACAATTTAAATTGGTTTAACAAAAATATACCAACACAAACCATACTGAATTGTTGTATAACATAAGCTTTTGCCAACCGCCTTCGCTCACGTTAGTTGAGAATTTTTCAATCAATTCGGGTTGTACTCTGCTTTTAATAATATAATTCGAAAGACACGTGGCGCCATCTATTATCATAAGAACGTTATTGTTGTTTTCCTCGGAAGAGTACTTTTCTTCGGGATGAAAGGTACCTTATGTCCGTTTCTTTACACCTGACAACGTATTTATGAAAAATTTCAGGTCAGTATTTTAGGCTTGAAAAGGTAACAAACAAACTTACTTTCGTATTTATAATATTAGTTAATATAGGATTAGGAAGTTACGATAGCTTCATTCACTGAAGAAGTTTATTCATTTTTTTGATTCGATGGGAATTTTTGGGCCTGTCGGGTCTAGTAGGTGATCAGTGTAGGTTAATAGATGCAACGGGCTTTGATCCACTCTGAGGGATGGAATCTGAAACGAAGTAATCCAGCAGAGAACCAAAGTACATAGTTGGCGACATAGCTCTCAAATAAGTAAGCTGAATTTGCGATACCGGATATAATATTTGCCATAGAACCGATGACCGTTGGGGTAATATGTTCTTAAGTGAAGATCGCGTAACCGTAAGGTGGCCCGCCCTCAGGCTAGGTGAAGCGACGATCTCCACAGGATGGCTGGTAGCAGCAGGAAGGAATCGAGCTGAGTGGCGTGCAGTTGAAAGAACCTATGTTTAGCAGAGGACTGCTGTAGGATGTTGGTGATGATGATCCAAAGAAGAGCGCCCACCAACAAGAGTTCATTTTTAAACCCTTGTTCGACAAGAGACAGTCGTTTGAAGGCGACAACGATTATCATCCCGCTGCCTCACCGAAACACGTGTTCGCAGTATTGTTTTAACATTTCTTCATTTCTCTTTACACTAGCCTAAGTTTTATTTAAAAAACGAAAGCAGTCACTGATATAAGATTACTGACAAAATTTCATGTACAGCTAGCGCCATCTAGTGTTGAGTAGCGGAACTGAATGAAAATTACAGTTTGTGTTAATAGATGGCGTGGTTACCAATTCACTTTGCCGCGGTCACCTCGAAACTTAATAAAACAATAACATTGTAATACTAAAAATAACCGCAAAAATCAACAAGAAACACAAACAGGACATTATTATCATGCGGATAATGTATTATTCAACAAAATGGACGGTCCTGGACATGAATTATTGATACTATCCTAACGTCTTGTCAGCTCCATGTCCTTTGGGTAACCTTTTAAAGACGTGTTGTGGTAGGTCAGTTGCTAAATAAATGCGCATTTATAAGTGAACTCAGATATATTCCTGTTTCATAAAACAGTTAACGAAGTAATATTTATTCTTAGATATACATTAGTTTTAGATGCGAAACCTGTAACACGTGTCTAGTATTTTTATGTAAAAAATCTATGTACAAAATTTCAAAACAGTATCATGAAAAATAACAAAGTTATAAGCTTGTTCTGTCACCTGGTGGTCCGCACAAAAACATGGTCACCACGCGGCGCCGCCGCGCGCGCGCTTTCAGCGTCATCTTAAGCTCATTGATAATAATAATTTGGCAGTAGGTACCTAAATGATTGCGATAGGTACTTAGTGTCGGTCGGTGTCCAACATGTAACCGTTTTTAAATATTTTGGGACTAAATTTAAAATGATTGGAATCGATTCAGTTACTTATTCTGAACAAACTATATTCAGGTTTGGCATATAATAAAAATAATGTTGTATAGTTTAGTTACAGTTTGAGTACATTATGTATTAAAAATGTCTGTATTATTTCCGGTTTGAACCTGGACGAGGCTAAAGGAGTAGGTGTGTAAGGATCGTAGCTGGTGAGGTTCTGTAGTTTCCACCTACCATCATCATCTGCGCAGCCTTTTCCCAACTATGTTGGGGTCGGCTTCCAGTCTAACCGGATGGAGCTTATTATGGTTGATCCTATTACTAAGCCTCCGCTGTCCGTCCGTCTGTCTGTCAGCGGGCTGTATCTCATGATCCGTAATAGGTAGACAAGTTGAAATTTTCACAGAATGTGTATTTCTCTTGTCGCTATAATAATAAATAATAAAAATAAATTAATAAAAATTAAAGTGGGCTCCTCTACTACGCTGGCCTTTCATGCCCGTGTTCGACTCGGACTTGGCCGGTTTTTTATTTTATTTTTGGCTTGACAACACTATTTTGTTAATGGCAAAGATCTGGCAATTAAAATACCTAGAAAGACGGCTATTATGAGGTTTTATTAATAGGTCGAAGCTATTTCTCCAGGGTGTCATTAAATAACAATGTTTTGACCGACCTGTCGCTCGCCAAAGTTAATAGTGGGCTACGTTTTTATGGACAACTACTTTAAGCTCGCGGCTTCGCTCGCGTTATGATCGAAATTTATCCCACAGGAACGTTTTGAATAGATACCTACTTTAAATAATCAAAATATAAGCATTTATTTCAAGTAAAAATTAAACTGTCATGGTCACTAACATTATTATAACTAAAAAAAAACAATAAACAAAATAAAAAAAAAAAAACAAAAAAAAAAAAAATCGGGAATTCAAAGAAAACAATACACATGGTAAATATCCCGTCTAGGTATAATAATATTATTTCAACCAGTTACAGGTTTGAATTGATGAAATTTACACTTTTGAATTGATGACATTTGCTACAGTCCCAGTTACAAGCCAAAAGAACTGTGAAAGTACTAGTTGACAGCTTGCACGTCGTCACTGCGACAGGCAGGTTACCACGCAGCATGATGCTGTGCTATGGGGGGCCCACAGCACAGCGCTGGTTTTCAGTGGTCACCCGTGAATAAACGTACGGAAACCAAGACTGCATAAAATCCCACATCACACTTTTTCCGATCGAACCAATGGACACCTGAAGTCGATGCTCAGCAGTTGTGCTTGAGAACACTAATGATGATCCGACCGGCTCGCATCGCATCGGATCGGAACGGATTTTACAATCTTTTAACGATATTAAATCGTGTACACAGTCTTTAAAAATCCAACCGGTGTAAATAGACACTTCACATAGCCGAAAGACACTTGTTCTCCCCGTCTTTGCGATATTTTTTTTGTTCTAGACCATACCTGGGAACCTTCTAGTTACGGAGATCTTGGGGGTCAAAGTTCCAACTTTTTCACAAGTTTTTTTTTTAATACTTGTTTTTAATGTACGTACTATTCAATCCATCCATCAGCACAATGCTTTGAGTGCTTTCCATCGAGTCCTACCGTAAAACGTGATTTTTCACCCCAAAAAAAAAGTCGATTCCCAACAATAATTTTTGCGTACAGTTACTTTTGATGTACAGAATGCTTGGTTGACGGATATGTGAAGGTTCTGTTTACACCCTGTAGATGACACTACACTAACTCAAAAGCCTTAGTCCTTTTGAGCTTTCGTTCTTTTTATCCGTGTTATCAAGGAGCGGTATATTACCAAGCCGCGCACAGCAGCTTGACCGCGGTCGTCTTCCGCGACGTGCGATCGTTGCTGGAAGTATGTTGCGACGCGGTCGGCTCCATTCGGCTGTCGTCGTATCCGATCGGATCCTTTTGGCTGTGAACACAACAGGAATGAAACTATTTGACTAGGAGCAGAAACGGATACGTTTTCAAGCGACGGTACGGAGCCGATGGTATGCGTCGACATCCTGCCGGACGCAAATCATCCTTATACCAACGAGGCAGAAAATTAAAACTAATGTCAAAATCATTGTGAAATCAAACTGAATCAGCCTTGTTATTTCAAATCGAACGTGTAGTCATTTTGAATTCTAGAAAATGAATTGTGAATCCAACAGTTTTGGCGTCAACCCAAATGTGTGGTTGTACGAGGTATCTTGTTCACTGAAAGTAACTATTATTCTTGTGATTTACATAGTATTTTCAGAATTGTGTTGAGTTTGCTGTTAATAGGAAACAGTAGGAAGCTAGATAACATTAGGCTTGTAATCTCCCGGGTAGGTAGAGGTGTAAAGAAATAATTAAAGAAGTACATTGCAGTGGCGAAGGTTCCATATAACTCGATTCCTACCGGCTTCCCTTCGAAAAATGACACAGTCAGTATTCTATAGACAAATAATATAATCACATTAAAGATATGTACTCCGGCTTACCTTTTACAAAAAATGACCCTTCGCTACTAACTTTGTTATTGCATTCAAGGCGGAATTAACACCCGAGCTGCAGGCGGTGTTAGGTGTTATGGACCCGAAAACGGAACTATATCAAAATGCACTATATTAGACTCGCACAATACAAAACAATAAAATAAAATTAAATAAAAAGAGAACCACAACAAAAAAAAATACATAAATAAGAAATTTATTTTAATTTTTATTAGCCGTACTGTCCCACTGCTGGGCAAAGGCCTCCCCCAATTCCTTCCATGTGCTCTTTTCCCGTGCCTCCTCGAACCAGCCTTCGCGGTACGCGTCCAGATCGTCTCGCCACCTCTTTCTGGGCCGGCCTCGGCGGCACCGTCCATGTTCCGGCAACCATCGTGTGGAGACTTTCGCCCAGCGGTCATCGTGAAATAAGACATTCTTTAAACTAAATTGGTCCTGTTAGATGTCAAAAGGCCACTAACTCAGCATGGTGCGTTAGACCCCGATTTCTCCAGTTTTGTTTAAAGCCCAATATAACAGAAGGTGAGCTTATTGCCATCAACTGCGACAAAATCCAAACTTTTGATTGCTACTGGGGATTTTCTAAGGTAAAACTTATTAAAATTTCGCCCGATTTTGGGCTCGAATCCAGGACTCTTAGCTGTTGCGCCAGCTACAGCGACAGATAGACCAAAGATGATTTTAGGTCTTGTAGCCCGCACAGTGCTCAGATATTTCAACGGGAACGAACTATGGCCTAGGTAGGTATAAAGGGTGTAACAAGACCATTAACGAAACCGAAAGGCACTTGTTCTCCCCGTCTTTGCGATAATTTTTTTTTTTTTTTTTTTTTTTTTGTTCTAGACCATACCTGCGTCCCCACCCCTCCCGTCCTGCGACCCCATCTGTTCGTTGCGTTGGAAGGCCTCCCACTAGGTGGACCGATGACCTGGTAAAGGTTGTAGGGATCCGCTGGATGCGAGACGCACGGGACCGGTCAATGTGACGACACTTGGGGGAGGCCTATGTCCAGCAGTGGACGTCTTTCGGCTGAAATGATGATGATGATAATGAGACCATACCTGGGAACCTTCTAGTTACGGAGATATTGGGAGTCAAAGTTCCATCTTTTTAACAAGTTTGTTTTTAAATACATGTTTTTAATGTAACATTTATAATTTAAACACCTCCACGACCCCCGTACTATTTACTACTATTCTACAAAATCTGATAAATTTCTTTAATAGATTTTCAACGTTAGGTATCGTTAAAGCATTAGGTTCAAGATTGATTAGGAAAATTTGACTGTTTCGGGTAACCTAATGTGCGTCTGTACTATTGTAGGAATGACTATCAGCTTCATTGTCTAAGATGACGTAGGTACTAGGTAAGTACAGAAATAGAAACAAATAACTCAGTGCAATGACCAGAGGCCCTCACACGATCGCGCGGTGTTAACGTAACGGAGATACTTCGATTTTAAAATTTAAAAAAAACTCGTTCACGGCTTCGTGAAGGGTCTGTCTACACCCATTATGGGTGTAAACAGACCCTTCACGAAGCCGTCAACCAAGCATTAATATGTATGAACATCAAACGAAGTAAGTCTACGAAAAAATTATTACTGGGAAACGACTTTTTTTTTGGGGTGAAAAATCACGTTTTGAGGTAGGACTCAATGTAATGCACTAAAATATTGTGCTGATGGATGCATTGAATACGGGTAGTAGATAGTAAGGGGGTCGCGGAGATTTTTAAAGTACCTATAGTTATAACATTAAAAACTACTATTTGAAAACGAACTTGTGAAAAATATGGAACTTTGACCCCCAATATCTCCTTAACTAGAAGGAATGTATGGTCTAGAACAAAAAAATATTGCAATGAGAGGAAAAACTATTTTTTTTTTATTATTAAAAAAAAAAGCAAATCAAGCTTTTTTTAATTTAAGAATACATTCATATCTATGGATGATACTGGTTGTACTTGTTGTAAATAATTTAACTAAAATGCTAGAAGATAATTGTATTTTCGATTCAAGAATCAGTTAAACGTTACGTATTTACGTAGCGTTTACACCGCGCGCTCACCGCGGCCTCAGACGTATAGTCCTGACTGACTTGGCAGATGATATTATATGTTTCTTAGTACTAACATAATTACTACTGGACCATTAAAGTATAAATAAACATAATGGTTTTTCACCTCACTACTGTTTTTACTCTGCCATGATGGTCTGGGAATCGCAAGTGCGACTGCTGAGTGTACATCAAGCCTGTGTGTGCCAATTTTGCCATAATAGAGAAGCACTCGTTAGTCTTGTGAGTGGTCGCAAGCCCGACTGCTGAGCATGAGGTCCTGGGTTCGATTCCCAGGTCATGCAAAGTGTTATTGGGTTTTTCTATTAGGAAATGTATAGTAACAGGCCGGAGCCTGGATTTGGTCCCGTTTTTTTTTGTGTTTATTTCGCCAAGCCTGCCACACTAATCCCAAACCACTGTAACTCCTGTGCGCCAGAATCAACAGTGGCGACCACCAGAAAAGCGCCGAGACAATGGAGCTCGACGGAGTCCCAGAGAAACAATTTAACTGTCTTGGATCCCTCAACGAAATTAATAAGAAAAGTAAAGCGGAGGAGTAGAAAAAACATTATTTCCACTTCCCTCCATATCAGCAGGAGACAGGACGAAAGAAGGCCAATAGGCACAAAGGGATGTTTACAACTGGGATAAGCCCAGTTGCCTGGCACCATGGATAAATATTATCAGACAGTTCCCTGATGGCAATATGGTCGCGGTTAATGGAACTTAAACATAATTGGCGAAATGAGAAAATGCTGTAGTGATTTTAGGTACATAGCATAAGCATAAGCATAATCAGCCTATTAATGTTCCCACTGCTGGGACGCAGGCCTCCCCTCTATGAGAGGGAATGGGATACAATCCAACACGCGGGCCCAGTGCGGGTTGGTAGAAGTCACATGTCTTCGAATTTTTGGTTCTAGGACATGCCGGTTTTCTCACGATGTTTTCCTTCACCGTTTTGAGAGCAGTGGTGATGAAATAACTTACACCAAGTAATGCGCTTTGCTGGGTTCGAACCCACGACTTACTGATCGTAAGTCGGGGTCTCCACCACTGGGCCACTGCTGCTCATGATCTTAGGCACACCTCTGCCCAACCCCTCGGGGTACACAGGCGTGCCGTTATGGTAGTATCTTTCTACATTACAGGTTTTTTTTTTAGAATTTTTCCTCAGTAGTGTTTTAGATTAGGGGTTGTCCTTTAATCACGTGAGGTTCAAATAGGGGGGGACGGGGGTCGGAGAAAAATCACAAGAAATCATCAAGGGGATTTCTTGTGATTTTTTCACTGTGTCAATCACTTGTTTGTGTGTTTTCTTTAAAATAAATGATTTAATAATTGACGTGTAAAATATTAACTGTTATGAATTAAAATACGGAACACTACGCTGCGCTCAAAACAAGAATTACAAACGTTGCCAAAAAGGGGATCTGGGACATTAGCGCGAAAAATATATGCGCGCATGGACTTTTGGGCGATTAGACTTTTGCGCAATTGAACTTTTGCGCCCATAGACAATCGACAAGAAATAATATGATGTTATGTTTACTCTACAGATTAACCGTAGCCAGTCGCGAGTAAATCTAGTCGCGCAAGTGTCCATTCGCGCATAAGTCCTTTCGCGCATGTGTCTTTGTGCGTAAATATCCGTTCGCGCATAAGTCCATTCGCTTAAGTGTCTATGCGCGCAACTGTCTATGCGCCCAAAGGTCTATTCGCGCAAAAGTCTAATCGCCCAAAAGTCCATGCGCGCATATGTCTTTTCGTGCAAGTGGATTCGCGCAAGTGTCCTTCGCGCAAATGTCTTTCGCGCTAGTGTCCTGATACCCCAAAAAGGCTGCCAGGCTCAAATGGGATTGGGCGGGTTACGTGAGCCGCATGCATAACGATTGCTGGACAAAGATGGGTGGAAGATGGGTGGTGGGACGATGGGTGCTTGAGGATGGACGGCGCCGCCAAGGCCGGCCTAGAAAGAGGTGGCGAGATGACCTAGACGCGCATCACGAAGGCTGGTTCGAGGTGGCGCAGGTGAAGAGTACCTGGAAGGATACGGGGGAGGTCTTTGCCCAGCAGTGGGACATGTAAGGCCATTGAAATAAAAATGTATAATTTTTTATTCATTCAACAATCATTAATTTCATTCATTTATATATTTTTTTTTTTTCATTTCTTAGCAAGTGAATTTGTATCTTAAACACCCGTTTTTTTATTGATACATGTTCTAGACACATGTGCACACGTTGTTACATGTTTATGTTGTTCATGTTGTATTTTTGTTCATGTTCTTGTTCATGTTCTAGTTGTGTTGTGTGTTATGTTTTCATAAAAATTACACGTAATGCTGGCAGCCTAAAACGTCACGACATATCACCAAGGGCGATGTGGGAGGGGGGACTAAAAAGTGGCCTAAAAAACTACACGTGATTACAGGATGGCCCCTAGAAAGTTAGCTTCAACGAAAAACCGCAATTTTTTATCTATTTCTATTCGTCACGTGTATATGAATCTAGAATAAATATTTAAGTACATTTGTTCGTTTTTTTCGTATTCAATGTAATCTGTGAGTCAATTTCCTGTCTCGAAGCTTGTCATTGATAAAAGTCGCCATTCATGCTTATGATAATAAATAAGAATTCATTCTAGAGCTGGGCCGATTTGACTTTGGCTGAATAGATCAGTTCGATTGCAAAAAGGCCGAAACGGCCGACTGTGGTGTTGCCCCACAAACAATGGGACACTTTCTTATTTTTTTTTCCTACGGTAAATCATCAAATCCCCCCCCCCCTCCCCCACCACTCGCGCTGGGCGGAGCGGAACGGAGTGTCAGACTTCTACTGACTAAAACCCATCCATGTTCCATCCATGTTTCCTAGGTCCATGCGGACCCCTACCTCTTTGAGGCGCGCGTGGAACACAAACGCGCCGCCGACACGGCCTGTCGTTATAAGACGGACGGACGGCGAGCTAGCCTATAACTCGTCGTCCACAGGTCCGCGCCTACGGTGGCCAGGAGCCACCACGTGACCCCCGACGCCCAGAGCATCTCCCGCGGCAGCTGGGACGTGAGGCTCTTTCCCTCTCACGTCCCGCCACGTCCTTCACTAGCACGACTGCTTCGCAGAAGTAGGTGAACGATGGGACACTTGATATCGTGTCCTGCCTGTCCTATTGTGTGCACATCACAGGAGCTGATGGACCCTACTGAAAGTGCCAAACTCGTCGCCAAGTTTTGGGCTGAGTCAATTTGAATTGACATCGACACGCTAAGAAGAAGATCGGCGAACTTGTCAGCCAATTCGATCATTGTTTTCGATGGAGTTCTGTGGGCATCGGCAATGTTCGTGTGTGGCGTTCCATGTACAGTTGAGTCGCTCGAATGAGTACATCATACAATACAAAGCAACGTGCTATCTGAAACACGGAGGTAACTCGGTATGTAATGGGTGCCAATTACAAATATGGCCGGGTAGTCGACTAGTGAGTACATCCCTAATTCATTCATACCAAATGCTTCATGAGCACACAACCTAGTATTACCCGTACTCAACGACACATGTGACATTGAAAATCATGAATGATTTTTTCTGTTGTATTTTTTTCTACATATTTTTTTTGCTAACACCACGCCTCTAATCCTAGAAGGTAGGTCAGAGGTGTTCCTGCTGGAAGCGAGTGCTAGAACCAAGTGCTCGCGCCAGTGCTGGGACCAAGTGCTTGCGCTAGTGCTGGGACCAAGTGCTTGCGCTAGTGCTGGGACTAAGTGCTTGCGCTAGTGCTGGAAGCAAGTGCTCGCGCCAGTGCTGGGACCAAGTGCTTGCGCTAGTGCTGGGACCAAGTGCTTGCGCTAGTGCTGGGACCAAGTGCTGGAAGCAAGTGCTCGCGCCAGTGCTGGGACCAAGTGCTTGCGCTAGTGCTGGGACCAAGTGCTTGCGCTAGTGCTGGAAGCAAGTGCTCGCGCCAGTGCTGGGACCAAGTGCTTGCGCTAGTGCTGGGACCAAGTGCTTGCGCTAGTGCTGGAAGCAAGTGCTCGCGCCAGTGCTGGGACCAAGTGCTTGCGCTAGTGCTGGGACCAAGTGCTTGCGCTAGTGCTGGGACCAAGTGCTTGCGCTAGTGCTGGGACCAAGTGCTTGCGCTAGTGCTGGAAGCAAGTGCTCGCGCCAGTTCTGGAACCAATTGCTCGCGCCAGTGCTGGAACTAAGTGCTGGCGCCAGTGCTGGGACAAAGTGCTCGCGCCGGTACTGGAAGAAAGTGCCCGTGCCAGTGTAGGGAGCAAGGCATAAGTGTGTCACACATTGTCCAACTACGAAAGCGTGAAGACGAGCAATTCGTTATCAGTATCACCTTATCTATTATCAGTTTATCATCTCAATTATCTATAGTCGTACAAGAAGGCACATATGAGCTCTCCAAAAGATTAGGAGTAAAAGGTTTAATATTATGTCATTAAAAGTGTTGTTAGCACAATAGATAATTTGGCATATTTTTTTTTTACAACATTGCCCCACTCTAGGAATTTTTCCTGTATCGTGGGTGCGTTTACAATCATTTAAGCTCACATACACAAACAGCTAGACCCGGAACAACTACCTGTAGGCCATACAAATATTTGTTCCGTGCGGGAATCGAACCCGCGACACGAAACGCATCAGTCAATCGCTGAGCCACTGCGCCAACCGTGTCGTCAAAATAATTGGGTAAGCATAGTTGCACCCCAAGGAGCTTGTGGCTAAATAATAACAGCCGCTTGGATCGACCTCAAGGTTAAGCCGCGCTTGCCTATGTTGGTCCGTAGATAGGTGACCACCCATTACATACCGAATTTCCTCCGTGCCTCGGAAAGCACGTTAAGCCGTTGGTCCCGGCTGTCATTTGTAGATCTTTGAAAGTCGTTACAGGTAGTCAGTGGCCTGAAAGTCTGACAACCAGTCTTACCAAGGGGTTTCGTATTACCTTGTACTAACTGGGTTGTGGAGGTAAGATAGGCAGTCGCTCTATGTAAAATACTGGTATTCAGCTGCATCCAGTTAGACTGGAAGCCGACCCCAACATAATTGGGAAAAGGCAGGCAGATGATTATGAAGCAGCATTGAACTAATATTTTAAAAGGATTATGCAATCCCCTTTTGAACGCTCGTATTTTTAATAATTATTCAGAACCTATTTGCTGACACTACTTCGCTCGAAAACTGTCATTTTTAATTTACTCAGACTAGATTTCAGGAATAAACAAATGTGGACGCGCATCACGAAGGCTGGTTCGAGGTGGAGAAGAGTAGCTGGAAGGAGATGGAGGCCTGTGCCCTGCATTGGGACAAACAAGGACACTAAAAAATGTTTACCAACAGCCCACTGTTGCCATCAGTCATCATTTGAGCGCAAAAAATTCCGTGCAGTATGGTAGCAGTGGTGGCCCAATGGAGGTGGCCCGACTTACGATCAGTAAGTCGTGGGTTCGGACCCAGGCAGGCGCATTACTTTGTGTAATTTATTTCATCACCACTGCTCTCAAAACGGTGAAGAAAAACATCGTAAGAAAACCGGCATGTCCTAGAACCAAAAATGCGAAGACATGTGACATCTACCAACCCGCACTGGGCCCGCGTGGTGAATTACCACCCATTCCCTCTCATAGAGAGGAGGCCGTGTCTCCCAGCAGTGGGAACATTATTGGCTGATTAGGCTTGGCAGCAGTCAAATAAAAAGTACTGTGTAGTTGTTATCACCACCGCCAGTGGCGGATTTACCAGCAGGCTGACTAGGCTTGAGCCTAGGGCGGCAGATTTGGGGATCGATTTTTTTTTTTGCTACCTCATAGAAATCAAAAAAAAATTTTGGCATGACGGTTTTCTGATGTTTTACAGCTAGAAGTCTGCCACAAATTTTGCCGATGACGTTCCCCTCTCACTTGTCATTGCACATTCCGAGTAGCAATCTTCCATATTCTACAGTAAAACAGCTAGTTCGCCGCCCCCCAACCAGTAATCGGTAATATACCTAAAAATTATTTTACGTGCAATTTCAACGAAATTGTTGGATTGTAAAAATAAGGGTAGCAATAAATCGCGGGCCTGTGGACGGCGAGTTATGGGCTAGCTCGCCGTCCGGCCGTCTTATGACGACAGGCCGTGTCGACGGCGCGTTCGTGTTCCACGCGCTCCTCAAAGAGATGTCAGCAACCGAGTAGGGGTCCGCATGGGCCGATGCCTGCCAGAGCTGCGGGACTGTTCGAAAGAGACACCGTGGCCCTGGAACACAAAGGGCAAAGAAGGAACATGGATGGGTTTTAGTCAGTACAAGTCTGACACTCCCTTCCGCTCCGCCCAGAGTGGGGGGGGTCATTTGATGATTTCCCATCCAAAAAAAAAAAAAAAAAAAAGGGTAGCAATAAAACGAGTGACTTTAAATTACAATTTTAAGTGTCAAAATTAATTAATTTGGGTTATATAATTACTAATTGAGCGACTGACTGTAAGTGACGAAAAATCAACAGAATAGTATCTTACAAACATTAATTTGAGTTACTTAAAATACAAAATGAGCAGCTTCATAATATTTGAGCGACTTAATATTTGTTTGAGTGTCAACGTTACGTCCTGCATTTTTTTCAATATTTGGCAAATGTATTTTTTATACTGAGTGTTTCGAATACAAAAACCACTTTGAAAAATACACTAATGAGCAGAGTATAAGGAGCTCACATTAAAAAAAAAAAAAAAATATGAACCTAACCTAACCTCACTTAGAAAAATCGATTCTATCTTAATATTGAAGTTGCCCTCTCTGTATTTCCAGTCGCTCACTTAGTAATGTAGTCGCTCGGATAAAATTTTAATATATGAAATGGATTTATCACAATCCACTTTTTGTAAGCTTGTTCTGGATTTTATTATTAATCAATATTCGTCGTTAGTTTAGTTAATTTTTCGCTTACTCAAATTCATACCGCTCAAGTTATTAATACAGTATGTCATCATCAGTCGCAAAGCTTTTTTTTAATCGCTCGTTTTATAATTCCCCTAAAAATAATGTAGGACATGACAATTGTATAGGCAAGGGTGGCAAAAACTGTACAGCCTATACCTAGAAAACTTGTAAATCCGCCACTGACCACTGCTATCACTCCTGGTTACTATGGTAACAATATTGTATGTTCAAAACACGTTCAAAATGACTAGTTTGTAGATAAACTCGATATTTCCTCAACGGAAACCCAGATTAGCGTGAGCTGGTGCTGTGATAGTCAGAACCCAGTATGTTGCGTTTAAAAAACTGCAAAGAACCATGTTGTATTGATTTATTTTTTAGAGACTGAGTTTGATTTTTCGCTTGTTGTATAAGTACACAGTAGGGTTATATTAATGAACTAGCTGTTGCCCGCGACCTTAGTTCTCGTGAAGTTATTTAAAAAAATAATTACTTCCCATTTTGAATCGGATTTAGTTCCCAATTTCAAGGGTAATAATTTTGTTGCACGGAATCCTAATTCTTATTCTTTAATAAAAGTAGCCTAATTTACTCCTTTTAACATCAGCTACCGTCGTCGTCATCGTTGGACCGATTTTAACGGGACTTTTATTGGCAGATAGCTGATGTTATAAGAAGTAACTTAGGCTACTTTTACTTTAGAAAAAGGATTCGTGCAAAAAAATTAAAACCTTTGTATTTTTTAACAAAATCTGATTCAAAAAGGGATTTATTTTATATGTGTATATTTGTATGTATGTTTATTTTATATAGGTATAACTTTGTTTTAAGTTGCAATTTTAATTTTCTTGTTTTGTCTTTTCTACACACTGTGTCTACATTTCTAATCCTACTTTCCTCTCGCAGGTCTGCTGGAATCTCTTCCATCAGAAATAAGCAGTACCTTTGTGCTCTTCTATCTTAATGTAATGTCTTGTTAAGTATTTTATGTGTACATAAATAAAAAATAAAAAGAATAAAAAAATATTTTAATTAAAATTTCACGAGGAGGAAAGTCGTGAGGCACAGCTACTGTTATCTATGAATAGACAGTTGACACAGTACACTTGCGCCTCTCTACGAGGAATACGGTCTTGACGTCAATTCATCTATTTCAAAAGCTAAAGTTTGTCTCATCTCTTTAAAAACTGAAAATTCCTAGTAAACTCAGGGAAAAACAATTATAATTGAACGAACAGCAAAGTACTCTGGAATAGTATTTGTCTTAGCAGAAAATCAAACGACGACCTTGGACACTATGAACAATGAACTTTTATACATGTTTTTTATTAAGAATTTTCTCAACCACCCTGTTGCCCTTGTCTCAAATTTATTTGGGGTCGGCGCACCATTTCTTCTTCTTCCATACTTCTCTATTACTCGTCATCCCATCAGACACCTCCTTTCGTGCCATATCATTATTCACACAGTCCATCCATCGTTTCTTTGTCTTCCTCTACTCTTATACCTATCCACAGTCATACTCAAAACTTTCCAGAAGAATTTACTTTTCCAGAAGATTTTCTTTTTTCTTTAAGAATTTTCTCAACCGAAGAAAAAATTAGAATATACAGAAAATAGTAGCTTCTACCGCGACTAGCTTCGAGTTGGCTACCTTTGAGTTGAAGGTCGTGAGCTTGAAATCAAGGAGGCACTTTCTGTAAGAAACTTTTAATATCACCATTGCTCTCAAAACAACGAAGTAAAACATCATGAATTCATGAGGAAGCCGGCATGTCATAGATTCTAGGACATACGTTCGTATCAATGTTATTGTTCTAGGCCCTAGCTAGAACCATAAAATCAAAGACATATAACATCCACCAGCACCACACTGGGCCCATGAGGTGCCTACGTTTAAGCTCCTCTCCTTTCTTGCACCTTCATTGTCTCTAAGTAACAAAATCAATTAACTAAAGAGCTTTTATTAAAGTAAAATGAAGAAAATTAGTTTATCTATCAACATTGAACGTTTATACAAAGTTTCGTGTCCGTGCTATTAACCGTTGAGGCGATCCTCGATGCAGGATCAAGTCATGTTTGTCATAAAAATGTATTGTCACCAGAACCAAAGGTGTAAGCAATTTTTTAGCTCAATCAGTTGGTGGGAACTGGTTTGAAAACCAGTACCAAGATTTGACCAATACATACTAAATAATAAAGCAAGTTAAATAAAAGCTTATATATTAAACACAGTACCTTTGAACTCTTCTATCTTAATGTAGTGTCCTATTAAGTATTTTGCGGGTACATAAATAAATAAATAAACACACATTATTTCAGAGAGTGTATTTTGGAATTACACAATATAATACTCTCCATTTTATTATCGGACGAGCAGAGATACGGCGAAGCGTCACGGTTATATGGTTGAAATTCCTTGGACCCGAATAAAGCGCTATGTTTCCATATTTATTGTGCGATCCACTAGTCTGTGGAATTCACTACCGGCTTCTCTTTCGGATCATTATAATCTGGATCGTTTCAAAGTTCGAGTGAATCGGTTTCTTCTAGGCAAGCGTGCTCCACCCTAGGCCGCCTCATCGCCTCATATCAAGCAAGTTGCAAACAAATGCAAGAGTAATATAAAAAAATATATATATTGTCTTCATGTTCTTAGGTTAGGCATTTTCTCTTTGAGAGGGAAAGTGTTGCCTTACTATCGATTGCCTATCGATAGGTTGTCAATACTATCGTGACCTCGAAAAACAGTCAGAATATCGATAGGCCTATCGACAGTATTTTAATCTTACAATACTATCGATTGTATATATCCAAGAAATTGAGCAATACTATTGATAAAGTGCAATACTATCGATAGTATTGATACTATTGGGTATTGATACTGTCGATATTATCTATAGTTTCGACAGTGATTGCATTAAAATACACCATAAAAGTGATAGTATCGATAGTATCAATACTCAATAGTATC
The DNA here is from genome assembly GCA_963576755.1 of Noctua janthina. Taxonomy (NCBI): domain Eukaryota; kingdom Metazoa; phylum Arthropoda; class Insecta; order Lepidoptera; family Noctuidae; genus Noctua; species Noctua janthina. The sequence goes on from OY755077.1 coordinate 6,332,688, forward strand.
GATATCGATTGTATAGCTCAATTTCTTTTATAGATACCTACTATCAATAGTATTGTAAAATTTCAATACTATCGACTGGGCTATCGATATTGTGACTATTTTTCGAGGTCAACTATCGATACATCAACTATCGATAGTTAGGCAACATCAGGGAAACTGTTAATAAAACCGTCGACATCCAGCCTTCTGCGTATCCCTTTGTAAGTGGTTGTCACTTATCAGTATCTGTCACGGTTGTCCACAAATTGTCAACACGTCACACCCTGAAAGAAAAGTAAAATTTTAATTGTGTTTATTTAACACGCCTCGCCAAATATCTGTCACTTAGGCAAGTAGGTATGAATGAATCATTTTTACCAAACTATTATGTAAAAATAAAAACAGTTCAGTCAACCGGCAAAACAGCTTGAGCGACCTTCAATCTCAATTGTCACATACGGAGTTCTTATCTACAACAAACAGTCCACAGCCTCTGTCATTCGGTCTTTTTTAGATTCAGTGAACGAACGAACGAATTTCGTATTCAGTACTGATTCTATCGTCGAGGTGAACGCACGCTAGTCTGAATAAAAAATCGTGAGTTTATTTGTTATTTATTTTTGAAGGTTATGCAGTGAAATGGTATTTGTTAATAATAGTGGTTTTTAAGTGTTATTATTTTAATAATTTTGATTTAATAAGTTTACTTTTGTGTCTTTTTTTAAAGAAATATTATAGGAGGCTTTAATTTTTCTCTCGTCAGAAATTGAAAACAATTTTTGTTTTTTTAGTGTTTTTGTATTCAAATATGCAGTTGCTATGTAGTTTATTCACTTAAGAACAAACATTATTAATTTACAAGTAAATTCCCTACGAGTTAAGACAGGAAAATAGTTTCAAAATAAACTAACATTAACTTTGATTTCATTACTTATTTTGCAGCTGTTTGACAATATTTTACTTAGGTATGGTTATACAAATTGAAATGTAGTGTTTTACATAGGTTTCATTATGTATTTATATAAGATTTAGTAATACAGTCCTTTCCCGCCATTCTTTCAACGTTAACCCTCCATCTGGGTAGCGTTGGGATTAGAAAACCTCATATTTGTGCTCCAGGTTCTTTCAGTCAGAAATATAAAACAAAAGTTTATTGCAATTTCTGACTTTTTAAGTACTTCAATGATGGCTGGTCCAATAGAAGTTTTTTATCAGTGTTGGAAACAGGATCGATCTACCGCGAGGCCTTTTGGCTCTGTATATAAAGGGTGTAAATAGACCATTAACATAAACGAAAGGCACTTGTTCTCCCCGTCACTGCGATCATTTTTTTGTTCTAGACCATACCTGGGAACCTTCTAGTTACGGAGATATTAGGGGTCAAATTTCCAACTTTTTCACAAGTTTTTTTTAAAAATACTTGTTTTTAATGTAAGATTTTTACTTTACACACCTCCACGACCTCCGTACTAATCAATCCATCCATCAGCACAATGCTATGAGTGCTTTCCATCGAGTCCTACCGTAAAACGTGATTTTTCACCCCAAAAAAAAAAGTCGATTCCGAGCAATAATTGTTGCGTATAGTTACTTAGTTTGATGTACAGAATGCTTGGTTGACGGCTATGTGAAGGGTCTGTTTACACCCGGTAGGGTCATTGCGCCGGTTAGCGACCAGTTAGCTGGGTTGCCCACATAAGATGAGGAAAAAAAAATGTTGTCTACACGCAAAATAGTATATGTTAATGTGAATTTGTCCCAAATATAATCTAGTTTGGATACAAAACATAAAATAAAATACAGTAATACAAAAATATTTATAAAATGATGAAAAAGTGAAAATATAGCGAAAACGTCGGTTTGCGACCATTTTTATCAGTTTACGACCACCAGTGAGCTGGTTTGCGACCGCTATTTTAATATGAAAAATATGCCATTAAAACAATTAGAATCGCTTTAAAAATATTTTAATATTTGCCTCTTAATAAAAACAAACATAGTAATCCTTTGGTGTAATGTTTTCTTATAATTAAAAAATAACAATCTTCCATTTCGTAGGAACTTAGTCATAGTTGTTATAGAATTAACAATCATTAGTCAAACAATATCCTAAATATGTAGTATAACATTTAAAAATAATCTACATCAATATTTTCTAGTCAATCTGGTTTAAAATTATTTTAGGAATCATATTCCGCGTTTCAATAAGTTGTTGCTGGAAGACGCCATATCTGACGAGCGGTGCAACAGTTCGCTGGTGCCTATTTTTAAAAATAAAGGTGATGTGCTGGAGTGCAATAACTATAGAGGAATAGCATGAAATAGCGCATGGTATGAAAGTTTTTGAAAGGCGACTAAGAGAAGAGAGTGAAATTTCACGAAACCAATTCGGTTTTATGCTTGGTCGGGTAACGATGGATGCCATTTTTGCCATCCGCCAGCTGTGCGAGAAATACAGAAGTGCGCACAAAAACTTGCACATGGTGTTCATCGCCCTCGAAAAGGCATACGACCGGGTACCTCGTGAGGTTTTGTGGCGAGCCCTGAAAGAGAAAGGTATACCTGGGAAGTATGTACAGTTGATCCGAGCGATGTACAGTCGATGTAGTACCCAAGTCCGGCCTACAGCGGGAACTACCGGCAGCTTCAATGTGGCTGTCGGCTTGCACCAAGGGTCGGCTCTAAGCCCTTACCTCTTTCTGGTGATAATGGACGCACTTACGTCGGACATCAAGGAAGAGGCTCCCCGGTGTGAAAGTGAAAGGAGTAAATGATAGCGTGACGGTTGACAGAGGAGAATGGAAGTAAAAAACTAACCCCCCAAATAGCATGAAGGGCATGACAAGGGCAGGAAAATGATGGAATGGAAGAAAACAGTTTAAACCAATTTTAAATTGGATACCATAGAAACCCCCACACTGGCTACAGCCTTGAGTATGTTATTGAGATTAGAAGAAAAAACCGTTTTGGGCCGACCCCAAGTGACATGGGACAAGGGCAGGAAGATGATGATGATATTCCGCGTTTCTTATTCATAATTAAGCCGATCTTGTATCGTGGTCGTTGGGATCTGATAGTCTACATGTTTCTCTTATTCCCTTCCCTTCTTTTCGGATATCATCGAGAGCTTTTTTCAGAGCATCTTCAGTGTACTGGATAGTCTTTTTCTTTTTTTTTGTCTACTCTGAATTATTTGGGAGCTCCATCTAAAAAAAAGTAATAAAAAATAATTTATTGTTGTTTTTATGACTAATTTTGTTTTAAACTGAAATATAATAATATTTAGTTTTCGACAGATTATGTACAACCACATGGTTGCTTGCTAAAATAATTATTAAACAGACCTTTCAATAACCAACGAAATCAGACGTGGTCGCATACTCAATGAACTTTCATACTTATTTCTATTAGCGGCCGTTATTTCTCTCATACTAAATTATGGTGGTCGGAAACCAATGTCTTTATTTCGATTATTTTGGTTTACGACCACCTGTTTAGCATCCAATTTTGTACGTAAATTAAACAAAGTTCTTTCAAAGAAACTGGTGGTCGCTAACCAAAGATCTACAATGAAAACCTTTTACAGTACTACATTCAAAATTGTAACAGTTCTGTATGAAGCATTAGGATCATATTATTCAAAATAGAATAATGCGGTTCTCGTCAGTTTGCGACCATGTGGTCGCTATCTAACGTTTTTGATAAATACGCATTTCGGTTACCGACCACTTGATTTTATCTTAATTATAAGTTTAAAAATAGCAAAATACAACTAAACAATAACCAAAACTTATTCATTGTACAATTTAACATCTAACTTGTGTGTAAAACATGAAATAAGTAATAAAACTTACCTTTGATCGCCGCGCGCCATGTTATTTTTTTTCCAACTCGCGGTACATCCACACACCACTGAATCAAGACGCGCCCTGAGAATTTTTTTTTCGGCTCTGGGTTAACCCATTTGTTTCTAACTGTGTAAATTCTTAATTCATAGTTATTTATAGAGCACGCTAGATTTATTTTTTATTTATATTACCTATACAAATACTATTATCTTGATTTAAAGAAACTCAGTCCGTCAAATGGTCGCCTACTGAAGGTGGTCGCGCTACCGGCGCAACGACCCTATTATACATATCCTTTAAATCCGCTTCTTGTGTATTTTTGTAAGACCACGTAGTTCCATGAATCTACAAATAGATTCAATTTAAAACCATCATTCAGAGATTTTTTCAGACATACATACCTAACTAGTAATCCTCCCGCGACTTCCACCGCAAAAATTGTGATAACTCGGCTAATATGCCTGATATAAATATAACTTATAGCCTATAGCACCCACGAATAATGTAGCTTTCTGCCAGTGAAAGATTTTTTAGAATTGGTTTATGAGTTCTGGAGATTACCCCATATACAAACTTACAAACAAATTTTACATATTTACAATATTAGTATATAGTTAACGAAATTTATCAAGTCGTATTAAGAATGTGAAGCAAGGGTGGATCGATACGTTTTAAACTATAGACCGACCGCTTTAAAGAGTCCTCCGCCTTGCTCCATCAAAGGCACATTAAGCGTCCACAAAGTCCTAACAATATACCATAGGTTATTTGTTTTGAAATAACCATAATCCACGAAGGTTTTACGATAATAATTGCACCAATAAGTGATCAAACTTCAGAATATTCCATTTAAGTTAATACTTTCGCGAGGACTCATTAAAGCGGTCGGTCTATAGCTTTTGCCCGCGACCTACGTCCACGTCAAATTATTATAAAAATATTACTTCCCTGTTTAAATCGGATTTTCTTAATAATTTCAAGGGTTTTTTTTGCATGGAACCCTAATTCTTCCTAAACTCCCGTCAAAATCGGTCCTGCCCGTTTCGGAGATTAGCCGGAATAAACAGACAGAAATTGAAAAAAATTGATAAATGTTTTTATTTTTTGTTATAAGTACCTCCCTACTACATGAGATTTAAATAAATTGTAAGTGTACTATTAGGTACACATCTGCCTAACCCTTCGGGGATTACAGACGTGATGTTATGATAAATAGCTCTTCAATACAGGCTCTTTATTATTTCTTATTTATTTATTTATTATGTACACACAAAATACTTAACAAGACATTACATTAAGATAGAAGAGCACAAAGACACTGCTTATTTTATGCGAAATCTCTTCCAGCAGACCTGCGAGAGGAAACTAGGATTAGAAATGTAGACACAGTGTGTAGAAAAGACAAAACAGGAATATTGAAATTGGAACTTAAAACAAAGTTGTATAACTTTGCAACTATATAAAATAAGCATACATACAAATATACTGTCATAGAATAAAATAATGGTCTTCAATCGTCATCATCTGCCTAGCCTTTTCCCAACTATGTTGGGGTCGGCTTCCAGTCTAACCGGATGCAGCTGAGTACCAGTATTTTACATGGAGCGACTGCCTATCTTACCTCCACAACCCAGTTTGTACTGGGTAATACGATACCCCTTGGTAAGACTGGTTGTCAGACTTTTTGGGCCACTGACTACCTAACGACTGTCAAAGATCTACAAATGACACCCGGGACCAACGGCTTAACGTGCTTTCCGAGGCACGGAGGAAACTCGGTATGTAATGGGTGGTCACCCATCCACAGACCAACCTAGGCAAGCACGGCTTAACCTAAAGATCGATCCGAGCGGCTGTTATTATTTAGCCACGAGCTCTTCATTATAATGTTCTTCAATCGATGAATGAAAAATAACAATAGATAATGTGTTATTTTTATAAGTCTCAGTACGTAGGTATGTAGTATAACGCCATGAAAGGTAGGTAATGGCATTTAAGTTTCTTGTCTTGGTGACTATACACATAGCAATTACCTGATTCATTATAATGACATTATGTACAATTATGTACATAATAGGACAGCTAGTATGTGTTTTTAATATTGCTATGAGGTAATATTAGGTCTTTACCTTTGAAATTGGAGATTTGTATGAATTTTTTTTTGTATTTTAGCTTATCTAGCTTTTTTATCTTTCCGATTTGACGCAAGTGCTTCAATGTCGTTTAGACACTAACTCCAAGGCCCGCAGCAAGCTCAGCCGTAGATTGAGTTGGATCCGTTTCCACTACCGCCTTCAATTCGTCGTTGTCGACAATGGTTACCAGCCGACCGCGAGGCTCATTCTTCAACTCAAAATTTCCAGATTTAAAACGATTGAACTAATAATGGACCGTGTTTATGCAAGCAGTGTTAGGCCCGTACACGTCGTTACTGTTTCGTGTTGTTTGCGCAGCGGTATGTCCACGTAGGAACTCATATTCGAAAATTGTATGAATTTTCAGTTTATCCATGGCGCCAAAAACTACCACAATTTCACAAAAACAAAAAACTATCTATAAACAAATGACTTAATTTGAAATTAAAAGAACACTACTTTCGAAAACAATTTATTTGAATTTCGAATTGCGCGCCAATCCACAGATAATTAAATCTGAAAATGCTGGTTATTAAATCTCCAATTACATAGGTAAAGACCTATTACTACATTTTGATATAAGTGGGGAAACTTTGTTGTTGCATTCGAGGCGGAATTAACACCCAAGCCGCAGGCGAGGTTGTTAGGGAGTCGAGAACTGCAGTACGCGTATTAAACGTTTTACAATACTTTCGAAGAAATAAAATATTAGAACGGAAAGTATTTTTGTCAGAAACTATGGTTTAATTTGCTTTTTGCCGCGCTTTGATTTGGCCAGGTTGAAGAAGAAGTAAAGGTATGATGCCGCTAAACAGCCTAATAAAAAGAAAAAATGTTTTTGAATTTAGAACACAAATAAATGCTAATTTGTTCATAAAAGTAAATATTTGTTTTAAATAATCATGTTTATATGTATATGATATTCTATTTATAAACACAATTTAAATACTCAAAAAATATTTACGCCGGCACCGTAAGGACGCATATCTCTTTGCCGAGATTTAAAATAAAACAATTACCGCCGACTATAATCATTGAACCCATTTGGACTTAGAATAAGTTTAGTTATCTGTGGAAATTTATATTTCCGAACGTGTGCGGAAAAATATTAAAAATCCACAGATGTGAAATACATTGCATATTGAACATAATCGTAGTGCGATTAGAACCAGTTTTCGAGGAAGTGTATTGAAAAATTGCTTACCTCTTTGCAAGCGTGCTCCACCTTAGACCGCATCACTACTTTTTTTTTTTTTTTTTTTCCGGATTGGAAATCATCAAATGACCCCCCCCCACTCTGGGCGGAGCGGAGGGGAGTGTCAGACTTGTACTGACTAAAACCCATCCATGTTCCTTCTCTGCCCTTTGTGTTCCAGGGCCACGGTATCTCTTTCGAACAGTCCCGCAGCCCTGGCAGGCATCGGCCCATGCGGACCCCTACTTGATTGCTGACATCTCTTTGAGGCGCGCGTGGAACACGAACGCGCCGTCGACACAGCCTGTCGTCATAAGACGGCCGGACGGCGAGCTAGCCCATAACTCGCCGTCCACAGGCCAGCGCCTACGGTGGTCGGAAGCCACCACGTGACCCCCGACGCCCAGGGCGTCTCCCGCGGCGGCTGGGACGTGAGGTTCTTTCCCTCTCACGTCCTGCCACCTCCTTCACTAGCATGACTGCTTCGCAGAAGGAGGTGACGGCTTCCCATTCTCTCTCGCTCCGGACCATGGCTTGAACCAAGGCCGGACGCGAGAGATTGCCGCCGCCAATCGCCGCTATGAGGACACGGCGGTGCTCCGCCCAAGCGGGGCAGACCTCCACGGTGTGTTCCACCGTGTCCTCCGGACGATCCTCGCAGTGGAAACACCCGGGCGTTTCCTCCCGCCCGATTCGGTGCAGGAACCTCCCGAAACAACCGTGTCCGGTGAGGACCTGCGTCAGACGGTAGGTGAGGCCGCCGTGGCGCCTCTCTAGCCACTCCTCAAAGAGGGGACTTATCGCCACTATGGTGGCGTGCCCTGCACGGGGTTGCGACAGTCGCTCTCTCCATGTCGCCATGAGATCACGCCGGAGGTCTGTCCGCTGAGCGGTAATTTGTCGCGGCAGCGGAGTTTCCCCCCTATATAGTGCTTCCGCGCGCCATTCATGCAGGCGCGCGAGGACTATCGCCTCCAGATCCCATGGCGGCAATCCGGCAAGGAGGCTAGCCGCCTCGCCAGAGATCGTGCGGTACCCCCGGATTAGCCTTATGGCTATCACCTTTTGGGGCGCGTTCAGGTAGTGGGCGGCTTGCCGCCTCAAAGAACGCGCCCACACCGGGGCCCCGTAAAGGGCCATGGATCGCACGACCCCCGCGTAAAGCTTCCGGCAGGAGGCGTTTGGACCCCTCAGGTTGGGCAAGAGCCGCTTGAAAGCAGCCCCCGTCCGTTCCAGTTTGGGAGCCAAACGTCGGAAGTGCTCCACGAAGTTCCACCGACTGTCGAGGACGAGTCCTAGGTATTTCAACGTCGACCCGACGCCGATGGGAACCCCTCCTGCCATCAGTAGGGATCCCGACGGTGGCGCATTTCGAGGCCCATGAAAACACATGGCCTCGGACTTGTGCAATGCCACCTCGAGTCCCAATTGCCGGATCCTCTCCACAACTATCGCAACCCCGCGTGTCATGTTTTCGGCCGCCGCCTCGTGCGAACCGCATCACTACTTCACATCAGGCGATTTACGGCCATTCGTAAGCCTATCAAGTGTAAAAAAAAACATAAAAACTAAAGACACTTAGAAACTAAACACTTAACTTTAAATGCCAAAAAACCAGTAGTTAGTCACCAAGAACAACAAAAAAATAAGGAAAAACTAGCATTTGCGGAAATTAGAGTGGTTTTTCCTGTAATTGTTTACTTACAGATTTAATTAAATATTATCTAGATTTTATATCTGATTGGAACCGGAAAAGTTAATTGGTTTGGTAACTCACTAAAGTGGTACCAGAAATACAGGTTATCCTATACAGGGTGTAAACGGACCCTTCACGAACCCGTCAACCAAGCATTCTGTACATCAAACTATTAATTTATTGCTGGGAAACGACTCTTTTTTGGGGTGAAAATTCACTTTTTAGGGTAAGACTCAATGTAACGCACTCAAAAAATTGTGCTGGTAGATAGATTGAATAGTACAGAGGTCGTGGAGGTGTTTAAAGTAATAATCTTACATTATAAACACGTATTTAAAAAAAAACTTGTGAAAAAGTTGTAACTTTTTAGGTATGGTCTAGAACAAAAAAATATCGCAAAGACGGGGAGAACAAGTGCCTTTCGGCTTCATTAAGGGTCTATTTACACCCTTTATATATGACCGCCAGTTAGTACTGGGTTATACGATATCCCTATTGCCATCAACCAGTCACAAATTCTTCGGGGTGCTACTATATTGCTGATAGAAATACCCAATCACATTTAGGAAGACCTGTAAATCGAACCTGATACCAAAATAATCATTTTTCACGTGTCATATCGATTAACCGCAAAACGAAATGTTTACAAATCTGATTTGTCGATTTGTTTAGAATCTGCATTAGGCTCATTTTTCTGGACTTGTTTGAAATTCTATCAATTTCTCATCATTTAAAATAGGTAGGTACTGAAATACACATCCTGCATTCCGTTTGGTGTAAGTTGGCGACGGAAATAAATAAATAATCATAAAATCTTTATTAACAAGTGATTGTTCAAACATAAGTGTAGTGTGTGTGTGTGTGTGTGTGTGGAAAAGGAAAACACTCAGTAGGACTAGCAATAAGACAAGGATATATAGAGTCTAACTATTCATACACGAAATATTTTCAGGGAATCATCTAACGGCTATAACAAAGCCATTTCAAGGGATTTTTTTTTTATCTGAGTGAAAAAAAAAAAAGAATTAAAATTACTTGTCCCACAAAATAAATACTGGCTCCTTATTTTTAAGCATCCATTACGCTAGTTTACTACGTCGTATTTACCTACTGTCATTGTTAGAATATGGGAGTAAAGGTGTTATGCAAAAAGTCTCAAAAAAATTTAGAATTATAAAAATTTTTGTAAAAAAAAAAAAAAATTAAGATAATTTTTTTTTTCGTTGCTATGGCGACTTTACGACTTATAGAAGTTACTCTTAAAATATTTCGTGTATGAAAAATAGATCTTATATTTTATTACACGGCGTGGAAGGGACACCGACGCGAAAATGGTTACCACATATTCAGTACATCATTCTGAGCCCCACCTGAAACACCTGTCTAAGGACACTCGGGTTTTTGAGACGTATCTGATGATACCGTTATCGTCGAAATCCATCGAACCATTTGAACATACGAGGTGATAAAGAAATTTATAAAAAACGAAACAAAGAAACAAAACCAATCCCTTCCTTGGCAATCGGGTAAAAAAACAGCTGTTTCCTATAAAAGTGCAATACCTACACGGTCAAAATGTATTGTCCCAAGACTATTGCTTCTCTTAAGGGTATCCAGGGTGTAAACTGACCCTTCACATAGCCGTCAACCAAGCATTCTGTACATCAAACTAAGTAACTTTACGCGAAAAATATTGCTGGGAATCGACTTTTTTTAGGATGAAAAATCCCGTTTTACGGTAGGACTCGATGGAAAGCACTCAAAGCATTGTGCTGATGAATGGATTGAATAGTACGGGGGTCGTGGAGGTGTGAAAAGTAAAAATCTTACATTGAAAACATGTATCTAAAAAAAAAACCTGTGAAAAAGTTGAAACTGTAACCCCCAATATCTCCGTAACTAGAAGGTTCCCAGGTATGGTCTAGGACAAAAAAATTATCGCAAAGACGGGGAGAAAAAGTGTCTTTCAGCTATGTTAAGGGTCTATTTACACCCTTTATACTAACAGCGAATCTATAGCATTGTCTATGCATGAGGTAAACAAAAATTTTCTTGTTCCTCATTGTGCGTTGTCTAGCAACCGTAACAAACAAACATGGAGTCATACGTACGTCACGCTCTGAATATTTTCTTCAGTACAACGACGCTTGGATTCTTTAGAAGTTTAGATGATTCATCGTGATAGTAGAATGATGGTACACCTTCTTTTTTTGAACGATAAATTATTTAGAAAGAATAAACTAAATTTTTGTCGTAGACATAATGTCTATGTTAGCGTAAAATTGTAAATACCGTTAGATTATAATCTATCTCGCGAGATTGTAAACTATCGAAAGATTGTGAACCGTAACATGCTGCTTACAATTTAACGCATTATTTTTCGGAAGATTATAATCTATCGAAGTGAAACCATCAAATTGTGAAATGGTATGCGACGGAACGCACCTCGCAGCAGATTTTTTTTTAATAACCGATGGGAAATTTCTATGTGGGGGTGGGGGGGGGGGGGGGGGCTCAGAATGTTGTAATGAGTACGTGTTAACCGTTTTAGCGTCGGTATACCATCCACTCTGTATATAAACGTATCACAATTAAAAACGCCTAATTTACCTAAAATGTATTGAGATCAGTGTCAAATGGAACAGCCAATTTAACTACTGTCAAAACTAAATTACCGTTACAACGTCAATAACTAGAGTAGCCCGCATTTAGAATGTAATTGAACACTTAAAAACACTAAAATTATGATAATCTACAAGGTTTTTAAACCAGTTTTTTAGTTAGGACTGCTTTGTTGGACTATTGAGTAGTTCATCGTTTCTTTCATCTTCCTCTAATCTTATATCCACTCGATATTCATACTCAAAACTTTCGTCACGACATTTTCTTTATTATTTCGCATCCCATACCGGGCCGGAAAGTTCTGGAGTGGCGACCGCGAACTGGAAGACGTTGCGTTGGAAGGCCTCCCACTAGGTGGACCGATGACCTGGTAAAGGTTGCGGGGATCCGCTGGATGCGAGACGCACGGGACCGGTAAATGTGGCGACACTTGGGGGAGGCCTATGTCCAGCAGTGGACGTCCTTCGGCTGAAATGATGATGATGATGATCCCGTACCACGATAACCGTAATCGGTTCCATACATTAGTTCACCGGCGACACTTTCAGACTTCCTCTTATGTACAGTGAGTTATAGCAAGTAGCTGACCCACCTGTGCATGAATGGTTGAGATTTTTTAGAATACGAATCGATTAGAATTTTTCTTATTTTATCCATTCGCGTAACACCGCACATCCCCCTTAGCATTCTCATCTCAGCCATATGCAAATGGCTTTTATTCATCTCTTTTGTGGCCCAACATTCTGATCTATTCAAGACAGCAGGTCTTACCATCTATACACATTTAATAAAATTGTAACAGGCCGCTGTCCGTAAATTGAAAATATTGAAAAAAAAAAACGTTATATGGGGGTCTTTATTAGAGCAACACAAGCCAAAACAACAGTTTTTAGAAGTTTTGTGTCTGTCTGTCTGTATGTTTGTACGCGCATCACGTAAAAACTACTGCATGGATTTGAATGTAGTTTTCACCGCTCTACTGCTAGATGCTTAACTTAAAATATAAGCTAATAAGATATAGTTTTGGACCCGATAGGTGGCGCTGTACGAAACAAGGGCGGGTTGCTAGTTGTTTTATTAAACTTTAACAAAACACATCGATATAGTAGATAGATACCCCATGTTTTCGCATGTAAATGAGTCTTTTTAAATACGCATCGGTTTTCAATTAGGCACACAGTCACACACCAGTGCACAACCGTTGATGCGTGTCTGATTTTGATATAGACACTGTATCTGTTTCACACGCAGTTGGAAAACGCCTATTTGATAGTTTGCCAATTACAAAATAAAGTTGTTTGTGTCTCTCGGCAAACATTTTTAACACAAAAAAAAACCATTTGCTATAGTTTTGCATTATACAATTTTTTTTTAAATAAAGGTAAAAACTACAAAAAAAATATTTGATTGATTAGTGATCTTTACCAAAGTTATAGGCATTTTTGAACATTTAATTATTAACAATGGTCTCCTACGGCATCAAAACGCATGCGCTATACGGACATAATCAAAAAAGATTGAGCGTTTTTTATTTTTATGAATGCAATTGGAAATAAATAAATTGATCTTTTTTTTATTTGGTAATAAAATAATTTAATCGCGCCGTATATCATTTATAAATTGGCTTCAAATGATTTAATATCGGAAGTTTCATAAAAAAACTAAAAATGTACCTAACTCAAAAACTACTGAATTTCTGTAAAACATTTGGTGGCTAAATTTGTTGCATTTTAACCCTACTATGACGTCCTGTAAGAAGTATGTGTACGACGAGTTACCAGTAACCCTGTATAAAGGGTGTAAATAGACCCTTAACAAAGCCGAAAGGCACTTGTTCTCCTCGACATTAAGATCATTTTTTCTCTAGACCATACCTGGGAACCTTCTAGTTACAGAGATATTGGGGGTCAAAGTTCCAAACTTTTCATAAGTTTTTTTTTTTAAATACCTACAAGGTTTTAATCCACGACCCCCGTACTATTCAATGCATCCACCAGCACAATGTTTTGAGCGCGTTATTTTACCGTAAAACGTGATTTTTCACCCCAAAAAAAAGTCGTTTTCCAGCAATAACTTTTGCGTGGTCTGTTTACACCTTGTATAACTTCTAGTTACAAATTTTATTGATACTTGACAAGAATTTGTGTGATATACCACAACTAAAAAACAATACTTTTGTTTTTTTCATTGGCTTGTTTTTAATGTTGGTAAAACTCAACAAAAAGCTCTCAATCTCTGACATTTCTCGAAGACTAACAAACAAAATCAAATATAGAACTCGATTCGAAATCAGAGCTGCATTTGTTTTTTTTTTCTTTTTCCTCTAACGCAAAATACATCTGCCTGTATCTTCAAGGACGTCAAGTTAACAATTGGTCTTTCGGTCACGCTCACTCGTTTGCGAATTGTATTGTTTTCTCTTTCACTCAGTGTTTTTTTTTCGTCTTTCAATGGAACGGATCTGGTTTTGTACAAATGTAGTAGATATAAATGTAGTAAGTTTGTAAATATGTATTAATGTGCTGATTTTGTTTTAGTTGCTATGCAAAATTGGTCAAAACATAATTTTAATTTAACTTTCCTTTTTAAATTCGTTGCATGGATTATTCGGGTTTGACATTTATGCTATGGATTTTCGCCACAAAGTACCTAAGGCTTGATTCCATAATATATTCGTTAGGTGTCTTTAAAACGAACGACCATAAAATGAAAATTGAAAAAACCAAAAACAACAAATGATTATTTTTAAGTTGGACTAGGTGCCAGATATATTTTCCTGAACTACTAATATTTCTCTAAAAACAAAATGTTGATTCTCATTTCTATAATATCCTGCTAGTTATAAAGGGTGTAAATAGATCCTAAACGAAGCCGAAAGACACTTCTTGTTCTCCAAGTCATTGTGATATTTTTTTTGTTCTAGACCATACCTGGGAACCTTCTAGTTACGGAGATATTGGAGGTCAAAGTCCCATTTTTTCACAAGTTTTTTTTTTTCAATATACTTCTTTTTAAGGTTTTAACTTTACTTTAATTACCTCCATCATCATCTGCCTAGCCTTTTCCCAACTATGTTGGGGTCGGCTTCCTTGCCGACCTGTACCTGCCTTTTCCTGCCTTTACATGGAGCGACTGCCTATCTGACCTCCACAACGCAGTCAGTACTGAATAATACGATACCCCTTGGATAGACTGGTTGTCAGACTTTCGAGTCACTGACTACCTGTAACGACTGTCAAAGATGTACAAATGACACCCGGGACCAACGGCTTAACGTGATTCCGAGGCACGGAGTAAACTCGGTATGTAATGGGTGGTCGCCCATCCACAGACCAACCTAGGCAAGCACGGCTTAACCTAAAGATCGACCCGAGCGGCTGTTATTATTTAGCCACGAGCTCCTCCATGACCCGTTTATTATTCAAAGTATCCATCACCACTACGTTTTAAATGTTTTAAATTCACCCCAAAAAAAAAGTCATATCCCCGAAATAATTTTCGCGTAGGGTTACTTAGTTTGATGTACATAAAGTTCGGTTGACGGCTTCGTGCAGGGTCTGTTTACACTCTTTATAAGTGCGAAAGCCTCTCTGTCCGTCTGACACTCACTCAGATCCAGCCTGTCCTCTTGCTGCCCTCCCCAGCGTCCTAAATCGAGGCTCGTACCCCATAGGGGGTGCCCTTAGCGCACGGTCGCTTAGTTTATAAGTTTTATGGCCCTGGTTGGAGACCGTACTGCCAAGGCATCCACAGGATAGTCCGGTTAAGCAGAAATCAGCCTCAAAAGTAGACCGGCGAGATGCCACGCTGAAAAAAAAAGTCCTTACACGTTTTCATTGCTAAATTGCTACACCAATTTTGACGCAATTCTCTTTTCTCTCATCAGATAATGCCTGAAGTACACGCAGCATTCGCCAACTCCGGCAGGAAAGCAGGTCTTGAAGTATGGAGGATAGAGGTATGTGTTCTTTTTTACCCGACCTCGGCGAAGCCATAAGAAAAGGTTTTGATTTTAGCAGTCTTTGTGTGTATGCGTGTATGTTTGTATTTACGCTATTTCCTCCGTAGCGCCTAAACTATTCATCCGATTTTGATGAATAAGGTGTCAATCGATTCGTTATTATGACCCGGGTAACATAGGCTACATTTTTCAGTAGTCAGGTTTTTTAGTTGTAGTGTTCCACACAAATTCTTGTTCTTCTCCTGGTATCAATATGAACATCAAAAGTCTAAGGGACAGCTTCACATAGATGAGAATATTGAGATGGATGTGTGGTGTGACAAGAATGGATAAAGTAAGGAATAAGTATATTAGAGGAAGTTTGAAAGTTGCGCCAGTTACAGAAAAGTTGAAAGGGAATGCTGTCTTGGTATAGACGTGTGATGAGGAGGGACGAATCGCATGTGAATAAAAGAGTGATGAATATAAATGTTGATGGATAGAGAGGGAGAGGAAGACCAAAGAAACGATGGATGGATTGTATGAGGAATGATATGAAATAGAAAGCTGTAAATGATAGTGTGACGGTTGACAGAGAACAATGGAAGAAAGAAACGTGTTACGCCGACCCCGAGTAACATTGGACAGGGGCAGAAAGATGATGGACAGCGTCACATAAACATTTACCATGCATTCAGTACTGGCATGATTCCCCATAGTGTACGTAAGTGTTAAAACTTTTCGTCGTTTTTGATGTGAAACGTCTTCATCATCATCTGCCTAGCCTTTTCCCAACTATGTTGGAGTCGGCTTCCAGTCTAACCGGATGCAGCTGAATACCAGTATTTTACATGGAGCGACTGCCTATCTGACCTCCACAACCCAGTTAGTACTGGGTAATACGATACCCCTTGGTAAGACTGGTTGTCAGACTTATTGGGCCACTGACTACCTGTAATGACTGTCAAAGATCTACAGATGACAGCCGGGACCAAAGGCTTAACGGGCTTTCCGAGGCACGGATGAAACTCGGTATGTAATGGGCGGTCACCCATCCACAGACCAACCTAGGTAAGCACGGCTTAACTTAAAGATCGACCCGAGCGGCTGTTATTATATATATAGAAAATAAATTTATTATTTATTTATTATTTAGCCACGAGCTCCTCTCGAGTCTCTTTTATTATTAAAATAATTTTATGAACGTTACTATTTTTTTATGAAAAAAAAAATAGAATTTACTTTGGGTAAAGATAAAATGCTCTGCCTGCCGTCCCTGGTGTGAGCTGGTCTTAACGTTGTTTAAGATTAGTTGCGGTGGATCAGACTTATATATAATTATGTAGTAGACCGCACGTCATGGCCTCAGTGGCCAGTGGTTACACCTTGAAATTGAGATGGCCTAGCGAAGTACTGAGTTTTAATAGAATAAGGAGTTGGATGACGTGCAGGCTGCTAAATAGAATTTGGTTATATCTTTAGGTTAAGTCGTGCTTCCTAAGTTTGTCTGTGGATGGGTGACCACCCATTAAATACCGAGTTCTCTTCGTGCCTCGGAAAGCACGTTAAGCCGTTTATCCCGGCTGTCATTTGTAGATCTTTGATAGTCGTTACTGGTAATTAGTGGCCCAAAAAATCTGACAATAAATCTTTCCAAGGGGCATCGTTTTATCTAGTACTAACTGGGTTGTGGAGGTCAGATAGGCAGTCGCTACATGGTAAATACTGGTAAAATCAAACTCAAAATCAATCAAAGCATTTATTTTCAAGTAGGCCTGTTACAGGCACTTTTGAATTGTCGAAACAAAGACAACAATGAAATATAGCTACAGTCCCAGTCACAAGTATAAAAACTGTGAAAGTACTGTAGTTGCCCATTCCCTAACGTAGATCTCTATGGAGAAGAACGGACAAGAAACTCCATGGACACTCTTTTAAATCAGAATACTTTTACAAAACCTTGGTTACATCATTCATGTTGAGATGGTACATTATGTGAGAACGATGTTGCAAGATGTACATATACGATAATATACGATATATTGTTGTGTTACTGGTAGTCAGTGGCCCAAAAATTCTGACAATAAGTCTTTCCAAGGGGCATCGTATTATCTAGTACTAACTGGGTTGTGGAGGTCAGATAGGCAGTCGCTACATGGTAAATACTGGTAAAATCAAACTCAAAATCAATTAAAGCATTTATTTTCAAGTAGGCCAGTTACAGGCACTTTTGAATTGTCGAAAAAATACAATAATGAAATGTCGCTACAGTCCCAGTCACAAGGCACAAAAACTGTAAAAGTACTGTAGTTGCCCATTCCCTAACGTAGATCTCTATGGAGAAGAACGGGCAAGAAACTCCATGGACACTCTTTTAAATCGGAATACTTTTACAAAACCTTGGTTACATCATTCATGTTGAGATGGTACATTATGTGAGAACGATGTAGCAAGATGTACATGTACGATAGTATACGATATATTGTATAGGGTCTAACTATTCATACACGAAATATTTTCAGGGAATCATCTAACGGCTATAACAAAGCCATTTCAAGGGATTTTTTTTTATCTGAGTATATTTTTTTTATAATAAATAAATAATTTAAAATTACTTGACACACAAAATAAATACCGGCTCCTTATTTGTAAGCATCCATTACGCGAGTTTACTACGTCGTATTTACCTACTGTCATTGTTAGAATATGGGACTAAAAGTTTTATGCAAAAAGTCTCAAAAAATTTTAGTATTATAATAAATTTATAAAAAAAAACACTCAGATATTTTTTTTTTTCGTTGCTTTGGCGACTTTACGACTTATAGAAGTTACTCTTAAAATATTTCGTGTATGAAAAGATAGACCTTATATTAGCATATACATTGGTTTTGCTTAATTTTTCTTCCAACCAGATAAGTTAGTGGCACTATTATGTCGATGAAAAGTCCATCGTTAAAAGATTTCCGTGTTGATACATTTCATCGACAAATCCATCTGTCAGCGGAAGAACGAATGTTTCAAAATGATTTAAGACACCTATTTTTAATCTTATAAATCAACGAGGCTGTACATTTTGCTGTCGGTTGGGATTTACTTTTGACACATAAATAGTTTTTATTATAGGTCTGTTACTTACTGTTAAATTACAAGATTTAGTATACCTATGTCGTTAAATGTTTGAAACAGATGGTTCGACTGTCATTTTCGTTAGTACCTACTAACCGACGAATCTGAATTCAATTCATGTGAAAATATCTTCAGAGAGTGACGTCATTTTATTTATCGTATTAGCTCGTGGCTAAATAACAACAGCCGTTCGGATCGATCTTTAGGTTAAGCCGTGCTTGCCTAGGTTGGTCTGTGGATCGGGGACCACCCATTACATACCGAGCTTCCTCCGTGCCTCTGAAAGCACGTTCAGCCGTTGGTCCCGGCTGTTATTTGTAGATCTTTGACAGTCGTAACAGGTAGTCAGTGGCTCAAAAAGTCTGACAACCAGTCTTACCAAGAGGTATCGTATTACCTAGTACTAACTGAGTTGTGGAGTTAAAATAGGCAGTCGCTCCATGTAAAATACGGGTATTGAGCTGCATCCGGTTAGACTGGAAGCCGACCCTAACATAGTTAGGAAAAGGCTAGGCAGATGATGATTCTTATCAGAAAACCCTTTAATTTGATACTCATATCATAGGAATGCATAAAAAATAACTAGTCCGCCATATTTGGGAGTCCGCCATATTGAATTTAGAGTGACGTCACATAGCTATCTATGCATTGTCATCCAAACTAAACATGTATGCAAAATTTCAGCTCAATCGGTAACAGGGAAGTGGGTCTAATTTAACTTCTAAGATTTTGTCACTTAGTTACAGCCTAGAGGCTGGTGATGCTAATAAAAGAGTGTTTGAAAGACGACATGCTGCGCTGACCCTAAATAAATTGGGATAAAGGCTGGGCTTATCCCATTTGTAACCGTCCCTTTGTGCCTACTGGCCTTCTTTCGTTCTGTCCCCTGCTGATATGGAGGGAAGTGGAATTTATGGTTTTCCTACTCCTCCGCTATTCTTTTCTGATTAGTTTCATTGCGGAATCCAAGACATGAAGACAGTTAGATTGTTTCTCTGGGACTTCGTCGAGCTTCATTGTGTCGGCGCTTTTCTGGTGGTCGCCATTGTTGATTCTGGCTTTCAGGAGTTACAGTGGTTTGGGAATAGTGTGGTGGGTTCGTAACAATTTAAAAAAAAAACACGACACGTCTAAATTCATATTCTTTGCCTACACAAGCCCCCAGTAACAAGAAACCGTGGAGGGAAATAAAAATAGGTATATTCGTCCGGACGGACGGGACGCACATTAATAAAAAAACTATTTTTAGTCGGTTATACACTTGTTTTTAATCTTCTATTTTTGTCGTTTCGTGACAAAAAATATAAAATACTGGCTGGATGCGAGTAATTGGCTATGACAAGAGACAATTTTTTAAAATTCATTTTTATCTTTGCAGAAGTTCGCGCGCAATTTATGTCTCGGTCTTTTAGGGTTCCGTACGACCCGGAATTACTAAGCCTCTACTGTCCGTCCTTCCGTCTGTCAGCGGGCTGTATCCGTAATAGGTAGACAGTTAAAATTTTCACAGAATGTGTATTTCTGTTGCCACTTTATCAACAAATAATAAAAAAAAAATTAAAATGAAAGGGTGCATCCCTACTACGATGGTACAGAACAGAACCTTTCATGCGCGAGTTCGACTTACACTTTGCCGGTTTTATTCTAACGGCTTCATTCGCGTGACGATTGAAATTATCTCAATGGAATATCCTACTGGGATAAAAAGTAACCTATGCTTTAACCGAAGCCATGGTTTATCCGTATCCCAAGTTTCAACGAAATCCGTTCAGCTGATAAAGCGTAAAAGGTTCATATAAACAAACTCACACAGCATACCTGTAAAACACGCCTGTAATCTGCTGAAAGGTTAAACAGAGGTGTACCTAATAGTACACTCACAATTCGCCAGTTATGTTTTAGTCCCGTAGTAATAGTAGTAGTTTAGTCCAGTAGTAATAGGGGGCGAGCCTATTGCCGTCAATCGGGCACAAATCTACACTTCGTGGCTGCTACTGAGAAAATTCTTAACAGTTACAAACAATCTTATTTTCACATTTATTATTATAGTTCAGATGATATAAATTGCACGTAGTTTATGAGTTAGTCACGCCAATTTTGTTTCACGTACCTAAGTACTTAAATGCATTTTAGTATGACTATGTGTTATATCAATTTAATCTTAAAATTAATTGTCTGTGGACAGCATGTTCAACCAATAATATATCATAATAGGACTGCTCTAAAAACTGCGGAAAATTATAATAATTATCGAATATAAGTATCAGATAATTATCAATGTTGTTTTGATCTTTTTCATTTTTATTTACAAATAATATTATCATTACTAAAATCTATATATATATGGATACCAAATAAATAAAATTGAAGTGTCTTTTTTCGTACCCGAAGGGTAACCAACGGAACCATATTACTAAGCCTCTGTGTGTATATCAATGTGTATTTCTGTTGCCGCTATAACAACAAATAATAAAAATAAATAAAAAAATTAAAGAGGTCCCCTACTACGATGAATTAATTCCTCTCCTGAAGTCTCAATTGGTTTATTAAAGGCGAATGTGTCTGACTGCCCGGCTGAATTTAAATTTAAACACATAAACCCTATGATAGTTATTAAAGCTTTTCGGCAAATAAAAGTCAAACTGACCGAAGATCTTTGGGGAATGTCTATCAGAGTTTGTACATCCATAGTTGAGACTATAGCACCATACTTAGCTTTAATTTTTAATTTGTGTGTAGATCAAGGAGTTTTCCCGGACTTAATGAAATACAGTAAAGTCATACCTCTGTTTAAATCCGGAGATAGTAAAGATACAAATAATTATAGACCTGTATCCGTGTTGCCAGTTTTTAGCAAGGTGTTTGAAAAGGTAATGCTAAATCAAATGCTCAATCATTTTAACACCAACAGAATCTTACACGATCAACAGTATGGTTTCACCAAGGGACGTTGTACAACTGACGCCGGTGTAACCTTATTAAAGCACATATTTACTGCGTGGGAAGAGTCCCATGACGCCATTGGAATATTTTGTGATGCTTTGGAGAGGTCCAAAGCATTTGATTGCGTAAATCACGACACATTACTTTTGAAACTTGAGCATTACGGACTAGGGAAACTTGCACTTAGTTTGGTAAAATCTTATTTGAGTGATAGACAACAACATGTGCAAATAAATGGTGTTAATTCACAGGGTTTAAAAGTAAAAATGGGGGTACCTCAAGGCTCAATATTGGGTCTTTTCCTCTTTCTAGTATATATAAATGATCTCCCCTATTTATTGAAGAACCAACCTCAAAATATGGTGTTATTCACTGATGACACTTCCCTAATTTTTAAGATAAATAGACGGGCCCAAAATCTAGATGACGTGAATAATGCCCTACTTCAGGTCCATAATTGGTTCACAGCAAACAATTTAGTGTTAAATGAAAAAAAAAACGAAATGCGTAAGATTTGCTTTACTGAATGTTAAAAGTAGCGATTGTGATATAGTATTGAATAAAGAGAAACTTGAATTTGTAGATAAAACGGTTTTCCTGGGGATTACACTTGATTCAAGGCTACAATGGGGTTCTCATTTAACATCTCTTGCGGGGCGGCTAAGTTCAGCAGCGTATGCTATAAGAAAAATCCGTCAATATACTGATGTAGATACCGCTAGACTGGTCTATTTTAGTTACTTTCGTAGTATTATGTCTTATGGCATTTTAATATGGGGACGGGCTGCAGACATTGAGTCTATATTTATTCTGCAAAAAAGAGCCATCAGAGCCATATATAATCTTCGTAGGCGCGATTCTCTAAGGTAACTGTTTAAGGAAATTAACATCATGACGGTACATTGTCAATACATCTACGAAAACATAATGTATGTAAGAAAAAATCTACAACTTTTTAATAAAAGAGGTGACAGACACAATTACAGTACTAGAAATAGAGACCAATTAGTTCAGCCAGGCTTCAGACTCGCTAAAGTAGACTCATCTTTCATGGGGTACTGTTTGAGATGCTATAATAAAATTCCACAAAATATTCTTGAACTGGATGAAACGAAATTTAAAACATGCATTAAACGCACACTATGTAAGAAAGCATATTACAAGTTGGACGATTATATCACTGATGAAAATGCTTGGTTCAATGCCGGTCCCGCTCCTCAAGAACAGGGGCGCCTAAATTGATAGCATTAAATAGTATTGTTGGAGCTGCTGAAGATTGTATAACTATCTTTGCATTGTATAGATTCAATCTCTTTTGTATTATATAGCCGCCTAGCCCATATTGTGTGAGTACTATGTACTAGAACGCTGTCATTCGCTGGAAACCTGCGTCTTTTCTTGACTTGAATGTGCCCTGGCGGTTAGGAGTATGTCATGCTCACTCAAATGTCTCGCTGATGGTGGCACGTGTGTCGGATCATTTAGTTCCCTTCAAAATGGTTGAGTTGAATGGTGCTGATACATGCGTCATGTTCGTGAACGGGCGCTGTCAGTTGTGACTGGTCATCTCTTATTTGCCACGGCTTATTTGAATTAATTATTTTATTTTTGAATTGTTTTTACTATGGACACTTTTAACGTCCACATCTTGCTGCATCGTTCTCACATAATGTACCATCTCAACATGAATGATGTAACCAAGGGTTTGTTAAAGTATTCTGATTTAAAAGAGTGTCCATGGAGTTTCTTGCCCGTTCTTCTCCATAGAGATCTACGTTAGGGAATGGGCAACTACAGTACTTTCACAGTTTTTGTGCCTTGTGACTGGGACTGTAGCTATATTTTACTGTTGTCTTTGTTTTGACAATTCAAAAGTGCCTGTAACTGGCCTACTTGAAATAAATGCTTTGATTTTGATTTTGATAGTACGGAACCCTTCATGCGCCAGTCCGACTTTCACTTTGCCGGATTTTTTATAAATTCTTTTCGCTTTTGGATACGTGACGAAAGCTCTCGACAACCTCCCTAGAAAACCATCGATTGCAGTCGCTGTGGTCGAAATCGGCTAGATGGCTCAGTCAGCAACATCAAGTTAGCGATTGTTTTATTAATGATTGTTCTAGATTTTTGTTATTATCAGGAGCATCGTCATTTGCGCACCTAATTTTTCCAACTTTGTTGGGGTCGGCTTCCATTTTAACGGAATTATTGTTACTATCAAGATAAAGTCTTTTTTCACCTCGAACCCTGCTTTTGTTAATCCAATATTTATTTTTATACTTTTCCATCACTATTTATATCGCTGATAAAATGTCCAGTATTTTATATGAATCTAATTATAGATACTGTTTATCAAATTGAGATTTATGACCACAGGGAATCGTTCTAGAATACATCATAGGCTCATGGCGTCAATTTCCAAATTCAAACACTGACATCAACCAAAGACATTCCCGCGTCTTTCAATTTTATTACTTTTCTATTCATCGCATAAAAGCGTAAGAAAAATAGTGTTAGCATTAATAAAATCTATAGAAAGAGCTCTTTTATCATCGCAATCAATCTAAATAGCTCATAAAAATAAGAATAATCTTTTATGCATCGCTACTTGGCACAGAGTAAAGAAGTTTATAACTTATTTTTGTTGTCTATTCCAAGATCCAGATTTAGAAAAAAAAAACTATAAAACATTCCTTGTTGTTGACTGCGTTTCAAAATTCGAAAACATTCATTCGTCAGTTTTTAGTTGTTTTATCAATTATTTTGTGATTGACTTTCATTGATCAAGAAAGAAACGAGAAGATTATGATTGAAAATATAACATCACGTTAGTAATTCGCGAAGAGTTAGGTAGAGGTGTACGTAATCGTACACCAACATTTCATCAGTTACTTTTGTGTTTAACCTTTTGAACGCCAGAGTATAGACGCAGCGCAAGCCCTCCACGCCAATCCACAATTTCACCTACCATTGTCATGTATTTGTGTCGTTTGGCGTATAGGGCACGCGCTTGCTTGTCACGTATATGTGACAATGGCGTTCAAAAGATTAAGTCCCATGTGGGTAATAAATAGGGGGCGAATGATTCAACTTTTTCACAAGGTTTTTTTTTTAAACTTAAGTTTTTATCGTTATAACTTTACTATAAATACCTCTACGACTATACTATTAAATGGAGTCATCAGCACAATGTTTTGAGTGCGTTATATTCATTAAAACGTGATTTTTCACCCGAAAAAATTGTCGTTTCCCAGCAATAATTTTCGCGTAGACTTACTAAGTTTGATTTACAGAAAGCTTGGTTGACGGCTTTGTGAAGGGTCCGTTTACACTCAGTATACCTCCGTAGATTACAAATTATGAACAAAATTAAAATAATTGTATTATTAGGTATTTAGTTATGGTAAGGACAAATCTAAATATATTTTAAGGGAAAATATAGTGTTTATTTCCCTTAAACATTTAAAAGGAAAACACCAATAAACAATCACTAGATGTTGCTCACGACCTTCGTCCACGTGAAATTATTATAAATATTTTTATAATAATTTCACTATTTTTCCCGTTTTTACAACATTTTTCATTGATGCTCCGCTCCCTTTGGTCGCAGCGTGATGTTATATAGCCTATAGCCTTCCTCGACAAATGGGCTATCCAACACTAAAATAATTTTTCAATTCGATCTAGTAGTTCCTGAGATTAGAGCGTTCAACCAAACAAACGTAACGCAACGTATGAGTGAGGGGTGAGTTTTGTGGAGTGAGTGTAGCGTGAGTTGTTTTAAAAATACAAATGGTATGGTGTGAGTTGCAACGCCGGGAGTGGGACGCCCTAGAAGGACATGCACTGACCTTATTGATGAGGTTCTTCAGACAGAAAGGTCAGGTGCGTAGTATTCGCAACCGGCGTGCGTGTATGACCAGATGTATGGACGTGGACGAGGCGGAAGGAGTATGTAATGATCGTAGCAGGTGGTGTTCTGTAGTTTATGCCTACCCCCATAGGAAAAAGCCGTGAGTTTATAAGAATAAGAATAATTTATTTAAAAAGTATTACAAAAAAGTGTACATTTAAGCGCAGTAGTATTATTTCTCATACTAATTATAAGTACTTATAAGTAAAATATAACTAAAATATATTCTACAGTCGCAAGTATTCAATAGTTCAATTTAGATGTCAGGGACCTGCCCGATCTAGGTTTATTTAAACCTGTGTTTCAGGCCATCACTTTACCTAGCACAATTCAATAAGGACAATAAAATTATAAAATTAAATTAATCTATTAACAATTATAACTATGCATCAAGTTTGTATAAAAGAAAAACACTAAAACTAGCTTAAGTAAATATGTACAAATAGATACGATAACATAATCAAACCACAAATTCTAGAAGTTTTTCTGTCTGTGTAATTAAGTACCGCTAAATAATTTGACATTACCAAAATACATTTTTTATAACTTAAACTGTAGAAGTTTAGTACCTAGGAGAGGAGCTCGTGGCTAAATAATAGCAGCCGCTCGGGTCTTTTGGTTAAGCCGTGCTTGCCTAGGTTGGTCTGTGGATGGGTGACCGCCCATTACATACCGAGTTTCCTCCGTGCCTCGGAAAGCACGTTAAGCCGTTGGGCCCGGCTGTCATTTGTAGATCTTTGACAGTCGTCAGGTAGTCAGTGGCCCAAAAAGTCTGACAACCAGTCTTAGCAAGTGGTATCGTATTGCCCAGTACTGGGTTGTGGAGGTCAGATATGCAGTCGCTACATGTAAAATACTACCAGTATTTTCAGCTGCATCCGGTTAGACTGGAAGCCGACCCCGATATAGTTGGGAAAAGGTTGGGCAGATGATGATGTAGAAGTTTAGTATCTTGTGGAGTCTATTGTAAAGAAAAGGTCCTAAAAACACATAAAAACGATTCGCAAACGCATGTCTAGTTTGAGGTTTTGTGCAAACTAGGTCCTTCCATCTCCTATCGGAAGGAACTGGGTGATAGGGAAGTGTAGAGTGCTGGTGTAGTATTATGTAAATGGTATAAAATCACAAAAACTTATTTCTTATCAATTTTGGTTACCCTGTATAGATTGCATTCTAAATGAATGTTATCAAATAACAAACAATTTATTTTAATTAGGATTTTTTGTTATATTACAATAATGATGTGATAGCGTTTTGTTGATTAGGAAAATGTAGAGAAAAATATGTGGGGAAAATTAAATAAAGTATTTATTGATATGACATCAGGCCTGCAATCCACGAAGGTTTCGGCAGAGGTGTTATGTTTAAGGTGGAGCTCCAGGGTAGCCCGGTAGACGGCTGTACTGATGATTTTAATGATCTTAATTCTACAACTACATACGTGTTACTTGCGCGAATCATATTTTTATCAACATACAACCTGAAACTGACTTGCAAATTGCAGAAAACGAAAGAAAATTTTAATTTCGCGGCCTACCCTGGCGCTATCATCTTAAGATGCCTGCACACCCGCGCACGTGCAAGAACAACGCAGTTCACGTGCATCGTAGGAACCTAGTATGGACACCTTTGGCCATGAACGCGATTTGAGCGAGCGTCGAATGTGACGCGTCCATGTCTATTCGATGCGCACATCTTACACTGTTCGCGTGCGTGCACTCCGTGTGCGCAGGTGTGGACCCACCTTTAATTTATAACATAACTAACTGACCCGCGCAACTTCATCTACGATCAGTAAACCAGTAAACATGGTAAATATCCCGTTTCTTGTGTTAATGATAATGTTAGAGACCATAATTATATAACAAGGTCAATAGGAGATTGAGACTTTACTCTCTCTCGACCTCGGCCGTCAAGAAATCAGTGACAAACTTTCTTCTCACAAATAACTACCTGGATACAGAACGCCTGCTTTTCTCTGAAAATAACCCACCCTAGACTCTTCCATCGAGGATATAACACACATCCTACACCGACACAACACATACCATCACCATTACACACAAACACACACACTAACACGAATAATCCAAATGTCTAATAAATTAAATAATAATAGTTTTTTTTCTGAATTCTGCAATTATGGCTTTATGTTAACATTCGTTTTAAAACACTTGCTCTGCCTGCAATTATCTTGTAAAACTGAAGTAGGTATGGGCTTGTACCATTGCCCTTAATACAAGTTATTTCATAACTTAGTAAGGATGCTGGTTGCAACACCGACCTGTTTTTGTTAACTACCGTTAAGTCAAGTGCACTGAGAGGTTTCTATATAATGTTAACATTGTTATTTGATTTAATACATAAATTAATAAATAAATAATAGTTTAAAAACTTATGTCTTCCTATTGTTTCAGAACTTCGAACCCATCCCAGTGCCTGCGGCTAAACAGGGAACCTTTTACTCCGGCGACTCCTACATTGTACTGAGCGTAAGTATATCATCATATTATCATATCATATAGCAGAGACAGCGGTGGCCCATTGGTGGAGACCCCGACTTACGAGCAGTAAGTCGTGGGTTCGAACCCAGCCAGGCGTATTACTTTGTGTAATTTCTTTCATCACCACTGCTCTCAAAACGGTGAAGGAAAACATCGTGAGGAAACCGGCATGTCCTAGAACCAAAAATTCGAAGACATGTGACATCTATCAACCCGCACTGGGCCCGCGTGGTGGATTATAGCCCATTCCCTCTCATAGAGAGGAGGCCTGCGTCCCAGCAGTGGGAACATTAATAGGCTGATTATGCTTATGCTTATAGCAAAGACAGCCTAGTGATGTGACCGTCGGACTGCCAAGACCGGGTCTCGAGTTCGAACCCAAGGCACGCACCTCTGATTTTTCGGATTCATGTGCGTATTGTATAATTATCACTTGCTTCGGTGAAGGAAAACATCGTGAGGAAACCAGCATGCCTGAAAGATATTTCTTGACGGCATGTAAAGCCAAGTCTGAGGCCCATGGGCGGCATAAAACTCTGTCACCAGGTTAGGCACTAACCACACGATAAAGAAGGAGATCATTATCATCATCATCTGCCTAACCTTTCCCCAACTATGTTGGGGTCGGCTTCCAATCTAACCGGATGCAGCTGAATACCAGTATTTTACATGGAGCGACTGCCTATCTGACCTCCACAACCCAGTTAGTACTGGGTAACACGGTACCCCTTGGTAAGACTGGTTGTCAGAATTCCGGGCCACTGACTACTTGTATCGACTGTCAAAGATCTACAAATGACAGACGGGACCAACGGCTTAACGTGCTTTCCGAGGCACGAAGAAATCTCGATATTAATGGGCGGTCACCCATGTACGGACCACCCTAGGCAAGCGCGGCTTAACCTGAAGTACGACCTGAACGGCTGTTATTATTTAGCCACGAGCTGCTCAGACGTGATGTTATATAATCTAAGCTCCTCTTCAATTTCTAGACAACCGGTGATGAATCCCGGTTTTCCTGGGACATCCACTTTTGGATTGGCAGCAAGACTTCCCAGGATGAAGCTGGTTCCGCAGCCGTCCTCACAATCAATATGGACGATGAGCAGTTCCATGGTGCCGCTGTCCAGCACCGAGAGGCCCAGGGTTACGAGTCGAAGCAGTTCCTGGATTATTTCCAGCCTGGTAAGCGCATTTAGGAATGAGTATGCAAGGTATAAACAGACCCTTCACGAAACCGTCAACCAAGCCTTCTGTACATCAAACTAAGTAACTTTACGCAAAAATTATTGCCGAAAAACGACTTTTGGATTGAACAATAGGAGTTTACGGTAGGAGTCACTGTACCGCACACAAAACATTGTGCTGATGGATGCATTAAATAGAACGGGGGTCGTGGAGATATTTAAAGTAATGTTATACGCATAAAAAACTTGTATTAAAAAAAAAAACTTGTGAAAACGTTGGAACTTTGACCCTCAATATCTCCGTAACTAGAAGGTACCCAATTATGGCTAGAACAAAAAAAATGGTCGCAATGACGGGGAGAACAAGTTAAAATCAAATCAAATCATTTATTTAAGAGAAGGGTATTGTTGCACCAATAATCTATACTGACAGACGAGATGCATGAAATTTAGCACAAACATTAATTTTGTGACGAAATCGAGTGCTCGCCGACCGAATGAAACTTCCTTAGGAAAAGATCCATTCGATCGTACACTAAAAATGAGTCTGTGTGTCAGTTAACTATTCAAGTTATCTGACACACAGACTCATTTTTAGTGTTAGTACGGATATCATATCTTGACTGGGCTGTTTTTTTACTCCGACCCTGCTAAATCGATTAGATAATAATATCGCGCTGTATTCCGAGCAACCTTTTAAACAGGTTTTTAACTTATCCCGTGCAACCGCATCCGCCATTTTGGTTTATTTTTAGCGCCTTATTTTAATGTTACTCTTTCATGTGTGAAATTGATTCGCTTGTGGTGATCTCGAAAACTGTTTCGTTGCTTTTTGAAATGTTTTGATGTGTTTACGCTCCCGTAAAATTTGCGTTGATTATTAGCGGTGTGGTCTTTTTTAAACATACTACCTCATCGTGGTTGCTGCATTTTAAAATGGGGTAGTCCTAAAAGCGCAACTATATTTAAGCGCAACCAACTAAGCGCAACTAAATTATTTCTCGAAGCGCAACCATGTTTAAAAAAATAATAATGAATCCATTATACACCTCTCTATTTTTCATCATGGTTGCGCTTTGAGGAATAATTTAGTTGCGCTTTTTTTTTCGGTTGGGAAATCATCAAATGACCCCCCCTACTCTGGGCGGAGTGAAAGGGAGTGTCAGACTTGTACTGACTAAAACCCATCCATGTTCCTTCTTTGCCCTTTGTGTTCCAGAGCCACGGTATCTCTTTCGAACAGTCCCGCAGCAATTTAGTTGCGCTTAAAAATAGTTGCGCTTTGAGGAATACCCCTTTAAAATGTATAAACTAAATGGATATAGATAGTATGACATAGATATTTTCAAATCGACGTTTAGACTATTTTGGCCCTCAGTAGCATTTTTGACGTCCTCAAATGTGCAGAGGACAACTAGGGCACTTGAACAAATGGGCCATTATCTGGTTAGGAGTAATACACTGGCACTGAGGATCGGGGCCTTTAATCTGCCAATTGTTGTCAGATTGATGTGTGTGAAATTCGCACAATCTAACTGACAGAATGGGGATATACAGAGTGTTACAGAAAAGGTAACGTCATATTAAAGGATATGCTGCAGACCATCAATCTGGACAACTTTCTCCATGGGTCCAATATCGTGAAGGCGAAAAAAATATCAGCTGTCCCATACAAAAGGAGATGTTTCATTTTTGTATGAGACTCCAACCATAACCTGTACTTTTCAGAAAAGCTGGGAAACAAACCCCTGAATAGAATAAAGTAACATTTTTTACATAATATTACATGGCTTTTATGCACACATTAAAACATTAATAATGTTTGACGTTTGTCGTGAGAGTTATGACAGCCATGACAGGTTGTAGACATGACGTTAGAAATTGTTATCTTAACGTAGTACATAGAACAAAATTTCATTTTGAATTTTTCGTTCAGAAGTACTCTCCAGAAAAGTAGTAAATATTACATTTGTTATCGATGAAAACATCATAACTTGCATTTAATTAATTGAAAATGATGTATCAGAGAATAATAATAATTAATTACAAGAACACATACTTTTCACTTTTAACGTCGACTTGATATTATGTTTTTATGTGACATGATTTCAGAACGAAAGCAGACTAGACTACGCAAATTGTTAGACGCCATGTTGAATATGGCAATAATTAAAAAAACTATTACTTTTTGTGTATAGCAAATCTGGCTTAAATTCATGAAAGAATATTTTTCCTAAGTTCGTGGTATTTTTTCCTCTTTTTCAATGAATGTACATCTTATGGCCGAAAATGAAACATCTCCTTTTAATATCTATTCGACCCAAATGTACAGCTGATAATTTTTTCGCAATTAGAAAAAAAAAAATCATAGAGAAAGTTTTTCAGTTTGATGGGCTGCAGCATATCTTTTAATGTGACTATACCCTTTCTGTTACACCAAGTATAGAGTTTTGACACTGATGGTTGATCATAGGACATAACTTACTTTGCAACGGTCCAAATGTCTGTTTTATCGCTAATA
Source organism: Noctua janthina (assembly GCA_963576755.1). Lineage (NCBI taxonomy): Eukaryota > Metazoa > Arthropoda > Insecta > Lepidoptera > Noctuidae > Noctua > Noctua janthina. The sequence continues at coordinate 6,364,297 of OY755077.1, forward strand.
GCACATACAGCACCTATGATTAAAGTCAATAATCAGACCAATTTACGAGGAGCTCGTGGCTAAATAATAACAGCCGCTCGGATCGATCTTTAGGTTAAGCCGTGCTTGCCTAGGTTGGTCTGTGGATGGGTGACCACCCATTACATACCGAGTTTCCTCCGTGCCTCGGAAAGCACGTTAAGCCGTTAGTCCCGGGTGTCATTTGTAGATCTTTGACAGTCGTTAGGTAGTCAGTGGCCTAAAAAGTCTGACAACCAGTCTTACCAAGGGGTATCGTATTACCCAGTACTAACTGGGTTGTGGAGGTCAGATAGGCAGTCGTTCCATGTAAAATACTGGTATTCTGCTGCATCCGGTTAGACTGGAAGCCGACCCCAACATAATTGGGAAAAGGCTAGGCAGATGATGAATCAGACCAATATATACACATTACCCGATTAGATAATTTATTTATTTATTTATTAGGCTTCTCAACAATGAGTACACTGATACATTATAATTTGTACATAGCAAACTTAAGTCTAAGCGCCTCATCACTTACAGAAAAGCACAGCATGCACTACATTATGCGCGGATAATTACATAATTAACTAAATTAAAAACAAGAAATATATACAATTTGAGAAAAAAAATAAAACTAAATTGATTACATTGTATTAAATAAAATAACATAGATTAAAATAAATTAGAATAGTTTAAATTAAGTTAAAATGAATTGAATTATTTTATTAATTTTGTATTAAAACTAGCGCCGTAGCCTCGTCGTTTTAGTAAAGCGCGATCGAACACATCCTCACGAGTTTCTGGAAGACTTTGAAAATAAAAGTCTAAAATTATGAGAAAATGACAAGCAAATTATGGGTACTTCTACCTAAACCATCAGACTGATCTTTGATCATCATCATCTGCCTAGCGTTTTCCCAACTATGTTAGCGTCGGCTTCCAGTCTAACCAGATGCAGCTGAATACCAGTATTTTACATGGAACGACTGCGTGCCTGACCTCCACAACCCAGTTAGTACTAGGTAATACGGTACCCCTTGGTAAGACTGGTTGTCAGACTTTTTGGGCCACTGACTACTTGTAACGGCTGTCAAAGATCTACAAATGATAGACGGGACCAACGTCTTAACGTGCTTTCCGAGGCACGGAGGAAACTCGGTGCGTAATGGGTGGTCACCCATCCACAGACCAACCTTGGCAAGCACAGCTTAACCTAAAGATCGATCCGAGCGGCTGTTATTATTTAGCTACGAGCTCCTCTGACTGATCTTTGATCAATACATGAAGAAAAACCTCCTTCATACTAAAACTCGTTTTGTTTCTTTCCTAGCTATCAGATACCTGGATGGAGGCCACGCTTCAGGCTTCAACCACGTCACAATCAATGCAGGAGCTGAAAAGCGCCTGTTCCAGATCAAGGGCAAGAGGAATGTTCGCGTCAGGCAGGTGTGTGGCAGAAACCTTTTAAGTATTCGTAAAATATAGCTTTGGACACTACCAGGGACCGAAGGATATGCTTGAGCTCTTTGATATTTTATGTTATGCTCAGGAATGTTCAATTTAGACCTTGAGACTCTACCAGAGACCGAAGTATATGTGTGAGCTTTTATTTATTAATGGCTGAAAACAAATCTGTTCATGACTCTGCGATGTTACACGCCGAAATATGAATGGCGTTTTTGAAACTTTTCAACCTACTGAAATAGACTGAAATGCGGAATCGTGTCTAGTCTTTTCGCTTAGAATTGTTGCCAGCCATTTTTTATGTTGAAAAATTCCGTATTACCAACGGTTGTGTTATTGAAGATTCTTTTAGGTCAGAACTGCTTAAATAAAAGCCTCACGTTCTATTTTACCACTGCTCAAGTGTTCATCATCTGGGGTGCGTTGTCAGAATTCCTCCTCGTGTGCCTGATGGCTGCCGGTCCCTCTCGATACGTCTGGAGGGAATAGCAGCTGCTGGGCCGGTGCACCCTGGGCGTGGGCAGTATCCTTCCCCGAGGAATGGGAAGAGATTCTTATTCTTCGGGGAATGTTACTGTCCATGGCTAATATTCTGACATGGGAGGGGCCCATTGTGGGCCTAGGGGGCGTTGTTCCGCGTGACCCTCTGAAAAGCAGAGGGCACAGCGGAGGAGCAAGGGCGGGCTCGGTGTGCACTAACCCTGCCTCCGAGCAGACAGTGAAGGACACAGTCGTTCACTGTCCCCGTCGATATCGTAATCCCTCCGTCGAAGTGTCGTGGAACACGTCTCGCGGCTTCGATTGGGACCGAGGGTCTTGGCTTAACCGCCCGGATCACGAGGTAGAAAACCTCTATAAAAAGTTACCCCGAATCTCAAGCGGCGGCGCACCGCGAAGAGATGTATGGCTGACGGGTTCCTATGGAAAATCAGTTGCTAGTGCGAACCACTGCCGGGCCTGGCTATGGCTTATCTGGGCACAGGGGGCACTGCCCAGATGGACTTTTTATTTCCCCCATACTCGTGGGAACAGTATGGAAAATGACAATACCCAAAATACGGCCGATAACGGCGAAGAAAGGAAGGAGAGGGATGCGGGGTCGGAGTCCGGCGCCGCATCCAGCGACGTGAGCGCGGGAGGCTCAGAGAGCTCCCGGCGCGGGAGGCTCAGAGAGCTCCCGGCGCGGGAGGCCCGGGGCTGCTGCGGGGAACAGGGAGTTCCTGCGCAAGCGATCCAGGCCGGTAGGCGACCGAGAGTCGTCGTCAGAGGGGGAGCTGGCTTCGGCTCGCAAGATCCCCACCAGCAAGCGTGGCGGGATCCGCGGCAAGGGGAGAGGCCTCTCTGTCACCGAGAGGTCGGCGCGGCTTGCCGAGGAGGGGCGCCACCCGGGGGTGGCCGGTCACGGGGTGGATCGTTCGGGCTCCTCTGGTTACGAGGCGGTCGCAGACGGCGGCTCAGATGCGGAGCGTAAGGCCGAGTTTGCGAAGGAGGTGGAGGTGGCGCTGAGGGCTCTGTCTTACAAGCAGAAGCCCTCTACTAGACAAAGGGCCATACCTGCAGCGGCCGCCTCCATCATAGCGGCAGCGAAGGCCGGATATGCGGGGCCTCCACCAGACGAAGTTGCCAAACTGCGGGCGGAGGTCGCTCGCCTGACGGCTGCTACGGAGCTTCTCCAAGAGGAGAACAGGAAGCTCCGAGCAGACCTGGCCGGTCTGCGCGAGTCCGGCTCTCGCAAGGCGCCCCAAAATGGGGGCCAGCAGCGACCAAGTCAGCCCGTGCCGGTGGAGACAGGTTCTGAACTTGGTTCGGCAGGAGCTGGCTGCCTTTCAGGCGCGGTTCTCCGTTCTGGAGGGCATTGTCCTGCGCCCCCCCCTGGCGGCAAACAAGGCGGCCACATATGCGGCTGCTGCGGCCTCCGCACCGGGGCCGTCCAGCCAGCGATCCGGCAGGGTTACGACGGCCCCCGAAAAGCCGGCTCTGGCGAAACCAGCTCCAGTCGGGAGGGCGGCGGCCCTGAGGCAGAGCAAGGCGGTGGCCCAAAAAAAGGGCAAGGCGGCGTATGTACCGGCGCCAGCCGCGAGACAGCCGCCATGGCCACCTCCCCCGCCCACTAAGCCTTCTGTGGCCGAGCCCGGTTGGCAGGTGGCCGGAGAAAGAGCGATGGAGCGAAGGGCGGCAAAAAAGGCCAGGAAGCGGGAGCGGAAGCGCCGGCAAAAGGAGCGGACCGCAGCTGTAGTGATAACGCTACAGCCGGATGCGGAAAAGAGGGGCGTCACCTACCGCGACGTGCTCGCTAAAGCGAAGGCGACGGTGGATCTCAGAGAGCTCGGGATCGCCGGGGGCCTCCGGCTTAGAGTGACCGCAACAGGGGCTCGAGTGCTAGAGATCCCTGGCGAAACCCGTGGCTCGTCCGCTGACGCTCTGGCCGAAAAGCTCAGAGCGTCCCTAAATGCGGACGAGGCCCGAGTGTCCAGGCCCGTCAAATGCGTAGACCTGCGCATCCTGGGTCTGGACGACTCGGTGACCGAGGAGGAGGTGGTGGCCGCCGTCACCAGGACCGGTGGGTGTCCTGCCGAGCAGGTCAAGGCAGGCACCTTACGTCCGGATCTGTCGGGCATGCGAACCGTAACGGTAAGCTGCCCTGTGACGGCGGCGAAAGCCATAGTGGAGGGCCGAAGGCTCTTGGTGGGCTGGGTGTCAGCGCAGGTGAAGCTGCTGGAGCCCAGACCTCTGAGGTGCTTCCGCTGTCATGTAGGGCACCACGTGTCGGTCCGGTGCACCTCGGAGGTGGACCGCAGTGGCCTGTGCTTCCGCTGCGGCCAGCCCGGTCACATGGCCGCGGCCGGCTCTGCCGCACCGCACTGCGCCGCATGTGCGGCAGCTGGCAAGCCAGCCGATCACCGGGCAGGGAGCAAGGCCTGCGGTACACCCGCCAAGGCCAGCAGCAAGGGAAGGCCCTCCGCCACCACCGCCAAAACCCCCACCGTCGCCACCACCGCAGCCGCCGCCACTGTTACCGCCGCTGCCGTTACTGCTGCAATTTCCGCAGCGGGGCCCTTGCAGAGGGCCCGGGAGGGGACTGAAATGGAGTGCCAGTAACGGCCCCATTGCGCCTTCTCCAGGCGAACATCAACCACTGCGCCTGTGCTCAGGATCTGTTGCTCCAGAGCATGGCGCAGTGGTCGATTAACATCGCCGTGGTCGCTGAGCCGTACTTTGTCCCGCCCAGGGATGACTGGGTGGAGGACCATAGCGGTTCGGTGACCATAATTGCGTCGGCCGCCGCCGGTACCCCGACCCTTGAGAGTGTCAGGAAGGGTCAGGGGTGCGTAGCAGCACGGTTCGGGGAGATCGTTGTAGTGGGAGTCTACTTCTCCCCGAGCCGAACTCTCGCCGAGTTCCACAACTCCCTCACGGAGTTGAGTGTCGTCATCGGAAGCCATTCCCTCCCCGTGCTTGTACTCGGGGACTTCAATGCCAAGAACTTGGCTTGGGGTTCTCGTTACACGGACGTGCGGGGTAGGATGGTGGAGGACTGGGCTCTGGAGACAGGTCTAGTCGTCCTAAATCGGGGTTCTGTCCCCACGTGCGTGCGGATGCGGGGCGACTCGGTGGTGGACATCTCGTTCGCTAGCCCCGCTCTGTCACCGCGTGTCGTCGACTGGCGCGTCATGGAGGGGGTGGAGACCTATTCCGACCACCGGTACATCCGGTTCGACGTCTCCACTCAGACTTCAAGCGCACCGGTCCTACAGGCCCCGAGTGGTCCGCGATGGGCGCTGAAGCAGCTGGACCGGGAGCTCCTCCTGGAAGCCTCAATCGTGCAGGCCTGGGTGTCATCACCGGTCAGGCCTGCCGACATCAACAACGAGGCGGGTTGGTTCCAGGAGGCCATGTCCGAGATTTGCGACGTGGCAATGCCCCGAGTTCGGCCAGGAAGCGCCCGGCGTCAGGTGTACTGGTGGTCGCAAGAGCTGACGTCTCTGCGCAAGGCGTGCGTTGCCGCGCGGCACCTGTACGCCAGGCATCGCAGGCTCCGCATCCGCCCTCCGGATGCGGCAGCCATTGAGGCGGAGCTGTACGAGGGGTACAGAGCGGCAAAGACCGCCCTCCAAGAGGCTGTCCGGCGGGCCAAGCATTTGGCCCGCGAGGAGATGCTGGAGTCTCTGAACGGAGATCCGTGGGGGCGCCCTTACAAGATGGTGCGGGACAAACTCCGCACCCGGGCCCCCCCGCTAACGCAGAGTCTCCGGCCTGAGCTCGTGGAGGACGTGGTGAGCGTTCTGTTCCCTTCGCGAGGGGAGCATCCTCCCCCGCCTATGGCTCCGTCACCGCATGCGGTGCCGGAAGCGGACCACACCGATGACGACGATGACGTTCCGGAGGTGACTGGGGTAGACCTGAGAGTGGCGGTACGCAGGCTGAAAGCCAGAAATACCGCCCCGGGACCCGATGGCTTGCCTGGCAAAGCCTGGGTCCTGGCCTCTGAGGCTCTCGGGCCTCGACTGGAAGGGCTCCTAAGCGCATGCTTGGAGAGAGGCCAGTTCCCACTTCGTTGGAAGACAGGGAAGCTGGTCCTCATCCGGAAGCCAGGGCGCCCTGCGGACTCTCCGTCCGCATACCGGCCCATTGTGTTGCTCGACGAGGTGGGCAAGCTCTTTGAAAGAGTCATTGCCAACCGCCTCGCCGGGCACCTTGTAGGGATGGGGCCGGATCTTGCGGAACACCAATTTGGTTTCCGCAAGGGGCGCTCGACGGTGGACGCCATCATGCGCGTGAGAGCCCTCACGACGGGGGACGCGGTGTCCCGGGGCGGGGTTGTCTTGGCGGTGTCTCTTGACATCGCCAACGCCTTCAACTCCATGCCCTGGAGCTGCATTGGGGAGGCACTCCGGTATCACGGGGTGCCGACGTACCTTCGTCGTGTGGTCGGGGACTACCTGACGGATAGGGCCGTCATCTACCCCAGTCGGAGCGGAGAATGGAACCGGCGAGAGATGTCGTGCGGTGTTCCACAGGGTTCGGTTCTGGGGCCGGCCTTGTGGAACATCGGTTACGACTGGGTGCTGCGCGCCGACCTCCCTACCGGCGTCAGTGTAGTTTGCTACGCTGACGATACGCTGGTACTGGCACAAGGGAGGTCGCACGAGGCGGCGGCCGAAAACATGACACGCGGGGTTGCGATAGTTGTGGAGAGGATCCGGCAATTGGGTCTCGAGGTGGCATTGCACAAGTCCGAGGCCATGTGTTTTCATGGGCCTCGGAATGCGCCACCGTCGGGATCCCTACTGATGGCAGGAGGGGTTTCCATCGGCGTCGGGTCGACGTTGAAGTACCTAGGACTCGTCCTCGACAGCCGGTGGAACTTCGTGGAGCACTTCCGACGTTTGGCTCCCAAACTGGAACGGACAGGGGCTGCCTTCAAGCGGCTCTTGCCCAACCTGAGGGGTCCAAACGCCTCCTGCCGGAAGCTTTACGCGGGGGTCGTGCGGTCCATGGCCCTTTACGGGGCCCCGGTGTGGGCGCGTTCTTTGAGGCGGCAAGCCGCCCACTACCTGAACGCGCCCCAAAAGGTGATAGCCATAAGGCTAATCCGGGGGTACCGCACGATCTCCGGCGAGGCGGCTAGCCTCCTTGCCGGATTGCCGCCATGGGATCTGGAGGCGATAGTCCTCGCGCGCCTGCATGAATGGCGCGCGGAAGCACTATGTCGGGGAGAAACTCCGCTGCCGCGACAAATTGCCGCTCAGCGGACAGACCTCCGGCGTGATCTCATGGCGACATGGAGAGAGCGACTGTCGCAACCCCGTGCAGGGCACGCCACCATAGTGGCGATAAGTCCCCTCTTTGAGGAGTGGCTAGAGAGGCGCCACGGCGCCCTCACCTACCGCCTGACGCAGGTCCTCACCGGACACGGTTGTTTCGGGAGGTTCCTGCATCGAATCGGGCGGGAGGAAACGCCCGGGTGTTTCCACTGCGAGGATCGTCCGGAGGACACGGTGGAACACACCGTGGAGGTCTGCCCCACTTGGGCGGAGCACCGCCGTGTCCTCACAGCGGCGATTGGCGGCGGCGATCTCTCGCGTCCGGCCTTGGTTCAAGCCATGGTCCGGAGCGAGAGGGAATGGGAAGCCGTCACCTCCTTCTGCGAAGCAGTCATGCTAGTGAAGGAGGTGGCAGGACGTGAGATGGAAAGAACCTCACGTCCCAGCCGCCGCGGGAGACGCTCTGGGCGTCGGGGGTCACGTGGTGGCTTCCGACCACCGTAGGCGCTGGCCTGTGGACGGCGAGTTATGGGCTAGCTCGCCGTCCGGCCGTTTTATGACGACGGGCCGTGTCGACGGCGCGTTCGTGTTCCACGCGCGCCTCAAAGAGATGTCAGCAATCAAGCAGGGGTCCGCATGGGCCAACGCCTGCCGGGGCTGCGGGACTGTTCGAAAGAGATACCGTGGCCCTGGAACATAACGGGCAAAGAAGGAACATGGATGGGTTTTAGTCAGTACAAGTCTGACACTCCCCTCCGCTCCGCCCAGAGTGGGGGGGGTCATTTGATGATTTCCCATCCGGAAAAAAAAAAAAAAAAAAGTGTTCATCATCTACCTAGCCTTTTCTAACTATGTTGGGGTCGGCTTCCAATCTTACCGCATACAGCTGAATACTAGTACTATACATGGAGCGACTGCCTGTCGGAACTCCACATCCCAGTTGCTGGATTTTACAATTCCTGTTGGCAGGACTGACTATCAGTGGCGAAGGTCCCATACAACACGATTCCTACCGGATTCCCTTTGAAAAATAGCACAATCAGTAATATATGTACAGACAAATAATATAATCGCATTAAAGATCTGTACTCCGGCTTACCTCTTACAAAAATTGGCCCTTCGCTACTGCTGTCTATCATGATATGCTGGGATTTGCTACAAGACTGATGCCAAAACCATCAAATTTCCCGTCAATGTTCTCAAGTTTCTTTACCTCGTCATCACATGATCAACTATGATGAAAAGCTTTACTATTTTGGTCTACATGACGCAAAGAGTATTCAAAACAGCAGCTTAACGATAGGGCTATCAAATTGAATCAAATAAACTAGCATTTCTTAACCACACTGGACGATATTTTTAATCCTTATTGGCTATAAAAACTGATTGATATTTTTTGTCATAAAATGATACTGGTTTAGAAAAGTATTGCCGTTTTTTTCCCGACTGCCAAGGAAGAGTTATTTTTTTCGCGCGTATCGTCATACAGAGTGTAAGGGACAGCCCTCCACAAACTGACAGGTTGCATTCAACTCCTTATTTTGAATCATATTCCACCGGAATTTTTCTTTAGTTACCATTCCTTTATTTCAATGTAAAACTACATTCCCTGTACGCAGCACTCCATTTATGTAAATAATACGCCTAAAATAAATAAAAAACAACAATAGATGTTGAAATACTCTAACGAACGACGCGGGAAATCTGCTGTTCACTTCCTGCCTAGCTACAGAATTCCTCGAACTCGTCGTCGCGCTTGCCGTTCGCTACGTGCGTTTTGCCACGGTAAAGATACATTGCGTATGAGTAAATAAAACAAATCAAATTTATTGGATTCCCATAACGATCCTGAAGTAATTTCTTGTACCGGTCATCTTAGTATGATATACTGAATTCACCTCAGTAGTCTGCGGAGGGCTGTCCCTTACACCCTATATGTCGATTAATAGAGAAGTATGGAAGAAGAACACATGCTGCGCCGACCCCAAATAAATTGGGATAAGGGCAAAAGAATGATGATAATATTTAAAAAGACCTTGAAATTATTGTTAACTGAACTTTATCTGTGGGTCTTAAAGTCAGTTTTCTAAAAACATGTTCCAATTATTTTTTTCCACCAGGTGGCTGTAAGCTTCGATTCCCTGAACAAAGGCGACTGCTTCGTCCTTGACTACGATCATGAGATCTACCTGTACGTCGGCGAGAACGCTAAGAGTGTGGAGCGGCTGAAGGCCATCCAGGTGGCCAACCAGGTCAGGGATCAGGATCACAATGGAAGAGCTGGTATTGAGATTATTGGTGAGTTTCTTCTTTTATTTGGTCACTACATACCGGGTGTAAACAGACCCTTCACATATCCGTCAACCAAGCATTCTGTACATCAAACTAAGTAACTACGTAAAAATTATTGCTGGGAATCGACTTTTTTTTTTTGGGCTGAAAAATCACGATTTAAGGTAGGACTCGATGGAAACCACTCAAAGCATTCTGCTGATGGATGGATTGAATAGTGCGGGGGTCGTGGAGGTGTGTGAAGTAAAAATCTTACATTAAAAACAAGTATTTAAAAAAACCTTGTGAAAATGTTGTAACTTTGACCCCCAATATCTCCGTAACTAGAAGGTTCCCAGGTCTGGTCTAAAACAAAAAAATGATCGCAAAGACGGGGAGAACAAGTGCCTTTCAAATATGTTAAGGGTTGGAGGTGGCGGGACGTGAGAGGGAAAGAACCTCACGTCCCAGCCGCCGCGGGAGACGCCCTAGGCGTCGGGGGTCACGTGGTGGCTCCCGGCCACCGTAGGCGCGGGCCTGTGGACGGCGAGTTATGGGCTAGCTCGCCGTCTTATGACGACAGGCCGTGTCGACGGCGCGTTCGTGTTCCACGCGCGCCTCAAAGAGATGTCAGCAACCGAGTAGGGGTCCGCATGGGCCGATGCCTGCCAGAGCTGCGGGACTGTTCGAAAGAGACACCGTGGCCCTGGAACACAAAGGGCAAAGAAGGAACATGGATGGGTTTTAGTCAGTACAAGTCTGACACTCCCCTCCGCTCCGCCCAGAGTGGGGGGGGTCATTTGATGATTTCCCATCCAAAAAAAAAAAAAAAAGGGTCTATTTACACCCTTTATTAAATAGTCCTCCTCGGCGTTCTTAGACATGGTTACCAACCTAATGGTCGTGCACAGGCCTGTAAGCACAAACAGGGGTACTCCCTCAACCCTCACTCAGAATTCTTCTCAGCGTATCGATGTCAATCTTAATTGTCGTAAATCATGCTGCAGGTTATCAATCAGTTAAACTGTTTAAAGTTAATTTACAACTTAAATTTTGTTTTTTTACTTTACCCGGAATTTCACTAGGAATTTCTCCTGTATCGTGGGTGCGTTTACAAAAATTTAAACTCACATACACAAACAGCCAGACCCGGAACAACTACCTGTAGATCATACAAATATTTCTTCCGTACGGGGATCGAAACCGCGACACGCAGCGCAGCAGCCGATCGCTCAGCCACTGCGCCAATCGTGCCGACAATCAGTTTTAGCAGCAGTTAAAATCATTTTTAATAGAAAAGTGCTACTACACCCTTGATGAGTTTCCTTGTGACACATACAACTAGACTTTAATTATATAAGGTCTAACTATTCATACACGAAATATTTTCAGGGAATCATCTAACGGCTATAACAAAACCATTTCAAGGGATTTTTTTTTTATCTGAGTATATTTTTTTATAAAAAATAAATAATTTAAAATTACTTGACCCACAAAATAAATACTGGCTCTTTATTTTTAAGCATCTATAACGCAAGTTTACTACGTCGTATTTATCTTCTGTCATTGTTAGAATTTGGGAGTTAAGGTTTTATGCAAAAAGTCTCAAAAAAATTTTGAATTATAATAATTTCGTAAAAAAAAAAACACTCAGATAATTTTTTTTTTCGTTGCTATGGCGACTTTACGACTTATAGAAGTTACTCTTAAAATATTTCGTGTATGAATAGTTAGACCCTATATACTTACCATTTTTATTGACATTATATTCTGATTTTTGACATTTGTATATTAGATTAGTAGGATTAGTAATATTTATAATTTCGCTTTTTTTTCTTTTTGATTATTATTTTGTAATTCTGGATTCATCTGATTTAATAGATTTTTACATTATTTATTATTTTAAAACATTACTATTTTTATTGACATTATATTATACTTTTGACATTAATTGTAATGGTGGAATCTTAATTTGTTTTTATATTTTATCATATTTTTATTTTGCTATTTTAACAAGGGAATTGCAAATGTTTTATTTTTTAATTATTTTTTTGATTACTGTTATAATAATGATTGCTATTGTCATAGCAATCATTATTATAACAGTAACTATTTTATTGTAATTTTTTTAATTTTATAATTTATAAAATTAAAAAAATTACAATAGCAACATTTCGATACAATGTCAAAATTGTTCCATGAAATAAATCAAATGAATTAATGTCGGCCTAGAATTGAGCTACTAGTTTGGCGCCTTCGGTAGCGTCCATCAGCTCCTGTAGTGAACAAACAACAGGACACGCAGGACACGAATCTCATGTCGAGCATATTGTTTTTCCATCAGGAATTTCTCTGAAGCACCCCGGAGCCTGAATATTGGAAACTTAGTTGGCAATATAATAAACCCATTGGGGCAAATAGGTGTGTTGTTGTGTACACACGGCGGCACATGAAGCTGTACATTTCCAGTATATCTTGGCCTCGCTTTGTATAGATTTCCTATACAATGAGAGATCCGCATGAACTGGTTTTGTAAAGCTTGATTGGCCGTAGTGCGTACCTGATAGCCCCGAAAGCACCTAAAAAGCCGATTCCTGGTGGCTTCCCTTCGGGATCAAGGCACCTGATACTTATAATATTATTTATCATTAACACTGAAAACGTGATATTAACCATGCGAAACAACAAATAGTATATCCCATTTTCAGTGTCACTGATAATGTTTGTGACCATGTCATTTTAAAAACTTATGTAATATTCTTTATCATAGATATCGATTCAAAGGAGGCCGACTTCGAGAAGTTCTTCGAGGCTTTAGGATCTGGAGACAAGGATTCGGTCGCCGAGGCTTCCGAAGGTGGAGACGATGAGGTCAGTTCTCTTAATTATATCTTGGAAATTTGGTGATGGGATATTAACAGAAGGGCAATTAAAATGTTCAAATTCAAATCACCTCAGCTCCAACCAACGTCAAAAACTTGTTAAAAATTTAATTAAGTACTTGTTATTGACACAATCGCGGTGGCCCAGTGGCGGAGACCCCGACTTACGAGCAGTAAGTCGTGGGTTCTTTTTTTTTTTCTCGATGTGGAAATCCTCAATGGATGTCCTCCGCCCAGGGGAGAGCGGAGGGGTCTGTCAGACCCGTACTGACTAAAACCACACCGGTGTTCCCTCGCACACTTGCGTCAGGGGGCAACGGGATCTGATGCGACTTCCGCTGCCCCAGACTAGTGCCGGCCCGCCTGACCTGCGGGCCTCGTCCCGGGGGGGAGTGAGGTGTAAGACTCCCCCCGTTACGTCTGAGAGAGGCGCGCGTGGAACACTACGCGCCGCCGTCTCGGGTCCAGTATGATCGGGGGCGACGGATGTCCTCGAATCCGTCGCCCCTGGACCTATTTAGGGGGGCCGGAAGAGGGCGTTGTCCGCCCTCTGCCGACGCCCGGTGCGTCTGCTGCGGGAGGGGCGAGAGCTCGTCATCTCCCTCTCCCTTTCCGCAGCCTCCTTCTGCGACATGACGGTTTCGCAGAAGGACATCACCGCGTCCCAGGACTCTGCGCTGCCGACCATCGAGCGAATGACGGTCGGCAACGACAGGTCTCCTCCTACCTCCGTAACGAGCGCACGGCGCGGCTCATCCCACGCGGCGCACTCGGCCAGCGTATACCGCGCCGTGTCCTCTAGACAATGGACGCAGTGATGGCACCGGGCGTCCGGCTCCCTGCTTATGTGACACAGGTACTTCCCGAAGCAGCCGTGCCCCGAGAGCACCTGCGTCGCCCGGAACGTCAGGGAGCCGTGCTTCCTCCCGAGCCAGTCGTCGAGTACTGGCCGGATCGCCTCGACTGTGTCGAGGCCGGCGGTAGGGAGCTCTAGCCTCCCCCGCCATTCCGCCACCATGACCTGTCGGAGCTGAGACCGGTACAACGTGATCTGTCGCTGCACCAGCCTCTCGCCCCGATCATTGGCCTCCTCGCGCCACTGGTGCAGTGTGGCGAGGGTCTTCGCCTCCAGGTCCCACGGCGGGGATCCGGCCAGTACACAAGCCGCCTCGTAGGAGATCGTGCGATAACCCCGAATGACCCTGACGGCCATCGCTCTCTGCGGTCTTCGCAGAACCGCGATAGTGCGGGCCGTCAGGTCTGTCGCCCAAATCGGGGCCCCGTAAAGGGCCATCGATCGCACGATCCCCACGTACAACCGCCTACAGGCGGTACTCGGGCCCCCCAGATTGGGAAGCAGCGTTGACAGCGCGCCCGCCGCGCCCATCAACTTGGGCACCAGCCGCTGAAAGTGGGGGCCGAAGTCCCAACGGCTGTCGAGCACCAATCCTAAGTACTTCATGGTTGACTCGACAGCGATCCGGACCCCACCGACCACAATGTGTGATCCCAACGGCGGCGCCCGTCGGGGGCCATGAAAAGCAATGGCCTCCGACTTGTTGAGGGCCACTTCCAGCCCCAGGCGTCGTATGCGGCTCACCACCTGTGAGACCGCAGCCGTAGCCAGCAACGCTGCCGTGACCAGCGTGTCGTCCGCATAACACGTCAGGTCCACTCCCGGCGGGAGCTCGCACCGCAAAACCCAGTCGTATCCGATGTTCCACAGGGGTGGGCCCAGAACCGAGCCCTGCGGAACACCGCACGACATCTCGCGACGGCCCGTGCCGTCGCGTCCCATGTAGGTGACACACCGTCCAGACAGATAAGCCCCCACAATGTTGCGGAGGTAGGAAGGCACCCGATGGTAACGCAGGGCCTCCCTAATGCAACCCCAGGGCAGGGTGTTGAACGCGTTGAAGATGTCCAAGGACACCGCCAGCACCACCCCACCCCGGGACACTGCTTCCTCCGCCAGGACTCTCACCCTCATGATGGCGTCGATGGTAGAGCGCCTACGCCGAAAGCCAAACTGGCTGTCGTTCAGGTTCGGCCCCTCTGTACACAAGTGGCTGACGAGGCGATCTGCGATTACACGCTCGAGCATCTTGCCCGCCTCGTCCAGCAACACTATGGGCCGATACGCCGACGACGAATCCGCTGGGCGCCCCGCCTTCCTGAGCAGGAGCAGTCGACCAGTCTTCCACCTGCTAGGAAACTGACCCCGCTCAAGGCACGCCGAAAAGAGTCCCCTCAGCGGGGGCTCCAGCTCCTTCAGGGCGAGGACTAGAGCGCGACCATGCACTCCGTCGTGCCCCGGAGCAGTGTTTTTTGCCCGGAGCCGCATCACGGCCGCGCTCATTTCCGCCTGTGTCACCTCTGGGACGGTTTCGCTCTCCTCTTCTACTTCTTCCGACTCTGCAGCTGTGGGCAGAGCCATCGGCGGTGGCTCGTACTCGGTTTTCTCAGGGAAGAGAGCCGTGACCACTTGCTCCAGAAACTGCGGCTCGAGACCTTCCGTTAGCGGAGGGGAAGTCGTGGGTTCTAACCCAGCCAGGCGCATTTGTGTAAGTTATTTCATCACCACTGCTCTTAAAACGGTAAAGGAAAACATCGTGAGGAAACCGGCATGTCCTAGAACCAAAAATTCGAAGACATGTGACATCTACCAACCCGCACTGAGCCCTCGTGGTGGATTATAGTCCATTCCCTCTCATAGAGAGGAGGCCTGCGTCCCAGCAGTGGGAACATTAATAGGCTGATTATGCTATGCTTATGCTAATTGACACAATCTATGTTCAACTATACCTAGTTTCTTAGGCTTCCGTACCCAAAGGGTAACCAACGGGACCCTATTACTAAGCCTCCGCTGTCCGTCCGTCTGTCTGTCAACGGGCTGTATCTCATGATCCGTAATAGGTAGACAATTGCAATTTTCACAGAATATGTAATTCTGTTGCCGATATAAAGATAAAAATTCGAGCGGGCTCCCCGCTACTACGAAGATGTGGATGGAACCCTTCATGCGCGACTCCGCTCGTGGCTGATTTTTTTTTTTGTCAACAAGTATACACGAACGAAGAACATTACCTCTCCTCTATACTGTGATATTCTGGATATATATTATAGGTACATATTTACAGTACAAGTATTTATTTTATATGTGTATATTTGTATGTATGTTTATTTTATATAGGTATAACTTTGTTTTAAGTTCCAATTTCAATTTTCCTGTTTTGTCTTTTCTACACACTGTGTCTACATTTCTAATCCTACTTTCCTCTCGCAGGTCTGCTGGAAGAGATTTCGCATGAAATAAGCAGTACCTTTGTGCTCTTCTATCTTAATGTTATGTCTTGTAGAAAATTGTGTGTGTACATAAATAAATAAATAAATAAATACACGATTTCCTGGCGCATGGCCAAAAATTCGCCATCTGTTTTTTCAATTCAATGTCATGAAAGACTTCCACAAATATTTACTAACTGTAACTAGCTGTTGCCTGCGACCTTTACTTGAAATTATAATTTGCCCCTTTTGAATCGAATTTTGTTAACAATGTCAAGAGTTTAATTTTTTTTGCACGGATCCCTAATTATTTTTCTATAATAAAAGTAGTCTTAGTTAGACCTAACAGCATCAGCTATCTGCCAGTAAAAGTCTTGTCAAAATCGGTCCAGCCATTTCGGAGATTAGCCAAACAAACAGACACATACAATAAGCCCATATCCTATTTCATTGGACTTAAACATAACTGGCGAAATGTGGGTGTACTAAAAGTTGATTTCTGCTTAACCCTTCGGGCATTACAGGCGTGATGTTATATTATTACGAAATATCGAACAGTTTTTAATGTCTATTTTAGATCTAACTCATTATTCCGTCCAGCAGGAGTTTGAACGCGGAGCCAACGTGGAAGTGTCTCTGAGCGAGATCTCTGATGCCTCTGGAACTCTCAAGATCACCAAACTGCCTCCTCCTCTGGCCCAGGACCAGCTTAACACTAAGGTGAGGATTTTATATTAAAATCTACAGAAATATCTAAACCTGTCAGGTAAGTGGTACAGATACCAATACCAGCATCACTGATACCGACACAAAAGTCAGTGTCACTGATACCGATACCAGTGCCGAAGTTAGAGTATTTTTATTTTAAGTAAAAATATTTTTTTCGTAATTTAAAGTGTCTGGCAGAAATTTTCGTCGACGGGAAGGATCTGGCAGTGTTAATAATTAATTTATATCAATCGTTTACTGGGGTCCTGTTATTCTGGATATGTTTAACTTGATGTGCCGCTAGTACTCAATGCCACACATTTTGTTGAGAAAATGAGAAAATAACTAATGTCTGGCGGCCTTGGAATAGCTCGATAACAGAATTGACAAGCACGATATAAAGGGTGTAAATAGACCCTTAACATAGCCGAAAGGCACTTGTTCTCCCCGTCATTGCGATCATTTTTTTGTTCTAGACCATACCTGGGAACCTTCTAGTTACGGAGATATAGGTGTTCTAAGTTCCAAATTTTTCTCAAGTTTTTTTTTTCAATACATGTTTTTAACGTAAGGTTTTTACTTTAAACACCTCCACGACCCCCTTACTATTCAATCCATCCATCAGCACGTTTTAAGTGCGTTACATTGAGTCCTACCATATAACGTAATTTCTCACCCAAAAAAAAGTCATTTCCTAGCAAAAAATTTTGCGTAGAGTTACTTAGTTTGATGTACAGAATGCTTGGTTGACGGCTTCGTCAAGGGTCTGTTTACACCCTGTATGTCAATACAAACCATTTTGATTTTATTTTTGAGTCGTCTGGCCCCTCTTAAGTATCCTTTATCTTTTCAAGTATACGTCAAAAAGCTTTTACACATGTTGTCCACTTGAATTTAAACACTCTAATGTGTAAATAAATAAATATTACTATCATAGCATAGATAACAATGTATTATACGACTCATTTAATATAACATGACTGTGAAAATTTTAGGTAGGTATTATTATTATCATTAACAGTTTACTGTTTGTTTTGAGTTCCCGATATATTATTATTTATTATTTTAGACGGGAAGCGAAATGCCCTGAATTTTTAATTAAATGTCTTTGATTGTGCTAAAAAAGTGTGAAATCTGTATATAATCGTTTGGGAGCTACGACGTTTCTGACAGATACATATCATACACATATACAAACACGTTTTAACTCTGTTTACATCGGCGTCAAAAAAAATCTAATTTTGTAAACAGGATGTTACAAGACCCTTAACGAAACCGACAACTAAGCATTATGTACATCAAACTAAGTAACTTTACGTAAACTTTATTGCTGGGAAACGACTTTTTATTTTGGGGTGAAAAATCACGTTTTAAGATAGGACTCAATGAAACGCACTCTAAACACTGTGCTGATAGATAGATTCAATAGTACGGGGGTCTAGGAGGTGTTTACAGTACAATCTTACGTTAAAAACATGTATTAAAAAAAAAAGACTTGTGAAAAAGTTGGGACTTTGACCCCCAATATCTCCGTAACTAGAAGGTTCCCAGGTATGGTCTAGAACAAAAAAATGATCGCAATGACGGGGAGAACCAGTACCTTTCGGCTTCATTAAGGGTCTTATAACACCCTGTATGTATGTATATTCAGGAAATAGTCTCTTTCAATATGGGGATAAAACACAAGTCATTGACTTCTTCGTTGGTCTAGCGGTCACAAGCGCGACTGCTGAGGATGAGGTCCTGGGTTCGATTCCCGGATCGTGCAGTGTTTTTGAGTGTTTCCATCAGGCATTTCTCAGTAACAGCCACGAAGTCTGGATTTGTGCCCGGTTGATGGCAATAGGCTCGTCCCCTTTTACATGGGACTTAAAACATAACTCATAAACCATTTTTACCATTTTTTTTTTCATATTTTTTTTTTATTATTTATGGTTAATATTCTAGTGTTAATAATAATGTTAGAGACCACAATAGCTTAAAATCTTATTAAACATAACTGGCGAAATGTGGGTGTACTATTCGATACACCTCTGAACTCTTCAGGGATTACAGGTGGTGATGTTATGTTATGTTAAGCCATTGATGTTATTGAACTAAAAGATTATATTATTTTCAGGAATGCTACATTCTGGATACTGGTAGTTACAGCGGTATCTACGTGTGGGTCGGAAGAGGATCTAATGAGAAGGTACCTTTGCTTTTTTTATTTTCATTATTTCACAAAGTACATTATTTTATTTCAACGTCTCATTTTGCCATTTCTTTTCATCATTTAAATTCATTTTATCGTTCAATTTCATTGATTCATTTAATTTATTTTCATGATTTCATTTTAAATTCTCATTTCATCGTTTATTGGTTGTGCGGTAGAATCATTTGAAACATGTAAATTATATAAAACCATTGTAACATTGTTTTCCGCAAAAATAAATGATTTGATTTGATGTTATTTAATTTCATTACTTCATTTCATTTCATTTCACGATTTCATTTTAAGGTCTCATTTCATCATTCCATTTAAGGATCATTTACAATTTTTGTTTAATTTTTTTATTCAATTTAATTTGTGATATTTTATTGCAACGTCTCATTTTATTTAATTTTCCATCTCATTTTGTATTTCTTTCAACTAAAATTCATTTATTTTTAATTTCATTTTCACATCTGCTTTCTTGATTGAATTTAAATATCTCAATACGTCGTTTCGTTTCATCAGTTCAATTCATCATTTAATTTTATATCCTATAGTCCATGACACAGAAAATGTTATCGATTATTTTTTTATTATTTTTCTCTAGGAAAAGGCTGAAGCTATGTCGAAGGCTGAGCAGTATCTCAAATGGCACGACTACCCAGCATGGGTGAGTACTTTAATAATAAATCAATAATATTTATTTATTTCAGATATATAAGGTCTATCTTTTCATACACGAAATATTTTAAGAGCAACTTCTATAAGTCGTAAAGTCGCCATAGCAACGAAAAAAAAATTATCTGAGTGTTTTTTTTTTTACAAAATTATTATAATTCTAAATTTTTTTGAGACTTTTTGCATAATACCTTACTCCCATATTCTAACAATGACAGTAGGTAAATACGACGTAGTAAACTACCGTTATGGATGCTTAAAAATAAGGAGCCAGTATTTATTTTGTGGGTCAATTAATTTTAAATTATGAATTTTTATAATAAAAAATATACTCAGATAAAAAAAGAATCCCTAGAAATGGCTTTGTTATAGCCGTTAGATGATCCCCTGAAAATATTTCGTGTATAAATAGTTAGACCCTATATAGGGTGACTGGTAATTAGTGACCGATACTAGAAACACGTGATTGTACTCATGATAACAAACAACTTTCCCAAAGAGACATTTTTTTTAATACTCATTCACTTTTATCACAATAACACAACAGCGGAGCATTACGGAGCGGGCTTGCGAGCCCCGCGGGTGCTCTGCCTACCCTTGCACGGTACAATAGTAATGAGACAGAACGGCGTTATGCGGCTAACAGCTGATAGGTCACTGGCACGCGCACGCAAATTTCATACTTCCCGCTGTTGTGTTATTTTGATAAAAGTGAAGAGTATTAAAAAAAATGTTTCTTTGCGAAATTGGTTTATTATCATGAGGACAATTACGTGTTTAAGTATCGGTCACTAATTACCGTGTGATAACACAAAACTGTGTGTAACTAAAAAGGCTAAAATAAAATACTTTCTGCAAAAAAATACTAAAAAAAATCTAAAATAACTTGACTTTCGGAAGTCGGTGGCAAAAAAGTCAATGAAACAAACATTTTTAAAAGTAAAGTTATTTTAAGACCTTTTTATTTTTTTATTTTTAAGTAGGTATTGTTTGCAAAAAAAAAAATTTTCAATAGTGTCTTTGCCTCAAGTAATTTTTGTAAGCAAAAATTGCACGCAGATAGAAAAAATGTTCGCGGTCTCTGACTAAGAGTCATATCTATAGAGCAATGAACTAACGGACAATTAGTACAACCTTGATTGTCTCTTGGCGCCCGATATATCGATTCCGTCTGAAAGCGTGTCCTTGAATTGTAGTTATACATATTATAAGGCACTAGCTTAGGGATAGTTGATGACATAACTTAGGATTACGTGTATCTTTACTATTTATAATATTATAAAGCTGAAGAGTTTGTTTGTTTCGTTGAACGCGCTAATCTCAGGAACTACTGGTTCGAATTGAAATATTCTTTTAGTGTTAGATAGTCCATTTATCGAGGAAGGCTATAAGCTATATAACATCACGCTACGACCAATAGGAGCCGAGCAAAAATAAAACAAGTCAGAAGCGGCGGGTGAAATTGCGAGGCATAGCTAGTAAGCACTAAAATGGTACGCAAAAGTGAAGATAACCCGCAATTTCCGTATTGAGTAACTAAAACACTTACTACTGCATTGTTAGTCTAGTTGTCACAAGCGCGACTGCTGAGCATGGGATACTCTACAGCTAACCTAACCTAACCATTCGCGAATAAGTCCATTCGCTCAAGTGTCTATGCGCGCAAGTGTCTATGCGCCCAAAAGTCCATTCGCGCAAAAGTCTAATCGCCCAAAAGTCCATGCGCGCATATGTCTTTTCGCGCATTTGGATTCGCGCAAGTGTCCTTCGCGCAAATGTCTTTCGCGCAAGTGTCCTGATACCCTGAGCATGAGGTCCTGGGTTCGATCCCCGGGTCGAGCAAATTGTTATTGGGTCTGCAAAAATTTCTCATTAGCAGCCACGGAGTCTGGATTTGTGCCCGATAGATGGCAATAGCCGTATTGCTTAGCACTTAAAGATAACTGGTGAAATGTGGGTGTACCTACTGTCAGGTACACTTCTGCATAACCCTTCGAAGATTACAAGCGTGATGTTATGTTTATGTTTTAAATTGTAATCCTTTTTTACAGGTACATGTAACCAAAGTTCCTGAGGGTGTGGAGCCAACTGCCTTCAAACAAAACTTCCAAGAATGGAATTAAATAAATAAGATATTATTATATCCCACTGATCTTTGGGCTTGTACACATAAACACGATACGTCATCGCATCGTGCTACGACGCGGCACAGAAAAACAAACATTAAAGTAAATTATCCGCGTCGTAGCACGATGCGACATCGTATCGAGTTTATGTGTAAGAGCTCTTAAGCAACAACAGTGCAATGGAGTAATTAATAGTGCCACAAACTTTTCTGAGCCATTATTAAAAATGGGTAGTATTTAAACGAGCGAAAAATATAGGTGAAAAAAACAGTCGGCGAATACAAATGTTTAAAAGGGCGACTTGAAACGACAAATTTGAGTTATTAGTAATTTGTTCAATACGATCAGTGTGATAATTCAATGACTCGGAAAATAATAAAACGAGCTTAATAACCACTTTACACGATTGTAGATAAGGCGTAGTCGACTTTTCTGTTTGGAGGGTATAAAGTAACCTAACACGAAGGGGATGCCGGGGTCTTAGTTCGAGCGCTTCGCCCGCTTACTAGACCCCGCCATCCTTTTCGAACCTAACCTCTCCGTGTCGGGGTGCCAAAAGTCCCGAGCTCGCTTCGCTCGCTCTTGCTTCCTATGGTCTCCTTACTTGGTATAATAGACGATTCAGTATATTTGTCGCGAATTAAATTTTTATTCGCCCGATTAATAATTTCCCATTAAAAATCAAATAAAACAGCCGCACGGGTTGATCTTGAATAGGTGACCATCCATTACATACCGAGTTTCCTCCGTGCCTCGGAAAGCACATTAAGCCGTTGGTCTCGGCTGTCATTTGTAGATCTTTGACAGTCGTTACAGGTAGTCAGTGGCCCGAAAGTCTGACAGCCAGTCTTACCAAGGGATATTGTATTACCAGCTTGTTTGTGGAGGTCAGATAGGCAGTGGCTTCATGTAAAAAACTGATATTCAGATCGATATGTGATACTTCATACCCAAAAATAAAAACCTGTTGCACTGCAGTTGCTACCCAATTAAGTTCAACTTAAGTTGGGTTAATAGAAGTACTAGTAATGTATAGATAAAAAGAAAATCTCTAAAATTGTTTATAATTTGAAATGAACTTAAAGTGTTTATGTACAGACTACAAATAGAACTAAACTGATGATAAAAAAAAGACTAAAGGTAAGAAAATATAAACATCTAAACAACGACGACAATGGACACTTAGGCGTCAAAGTACTCCTCCGCATCGCTGTCATCTGGAAACGTACCCAGAAGACTGGCAGCATTGCCACGCTGAATGACAATGCTAATTCTTTTGCCAAAGAAAGAGCCAGCCCTCTGGTCACGTGAAGTGTCGACCAGTCGGCGAGAGATTTCCTTAAAAAGGAAACGCGCACTCGGGCCCCGTGACCAGAAAGACCCACTTGGGTTGTGGAGCTCAGTTAAACAGTTACTCCATGTAAAATACTGGTATTCAGCTGTACCCGGTTAGATGGAAGCCGACCCCAACGTAGTTGGGAAAAGGCTAAGCCAGGCTAAGACAGAAATGCACAAGCTAAGAATCGAATAGGTTACTTTTAGCCAAGCGTACATAACATGTAAGAGCGTGCATCCAAAAAGTTGGCAACGTCGCAAATAGCTGTCAAATATTTACCTGTTTTAATGAATTTGGTAATATTACTGAATGGAAACACGAAATATGGCTAACTAGTAAACTAGAATATTGATAATGAATTGCAATTAAAACACTGAATTTGATGTTGTAATCGTTTTATTTGTAAAAAAGGCATTTGGAAAGTTTCCAAATACTTTTTTTTACATCTAATACTAAATATTCGGTGTTACGATATTAATTATTGCATTTCATAATCAATATTAAGGTTTACTAGTTAGCCATATTTCTTATTTCCATACAG
Source organism: Noctua janthina (assembly GCA_963576755.1). Lineage (NCBI taxonomy): Eukaryota > Metazoa > Arthropoda > Insecta > Lepidoptera > Noctuidae > Noctua > Noctua janthina. The sequence goes on from OY755077.1 coordinate 6,387,550, forward strand.
TTATGTTGTCAAATTAAGAGCAACCACGATGAAAAATAGAGAGGGGTATGATCGATTCTTTTTTTTTTTTCAATGATGGTTGCGCTTTGTGGACTAAACATATAGGTAATATTTTTAATTTGAATTTTGTGAGTGCAACTAATGGTTGCGCTTCGAGGAATAATGTAATTGTGCTTAGTTGGTTGCGCCCCTTTATGACGTGTTCTATTCATTACTAGTATTATTCTCATTATTGTCGAATAAGTTTATGTTTAATTAACATTTTTGTATTATTTTTTAATTTATAAATAAATCACGTAATTTTTATTGATTTTTTTTGTTTATTTTCTCTCTTTGTCAATCTATTAAACGTCTTCTCATCCCCCAAGGTTTTATGAGTTGTATTATTGGACTTCCTCGTTGGTTCAATGGTCGCAAGAACGACGGGGTTCGATTCCCAGGTCGGGAAAAGTGTTATTGCGTTTTTCCATCAGGAATTTCTCAGTAGGAGCCACGGAGTCTGGATTTGCGCGGTTGATGGCAAGAGGCTCACCCCTACATGGGACTTGGAACATAATTGGCAAAATGTGGGTCTACTATTAGGTACTCACTCTGCCTAATCCTTCGGGGATTATAAAGGGTGTAAATAGACCCTTAACATAAACGAAAGACACTTGTTCTCCCCGTCATGGCGATATTTTTTTTGTTCTAGACCATACCTGGGAACCTTCTAGTTACGGAGATATTGGAGGTCAAAGTTACAACTTTTTCACAAGTTTTTTTTTTAAATACATGTTTTTAATGTAAGATTTTTACTTTACACACCTCCACGACCCCCGTACTATTCAATCCATTCTCAGCACAATGCTATGAGTGCTTTCCATCGAGTCCTACCGTAATACGAGATTTTTCACACTAAAAAAAAAAGTCGTTCCCAGCAATAATTTTTGTGTAAAGTTACTTAGTTTGATGTGTACATAATGCTTGGTTGACGGCTATGTGAAGGGTCTGTTTACACCCGGTACGTGTGATGTTATGTTTTGATACAGTAATTGCAAGCCAAGTATTTATATTCTTCTTACTGTGATTAAAGCGGTGTATTTTCTGTTCTTGTGCTCACACCATAATTTTTTTATTCAAACTCTATACGTGAGTATTTGTAATTAGCTTTCTGGTGACTATGGTTTCCTTTTTGTTTGTGTTTATTAGCTGTAAGTCCTCCATGCACTAAAATAAATTTAAAAAAATTAAATTGTTTTTACTATGGACACTTTTAACGTACACATCTTGCTGCATCGTTCTCACATAATGTACCATCTCAACATGAATGATGTAACCAAGGTTTTGTAAAACTATTCTGATTTAAAAGAGTGTCCATGGAGTTTCTTGCCCGTTCTTCTCCATAGAGATCTACGTTAGGGAATGGGCAACTACAGTACTTTCACAGTTTTTATGCCTTGTGACTGGGACTGTAGCTATATTTCATTGTTGCCTTTGTTTCGACAATTCAAAAGTCCCTGTAACTGGAAGACGGGATATTTACCATGTTTATTGTTTTCTTTGAGTTCCCGATATTTCGGCGCTGTTGCAAGCACCATGATCACGGATAAACTGAAGTTATTGCGGGTGGGTGTTTATGAGCAGACAAATCGGTCTACCCTCTTTCTTGTTCGTTTTTTGCACTCAGTACCGCTACCACTGTCACTCGCAACTCGATTCGCGAACTTTTTTCGGCACTATTCCGCTTTTTACACAGCTGGACCACTGGTTTCCAGGCTTTCGACAGTTGAAACCCATACTCCCGACAACAACAAACAACAATAAACATGGTAAATATCCCGTCTTCTAGTTATAATAATGTTAGTGACCATCATCTGCCTAGCCTTTTCCCAACTATATTGGGGTCGGCTTCCAGTCTATTCAGCTGCATCCGGATGCAGCTGAATAGACTGGAAGCCTGAAATCGAACCCATTAATTTCGGAAAAAAAAATACACAATGTATTACACTATTCGATAGTGTCGCTAATAAGGAACAAATTCTGGAAAAGTTTTTTTTAGGGATCCACCCCGGTCACATCATCACTTTGCATCGGACGAGTTGCTGCCAAACACAAGCCTAAGGTGATGGTGTACCAGAGCTGCGGGACTGTTCGAAAGAGATACCGTGGCCCTGGAACACAAAGGGCAAAGAAGGAACATGGATGGGTTTTAGTCAGTACAAGTCTGACACTCCCTTCCGCTCCGCCCAGAGTGGGGGGGGGGGGTCTTTTGATGATTTCCCATCCGAAAAAGGTGTAGTGCAAGCAAAGTTGCAAGTCAATAGTTCCATTGGACACAGAACTAACCATTCATCACTCACCCACTTACCCACTCACCCACTCACCCACTCACCCACTCTGGACTGCTTCGTTGGCTGTGTAGCCGCAAGTGCGACAGCTAAGCATGAGGTCCTGGGTTCGATTTTCGAATCGAAATTTCTTTTCGCTCTTTGTCACTTCATCTAGTCAATAATAGAACTTATAAACTTCCTCGTTGGACCTGGGAATCGAACCCCGTCGTGCTTGCGACCAAACACGACGGGGTTCGATTCCTAGGTCGGGCAAAGTGTTTTTGGGTTTTTCCATCACAAATATCTCATTAGCAGCCACGGAGTATGGATTTCAAAAAAAAAAATCTGTTTATTTCAGACTAGGTAATGTCCATATTTTGTTTGTAACACATTAATTCTCTTAAGACTAAGTTAGTAGCATTTATGTAGGTTGTCCAGATCAGATGAATACGGATTAAAAAATTAAAATAAGAATAACTTGACTAAGAATAAATTAAATTGAAATATACATATAATATTAGTTAATGCAAATAAATAATAAATTAAATTGGAACAAATTATGCCGACTGGTCGACACTTCGCGTGACCAGAGGGCTGGCTCTTTCTTTGGCCAAAAAACTACCATTGCCATTCAGCGTGGCAATGCTGCCAGTCTTCTGGGCACGTTTCCAGATGACAGCGATGCGGAGGAGTACTTTGACGCCTAAGTGTCCTATTGTCGTCGTTGTTTAGATGTTTATATTTTCTTACCTTTAGTCTTATTTTTATGTTTAGTTTAGTTCTATTTGTAGTCTGTATATAATGTAAATATAATTAATTGTATCAAAAAAATAATAATCATAAATATGTCAAGTTACATTGAAGCAAAACATAAATAAAATATAAATAAATACTACATAATAATTTAAGCTAGGTTGCCTGGCCCCTGTAACAAGGGGCAAGACTATAGCCATCAACAGAGCAACTGAGAAGATCCTGATGAAAAAACCCAATAGCACGATGCCCGACTTTGGAATCAAACCCAGGACCTCATGCTCAGCAGTCGCTCTTGCGACTCCTAGACCAAAGAGGTAGTCAGTTTAGTACCTAGTAGAAGTAAGAACATTCTTGAGTTTCACGCTAAGCGCCTACGAATCTGTGATCGCAGTGTGTTGTTGTAGCATTTAAATGAGTCTATACCAGTTTTTGACATGGAAAGAAAAATTCCAGTGCGAGCAGGGTTTGAACCTGCGACCTTCCGATTCAGTACACCGGACGTCTTAACCAATTAGACTATCGCACGCTGCTCACAGCTCTCGAAATTTTCGTTCCATTAGTAACGTCTTACGGTGACGCTAGCGCCATCTATTTAAGAAAGCATCGAACTAACTTAAACCAACACGTTGACATTGCAGTCAAATCAATGTTGTATAGAAGTCGCCACACCAAACTAATTTTTTATTTTTATTTTTCTTTCCATGTCAAAAACAGCTATGTTCCCTACGCAGGGTTTGCGTGTAAAATATTAAAAATGAGTCTATACCATTTCATAGGAATAGCTTAGATCTAAAATACTTCTCAGAGCTGGCTAACACAGATATATAAGGTCTATCTTTTCATACACAAAATATTTTAAGAGTAACTTCTATAAGTCGTAAAGTCGCCATGGCAACGAAAAAAAAAATAACTGAGTGTTTTTTTTTTTACGAAATTATTATAATTCTAAATTTTTTTGAGACTTTTTGCATAAAACCTTTACTCCCATATTCTAACAATGACAGTAGGTAAATACGACGTAGTAAACTAGCGTAATGGATGCTTAAAAATAAGGACCCAGTATTTATTTTGTGGGTCAAGTAATTTTAAATTATTTATTTTTTATTAAAAAATATACTCAGATAAAAAAAAAATCCGTTGAAATGGCTTTGTTATAGCCGTTAGATGATTCCCTGAAAATATTTCGTGTATGAATAGTTAGACCTTATAGATACAGGGTGTAAACAGACCCTTCACGAAGCCGTCAACCAAGCATTCTGTACATTTCTGTACATTTCTTTTAATAAATGAGTCTATTATTGTTATTTTTATTAACTAGACATATAAAAATATAAATATTTACACAAATAATTGTAATAAAATTCTATGTTTAAGATGTTCTAATATTTGTATGCCATTTTATGGCGACACATGTAAGTTCACAAACCTATTTATAAGACCTTAATGTGCCATGTTTTTACACAAATAAATTATTCTATTCTATTCTATTCTATCAAACTAAGTTACTTTACGCAAAATTTATTGCTGGGAAACATTTAAAAATTTCAAAAGTAGTACTTTTTTTAAAACTTGTGAAAAATTTGGAACTTGAATTTGGAGGTTGAAAATCTATTAAAATTCTTTAATAGATTTTCAACTTTATTTCAAAACCTTAAGGTTGAAAATCTATTAAAGAAATTTGACATCGTTCGAAATTTGTCATCGAGACTGCAGCCCCAGGGGCTGCAGTCTCGACATAGATAGCGACAAAAATCGGTCGTTAAGTCATAACGATGTCAAATTTCTTTAATAGATTTTCAACCTTAAGGTTTCGAAATAAAATTGAAAATCTATTAATAAATATGACTTAAATATGACTTAACGACCGATTTTTGTCGCTATCTATGTCGAGACTGCAGCCCCTGGTATGGTCCAGAACAATAAAATGATCGCAGTGACGGAGAGAACGAGTGTCTTTTTTTACACCCTTTATTTACCCACGACCCGAGTTGTTAATACATTTAAGTGTAATGTTCCGAATAATAAATATATTATTATCGTTCTAGTTCACTTCGGATAATTTTCGAGAGGATAAAAACAAGAAAATTCTATAGAATTCCGAAAAAAAAACGCAATTTTTTTATCAATATCATTGAATTGTTTCTATTTGTTGATAAATTTTAATCACTACACTTGAAACGGATTATCTCTTACTGGAAGACATTGCAGGGTTATTCTCAATGTTTACTCTTATACAGGGTGTAAGAGACAGCCCCCCACAAACTAATGGGGTGAGTTCAGTATATCATACTAAGATGACCGGTACAAGAAATTATTTCAGGAATGTTATGGGAATCCGATCAATTTGATTTGTTTTATTTCCTCATACGCAATGTATCGTTACCGTGTCAAAACGCACGTAGCGAACGGCAAGCGCGACGACGAGTTTGATGAACTTTTTAGCTAAGTAGGAAGTGAACAGCAGATTTCACGCGTCGTTCATTAAATACCTGAGACTTAAGTCTAAGCACCCCATCACTTAAAGAAGAGCACTACATGTCTATGTTATGCGCTTAAACAGTTAATTAAACAATAAAACAAAAGAATAAAAATACAACAAAATGAAAACAACAACAGTTAGCCTTAATATTAAGTTAAGTTATTCCAAACAGAACCAAACTTAATAATTTTACGAATTACAATTAAAATGTAAATATCTATACTAAACGTATACTGTCACTTACGGGATATCTTCCGTGATTGTTCATTATTTTGAGCTCCCGATATTTCGACGCTGTTGCCAGCGCCATGATCATGAGAATGCGAGGAATGTGTGGAATCTTAGGAACTTCTGATTTATCCAGGAAGGCTATAACGCTATATAACATTACGCTACGACCGACAAAATATTTTGATTAAAAGATTGTCCATGGAGTTTCTTGCCCATTCTTCTCCATTTTTCTCTTTTACTTCTTTTCTTTTTTTTTATTTGTATTTTTAATCAGTTCTTCTTTTTTTTTTCATTGTTTAATTAAATATTTAGGCGCATAATATAGTGCATGTTGTGCTCTTCTTTAAGTAATGGGGCACTTAGACTTAAGTTTGCAATGTTTTACTTTATTATATGTAATAGTGTACTCATTGTTGAAGAGCCAAATAAAATAAATAAATAAATAGAGATCTACGCTCTTGAATGTGCAACTACAGTACTTTCTCAAGTTATTATGCCTTGTGATTGTGACTGTAGCTTCGCTTCTGTTTGTTTTTTTTGACATTCAAAACTGCCTGTGATGGTCTAATTGAAATAAATGCTTTTGGGTTTTTGACCAATACGGAGCATCAATGACAAATGTTGCAAAAATGGGGAAAATTATATTTTTATAATAATTTTACGCAGAAAAAAGGTCACAGGTAACAGTTACCTACTTGCTTCTCAGAGTGAGTACGTGACAGTCCAATCATAGGTAAAATTCTGAATAGGTATCAATTTCCTTTCCATTCTTTTCCTTCCTAAGTTATACAAAACCAATTAATGAATTAAATGACACACTCACATTAGGTACCGTCCTTATATCCTCTAAATTTGCAGTACAGTGACCTTTATTCTAGTTGTCATAAGGTTCATTTCAGAAGTGAAATATCTGTTAAAAGAGTGTACCTAAATAATTCAATTTGTTACAAGTTATAGCCACAATTATTGCAGAATGACACATCTGCCTACTGCGTTTTGCTATGATACACTTTGAACCTTATAACAGTTATGACTAAATAGTAATAACATTGTACATTTATTAAAGACTGTCTGTATATCCGACACATACGTATATCAGTAGCGAAGGGTCAATTTTTATAAGAGGTAAACCGGAGTACATTTTTTTAATTTGATTTTTAACCCCCGACGCAAAAAGAGGGGTGTTATGAACCCGGGGTCCGACGCAAAAAGAGGGGTGTTATAAGTTTGACCGCAATGTGTGTGTGGGTGTCTGTCTCTGGCACCGTAGCTCTTAAACGAGCGAACCGATTTGGATGCAGTTTTTTTTAATTGAAAGCTAGTTTCTTGGCGATGGTTCTTAAAATACGTTTTATCAAAATTGGTGCAGCCATTTACTAGTTATGGGGAATGAAAGTGGGCATGAAAAATCGAATATTTCCACCCCCTTCGTGTTAGGTTACTTTAAAAGAGGGGCCTCGTCGACTACGCCTTTTTACAAAATTTTTGTAAATATACGTACAGAGTTTGGTATATATAAGGTTACTGGTATCATTAATACTTTAGTTCACTAGTTAGCCATATTTCTTATTTCCCTACAATAATATTGCTAAATTAATCAAAACAGCGAAATATTTGACAGCTATTTGCGACGTTGCCAACTATTTGTACAAGCGCTCTTAGATCAGTGCCTTTTAAAAATAAATTAAGCAAGTAAACCCAGGGCAAATAACTAGTTAAGAAGGACCAGATGGTCGATGGTTAAACCTAATGATAGTAACGTATTTGTCAACAATTATAAATTGGTTCGCGTTAAACCATAGTGTGAAATAATAATAATTCCTAGAACTGGTATGATAGTAATACTACTCATTAGAAATGAGTAAATATAATTTGTCTGTGTGTTTGTCGAACAAAACCAAGTAAATAAATTAATGTGGGTGGCTAATAAGGCCCATAAGTCATAAATCATAAATATTTCTGTTAAGAGCGTTAACGTCAAACAGCATTTCATACAAACTATCCAGTGATTTTTTTTCGAAATGACTTAACCGATATTAATGAAACTTCGTATGCATAAGCAGAATACATAAGTCTTAAATTTGACAGAGAACTTTTTAAAATGTCGATTTAAAAAAAAAAGATAATTGCAAATTTCAGTTTCTATGGAAAATCTAAAATCAAATATAAGTTTAGTTGTAAACCGTGAAAGCTTAAGACAATAAATCATAAATCATATTTGTTTCTGTAAATTGGTTTAAAAAACTCTTTTACATGTCAACATGATGTTTTAAAACTAGATGGGGCCGGTGTTTCGTACCTGACTACTCTGAGAAGAAACATCCAAAACAAACTCAGAGGTCACCGTCTTTTTTAAGGTCCAGACATTGCTTAAGTCATATGAGGACCATGTAGATTAATGTCTGAGATGGTCTTTTGGAGAAATAACCACACAGATTTGAGTGGACCTGTCCAGACAGTGCAAGCATTTTTCAGTCAATCATGAAGAGGTTATAAGGGCGAGCCAAGCTTGTATGAAAGTCCTGCCTATAGAAAAGACTAAAGAAAAGATGGATGAAATGTGTAAAAGATGATATAGCTATAAAGGGGGGAACTACTCAGATATCCTAATTATATTATAAATGCGAAAGCTTGTGAGGATGGATGGATGGATGTTTGTTACTCTTTCACGAAAAAACTACTGACCGCATTTGAATGAAATTTGGCACACAGACGGTTTATAACCTGGATTAACACATAGGATAATTTTTACCCCGGTAGTACGATCCCGTAGTACGATCCCGTAGGACATTACCGAACCCAATGCGGGCGAAGCCTCGGGCTTAAGCTAGTCAGTAATAAAGAAGTGTGGAAGAAGAAGACATGCTGCGCCGAGCTGCGTTGAGCCTAAAATGTCCCGTGTATTCTATAATCTATAGTACACACGACGTCATATCAAGCTCTACTTATCCAATATTAATAGACCGCACTTTGAATGAGCTTCCATGACGATGAGCCATCAGCTTATACTGGTCATACATAGCTTGATCGGTCGTCGTCCGTACACCCACATTTTCGGCAGTTATATATTTAAGTCTCATGTAATAGGGGGCGCGCCTATTACCATCAATTGGGCACAAATCCAGACTTCGGGCTGCTATTGATAAATTGCTTATGAATAGGTCTCTTTATTTGTGCCAACTTCCATGCTCCCGGGCCAAATACATCCTGGTTTTACTGGTGGTGGCTACCAAATCTTCAGCCTTCATTCTCCTAGACCAATAAAAAAACTTAAGAAAAACTATTGTATGCATCATAATTTTCATGATATAATAAAATACTAATTGTTCTAATAAAAAAAAACCTTAATTTAGCTAAAAAGACGAAGGAAACTCAACGAGAACACGTGAACTACAAAAAATTGCCAAGAACAAGCAAAACCAGCGAAAATACCCATTCTAAACCACAATTAAATATTCATAGTTATCCCTAACAGTCATAAAAGGAAAAATAAACCTAATAACAAGCATGTCCAGGCGTCTTTGTTATGCTATTAAAGCACGTAGCTAGTATAAAACCAGTATAATGGGAGGCCATCTTAGGTCAAACTGTCAGTTGTCAACGCGCAGTCAAACTGCGCATGCGTGATCAAAGTAGTGACAACAATCGTTTTGTTTTTTAAATGTGAGTAAAACCTTTTTTCTGTTCTGATTTTGAATTAAAAGTGGGGCACGTTCGGTTTATAAAAATGTAGGTTTTATGATTGCTTTTTTTATTTGAGTTTGTTCGTTTTAGTAAAATTAAGTTTAAGTCTCGTTTTATTTTTTAAACGTGATTAAAACGTTTTTCTGTTTTGATTTTGAATTAAAAGTGGGGCACGTTCGGTTTATAAAAATTTGGGTTTTATGATTACTATTTTTATTTGAGTTTGTTCGTTTTACTAAAATTAAGTTTAAGAGTCGTTTTAATAACAACGATTTTTGTGATATTTTCCCTCCGAATAAACCTATATTCGGAGGGAAAAAATATTGTTAATCGTTAAAACTGCGAAATAATGGGTTCAAATTTTTGGTAACTTTCAGAAAAAAAGATTAAACTTCAATAAATATCCAAAAATTTTGTAAAACGACAATTTTTTTTGTGAACAATCAAATTTTTGTCAACAAATTCTTTGCAAATAAACAAATTTGTGTATATGTTAGTTCTAGCTGGCTATACCTAGGTCTGACAACCAGTCTTACCAAGGGGTATCGTATTACCCAATACTAGGTTGTGGAGGTCAGATAGGCAGTCGCTCCATGTAAAATACTGGTATTCAGCTGCATCCGGTTAGACTGGAAGCCGACCCCAACATAGTTGGGAAAAGGCTAGGCAGATGATGGTTTGCCGGCTTAACTTTTTTGCTATATCGTCATCCTCTGTGTAGCCATTTTCCCAATTATGATGTGTCGGCAATTCGGCATCCAGTCTAACCGCAGCTGAATACTAGTATTTAACCTCCACAACCCAGTTAGTGGGTAATACGGTACCCAACATACATTTGCTGTGTCTGTAATTGTAAACCAGGAGCAATAGAATTAATTTCAAGCTTAGTACTGACTCAAACATGCTGGTTTTCACTTCAAGATCTGTAACAAATCAATCATACTAGTTTATCGCGGGGTCACATTATACACATTACTAGCTGTGCCCCGCGTATTTACCCGCCGCTTCTGACTTGTTTTATTTTAGCTCGGCTCTTACTTGTCGTAGTGTGATGTTATATAGCTTATAGCCTTCCTCGATAAATGGACTATTCAACACTGTAAGAATTTTTTAATTCGAACCAGTAGTTCCCGAGATTAGCGCGTTCAACCAAACAAACAAACTCTTCAGCTTTATAATATTAAGTATAGATTTTATCCACCAATCGCCACTAGGCCCGCGTGGTGGATTACAGCCCACTCGCTCTTATAGAGAGGACGCCTGTGTCCAAGCAATGGGAACGTTTTTACTTTTATCCACGGAGCTCGTGGCTAACTAATAACAGCCGCTCGGGTCGATCTTAAGGTTAAGTCACACTTGCCTAGGTTGGTTCGTGGATGGGTGACCGCCCATTACATACCGGGTTTCCTCTGTCCCTCGGAAAGCACGTTGGTCCCGGCTGTCATTTGTAGATCTTTGACAGTCGTTACAGGTAGCCAGTGGCCCGAACGTCTGAGAACCAATCTTACCAAGGGGTACCGTATTATCCAGTGCTAACTGGGTGGTGGAGGTCAGATAGTCAGTCACTCCATGTAAAATACTGGTATTCAGCTGCATCTGGTAAAACTGGGAGCCCAATAAAGTTGGTAAAGGCTACGCAGATCAGTCAGATGATAGTCCCAATTGCCATTTGTAGATCTTTGACAGTCATGACGGGTATTACAGAAGCCAGATAGTCTGACAACAGATCGGTCCTAGTACGAGCCTGCGGTGTAAACGTAACGTAAATAGGTACGTCGATTTTGAATCGAAAACACAATTATTCTCCAGCATTTTAATGAAATTGTTTGCAACAAGCACACTCAGTATTTAATTCTTAGTTTGATTTACGTAAAATGGAATAGACATGGTTGTTTTTGTGCTTTTTATGGTTTGACATTTAAGCGGTTTTTGATTGATGACATGACATTTTTTTTTTTTTTTTTCTTTGTTTACTGTATATTTGAGTATTGCTTCTGTTGTGATTTGAAATGTAATTATTTTGTAAAGTTCGAACACAATGCAAATTGTTTAATAAATAAATTCTGAAAATTAAGAAAATATTATAAACGTATAACGTATTATTATATTAATTTTAAAATCGACGTTTTGCGTAACGTATACACCGCGCGCGTGCTAGGGCCTCAGGTCTTTTCAAGCCTGCCAGGGCTGCGGGACTGTTCGAAAGAGATACCGTGGCCCTGGAACACAAAGGGCAAAGAAGGAACATGGATGGGTTTTAGTCAGTACAAGTCTGACACTCCCTTCCGCTCCGCCCAGAGTGGGGGGGTCATTTGATGATTTCCCATCCGAAAGGTCTTTTCAAGGGGTATCGTATTTTACTGTTTTGTGGAGGTCAGATAGGTAGGTAGTCGCTCCATGTAAAATACTGGTATTCAGCTGCATCTGGTTAGACTGGAAGCTGACCCCAACATAATTGGGATAAGGCTAGGCAGACGATGAATTATAGACTGAAACGTTAAGATGTTGATTTATCATTTTGTTTATATAATTATTTGGTATGGAATGGAATTAGATAAAATTGTTGTTTTAGTAACTCCAATGACCCCTGACATAATACTGTGATAAACGTTCGATACTTGGTATTTCATCTTGTTTATCGCCACTTAGATTATTTAATTTCAAAAGAATTTGATAGTATTTTGTTTTTGGGTTTTACCAATACCGAAAGACTACATAGTATTAAACAAAGTCGCTTCCCGCTGTCTGTCTGTCCCTATGTATGCTTATATCTTTAAAACTCCGCAACGAATTTTGATGCGGTTTTTTTCAATAGATAGAGTGATTCAAGAGGAAGGTTTATATGTATATATTGCATCCGTTATCGTATAAAAACGTATCCAGCAATGCTTCTTACGTAATTCTGCAGTTCGCCCTCGACTGCGTCTGCAAAAGTTGTGTTAGCTCGGCTAATAAGCATGACATGAATATAATTTATAGCCTATAGTACCCACGAATAATGTAGCATTCTGCCAGTGAAAGAATTATTAGAATTGGATCATTAGTTCCGGAGATTACCCCTTACATACAAACTTAGAAAGTTTTTTTTTAATTTTTCTTAAACTAAAAACAATATAAAAACATTTAAAAATATAAAAATTGTAGCCCACCGGTATCGGGAACAGGGTCCAAGCTACCGGTGGTCAGGGCTCCAGAGAGAGGAACCTCCTAACAATACGAGCCGTGTCCTTACCTCTTTCTGAAGCAAACCCTTGATCCAGCTGCCTAAGGAGAGCCTCCTTTTTTTTTTTTTTTTTTTTTTTTTGGATGGGAAATCATCAAATGACCCCCCCCACTCTGGGCGGAGCGGAAGGGAGTGTCAGACTTGTACTGACTAAAACCCATCCATGCTCCTTCTTTGCCCTTTGTGTTCCAGGGCCACGGTGTCTCTTTCGAACAGTCCCGCAGCTCTGGCAGGCATCGGCCCATGCGGACCCCTACTCGGTTGCTGACATCTCTTTGAGGCGCGCGTGGAACACGAACGCGCCGTCGACACGGCCTGTCGTCATAAGACGGCCGGACGGCGAGCTAGCCCATAACTCGCCGTCCACAGGCCCGCGCCTACGGTGGCCGGGAGCCACCACGTGACCCCCGACGCCCAGGGCGTCTCCCGCGGCGGCTGGGACGTGAGGTTCTTTCCCTCTCACGTCCCGCCACCTCCTTCACTAGCATGACTGCTTCACAGAAGGAGGTGACGGCTTCCCATTCCCTCTCGCTCCGGACCATGGCTTGAACCAGGGCCGGACGCGAGAGATCGCCGCCGCCAATCGCCGCTACAAGGACACGGCGGTGCTCCGCCCAAGCGGGGCAGACCTCTACGGTGTGCTCCACCGTGTCCTCCGGGCGATCCTCGCAGTGGAAACACCCGGGCGTTTCCTCCCGCCCGATTCGGTGCAAGAACCTCCCGAAACAACCGTGTCCGGTGAGGATCTGCGTCAGGCGGTAGGTGAGGGCGCCGTGGCGCCTCTCTAGCCACTCCTCAAAGAGGGGACTTATCGCCACTATGGTAGCGTGCCCTGCACGGGGTTGCAACAGTCGCTCTCTCCATGTCGCCATGATATCACGCCGGAGGTCTGTCCGCTGAGCGGCAATTTGCCGCGGCAGCGGAGTTTCCCCCCGACGTAGTGCCTCCGCGCGCCATTCATGCAGGCGCGCGAGGACTATCGCCTCCAGATCCCATGGCGGCAATCCGGCAAGGAGGCTAGCCGCCTCGCCGGAGATCGTGCGGTACCCCCGGATTAGCCTTATGGCTATCACCTTTTGGGGCGCGTTCAGGTAGTGGGCGGCTTGCCGCCTTAAAGAACGCGCCCACACCGGGGCCCCGTAAAGAGCCATGGACCGCACGACCCCCGCGTATAGCCTCCGGCAGGAGGCGTTTGGACCCCTCAGGTTGGGCAAGAGCCGCTTGAAGGCAGCCCCTGTCCGTTCCAGTTTGGGAGCCAAACGTCGGAAGTGCTCCACGAAGTTCCACCGGCTGTCGAGGACGAGTCCTAGGTACTTCAACGTCGACCCGACGCCGATGGAAACCCCTCCCGCCGTCAGTAGGGATCCCGACGGTGGCGCATTCCGAGGCCCATGAAAACACATGGCCTCGGACTTGTGCAATGCCACCTCGAGACCCAATTGCCGGATCCTATCCACGACTATCGCAACCCCGCGTGTCATGTTTTCGGCCGCCGCCTCGTGCGACCTCCCTTGTGCCAGTACCAGCGTGTCGTCAGCGTAGCAAACTACGCTGACGCCGGTAGGGAGGTCGGCGCGCAGCACCCAGTCGTAACCGATGTTCCACAGGGCCGGTCCTAGAACCGATCCCTGTGGAACACCGCACGACATCTCTCGCCGGTTCCATTCTCCGCTCTGACCAGGGTAGATCACGGCCCTATCCGTCAAGTAGTCCCCGACCACACGACGAAGGTAGGTTGGCACCCGGTGATACCGGAGTGCCTCCCCAATGCAGCTCCAGGGCATGGAGTTGAAGGCGTTGGCGATGTCAAGAGACACCGCCAAGACGACCCCGCCCCGGGACACCGCGTCCCCCGTCGTGAGGGCTCTCACGCGCATGATGGCGTCCACCGTGGAGCGCCCCTTGCGGAAACCAAACTGGTGTTCCGCAAGATCCGGCCCCATCCCCGCAAGGTGCCCGGCGAGGCGGTTGGCAATGACTCTTTCGAAGAGCTTGCCCACCTCGTCGAGCAACACGATGGGCCGGTATGCGGACGGAGAGTCCGCAGGGCGCCCTGGTTTCCGGATGAGGACCAGCTTCCCCGTCTTCCAACGAAGCGGAAACTGGCCTCTCTCCAAGCATGCGCTTAGGAGCCCTTCCAGTCGGGGCCCGAGAGCCTCAGAGGCCAGGACCCAGGCTTTGCCAGGCAAGCCATCGGGTCCCGGGGCGGTGTTTCTGGCTTTCAGCCTGCGTACCGCCACTCTCAGGTCTACCCCAGTCACCTCCGGAACGTCGTCATCGTCATCGGTGTGGTCCGCTTCCGGCACCGCACGCGGCGGCGGAGCCATAGGTGGGGGAGGATGCTCCCCTCGCGAAGGGAACAGAGCGCTCACCACGTCCTCCACGAGCTCAGGCCGGAGACTCTGCGTTAGCGGGGGGGCCCGGGTGCGGAGTTTGTCCCGCACCATCTTGTAAGGGCGCCCCCACGGATCTCCGTTCAGAGACTCCAGCATCTCCTCGCGGGCCAAATTCTTGGCCCGCCGGACAGCCTCTTGGAGGGCGGTCTTCGCCGCTCTGTACCCCTCGTACAGCTCCGCCTCAATGGCTGCCGCATCCGGAGGGCGGATGCGGAGCCTGCGATGCCTGGCGTACAGGCGCCGCGCGGCAACGCACGCCTTGCGCAGAGACGTCAGCTCTCGCGACCACCAGTACACCTGACGCCGGGCGCTTCCTGGCCGAACTCGGGGCATTGCCACGTCGCAAATCTCGGACATGGCCTCCTGGAACCAACCCGCCTCGTTGTTGATGTCAGCAGGCCTGACTGGTGATGACACCCAGGCCTGCACGATCGAGGCTTCCAGGAGGAGCTCCCGGTCCAGCTGCTTCAGCGCCCATCGCGAACCACTCGGGGCCTGTAGGACCGGCACGCTTGAGGACTGGGTGGAGACGTCGAACCGGATATACCGGTGGTCGGAATAGGTCTCCACCCCCTCCATGACGCGCCAGTCAACGACACGCGGCGACAGAGCGGGGCTGGCGAACGAGATGTCCACCACCGACTCGCCCCGCATCCGCACGCACGTGGGGACAGAACCCCGATTTAGGACGACCAGGCCTGTCTCCAGAGCCCAGTCCTCCACCATTCTACCCCGCACGTCCGTGTAACGAGAACCCCAAGCCAAGTTCTTGGCATTGAAGTCCCCGAGCACAAGCACGGGGAGGGAATGACTTCCGATGACGACACTCAACTCCGTGAGGGAGTTGTGGAACTCGGCGAGAGTTCGGCTCGGGGAGAAGTAGACTCCCACTACAACGATCTCCCCGAACCGTGCTGCTACGCACCCCTGACCCTTCCTGACACTCTCAAGGGTCGGGGTACCGGCGGCGACCGACGCAATTAAGGTCACTGAGCCGCTAAGGTCCTCCACCCAGTCATCCCTGGGCGGGACAAAGTACGGCTCAGCGACCACAGCGATGTTAATCGACCACTGCGCCATGCTCTGGAGCAACAGATCCTGAGCGCAGGCGCAGTGGTTGATGTTCGCTTGGAGAAGGCGTAATGAGGCCGTTACTGGCACTCCATTTCAGCCCCCTCCCGGGCCCCCTGCGAGGGCTCCGCTGCGGAAGTTGCAGCAGTAGCGGCAGCGGCGGCGACAGTGGTGGCGGCTGCGGTGGTGGCGACGGTGGGGGTTTTGGCGGTGGTGGCGGAGGGCCTTCCCTTGCCCCTGGCCTTCTCGGGAGTACCGCAGGACTTGCTCCCTGCCCGGTGATCAGCCGGCTTGCCAGCTGCCGCACATGCGGCGCAGCGCGGCGCGGCGGAGCAAGCCGCGGCCATGTGACCAGGCTGGCCACAGCGGAAGCACAGGCCGCTGCGGTCCACCTCCGAGGTGCACCGGACCGACACGTGGTGCCCCACATGGCAGCGGAAGCACCTCAGAGGTCTGGGTTCCAGCAGCTTTACCTGCGCCGAAACCCAGCCCACCAAGAGCCTTCGGCCCTCCACAATGACTTTCGCCGCCGTCACAGGGCAGCTTACCGTTACGGTTCGCATGCCCGACAGGTCCGGACGTAAGGTGCCTGCCTTGACCTGCTCGGCAGGGCACCCACCGGTCCTGGTGACGGCGGCCACCACCTCCTCCTCGGTCACCGAGTCGTCCAGACCCAGGATGCGCAGGTCTGCGCATTTGACGGGCCTGGACACTCGGGCCTCGTCCGCATTTAGGGACGCTCTAAGCTTTTCAGCCAGAGCGTCAGCGGACGAGCCACGGGTTTCGCCGGGGATTTCCAGTACTCGAGCCCCTGTTGCGGTGACTCTAAGCCGGAGGCCCCCGGCGATCCCGAGCTCCCCGAGATCCACCATCGTCTTCGCCTTAGCGAGCACGTCGCGATAGGTCACGCCCCTCTTTTCCGCCTCCGGCTGTAGTGTTATCACTACAGCTGCGGTCTTCGGGGCGCTGAGCCTAGCAGCGCCATTCCGCTTCTTTTCTTGGCGCTTCCGCTCCCAGGAGAGCCTCCTCAGGTATTGGTCGAGGCTCTTGGCAATTAAGCCATGGGCTGATACAACTATCGGTGCAATGATTGCTGAGTCCACATCCCACATGTCGACAACCTCGCGAGCCAAGTCAAGATACTTGATTTGCTTATCTTTCTCGGCTTTCACGAGGTTCTCATCATGCCGGACCGTTATGTCAACAATCATTGCGCGCCGCTCTGACCGATCCACCAACACTATATCAGGCTTATTGGCTACAATAGTCCTGTCAGTGATGATGGATCGATCCCAGTACAATGTGATACTGCCATTTTCGAGAACTTTTTTTTTAGAATCTCTGAATTGTAAATTAAGTATAAGTAATTATAACTAGAAGACGGGATATTTACCATGTTTATTGTGACATATCAGGGCGGTGAAGAACAACGACACCCAAAAATCAGCCATAGCTCAGCATCTCCTGGAATCAGGATCGAACCACTGGATTGAGTTACACAACCCTCAGGTCATCTCGACAGAACGCCACTATATCCCTAGACTCGTTAGAGAAGCTATTGAAATCAACAAATATAAGAACTTCAATCGGGAGGATGGGTTTCAACTGTCGAAAGCCTGGAAACCAGTGGTCCAGCTGTGTAAAAAGCGGAATAGTGCCGAAAAAAGTTCGCGAGCAGACACAGTGAGTTTCAGTGTGAGTGACAGTGGTAGCGGTACTGAGTGCAAAAAACGAACAAGAAAGAGGGTAGACCGATTTGTCTGCTCATAAACACCCACCCGCAATAACTTCAGTTTATCCGTGATCATGGTGCTTGCAACAGCGCCGAAATATCGGGAACTCAAAGAAAACAATAAACATGGTAAATATCCCGACTTCTAGTTATAATAATTTTAGTGACCATGAAAGTTTAAAATCTTATATGTATAAGTATCACATAATTGACTTTTAATTGAACTGCCTCGTCGATCGAGTGTACGCAAGAGCGACGGTTGAGCATGAGATCCTGAGTTTGATTCCCGGCCGGGTGCAAAGTACTATTTTCCAACAGAAACATCTAGTAACAGCCACAGAGGTTGGCCCGGTTGATGGCAATAGGCTCGCCCTATATTACCCCTTAAACATAACTGGCGAAGTTTAATTCTTTTTGATTTATTAATGCATATGCCTTGGCCATTTTCTACATGTCAACCTTAGGGTGGTGTAGACTTAGAGATAATACACAGTAGCCCCCGTAGCATGACCACCGTAGACAAGGATTTCTTTGACGGAAGAATCGACAAAATGACAGATTGTGTCGACACAATGACAGATTTCTTTGCACTATCTGTCATTTTGTCGATTCTTCCGTCAAAGAAATGCTTGTCTACGGTGGTCATGCTACGAGGGCAGGTGCAACAACAGAAAAAAAATACTAGAAAATACATAAAAAATATAAAGAATATTAAATACTCATTCTATCTACTGCTGAGAATTGGCCTCCTATTTATGCTTCCCTGGTCTATGCGAATATCATCCAGGTCTCCTTGTCTGTGTGGAGGCAGTACCTCACCATCAACATCATCTGCCTAGCCTTTTCCCAACTATGTTGGGGTCGGCTTCCAGTCTAACCGGATGCAGCTAAATACCAGTATTTTACTTGGAGCGACTGCCTATCTGACCTCCACAACCCAGTTAGTACTGAGTAATACGATACCCCTTAGTAAGACTGGTTGTCAGACTTTTTGGCCACTGACTACTAACCTAACGACAGTCAAAGATCTACAAATGACAGCCGGGACCAAAGGTTTAACGTGCTTTCCAAGGCTCGGAGGAAACTCGGTATGTAATGGGCGGTCACCCATCCACAGACCAACCTAGGCAAGCACGGCTTACCCTAAGGATCGACCCGAGCGGCTGTTATTATTTAGCCACGAGCTCCTCTTCTTCTTCTTCTAAGTTAGCAAATAATATGGCTCGTCTACAAACAATTCTTTAAGATACATAACATCAATTATACGCTCTGATTAAGGAAAATATTCGTTTACATATCTTAATCACGTAATATGATCTAATTGCTACACTGGAACTGTCTGTCTGTAAAGACGGTTGCAGACTTCACGATTGTGTCGATGCGTTTTGAACGCGTATTTTAAAATGAAACATATGGTCTGCTCGTGGCCATTTTCCCGCTAGATGGCGCTGAACAAAATTTTTACTTTATTTTGTTTTATTTGTAATTGGAACTGTAGTAAGCCATAGGAGTAGTTCGTGCACAACTTGGACCTCTGACTTGGCTTTACATGCCGTCGAGAAATATCTCTTAGGTATTTTTTGGTTTCCTCACGAAGTTTTCCTTCACCGAAGCAAGTGATAGGTAGTCATACAATAGCTGATCGAATGATGTTTCCGATGATTGTCATAGAAACTGTTACAAGTTAAGTTTAAATGATAGGATTGATTCACTGTTTTATGAAACGACGATCCGATTCCGAGAAGAAAACGCAACGACAAAACAGCCCAGTCTGTACGGTCCCTTAGCCACTCGTACTCTTCCTTATTAGCCAATGAACTACCAAGGTTAGTTCATTGTTAGTCACAGCTACTAGCTGTATGAGTAATTTTTGTTTATGTACGAGGGCATTAGAGTATTAAGAAACTACCTAACTACTTACTCTCGGTGGAGCTCGGGTCGATCTTTAGGTAAAACCGCACTTGCCTAGGTTGGTCCGTGAATAGGTGCCCACTCAACAGTGGCGAAGGTTCCATACAACACGATTCCAACTGGATTCCCTTTGAAAAATGGCACAGTCAATATTCTATAGACAAATAATGTATTAAATATATGTACAAATTGACCCTTCGCTACTGCCACCCATTACATACCGAGTTTCCTCCGTGAATCGGAAAACACGTTAAGCCGTTGACTGGCTGTCATTTTTATATCTTTGACAGTCGTCACATGTTGTCAGTGGCCCCATGGTATAATAATATACTTCGCCTGGTATTCTCTTCCCGTGACAGCTGGGTCACGTGACTGACCCAAGAATATATCATCAGATGCGATGCTATCGGTGTGTTTCCACGGTGTGTGATTGAATTACCCGAGCAAAATGCATTTTTTAACTTAACAAAGCAATTATGAACTAATAATTCAATATTTAAATTAATTTAAAACTAAATAGATGAATCACTCGAGTTTCTAAATAGTTAAGTTAGTTAGTAATTTATTTTATTTTCATTCACTAAATGAGAGTCCCTAAATTTACTGAAAAGGACAATCAATGGTAACACTTATCGTGACGTAGTCTTGGGCCATCGTGGGAAGAAAATACCAGGTGAAGTATATTAAAGGTTTAAGAACAACTTTATTTCTCATAAGAATTACATAGATAATTCACTTACTGAGAAACACACTAAAATTAAAATTTATAATTAGAGCGCACAGATTATGTGGGTACACAGATAAATAAAAATATAGACTCGATCATAAGTTTAACAAAACACAACATGGATGTAGTTTAATTTTACTGGATGTGGCATCGATGGCATAGCCTGTTATGAGCAGGTTTGTTACAAATTTGTTTTTAGTTTATTGTCTTATATATTTTTTTTGGTACATACATGATTTATTGATTTTGATTATAATATACACATTTTATATTTTGAGTAGGTTTTAGTTTTTTTTTTTTTTTTGTTAAGTTTAAGTAATTACAAATGCTTGATATATTTTGTAACATGTAGTTAATCCTTTTTTTTTTTTACTTATTTGTATGTATTAATTGTGTGGGCTTTTAGTAGCTTTTTGAACCAGGCATAACTTTGTTCTCCTTTTATTACTGATGGTAAGACGTTGGTCCCGTCTATCATTTGTAGATCTTTGACAGCCGTTACAAGTAGTCAGTGGCCCAAAAAGTCTGACAACCAGTCTTAACAAGGGGATCGTAGTAATCAGTACTAACTGGGTTGTGGAGGTCAGATAGTCAGTCGCTCCATGTAAAATACAGGTATTCAGCTGCATCCGGTTAGACTGGGAGCCGACCCCAACATAGTTAGGAAACGGCAGGCAGATAATGACCTATCTACCTTCACTCGAATATAACGAAGAACCAGTAGGTTCATCAAATCTGGCGTCAAAAGCACAGCATCAGGTCATCAAGACTGATTTCGGACAGTCAGGCAGGAGCGCTAACATTTCAACAACCATCTTAAACTCCCAACAGAGGGCGACCTTATTACGTTATACAGCCGTTTCGGAGATTAGCCGGAATAAACAGACAGGCTAAACGTAATTTTTTTTTTTTTTTTGTTAAAATTATTGAATATACTTTCATATGTATTGAAGCCGTTATTGTGAAATTACTAACAGACACTTCAATTTTATTTATTTGTATGTGTAGTAGATAGACATAACAATGGTTCCTACTTTATTGGATACAATGAACTGGTTTACCTACAGGTAGCATAACAATGAGAGCTGCTCCCACACTAACTGTTGGAAATCGTAGTCTGATGAAACGTTTGTTAAACATAGAAAGATTTGAAGTCATCTTCCATTTACTATTTATTTCCCAAGATTGTACGTGTGTTTTTTTTTTAAATTACTTTAATATCCACATGAAGTTCAGTTTGCATTTTAACTTCAAACATTTTAATAACTTTTTTAAGTTTATTCTGAAACCAAATAGATAGGTAAGTATTTAAAATTTAATAAAAAAAAAAATTATGTTATTTTCTTTTATTTTGTTCTTTTTATTCGTTTTCGATGTCCCTTCAATTCCGTATAGTGCCTAACCTGACGGCGCAAAACGCATCGACACACAATCGTGAAGTCTGCAACCTGGTATCAGAGTTTTTATGCCGCCCATGGGCCTCTGACTTGGCTTTACATGCCAGTCGAAAAATTACTCTCAGGCATTCTGGTTTGATTTCATCACGATGTTTTCCTTCACCAAAGCAAGTGATCATTTTTCAACATTTATTTCAATATTTCATTTTATTTTCTCGGAGTCTACGTAGACAGTTCTCTGAGCTGGAAACCTCACCTTAGTAATCTCATATCGAGAGTCCGCAAGTGTATATTTATTTTTAAAAAGCTAAGACACTCCGCGGACAGACTTACGGTTAAAACTGTTTATTATGCCCTGTGTCAAAGCATAATAAACTACTGCATCACAGTGTGGGGTGGGACTCCCAAGACAATCCTCCTGCCTCTGCAGCTGTTCTCAAGGTTATGACCTCGAAGCCTTTTAGGTATCCCACCACGGCTCTCTACACCGAATGTCAGGTTCTCACTGTGAGACAGCTCTTTGTCCTTAGTACTATTTTGCGCAAGCATCCCTTTGTGGTATACGATCCGAATGCTACCAAAAAGCGTAGACACTTCGAAGTATGCTCAACTCACGGATGTAGAACGGCCCTTGCTCAGCGTCATTTTGGTATACTGTCAAACCATTTATACCTATAATAAAATTAATAAACTCTGCTTCATTGCTCCCATGTGTCTAAATAGAAGCAAAACCAGGGTCACGAAGTGGCTTTTGACAGTGTCTTACAAAAAAACTGAAGATTTACTACAAATATCGATTGCTTAAACTAATATAGTTAATAAAGTAATATGTTTGGTTATAATTATATTTATACAGAGTTCCAAAAACACAAGTTTTCACCATATCTATCTCTCCCTCACACACATATATACACCCACACATATACACAGCCACACAGATGTATGTAAATAGGCCACATCTTGGTTGCATTGGCTAGTTATTATTGTAATTTAATGATGATAAACTATGTTCGACTTACGTAATGTTACATGTTCAAACCATAGGCGAGGACGCTGGCACCCTAAACACAAGTTAAATCTTACATTGGGTGCCAGAGCCCATCGAAACCACTCTTTTCCCTAGCTGTAACACTGCATAGTGCTTAGATAAGTGTTTCTTATACAATTATTTCAGGTAATAAAATACTTTTTTTTTTTTTTTTAACATTATTCCGTTTTTTCGTTTTATTCCTTATTTTTTTAAAAATTAAAAAAAAAAAATAGTAGCCCACCGGTATCGGGAACAGAGTCCAACTTACTCAGGGCTCCAGAGAAAGGAACTTCCTAACAATAGGAGCCGTGTCCAAGAGTACCGCTTTCTGAATCAAGCCCTTGATCCAGCTGCCTAACGAGATGCTCCTCTGATATCGGTCTAGGCTTTTGGCATTTAAGCCTTACTGTATTATAAACCGTATTTTCTTTATTCCAGCATGAGGGTCCTAGCCTTCCTTCTCCTCATAGCAGCGGCGGTCTACGCCAGCCCCAGGAGTGCGACCAGAACCCAGTCTGTCACAGGCCGCATCACCTCTCTCACTGACAAGGTTAGTAGGTAAAACACGGCACGCACGAGAATGCCTGGTTCCCGAAGTGAAGCCGAAAGGAATCAGCTTCTTAGATACCTTCGGGGCTGGTAGGTACCTAAGCCGGGGCATGGAACCGGTTTAAAAATAGTGATTAATTTTGATCAAATACCGGTAAGTGTATCGTTCCTTCATTTACCGGTTAAACAAGTGAACTGTTTTTATGTAAACCAAATAATAAAGATTACAAAAAAACGAAACGGTTTTGACACCCAAATTAACCGGTTAATTCCGTAATTCGTAATTTTTTTCGTCTACATTTTAACACCCCCAGAAAATATTATGAAAAAGAAATGTTTGATCAGAGGACGTCAAATACAACCGGAGAACTTAACTAAATGACATCGCAACATCCAGACCGTGCGAGCGATGGTGGCAGGGGCTGAGGACCCTATCAAACTTAGTTTTAACCGGTTAATTTTCGCTATGAAAACCAAAATTCACAAAAACCGGTTTTCCGCATAAACCGATAAAAATCGGTAAAATGCAACCTTTAACCTAAATCGATTTCGGTTTGGGGTAAATAACCGTAACAGGTTAAGAATTTAAACCGGTTTCCGAGCCCTGACCTAAGCATAGGGTTGCCGAATGCAAAGCCAGGTGCAGGAGGGTCTTCTTTAAGTCCGTCTACGAAGAGAAAGAAAGAATACATATTAATTATTATTTATTGGACTCATACTGCCTCTGATCTCGAGGTCGCAAGCGCGACTGCTGAGTTTGATGAGGTCCTGGTACGATCCATTACGGGCCCACCATAATCCTGGTGGTATGGTGGGTCTAAAACCACTGAGAAAATAGTGTCCCTGGGTCCGGCGGAGTGTTATTGAGTTTTTTCATAAATATTTTCTCTGAAGTTCTGGATTTGTGCCCCGTTGCTGGCAATAAGCTTGCCAAAATTACATGGGACTGAAACTTAACTGGAGATATGTGGGTGTACTATTAGGTAAACCTCTGCTTAAGCCGTCGTTGATTACAGACGTTATCATAAGGTACGTACGTTCTTTAAATGACAGAAACGAAAAGAGTTTTATGTAGCCATCAGTGGCGAAGGTTCCAAACAACTCGATTCCTCCCGGATTCCCTTTGAAAAATATCAGTCAGTATTCTATAGACAAATAATATAATCAAAGTCGAAATTAAGTGTACAATGTGGTAATCACATTAAAGATATATACTCCGGGTTACCTCTTACAAAAATTGACCCTTCGCTACTGGTACCACAGATAACATTATGATTATGTATGTATACTCATCTGTATTCTAATATTAAGAATCAATACATATTAACGATTGTACGTACTCTATGGGCAGTAATATACGAGAATCCAATGGAGGACTTGTTTTACTCATCTTCCCGGACTGACAACCTTACAACAGTTAATATATCTTTCTTTTTATTAATACGTTCAAGTTGTTTTACTCTAGAAGTTTACTAACAGAAAATAAATAGAGTAAATGATTTCCTTCTATTTTTAACAGGCTCATTGACCGAACAAAATTCTGAAGGTTAGAATGTGTAGGGGCGGGTCGCTAGTGTTTATCTATCAAAGTTGATTTTGTTTCGAATGTGTGTGTGCCTCAGTGGCGAAGTTTCCTTACAACTCGATTCCTACCGGATTCCCTTTGAAAATTGGCACAGTCAGTATTCTATAGACAAATAATATAATCACATAAAAGATATGTACTCCGGCTTACCTCTTACAAAAATTGACCTTTCGCTACTGGTGTGTGTGTGTGTGTGTGTGTGTGTGTGTTATGTTACTACCTCGTTGGTCTAGTGGCTGTAAGCGCTTCTGCTCAACATGAGACCTTAAATTCAATTCCCAGGTCGGACAAAGTGTTATTGTGTTTTTCTTTCAGGAATTTCTCAGTAGCAGCCACGGAGTCTGGATTTGTGCACGGTTGATGGTCATAGGCTCGACCTTATTACATGAAACTACCCCACCTTTTTATTTTAGGTTCGTAGTCCATCCAAAGGCTATCTGGAAGATAGATATTGCTATCTATACTAATATTATAAAGCTGAAGAGTTTGTTTGTTTGGTTGAACGCGCTAATCTCAGGAACTACTGGTTGGAATTGAAAAATTCTTTTAGTGTTGGATTGTTCATTTATCGAGGAAGGCTATAGGTTATATAAAATTGCTAAGCAAAAAGAAAACAAGTCGGAAATCAGTAATTAGACCAGAAGATAATCAATATTGGAAAACAGTTTTGTTGTGATTTTGATTTGAGCTCGTGGCTAAATAATAACAGCCGCTCGGATCGATCTTTAGGTTAAGCCGAGCTTACCTAGGTTGGTCTGTGGATGGGTGACCGCCCATCACATACAGAGTTTCCTCCGTGCCTCGGAAAGCACGTTAAGCCGTTGGTCCCGGCTGTCATTTGTAGATCTTTAGTTGTTACTGGTAGTCAGTTGCCCAAAAAGTCTGACAACCAGTCTTACCAAGGGGTATCGTATTACCCAGTATTAACTGGGTTGTGGAGGTCTGATAGGCAGTCGCTCCATGTAAAATACTAGTATTCAGCTGAAGCCGACCCCAACATAGTTGGGAAAAGGCTAGGCAGATGTTGAGTTTTGTTGTAATTTTAATGGACAATGAAGTATTTAAACTGAATAGTAGACTGCCTAGTTGGATAGTGGGCGCAACTACTACTGAGCATGAGGTCCTGGGTTCGATTCCCAGGACCACGGAGACGCAGCCACAGAGTTTGGATTTTAGCCCCGGTTGATGGCTCGGCTTGCCTCGACTTAAACATAACTGGCGAAAACTGGGTGTACTATTACCCCTCTGTCTAACCCTTCGGGGATTACAGGCGTGATGTTATGTTATGTGAAGTATATAGTATCTATCTAAAGATAAGCATAGTCTCTCATACTTATCATAACACATTAATCTTAAGTATTCTACGGAACCCCAAGCCAAAGCGAGCTCAACGCTCGTGACCTTATTTTTTAATCTCTGCCGTTAATGCCACATTACGTCACGTCTTGTAATATAAATGTTAAATGTTACGATTTATGAGGCGCTCTCGTTGTGTACGACACTGACTCTTACAAGGTCGTGTCGAAAATAAAAATCGGTAGATAATTACGGCTCCGGCGGGTTTTATCCCACATTAATTTTAGTATATGCGAAACCTGAAACACGTGTCTAGTATTTTTATGTAAAGAATCTATGTACAAAATTTCAAAACTGTATCATGAAAAATCATAAAGTTATAAGCTTGTTCTGTTACCTAGTTTCCCCACAAAAACGTGCTCACCACGCAGCGCGCGCCTCCTGCGTCGTCTTGATCTCATTGATAATAATAATATTATGGCAGTAGTTACCTAAATTATTGCGATGGGTACTTAATATCGCTCGGTATATTTTTGGGACAAAATTATTGGAATCGATTCAGTTACTTATTCTGAACAAACTAACTATTATATTGACGTTTCGCATATACTAAACATAGCATAGCATAGCATAATCAGCCTATTAATGTTCCCACTGCTGGGACGCAGGCCCACTAAACATAATGTTGTATAATTAATTTCTGGAGTTTAAAAGAAACCATGACTCTCCAAATGGTTTTAAACCATAAAATGTTCGTGGTTAAGTTTAAAATTGAATGAGACAATTTGACAGTTGTTGGTAACTTGAAGCGCTGTGTACTGTACAAGGACGTAATAATTGTAATACCAAATGATATGAAAAGAATAACCATGGAGTTTCTTACCGGTTCTTCTCCAAAGAAAACGAACAACCCGAACCGTGCACCTTTTTGTCGACGTTTTATAAGTGCTCATCTAGGCCTATGTGGAATAAAATATTTTGATTTTGATTTTAACGTGCCGAAAATTTAAGTCGGTAGGTAGGTGGTATCGGGTTTTATGTAATAAAATTGTGGTCTTTAAAAGAGACCTTAAGTTTGGAGACAACTATAGTAGGACTGGTGCCATATTAACCCTTAAAATACCCTTAACGAAGCCTAAAAGGCATTTGTTCTCCCCGTCATTGAGATATTTTTTTTTTGTCTAGATCACACCTGGGAACCTTCTACTTACGGAGATATTCGAGGTCAAAGTTCCAACTTTTTCACAAGCATTTTTTTTCAACACCATTTTTTTAAGATTATAACTTTACTTTAAACACCTCCACGACCCCCGTACTATTCAATGCATCCATCAGCACAATGTTTTGAGTGCGTTACATTGAGTTTTATACTAAAACGTGATTTTTCACCTCAAAAAAAAAAAAACTGTAACGAGAAACAGAATAGTATTCAGCTGCATCCGAAAAGAGAAAAGAGTAAATAATAATAAATAAGAAGCAGCTGAATACTACTACTGAACTGGTGGTAACCGGTTTAGCGTCGGTCACCCTGTATAGATCAAAGCTAAATTATTTTATGGGTGTCTAATAAATAAAAAAAGTAAATGAATTTGTCTTGTGGGACTATAAAACTATAAATTAATGGCTTCCGATGTTTATGGGATTATAAATTAAACAAGTTATATTTTGAGACGGTTTTCGTACTGCCTAAATTTTAATCCATATTATCCTAACTAATATTATAAATGCGAAAGTAAGTTTGTTTGTTTGTTTTTTACCTTTCCACGCCTAAATCACTGAACCGATCATCCTGAAATTTTGCATATACGTTTATGTACACTTACATAGGGTACCTTTCATTCCGGAAAAAAGTACTGTTTCCCAGGAAAACAACAATAACGTTCTTATGATAATAGATAGCGCCACCTGTCCTTCGTATCTTGATTGAGTTATATTATTACAAGCAGAGTACAACCCGAATTGATTGTCTAATTCTGAATTAATGTGAGCGGAGCCGCGGAAAAAAGCTAGTAGAACATATTTATTATAAGTACCTACTACTTCCTTAAAGATTTTATTAATGTTTTTCTGTGGTCATTAAATTGGAAGTAATTCGAAGACTATACCCATCATCTGCCTAAACTGTTCCCGGCTATGTTGGGGTCGGCTTCCAGTCTACCCGGAGGTAGCTGAATACCAGTATTTTACATGGAGCGACTGCCTATCTGAAGTCCACAACCCAGTTAGTACTGGGTAATACGATATCCCTTGGTAAGACTGGTTGTCAGACTTTTTTTTGCCACTTACTACATAACGACTGTCAAAGATCTACAAATGACAGTCGGGATCAACGGCTTAACGTGCTTTCCGAGGCACGGAGGAAACTCGGTATGTAATGGGTGGTCCATTCACGGACAAACCTAGGCAACCGCAGCTTAACCTGATGGTTGATCCGACCGGTTGTTATTATTTAGCCACGAGTATAGAATTATAAATAGCGACCGCATTGCTTCGCCAGTCCGAATCCACATGTTTGAACAAGCTAATATAACTGTCTGGGGTGTGAGTAAACATGTCTGCAATATGTCTTTGATGTAATTACTAATTCGAGTTAATAGACTACATACCATAGAGTTCCCTGAACATGACGTAATCTCACAAGTCTCAGAGAATGAGAGGCAGCTGAAATTCGTCGGTTGCTTGAATTTTAATGAGGAAGTTTGTGATAGATTATTTATTTATTTAAACTTCATATACAATAGTGATACATAGGCGGACTTAATGCCACAAGGCATTCTCTACCAGTCAACCTTTGGGTTAAATAAGAAAACATTGTGATAGGGTACAAAATAAATATATAAAAATAATTTTTTTGCTATCGAAAATAGAAATAGATAGATTGGTGTTAATGATGCATTCTTTTTCATTACCTACTTCTTGTGGGTTATTACGCCCTGGTACAAGTATTTTTGAAGAATATTTACCAACTTAATCAGTAAAATAATACAACAGTTCGGATCAATCTTCAGGTTAAGCTGCGCTTGCCTAGATTGGTCTGTTGATGGGTGACCGGTGCATACTGAGTTTACTCCGTGCTTCGGAAAGCACTTTAAGCCGTTGGTCCCGGCTGTCATTTGAAGATCTTTGACAGTGGTTATAGGTAGTCAGTGACTCGAAAGTCTGACAACCAGTCTTACCAAAGGGTATAGTATTACCCAGTACTAACTGGCTTGTGGAGGTCAGATAGGCATATGGTTAGACTGGAAGTTAACCTTGACATTTTGACTCTCAAAAAAAGGTCTAAGACACGTATAAATCCGTGTTTTGACTACCTATGTTATTATCATTTCAATTAATCATATTATATACTCGTAGAGCATAAAAACGTCTAAATATTTTTTTATCAGCACTCATTTTACTATTATAAAACATATGTTCAATTAGGCCGTGCTCACACACTACGTATAAAACAATTTTGTCTATTTGACATTCATATAATTCACAGTCATTGTATTGTTGTCTTTATCGTTGGTCTAGCGGTCGCAAGCGCGACTGCTGGGGATGAGGTCCTGGGTTCGATTCCCAGGTCGGGCAAAGTGTTATTCGTTTTTGCCATCAGGAAATTCTCGGTAGCAGCCACGGGATTTAAATTGTGCCCGGTTGATGGCAATAAGCTCGACCATGATTATGTAATAGAGGGCGAGCTTAAAAAGGGAGTACTAATAAGTATAACTCTGCCCAATCCTTCTGGGATTATAAGCGTGATGTTGTGTTCACAGTTATTATGCCTTGTGGCTGGATTTTAGCCTCATCTTTTTGTTTTTGACAAATAAAAAGTCTCTGTTGTTAAAATAATGCTTTTATAAACATTTACCATAAAAAACAAGTTGACTCAAAGAATTAAAAACAGAATATAATAAATGCGAAAGTTTGTGAGGATGGATGGATGTATGGATGTTTGTTACTCTTTCACGGAAAAACTATTGAACGGATTTGTATGTAACACACAGATGAAAATATTACTTCCCTTTTTGAATCGGATTTTCTTACCAATTTCAAGCGTATTTTTTTGGCATGGAACCCTAATTATTTTCTAAAATAAAAGTAGCTATCTGTACGTGAAATTCTCTTCAAAATCGGTCCAGCCATTTCGGAGATTAATCTCATAAAAAAAAGAAGAAAAGGAACCCTATGTAGTACATAGGATACTTTTTATCCTACAAGAACGATCCCGTGGGAAATTCCCGAACTACAAACGGGTGAAGCCATGTGCAATAGCTAGTAATATTCTAAAGTGTAGTTGAAGCGATAGACAGTCTTGTCTGCGTCTGCGCACAGCTTTAGTAGTAATTTCATTATTTATTATTTCATATCTATACTAATATTATAAAGCTGAAGAGTTTGTTTGTTTGGTTGAACGCGCTAATCTCAAGAACTATTGGTTCGAATTGAAAAAGTATTTTAGTGTTGGATAGCCCATTTATTAAGGAAGGCTACAGGCTATATAACATCACGTTACGATCACATCAAGAAACCCTCTCTGACTTATATGTGACGCAGACGAAGTTGCGCGGGTCAGCTCGTCTTATACATAAAATAGCAAAATCAAAATCAAAGCATTCATTTCAAGTAGGCCAGTTACAAGCACTTTTGAATTGTCGAAACAAAGACAACAATGAAATATCGCTACAGTCCCAGTCACAAGGCACAAAAACTGTGAAAGTACTGTAGTTGCCCAATCCCTAACGTAGATCTCTATGGAGTTATCTCTATTCATTTTATCGGGCCGTACAAACGTACGTATATAAATAAGCCACTTGACTTCAAGAGGCCATTTCAATTATTTTACTACCTTCGACGCGTTTTGTTGCTAACTGTTCTATTTCAGGAACTATGCACAAATAGAAACTGACTTTGATTCATCATCTGGCTAGCCTTTTCCCAACTATGTTGGAGTCGGCTTTCAGTCCAGCCGTATGCAGCTGAATACCAGTATTTAACATGGAGCGACTGCCTATCTGACGTCCACAACCCAGTTAGTACTGGGTAATACGATACCCCTTGGTAAGACTGGTTGTCAGACTTTTGAGCCACTGACTACCTGTAACGACTGTCAAAGATCTACAAAATGATAGCCGGGACCGTACGTATGTAAAGAAAGAAAGAAAAGAATGTAAATACATTTATTTAGCACATGCCACAAGTGCACACAATATAAAACAAAAAAAAAATATAAGAAAAAAAAAACTTAAAACTAAACAAAAAATGTAGGTAACACTGTGTGCCTCATAGCTGCGCCAAATAGGACCAGTTCAGCAAAATGTAACAGCCACTTTATTCCGAAATTATTAAGTCTACACAGTTAAAACTTGGTAGAAAGATGTATTCTGTGAACCGCTTTACGATTTTAATACAAAAATTAAATAGTTAAAAGATTAAGGGGGGCTCTGAAACTAAAAAACTGAAACTAAAAAAAAAAATCATCTAACCTACACGTGAGTCTAGAGATATTCTTAGAACTATTTTTTCTCAAAATCAATCGTTTGAAAGATAGACACTTCCAAAGTGGTAAAATGTCCTTTTGCTTTGATTTGATATTTAGTTTTTGAGGTATGGGACTTTTTCATCAAACTGCAGCAGTAACTTCGTTTTTCATTAACATACTATTCAAAACAAATTCAGTTTTGCTGTTGAATCTAATACAATACGACATAATTATAAATGAGCCTTAAAAATATTCTTATTATATTGTTTGGTGCTACGGAAACCTGTGTGCGTGTGAGTACGTCTCGCACATTGACGGTTTTTTTATCGTTTTAACACCCAAAATAAACATATTAACTTTTCCTTTTTATATTTGGCCGTTCCCCAAAAATTCTTATCAGCCCACGGGAATCAGACAGCCATCTATCAGCGCTTACGTCACCATGGGGTGCGGCTCCCCCGGGGCTGGTAAAAGGTCACGATATGACCGAACTTAGTGATTCTATTCTTTAATGGATTGTCTTTGAATAAAGGTCATTACTTTGTCTATGTTATACACTGGGTCTGCCCGCGACTTCGTCCAAGTAGATATAAAATGATAAACTGACTGACTGACTTGGTGATATATCAACCCACAGCCCAAACCGCTGGTAACTTGGAGGGAGTGTTCTGAGGAGAGAGTAAGTATCCACTTAGAAAGGATTTTTGGGAATTCTACCCCTCACATCATCATCTGCCTAGCCTTTTCCCAACTATGTTGGGGTCGGCTTCCAGTCTAACCGGATGCAGCTGAATACTAGTATTTTACATGGAGCGACTGCCTATCAGACCTCCACAACCCAGTTAGTACTGGGTAATACGATACCCATTGGTAAGACTGGTTGTCAGACTTTTTGGGCCACTAACTACCTGTAACGACTGTCAAATGACACCCGGGACCAACGGCTTAACTTGCTTTCCGAGGCACGGAGGAAACTCGGTATGTAATGGGTGGTCACCCATCCACAGACCAACCTAGGCAAGCACGGCTTAACCTAAAGATCGATCCGAGCGGCTGTTATTATTTAGCCACGAGCTCAATAATAATTGGGAATTCTACCCCTAAAGGGGTAAAATAGGGGATGGAAGTTTATATGAAAGTCCGTCAGTTTAGAAGTTAGGATCTTCAATTTTTGTGTTCAGGCTGACGATTGAAAATTAATTTATACGTGTCTCAGAGTTTTTGATAATTCTACCTCCAAAGGGTTAAAAAGGGGGATGAAGGTAAGCAACTATGTTTTTTCGGTACGTTCCCGTCAACATCATTCACGCGGGCGAAGCCGCGGGAAAAAGCTAGTATTCTATAATTTTTTAAACTATCAAGGTCACTAAACATTATCATAAACACTAGAAACGGGATATTTACCATGTTTACTATTTGATTTGAGTTCCCGATATTTCGGCGCTGTTGCAAGCACCATGATCACGGATAAACTGAAGTTATTGCGGGCGGGTGTTTATGAGCAGACAAATCGGTCTACCCTCTTTCTTGTTCGTTTTTTGCACTCAGTACCGCTACCACTGTCACTCACAACTCGATTCTGTTCCCGACACACGAAACGCACTGTGTCCGCTCGCGAACTTTTTTTGGCTTTT
The DNA here is from genome assembly GCA_963576755.1 of Noctua janthina. Taxonomy (NCBI): domain Eukaryota; kingdom Metazoa; phylum Arthropoda; class Insecta; order Lepidoptera; family Noctuidae; genus Noctua; species Noctua janthina. The sequence goes on from OY755077.1 coordinate 6,421,024, forward strand.
TTTCGGTTTAAACACAGCTGGACATTCTATCTTTCTTTCTTTATTCTTCGTGTGCTTAACCTGCTGTCGACCTGCTGACTTGGCTTTACATGCCGTCGAGAAATATCTGTTAGGTACATTTTAGTTTCCTCACGATGTTTTCCTTCAACCAAGCAAGTGATAATTATACAATACGCACATGACTACGAAAAATCAGAAGTGCGTGTCTTGGGTTCGAACTTGAGACCTAAAGGGTTTAAAAATACCCTCAACGAACCCGAAAGGTTCTCCCTGTCATTGCGATCATTTTTTGGTTCTAGACCATACCTGGGAACCTTCTAGTTACGGAGATATTGGAGGTCAAAGTTTCAACTTTTTCACAAGTTTTTTTTTAATACCTGTTGTTAGTGCAAGATTTTTCCCTTAAACACCTCCACGACCCCCGTACTATTCAATCCATCCATCAGCACAATGTTTTGAGTGCGTTACATTGAGTCCTACCGTAAAACGTGATTTTTACCCAAAAAAAAGTCGTTTCCTAGCAATAATTTTTGCGTAGAGTTACTTAGTTTGATGTACAGAATGCTTGGTTGACGGGTAAGGGAAGGGTCCTTCTGGCTTTCCCGCGTGAATTATTTTTTTTACGCAATAAGTTTATAAATTATTTTGACGTAAACACGGCAGCACATGAAGCTATACATTTCTAGTATAACTTGGCCTCGCTTTTTATAAATTTCCTATACAATGAGAGATCCGCATAAACTGGTTTTGTATAGCTTAATTCACCGTAGCTATACTACTGTTAACTTTTACACAACAATAATAAACAACAACAATAACAAAACCGACAACAACAACACACAACAACAATCCGGTCAGAATTTATTGGGTAAAAAGATTACCTAACAAACATCCATACATGCATTCTCAGTTTACTCACAAACTTTCGCATTTCTAATAGTGGTAGAAGGATATATGTATACACCGTGACTTTTTAGTCGTCTTACAACGGCAGCCCACTTCATGTATCCAATGAATACTAAACATTAAAAAAATTATAGATATTTATGAGATTTTAATAATTTAAAAATAAAAATATTATTCAGTATTATGACGCATGACGTAGTTAAAACACCCTGTTGCGAGCGATAATCTACTGGATTCGAGTGCTGGGTAGGTATATGTTCTCCCCGTTTGCACGTAAACATCATTAAAAGGATGTTTCATAATTTTATTCTAATTTTTTTATTATTATTTTTCTTTGTACCTATTATGGAAGATAAAAAAAAAAATCGCGCCAAGAGCTATTTTATGTCGGGTACATTGAGTGGACGACCTTTGTAAGACGACTAAAAAGTCAAGGTGTATATCTATACTAATATTATAAAGCTGAAGTTTGTTTGTTTGTTTGGTTGAACGCGCTAATTTCAGGAACTACTGGTTCGAATTGAGAATTTTTTTTAGTGTTGGATAGCCCATTTATCGAGGAAGGCTATATGTTGTATAACATCACGCTACAACCGATAGGAGCGGAGCATCAATGAAAAATGTTGTAAAAGCAGGAAAAAAATATTTCTTTTGAAGAGCTTCCGTTGCGTGCGCTGCGTAAACGGTTAAAGTTACACGCTACAATCATGTATGACGGAATAGTTCCTTTTGAAATGTTGTAAAAAAAATCTGCAATAGCATAATAACAAATAGCATAATCAACCTTTTATATTTGACCTCTCTCTAACCCTCTCTCTTTCTCTTATGTGACGCAGACGAAGTTGCTAGAGTCAGCTAGTTTCTAATATAATTATGTCTTCCTACAGGATGCCAGAAGTAAGGCGCGAGTGCACCCCGCCTTCACAAATGCTGGTCGTGTAGCTGGCGTGGAAGTATGGAGAATTCAAGTAAGTAGCGACATCTGTTGATGAGTGGTGATACTATTGTTAATAAGTACTATTGGAAATGTAGGAGCTCGTGGCTAAATAATAACAGCCGCTCGGGTCGATCTTTAGGTTAAGCCGTGCTTGCCTAGGTTGGTCTGTGGATGGGTGACCGCCCTTTACATACCGAGTTTCCTCCGTGCCTCGGAAAGCACGTTAAGCCGTTGGTCCCGGCTGTCATTTGTAGATCTTTGACAGTCGTTAGGCAGTCAGTGACCCAAAAAGTCTGACAACCAGTCTTACCAAGGGGTATCGTATTACCCAGTACTAACTGGGTTGTGGAGGTCAGATAGGCAGTCGTTCCATGTAAAATACTGGTATTCAGCTGCATCCGGTTAGACTGGAAGCCGACCCCAATATAGTTGGGAAAAGGCTAGGCAGATGATGATATTGGAAATGTAAGAGAGCGCCATCTAGTAATTAGTTATAAGAACTAAATTACCAAAAAATCCTAAAATAGTGGCATCTCTTGATGAGTACCCTAACTCATTTTTGTTAATTTTTTTGTGGTCTTTAATATAACAAAAAAAAATATAACGTTTGTTTTCAGGACTTCGAGCCTACCGTAGTAGCTGTGACAGACTTCGGTAAATTCTACAAAGGGGATTCCTATATAGTACTGAAGGTAAAAATAGTTTAATTTCTATTAGGTAATATATAAAGATTAAAACTGTTTCGGAAAAAATTGCAGTAATTAATGAAAAGAACAACATACAAAACTCCATCCCAACTCTATTCAAATACTGGACAGCTGAACTGATTAAAAACCGTGATTACGAAATTGGTCCCATGATGAAAGTTTATTGATTTATAATTTTATAGGCCTTCAAATATTATAACCGAACATTTCTGATACAATTACATTTTCATTCCACCAGACAACAGCAGACAAACGCAACATCCTATCCTGGAACATCCACTTCTGGATCGGCAGCGAGTCTACACAGGACGAGTCTGGAGCCGCCGCCATCTTGACAGTTGGATTAGATGACAAATTCAACGGTGCAGCCATACAGCACAGAGAAACCTTGGGCCAGGAGAGCCCGTTGTTCAAAAGCTATTTCCCTTCAGGTTAGTAGCGACATCTGTTGGTGTCATTCGGAAGTTTGGGTGGTAGAAGTTTTACTACTTGCCGGTAGATGGCAGTAATTTAACTTGTTGTTATTTTCTTTGTTAACTTTTTAGTGGGTCGTATATTTATAAAACCCTTCCTTGACAGTCGGGTAAACAAACCGGCCAGTTAGTTTTTTTTCATTTTAGTCTATCGATAACACAGTTTTGATGGCATTATCTTTGCAAATTATGTCTGCCCAGTCAGTATAGTACCTGCTGGACTTGGCAGTATGGTCCAAATTATCTATTTTCGAAAAAAAAAGAAACATGACGCACACCATTTAGCACCAATACAACGACTTCCTTGTTTGTTAGGCACTAACGGTAGCAGTTAATTATTTCTAATTAAAGTTCAATCAGCCATTGAGACTCAATTGAAACAACAGAATAATTGCTACCAATTTGATCCACGGTCTAATTGATAGGTAGACCAGTGGCGAAGGTTCCATACAACTCGATTCCTATCGGATTCCATTTGGCAAATGGCACAGTCAGTATTCTATAGACCAATAATATAATGATATTAAAGATCTATTATTAGTATTGATAGCTAAAGATCACTGTGATATTGGCAAAAAATCAGAGATAACAGGACTGTTCATTTAGTTTTAAACTTATCTTTTTCTAAATTTTCCTTTCTAAAATTCAATATCTTTGCCCTCAGCTCTCCAATACTTGCCCGGGGGCCATGCTTCCGGCTTTAACCACGTCGTCACAAATGCAGGTGCAGAGAAACGGCTGCTTCAGATTAAGGGCAAGAGGAACATTCGCACTAGACAGGTCAGTTCATCATCATCATCATTCATCATTATTTCAGCCGAAAGGTACGTCTTTGCTGGACATAGGCTTCCCCCAAGTGTCGCCATATTGACCGGTCCCGTGCGACTCGCATCCAGCAGATCCCTGCAACCTTCACCAGGTCATTACATCGGTCCACCTAGCGGGAGGCTTTCCAACACAACGTCTTCCGGTTCGCGGTCGCCGCTACAGAACTTTTCAGCCCCATCGGCCATCCGTTCTGCGAGCAATGTGCCCTGCCCATTGCCACTTAAGTTTGGCTATTCTTCGGGCTACGTCGGTAACCTTGGTTCTCTTACGGATTTCCTCATTTCTGATTTGATCACGCAAGGAAACTCCGAGCATAGCCCTCTCCATTGCCCTTTGGGTGACTTTACACCTTCTGATGAGAGCAGCGGTGGCCCAGTGGTGGAGACCCCGACTTACGAGCAGTAAGTCGTGGGTTCGAACCCAGCCAGGCGCATTACTTTGTGTAAGTTATTTCATCACCACTGCTCTCAAATCGGTGAAGGAAAACATCGTGAGGAAACCGGCATGTCCTAGAACCAAAAATTCGAATACATGTGACATCTACTAACCCGCACTGGGCCCTCGTGGTGGATTATAGCCCATTCCCTCTCATAGAGAGGAGGCCTGCGTCCCAGCAGTGGGAACATTAATAGGCTGATTATGCTTTAAGCCTTCTGATGAGGCCCATTGTGAGCGACCACGTTTCGGTCCCGTATGTAATCACAGGCAACACACACACTGGTCAGTTACTGCTACTCAACTTGCCAACAAGAACGAAGCATGGAGTTACCTTGTTAGTCAGCACCTTTGGTTCTGGTGACAACGTATCTGTATGATAGACATGACTTGATCCTGTAGCCAGTATTGCCTCTTCACGAGAGAACTCCTCAACGGTTAATAGCACGGACACGAAACTTTGTATACGCGTTCAAAGTTGAAAGATAAACATTCTAGTTTTCATATGTTATGCTATGGAGTGAGGACTCAGAAAAAAATTTCGGACTTAGAAAATTTTTAGATTTTTTTTTTCCGAAATTTCTTAATTTTATTGCAGTACCGGTACTAACCCGCCTAGCCGCTGGCCTAGCCGCTGGCCTAGGTAACCCGAGTTAACCTAGGCCATAGAAACCATTTACGTTCTGGGACGCATGGTCCTCCGACGCACCGTTTAAAAATGATGGGTCTTTTAAAACGAAATAAAACTAAAAAAAGAGTTTTTTTTTTTAATTTCTTGCCCCTAAGCGTATACTCCAACTCCTAAAAATCCACCCCCAAGGCGACCCACTGACCCAAGCTTGTTTTTTTTTAAGTTTAATTTATTATTCACCAGGTGGACCCCCTCATCTCATCAATGAACAAAGGAGACTGCTTCATTCTGGACATCGGGAACGATGTGTACGTGTATATGGGTGACTCAGCCAGACGCGTGGAGAAGCTGAAGGCTGTATCTGTCGCCAACCAGATTAGAGACCAGGATCACAATGGGAGGGCCAGAGTCGAGACTATTGGTGAGTGAGGTTCTTTTCAGCCAAAAACTCAACCCTTGCATTGTATTGTATGGTATTCTATTGTATAACGGGCTGGTGTCCGCAACTCCACGTCAAAGCGCGTATTTTACGTGCGGGTGGGAAATTTATTCGATCCACTCTAACTCCCCGAGAAAGGCCAGCAGCGCCTTGATGTTGCTGACAATCTCGCGGAGAGTACCTGGGATACCGAATTATTTTGCCCTGTATGTTGCAACCACTGGGCAATGCACGTGGGCTGCTGTCTCGTCTTCCTCCATGCAGGCTCGGCACAGGGGGTTGTCTGTGACTCCTATGACAAAGAGGTGTTTATTAAAAGAGCCGTGTCCAGTGATGGCGGCTGTAAGTGTGCGCAGCTGTAGTTTGGTCAGCTGAAATGCCCGTTTGGTGAAACAGCCATCGATAGTAGGAAGTGCTTCCTTGGCCTGCCTGCACTTGCCATGGTCCAGCCACAGATTGTGGTGCTGTTCACTAGTTCGTTTCCTTACCAGTGTGCGTAGGTACCCGAAAGGGAGTGGCACGATGGGTTCAGGTCCCACTATTATTTATGTTATTGGGCTTTTCTATCTAGAATTTCTCCTCTCTCTTTGCAGACCAATACTCAAGCGACGTGGACATCCAGAAGTTCTTCACTGCTCTCGGATCTGGTACGAAGGACCTGGTGCCCGAAGAGAGCGCTGGCGGTGATGATCAGGTAACTAAATTCCGTTACAGTTTTTTTGTCCCGACAGCAACCGTCCAATAACAGCCAAATTTCGACTGGAATAAAAGTCTCTGTGAATTTGACAGAGAATCAAAATCGGAACATACTTAAAACTACTTTAAAGGACTTAAACTACAGCCAGTCTAACCAAGGAGTATCAAATACCTAAGTTACTGGGTTGTGGAGGTCAGATAGGCAGTCGCTCTAAGTAAAATACTAGTATTCAGTTGATTTTAGTGGTGATGTGCCTGCCTTTTCCCACCTATGTTGGGATCGGCTTCCAATCCAACCGGATGCATCTGAATATCAGTATTTAACATGGAGCGACTGCCTATCTGACCTCCACAACCCAGTTAGTGCTGAGTAATACGATACTCACATTTCCAAGAACATTACCTCTCCTCTATACTGTGATATTCTGGATATATATTATAGGTATATATTTACAGTACAAGTATTTATTTTATATGTGTATATTTGTATGTATGTTTATTTTATATAGGTATAACTTTGTTTTAAGTTCTAATTTCAATTTTCCTGTTTTGTCTTTTCTACACACTGTGTCTACATTTCTAATCCTACTTTCCTCTCGCAGGTCTGCTGGAAGAGATTTCGCATGAAATAAGCAGTACCTTTGTGCTCTTATATCTTAATGTTATGTCTTGTTGAGTATTTTGTGTGTACATAAATAAATATATAAAATAAATAAATAAATACTCCTTTGTAAGACTGATTGTCAGACTTTCGGGTCACTGACTACCTGTAACGACTGTCAAAGATCTACAAATGACAGCCGGGACCAATGGCTTAACGTCCTTTCCGAGGCACGAAGGAAACTCGGTATGAAAAGGGTAGTCACCCATCCACGGACCGACCTAGACAAGCGCAGCTTAACCTTTGCAGATGATCCGAGCGGCTGTTATTATTTAGCCACGAGCTCCTAAAGCTTCTGACTTCAATAATCTACTCAGCCGGGATCGACGTCTCTGGCTCATAAGTAATAAGTAGTCACATAAAAGTTCTTATTATACCATCAACATTGCTTTTAGGCCTTCGAGCGCAATGAGGAGCAGTCTGTCATCTTATCACAAGTTTCTGACAGTTCGGGCACAGTCAAGGTGACAGCACTCGCCAAGCCCCTCCGACAGGACCAGCTCAAACCAGAGGTAAGGAAATTAATAGAATAGAATATTTATGCAATGTGTAAACGGACCCTTCACGAACCTGTCAACCAAGCATTATCATCGCTGAGCATGAGGTGCCTGGGTTCGATTCCCAGTTCATGCAGTGTTATTGGGGTTTTCCATCAGGAACAGCAGCTACGGAGTCAGAATTTGTGCCCGGATAATGGCAATGGAATCGCCCCTTATTACATGGGACTGGCGGAATGAGGGTCTAAAAGAATTAATTTCTAAATTTTCTACTGCAGGAAAGCTATATCTTGGACACTATCAGCGGCAGTATCTATGTATGGACCGGCAGGTCATCCACCGAGAGGGTATGTGTAGTTTCATTCTCTTGCCCTTATCCCAATTTATTTTTGGTCGCCGCAGCATGTCTTCTTCTTCCATACTTCTCTATTACTTGTCATCTCATCAGACACCTCCTTTCTAGCCATATCATCCTACACAGTCCATCCATCGTTTCTTTGGTCTTCCTCTACTCACATACCCATCCACATTCATACTCAAAACTTTCCTCGCGACATTTTCCTCATTCCTCCGCATCACATGCCCATACCACGACAACCGATTACCACACAAATTTTTAGTCACCGGCGCCACTTTCAGACTTCCTCTTATATACTCATTTCTTATTTTATTCCCCCTCAGCATTCTCATCTCAGCCACATGCAAATGCCTTTCATTCATCCCTTTTGTGGCCCAACACTCTGATCCATACAAGACAGCAGGTGTAACCATTGTTTTATTACTCTTTCCCTTTAGTTTAAGTGGAATGCGCGAGTCGCAGATTGTTGTCGTGACCTGCCACCATTTCATCCATCCAGTGTTAATTCTGAGAAACCTCTTTTACTTAATTATTCACCTTTTTAAGTCCCGACGCAAAAAGAGGGGTGTTATAAGTTTGACCCCAATGTGTGTGTGTGTCTGTCTCTGGCACCGTAGCTCTTAAGCGAGTGAACCGATTTGGATGCAGTTTTTTTTCTTATTTGAAAGCTAGTTTCTTGGCGATGGTTCTTAGATACGTTTTATCTAAATCGGTGCAGCCATTTACTAGTTATGGGGGATGAAAGAGGGTATGAAAAATCGAATATTTTCAAATATACCCAAGTGGGGTATCAAATGAAAGTGCATGATGTGTATATTACAATTAGACATGTTTTTTATCAAAATCGGTGTAGCTATTTACTAGATTTGGGGGATGAAAAATCGAATATTTTCAAATATACCCAAGTGGGGTGTCAAATGAAAGCAAATGATGTTTATATTACAAATAGACTTGTATTATCAAAATCAGTTCAGCCATTTTAGACATGGGGGTGAAAGTGGTGATGAATAATCGAATATTTTCAAATATAAATACCCAAGTGGGGTATCAAATGAAAGGGCATACATTTAGACATGTTGTATCAAAACCGGTTCAGCAATTTTATTGACTTTTCAAATGTTTGTTCGCTTTTCTTGGTAGCGATGGGGGTTTTTTAAATTTTAAATTTATTTTTTTATTATTTTTAACCAGGAAAAGACTGAAGCGATGACGAAAGCGCAGGCGCTGTTGACTGCCAAAAACTATCCTTCATGGGTGAGTTATCAAAATTCATTTATTTTTCATCTACCTAGCCTTTTTCCAACTATGGGGTCGACATCCAGTGTAATCAGATGCAGCTGAATACCAGTATTTTAAATGAAGAGACTCCACAACCTGGTTACTGCCATTATATCATTACAATACATATAATAAATTGTAAGAGGCCGTTGTCTGTACACTGAAGACACATCAACTGCCTAGCCTTTTCTCAAGTATGTTGGGGTCGGCTTCCAGTCTAACCGGATGCAGCTTAATACCTGTATAGTCATGTCACACACAGTCTGTACATTGAAGACATTGAAAAATATATATATGGGGGGTTTTATAAGAGCAACAGAAGCCAAAACAACAGTTTTTAGATTTTTTGTCAGTCTGTATTTCTGTCTGTATGTTTGTACGCGCATTACGCAAAAACTACTACATGGATTTGAACGCAGTTTTCACCGCTCTACTGCTAGATGCTTAACTTAAAATATAGGCTATTTAGATATAGTTTTGGACCCGATAGATGGCGCTGTGCAAAGCAAGAGCGGGTCGCTAGTTAAAGAATAAAGATTGGTTGTCACTGTTGGGTTTTGCTAACACATAACGACTTTCAAAGGTCTACGAATGACAGGCTTAACGTGCTTCTCGGTTTACGAAGGAGTCTTGGTATGAAAAGGATGGTCCACAAGTTGACCGCAGCTAGCGTTCACCTGTTAGCCATATTTCTTATTTCCACACAGTAATATTGCCAAATTAATAAAAACAGTGAAATGTTTGACAGCTATTTGCGACGTTACCCACTTTCTGTACAAGTGCTCTTAACTAAGTCGATAATATTTTGTCATGTATAAATGATCTTAATACACGGTTGTAAGATACCATCGAGATGATTAACTATATTATATATTCATCCTTGTTAACGTATAGAGTGTTGCAGAAGTCAGAAGTGTCTATCTGTGATAGTTGGTTTGACTCTAATCGGGTTGTTCAACGTGCATGGCACGCGACTGTGTTGGACGGAACGGTCTAGCAGGGCATAGTCTCATACTTTACAATACAAAGAATATTTTCTTTCTTGATACGGTCATAGCACGGTCATAGTATGGTACGGTGTAGGGGCAAAAATAAAGAAAGGAAAGCAAAAAATATTTATTTGTCGCAGAGACATGACGTGCATCATGCAAAATGACAAAATAATAACAATAAACATACAACGCATAACATATATTTATATATTTTTATACGCAAACCCTGCGTAGGGAACTACAGCTGTTTTTGACATGGAAAGAAAAAGTTAGTTAGTTTGCTAGTTGTTGGTTAGTTAGTTTGGTATGGCGACTTCTATACAACATTGATTTGGCTGTAATGTCAACGTGTTGGTTTAAGTTAGTTCGATACTTTCTTAAATAGATGGCGCTAACGTCACCGTAAGACGTTATTAATGGAACGAAAATTTCGAGAGCTGTGAGCAGGGTGCGATGGTCTAATTGGTTAAGACGTCCGGTGTACTGAATCGGAAGGTCGCAGGTTCAAACCCTGCTCGCACTAGAATTTTTCTTTCCATGTCAAAAACAGATATATTTATTTAGCTAGCCAACAGTAGCGAAGGGTGAATTTTTTTAAGAGGTAAGCCGGAGTAGGTACATTTATTTAATGTGATTTTATTATTTGTCTATGGAATACTGATTGCGCCCGTTTTCAAAGGGAAGCCGGTAAGAAACGAGTTGTGTAGAACCTTCACCACTGTTAGCCAATTGAAATTAAAACTGTATGGTAAATAGCAACGAGATTTAAAACACATACCGGGTGTAAACAGACCCTTCACATATCCATCAACCAAGCATTCTGTACATCAAACTAAGTAACTTTACGCAAAAATTATTGCTGGGAATCGACTTTTTTTTTTGGGGTGAAAAATCACGTTTTACGGTAGGACTCGATGGAAAGCACTCATAGCATTGTGCTGATGAATGGATTGAATAGTACGGGAGTAGTGGAGGTGTGTAAAGTAAAATTCTTACATTAAAAACATGTATTAAAAAAAAAACTTGTGAAATAGTTGGAACTTTGACCTCCAATATCTCCGTAACTAGAAGGTTCCCAGGTATGGTCTAGAACAAAAACATGATCGCAGTGACGGGGAGAACAAGTACCTTTCGTTTTCGTTTATAGAGCGGACATTGGGAATATTGTCATACAATAATTGTCATCCTGAATATTTTCGATTTTGACACACGAATGCTACCTGACAAGCAGACGTGTGATACTAGACAGACCGACTTGTTACTAAGTAGTAAGTAGTAACAAGTATTAGATTACGATTTTGTTCGTCTTGTCATGTTTATCGCTCGGAAACATTTGAATGTCTTTGGTAAATAGTAATAAAATAATAATAGTAAAAATGTTGATGTTTAAAAAAAAAACGATTGTTGTTGTCTTTACTTGTCTTTAAAATTTTGCATGCTATGTTTTATCCTAGCTAAACATGCTTGTGTCTCAATTTATGTTCAACACCCTTTTTTTTTTTCCGGATGGGAAATCATCAAATGACCCCCCCCCCCCCCACTCTGGGCGGAGCGGAAGGGAGTGTCAGACTTGTACTGACTAGAACCCATCCATGTTCCTTCTTTGCCCTTTGTATTCCAGGGCCACGGTATCTCTTTCGAACAGTCCCGCAGCCCTGGCAGGCATCGGTCCTTGCGGACCCCTACTTATTTGCTGACATCTCTTTGAGGCGCACGTGGAACACGAACGCGCCGTCGACACGGCCTGTCGTCATAAGACGGCCGGAATGTTTAACACCCTTGTATACCATGTTTTACGCAAATAAATATTATATTCTATTCTATTCTAATAAAAAACTTTCTTTTACTCCATAGGTGCACGTAGTCAAGATTCCTCAAGGCACTGAACCAGCGGTCTTCAAACAATATTTCACTACATGGAGGGACGACGGCATGTCACACTCAAGAATTATTTAAATTTAATAATATAGTACTTATAACAAAACAACATCCAGCATATCTTGACCATAACCTAACTTAAAATCATCATCTGCCAAGTCTTTTTCCAAAAATGTAGGGGTCGGCTTCCAGTCTAACCGGATGCAGCTGAATACCAGTATTTTACTTGGAACGGCTGCCTATCTGACTTCTGAATCATGTATAACGAGCGATTTTAACATTACAAATACAAATGTTTAATTGACATATTTTTGACGTTTACTGTCAAAAGCAGAAAATTTTAAATGTTATATGCTGGAGTTGGCTCCAACACATGCAATCAAAATAGTTACCATTAAAAAAACTTTATTTTCGCTTGTAATTTTATGTAAAGACATTAAAAATATAATTTTGTAATGAAATGGTGTTTTTTTTTTTATTATACTACAATAAATAAATGAACAGACGCCAGCACATCAAGCTAGTACAATCTGTCAAATTTCTTTAATAGATTTACAACTTTATCGCTTCAGCATTAGGTTCAAGGTTGATTGGAAAAATTTGACAGTTTCCGGTAGTTTATGAGCTGGCGTCTGTACCAAATTTGACATTTTGATGCATTTTTCATGACAGGCAACGCCATTTTGAAATGTAAACTTAAAGTGGTCACACTGTATCCTTTTTGCCAACTTTCAAAATGTGGGTACACACAAAAAGTATAATACTTGTCGGATACGTCAGGATTTATTCCGTTAGGGTCGTACATCATGTGGGCAGAAGTTGGGTTTCGTGCAATAAAAATACACTGGGTGCGCTACACTGTTTCTATTAAACTAACAAATTATAAAAAAATACAATTTAACACAATAACACTGGGCACAATGAATCGGGTACAGTTCCAGGACGTCTCTACTCCGTCGCGGTCAGACATTGAATGTCGTCCTCGCCTCAAGCTGTAAACAACAGGGCTCTGTAGAAGCACTCTGTGGTGTGGGTAGACTGGTAAACATGTCGCGTGATGTCACCACTGGCGCGCTTGCGACTCATTTAATGTCTGTACTAATGACCGGATCCGACATACTTATGGGTATGTATGAAACACAAAGGAACATGTTCCTTCTTTGTGTTTCTAGAACACAAAGAAGGAACATGGATGGGTTTTAGTCAGTACAAGTCTGACACTTCCTTCCGCTCCGCCCAGAGCGAGGGGGTCATACGTCCATTGACGTCAACTGGGCAGAAATTAAGACTCCGTGGCTGCTACTAAGCAATCCTAGTTGGAAAAACCCAATAACACTGCTCAGCACCCAGGGTTGCGACCGCTACACCGACGGAGCTTCCAGAATGCACAGTTTTAAGATAGGCTTCAAGCTTCGGTCTCATCAAACTCAACGGCGGATCCAGATTTCATGTCACATAGTCGAGATTTAGTTATGACAGGCTTGAATTCAATTACAATAATAATTCAAATTAAGAAGAAAGTGTTTTATTGCTATGTAAGGTCTATCTTTTCATACACGAAATAGTTTAAGAGTAACTTCTATAAGTCGTAAAGTCGCCATAGCAACGAAAAAAAAAAAATATTTGAGTGCTTTATTTTTTACGAAATTATTATAATTATTTGAGACTTTTTGCATAAAACCTTTACTCCCATAGTCTAACAATGACAGTAGGTAAATATGACGTAGTAAACTAGCGTAATGGATGCTTTAAAATAAGGAGCCAGTATTTATTTTGTGGGTCAAGTAATTTTAAATTATTTATTTTTTATAAAAAAAAATATACTCAGATAAAAAAAAATCCCTTGAAATGGCTTTGTTATAGCCGTTAGACGATTCCCTGAAAATATTTCGTGTATGAATAGTTAGACCTTATATGTCAAAATAAAACTTAATTAAATAACAAAATCAACTTTTCTCTTATGTTTTCTCCCAAAACGTTTTAAAATTATAATTTTTCCCAGTCCAGCGGGGTTATGACCCCCATGACCCCCCCTGGATTCACCCTTGCATCAAACCAGCTACTCCAACGAAGTCCAATGACCCAACCCCGTCATACTAAAATGCAATCATTTACTTAATTATTAATTCGTATTTATTAATAGTATTTTTCCTTAAACGACAGCCAAAGCCACAATATAATTAATAATTAGTATTCAAGTGTACAATACTTAATGTTATGTACGTCTACATACAATGTATATAATAAATGTAAATTATTATGTTGATAAACTTGTTTTTGTAAAGACTCGTTCACGATAGAACTATAATTTAAAGCGATTTCGAAGATGACTGTCTTTCTAAATAGTAAAATCACGTCGCACAATATGTGTACTACGCCGTAGTCCAATGTGGCCTACGGCGTCGTTCAGTATACTACGGCGCGAACAGAGAGTAGCGCAGCACGTACCACGGCGTAGGTCAGTGCGTACTATGCCGTAGCAAGGTACTACAATTTAGCGCAGTGCTCACATGAATGTAGCAAAGTGTAGGAACGCGCAAGCGAACGTGAAGTAGCGTAGCGTATACTACGGCGTAGAGCGTACTACGGCGTAGAGCGTACTTCAGCGTAGAGCGTGCTACGGCGCAGAGCGTACTACGGCCTAGCACACTGCGTAGTACGGCGCAGAGCTGGTATTACCGCTGTAGATAGAATCGAATCGTTATAAATCAAATAAATTCATTCATTTATTTTAGATATTATAAGATCCATACATAATATTCATATTCACACACAAACTAATTCAAAATTTTAGTGAAATATTCTGAATCTACCAGTAGCGAAGGGTCAATTTTTGTAAGAGGTAAACCGGAGTACATTTCTTTAATATAATTATATATTTGTCTCTAGAATACTCACTGTGCCATTTTTCAAAGGGAATCCGGTAGGAATCGAGTTGTTTGGAACCTTCGCCACTGGAACCTACTTATCTACGTTAGTATGTACGCTTAAGGTGAAAGCGCTAGGGTAGCCCGCGAAAATTAAATTTTCTTACGTTTTTTTTGCAATTTGCAGGTCAATGTCGTTGATGAAAATATAAATCGCGCCATTAACACGTGTGTAGTTACAGAATTATAATCATTAAAATCCTAATCATTCTTATCTGTCCTATCTTAATCATTAAAAATAGGTATTTACCTATTTTTTTTTTATGAATGTTTAGTAGTCATTGGATACATGAAGTGAGCTGCCGTTGTAAGACGACTAAAAAGTCACGGTGTATATACAAGATGTAAACGGCCCCTTCACGAAGCTGTCAACCAAATATTCTGTACATCAAACTAAGTAACTGTACGTCAAAATTATTACACCTTGCATTACCCACGTCTGCAAAAAAAAAACAAACGATTTGATTTAAAAGTAAACGTATGCATGCCTGCTAGATTAGGCCGGTGGCCTATTTTCAGGTACCTACTTACGAAAATAAGTAATGTCAGGCGGCCCTGGGAACTTGCTTAAAGCCCGTAACAGACGTAGCTATAATATATCGAGGTATATATTATAGTAAAGCAAGCTACCACACAAGGGAGCTATACTAAAATATTATTTAGCTCTCACTCGGTATGCCAAAACATAGCGAGATATATTTGTCGACATATTTTGGTGACGTCATAGAAATATATATTATAGATACGTGTGCGGTCACTCGAAAATTTATAAAGAAAATATGTCGTAATATGCCTTGCTATGATTCATATTCATATATATTATAGCTACCTCTGAGACAGGCTTGCGGAGCGACGGTACTACGCGAAAGAAACTCAATACTCAATAAAACAAGAATTCCAAGATGATGACACGGCTCTATTTAAGTACTGTCAAATTGTAAATGTCTTCGACAAGGTGCGTGTACTCGTTTTAAACGAGAACTGCCACAATCTAGGTTCAATTCGAAAATACGAAAGTCTAAAGTCGTTACGCTGTCTGTCATAACTACCCACATTTAAGATAGGTACCTAAATATAATAATGTCTGGAGCAAGGACGTGGGAATGCATGCTACCATCTATTATGAATGATTTACCGTTAGAAATCTGCAATGCAATAAATATGAAGATTTAGTACCTTCGAGCAATTCTTCATATTTATTGCAAGTATCCAGTATCTAGTATAGTTAGGTTGCAAAGTATCTCTTTAGAAATACTTTCTAGATTGTGGTACAATATAGGAAGTGTCTTTTAAGAGCCGACCTATACTATATATTTCCTATTTATTTTGGCAATGCTGCCAGTCTTCTGGGCACGTTTCCAGATGACAGCGATGCGGAGGAGTACTTTGACGCCTAAGTGTCCATTGTCGTAGTTGTTTAGATGTTTATATTTTCTTACTTTTAGTCTTCTTTTTATCATTAGTTTAGTTCTATTTGTAGTCTGTATTTATTATGTAATTCTTAAGTTTTGTAATGATTAATAAAATAGTGGCACCGAGTTGTCGTGTCTGGTATACCACTGTTAAACCCACTATGGTTTGTGTGGTATGTTTGCGTTTGTGTAATAGTGTAAGTGTTTATTGGATAACAAAAACTAAAAAAAAAATACATTTATTGAATTCCACATGTAGGTATACAAGTGGTCGAACTGACCAGAGACACGCGCGCGTCTCTTGACACAAGTCGAACGAGGAACGCATTTATCCTACACGCTATGTGACCAGAACTTTACACTACAAAAATAAACACAAAACTTTAAGAAACCAGTGTAATATTCAACGTGATACTGCACAGTTGACCAACAGAAATAAATTCTTTAAAAATGTTTATTAATAAAAGTGTTTTAGCATTATTTTTCTTAAGTTATTGCAGTGCTCAATATTTTATTGCAAATAATCACTTCAGTGATATGAAAGAAGTGTTTAATTGGAAACAGTTAGGTTATTATTTCGATGGTGTCAAATGTAAGTAACTTTAAAACGTTTTCTTTGTCATCAGACTATTTATTTTTAACATAACATAGCCTGCCTGTATTTTAATATTTTAATTTGCGAATTTCAAGAACTCGTTGAACACGAGAGGTTGTGCGTTACACTTTGTCGTTTACCCACATTTTGTCAGTTATGTCTAAGTCCCATGTAGTAGAAGAATAGCCTAATGCCATCAACAGGGCACAAATCCAAACTCTGTGGCTGCTACTGAGAAATTCCTAAACCAGGTGGCCCCGGTTTTGTCTATTAAAAGGATGTATTAAAGTCAGCCTTTGCATTGCCTAGCCTTTACTCAACCATGTTGAGGTCGGTTTCCAGTCTAACCGGACGCAGCTGAATACCAGTATTTTACATGGAGCTACTGCCTATTTGAACTCCAAGAATCACTAACTGGATATTAAAAATGTGCATACGGAGGTCTCCTATAAATGAAGGACTTTCATTGTCTATTTTTTTAAAGGTCATGGCTTTGTGTTTATCTTTTGTTAGCGATCCAGGCATTCGACCTTCTCAGTACCAAAAAGGTCTTCGTGTGTGACGACATACAACTTTTCATCTGGCGCACCCTATGCATCCATCTCAACCATACCATGAGCTATTATGAAGGGTGTAACAAGACCCTTAACGAAGCCGAAAGGCACTTGTTCTCCCCGTCATTGCGATCACTTTTTTGTTCTAGACCATTACTGGAAACCTTCTAGTTACGGAGATATTTGGGGTCAAAGTTCCAACTTTATCACAAGTTTTTTCTTTCATACATGTTTTTAATGAAAGATTTTTACTTTAAACACCTTCACTACCCCCGTACTATTCAATCCATCCATCAGCACAATGTTTTGAGTGCGTTACATTGTGTCATACCGTAAAACGTAATTTTTCACCCCAAAAAAAAGTCGTTTCCTAGCAATAGTTTTGTTACTTAGATTGATGAATAGAATGCTTGGTTGACGAGGAGCTCGTGGCTAAATATTAACGGCCGCTCGGGTCAATCTTTGGTTAAGCCGTGCTTGCCTAGGTTGGTTTGTGGATGGGTGACCACCCAATATATACTGAGTTTCCTCCGTGCCTCAGAAAGCACGTTAAGCCGTTGGTCTCGGCTGTCATAAATTGTAGCTCTTTGACAGTCGTTAGGTAGTCAGTGGCCCAAAAAGTTTGACAACCTGTCTTACCAAGGGGTATCGTATTACCCAGTACTAACTGGGTTGTGGAGGTCAGATAGACAGTCGCTCCATGTAAAATACTGGTATTCAGCTGCATCCGGTTAGACTGGAAGCCGACCCCAACATAGTTGGGAAAAGGCTAGGCAGATGATGGTAAGACACTGATGCTGATGGTTACCACGTATTCAGCACATCATTCTGAACCCCTATATAAGGTCTATCTTTTCATGGTCAAAATACTGGTAGTATTTTACATGGAGCGACTGCCTATCTGACCTCCATAACCCAGTTAGTACTGGGTAATACGATACCCCTTGGTAAGACTGGTTGTCAGACTTTTTGGGCCACTGACTACCTAACGACTGTCAAAGATCTACAAATGACAGCCGGGACCAACGGCTTAACGTGCTTTCCGAGGCACGGAGAAAACTCGGTATGTAATGGGTGGTCACCCATTCACGTACCAACCTAGGCAAGCACGGCTTAACCTAAAGATCGATCCGAATGGCAGTTATTATTTAGCCACGAGCTCCTTCGTCAGTGTCATACCACCTTGTATAATTTCATATGCATTCAGTTAAAAGCTGTTATTTTGAGGATACAAACAGACAACATTACGCAGTACGTTTGTGGAACTCACTTCCGCCTAACATTCGTGACTCTAAAACTTTATTTCTGTTCAAAAAGCAAGTCAAAGAACATTACCTCTCCTCTATACTGTGATATTCTGGATATATATTATAGGTATATATTTACAGTACAAGTATTTATTTTATATGTGTATGTATGTTTATTTTATATAACAACTTTGTTTGTCTTTTCTACACACTGTGTCTACATTTCTAATCCTACTTTCCTCTCGCAGCTCTGCTGGAAGAGATTTCGCATGAACTAAGCAGTACCTTTGTGCTATTCTATCTTAATGTTATGTCTTGTTGAGTGTTTTGTGTGTACATAAATAAATAAATAAACAATATAATTTTACTAGCGGTCCGCCCCGGCTTTTTACGGGTGCAATATATATGTTACTGGCCAAACCCGATTTCAGGTAAAACTAGTTTGTCCTAGGCCAAACTAGGCACTCTGACTAAATGGGTTAGGTTAGGTTAGAACTGTGACCCACCACGCGCGAGCCGAGGGCGCATAGAAGGCCGATGAGCCCCACAGCAAAGCATTGTAATTGCTTTGTTTGTGTTCACGTGAACTGGTTTGGCCTAGGGCAAACTAATTTGGCCTGAAATCGGGTTTGGCCGGTAACATATACATATAAACCTTCCTCTTGAATCACTCTATCTATGTAGTTTTAAAGATCTAAGCATACATAGGGACAGACAGACAACTGGAAGCGACTTTGTTTTATACTATGTAGTGATTTATTTGTGTATATGGTTTTGTGTATTGGAAACATAGCTGGACATAACAGCACTAGACGCGTCTTTGGATTAAAATGACGCAGAAATTTTATATTCAAATAAAATGCATTCGACAGTTTGACATTCAGTTTTCGTTTTTTTTTAAAGACACTCCATGTTATTTAGAAGTCATTAAACAAATAACGATATATTTATTGACAGAATTAAATAAAAAACCGGTAAACTTCTTGAAATATGACCTTTTGAGGCAAAATAAAACATCGGTTTTTTTATTTTATTCTCAATTTTCTTTATTTTTAAAAGTGAATTGTCTGAATTTGTATGCTTTTTTGTGGCTAAATAATAACAGCCGCACGGTTTGATCGAAGGTGAAGCTGCACTTATCGAGGTCAATCCGTGGAAGGGTGACCATTCATTACATGTCGAGAATTCTTTGATAGTCGTTACAAATATTCAGTGGTCCGAAAGTCTTACAAAGGGGAGGTCAGATAGGCAGCGCTCCATGTAAAATACTGGCATTCAGCTGCATCCGGGTAGACTGGAAGCCGACCCTAACATAGTTGGGAAATGGCTAGGCAGATGATCATACTTTTTGTACGCATCGCTCTAGTATACAAGGTGGACGCACTTCAACGGTTACTACATAATCAGTACATCATTCTGACCATATCATAGACATTCTTCATATGTTTTGTCGGTTTCTTGTAAAAGTGCAAAACCTACACTGTCAAAATGTACGGAACAGCTGAATTTTCAAACACTGTTTTAAGCTTTCACGGTTTACAACTAAACTTATACTGTCACATACGGGATATCTTCCGTGATTGTTCATTATTTTGTGCTCCCGATATTTCGACGCTGTTGCAAGCGCCATCATCGCTGGCAGCAAAAGACAAAGAAATATGTAGATAGATTTATCTGCTTTTAACAATTTATTTTCCAATTTTTTTTTTTTTTATCGGAAGGTCGCAGGTTTAAACCCTGCTCGCACTGGAATTTTTCTTTCCATGTCAAAAACAGCTATGTTCCCTACGCAGGGTTTGCGTATAAAATAATAAAAATTTATTTTACATCAACCCGCATTCTCTAATCAACCCACGAACCGCGTCGAAATATCGGGAGCTCAAAATATTGAACAATCACGGAAGATATCCCGTAAGTGACAGTATAAGTTTGGCTGAATTTGTTATGAGCATCGGAGTCTTTTCTATCCACGTACATTTTTGATTGGTAATTAAACAAAAAAAAGTGCTGTTCCATACGTTTTAACCGTGTAGGTACCTACTGCACTTATGTAGGGAAGAGTATTTTTTTTTAATTATCGAAGAAAAATTTATACGTGACCGATTCAGAATGACGTTCTGAATACGTGGTAACCGTTGGTGCATGGGTATTCCTTCCATCCTGTATTTTATTGTATTTAGTGTCTAAAGAAAAAGATGTTTGTATTTTTATTCATGTCATTGTAATTAATTGAATTTATAATGTAGATCCCAAATTACCTTATATTTATTAAGTTTTAACAAATTATTTAATTTTTAAATCACATTTTGTTTTATTTGACATGCAACATTATTGTATTAATTTAATAATCAAATATTATTTGGATGTAGTGTGTGGTGTGTATTTATGTCTCTGATTTCAATTAATTAATAATTACTAACATAATTAAAAAAAAAAAAAAAAAAAAAAAAAATTATGGTTCATTCATTGTGTCTGAATTAAATGAATTGAAATGAATTAAAAACAGTCATCTATCAATTTCAGATCTCAAAGATGAGCCCATCCAGAAGGTGACAGGGGGTATCTTCTTTCGTGAAGAAGGACAAGAAGAAAAAGACCAATTCTTCATACAGTACAATAACATACCCATAGGATTCGAGGTGTACCAGGATAAGGTGTTCATCACCGTTCCTAGAAGACGACATGGTTAGTTTCAGTTTCTTAGAAAACATTAAGAGCGTTGATCCAAAAAGTTGGCAACGTCGCAAATAGCTGTCAAATATTTACCTGTTATAATTAATTTGGCAATATTACTGTATGGAAATAAGAAATATGGCTAACTAGTGAACTAAAAAAAGTCTTTCACATCATTTAAATGAAAAGCTAGAAAAAAAAGCTAAATATACTTTCTTTTTACTTCATCTTTTCGTTTCGACGTTACATCCATCATATCAAAATGGTTGGTCCCAGTAAGTGGCTGCGACTGGCGTCGCCGCTGAGGGAGGCCTACAAAATGCTGGCGGGACGACTTAGAGGCATTTATGAGAGATTGGCTGGAGAGGTCCGCACAGAGACAAGAGTGGAAGGTTATAGGGAGACCTTTGACCAGCTTTGGGACAACATAGGGTCAGTGGATACTAAACGGGGCACTATGAAAAAATCGAAGTAGTCCTATTTCTCTGCAGGGTTTAAAGTAACCTAACCTAACCTAACGTCGGGGTGCCCCAAGTCCCGAGCTCACTACGCTCGCTCTTGCATCTAAAATTCTATCTTTTTTCCTCAATGCCCCGTTACGTACACTCCAACCCAACATAGTCTAAGTGGCCACCTTTATTGCGGCATTAGAAGCGTTTTTTAGATCTTCGAGGGTGCAGGACTCACCTAGGACACTCCAGCAGGTAGGGCATAGTCTGATCAGTGGCGCCGCACTCGCACTCGGTTTTGCAGGAATCGATAATACCTCGTTTAGCCAGATTATATTTGCGACCAACTACTTGGATGCGCAATCGATTCAGTGCTTTCCAAATAGGCTGTGTTAGTTCACGACCGAGAGGCAGGCTAACTCTAAGAGATGGCACAGTTGGCGCAGTGGCTCAGCGATTGGCTGCTGCGCTTGTGTGTCGCGGGTTAGATTCCCGCACGGAACAAATATTTGTATGGCCTACAGGTAGTTGTTCCGGGTCTGGCTGTTTGTGTATGTGAGTTTAAATGTTTGTAAACGCACCCACGATACAGGAGAAATTCCTAGTGTGGGGCAATGTTTAAAAAAAAAAAACAATATGTATTTATGCCTTAAGTTGCACTGTTGGAGTATCAATCCTAGCCACGGAGCCGCAGTTGATCGCTTTTCATTTGTTAGGTTCGCCGTTGCTTGTAAAAACGAGGATAAATTATTATGATTTTACATTACCAATTTTATGGGAAACAAGTATGGTATTTGAAAAGAATTTTTGAAAATACTGTTCAAATACTTGTGTCGCTTTGATGTCATTTCCACATAGACAATTATAAACTTTACACAAGTGTTAATTAACATAACTTAAGAGCGTTAACGTCTTACGGCATTTCATACAAACTTTCAAGCGATTTTGTTTCCAAATGACTGAACCGATTTTAATGAAACTTCGTACACATAAGTAGAATACATAAGTCTGAAGATTTGACAGAGAACTTTTCGAAAAATAGTGTTACAGCTAAATTAGACCGATTTTAGATTTTCTATATAAACAGAAATTTCCAATTATCTTTTTATTAAAAGAGACATTTCGAAAAGTTCCCTGTCAAATCTTTAGACTTATGTATCCTGCTTATGCGTACGAAGTTTCATTAAAATCGGTTCAGTCATTTTGAGTAAAAAAAAAACTTGAAAGTTTGTATGAAATGCCGTAAGACGTTAACGCTCTTAACATCACGCCTAATCCCCGAATGCCTAGCCAGAGGTGTATCTAATAGTACACCCACATTTCGCGTTATATTTAAGTCTCATCTAATAAGGAAGAGTCTACGGCGTGGAAGGGACACCGACGCGAAAACGGTTACCACGTTTTCAGTACATCATACTGAGCCCCCAACATAGAAATTGTTCAAGTACCTTCGAGTCATCAACATCATCATTTCAGCCGAAAGACGTCCACTGCTGGACATAGGCCTCCCCCAAGTGTCGCCACATTGACCGGTCCCGTGCGTCTCGCATCCAGCGGATCCCCGCAACCTTCACCAGGTCATCGGTCCACCTAGTGGGAGGCCTTCCAACGCGACGTCTTCCAGTTCGCGGTCGCCACTCCAGAACTTTCCGGCCCCATCGGCCATCCGTTCTGCGAGCAATGTGCCCTGCCCACTGCCACTTAAGTTTGGCTATTCTTCGGGCTACGTCGGTAACCTTGGTTCTCTTACGGATTTCCTCATTTCTGATTTGATCACGCAAGAAAACTCCGAGCATAGCCCTCTCCATTGCCCTTTGGGTGACTTTAAACCTTCTGATGAGGCCCATTGTGAGCGACCACGTTTCGGTCCCGTATGTAATCACTGGCAACACCTTCGAGTAGTTAGTAGTTAGTAAAAATATAGGTAATATTGCATGTATATGGGAGCTACATCTGCCAACAAACTGCTTTACAGTTTGGCAGAAGTAACATTTTTTTTTTTTTTGTAATTGGTGGTTACCACGAATAAACGCTTTTTAATTTTTTTTTTTTTCAACCGTCATCTAAAAAAAAAACAGCTGTTCCATACATTTTGACCGTGTAGGTTTTGCGCTTTTGTAGGATCAGCAATTTTTTTTACATGTGTGTTAAAATACCTTGTGTTTTCCAGGAATACCTTCGACCCTAAACTACGTGAACCTCAAGTCCAAAGGACATTCTTCTCCACTCCTCAAGCCGTACCCAAACGTTGCCAGTATCAATGACTTTGTCTCCGTTTATCGCCCAAGAGTGGATGCTTGCGAGAGGCTGTGGATGGTGGATACAGGTCTTCTGGAAGTGCCTAGTAAGTGGTATTTAGTATTCTTTGAACATAGGACATTCGTATTTGTTTATAAAACTGGCCCGCGCGAGTCAGTCTCGCGCATGAAGGGTTCCGTACCATCGTAATACCACCCTTTAATTTTTAATTTGTTTTTATTATTTGTTATTATCAGAGGTCGGAATTAGGTAGAGTTATTTATGTACTTGCATCGAAATGTTGATATTAATATGGATCTTCCCGGGATTTATAATACAATCCCGTGTGGCCAACAATATTACAAATAAATCATAATAAAAACCTCAGAGATAGATAAGACAAATAAAACAAATATAACATATAATTTTTATTAGTATTTACATTAATTCACAATACAATTTTTTAATTACGTTGCCCTACACTAAGATTTTTTCCTGTAACGTGGATGAAAGATTTAAAGTCACACATACACAAATACCCCGGAACAACTACTTGTAGATCATACAAAAAATTTATCTCGGGATTTGAGGCATATCCACTTTATTCTTTCGCTGCATGAAATCAGTAAGTACACAAATAACTCTAGCTAATTCCGACCTCTGGTTAATACAGCGGCAACAGAAATGGCGCCATTCATTTATTACGTAAGACGATTTAGGGGTCACGTGGTCGCTCCCGGCCACCGTAGGCGCGGGCCTGTGGACGGCGAGTTATGGGCTAGCTCGCCGTCCGGCCGTCTTATGACGACAGGCCGTGTCGACGGCGCGTTCGTGTTCCACGTGCGCCTCAAAGAGATGTCAACAAATAAGTAGGGGTCCGCAAGGGCCGATGCCTGCCAGGGCTGCGGGACTGTTCGAAAGAGATACCGTGGCCCTGGAACACAAAGGGCAAAGAAGGAACATGGATGGGTTCTAGTCAGTACAAGTCTGACACTCCCTTCCGCTCCGCCCAGAGTGGGGGGGGGGTCATTTGGTGATTTCCCATCCGGAAAAAAAAAAGACGATTTAGGGGGAGGTCGAACAAGTCTCATTTTTTCTTACAAAAATAAGACAGTCTGCGGAGGGCTGTCCCTTACACCCTGTATAAGACTTGACTGTACATAACATCACGCCTGTAATATCAGAAAGATTAAGCAGAGCTATGTCCTACTAAATTAACTAGTTAAGAAAACTTATTTTAACTTTTAAAAACTTTTATTTAACTTGCAATGTCAGTATGATTTTTTAGGTCAAATCTTGCAACTGAATTTTAAAACAGTTATCGCCAACCGTTTGAACTGAACATTTGCATCCACGTTTAGTTTGGATGACTATTCATGGTTAGCTAAGTGGCGTCATTCTAAATCCAATATGGTGGACCAGTTATTTTTGTGCACTTGCATATCAATTAAATGGGTACAGTGAGTCTGATAGCAGTTAGCTGACCCACCCTTACATAAATGGTTGAGATATTTAAAAAAACGAATCGATAGAATTTTATAATTCTTTTATATTTAATTTAATTTGCTCAAAAAAAACAAAACACAAAAGAATTATAAAATTCTATCGATTCGTTTTTAAAAAAATCTCAAACACATATGCAAAGGTGGGTCAGCCAATTGCTATTAAGAATAGAATAGAATTCTCTTTAATCGAGTATCCATGACTCAAAAACTGTTAGTAAAACTTACGACTATGTTAGTAAACACTGAACAATACAACACAAGAAATAACGGTGGATCACTGCGACAACCCATGAGTGATAGCACAGCAGCGACCCACATAAACACAGTCCAGGCGACTGGCAATCATGTTTAAGATACTGTTGGTGCTGCCCCACACCCTGCGCACCAGGGAAGCTATTATTCACTGTACATATTTTATGTACTCTTTCGGCATACTCAAATGGACTCAGACAGAACACGATGCCTTGCATAGGAGAGTTCGTACACTGCTGACCGCAAACCGGATGCATCATCCACGATCATCGGTGATGAGACTGTACATCCCGCGGAAGTGCGTAGGTCGAGGCTTTTTAAACGCGAAGGCGCTCCACAACCGCTACAATTATTATTGTAGATCTGTAAATTGTAAACTTATACTGTCACTTACGGGATATCTTCCGTGATTGTTCATTATTTTAAGCTCCCGATATATCGGCGCTGTTGCAAGCGCCATGATCGCGGGTTGACTGGAGAATGCGGGTGGATGGAAAATAAATTGTTAAGAACAGACAAATTTTTCCTCCCCTTTTTCTTTGTCTTTTGCTACGCGCACTACTGGAACTCGACACTAAGTCACGGCAAACACACTCACAGTATCACCAGGTTTTGTGAAGTTCTTATTACAATGCCGGTTGCTACTTTTGAGCATACTTAAAACTGGATTCCACGTTCTTGACAATTTGAAGCCATCCTCTCACGAAAGATATCCCATAAGTGAAACTATAAGTTTAGTTGTAAACCGTGAAAGCTTAAAACAGTGTCTGTAAAATGTAGTTTGTAAAATAATTTAAATAAAGATACTTCTTAGTTAAATAAAACTATATTAAAGCTTGTTTTTAAAAATGTTATTATTACAGACAACTTTGTACAAAAGCGGCCGCCTCACATCATAATATACGATCTGAAAACGAACAAGGAACTGCTGAGATACGAGCTCCCAGCTGACGTCTTAGTAAATGGAACTACTTCAGGTAAGTAGAGATTAAAAAAAACTTTTTGCAAAAAAAAAACCGATTTCCAAAAAAAGTCTAAAATTATTTTTCTTTCGGAAGTCGGTGACTTTGTTTGTTTCATTGACTTTTTTGACACTGACTTCCGAAAGTACCGTTATTTTAGACTTTTTTAGTATTTTTTGGAAGTCGGTTTTTTTTTTTGCAAAAAGTTTTTTATCTTACCCTTTTTAGTTGTAGTACAACACACAAATTCTTGTCATAAATCAATTTTTACATGATAACCACATAAGTCCTGAACCGATTTTGATGAAATTTCTATAGGATCAATCGGAAAGTATATCCTTTCACATGAAGAATTTTCAAAGATGACGGAGATATGAGGTAAAAAACATAAAAAAAACAACCTCGTCCTTTTTGAAGTCTGAAAAAATAGTTCGTAAGCAAAATACACACTTTAGACGTATAGTTGCAGGCACCAGCCCGTTAAACAATAAAAGGTGTAAATAGACCCTTAACGAAGCCGAAAGGCACTTGTTCTCCCCGTCTTTGCGATATTTTTTTTGTTTAGACCATACCGGGGAACCTTCTAGTTACGGAGATATTGAGGGTCAAAGTTATAACTTTTTCACTGTTTTTTTTTTAAATACATGTTTTTAATGTACGATTTTTACTTCAAACACCTCCACGACCCCCGTACTATTCAATCCATCCATCAGCATGATGCTTTGAGTGCTTTCCATCGAGTCCTACCGTTACACCTGATATTTCACCTCAAAAAGAAAGTCGTTTTCCAGCAATAATTTTTGAGAAAAGTTACTTAGTTTGATGTACAGAATGCTTGTTTGATGGCTTCGTGAAGGGTCTGTTTACACCCTGTATACAAACATTCAAATGCATAAAATCCGATGTCTACTCATTACTCAGCTGTCACACAGACAGACACAAAGCGACTTTGTTTTATTCTAGCTATGTACCCAATTAAGAACTTTAAGCCGTTGGTCCCCGGCTGTCATTTGTAGATCTTTGACAGTCGTTAGGTAGTCAGTGGCCCAAAAAGTCTAACAACCAGTCTTACCAAGGAGTATCGTATTACCCAGTACTAACTGGGTTGTGGAGGTCAGATAGGCAGTCGCTCCATGTGAAATACTGGTATTCAGCTGCATCCGGTTAGACTGGAAGCCGACCCCAATATAGTTGGGAAAAGGCTAGGCAGATGATGAAGATGTACCCAATTACCCATTTCATTTGTTTTGTTCTCAGGTCTAACTTCAATAACCGTAGATGTAACACCTGAAACCTGTGACGATGCTTTCGCCTACATCAACGACCTGGCAAGGAATGGTCTGATAGTCTTCTCTCTGAAGCAGCTATCAAGTTGGAGGTTCAGCCATTCCTCATTCAACTACGATGTTGGAGCCACTGATTTCATGGTTGCGCGTAAGTTCCAAAGGCTCTTTTTGAACTTTCTAAAAGCAGCTGGTCTTTGGAGATAAGACCGTGGAGCGAGGGATATTTACCTCACTAAAAGTTTGCCAAGCTCAAATGGACTGGACTGGCCACATTTATCGCATGCTGAAGGAGCTATGGGCTAACTAAAGTAATCACACAATGGGTCTCAAACAGCAGCAAACGGCAACGCGGCAGGCCGAGATGGAGATGGCGGGACGAACTCGAGTCTTTTCAAAGGAATTGGCACATAACAGCACTGGATAGGGATAAGTGGAAAGTGGGAAAGGAAGTCTTTGGCTGATGATTAATAAGAAATAAAAGTCTAAAACCACAATCTGCATATGAAAGGAGGCACCGTTTCCTCCTAAAAGAGGTGTCCGGAACCCATCTGTACAACTCCTGTTACATCACATCCAGATCCCTGGGGAAACACCGTCGTTTCATCATTCACCCCATCAGTTTGTGGAGGGCTGTCCCTTACACCCTGTATAATCGTTTCAGACCAGACTATCAACTGGCGAGACGGACTCTTCAGCGTGGCGCTGTCAGACCCTGACAGTGCTGGCAAGAGGACTGCTTACTACCACCCGTTTATATCGACGCAGGAGTTCTCAGTGTCCAACGAGGTTTTGAAAGACAAGAGTACCGATTTTGGGGCCAATTTTAAGGTATTTAAATGTATAGATGTAATAAAACAACATTGAATTGTTACCACTAAAACCAACTGCCTCGCTGGTTTAGTGGTCGCAAGCGCAGCTGCTGAGCATGAGGTTCTGGGTTCAATTCCCGGCTCGGGAGAAGTATTTATTTATTTTAACTTCATGTACAATAGTGATACATAGGCGGACTTAATACCACAAGGCACTCACTACCAGTCAACCTTTATGTTAAATAAGAAAACATTGTGATAGGGTACAAAATAAATATATAAAAATAACTTCTTGCTATCGAAACTTTATATAGGCACTTATAATGATACTAATACTTATATACAAATAAAATAAACTAATTCATATTTAAGTATTGTTAGGTTTTTCCATCAGAAATTTCTCAGTTCTGGATCTATCTAATAGGTTAGCAGAGGAATTCCTGTAGTACTCCCTCATTTCGTCATATGATTAAGTCCCACGTAATAAGGAGCGAGCCTGTAAAGTAAATATCAAGTAGCATAAAAAATCAGACACCAGGTAAGGCACTCATCATCATCATCATCTGCCTAGCCTTTTCCCAACTATGTTGGGGTCGGCTTACAGTCTAACCGGATGCAGCTGAATACCAGTACTTTACATGGAGCGACTGCCTATCTGACCTCCACAACCCAGATAGTACTGGGTAATACGATAACCCTTGGTAAGACTGGCTGTCAGGTAAGGTAATAACCACACAAAAAAAAAGAAGAAATTTAAACACCTTCATGACACCTGCACTATTGAATGCATCCATCAGCACAATTTTTTGAGTGCGTTACTTTGTGTTCTACCGTGAAACATCACAACACCTAATTTTCAAATTTCCTTGCAGGTCCTGTTCCCTCTTAATGATGCTTCATTTTTATTTACAGTTAGAAGGTGTCAGAGGAGCCTGGTCGCAGAGC
The DNA here is from genome assembly GCA_963576755.1 of Noctua janthina. Taxonomy (NCBI): domain Eukaryota; kingdom Metazoa; phylum Arthropoda; class Insecta; order Lepidoptera; family Noctuidae; genus Noctua; species Noctua janthina. The sequence continues at coordinate 6,450,594 of OY755077.1, forward strand.
GGTTCCCATGACTTCCACAGTTCCACCCAAACGCTGTTGTATGCGAACGTCGCCCAGGATGGTATCATGTGCTGGAACACTAAAGTACCACTGACCAGCAAGACAACCGTTGTGGTGGCTCAGAGTCATACCAAGCTGGTTTATATTTCAGGTATAGTATATTTCTAATTCTCGTGCCTCATGAATAATAATATAAAAAATAACAGTCGCTTGGGTCGATTGTATCGAAGTTAAGCCTAGTTACACCTAGATTGGTCCCTGGACGGGTCTCATTACTTACCGAGTTTCCTCCGTGCCTCGGAAAGCACGTTAAGCTGTTGGTCCCGGCTGGCATTTGTAGATCTTTGACAGTCGTTACAGGTAGCCCGAAAGTCTGACAACAAGTCTTACCAAGGGGTATCGTATTACTCAGTACTAATTGGGTTGTGGAGGTCAGATAGGCAGTCGCTCCATGTAAAATACCGGTATTCAGCTGCATCCGGTTAGACTGGAAGCCGACTGGAAAAGGCTATTTGCCTAGCCTTTTTTTTTGATGACTACGTAAAACATAATTTCTTCATAATAATACAATTAAAAAACTTTTTTTGTTTTCAGATCTGAAGATCTTAGGAGACGACGTGTGGGTATTGGTTAATCAGATACCTACATTCATATACTCACAGTTCAATACAACTGAACCGAACTTCTTTTTGCATAAGTAAATATTTTCATTTATTTTTATTATGTATAGAATTAAGTTTAATTAAAAAATTTTTTTAAAGAAAAGAAAGAAAGAAAAGACAGTTTTCAATACACTTTCTCGAAAACTGGACCTAATCGCACTACGATTAGGTTCAACATGCAATGTATTTCACACCCGTGGATTTTTAATATTTTTCCGCACACGTGCGGAAATAAAAATTTCCACAGATTACTAAACTTATACTTACTAAGTCCGAATGGGTAATGACTATAGTCGGGGGTGTTTGTTTTTTTTTTAATTTTGGCAAAGAGATATGTGTCTTTACAGCGTAATTTTTTTTCGAGTACCTATTTAAATTGTGTTTATAAATAGAATATCATAGATAAACATGATTATTTAGAACAAATATTTACTTTTATGTTTTATGAACAAATTACCATTTATTTGTGTTCTAATTCAAAAACATTTGAATTTTCATTAGGCTGTTTAGAGGCATCATACCTTTGCTTCTTTTTCAACCTGGTGAAAGCAAAGCGCGAAAAAAAAAAACAAATTAAATCATAGTTTCATAACAATTCCTGACAAAAATACTTTCCGTTCTAATATTTTATTTCTTCGAAAGTGTATTGAAAAACGTCGTTTGATACGCATGGGGATTTGTTACTGCAGTTCTCGACTCCATAACAATTTTGCACATGCCAAATGTGCACACAATATAATACAACAAAACAGAATAAAACTTCAAAGAAAAATGATAATATTGTGTGGCTCACGGCTGCGCCAAATAGGGCCAGTTCACAAAACTGCCTGACTAGTTCCGACGCTAGTTTTGAAGTGGACCTAGTTCATCACTACTGTTCTCAAAACGGTGAAGGAAAATATTGCGTGATAACCGGCATGTCCTAGAATCAAAAATTCATGTGACATCTACCAACCCGCACTGTGTCCGCGTGGTGAATTACATTCAACCCACTCCCTCTCATAGAGAGGAGGCCTGCGTCCCAGCATTGGGAACGTTCATCATCATCATTTCAGCCGAAAGACGTCCACTGCTGGACATAGGCCTACCCCAAGTGTCGCCACATTGACCGGTTCATTGCGTCTCGCATCCAGCGGATCCCTGCAACCTTCACTAGGTCATCGGTCCACCTAGTGGGAGGCCTTCTAACGCAACGTCTTCCGGTTCGCGGTCGCCAATCCTGAACTTTTCGGCCCCATCGGCCAGCCGTTCTGCGAGCAATGTGCCCTGCCCACTGCCACTTAAGTTTGGCAATTCTTCGGGCTACATCGGTAACCTTGGTAACTGTACTATTTGTTCTGTGACCTTGGTTCTCCTGCGGCATTGGGAACGTTATTCGGCGATTATTCTAAGGCGATTAATAATTTGCGTAACCTGGCAAAATAACTAAGGACCCCAAGCTCAGCAGTTGCGAGTGCGACCACTAGTTAAACCTTGGTAATTTGTAATTTTCCTTTATTACAGGGGCCGAGTACAAGACTTGATTAAGGGAACCGTTTGCGAGACGAAGAAATAATTAAGATTTTAAACTGTCATGTTCACTCACATTATCATTAACTAGAAAAGGAATGAAAACAAATAAAAAAAAATATCCCGTTTCTAGTGTTAATAATAATGAAGAAATAATTTAATGTAATTTTTCGTAAGGGATATTATTAAATGTAATGAAAATAAAGTTTTGTTTTTTTATGCCTTTCTCGTCATCATTTACCTAGCCTGTTCCCAACTATGTTGGGGTCGGCTTCCAGTCTCACGCGATGCAGCTGAATACCAGTGTTTTACATGGAGCAACTACCTATCTGACCTCCACAACCCAGTTAGTACTAGGTTGCAATAGAGAAGGGTCAATTTTTGGGAGAGGTAAGCCAGAGTACTTATCTTTAATGTGATTACCACATTGTATACTTAGTTTTGACTTTGATCATACCAGGTGTAAACAGACCCTTCACATATCCGTCGACCAAGCATTCTGTGCATCAAACTAAGTAACTTTACGCAAAAATTATTGCTGGGAATCGACTTTTTTTTTGGAGTGTAAAAACACGTTTTACGGTAGGACTCGATGGAAAGCGTTCATACGCATTGTGCTGATGAATGGATTGAATAGTACTAGGGTCGTGGAGGTGTGTAAAGAAAAAATCTTATATTAAAAACATGTATTTAAAAAAAAAAAACTTGTGAAAAAGTTGGAACTTTGACCCCCAATATCTCCGTAACTAGAAGGTTCCCAGGTATGGTCTAGAACCAAAACAATGATCGCAGTGACTGGGAGAACAAGTGCCTTTCGTTTATGTTAAGGGTCTATTTAGACCCTTTATTATTTGTCTATAGAATACTGACTGTGATATTTTTCAAAGGGAATCCAGTAGGAATCGAGTTGTATATAGCATTAGACGACTTGCGAAATACAACAAAAACTGCCTTGCAATGTGCGTACGTATTTATAACAAAATACCAAGACGCTTTAAAATATTGAACTCGAGAAAATTTAAGACAGAATTACACAAGTGGCTTATTGAATGTAATTTTTACAGTTTAAAAGATTTTATGGATGTGAGATGTTGATTCCTTTTGTCAAAATATAAATTTTTGCATGCTATGTTATATCTTAGCGAAACATGTGGAGCTACTGTAATAATATTAACATCAATGTATACCATGTTTTACGCAAATAAATGATTCACTTACTTTACTTACTTTTACTTACTTAGTATGTACTGTGTAATATTGACGACCTTCTTAATGAAGAAGAAGAAGAAGAAGAAGAAGAAGAAGGCTGACTGATTGACATACTTTTTCTCTAATTGATAAAATTGTTATTATTGTCAGACTTTCGACCCAATTCGACTTTCGGGTTGTGGAGGTCAGATAGGCAGTCGCTCTAAGTAAAATACTGGTATTCAGTTGATTTTAGTGATGATGTGCCTGCCTTTTCCCACCTATGTTGGGATCGGCTTCCAGTCTAACCGGATGCAGCTGAATACCAGTACTTTACATGGAGCGATAACCTGGTGTAGGTTGCAGGGATCCGCTAGATGCGAGTCGCACGGGACCGGTCAATGTGGCAACACTTGGGGGAGGCCTATGTCCAGCAGTAGACGTCTTTCGGCTGAAACGATGATGATGATGACATGGAGCGACTGCCTATCTGACCTCCACAACCCAGTTATTGCTGAGGAACACGATACTCCTTTGATTGTCAGACTTTCGGGTCACTGACTACCTGTAACGACTGTCAAAGATCTACAAACGACAGCCGGGACCAACGGCTTAACGTGCTGTCCGAGGCACGGAGAAAACTCGGTATGTAATGGGTGGTCCGTGGCTGCTACTGAGAATTCTCTGATGGAAAAATCTAACAACAATTTGCCCGACCCCGGAATCGAACTCGGGACCTCATTCTCAGAAGTTACGATTGCGACCGCTAGACCGCTGATTTGATAGAAATAGACTATTGATGATCAATTAATAGTCACACAGACAAATATTCTATTATGATAACCTCTACATGTAATTAGCTGAACCGTCGTCGACGCCAAGGACGATAGGGATGCGACGCTGTTGTTTTTATCGATAACTAACTTTTACCCGCGGCTTCACTCGCGTTAATTTAGAATTTGACAATAAATTAGGGTTGTACTCTGCTTGTAATAATATAATTCAAACATGATTCGAGAGATACGTGGCGCCATCTATTATCATAAGAACGTTATTGTTATTTCCTCGGAAACAGGAACAGTAGTTTTCTTCAGGATGAAAGGTACCTTATGTCCGTTTCTGTACACCTGACAACGTATATTCAAAATTTTAGCATAATCGGTTCAGTAGTTTAGGCGTGAAAAGGTAACAAACAAACAAACTTACTTTCGCATTTATAATATTAGTAATGAAGTGAGGATTTCATAACTCTCAGACGATACGTCCTCAGTTCTTGATCGATCGATCGATTTGTTTGTTTATTTATTTTACAAAATGTTAATTTGTGTATTTGCGTGACTCCATTTAATGTATTTAATATTGTACAATTTTATTTATTTTATTTTATTTTATTTTTGAACTTAAATTTTAATCTATCCTATTCTTTTAAAATTTTATTTTAAATAATGTATCATCATTATTCGTGGCCCTAATTTTATTTCTTATTTTTTATAGTTTTAATTAATAATTGTTTTTCTATTACAATTTAAATGCTGTTTTTTTTAAATTTTGGAATATACTGTATTTTAATTTTTAATTTAAAAACTACTTTACGTTTTAAATCCAATGTAAACTTTATAATTTTAATTTTGTTATTTTCATATATTCTCATTTCAATTTTTATTTCTTATTTTATTATACAAGTGCTGTGCACACCTATAAGTGACGAATTCACCGCAAAGCTGTTGAATTAGAAAATATTTAATGTAATGATATGATTTAGTGAATAAGTCGTTGGTGTGTCAATAAATAAATAAATAAAACTCTGTTGTATCGATAAAAACAGGCGATGCAAAAAGGTTTCTTTAGATACATAACACTTTATTTGTTAATACACATTATTCATAAATTACATATAGTAAGTCGACTGCCTGGGTCCGATCCCACAACTTGCAACTCGTAAAACGATGCTAATAGAAAAAAGGAGAAAGAGAAAAAAAACATATTTATTTTCCAAATGGACACAACAAAAAATAAAAGTAAAAAAAAAACTTAAATCTAAACAGAAAGTGTACACGTCTTGTGTAGGAGCTGGTGGCTTAATAATAACAGCCACTCGGGTCGATCTTTAAGTTAAGCCGTGCTTGCTTAGGTTGGTCTGTGGATGGGTGACCGCCCATTACATACCGAGTTTTCTCCGTGCCTCGGTAAGCAGTAGATCTTCGACAGTCGTTAGGTTAGGTTAGGTTAGGTTTCAGTGGCCCAAAAAGTCTGACAAAAAGTCTTACCAAAGGGTATCGTATTACCCAGTACTAACTGGGTTGTGGAGGTCAGATAGGCAGTCGCTCCATGTAAAATACTGCTATTCAGCTGCATCCGGTGAGAATGGAAGCCGACTCTAACATAGTTGAGGAAAGGTTAGGCAGATGATGATGATGAAAGAAGAGATAATATTGTGCATCTCACGGCTGCGCAAAATAGGCCCAGTTCAGCAAACTGCCGAGCAGCTAGTGCCCAACGCTGGTTTCCAACTGGACCTGAGAGTGTAATACCACTGGGTTACGACTGCTCTTAAATACTAAAATTATACCGGATGTAAAAGGACCCTTAACGAAGCGGAAAGGCATTTATTTTCCCCGTCATTGCGATATTTTTTTTGTTCCGTATCATACCTATAAGAAGGGATATGCTGCAGACCGTCAAACTGAACAACTTCCTCTATGGGTCCAATATCGTAAATGCGAATACATTATCAGCTGTCCCATACATTTGGGTGGAGTAGATATTGAAATTTAGTATAGCTCTGTCTCTTTCCCAAACTGGAATTACTCCTGCTTTAAGACGTCACCTTGTAGGAGAAAACCACTTTTAAAAGTTGATTGGTGATCGTGAGTGTACACGTCTGCCTAACCCTACGGGGATTACAAGCGTGGTTATGTATGTAAATACTAAATACTTATCTATTCGTCGCATAGCACGTATTGAGACGGTTCTTCCTTATGAGACTAGCTTACCTTGACCTATGCAGTGTTCACAGCGTCGTCGGCCAAGTTCGTGAGTAGACAAAGATAAAATATAGTTTCCATAATGTCTTTGCAGTGGAGGATAAACAATACTTAGAATTAGTAGTCTATACTAATATTATCTACTAGCTTTTTCTACTAGTTTTTGTTTATTCGGTCTTCGGGTATTGAATTATCAAAAACGCTGAGACACGTATAAATTAATTAATTTTCAATCGTCAGCCTAAACACTAAATTTGAAGATCCTAACTTCAAAACTGACGGATTTTCATAAAAACTTCCATCCCGTGTTTTACCCCTTTAGGGGTGGAGTTCCAAAAAATCCTTTCTTAGTGGATACTTACCCTTCACAAAGAACACTCCCTCTAAGTTTCATGTCTCTAGGACCAGCGGTTTGGGCTGTGTGTTGATATAACACTAAGTCAGTCAGTATACCATTTTATATATATATAGAGAGAAGATATTATCAAGAGGTAAAATTTGTTGTTCCGTATGGTGTCGGAGTTCCGTATGGTGTCGGACGTAAAAGAATAGCACCATCCCATATCTTCCCGTGGGTGTCGTAAAAGGCGACTAAGGGAATTACCAGAGAATGGGCAGCAGCGTTCTCTGTGTTTATAACAACCGTACTGCGATCGCCAACCCGCCTGCCAAGCGTGGCGATTATGGTAAAACCCCCCCAATGATGAGCGCAATTTGGGAAGGCCTATGTCCAGCAGTGAACGTCTTTCGGCTGAAATGATGATGATGAAAATTTGTTTCCAAGTTTGTATGTAGCGGGTAATCTCGGGAACTAAAGATCCAATTGAAAAAAATATTTCACTGGCAGAAAGCTACATTATTCGTGGGCGCTATAGGCTATAAATTATATTTATATCATGCTTATTAGCCGAGCTATGACAATTTTTGCGGAACAAATTCGCGGGCGAAGTAATAGTAAAGAGGTAAAGTTAATAAGTTTTTATGTTTGTTAGTTTGGAAGTAGGGGGTAATTTATGGAGCTACTGATTCGATTCTATTTTAAGGGTTCCGTACCTCAAAAAGAAAATACGGAATCCTTATAGGAGCACTCGAATTCCTTCATCCTCATTCTATCATTGGACGAGCAGAGATAAACAAAGCGTTATGCTTTCACATAAAGGATGTAAATAGACTCTTAAAATAACCGAAAGGCACTTGTTCTTTACGATTATTTTTTTTGTTCTATACCATACCTGGGAATCTTCTAATTACGGAGATATTGGGGGTCAAAGTTCCAACGTTTTCACAAGTTTTTTTTTTTAAATATATTTTTAATGTAAATTTTTCACTTTACACACCTCCACGACCCCCGTACTATTCAATCCATCCATCAGCACAATGCTTTGAGTGCTTACCGTCGAGTCCTACCGTAAAACGTGATTTTTCACCTGAAAAAAAGTCGTTTCCCAGCAATATTTTATGCGTAAAGTTAATACAATATATAAAACGTGACATTTAACCTGAAAAAAAAAAAATTGGCGTAAGTTACTTAGTTTGATGTACAGAATGCTAGGTTGACGGCTATGTGAAGGGTCTGTTTACACCCTGTATACTGTGCGAACCGTCAGTCTGTGGAATTCACTGACGGCTTCTTTGTTTCCCGATCATTATAATCTAGATCGCTTCAAAGTTCGAGTGGGTTTCTTCAAGGCAAGTGTGCTCCACCATAGGCCACGTCATCGCTTCACATCAGGCGAGCTGCGACCAAATGCATGCTTATTTAGTATAAAAAACATGTCTTCAATTTTTTGTGTCTAGGAATTGCCAGTTTCTTTACGATGTTTTCCTTTACCGTATTGAGAAACACGGATACGTCAAATTTAAAAAGAAAAAAACATCGATACAAAAAATTAATCGACAGCGAACATCACTAGTGTAGATTCTGGGGTCACGGAAATACTAAACAAACATTAGAAATACATCATATAATAAGACACGCTTGTCCTAGACAGACGTGGTTCGTATTATAATAGTTAAAAGGTAATACAATAATAATAATAGTGATTTAAGATAGAAATAACGTTTCGTTAAATAAAAGTTTGTGAAAAAGTGATGTGAGGGAGTGAATTTGTTTTTTAATTATTGAAGTAAATAAAAGGGTAAGCTATTTTGTATTTTCATGGCTTTTTTAGTTTTTTTAAACGATTTAGCACGTTTGTCTCTCGAGGAGCTCGTGGCTAAATAACGGCCGCTCGGATCGATCTTTAGGTTCAGCCGTGCTTACCTAGGTTGGTCTGTGGATGGGTGACCACCCATTACATACCGAGTTTCCTCCGTGCCTCGAAAAGTACGTTAAGCCGTTGGTCCCGGCTGTCATTTGTAGATCTTTGACTGTCGTTAGGTAGTCAATGGCCCAAAAAGTCTGACAACCAGTCTTACCAAGGGGTATCGTATTACCCAGTACTAACTGGGTTGTGGAGGTCAGATAGGCAGTCGCTCTATGTAAAATACTGGTATTCAGCTGCATCCGGTTAGACATAGTTGGGAAAAGGCTAGGCAGATGATAATGGATTGACGGATTTTAAGTAATTTTTTTAAACGATTTAACATCTGTATTTGAAGATGTTACTAGTCCGCTCAGACCAATTAAAAAACCAAGACAGCGCTGCGAAAAATACAGTGAAGCAAGTGCAAAACTACGCCCTGCTCTGTGCATACACGTACACATGTACATCAAACTACAACTAAACTACGCTCAAAACTACGCTCAATAAGTGCACACATGTGTATGAAACCGGCTTCATGTCACTGTTGACAGCGCTGTGTGTTGGTTTTTTATTTTTTCTGAGCTTGTCCGTTAATCCGTAAGTCATTCGGTAGGTTCCTAAAAGTATTTTTTGTTCATATAAATAGGCGCTTTTCATTCAACATACAGGGTGTAAACAGACCCTTTACGAAGCCGTCAACCAAGAATTATGTTCATCAATCTAAGTAACTTTACGCAAAAACTATTGCAGGGAAACGATTTTTTTTTTGGGGTGAAAAAACACGTTTTACGGTAGGACTCAATGTTACGCTAACGTTAAATTAATAAATATAAAGGGTGTAAATAGACCCTTAACGAAGCCGAAAGACACTTGTTCTCCCCGTCATTGCGATCATTTTTTTGTTCTACACCATACCTGGGAACCTTCTAGTTACGGAGATATTGGGGGTCAAAGTTTTCACAAACATTTCACAAGTTTTTTTTTTAAACAAGTTTTTAATATTATGACTTTATTTTAAATGCCTCGACCATCCTTGTAGTATTCAATGTATCCATCAGCACAATGTTTTGAATACATTGAGTCCTACCGTAAAACGTGATTTTTCACCCCAGAATAAAAATCGTTTCCCATCAACATTTTTCTCGTAAAGTTACTTAGTTTGATGTACAGAATGCTTGGTTGACGGCTTCGTAAAGGTCCTTTTACACCTTGTATTTACCATACATAATAGAAAATATTTTGAGTCAATAAATAACCAAATGTTTTATAAATAAAACTTTGGAAAGAAAAAATATTTACAACTTTTTTAAATGGTATTCGAAAGATCTTCGCCGAGTAACCCGCACCTTCATTTTACAACACTAGCAAACATAGTATGTACACTTAGTTTTGTTTTTATTTCGAGCTAACTCAAGGTTACAATAACAATTCAAATATTTTTCGTATCTTGCAAAACCTATCGTAATAACCTCCTCCTTTTTTAAGTCGGTTAACAAAACAAAATCACGCGAAAAACAGGTTTTTCTGTAGTAACGAGGAGAACAAACAATCGTAAAAAAACTTGCTATTTGTGCAAGAAATTAATATCTCATCTTCAAACGGTCTATTACCGAGTAATTTTCAAGTTACGTTTTATTTTATGTATGAGTATTACTAGCCGTTGACGCGACCTTCGTTCACGTAACATTATTATTTATAAAAAATATTTCGCTTTGAAACAGATTTTGTTAACAAATTCTAGGGTTTGAATTTTTTTGCACGGAACCCTAATTCTTATTCTAAAATAAAAGTACAATTTTTGTCTGTCTGTCTGTTTGTTCCGGCTAATCTCCGAAAACGCTGAACCGATTATGACGGGACTTTGACTGGCAGATAGCTGATGTTGTAAGGAGTAACTAGGGTTACTTTTATTTTAGAAAAATGATTAGAGTACCGTCTTTTTCTTCATCGTGTCGCTGGCATGACAATTTTTATATTTTGTTAGCTCAGAACCTCGCCACTTCCCCCACGTCGTCGGTGGCAGCGCAGACGTCATTTGGGCTACATGTTTTTGGGCTAAGAGGGCAGGATGGAGCATAGTTTGCGACACAGCTCCACAACCACACCCTGCTGCTGTTTCATTGTTTTACGATGTTGGAGTTACATCTTCCTACTCGAGTCAGAGAACCGTGAAAAAAGAATTAAAACCCATGAAATTGTTAATAAAATCCGATTCAATTATAAAAGTAGTCTTATACAATGTGTCCGGTCATGGACTAGCGATATTCTAGGTATTTATAAAACAACAATTTTAATACTTATCCATTTCCCTGTTATTTGGCAGCCATTTTGTTTTATCATACAAATAAAAACATATCTGTCAAAGTTTTGTGCTTACTGAGATAAAAATAGGCTTATAAGAAGGGCAAAGATTTTGTCTATCGTTTACATTATGAAACGTAACGTTCACGTAATCGTAACTTAAAGCAAAAAAAAAATTAAACTCCAGAAATATATGAAAACAATTTTTTTGACAACAAATTCTTTGCAAATCAACAAATTCGTAAAACAGAATACCTAATAAGTTGTTATGTCGCTAGTCCAAGACCGGACACATTGTATATTTAAATCTCGCGTCACGGTGTTTGTGGTCGCACTCCTCCGAAACGGCTCGACCGATTTTTGTGAAATTTGTTATGTATATTAAATAGGTCGTAAAGTATATTTCACACCGCTACGTGATTAGGGCGCGAGCGAAGACGCGGGGAAAAGCTAGCATTTTTATAATAATTTCACGCTGACGAAGGTAGCTTGCTACAGCTAGTTATTAATACGATGCTTTTTATTTCACAGGTCAAAATGAAACAGGTTTTCTTGGCCGTCACGTTTTTGGCGCTGCTGACCGTACCTGCAAGATGTCAGAACGGTCGTAGGGTCGGCAAATTCGAAGAGGTTTTCTCGTGGAAGCAAATTACATATGACATCAATGGTATACAGGGTAAGTAAATAGTTATTAAAAAAAGTCGTTGAAAAAACTAAAAAACCCGACTGAAAAAACTAAAAAGCATAAAACAAGCACATTTTAAATTAAACAAAAGTTGGAAGCTGACGGCACCCATTTGAATATAAAATTATGAAAATATAATGGGACATACATACATACAGGTCAAAAACATAACCCTCCTTTTGGGCTTCGCCGCAGTCGGATAAAAATTAAAAGAGGACGGTTAATAAAACTTTACTTTCGGAAGTCGGAGACCTTGTTTATTTCATTGACTTTATTACCACCAAGTTCAGAAAATAATAGTACATTTTGAAATAAGTGGGGAAACTCTGTTCTGGCATTCGAGGCGGAACTCACACCCGAGCCGCAGGAGAGGTTATTATGGAACCGAGAAGTGCAGTAACCAATGCCAACGTGTATCAAACGACACGACGTTTATCAATACATTTTCGAAGAAATAAAATAATAGAGTGAAAAGTATTTTTGTGATGAGCGCGGAAAAAAAGCAAATTAAATCATAGTTTCATAATAATTCATGACAAAAATACTTTTCGTTCTATTAGTTTATATCTATTACTTATTTTCCTATAGGTTTTGATTCCCTTGTAACGTCTCAAAATATACAAAAAAGACGGTCATCATATGTTTTGATCGCGTTGATTTACAAGTTTGATTTTTTCACTACTCCAAAGGGCAGACCTGAGTATTTGTTACTAATTTCAGCTCGATACCTTCATGCGTTTCTGAGAAACAGGGTCTTGACAGACGGACAGAAAGACGGCCAACAGAGTGATCCGATAAGGATTCCGTTTTTGCCGACTGAATCCTAAAAATAGTTAATTTATTTTGGCATTGACGAAATCACCACGTTATGTTAATTCCTCATACTAATAAATATTATTTGTATTCTTAAATTATCTCTATGGATATCAGTGGCGAAGGTTCCATACAACTCGATTCCTGCCGGCTTCCCTTTGAAAAATGGCACAGTCAGTATTCTATAGACAAATAATATAATCACATTAAAGATATGTACTCCGGCTTACCTTTTACAAAAACTGACCCTTCGCTACTGATGGGTATACAACATTAGTTTTAGTATATGCGAAACCTGAAACACGTGTCTAGTATTTTTTATTTAAAGAATCTATGTACACAAAAATGTATCATGAAAAATCACAAAGTTATAAGCTGGTTTTGTTACCTAATTGTCCGCACATAAACGTGGTCACCACGCAGCACGCCCGCGCGCGCGCCTCCAGCGTCATCTTAAGCTCATTGATAATAATAATTTGGCGGTAGGTACCTAAATGATTGCGATAGGTACTTAGGTACTTAATGTCGCTCGGTGTCCAACTTGTAACTTTTTTTTTTAAATTACTTATTCTGAACAAACTATATAATATCACTCGTTTTGCCCCCGGCTCTACTCGCCTCAATTTACGTCGTGCTGATATCAAATACTTAAATATTAATAGACAGATAAAACAAAGTCTAGACCAAAAGAATAGACTCTTCTGACCTTTAATAGGCAATACAACTCAAAATTGAAAACATGTTACCGAACTCAGACTTAACACTAAAAGCATTTTTCGAAATATAAATTAAAAGAAGAAGGAAGGAAGGAAGTATTTTTCGAAGTTAAAGTATGAAATTGTAGATTTGTATGGACGATTTCGTGAAAAGTGATATTTCCATACTAATGTTTTTTTATTTTTCTCGGAAACGTCTGAACCGATTATGATGCAATTGCAAACTATTGTTAGAGAGAAAAAAGCTGCGCTGCACTGCGCATCTTAAATTCTCAAACACAATCTATGACAAAAATATACCTACTTGAAATAGTGAAACCGACGGCACATTGAAACAGGTGTTTTGACACACTACCCTATGAGGTAATATGCAACTACCAGTGCGGTATTTAAACTCTAAAAGGTACGTCATTTAACAATTAAACCAATTAAAATGGAATTCGGAAAAAATATAACTTACGTCAAAGTTACAAACAAAACAAAATGTGAGTAAAAGACGGCAATTTCATAGTTAGAGACCTATTACTTATTCCCCAAAATGAAAACCATAACTAAAAAAACACATGTTAAAAACATATAAACAATTCGAACTGACAGCCCAAAATTTGGCGACGAGTTTGGCACTTTCAGTAGCGTCCATCAGCTCCTGTCATATGCAAACAACAGGACACACAGACACGATATCAAGTGTCCTATCGTTTGTGGGGCAACACCAGAGCAGAGTTGTCTAGGAATCTCCACCTGAACAGGTTTTCCTTGCCAACCTGTGTCCGGAGCCTATTCAAAGACTTGCAGGTCGGCCATGGCAACTCGTGTCCAAATACATATTGTAATTAAAACGTTAGTTATGTTAATTATTGAGGCCTTTAGTGTGGGACGCAACATGTGTCGATACTCTTGTGCCAACTCATCTTCCTAGCTCATCGTGCTGTGCTGGGGCTGCAGCTGCGGCTGCGGAGAACCTCAAGCGGCGTAAATATAGTAACCTTATTGGTAACTACATTATCGAGCCAATTGTGGTTGAAACCGACCAAGGACCGTGAGGTCCGAGTGCTCACAGCCTTTTCAAGGACATTTCAAAATGCTTAGTTGACACTTCCCGTGACCCAAGGGCTGGCTTTTACCTTGGTTACCATACATCATGGCAACGCCGCCAGTCTCTTGGGTACATTACCAGTTGACAGCGTTGTGGAGGAGTTTTTGACGCCATTTTTTAAGTTTATTGTTAAGTTTAGTGACTTTAGGTTATTTTAATTTATAAATGTATATAATATTTAGGTGAAAAATACTTTTCATCTATACTTATACTTATATAATATTATAAAGCTGAAGAGTTTGTTTGTTTGGTTGAACGCACTAATCTAAGAAACTACTGATCCGAATTGAAAAATTCTTTGAATGTTGGATAGCCCATTTATCGAGGAAGGCTATATAACATCACGCTGCGACCAACAGGAGCAGAATATTTATGAAAAAGATTGCAAAAACGGGAAAAAATCCAAACGCAGGCGAAGTTGCGCGGGTCAGCTAGTTTACAATAAAATAAAATACCAGTTGATGGCAATAGGTTCGCCCTTATTACATGGGGAATTCAGCATTACTCAACTTGACATAACTAGCAAATTTATTAATTATTACTAGCAAATTGATTATATATCAATTTGAAGAAAACAGAAAAAAAAACAGTTATGCATAAAAACCCATAAGATTTTTTTTCGTGTCTTTTAGTATATTTTATGGTAATTAATTGAAAGTGAAAAGGTATTTTAGAAAACTATAATTAATTACCTAAACTATGTATTTTGGACAGCGTCCTTGTTTAAAAAGTGCAAAAATAAATCATTCTGTTTAGTAAGATTTCACTTTTAAACTACTAAACTGGTTGGATTTGTTTGTCAAAAAGCAGGATTTCTTCATCATCATTTGATCATTCTTCTGCCTTTATTTATTTAAATTCAAATTCAAAATATTTTATTGTGGGCATATGTTAGTTACAGGTCTAAACAATAAATTTAAGTTCCAATATGTCTTGCCTAACAGGCATACAATAATTATGTAGTGGCATTACATTTAAAATTATTTTACATGTCATATTTGGTTATTAACTTATTATAAATGTCAAAATATGAATAAACAGTCAAATTAATACATGGTCAACAATTCATTCAATGGTTCAAGACATCTTGGATCGTGTAGTATGCTTTCTCAATTAAAAATTTACGCAGTTTATTTTTAAATACTGGAAGTTCCTTAGTACTCAGAATAGGTATTTTTTTGTATATTCATCGTATCGTTTTTTCGTTTTTTTTTATCGTGTTTTGTTTATCGTGTGGTTAGTGCCTAACCTGGTGTTAGAGTTTATTTATACCGCCCATAGGCCTCTGACTTGTCTTTACATGCCGTCAAGAAATATCTCTCAGGCATGCTGCTTTTTCACGATGTTTTCCTTCACCGAAGCAAGTGATATACAATACACACATGAATCCGGAAAATCAGAGGTGCGTGTCTTGGGTTCGAACTCGAGACCTATGACTTGGCAGTCCGACGGTCACACCACTGGCTATTCCTGCACTGGCCACAATATACAAGTTGTAAACGGACCCTTCAAGAAGCCGTCAACCAAGCATTACGTACATCAAAGTGCGTTACATTGAGTCATATCATGATTAAACTGTGATTTTTCACATCCCAAAAAAAATCGGTTCCCAGTTTCCTAGCAATAATTCTTGCTTCTTCTCGCACGTGGAACACGAACGCGCCGTCGACACGGCCTGTCGTCATAAGACGGCCGGACGACGAGCTAGCCCATAACTCGCCGTCCACAAACCCGCGCCAACGGTGGCCGGGAGCCACCACGTGACCCCCGACGCCCAGGGCGTCAGGTTCTTTCCCTCTCACGTCCCGCCACCTCCTTCACTAGCATGACTGCTTCGCAGAAGGAGGTGACGGCTTCCCATTCTCTCTCGCTCCGGACCATGGACCAGGACCAGGGCCGGACGCGAGAGATCGCCGCCACAAATCGCCAATACGGGGACACGGCGGTGCTCCGCCCAAGCGGGGCAGACCGCCACGGTGTGCTCCACCGTGTCCTCCGGACGATACACCCGGGCGTTTCCTCCCGCCCGATTTGGTGCAGGAACGTCCCGAAACAACCGTGTCCGGTGAGGACCTGCGTCAGGCGGTAGGTTAGGGGGCCGTGGTACCTCTCTAGCCACTCCTCAAAGAATAATTCTTGCTTAGAGTTACTTATTTTGTTATAAGATTTTAAATTATCATGGTTACTACTGTGAGTTCCCGATATTTCGGCGCTGTTGCAAGCACCATGATCACAGGTCATCATCATTCATCATTCTCTTGCCCTTATCCCAATTCATTTGGGGTCGGCGCAGCATGTCTTCTTCTTCCATACTTCTCTATTACTCGTCATCTCATCAGACACCTCCTTTCTTGCCATATCATCCTTCACACAGTCCATCCATCGTTTCTTTGGTCTTCCTCTACTCATATACCCATCCACATTCATACTCAAAACTTTCCTCACAACATTTTCCTCATTCCTCCGCATCACATGCCCATACCACGACAACCGATTACCACACAACTTAAACATGGTAAATATCCCGTATCTAGTGTTAATGATACTTAGTTTGATGTACAGAATGCTTGGTTGACGGCTTCGTAAAGGGCTTACATTACACCCTTGTACCTATAAGATAAAATCACGCCCGTATATCCCAACAGGTTAGACGCATATGACCTATATTTACACATTTCACATAACATCACGCCTGTAATCTCCGAAGGGTTAGGTAGAGGTGTACCTAATAGTACAACCACATTTCGCCAGTTAAGCCAGTGTCGCACATCTCTGATGGAAACACAGCCTTATGCAAAGGTACATTGATTAATTCGCCAGTATTATTATAACTAGAAGACGGGATATTTACCATGTTTATTGTTTTCTTTGAGTTCCCGATATTTCGGCGCTGTTGCAAGCACCATGATCACGGATAAACTGAAGTTATTGCGGGCGGGTGTTTATGAGCAGACAAATCGGTCTACCCTCTTTCTTGTTCGTTTCTTGCACTCAGTACCGCTACCACTGTCATTCACAACTCGATTCTGTTCCCGACACACGAAACTCACTGTGTCTGCTCGCGAACTTTTTTCGGCACTATTCCGCTTTTTACACAGCTGGACCACTGGTTTCCAGGCTTTCGACAGTTGAAACCCATCCTCCCGATTGAAGTTCTTATATTTGGTGATCTCAATAGCTTCTCTAACGAGTCTAGGGATATAGTGGCGTTATGTCGAGATGACCTGAGGGTTGTGTAACTCAATCCAGTGGTTCGATCCTCGCCAGTATTGTATAATTTCCAACATTGTCATCAACCGGACACCGGTTCCGGGCTGCTATTTGGAAATTCGTGATGAAAAAACCTAATTTCACTTTGCCGGACCTTGGAATCGGACCCAGGAACTCTTGCTCAGCAGCGGTGCTTACGTACGAGCACTACACAATTTTTGATATTATGCCTAGCCCGTTCCCAATTAGGTTGGGTTGGTTCTTGGTGAGACTGGTCGTCAAACTTTTTTGTAACGACTTTCAAATATCTATAAATCTCTTTATACAACATTAGTTTTAGTATATGCGAAACCTGAAACACATGTCTAGTCTAGTTTATGTAAAGAATCTATGTACAAAATTTCAAAACTGTATCATGAAAAATCACAAAGTTATAAGCTTGTTCTGTTACCTAGTTGTCCGCACAAAAATGTGGTCACCACGCAGCGCGCGCCTCCAGCGTCGTCTTGATCTCATTGATAATAATAATTTGGCAGTAGGCACCTAAATTATTGCGATAGGTACTTGTCGCTCGGTGTCCGACATGTAGCCTTAACTTAGACAAAATATAACATGGTTTAAAAATTATTGGAATCGATTCAGTTATTTACTTATTTTGAACAAACTATCTTCAGGTTTGCATATACTAAAAAAAATGTTGTAATATAGATGGTCACCCATCAAGGAACCAACCTCGGCAAGTGCTGCTTAACCTTGAAGATCGACCCGTGCGGCTGTTATTATTTAGCCACGAGAACACTATTGATACCTAGTGGAAAATACTACGTAGTACAAGACAAAGCTATTTTACCAAACGTTGTTAAATTGCATTGATACTATAGTGACTTCATCATCTGCTTAGCCTTTTTTTCCCAACTATGTTAGGGTCGGCTTCCAGTCTAACCGGATGCAGCTGAATACCAGTATTTTACATGGAGCGACTGCCTATCGGACCTCCACAACCCAGTTGGTACTGGTTAATACGATACCCCTTGGTAAGACTGGTTGTCAGACTTTCTGACCACTGACTACCTGTAACGACTGTCAAAGATTTACAAATGACAGCCGGGACCAGCGGCTTAACGTGCTTTCCGAGGCACGGAGGAAACTTGTTATGTAATGGGTGGTCAGTGGTCACCCATCCACGGACCTATCCTAGGCAAAAGCGGCTCAACCTGATATTAAAATGTCGTATGAATAAAAAAAAATAACTACAACTAATTAAATAATACATTAAACATAAGGATGATGAACACACGTGTTTGATGACACCATAATAACAGCATCGAATCACGATTTTCTGTAATTAAAACATTAATGACCGTGTAAACATAGATATTAAACAAATCCGATGTAAATGCATATTTACATCGGATTGCATGCAGATACCAAGCTCGACGAGAAGCTCATGGCTAAAGGTCACAGCACACTGTATATCAACTCGAAAAGGGATCGTCACCGTATCAACTCGAGTCGTTAAGTATTCTTTGTATGAAACTCCCTACTGCAACGCACACTAATTGGAATCGTAACGTAATCGCCTCGCCTCGGGACAAGCTCACGAACCACGGTGCGGTGCGTGGTCTACTCGCTTACGGTTCGTCGTCCCCGCGCTTATGTTTCTCCATACCCGAGCTTACGTCTCTTCGTCCACCCTTAGGCACACTAGTGTTGCCACACGTGCTGTCATTCACAGGGCAACTGACTTACATTTAAAAGCCGTGAGCGCGGAGTCGCCTAGCCGTCGCCGAGTCGACGGTTGACGCCTGTTTGACGGCGAGGCGAAAGGCGATACGGTGCCGAACCCTTTCCGATTTGATATGTGTGCTGAGACCTTTAATAATAACAGCCGCTCGGGTCGATCTTCAGGTTAAGCCGCCCGTGCCTAGGTAGGTCCGTGGATGGCTAAGTAAAAAGTTTCCTCTGTGCCTCTGAAAGGACACTAAGCCGTTGGTCCCGGCTGTCATTTGTAGATCGTTGACAGTCGTTACATGTAGTCAGTGGCCCGAAAGTCTGACTACCGGTCATTTCAACGGCTATCGTATTACCCAATACTAACTGGGTTGTGGACTACCGACAAGCTGTCCCTCCATGTAGTAAAATAAGTACTGAATTCAGCTGCATCGTCCGTAACCGGGACCTTATATTTTCTTCTAGATCTGAGTCATAAAGCTATCAAATTAATAAAGCCGGCTTAGCAGCTATTTATTCATTCTTAAATAAACTAACTTAATTTAATTTGCACATACCGAGACCTTATATTTTCTTCTAGATCTGAGCTGTTCTCATAAAGCTATCAAATTAATAAAGCCGGCTTAGCAGCTATTTATTCATTCTTAAATAAACTAACTTAATTTAATTTGCACATACCTACCTAGTACCTCACCTGTTTTGCCAAATATGATTTCAAATATTGCTGCACTCCGATCCTATACTTACAGTATTGATACTCCGATATTTTGAATGCCTGGATCGTATCCTGCCACATTGTCCAAAATGGCATAATCAGTCTAAAGGGTGTAAACGGACCCTTCACAAAGCCGTCAACCAAGCATTCTGTACATTAAACTAAGTAACTTTACGCAAAAATTATTGCTGGGAAACGACTTTTTTTTGGGGTGAAAAATCACGTTTTACGGTAGGACTCGATGGAAAGCACTCAATGAATTGTTCTGATGGGTGGTTTGAATAGTACGGGGGTCGTGGACGTGTTTAAAGTAAAAATCTTTTATTAAAAACATGTATTTAAAAAAAAAAACTTGTGTAAAAGTTAGAACTTTTACCCGGAATATCTCCGTTACTAGAAGGTTCCCAGGTATGGTCTAGAACAAAAAAAAATATCGCAAAGACGGGGAGAAAAAGTGTCTTTCGGCTCCGGTAAGGGTCTATTTACACCCTTTATTAAAAACAAAAAAACTAAATAATAACAAAACATTCCCTGTAATTTTACCTCTAGACCTTTACACCCGTATCCTAGTCGAATTGATAACTTGAGTAAAAGCAATCATTTAAGAAACCTTTTTTATTGTCTAGTTCAGTAATTGCTTGAAGAACTGTCAAAAGTTATGATTCTTAGCTTTGTTTCCTTTGACGGTTCTTACTTCGTTTAAATTCTTGTCTATTGCTTAAAAATGTTTACATAAGTAATTACTTAAACTCAAGTAATTACTATAACTTGCCTATAGATACGGGTGTGAATTACGATACGATACGGTACGGTACGATACTTGGAAAAGAGGTCGAAGCCATTCGATACGATCCTAAAAATGTATCGCATAGTTTCGATCCGGATCTGAAGTATAGATATATCGAAATACAAGTATAAGTGCAGCACTAGTGTCAAGACTGTTCGTTAAGTCTCCACACGTATCTATGTACTTAGGATTTCTCAGTAATTCTAAAGTAATGTTTACATAGCTTTATCCTTATTTACTTTGTTGATTGGTAATTTTGTCAGACAAAAATAGTACCTACCTACTAAAATTCAAGAGGTTTTCCCCCGGCTGCTATTTGTAGATCTTTGACAGCCGTTAGAGGTAGTCAGTGACCAGAAAGTAAAAGCCAGCCCTTGGGTCACGGAAACCGTCAACTAGGCATTTCGAAATTTCCTTAAACAGGCTGTGAGCACTCGGAAACCACGGCCCCAGAGTTACAACCACAAACGGCTGGAAAATATAGTTTTCACAAAGGTCCGGTATTTACGCCGCATGAGGTACTCTGCCGCCGCAGCGGCAGCCCCAGCACAGCACGATGAGTTTGGAAGATGTGATGGCGCAAGAGTATCGACACATCAGCAAAAAATAATCCTATCCTAACTAATATTATAAATGCGAAAGTAAGTTTGTTTGTAACATTTTCACGTCTAAACCACTGAACCGATCATCCTGATACCGACAGCTGTAAACCTCATTTTCAAGAGCATAAAATATTAACCCTCCCCTGCCTGTACATTCTAGAAATTTGCAAATTTGTTCAAAAATACCCACTGTTTTACACTACACGAGAAAATATACAGTCAAGATACACATTACGCCATAAAAATAGACTAAACATACCAAGCTCTAAGCTAAAAATGCACTCAACAAGTGCCCTAGTCATGTCAATGAAGGTCTTATAATAAATTACCGGAAATTATTAAAAATATACAAAAATTTAATCCATTCATAAACAAATTACAACAAATTATTATTATGTAAATGCTATTATACTATTAATGAATATCTAAATGACAAATTTTAAATTAATAATTATGATTCACTAATTACTTTGAATGCCAACTAATTAATAGTAAAATAAAAGCCGTCTTCCTCTACCTTGCTGTGCCCTTACAGGGTCCATATTTATGTACCTAGCTTTAAGCCCTTTGTAACATCTTTTTTACAATACGGAATGCAAAATAAATGAATAAATAAATCCTGAAATTTTGCATATACGTTGTCAAGTGCACAGAAACGGACATAGGGTACCTTTCATCCCAAATAAAAGTACTGTTCCCGAATCCCGAGAAAAAGACAACAATAACGTTCTTATGATAATAGATGGCGCCACGTGTCTTTCGAATCATGATTCAAATTATTATAGAAAAATCAGTAGTTTAATTATTGTCAAATTCTAAATTAACGCGAACGATGTCGCAGGCAAAAGCTAGTGTGTAATAATCATAAGAACTGATATTTCACCTGCGACACACAATAAATGAATATGAATTCAATCGTGAAGGAACATCTTAAGGAAATATTTACTAATAAATAACAATAGTAGGTAATTAGGTGACTACATCAGTCTGCGGTTTGCAACTCATAGACACAAATAATACCTATGTAATCCTGTAATCACACAACAGTACAAGTTTTTCCGGTTAATAAGATTCGTCATTTATCTATTACAAGTAGGAATTTCCAAAGACTTCCAGCTCAGCCAACAACTCGTGTCCAGCACGCAAAAATGGGTTTCAAAAAATTTATTTTCTTTAAAAACTTTTGTGATTACTAGCCTAACAAGAAAGAATCTTCCTCCACTCGTAGCATGCCACCGTAGGAACGGGTTTTATCGACGGAAGAATAGACAAAATGACAGATCAACAAAAGAAATCTTGGTTCCGGCTGTCATTTGTAGATCTTTGACAGTCGTTACAGGTAGTCAGTGACCCGAAAGTTTGACAACCAGTCCTACCAAGGGGGTATCGTTTTACCCAGTACTAACTGGGTTGTGGGGGTCAGATAGGCAGTCGCTCCATGTAAAATAGACTGGAAGCCGACCCCGACAAAGATGGGAAAAGGCTAGGCAGATGATGAGTTAGTTACAGGTCAAGCTAATAAAAGTGTGTTAAAATAACTGAAAAATTTGACTAATGGAACAAAAGATGTTCATAAAAAGATACATACATAAAAGACTGTATCGTATTTTTTTTTTTTTCGGATTGGAAGTCATCAAATGACCCCCCCATCCCTCCCCACTCTGGGCGGAGCGGAAGGGAGTGTCAGACTTGTACTGACTAAAACCCATCCATGTTCCTTCTTAGCCCTTTGTGATCCAGGGCCACGGTATCTCTTTCGAACAGTCCCGCAGCCCTGGCAGGCATCGGCCCATGCGGACCCCTACTTATTTGCTGACATCAGACTGTATCGTTCAAAGCTAATAACCATGCAATATACGGAATTAATTACCAATAACAGCTGTGTTAACTGTGTTCGCGATTTAGTTACCAAACATGTTAACAATACAATTTAACATTAACAATAGAAACGGGATAATTACCATGTTTACTGATTCAATTGAGACCCACCCGCAATAACTTCAGTTTATCCGTGATCATGGTGCTTGCAACAGCGCCGAAATATCGGGAACTCAAAGAAAACAATAAACATGGTAAATATCCCGTCTTCTAGTTATAATAATTTTAGTGACCATGAAAGTTTAAAATCTTTAAAACATTTAAAAAAGATTCAGTAGTCCAAGTTGTCATTCTGAAATCGACTTAATCGACACGTAAATAAAATTGATGTTATTTCAAATGGAAACTACAGTAATCGGAAACAAATATTTCAATATACTGTGGTTTTTTTTTCTACGTTACAAACAAGTATTGTTTGAGTATCAATTATATTTCCCACGATGCTTAAAAAAAATAGTGATCTCTGATGTCATACATTAATGAAGTCATTTATCGGTATTTTTTATTTGCTGATATTTTAGTTTTTTTAATTAATCCGACTTGGAAGACATCCCATAAAAGACAGCAGAAATGATAGTGTTCCTTTTTGATTTCATTAACTGGGTTGTGGAGGTCAGTTAGGCAGTCGTTCCATGTAAAATACTGGTATTCAGCTGCATCCGGTTAGACTGGAAGCCGTCCCTAACATTGTTGGGAAAAGGCAGGCAGATGATGCGGCCAGGCTATTTATTAACTGACTTCTTATACAGGAGGAGGTTATGCATTCCACCAGCATCTTTTTTACCCGACTGCGCCGAAGCCAAAAGGAAGGGTTATGATTTTCTGCCAGGGCTGCGGGACTGTTCGAAAGAGATACCGCGGCCCTGGAACACAAAGGGCAGAAACATGGATGGGTTTTAGTCAGTACAAGTCTGACACTCCCTTCCGCTCCGCCCAGAGTGGGCATTTGATGATTACCCAACCGAAAAAAAAAAAAAAAAAAAAAGAGTTATGATTTTAGAAGTCTGTGTATGTCTGTTTGTATTTAAGTATATTCCTCCGTAACGCCTAAACTATTCATCCGATTTTGATGAATAAGGTGTCAATCGATTCGTTATTATGACCCGGGTAACATTTTAACCGACTTCAACAATAGGATGAGTCGATTTAACCTTGTAAACTCAGATTTTTTAGTTGTACCTCACAAATGCAGACAGTTGAAGACAGTTTCAGATGGTTGTTCCGGGTCTGGCGGTTTGTGTATGTGAGTTTCAATGTTTGTAAACGCACCCACGATACAGGAGAAATTTCTAGTGTAGGGAAACGTTTTTTAAAAAAAAGAAGAATCCTTGTTAGAAATATCTATTTGACTTAGCCTTTAGATAGTTTTTATGGCTTTATATAATTTTTTTTTTGTTTTTCGGCCCAATAATATAATAAATCAACAATAATAATACAATCCTGAAATAGGTACTTTTAATTTTTCGTGTTCTGTAATTTTTGCTTACACTCATTGGTAAACTAAAAAAGCATGAATTTATATATTAAAGTGTAGAATATCGCGTGACCGTAAGTATATTTGACTATTTTTAGGGTTCCGTACCCGAAGGGTAACCAACGGGACCGTATTACTAAGCCACCGCTGTCCGTCCGTCTGTCTGTCAGCGGGCTGTATCTCGTGATCCGTAATAGATGCACAGTTGAAATTTTCACAGAATGTGTATATCTGTTGCTGCTATGATAACATTATCTGCCTAGCATTTTTCCCTACTATGTCGGGGTCGGCTTCCAGTCTTACCGGATGCAGCTGAATACCAGTACTTTACATGGAGCGACTGCCTATCTGACCTCCACAACCCAGTTAGTACCGGGTAATACCATAACCCTTGGTAAGACTGGTTGTTAAATAAAAATTAATGGGGGCTCCCCTGCAACGATGGGAACACTTCATGCGGAGTCCGACTCGCACTTGTCCGGTTTTTTTTTTATATTTTAAATGCAGCCAGTTACTCAGTAAATAACCGTGGCACAAAAAAACGCGGTTATAATATTCTTAAACGTTTTTTGACTGACATTTCCTTGTTAAGAACACAACAACGATTTGGCGATTATAAAAAGTTGATTATGGGATCGGTTTAGTATTTGGGGCATCCCCATTACTGATGTCAAGATTGCTTTAGGATTTTGGGCATCCTCAAGACCCATATTATCTCCGGTTTAACTTTTACATTGTTCGGAAGACAAGTCAAAGTGATAACTTTTGTAGAAGTAATTATTTTACTTAAGATACGATTTTTATTCTTTAGTTTAGTAATTGCTTAAAGTTAGAACTGTCAAAAGTTAGAATTCTTAGCTTTACTTTCTTTGATGCACACTGCTCGCAGAACGAATGGCCTATGGGGCCAAAAGTTCTGGAGTTACGACCGCGAACTGGAAGACGTTGCGTTGGAAGGCCTCCCACTAGGTGGACCGATGACCTGGTGAAGGTTGCAGGGATCCGCTGGATGCGAGTCGCACGGGACTAGTTAATGTGGCGATACTTGGGGGAGGCCTATGTCCAGAAGTGGACGTCTTTCGGCTGAAATGATGAGGACTTTCTTTGACGGTTCTTACTTCGTTTAAATTGTTATATTTTTTTTTTTTTATTATTTGCAGAAGTAATTTTACACTTAAACTCAATTAATTACTTTAACTCAAGTAATTACTTTAACTCACGTAATTACTTTAACTCAAGTAGTTACTTAAACTCAAGTAATTACTTAAACTCAAGTAATTACTATAACTTAACTATTGATAGACTTGGAATAGCCTGTCTTTAGGACCTCAATTCTCTTTTTTACTTAAGCACAACAACAATTTAAAATGTTGATAAATATAATTCGTTTCGGATTCGGGGCATCCCCAAGACCCAACTCCAGTTTTTTATAGTTGGGATGACGCGTCAAAGTTGATTGCCTAAAATGCCTTTTTACCCGACTGTCAAAGAAGGGTTATTATAATAACCGATTTGAAAGAGTCCGACCGAGAGGATTGTTGAAAAAAATAATAAAAGGTTTTTTTATTTCTTTGCATAAGGAAAGAGGAAAAACAATAATCAGCTGATCAATGCCTATAATTATTTATAATTTGGTTGAATTTTGCAAATATAAATTTACTAGCTTTGGCCTACATGAAACAAAGGCCTTTTTTTTTCAGTAACAAACATTATAAGCTCTCACTCCCTCTCATTGAATTTCATCATTATCATCACCTGCCTAGCCTTTTCCCAACTATGTTGGGGTCGGCTTCCAGTCTAACCGGATGCAGCTGAATACCAGTATTTTACATGGAGCGACTGCCTATCTGACCTCCACAACCCAGTTAGTATTGGGTTATACGCTACTCCTTGGTAAGACTGGTTGTCAGACTTTTTGAGCTACTGACTACCTAACGACTGTCAAAGATCTACAAATGACACCCGGGACCAACGGCTTAACGTGCTTTCCGAGGCACGGAGGAAACTCGGTATGTAATGGGTGGTCACCCATCCACAGACCAACCTAGGCAAGCACGGCCTAACCTAAAGATCGATACGAGCGGCTGTTATTTTTTAGCCACGAGCTCCTCCGTGCATTTGCTCCATGTAAAGCACTGGTATTCAGCTGCATCCAGCTAGATTGGAAGCCGACCCCAACACAGTTATGAATGGTGACTGCCTCTTTAGTCTAGTAGTCGCAAGCGCGACTGCTGAGCATGAGGTCCTGGGTTCGATTCCCAGGTCAGGCAAAGTGTTACTGAGTTATTCCATCAGGAATTTCTCAGTAGCAGCCACGGAGTCTGAATTTGTGCCGGTTGATGGCAATAGGCTCGCCCCCTATTACATGGGACTTAAACACCTTTGCCTAACCCTTCGCGGATTACAAGCATCTAATATTATTTCTTATTTATCTACTTGCAGTGTTACAAGACCGTTTCTCCGAAGAAGACTTAGCGGGCAGAGACAAGAGATCGACAGACAGCATCTATTTCGACGACAATAACGATGACGAAAAGAATTGGAATCACAGTGAGTATGTAGCGACACTACAAAAAGTACCACAGCAACATGGAACAAAAAGTACCACAGCAACATGGAACAAAAAGTACCACAGGAACAAGGGAAAAAAAGGACTACAGCACCATCTAGGACACAAATAAAGAACTAACATTAAATTCCTAAATGACGTTGTAAAGTTGTTTTTTGTATGTCTATACGATCTCTTTGATCTTTTTTTTTATAATCTTATTTTTTTGTGACTAATTCCCAGCCTTATTATTTTCAGGGCCAGCTGGTCATATAAATGGTAACCCCATTGACACACCGAGTCTTGCAGCTATTAACCCAGATGGTAAGTTAATACTTAAGGTGGAAGTGTCAGGGTGGCTCGCGAAATTCAAATTTTCTTGCGTTATTTGCAATTCAAAGTTCCTAACTTTTCACAAGTTTTTTTTTTTAATACAACTTTTTAATGCTGTAACTTTAAATACCTCCACGATCCCCGTACTATTCAATGCATCCATCAGCACAATGTTTTGAGTGCGTCACATTGAATCCTACCGTAAAACATGATTTTAGACTTCCAAAAAAAATTTCGTGTCCCAGCAATAATTTTTGCGTAGAGTTACTTAGTTTGATGTACAGAATGCTCTGTTGACGGCTTCGTGAAGGGTTCGTTTACTCCTTGTATGTTCTTTTACTTCTCAGATGAGATCGGGAGGTTCTTCATCCAGTACAACAATGTCCCGATGGGCGCTGAGAAAGTTGGCAATAGATTGTTTGTCACAATCCCTAGAAGAAGATTCGGTGAGTTTTAAAAAGAAGACAGCTACCTAAACAAATACTTTTTTTATTTAAACTTATACTGTCACTTACGGGATACCTTCCGTGACTGTTCATTATTTTGAGCTCCCGATTTTTCGGCGCTGTTGCAAGCGCCATTATCGCGGGTTGACTGGAGAATGCGGGTGGTTAGAAAATAAATTGTTAAGAGCAGACAAATCTATCTACCCTCTTTGTGTTTTGCTACACGCACTACTGGAACTCGACCCTAATTCACGGCAAAACACACTCACAGTATCACCAGGTTTTTTAGAGTCCTTATTACGATGCCGGTTGCTACTTTTGAGCTTACTTGTTTTTTTTTATTTGCTTTTTTTTTCGAAATTTATCATCATTAAATCGATTCACAATCGATCCACTTTTGTTCAATTGTGTTCAGAAGTTTCACTATGTACTAATGTAAAAAATGAAGCGTCTGATATGTGCTCAAGGGCCGGATCCTAACAAAGCGGAGACGTGTAAAGTTCGATCAATCATAGAAGTGAAGCGAGACACAATATTTAGCAATATTTGATTTAGAATGACGTCACTTAGCTAACCCTGCATTGTCATCAAAACTAAACATGTATGCAAAATTTCAGCTTAATCGAAAACCGGGAAGTGGGTCAAATTTCACTTCTAAGATTTTGTCACAAAAAAATAAATGCGTGTTAAAATCCACAATTTCTCATGTCCCATTCAGGTATCCCAGCAACATTGAACTACATAGACCTCTCCCGTTACGAAGGCACCCGCTCGCCCCCGCTCACACCATACCCGGACATGGCCAGATCCAGATCCTTAATCTCCGTGTACAGAACCAGGGCAGACGAATGTGGAAGGCTGTGGACCGTCGATACGGGGACTATTGAGATACCTAGTAAGAACATAGTCATTAGTACGGACATAAAATGAATCGCAAGCGCACCAGTGGTAACATCATGCGACCTACTTACCAGTCTACCCAAACTACAGCGTGCTTCTACAGAGTTATGATGTTTTGAGCTCGCAGCGAGGATGACAGGCAGTGTCTGATCGCAGCGGAGTTAAATCTATAATCATGTCAACTGTATCATTATTATCAACTGTACCCGATTTATTATGCCCAGTGTTATTGTAATTTGAAGTTGGCGCAATTTCATCTAGCCAAGAAGGACGCTGCCGATCCAATTTCAGTATGGAACTCCAACGTAGGATATGCCACATCTCCTCTCCTGCTCGTCGTGCACAACTAATAATAACTCAGGACTTGAATGAGGCAAACGACAGAGCTGTCCACGTTACTACGTACTGATCGGACAAAATCCGAGTCTCCGATTGGAGAAAAACAAGAAGATTTTGAAGTAATTTGCTAGTTCAATAAAAGCAGTGTATATATGCACCCAGTGTCAGTCGCTCCTGCCTAGCCTTTTCCCAACTATGTTAGGCTCGGCTATGTTAGGCTCGGCAACTATGTTAGGGTCGGCTTCCAGACTAACCGGATGCAGCTGAATACCAGTATTTTACATGGAGCTACTGCGTATCTGACCTCCACAACCCAGTTAGAACTGAGTAATACGATACCCCTTAGTAAGACTGGTTGTCAGACTTTTTGGGCTATTGACTATCTAACGACTGTCAAAGATCTACAAATGACACCCGAGACCAACGACTTAACTTGCCAAAAAAATGATTGCTATAGGCTTCAAAATATGTGATATTTCACAGAATCTTTTCCCAGAACAGTTTTGGTTGGCTTTAGTATATCTTTGTCTTAAAAACTTTCTCCACAGACAGTCCCCGCTACCTACAGCCGCCAGCGATTGTAATCTTTGACCTGAAGACTGACAGACAGATCCTGAGATACCAGCTGAAGAGCTCAGACCTACCTGCCAATAATACTCCTACTGGTGAGCCAAACTTCCTAAGTTTTGGGGTTTATTCAAAAACGGTACGAGAAAAGCAGCAGTTTCATTGCAGCTATTTTGTGTTGCTAGTTGTTGTGTCTATGGCATTAAGTCCGCCTCTGTACTTTGTACTTTAAATGTTAAATAAATAAATAGTTTGTTGCGATTTCTGACTTGGTTAGATACATAGAAGTTTTTGATCAGTATTAGATACACAAGATCGATTGGCATCATTAAAAAAAATTGTGTAAAATGGCCATTTTCTTGCTAACTGTATTTTTTTTTTAAATTCTGTGAATGGGGATCAACATTTCACGAAATAATATGGATAGTCTCCTAAGACTATTTTCGTGCAGCTGTAACGGTGAAGGTAGTTCCTCTTACTGCCCCGCTGAAAGTTTGCACCCTGTATAGTCTTAAGTCGCAGATAACTTTAACTGCGCGATGTAGGAATTCAATGTTAGTTCTTCATTTATTTCATAGATGGTGCTGTAATACTTTTTGTACTATGTTGCTGTGGTACTTTTTGTACTATGTTGCTGTGGTACTTTTTGTACTATGTTGCTGTAGTACTTTTTGTACTATGGTACTTTTTGTAGTGCCGCTACACCACAACAATTAGTTTAGTCGCCAACAAAACTTTGTACTCTCTCCACAGGCCTAGCTTCAATAACCATAGCGATCAAGAACGGGGACTGTTCCGACGCGTACGCCTTCATTTCCGATGTGGTGTCCTACGGCATCATAGTGTTCTCTCTCAAACAACGGGACAGCTGGAGGCAGCAGCATAACTACTTCCATTTCAACCCCACTGCTGGAAACTTGAGGGTTGCTGGTGAGTTTACTGAAAACATCATCATAACAGTAGCATTATAGTAGTGATAGCTTAGTGGTGTGACCGTCGGAATTCCAAGTCATAGGTCTCGAGTTCGAACCCAAGACACGCACCTCTGATTTTTCGGATTCCTGTGCGTATTGTATAATTATCACTTGGCTCGGGACTGATTAATTATCACTGCCTGAGGGATAGTTCTTAACGGCATTTAAAGCCAGGTCAGAGGCCCAAGACTTGGCCGGATATGGGCGGCATAAAACTCTGACAGCCGATTAGGCAGTAACCACACGGTAAAGAAGGTATACCTTGACTCTGTGTGTGGAGAGCGAGTGTCGCAGTGAGCTGGCGTCCAGCGAGTGTCTCAGTGAGCCGGCGTCCGGCGAGCGCGCCTGCAACACACGATACACTTGCAGTGACTACCGCGAACAGGTAGCTTCGGGTGAAAGAGATCATCCTATTCATCTATTTGCGTTCCACATCATCTAGATCTAGAAGATGAGATTAGCCCACGACGCGTGAGATATCATAGTGCACAATTGTGTAAGCACACACAGGTGCACTCCTCTGAGACCTCTCATAGACCTATGGGGCGGCTTTCCGACACGACCAGAGAGAGACCAGGGGGGTTCTCCATCGCCATCTCTTTCCCACACTGGAAACGCTCCTGCTCTAAGACGTCATGGTAGGCCACCAGGTGTATGACAAACGAACTCCTAAAAGCCCTCTAAAATCTTAGATATATCTAACTTTTCTTAAGACATCTTGAGTCTCGCCCTGTACCATGGAATAAAAACGAATAGAGCAGAAATCCTGGGTCACAAGGAATACAGTGTGTAAACAGACCCTTCACGAAGCCGTCAACCAAGCATTCTGTACATCAAACTGACTTTACGCAAAAATTATTGCTGCGATTTTTTTTTTTTTTGAGTTATAAATCACGTTTTACGGTAGGACTCAATGGGACGCACTCAAAGCATTGTGCTGATGGACGGATTGAATAATACGGGGGTCGTGGAGGTGTGTAAAGTAAAAATGTTACATTAAAAACATATATTTAAAAAAAAACTTGTGAAAAAGTTGTAACATTGACCCCCAATATCTCCGTAACTAGAAGGTTCCCAAGTATAGTCTAGAACAAAAAAATGATCGCAAAGACGGGGAGAACAAGTGCCTTTAGGCTTCGTTAAGGTTCTTTTAACACCCTTT
This sequence comes from Noctua janthina, assembly GCA_963576755.1. Classification (NCBI taxonomy): domain Eukaryota; kingdom Metazoa; phylum Arthropoda; class Insecta; order Lepidoptera; family Noctuidae; genus Noctua; species Noctua janthina. The sequence goes on from OY755077.1 coordinate 6,482,460, forward strand.
ATAATAACTGTTGAAGTAGGTACTGTAGTTATACCCATTCCTAAGTGTAGATCTCTATGGCGAAGAACACAAGAAACTCCATCGACACTATTAAATCAGAATGTGACATTAATTTCTTCTTATTTGAATTCCAGGTCAATCGTTCACATGGAACGACGGTGTTTTCAGCGTTGCAGTGGGCCAGGAAGGTCCCGATGGTTGCAGACCCACCTACTTCCATCCCATGGTCAGCAGCCAGGAGTTCGCCGTGTCTTCTTGCGAGCTGGAGAGCAGAGAGGCCAACCAAACTGCTTACAGTGTAAGTAACTATATTATCCTCCCTACCGATATTTTGTGACATGTAAAAGTTTTCATAAGTGCGAGTCGTACTCACACGCACACAGGGTTCCGTGGTACCAAACAATAAATATTTTTTATCCTGCTATCAGGTTCCCAAAGGATAATTTCCGACCTCAAAACGGGCAAAACCGAGGGTTATGTTGATATGACTTAATTTCTTTCAGGTATTAGGAGACCGAGGAACAAACAGTCAATGCACCATGCATGATCTGCACACGGGGACAAATGTGATGTTCTTTGCGGAAGTAGGAAGAGATTCCGTGTCTTGCTGGAATACGGAACGTCCCCTAAGTCCTGACACCATGGAGATACTCGCCCAGGACAGCCAGAGGCTCAGCTATCCATCAGGCAAGGAGTTCCTCAATTCTTTTTAAACGGTGGATCAGTAATAAAGCAGTCTGATCGTCCTTTTTGTCACCTTTTTTAAATGACTTCTAGAAAGATAAGGTTTTTTAATAGATATGTAGCGGACTGTGCAAAAAGTACTACAGCAACATAGAACATAAGAAGTACTAAAGCGCCATCTATGCCACGAAGGAAGAATTAACATCAAAATTCTGAATCGAGCTGTTAAAGTTATCCGCGAATTAAGACAATAAAGGGTGTAAATATACCCCATAACGAAGCCGAAAGGCACATGTACTCCCCGTCTTTGCGATCATTTTTTTGTTCTAGACCATACCTGGGAACCTTCTAGTTACGGAGATATTGGGGGTCAAAGTTCCAACTTTTTCACAAGTTTTTTTTTAAATACATGTTTTTAATGTCAGATTTTTACTTTAAACACCTCCACGACCCCCGTACTATTCAATCCATCCATCAGCACAATGCTTTGAGTGCTTTCCATCAGTATCCTACCGTGAATTTCACCCCAAAAAAAAAGTCGTTTCCCAGCAATAATTCTTGCGTAAAGTTACTTAGTTTGATGTACAGAATGCTTGGTTGACGGCTTCGTGAAGGGTGTGTTTACACCTTGTAAAGGAAAACCCGACAACAACTGTCGGGCAGTAGCCCACCATACATAACACCCGTCTGGTCGGAGGATCCTCCCTTTTCTACGGTGGATGAAGAACATTACACCCTGTTTATCATACACTCCAGTTTGTGTAAATTCTGGCTTCGAACCCACAATCTTTCAACAAGCAAACCGCGAGTAATTTCACTGGGCCATTCTTTTTTTCTTTTTTTTTCTAACCCTGCCTCTTAAACTAGGATAAACCTGTATTTTAAGAGACATATATTCTACATATATTCATTATTTATATATTTTATTCTGCTTCCATTATGCGCATTATTTTATATTTTTTATGTAAATTTCAGATCTCCATGTATCTGATGACGAAGTGTGGGTGACGGCGAATACCCTACCTCGGTTCATATACTCTCGACTGAATACAAATGCCTATAACTTTTATATATACAGGTAAGATCTTTATTTAAATTAAGTACCTATACACCGTGTTCTTCACGTTATCCATAAACTTTGGCAAACGCTTCTATAGCTTTTACAAATCAAATCTTACCAAGGAAGTAGTACTTAAAAAGGCTTCGTTACAAAGATATTTTGTAATTTAATTTAATGGCATTTAATTTAGCTATGCAGTAAGAAAGGGTCTTAATTTGGCCTATGTTGCCGCTTAGTTAGAGAATAACCTTAATCCATTCTCTGTAAAAAAATTAAATGATCACAACTTTTTACTCGTTAAAGCTACAAGGTGGAAATTAATAGACGTGTGGGTAGCAATCAGGTAGCAATTATTCAAGTAAAAATAATAACACGAATTTGAATAGTTCACACAAACGGAGAGTTGACCAGCCATCCTGATATCAGAATGGCTGGTCATTTTGAAGTCCCTTTATTTTGTTTCCAAGTTAGGTAGCAATTAATTGACTATAGGTAGTAAAAGGTAGAAAATATGTAGCAATTTTTGGTCACCAGCCTGACGCGAGCCGATACAGACAACCAGCCATACTGACGCACAAAAATGCTATTTGCATTTCATTTTCACGTACAAGAGGAACCCGAGAGTAATTAAAAAAAACACAAGAATTCATTAATGTGTCCATAATAAAAAATGCTTATTTCCGTGGTCTGAACATCTGGTTGAAGTTTATGTATATCGTCTGGAACACGGTGTATATTTTTTTTAATCTGTCCCTGTGCTGGGCAAAGGCCTCCCCCACTCCTTTCCAACTCTCCCGGTGTTTTGCCTTCCCTGGCCACTCGGTCAGGAACGAGTCTAAATCGTCGCGCGTCCAGCGTTTCTTGGGCCTGCCTCGGTGACAACGACCGTCTTCAGGCACCCACTGTGGGACGATTCTGGGCCATCTGTTCTGACCAATCTTAGAAATGTGACCGGCCCAGTCCAATTTTAACATCGCAGACTTATCGCCAACATCGGTGCTGCCTGTCTTGGAGCGTGTTGTGGTGTTACGTATTCGATCAGTAATTTTGATTTTACAGTAGGTACCTACAATGCACTTTGTGTTTGTCCGTCTGTGTGTATTTGTACGTTTGTAACTCCTTCACGCTGAAGAATTAGTTTTTTATTGAATGTATATTTTAACGGTACTTATAACAAAGAAACATTTTTTTTAATTTTTGTCTGTCTGTCTGTTTGTTTCGGCTAATCTCCGAAACGGCTGGACCGATTTTGACGGGACTTTTACTGGCAGATAGCTGATGTTATAAGGAGTAACTTAGGCTTTACTCGTTTTAGAAAATGGATTAGTGTTGTGGAAAATAAAAATAAAAGCCTTGAAATTGTTAACATAATCGGGAACTAAAATTTTTATAATAATAATTTCACGCAGACGAAGGTCGTCGCAGGGTACAGCCAGTTGAAAATTAAAAAAAAAAAAATTTGTCTACGGCATTGGTCTAGTGGTCTCAAGCGTGACGGCTGGGCATGAGGTCATGGGTTCGATTCCCAGGTCGGGCAAAGTGTTATTGGGTTTTCCATCAGGAATTGCTCAGTAGCAGCCACGGAGTCTGGATCTGTGCTCGGTTGATAACAATAGGCTCTCTCCCTATTACATGGAACTTAAAAACATAACTGGTGAAATGTGGGTGGACTATTAGGTACACCTCTGCCTAACCCTTCTGGGATTACAGGCCGTGACGTTAAGTTAAATCATATTTTATCATTTCAGAGCAAAAGTACAAGACTTGATTACGGGTACAGCGTGTGCTGGCAACACTAGACCTTCACCTGGCTTCTCTTCAGGCTACGGAGGAAACGGCTACAATGGCTAATAGCAATCGGCTAAATGATATTAAAACGTAGTTCTGCCTAAATGTACCAACCCACATCAAAAGTTCCCCCATTTTTCGTGGTAGTGATTTTGAAAAGAGAACGAAGATTAATTGGGTCGTTGACACCATTACGGCATTCCATACAAACTTTCAAGTTCTTTTTTTTCTGGTTCCAAGCATCGTGAAAATCTGGTAATGTCATTTTATACTTCAAAATAGCTTGAACTCATTGGTCCGACTGAGACCTAGCTATGATAGCTACAATTAGCTTACACGGTCTTCGTCATTGACATACCTACTTTTTATAAACTGTCAAAACGCGATTCTCCCACAGATTTTGTGATGATTTTGTGTATAGCAATGACATTAACGTCACTTTGACAACTCAATGACTCAATTATTATAGTTTTACAGTTCATTGATAATTAATCGGAATTTCAAAAGTTTTTTAGAGAAGTTGTGTCTTGCAATTACACAATTTAGATTGCCATCGACACGCTAAGAAGATTAAGGAACCAGGAATGCTAGCATCATTAGTTTCACAGTTGCCACACCTATTAACTGGTATATGTTCTAAGCAAAGACATTCAAATATTACGAGCTAGTTCTAAGCACGTTTAGGACGTATACAGCGTGACTTTTTAGTCGTCTTACAAAGGTCGTCCACTCAATGTACCCGACATAAAATAGCTCTAGGTGCGATTTTTTTTTATCTTCCATAATAGGTTCAAAGAAAAATAATAATAAAAAATTAGAATAAAATTATGAAACACCTGTTAATGACACAAACGGGATAACATTACCTACCCAGCACTCGTGTCCAGTAGTTCATCGCTCGCAACAAGGTGTTTCAACTACATCATACGTCATAAGACTGAACAATATTTTTATTTTTAAATTATTAAAATCTCATGAATACGTATTTTTTTTATGAATGTTTAGTATTCATTGGATACATGAAGTGAGCTGCCGTTGTAAGACGACTAAAAAGTCACGGTGTATAGAACTGATTTTATTGAATAAACGGATTAGTTTGAGGTATTTAACCAAATTAATAAAAGATTGTGGCTGGCTCATTATGGTAAAACTACGTCCAATATAAAGGGTGTAAATAGATTCTTAACATAAATGAAAGGCACTGGTTCTCCCAGTCTTTGCGATATTTTTTTTGATTTAGACCATACCTGGGAACCTTCTAGTTACGGAGATATTGGGGGTCAAAGTTCCAACATTTTCACAAGTTTCTTTTTTAAATTCATGTTTTTAATGTAAGACTTTTACTTTACACACCACCACGACCCCCGTACTATTCAATCCATCCATCAACACAATACTTTGAGTGCTTTCCATCGAGTCCTACCTTAAAACGTGATTTTTCACCCCAAAAAAAAAGTCGATTCCCAGCAATAATTTTTGCGTAAAGTTACTTAGTTTGATGTACAGAATGCTTGGTTGACGGCTATGTCCAGGGTCTGTTTACACCCTGTATGGATAAATATTGTTTTGTAAGATCGAATAAAGAATTATTTAAAAAATCTGGCAGTTTTATAGACAAATCTATAATAGCTGCGATAAGTGATTTTCTTTAAACCTAATTAATTTAGATTTCGGACCAGCTTCACCAGGTGACGGAATTTCAAACCAAGTTTCAACCACTTTGGTGTTGATTTTTCCAAAATCCTTTCTTAGCGGATCCCTGCGTCATTATAACTGTGTACCCATCAGTAGCGAAGGGTCAATTTTTGTAAGAGGTAAGCCGGAGAACATATCTTTAATGTAGTTATATTATTTGTCTATAGAATACTGACTGTGCCATTTTTCAAAGGGAATCCGGTAGCAATGTAGTTATATGGAACATTCACCACTGGTATCCATGTGTCAAATAGCCCGATCCGTCCAGTGGTTTGAGCTGAACGAACCCGACTGGGAACAGACGGTCGATAGTCGGTCAGGACAAATGATTTTGTAACTATAGATGGGGCAATCGCGACTGCTGAGCATGAGGTCCTGCGTTCAATGTCCAGCCCCCGTAGCATGACCACCGTAGACAAGGATTTCTTTGACGGAAGAATCGACAAAATGACAGATGTGTCAACACAATGACAGATTTCTTTGCACTATCTGTCATTTTGTCGATTCTTCCGTCAAAGAAATGCTTGTCTACAGTGGTCATGCTACGGGCAGGTCGGGTAGTGTTAGTGGGTTTGTCACCACCGGCAAATCGGATGCGTCGCCGCCTTAGGGACAAGCCAAAATAGGGGATAAAAAGGGTGCGCAACCTCCCTGATTGCGGTCCACAGCTCCGTGCAAAGAGCGGGAAAAGTTGATAAAGAGGATTTCACTATACGACTATTTTTTTTTTTTTTTTTTATTGATTGATAACCTGCTTGTCGCAGTCACGACGTGCAAGCTTTTAATTTTTTTTTTTTTTTTTGTTCCGTCCTGTTGAATTTATAGTTTATTGTTTATTTTTTGTAATTTTGTATGATGCACGTCATGTCCCTGCGACAAAAAAAATATTTTTTCTTTCTTTCTTTCTTTCTATAGTAGAAAAGAAGAAGAGGAATCCCTGTTCCCGTAACCAGTGCAGTACCGCACCGAGTGGACCGAACATGCAGCTGTCCTGCTGTACCTACGACGCAGCTGTACATTTGGCGTCTTCATTACTTCACGAAGGTTGAGGGAGTCGTAGGGTATTTGAGAGTGAAGGCCGACTGGACTCTTACTATCAGGAATTCCTCAGTAGCTTCCGCAGAGTCTGGCTTTGTGCCCGGTTGATGGCAATAGGCGCGCCTTATTTAGGTGGGACTTTAACATAACTGGCGAAATATACCCGCGTGCGTTGAGCGGTGGCCCAATGAGCAGCGGTGGCCCAATAGTGGCTGACTTACGAACAGTAAGTCGTGGGTTCGAACCCAGGCAGGCGCATTACTTTGTGTAATTTATTTCATCACCACTGCTCTCAAAACGGTGAAGGAAAACATCGTGAGGAAACCGGCAAGTCCTAGAACCTAAAATTCTAAGACATGTGACATCCACCAACCCGCACTGGGCCCGCGTGGTGGATTATAGCCCATTCCCTCTCATAGAGAGGAGGCCTGCGTCCCAGCAGTGGGAACATTATAGGCTGATTATGCTTATGCTATGCTATGCGTGTGAGTCCGTGTGTGTTGGTTTTGTCTGCTCTTTAACAATTTATTTTCCATCCACCCGCATTCTCCAGTCAACCCGCGATCATGGCGCTTGCAACACCATCGAAATATCGGGAGCTCAAAATAATTAACAATCACGGAAGATATCCCGTAAGTGACAGTATAAGTATACCCGTGTGCTGTTAAAAAGTACAGCTTTGCCTAACTATTCGGAAATTACAGGCGTAAATTTTTGTCCAAAATCTTTGAGTCATCATCATTATCATCTGCCTAGCCTTTTCCCAACTATGTTGGGGTCAGCTTCCAGTCTAACCAGATGCAGCTGAATACCAGTATTTTACATGGAGCGACTGCCTATCTGACCCCCACAACCCAGTTAGTACCGGATAATACGATACCCCTTGGTAAGACTGGTTGTCAGACTTTTTCGGCCACTGACTATCTAACGACTGTCAAAGATCTATAAATGACAGCCGGGACCAACGGCTTAACGTGGTCTCCGAGGCACGGAGGAAACTCGGTATGTAATGGGTGGTCACCCATCCACAGACCAACCTAGGCAAGCACGGCTTAACCAAAGATTGACCCGAGCGGCTGTTATTATTTAGCCACGGACCCCTCGATTCTCCTCCAAAATCTTTGAGTGCACATCGAAATTTCTCAAAAAGTTGAAGACGGTCTTCTAAGACCGTATTGTTGTAGCTAAAACGGTTAAAACACTATGGAGGTATAAAGAACGGGGCTCCATAGAAAAGGAAGGACCTTCCGACCAGACGGGTATTGTGCCTGATGAAGAAGTAGAAACAGTAATAGTCTAACTAAGCTGTTATAAATAAATAAATACTTGATTTAGTTAGCTACCTAATTTAATGTTTGTGTTTAATAATATTTGCATGCTATTTTATGGCGAAATGTGTCATTGCACTTCATGTCATTTTTACCATCTTTTGTACCACATTTACAGCAAATAAATAATTTTGACTTTGACTTTAACTAAATAAAATGCAACGTAAAATCGTCGAATTATACATGCAATTATTAAGCATCATAAATGCTCGAAAATTGTGCAACAGAAGTGTGAAAATATGCACTTCAATATGTTTTTAGAGTTCCGTACCTCAAAGGGAAAAAACGGAATCCTTATAGGACCACTCGCGTCTGTCTGTCCGTCTGTCACAGCCAATTTGCTCCGAAAGTACTGGACCGATTGAGTTGAAATTTGGTACACATATGTAAGTCGGTGACCCAAAGACGGACATGTAACGTAAATTAATGAATTTTAACATGTTCCCTCCAAAAGGGGCACACTTTTGGCGGGAAACATGTTAAAATTCACTTTTGGGGGGGTAAATTAGAAAATAAAAATAAACTAAAAACCAAGCAAACTAGTATATCGTGTTACATTTCAAATGAAAGGGCTCATTGTGAGCATCTCAAATATATTTTTTTATAATTTTTAAATAAACAGTTTTGAAGTTATTTAAGAAAAATGGCGAAAATTAACCATTCCCCCCCCCCCCCTAACTCCGAAACTAAAGCGCCGAAAATGTTTTAAAAATACAAAAAATAGTTCTTTCCCTATAGATTAGAGAAAAGCCTATAACAAAGAATAAAAATAATATTAAAAATTAAAGGAGGCTTGCCTACTATCCATCGTAGTAGGCAAACCCCCTTTAATTTTTAATTTATTTTTTTTACGGAACCCTTCGCGAGTCTGACTCGCATTTGGCCGATTTTTTTTAAAGGAAACAAGCCAAAATATTTACGATATGCCGTTTTTAAATAAAATGTGCACTATCTTAAAAAAAAAACAGCGACAATATGCAGTTGCATATTCAAATATACATATTCGCAAATAATAATCCTGTCTCTACCTATACCAATTTGCTCGCTCCCATTTTGATTGGGAGGTTGAGCAATGGAGGCGAGTCCTGTTCTCCGACGAGTGCAAAATGTATTTGCACGGCAGCGACCTAAGGAGTCGGGTCTACAGGCGGCCTAAGGGAGCGAATTGCGCAGTGCTGTTTCGCTGAGACAGTGGCTTATGGGGCCGGTTCTTGTATGATGTGGGCCGGCTTTTCCTTCGATGGTAAAACAGAGCTTGTTTTCGTGCCTGGCGGGGGACGAAGAGGCGGTCTAACTTGAGACCGCTACTTTTCCGATATTCTGCTGGAACATGTCGTTTCTTATGCGGGATATATCGCTGATGACTTCCTCCTTATGCACGATAACGCTGTCACACTTCCCGTGCCACAACTGAATAACTCTAACATTATATTATCTGTGCCTCTAAGAAGTCGGTATCGCCACATTGGACTGGCCAGCGCTCAGCCCGGACTTGAATCTCATTGAGCACGTGTGGGATGAACTAGAGAGGAGGGTTCGTTCCAGAAATCCTGCTCCTTCAAGTGTGAATGACCTGAAATCGGCATTGATAGAGGAGTGGGAAGGTATCCCACAAGAATCGATTCAGAAGCTAACTAGGTCAATGAAGAACTGTCTTCGAGCAGTTATTAGGGCGAGGGTAGGGAACACAAAATATTGAAACTTAATTTTAAGACCAAATAAAATTTTTATTAATTAATTTTTGTTGTTTTCTTCATTTATTATTTTTCAATTATCCTTGTTTTCCTAACTCCGTCACTCAATCCGGGACAGCTCCTTAACTACTGGTGAAATTAAAATGAACTTGGTATCAATTTAAAGTTAACAGTTTAACCTTTAAAATGGTACCATTTGTATTATTCTTAACTAGTTATTAAGTACTCAAGATCGCGCGGAATCAATTCCACATGATTCATACTTTTGCTTGCGAGTGTGGTTATAGTAACTTTATGTAAGTACATTGTGCAATAAACAAAACAAGTAACATTTAAATAAAAGTATGAAAAAACCCGACTACAAATTATATTATATATATTTGTAATCTCCTTTTAATTTCCTTCATTCTTTTGATACCCTACTCGATAGGTTTGGTTGAAAAATAATATTAACGACTTACAATTTAGCGCCAAAAATCAGCCATTTTGTTGTTTTTTATTTAAATAAAACACCTATCTAAGGACACTTCGGGTTTATAAGACGAATCTAGCCTTAATCGTCGAAATCCATCCAGCCATTTGGAACATTCGAGGTAATAAAGAAATTAGGTAACAAAAAGCAAACAAAGAAACATACAAGATACGAGCGAAAAACATAACCCTTCTTTGACAGTCGGGTAAAAAGAGAAGTGGAAAGTATGCTTGTCCTACTCCTCCGCTATTCTTTTCTTTTTAATTTCATTGCGGGATCCAAGACAGTTAAATTGTTTCTCCGGGACTTCAAGCTTCATTGTCTCGTCGCTTTTCAGCCCCCGTAGCATGACCACCGTAGATAAGGATTTCTTTGACAAAATGACAGATTGTGTCGACACAATGACATGGTCATGCTACGGGGGCTGGTGGTCGCCAGTGTTCATTCTGGCTTTCAGGAATTGCAATGGTTTGGGAATAGTGTGGCGGTCTTGTCACAAATAAAAAAAAACAAAAAGGTCTTGCGTTTATGTATGTATTTATGATTAATTATCCCTATTAACTTTCCAAAAAGGTTTTAACGCTGTTAGGTTGGGTAGCGAGCTTCAACAGATGTGCAGTCCTATGCGGATCCGCTAACCAGTCTCGGGAACCACGGGAGGAGATGAGACAGCCCACCAACCACCGCATTAGTTCCAGCTTGTCAACCACTGACCGGAGCTTTCTGGAAAGATACGAAAGCACACAAGTAAAGAAGAAAGTAAAATCTGGCTCGTTAATCTAGTGATCGCAAGCGCGACTGCTGAGCATAACGTGCTGGGTTCGATTCCTAGGTCGGGCAGTGTTATTGGGTTTTTCCTTAAGGAATTTCTCAGTAGCAGTCATGGGGTCTAGATTTATGCCCGGTTCGTGGCAGTAGGCTCGCCCCCTATCACATGGGGGTGCTAAAATGTGGGTACACCAATAGTCAAAGCACAGTTCTGAAACACACCACAAAAAGTCATCATCTGCCTGGCTTTTCCCAACTTTATTGGGGTCGGCTTCCAGTCTAACCGGATGCAGCTGAATACCCGTATTTTACATGGAGCGGCTGCCTTTCTGACCTCCACACTCCAGTTATTACTAGGTAATACAATAATAACAATTAGCAATTAGTACAGGGTATAAGGGACAGCCCTCCGTAGACTGATGGGGTGAATTCAGTATAATATCATAAGATGACCGGTACAAGAAATTATTTCAGGAATGTTATGGGAATCCAATAAATTTGATTTGTTTTACTATCCACATACGCATTGTATCGATACCGTGGTAAAACGCGGGTAGCGGACGGCAAACGCGACGACGAGTTCGATGAACTCTGTAGCTAGGCAGGAAGTGAACTGCTGATTTCACGCGTAGTTCGTTAGAGTATTTAAACACCCATTTTTGGTTCTTTTATTTACATAAATGACTACTGAAAAACGATTTAAAAAAAAGTGAAACTTTTCCTAAGAAAAATTCCGATAGAATATGATTCAAAATAAGAAGCTGAATGCACCTTGTCAGTTTTCGGAGGGCTGTCCCTTACACCCTCTAAACAGCTACATTATATCTTATACTGCCTGTATTTCTGGTGTGGCTAGTTACTTACTTATAAAGCGGATCCGAGACATCATACTCCTCGAACTGATAGGCTTCTTCTCTCATATCCCGGAGCTCAGTGAGTTGTCTGTCCCACTGCATCCGGACAGCCGCTAACTCTGCCTCTTTTTCAGCCTCCACCTCTTGTAATCGAAGGAGATGGGACTCTTGGTAGCGGAACTCTTGTAGGCTTTTCATTATATTTCTGGAATTACACAATTCTTTATAAGACTAGCTGCCCGCGGTTTCTCCCATGTGTAGCTCGATAATTGTCCCACGGGATTTTATTACCGGGATAAAAAGTAACCTATGTGTTACTCCAGGTTATAAACTATCTGTGTGCTAAATTTCATCCAAATCCGTTCAGTAGTTTTTGCGTGAAAGAGTAACAACATCCATCCTTCCTCACAAACTTTTGCATTTATAATATTAGAAGGATAGGATAAAATATTGAGAAAATTCTATGGAGTCCTGTGTAGTACTGTAGTGTATTGATATAATCAACTAGAGTTACTGTTAGCCAGTGTCATCCCACTGCTAGGCAAGGCCTCTCCCGATGACTTTGAAATCTGTCGATCCAGGGCCAACTGGTTGCAGCTTACGTCCAGCTCAACGCACTATCCGTCATCACCACAACCTGTGAGGTCTACAGCATTGCCTTTGGCTATGTCAGTCCACATCGTGACTCTAAAACTGCTTGTAAAAACCGGTATACAGAATAAACATTTTTATCATCAATGGGGATGATGGTGAGTAGATTTCCCCGTTAAATCTTCTGTTTATTTTAAACCAAGAAAGGAAAGTCACTTACGCCTTCCGTTCTATCATTTCAGGATCCAAATTCTGGTCAGGTGTCGTTATCAGAGCTTTGACTGCATGTGCCTGTGTTAGTGACTTTACTATGTATTGTTCTAGAACCTTACATTGAGCCAGTTCTCCATATTCTTTTATAGTAGAATCCTCTGATTTCGGACGCTCCGTGATTTGTGGAAGTGCTGAAAAAGAAGTTCCGTGACATGTTATTTTCGAAGAGTTAGATAGTGTACCTGTAGCACACTCACGTTTCGCACGTTATATTTAAGTATATAGAGGTGAATAAACATGCGTGTTTAAAAATGTCAACATAGCAAAGGAAACATATTTTCAACTTACTAGACAGTGGTTTTGCTTGTAAGAGTCTTAATTTAGACGTAAGAAAAGTTAAATCTTGCAACTTTTTCGATATTCCATCTTCGAAAGTTTCTCCGATTTTGGATGAAAATAACTCCGTGGATACGCTCCGTAATTGTTGCTCGAAGTTGTTACTAACATCTTTTAGTTGTTTAAATGCATTCATTGTTGTTAATTTAATAAAATACACGAAACGAGGAGGTCACCGTTAACTTTATTGTTTTCAAACAAATTGGGAAATTGTCAAAACAACGTTCTGTCTCTAGTTGTCTATGGTGATGCTCTCTGGAAACGATTCGTTTTCTCGAGACCTCCAAATAAAACTTACCATTCATCTGAACCTGTCGCCTACTAAAGGGACAAAAGCAACGCTCAGTGAGCACTATGAGCAGTAACAAAGCTAGTATCGAACAAACATGAATCGGTGTGACAAACTTCACAAGCACCACATTTTTTATCTATGCAGCAAATGACTGACAGTGACAGCGAAAAAATAAAAAAAAATTCTAGTGGGTGTCCTCCAAACCGTCAAAACATATGTTTGTGTTTGCATCGAGTGTGCGCAAAAGAAATAAAAACCAAAATTTCACAATGAAAATAACATAAAAATCGAACAACCCGACCACTAGCCTATCACCGAAGCAGTAAAGAGCAATTAAAATGTCAGACGAGAATGAAATAACTCGCAATAATATTCAGTCGCTACCTACCGAAATTTTATTGAAAATTTTCATTTCTTTACCAGTGAAAGACTTGACGAATTGCCGTGCAGTTTGTATAAGATGGCTTTGGATTATTGACGGACTGGCTAGAAGTGATGATTTATGGGCTAGGTACTGTAAAAAAGATTTCAGCAATGTTTATGCAATCGCCCGTAAAAAGGCAAAGTCTGGACTGTTATGGTACAATTTATACCGTTCACTGACTCTCTGGCAAAACATAGCCGTTTCTAGAGAAGTAATCGACGAGTTCTCAGCAGCTTCGCGTTTGGACGAAGAGATAAGAGGCTTTGAAATACTGACTAACGGAGTTTTAGGTGTGCACAAAAAATCTTCAATCGTTTACTATGACATTGAAACCCTACAGCAATCTAAACGCGGGACAATTTCGGGCGACTACTCCAGGTACTCAGAGAATGATGTGGCGATTGTTATATTAAACTTCCATCTTCACTGTTTTCTGGTTCGGAAAGAGCACAGCAATACAACGTATGGAGAAAGAAACCATGCTACCTTTGATAAGGTGAAACTGTTTACGTTGACCGAGACAGCACTGTACTTCGTTAACTTGGATGATGAGATATTTGTATGCAATTTGGCTGATGAAAATCTACGAGCTGTATTCCTAAAGCAAGCTGGAGATGGTGTTATGTCTCTCGGTTTCTGTGATGGACACCTCAACGTACTTACATACAAACGTGACATCTACACATTTATTGGTACAGATATTGCCTACAGGTGTTCACTTGGTCCGGACTCGAACCTACTCGATCAATTACAGAAATACAACTTCTTAGAACAACTAGACTGGCGGGTTTACTTCCAATGGATGTATGTGCTGAACCACGCTGTACCTGATGGTCCTCTGCGAGATATAATAGTGATACGGCCATACGGTGATGTCTACTTTGTCGGCTCAAACTGGGGAGTGTTAAGAATCTACTACGCTCCATACTCAGCTGGTGAATTCGATATCTTCAAAACGCAACCGGTAAAACAATATAATTTTATGCAACGGTCTGACTGTCCGGTACTATCAATGTGTCCGATACTCCAAGTTGATGTTTTTGAAGTGGAAGACGGGCACACGGTACTTGTAGCCATGCCGAAAAAGATTGCAGTGTTGTATTTCACTCATTCGTTCAAAAGGACTGCTTCGTTAGCGATGTTGCCATATAGCGAGGTACAAAATGTAAAGTGTATGAAGATTAGTAATTTTAATTAATATTTTAAATAACACTTTAACTGCTTTAAAAAAAATTCTAAGCACTGCTTTGTTTAAGCAGTGCTTTAATGTAAACAAAGTAAGGAGTTTGCTTGTTATTTTTGTATGGACGTGAATTCAGATTATCGTATTTTACGGCGCGTAAGCTCGTTTTTAAAAGCGCCTGTACGTGTGTATACTCGCGCCTTTTGTTTCACGAGTGACTCGTACGAGCATCGTTATAAGCTCGACGAATCCGGGCACGTTCGAATTCCCGAGCGCATAATAAGCCAGTACCAGCTTATACGCCCTACAAAATACGCTAGTCCGAAACCGCTTTAAGTAGTTAAAGCGTTAAGCTCATAGCACATGAATACGCACCGCACAGGACCAGCACCACTTCTCCTCATTTTGACTAGATTTTCTGAAGTTTTTCTACTAAAATCTACCGTAATGGCATTGGTAATTAAATGAGGTGTTGCAGATCTTGTTCAGTGCTAACAAGATTCTCTTTATGGTTGTGTATTAAGAGAGTACGCACTTTTTGACAATGAAAAAAGATATACGAAAAATACCATGTAGCAATTTTAAAAACTCTAAATAAAATAGCTACTGAACCTAAGAATACCCGCATATTATGCATCATCGAAAAATATGTCAATAAGTGCATTATTTAAATCTTCCTATTTTGTATGGGTTTTTAAAAATTGACCTTGAAAAGTTCAAAAATGTTACTCATATATACACCGTGACTTTTTAGTCGTCTTACAACGCCAGCCCACTTTATGTATCCAATGACTACGATACACTAAAAAAAAAAAATTGGTATTTATGATAATTTAAAAATAAAAATAATAATAAAACACCGGACTCGAGCGCTGGGTAGGTATGTTCTCCCGTTTGACACGTAAACATTAACAGGATGTTTCATAATTTTATTCTAATGTATTATTTATTTTTCTTTGTACTTATTATGGTAGGTAAAAAAAAATATCGCGCCTAGAGCTATTTTGTGACTGGTACATTGAGTGGACCACCTTTGTAAGCGACAAAAAAATCACGATCTTCCCAGTGTATCCGTATATCTCAGAAGTCTCGTTTATCTTAACTAAACACTGCCATTTTACTGCGAGACTGCTGGACATAAGAGCAGGTTATAATGAGAGAGAGACTGTCGACAGTTACAGACGGGCTGAGTTCGCTAGCGGGAAAAATCAGGCGCTCTATTCAATCCAGAGTAGTGCAAAAAAAATTGGACTTTTCATACCAAAGGCGTCACCCGTTGCGATATTTTGCGTGAGAAGTCCAATTTATTTTTTTACGTCTCTTGTTCGGTCTTGACGCAGAACGTGACTTTCGCAAAGTGTCATCGTGAAAAATTTGGTCACTTTCGCAAAACGTCATTTTCGCAGTTGTCATTCTAGCCATTTTACGAAAGTCTGGCGTATCGGTCTTGACGCAGACCGTCACCTTCACAAAACGTCATTTTCGCATAATGTCACTTTCGCAAAACGACATTTTCGCACAATTTCAAATTGAAATGTAAACTTAAATAATATAGCTTATTAATTTTATAATATATATGACTCCAAAGATTTTCATTATATTTTGTAAAATATGTGTATATATTTGAAACCAAGTAAGCAAGATTTTGATCCCTAATTTATAATGACTGCTTTATTATTCGTTTCTTCATAAAATACCGACTCATTGGTCTAGTGGCCGAAAGCACGACTGCTGAGCAAGTGGTCCTGAGTTAGATTCCCAGGATGGCCAGTGTTATTGAGTTTTTCCATAAGGAATTTCTCAATAGCAGCCACTGAATATGGATTAATGCACGGTTGATGGCAATAGGTTCGCCTCTTATTACCTGGAACTTAAACATAACTGGTGAAATATAGGTGTACCTCTGCCTAACCCTTCGGGGATTACAGGCGTGAAACATAACGTAACAACGTTATTATTCGTAATTGGCATAAGAAATATTGTAAAGCCGGAAGTCTCTACTCTCTAAAAAGATCAGCCAAAATTAAAATATTATTAGTTGCCGGAAAACTAAGCATTGTGCCAATTGTTCATCATCAGTTCAGCATTCCTGCTCTCGAACATGAGCCAACAAATAAATAAAATTGAAGTGACCGTTTATAATTTCTAAATAAAAGTTTTTACTAAATGCATGCATATGCAAGTACACAGGGTGTTTGGTTAAACGTGAGCTTATGATACTTTAAGAGAGTGAAGTACTCATAAATATGAGCAACTCTTACTATGGGGCTAACTATGAAATATGATTTAACAAATCTGCTGTTGCCTACATTTTTTCGAGTTACGCGACCAATAAAGTGTGGAGCAGCTGATATTTGTTTCGCGATTTCATGGTCGGTCCAATAGTAAAAGCCTCTAAAGTATTACCCACGTTTTTAAAAAAACACCCTGTATACGTTAATACGGAATTTAAAACAATCATCTTTCTAGAGAGAATGGAAATGCTTGCTTTGTTTCAAAATATCTATTATCCTATATTTTATTTAACCGGCATGGACAATAATTGTAAGTAATTTGACATCTACCCTCAAGCCGTGTTCTAGCATATTATGTGTTTTAGCACATTTCATACAACTGTCGAAGACTGACAGTTGTTTTGATTTTTTTTCAATTAATCACTGACTTATCAAAAACGTTTATTTACCAAACATTTAATTAAAAATATCAAAAAAACACGACGACAAATTGTATTATGTACGCACGGCGGCCAATCAAAAATGCAAAACCAAATTAAGCTGATCTCTCATCGTACGGGAAGCTCACACAAAGCGAAGTCAGGTTATTCTGGTTATGTATAGCTTGATGTGCCGCATTGTGTACCTGTATATATTTGTAATCTCCTTTTAATTTCCTTCATTTTGATACCCTCCTCGACAGGTGTAGTTGAAAAAAAAAGTTAACGACTTACAATTTACCGCCAAAAATTCGCCATTTTGTTTAGTTTTTTTAAAACACCTATTTAAGGACACTTGGGTTTTTGAGATGAATTTAATGATACCGTAATCCTCTAAATCCATTCAGCCATTACAAAGAAACATAAGATAAACGCGAAAAACATAACCCTTCGTTGGCAGTCGGGTATAAAATGCGATTTCAGAGCACGAGTGCGCAGTGTAAACGTAATGTAAATACGTCGTACTCGGGAATCAGATATTTGTTGTCATTTGCAATACAACGCTAGTTTTTAGTTCCAAGTTTGTGGTGTTCCTCTTATGGGGTCAAAACTTAAGGGGTCATTGTATTTTTCATGTCATTGTGGTGCCAAGTTGGAGGTAAAAAAACGGTGAAAGAACTGTATCTATGACGTATTCATCTTCAAGGAGACCACGATACGTCGTATGACCAACCTCTAACTTGAACAAAACAACGATAACACGAACAACGGTCGTGCGATCAAACGTTCATCTTGGCCGAAACTTCTGCGGCCAAAATACCCCGTGGTCGTGGCCCATAATGCCCGAAAAGGCTTTAAACAAAATATTAGTTTGTTAAATTTAGTATTAAAATGTTGCTTTAAAAATGGATGTGAAATTATTTATTTTATAATTAAGTACGCAATAGCGTGTTTGGGCTGTAATAGGCTAGTTAAATGACTATGATTAAATAATGAAAATAAATGGTTTTTTTTTGTTTTTTTTTTTTATAACTTGACATCATGCCTTTAGTCCTCGAAGGGTGACAGAGGTGTACCTAATAGTACGACAGCCTCTGGGGCGAGCCTATTCCAACTGGGCACAAATCCAGATTCCGTAGCTACTTCTAAGACATTACAGACAGACAATAAAGGACGGATTTCGGTGTACCTACCTGACGCATGTCTCTTCACGTGTATGGCATCTCCCTGATCAACCTAGGACGTTGTCGGCGTTGTTGCTGTTGTCGCACGCCGTGGAGGTCTTAGGGAGCGTTCAAGTATTACGTAACGCAATTTTGAAGATTTTTGACACTCCCTCGCTCCCATGTAAAGCGCCTTAACGTTTATCTGTAACCCCACTGTCCCTCCCTATGTTGCGCAAATTACCCGAAAGTCGAGTAGTAAGTATTTTTTAATAAACTTTTAATTAAAGACAGTCACGCAGCCAGTGCTAGTTTGCGTTGGAAGGCCTCCCACTAGGTGGACCGATGACCTGGTAAAGGTTGCAGGGATCCGCTGGATGCGAGACGCACGGGACCGGTCAATGTGGCGACACTTGGGGGAGGCCTATGTCCAGCAGTGGACGTCTTTCGGCTGAAATGATGATGATGACGCTGCTAGTCAAAAATTGTTAAATAAAAAAATAGTTTGCAACATCTTATAGTGTCACAATTTTTTATAAACAATTCTGTAATTGTTGCTAGCCGAATTTGAAAAAAAAAATCGTAAGAACAAGTCTTCATTCTTTTTAATTAGTTATCAGGGTTACACTCGCCGTTGCGATAGCGGTGCCACTGAGCGCCTCACGCCGTTTCGGCCCTGGCCCGCTTGCGCGCCGCTGCTGCGTGCCGCTGCTAGCTTCTCCTACGTGTACAATACAACCGAGGGATTCCCCGTAACGCATACACGATAAGGGTTGCCAACTTGGGCGATTTTAATTCCTTTTTTATTTAAAAAACAATGTTTCGTAACGCGTTCTTGGATCCCCCCTCCCGTCCCTGTAACGCATAGGGCCGTATCATACTAGCGGATTGCGAGCGTTCTCAAAGCGGAGCGGGCGCGCAACGAACAAGCCGCGCATGCGCAGCGAATTCGTTGTGGATCTTCTTAAATTCTTCGATGGTTTCGTTTTCGTCTCCGACGTCTTCGAAGTAACAAAGCCAACAGCAGTGTTTCCTCGTCGGAATCCATTTTGTTACTGAGTGTATTGTACCTACGTTGCTAACTCCCTACAAACACGCGACGAAAACGATGCGTATTCGCCACGCGTCCGCAACGTCCTCGCTGCGCAGCCGAAGCGTGTTCGCTACGCATTCGCTGCGCGCCCGCTCCGCCCCGCAGCCGTTCGCAAACCGCTAGTATGATAAGGCCCATAGTTACGTTTTACAAGACCCCCCCCGCCCCCAAATTGCGTTACGTACCTAATACTTGAACGCACCCTTACCTCTTACAATTTTCTTTTTGTTTTTGTGTTTGTTTACACTCACAAAACACAATTGGGCCTATTTGCCATAAATTGTCAAATATTTTATTTTATTTAACAGGACTATCCTGTGGGTTCGTTGAGTGTAAGGCTGAACGTCAGCAGAGACACAAAAACTTGACTACACTTTGGGCGTCGCGCAGGGGACAGGCTGCATTGGTTCAAGTCTTACGTATCGGGGCTGGTAGGGGTATTTTTTTTTTTTTATTGGCCTATCTACAATTGTTACACTTTTTACTCTAATAATACAAGCTAAAAAAAACACCAAGTGTACAATATGATGCGATAGACACAGCATGCATGAACAAATTAAAACTAATTACGGTAGTTGTACAGTTATAAAAAAAGTATACATGCTTAGTATCAAGACTGTTCAAAAAGGATCTTTATGTCATCGTATTCGATGGACAGTCTACTACTAAGGAGCCATAAGGATAGCATAATCAGCCTATAATGTTCCCACGGCCTCCTCTCTATGAGAGAGAATAGGCCACAATCCACCACGCGGGCCCAGTGCGGATTTGTAGATGTCACATGTCTTTGAATTTTTGGTTCTAGGACGGTTTCCTCACGATGTTTTCCTTAACCTTTTTGAGAGTAGTGGTCATGAAATAAATTACACAAAGTAATGCACCTGTCTGGGATCGAAGCCACGACTTACTGTTAAGTCGGAGACGCCACCACTGGGCCACCGCTGCTCTCCACCACCAAGTCGCTCTCCAGTACCAAGGAGGAACTTGGAACAAATAAAACCAAAACCAATAATTAATTATTTTATTCTTTTCTACTACCCGGTATTTTATCGGCCTATGAAAATCGCACAACACTGTCAAACACATGATTCCGTTGAACCATCATGTGACTACCTACTCGGACAATGCAACTGCTGTCAGTCGTCACTATAGTGAAACGAAGGTGAATTGAACTCTTTCATCACGGTAGGCGGATTTGCAGGCACATAAGTTTTAACTACTGTATCGTCATAACCAGTAACTTCTAAAGAATAGTTGGAATTAATTGATTCTTCACTAGATGTCTCATAAATAGTAATAGGTGCTTGACTGTTGTAAGGTGAGAAATTTGGTTGATTTGTGTTAGGCACCACTGAAATTTGCCACTTTTCCGGGGTCTTAGATTTTTTCTTTAAGCTAGATTTAGCCGATAACACTTTACGACTTCTAAGTTTGCAGACGTCGTCATCACTAGGTCTTCTGTAAGTTCGGAAATTTACTGATTGTTTTTTCTTGTTTTTCGCTATCGTTTGGAGTGCTTGGAAAAAATTAGGCTTTTCGTACACGTCTGTTTGATCAAATAACTCCTGTTTTAATGAGTGTATGAAGTTCCTTTTGTTATTCACTTTTTTCACTTTTAATTTTATTGGTATTTTCTTAGGCGGCGGCACTGGCATGCTTGTGGCTTTATACATTGGCTTATTTAGTACTGACCTGGGCCTGGTACTGGCTGGATTTGACCTATATTGAATCGAATTAGAAATTATTCGTTGTTTTTTTCTTTTTCGTGTTAATTCTACCTTGTATTGCTTGCTAAAATCAGACTTGAAATTCTCGCCCCACTCATGTGTTACGTATGGCATTACGCTGTAATAGCACTTTGATTTGCCAGGTGGCATGTACAGTTCATTATATGGGGCCTTGAGCTCGTTCTCTATAATTTTCGTTTTGGACACGTTGTCTTTAATATTCTGCATTTTAAGTTTTTTGGCTACAACTTCGTCGATTACCAGAGACACATTTGATGAATTCGTGTATAACGGTACACCATCTGTGTGATATTTATTATTACTTAAAGTGGTTTTAAGAATGTCCACGAAGAAATTGTAGATGTCTTTCTCATTCTTTGCGTCAAACCCGGTTCTTTCTTCGCTCGAAATCAGGCTGGCTCTTTTACTATGAGATTGTTTTGCCGGCGTGGTGTTTAAATCCTGACGATCTGGTGGTGGATACGGTGCTGCCAAATCTATATGTTCAGGTTCAATATGAGTACTGCCAGCTTTTTTATTTAATAGTGGAATGTATTCAGAATTATTTGAAGGCGTTTGTATAATTTTTTTAGTTGATTGTAGAACTATAAGCGAATCTATTTCGTTATCGATATGGTTATTTAAATTTTTGGTTTTCCCAGCTCGGGGTCTTTTTCTTGCTGTTGGGGATGTGACGGGATCATAGATAACTTCTTCTTCTCTTTTTTTCGTTATCTTCTGCCTTCTTTTCTCAGTCGTGAGGTCCTCATAGCTGTTTGGGGCGGAGCATTGGGTGCTGACGGTGGATTTTGCAAGCAGTGTCAGTATATTTGCCAGGAAACGTTTTTTGCGAGGATGACTTATGCGGTGAGGAAGAACTCTCGGTGAACTGGCTCGCGCTAGATAAAAGAAAAGAAATATATTAAAAAAACTTGATTACGCCCCCTTGGAGTTTGGTAATCGTCTCATGTGATCGTACTATAAGATAATAAGGCTAAAATTTAAAAACCCCCATCGCAACAAAGAAAAGTGAACAAAAATTTGAAAAGTCAATAAATGGCTGAGCTGGTTTTGATAAAACATGTCTAATTGTAATATACACATCATGCCTTTTCATTTGATACCACACTTGGGTATATTTGCAAGTATTCGATTATTCATCACCACCTTCACCCCCCATTTCTATTAAATGGCTGCACCGATTTTAATCAAACGTATTTAAGAACCATCACCAAGAAACCAGCTTACAAATAAAAAAAAATGCAACCAAATCGGTTCACTCGTTTAAGAGCTACGGTGCCAGAGACAGACACACACACACATTGCGGACAAACTTATAACACACCTCTCTTTGCGTCTGGGGTTAAAATGTATTAACACCGGTTATATTCGCCTCTAAACCATCTTCGATGTGATACGTCAGTTTGAGTTTGGTTGATTTAAAATTTGACGGGCCTGAAGCCAGCTTGTTCAGTGATCAGATGAGACTCAATGACAGGTGTTAGGCGGTTTAGAAAAAAGACTTTCAAAACCGGCCAAGTGCGAGTCTTACTCACACGCATACAGGGTTTCGTAGCACCAAATAATACACCGTGACTTTTTAGTCGTCTTACAAAGGTCGGCCATTCAATGTACCCGACATAAAAAAGCTCTAGGCGCGATTTTTTTTTATCTTCCATATGAGGTAATAATGCAACTACTAATACGGTTTTTAACAATTAATCCAATAAAAATGGAATTAGGAAAAAAATATAACTATAAGTCAAAGTTACAAACAGAACCAAAAGTTTTTGAAGATACTATCGGTGGCGCACTCCGAGCGCGACTTCGACATTGGTGCGATAAGGACAACTGCAGATCCGACTGAATAGCCTAAGTAAAAAGTCATAATTCGAGGATTGGCTCTCGACTGTTTCGGTGTTTCCTCCTCCAATATTCGACCAATTTAAAAGATATTTCATAAACTGAATAAGAAGGGTATATCCTGTGTCCCTATGTTTTTCTTTTTCCATTAATAGTTTTCAAATTTGTACACTAGGCCTCTGTTGACAGCGGTCTAAATAGGCAATTTTGAGCATTTTCTAAAGGTTCTAGTGCTAATAAAGATTATGTATCAACAAAAAGGAAAACATAGGGACGTAGAAGAAGTTGATATTTATTTTACTGTAAAAAAACATTGCTTTAAAGTCATAAACCGGAAAGAAAACAGGCGAAAGCGTTTGTATGGAGAAAAGACCACCCGCATTTGCTCTTAAGTATGATATTTTCTTACCATTTGGGGTATGAACCCCGCCAATATTGATTGGTATTTTTAACGATTTTTTTTCAACATAGACCCCTCTTCTTTTCAGAGGCTGATACCCGCTGTTGACTGATATCTTAGCCTGAAACTCAGCACTGCTCCTGCTTGTTTTTTTATGTTCCTGTTCACTACTATTATTTTTCTTAGCCTCAGATGTACTGTTAGACCTAACCACCGGAGTTTTTCGTTTATCCATGTTTAAGAACAGGTAGTCACGGTTTCATCAAGATCGTAAGGTCTTAAGGCTGATCTCATTTTTTTTATTATTAGTTGAAAAATATCGAAAGAAGCATTTTAAATTTTATTGCATTTTTTTGAATAATGTAACCTGAACGAGTAGGTGACGTGATGTTTTTTTTTTCTAGTTGATGGAATTTCAAAAGTTTGTAATCTTTTATTCTTTATGGCAATCAAATCAAATCAAATAATTTATTCGCTTATGGGTCTACATAGATGGTAAATAAATGTTACATTACACAATATAACATTAAGGATCCTCATAATAACGATGTCTGGTATACGAAAAATAAAATAAAAGCTTATAATATAATATAATGACAATAAAACGGAATGGGTGACTCTTTTTAATTTTCGTTGTGTAATAACTTAACTAGGTATTATTGTACTCGAAAAGGAACATAGAGTTCTGAGCGGCGCGTTATGATTGTTGACTTAATGGTGCCGCATGACGAGAACCTCGTGAATGCTGAGAAACATAACCAAATCAAGTACTTGGCTCGCGAGGTTGTCGACATGTGGGATTTGGAGTCGGCGATCATTGTGCCGATAGTTGTGTCAACCAATGGCTTAATTGCCAAGAGCCTCGACCAACACCTGACGAGGCTGTCGTTGGGCAGCTGCATCAAGGGCTTGATTCAGAAAGCGGTACTTTTAGAGCTCGTATTGTTAAGAGCCTCCTTTACTCCTTAATTTCATTCCTGTTCTCTATTATTTCTCTATATTTTCGGTTATGAATTCAAAATAGCGAAAAGATAGAAACAGAAGTAGAATAAATGAGTTAGGAAAAAAAAAAATATATTAAAGTAATAAAGCACATTAACTTCGAGTTGCCGAGGATCAAGTTGAATGGACCAAGTGCTTCTGTGCCTAAGTAATTTTCACAGTTGAGTGTTAACAGAAATTGAAGCATGAAACCTTAAAAAAAAATATCCAGAGACAATTCCTCAGAAACGTCATCAATGTCACAAAAAAATAACAATTACTTTGGTCACAATCCAGGTGGCATTTTGATGGCCGTAATTTAATTTAAATCAAATATAATACTAAATTTTAAATTCTAAATTCTCAAGCGAAAATGGACAGACACATCAAGAGAAATGAGTATAACGAGAAAAAAATAGACTACAAAGTAAAAGACAGCGGCGATGCGAAAAAATCCTATTATCGTGAAGGAAACATGAAAGCAGTTCATCTCGAACGAGGAGATTCCAGGCAACGAAAAATATCAGAAAACAATAAAAAATCAGAACAAATAAGACTTAACATTGATAAAACAAAAATAACGAACGAGGACCCCAAATCTAAATATTTGTTCTATAGAACCGCCGAAAGGGATATGCCACGGAAAAACATTTACCAAGATGAAGTGGCAAAATCGTATTCGGAAATACGAAAAAGAATTCGGGATAAATACACTTTTAAATACAACGTCCCTGTAAATAAAAGTGATCATTTGAGTTTGTATAAAAGTAGCAAAAGGGGCACGATAATTTTGAGTAGTAATGGCATTAATCCTCCGATAACTATAAGAGTGCCTACAGACCCTGGTCGCCCTGGTATGTATTTTTAATAATCATCATCTGCATAACTTTTACCCATCTATATTAGGGTCGGCTTCCAGTCTAATCGGACGCAGCTGAGCACCAGTATTTTACATGGAGCGAACGCCTATTTGACCTCCACAACCCAGTTTAGATTAAGTAAGGTAAAATAAAAATTCAAGATGGCACCAACAATTTTTTTTGTTTTTTTCGTCATGGTTATCATTTTCATGGTTTGATAACGAAACATCACTGATAACGAAAATGAGGTCAAAATAAATATAGAAAAAACAAAAACAAAAAAAAATATTAAAAAAATTCAATTCTCATTTTTCTTCTTCGACTTTCCCTGACTCAATTTTCAACCTTCGCCACTGGTACCTTTACCATTCCATCTAACGTCCAATGAGTCCCATGACATCGCACGACAACCAGCTTCTTCACCAAATCTGGGGCCTTTCCTTGCTCGTGCCAATCTTGTATACAGGTAAAGCCATATACACTTTTAATTTAAGGACATATTCTTTACAGCAAAAAGTCCCGTTAGGCCGCTGCCTGAAGAAACACCGAGGATAATCGAAAAACAAATCCGCCCACCATCGGGCCAATCAGATCTCGTTCCTGATGAAAAACCGGATAGCATTCCTGAGATTATTCAGAAAATACCGGAAAAACTGGAGAAAATTCCTGCAAAACCGGAGAAAATTATAACAAGACCTCGCGGGAAAATAAGCTCGCCGAAAAAAAGGAGACCTGTTATAAAAACAGTCGTGTCAAAGACTGATACCGCCAGGATTTTCAAAGCGGTTACCTTCGTGGATAATATTAATTTTACTCCTTTAGAGATAAAAATCCCTGGAGAGAATAATATAATTAAGAAACAACAAAAAGTTTCTAAATACACTGAAACAAGTCCTTTGAAGAAATTCAAATCTAAACCTAACCTACCTACAGTTAGAACGGTAAAAGTTCAGCCTAGTAAAGAGAGCATAAAAATAGAGGCAGAGCCGACACGCACGACGGTTGTTCGAAAGAGACCTACGGAGTGTAGGCGACTCCGAAGGTTTCGAAAATTATCCCCTGAATTGCCAGTGGAACCTGCTTGTCCACCGACAGAGGTAGCAAGATGGATCCCACAATCCGTTGACCCGCAGACTAAACCATATTACGACGCATGGCTGGATACAACCTTGACAGCCACTTCGAAACATACCAAGAAAAACAAATCTATGTACGATTATCACATGCGTTTATTAAAAAGTTTCCAAAAAGCTCTGGAGGAACGACCGCCATCGCCAGATTTGTTTTACGAAAAATTCGCAGATGAAACATATGCGGGTAGAATAAGAATCAGACAGACAGACAGACACGGGAGAGCTGCTAGCTAGCTGGTTTTTTTTTTAAACTCTGGTAGTTCTTCTGTATTTTTTTAACGTTTTTTTTTTCTTAATAATTTGCTCCTGCTTCGCGTTTTTTTTTGCAATCTGTGGCTTTCGATGGCAATAAGAAATAAGATATTGAATTTTCTTTATACTATTAATAAAAGTTAAATTTCCATGTATTGTAACTCGTTGAAGATTCGTCAATTGTTGTAAGACTGAGTACATGCGGCATTGTAACGCACGTTCTTGGCAGTATTCTTCTTTTTGAATAAATAGTGGCGTATTTATGAGGACCGAGTGATAAATGATGGAATTATGGATAATAAAAAGTTAAACTAGGCAAAGTTATAAATGATTACCGAATCTTCAATGTTTATCACAGTGCGCGGTACCCCGTCCACACGTCGCACAGTGTTGTATTGCCCCGAAAAACGGACATCCCCTTTTTATTAACTTATCCGATAGAACAGGTTATTTTAAAAGTAAGAGTAAAATACCCGTGTGGCTATTTTAAATTGTAATTTTGAAAAATATTTTTGTTTTTTTTTAATCTTTTTTAAATTACAAAAAAAAAATAAGTATTATTTTACGGTTTTGTTAATTATGTGTAATAAAACTCTATTAAAGATATTTGAAAAAAAAAATACAAAAGTGTACTAACTAGTACAGATGTAAAGAAATATGTTTTTTTTTTGTGTTTTTGATTTTGGTTTTTCATGGTTGTATGTTTGCTTAGTTGGATTCAATATTTATTGTAAACCTTGTTTAGACCCCAACCAATCACTGAAAAAAAACCACATCCAAATCTCGCGGTGTCTAGAAGTTATTCACTTCTAAAATTTTTTCTGATAATTTTGAAAAGCATGAAAAAATATTAGTATAAGTAATTAACTTTAGTTGTATGATTAGTCCGATGTAAAAATATTAAAAATTTAAGAATATTATTTGTAAAATTTATGAGAGTGGGTGTAAATATGTATACGTGTATTATTCTATGATAAAACATAAAATTCAACATAAAATTTAAATCTACAAACATAAAATATTATTTTTTGTGAAGCGATGACAGTGAAGCGATGAAATCAAAATTTTCAGAAAAAACTTTAGAAGTGAATAACTTCTAGACACCGCGACATTTGCCGCCGCAAACGGCGGCGTCTTTGAATCTATCTGGTGTTCCCACCACTTAATAGTGCTTGTGACAGTTGTGACGCCATAGTAGGTAGTCAAAAAATGGTACACTTTTTTTTTTTCGGATGGGAAATCATCAAATGACCCCCCCACTCTGGGCGGAGCGGAAGGGAGTGTCAGACTTGTACTGACTAAAACCCATCCATGTTCCTTCTTTGCAAAATCAAAATCAAAATCAAAGCATTTACTTCAAGTAGGCCAGTTACAGGCACTTTTGAATTGTCGAAACAAAGACAACAGTAAAAAATAGCTACAGTCCCAGTCACAAGGCACAAAAACTGTGAAAGTACTGTAGTTGCCCATTCCCTAACGTAGACCTCTATGGAGAAGAACGGGCAAGAAACTCCATGGACACTCTTTTTAATCAGAATATTTTAACAAAACCTTGGTTACATCATTCATTTTGAGATGGTACATTATGTGAGAACGATGCAGCAAGATGTGTACGTTGGGGTGCGTTGTCAGAATTCCTCCTCGTGTGCCTGATGGCTGCCGGTCCCTCTCGATACGTCTGGAGGGAATAGCAGCTGCTGGGCCGGTGCACCCTGGGCGTGGGCAGTATCCTTCCCCGAGGAATGGGAAGAGATTCTTATTCTTCGGGGAATGTTACTGTCCATGGCTAATATTCTGACATGGGAGGGGCCCATTGTGGGCCTAGGGGGCGTTGTTCCGCGTGACCCTCTGAAAAGCAGAGGGCACAGCGGAGGAGCAAGGGCGGGCTCGGTGTGCACTAACCCTGCCTCCGAGCAGACAGTGAAGGACACAGTCCTTCACTGTCCCCGTCGATATCGTAATCCCTCCGTCGAAGTGTCGTGGAACACGTCTCGCGGCTTCGATTGGGACCGAGGGTCTTGGCTTAACCGCCCGGATCACGAGGTAGAAAACCTCTATAAAAAGTTACCCCGAATCTCAAGCGGCGGCGCACCGCGAGGAGATGTATGGCTGACGGGTTCCTATGGAAAATCAGTTGCTAGTGCGAACCACTGCCGGGCCTGGCTATGGCTTATCTGGGCACAGGGGGCACTGCCCAGATGGACTTTTTATTTCCCCCATACTCGTGGGAACAGTATGGAAAATGACAATACCCAAAATACGGCCGATAACGGCGAAGGAAGGAAGGAGAGGGATGCGGGGTCGGAGTCCGGCGCCGCATCCAGCGACGTGAGCGCGGGAGGCTCAGAGAGCTCCCGGCGCGGGAGGACCGGGGCTGCTGCGGGGAACAGGGAGTTCCTGCGCAAGCGATCCAGGCCGGTAGGCGACCGAGAGTCGTCGTCAGAGGGGGAGCTGGCTTCGGCTCGCAAGATCCCCACCAGCAAGCGTGGCGGGAGCCGCGGCAAGGGGAGAGGCCTCTCTGTCACCGAGAGGTCGGCGCGGCTTGCCGAGGAGGGGCGCCACCCGGGGGTGGCCGGTCACGGGGTGGATCGTTCGGGCTCCTCTGGTGACGAGGCGGTCGCAGACGGCGGCTCAGATGCGGAGCGTAAGGCCGAGTTTGCGAAGGAGGTGGAGGTGGCGCTGAGGGCTCTGTCTTACAAGCAGAAGCCCTCTACTAGACAAAGGGCCATACCTGCAGCGGCCGCCTCCATCATAGCGGCAGCGAAGGCCAGATATGCGGGGCCTCCACCAGACGAAGTTGCCAAACTGCGGGCGGAGGTCGCTCGCCTGACGGCTGCTACGGAGCTTCTCCAAGAGGAGAACAGGAAGCTCCGAGCAGACCTGGCCGGTCTGCGCGAGTCCGGCTCTCGCAAGGCGCCCCAAAATGGGGGCCAGCAGCGACCAAGTCAGCCCGTGCCGGTGGAGAACCAGGTTCTGAACCTGGTTCGGCAGGAGCTGGCTGCCTTTCAGGCGCGGTTCTCCGTTCTGGAGGGCATTGTCCTGCGCCCCCCCCTGGCGGCAAACAAGGCGGCCACATATGCGGCTGCTGCGGCCTCCGCACCGGGGCCGTCCAGCCAGCGATCCGGCAGGGTTACGTCGGCCCCCGAAAAGCCGGCTCTGGCGAAACCAGCTCCAGTCGGGAGGGCGGCGGCCCTGAGGCAGAGCAAGGCGGTGGCCCAAAAAAAGGGCAAGGCGGCGTATGTACCGGCGCCAGCCGCGAGACAGCCGCCATCGCCACCTCCCCCGCCCACTAAGCCTTCTGTGGCCGAGCCCGGTTGGCAGGTGGCCGGAGAAAGAGCGATGGAGCGAAGGGCGGCAAAAAAGGCCAGGAAGCGGGAGCGGAAGCGCCGGCAAAAGGAGCGGAGCGTCGCGGCTGGGCTCAGCGCCCCGAAAACCGCAGCTGTAGTGATAACGCTACAGCCGGATGCGGAAAAGAGGGGCGTCACCTACCGCGACGTGCTCGCTAAAGCGAAGGCGACGGTGGATCTCAGAGAGCTCGGGATCGCCGGGGGCCTCCGGCTTAGAGTGACCGCAACAGGGGGTCGAGTGCTAGAGATCCCTGGCGAAACCCGTGGCTCGTCCGCTGACGCTCTGGCCGAAAAGCTCAGAGCGTCCCTAAATGCGGACGAGGCCCGAGTGTCCAGGCCCGTCAAATGCGTAGACCTGCGCATCCTGGGTCTGGACGACTCGGTGACCGAGGAGGAGGTGGTGGCCGCCGTCACCAGGACCGGTGGGTGTCCTGCCGAGCAGGTCAAGGCAGGCACCTTACGTCCGGATCTGTCGGGCATGCGAACCGTAACGGTAAGCTGCCCTGTGACGGCGGCGAAAGCCATAGTGGAGGGCCGAAGGCTCTTGGTGGGCTGGGTGTCAGCGCAGGTGAAGCTGCTGGAGCCCAGACCTCTGAGGTGCTTCCGCTGTCATGTAGGGCACCACGTGTCGGTCCGGTGCACCTCGGAGGTGGACCGCAGTGGCCTGTGCTTCCGCTGCGGCCAGCCCGGTCACATGGCCGCGGCCTGCTCTGCCGCACCGCACTGCGCCGCATGTGCGGCAGCTGGCAAGCCAGCCGATCACCGGGCAGGGAGCAAGGCCTGCGGTACACCTGCCAAGGCCAGCAGCAAGGGAAGGCCCTCCGCCACCACCGCCAAAACCCCCACCGTCGCCACCACCGCAGCCGCCGCCACTGTTACCGCCGCTGCCGTTACTGCTGCAATTTCCGCAGCGGGGTCCTTGCAGAGGGCCCGGGAGGGGACTGAAATGGAGTGCCAGTAACGGCCCCATTGCGCCTTCTCCAGGCGAACATCAACCACTGCGCCTGTGCTCAGGATCTGTTGCTCCAGAGCATGGCGCAGTGGTCGATTAACATCGCCGTGGTCGCTGAGCCGTACTTTGTCCCGCCCAGGGATGACTGGGTGGAGGACCATAGCGGTTCGGTGACCATAATTGCGTCGGCCGCCGCCGGTACCCCGACCCTTGAGAGTGTCAGGAAGGGTCAGGGGTGCGTAGCAGCACGGTTCGGGGAGATCGTTGTAGTGGGAGTCTACTTCTCCCCGAGCCGAACTCTCGCCGAGTTCCACAACTCCCTCACGGAGTTGAGTGTCGTCATCGGAAGCCATTCCCTCCCCGTGCTTGTACTCGGGGACTTCAATGCCAAGAACTTGGCTTGGGGTTCTCGTTACACGGACGTGCGGGGTAGGATGGTGGAGGACTGGGCTCTGGAGACAGGTCTAGTCATCCTAAATCGGGGTTCTGTCCCCACGTGCGTGCGGATGCGGGGCGACTCGGTGGTGGACATCTCGTTCGCTAGCCCCGCTCTGTCACCGCGTGTCTTCGACTGGCGCGTCATGGAGGGGGTGGAGACCTATTCCGACCACCGGTACATCCGGTTCGACGTCTCCACTCAGACCTCAAGCACACCGGTCCTACAGGCCCCGAGTGGTCCGCGATGGGCGCTGAAGCAGCTGGACCGGGAGCTCCTCCTGGAAGCCTCAATCGTGCAGGCCTGGGTGTCATCACCGGTCAGGCCTGCCGACATCAACAACGAGGCGGGTTGGTTCCAGGAGGCCATGTCCGAGATTTGCGACGTGGCAATGCCCCGAGTTCGGCCAGGAAGCGCCCGGCGTCAGGTGTACTGGTGGTCGCAAGAGCTGACGTCTCTGCGCAAGGCGTGCGTTGCCGCGCGGCACCTGTACGCCAGGCATCGCAGGCTCCGCATCCGCCCTCCGGATGCGGCAGCCATTGAGGCGGAGCTGTACGAGGGGTACAGAGCGGCAAAGACCGCCCTCCAAGAGGCTGTCCGGCGGGCCAAGCATTTGGCCCGCGAGGAGATGCTGGAGTCTCTGAACGGAGATCCGTGGGGGCGCCCTTACAAGATGGTGCGGGACAAACTCCGCACCCGGGCCCCCCCGCTAACGCAGAGTCTCCGGCCTGAGCTCGTGGAGGACGTGGTGAGCGTTCTGTTCCCTTCGCGAGGGGAGCATCCTCCCCCGCCTATGGCTCCGTCACCGCATGCGGTGCCGGAAGCGGACCACACCGATGACGACGATGACGTTCCGGAGGTGACTGGGGTAGACCTGAGAGTGGCGGTACGCAGGCTGAAAGCCAGAAATACCGCCCCGGGACCCGATGGCTTGCCTGGCAAGGCCTGGGTCCTGGCCTCTGAGGCTCTCGGGCCCCGACTGGAAGGGCTCCTAAGCGCATGCTTGGAGAGAGGCCAGTTCCCACTTCGTTGGAAGACAGGGAAGCTGGTCCTCATCCGGAAGCCAGGGCGCCCTGCGGACTCTCCGTCCGCATACCGGCCCATTGTGTTGCTCGACGAGGTGGGCAAGCTTTTTGAAAGAGTCATT
This sequence comes from Noctua janthina, assembly GCA_963576755.1. NCBI lineage: Eukaryota > Metazoa > Arthropoda > Insecta > Lepidoptera > Noctuidae > Noctua > Noctua janthina. The sequence goes on from OY755077.1 coordinate 6,514,947, forward strand.
GCCAACCGCCTCGCCGGGCACCTTGTAGGGATGGGGCCGGATCTTGCGGAACACCAATTTGGTTTCCGCAAGGGGCGCTCGACGGTGGACGCCATCATGCGCGTGAGAGCCCTCACGACGGGGGACGCGGTGTCCCGGGGCGGGGTTGTCTTGGCGGTGTCTCTTGACATCGCCAACGCCTTCAACTCCATGCCCTGGAGCTGCATTGGGGAGGCACTCCGGTATCACGGGGTGCCGACCTACCTTCGTCGTGTGGTCGGGGACTACCTGACGGATAGGGCCGTCATCTACCCCAGTCGGAGCGGAGAATGGAACCGGCGAGAGATGTCGTGCGGTGTTCCACAGGGTTCGGTTCTGGGGCCGGCCTTGTGGAACATCGGTTACGACTGGGTGCTGCGCGCCGGCCTCCCTACCGGCGTCAGTGTAGTTTGCTACGCTGACGATACGCTGGTACTGGCACAACGGAGGTCGCACGAGGCGGCGGCCGAAAACATGACACGCGGGGTTGCGATAGTTGTGGAGAGGATCCGGCAATTGGGTCTCGAGGTGGCATTGCACAAGTCCGAGGCCATGTGTTTTCATGGGCCTCGGAATGCGCCACCGTCGGGATCCCTACTGATGGCAGGAGGGGTTTCCATCGGCGTCGGGTCGACGTTGAAGTACCTAGGACTCGTCCTCGACAGCCGGTGGAACTTCGTGGAGCACTTCTGACGTTTGGCTCCCAAACTGGAACGGACAGGGGCTGCCTTCAAGCGGCTCTTGCCCAACCTGAGGGGTCCAAACGCCTCCTGCCGGAAGCTTTACGCGGGGGTCGTGCGGTCCATGGCCCTTTACGGGGCCCCGGTGTGGGCGCGTTCTTTGAGGCGGCAAGCCGCCCACTACCTGAACGCGCCCCAAAAGGTGATAGCCATAAGGCTAATCCGGGGGTACCGCACGATCTCCGGCGAGGCGGCTAGCCTCCTTGCCGGATTGCCGCCATGGGATCTGGAGGCGATAGTCCTCGCGCGCCTGCATGAATGGCGCGCGGAAGCACTATGTCGGGGAGAAACTCCGCTGCCGCGACAAATTGCCGCTCAGCGGACAGACCTCCGGCGTGATCTCATGGCGACATGGAGAGAGCGACTGTCGCAACCCCGTGCAGGGCACGCCACCATAGTGGCGATAAGTCCCCTCTTTGAGGAGTGGCTAGAGAGGCGCCACGGCGCCCTCACCTACCGCCTGACGCAGGTTCTCACCGGACACGGTTGTTTCGGGAGGTTCCTGCATCGAATCGGGCGGGAGGAAACGCCCGGGTGTTTCCACTGCGAGGATCGTCCGGAGGACACGGTGGAACACACCGTGGAGGTCTGCCCCACTTGGGCGGAGCACCGCCGTGTCCTCACAGCGGCGATTGGCGGCGGCGATCTCTCGCGTCCGGCCTTGGTTCAAGCCATGGTCCGGAGCGAGAGGGAATGGGAAGCCGTCACCTCCTTCTGCGAAGCAGTCATGCTAGTGAAGGAGGTGGCAGGACGTGAGAGGGAAAGAACCTCACGTCCCAGCCGCCGCGGGAGACGCCCTGGGCGTCGGGGGTCACGTGGTGGCTTCCGACCACCGTAGGCGCTGGCCTGTGGACGGCGAGTTATGGGCTAGCTCGCCGTCCGGCCGTCTTATGACGACGGGCCGTGTCGACGGCGCGTTCGTGTTCCACGCGCGCCTCAAAGAGATGTCAGCAATCAAGTAGGGGTCCGCATGGGCCAACGCCTGCCGGGGCTGCGGGACTGTTCGAAAGAGATACCGTGGCCCTGGAACATAACGGGCAAAGAAGGAACATGGATGGGTTTTAGTCAGTACAAGTCTGACACTCCCCTCCGCTCCGCCCAGAGTGGGGGGGGTCATTTGATGATTTCCCATCCGGAAAAAAAAAAAAAAAAAAAAAGATGTGTACGTTAAAAGTGTTCATAGTAAAAACAATTCAAAAATAAAATAATTAATTCAAATAAGAGATGACCAGTCACAACTGACAGCGCCCGATCACGAACATGACGCATGTATCAGCACCATTCAACTCAACCATTTTGAAGGGAACTAAATGATCCGACACACGTGCCACCATCAGCGAGACATTTGAGTGAGCATGACATACTCCTAACCGCCAGGGCACATTCAAGTCAAGAAAAGACGCAGGTTTCCAGCGAATGACAGCTTTCTAGTACATAGTACTCACACAATATGGGCTAGGCGGCTATATAATACAAAAGAGATTGAATCTATACAATGCAAAGATAGTTATACAATCTTCAGCAGCTCCAACAATACTATTTAATGCTATCAATTTAGGCGCCCCTGTTCTTATGGAGCAGGACCGGCATTGAGCCAAGCATTTTTATCAGTGATATAATCGTCCATCTTGTAATATGCTTTCTTACATAGTGTGCGTTTAATGCATGTTTTAAATTTCGTTTCATTCAGTTCAAGAATACTTTGTGGAATTTTATTATAGCATCTCAAACAGTACCCCATGAAAGATGAGTCTACTTTAGCGAGTCTGAAGCCTGGCTGAACTAATTGGTCTCTATTTCTAGTACTGTAATTGTGTCTGTCACCTCTTTTATTAAAAAGATGTAGATTTTTTCTTACATACATTATATTTTCGTAGATGTATTGACAATGTACCGTCATGATGTTAATTTCCTTAAACAGTTCCCTTAGAGAATCGCGCCTACGAAGATTATATATGGCTCTGATGGCTCTTTTTTGCAGAATAAATATAGACTCAATGTCTGCAGCCCGTCCCCATATTAAAATGCCATAAGACATAATACTATGAAAGTAACTAAAATAGACCGGTCTAGCGGGATCTACAACAGTATATTGACGGATTTTTCTTATAGCATACGCTGCTGAACTTAGCCGCCCCGCAAGAGATGTTAAATGAGAACCCCATTGTAGCCTTGAATCAAGCGTAATCTCCAGGAAAACCGTTTTATCTACAAATTCAAGTTTCTCTTTATTCAATACTATATCACAATCGCTTCTTTTCACATTCGGTAAAGCAAATCTTACGCATTTCGTTTTTTTTCCATTTAACACTAAATTGTTTGCTGTGAACCAATTATGGACCTGAAGTAGGGCATTATTCACGTCATCTAGATTTTGGGCCCATCTATTATCTTAAAAATTAGGAAAGTGTCATCAGCGAATAACAACATATTTTGAGGTTGGTTTTTCAAAAAATAGGGGAGATCATTTATATATACTAGAAAGAGGAAAGGACCCAATATTGAGCCTTGCGGTACCCCCATTTTTACTTTTAAACCCTGTGAATTAACACCATTTATTTGCGCATGTTGTTGTCTATCACTCAAATAAGATTTTACCAAACTAAGTGCAAGTTTCCCTAGTCCGTAATGCTCAAGTTTCAAAAGTAATGTGTCGTGATTTACGCAATCAAATGCTTTGGAGAGGTCACAAAATATTCCAATGGCGTCATGGGACTCTTCCCACGCAGTAAATATGTGCTTTAATAAGGTTACACCGGCGTCAGTTGTACAACGTCCCTTGGTGAAACCATACTGTTGATCGTGTAAGATTCTGTTGGTGTTAAAATGATTGAGCATTTGATTTAGCATTACCTTTTCAAACGCCTTGCTAAAAACTGGCAACACGGATACAGGTCTATAATTATTTGTATCTTTACTATCTCCGGATTTAAACAGAGGTATGACTTTACTGTATTTCATTAAGTCCGGGAAAACTCCTTCCTTGATCTACACACAAATTAAAAATTAAAGCTAAGTATGGTGCTATAGTCTCAACTATGGATGTACAAATTTTGATAGACATTCCCCAAAGAGCCCTTTGTGTTCCAGGGCCACGGTATCTCTTCCGAACAGTCCCGCGGCCCTGGCAGGCATCGGCCCATGCGGACCCCTACTTATTTGCTGACATCTCTTTGAGGCGCACGTGGAACACGAACGCGCCGTCGACACGGCCTGTCGTCATAAGACGGTCGGACGGCGAGCTAGCCCGTAACACGCCGTCAAAAAAAAATAATAATGGTAAGCTTGGTTTTCATTCAGATAACACGCAGTAAATTTCGAATCCAACGCTTTTCCCAACTGACGATGTTATTAAAGTAGAAAAAGTCAGTTTTGGTGGTATTTTGTTGGGCGCTCGTCGTGGTGCTATAAGCTGCAAATATATTTTCGATCGAATAAGACGGTGATCGGTTCATTAAATAGCTGCACGCATCGCTCTAGTCACGAGGACATTACGCAGGTCTTTTCGGCGAACAATTACATAATCTAACAGATGCCAATGCTTAGATCTTGGGTGCATCCATGAGGTCTTGTATTTCTCAGCAATTCGGAAACAGGCATTAGAGATGCTAACATCGAATTCAGCACATAAGGTCAATAAATAAATACTATACTGTTACTACTAATAACCTTAGTTAGAACATTATCGTTTCGTTTGCCGAGGACACCGTTTCAATTACCATGCTAATTGCCGTGGAGAACGATGTTGCAATTACATTCGTAACTGCATAACTACTTGAGCAACTCAGTTGGTCGGAGGGGAAACAGTGGAGCATAAAAATAATAAAATAAAAATAAAATAATAATGTATAATGGTAAATACTGTGAAAGAGCTGTGGTGTACTAGTTTAAACCTAGTCTTATGTGTAACGTCGAAAAAAAATTTAACGTTTTCGAAATGTCATTTATTAGTAATTCAGTGGTATTTTTTGTTTAAAGATAAACATATATTTATTGTGTAAAACATGAGTGGGTATGGTATGCACTATACAGATAAATAAAAATAAAGTTGCTATATGTTTTACCATAAAGGAATGGCGTACAAAAAAAAATGTTAGGTTAAAAAAATTGGGTAAACTTAGTTTAAAAAAATTGAAGTTTTTAATTAAAAATATTAAATTTACAAGAAATGGCTTACACAATAGGGTAAACTTTAATTATAAAAGATTTTAAAAAAGACTTAAGACAGCCTTCTGTCTGAGTTAATTTTTTTTTTAAATAAAAATACTTTATTAACTAAAAATATTAAATGTCGTACCTAACTTACTTGCTGATGCGTCGGCAATCTAAATTGTGTCAGCCCAGAACTGAGCTACAGTTTGGCGCTTTCGGTAGCGTCCATCAGTTCCTGTAGTGAACAAACAACAGGACACGCAGGACACGATATTAAGTGCCCCATCGTTTGTAGAACAGCACCACATTTACACTGCAGGGCAGTCATTAATGAATCTCCACCTGAGCAGGTTTTCCTTGGTGTTTATTGATGTTAAAAATATTTATGCTGTCTTGGCTTCCATACGTTTTATCACGGGTGACCACTGGAAACTAGCGCTGTGCTGTGGGCTCCCCATAGCACAGCATCATGCTGAGTGGTAAGCTGTTTGTCGCAGTCACGACGTGCAAGCTGTTAACTTTTTTCTTTTTTTGTTCCGTCCTGTTGTGTTTATAGTTTATCATTTTTTTGTCATTTTGTATGATGCACGTCATATCCCTGCGACAAATAAATATTTTTTCTTTCTTAACTATTACAAAAGAATTAGGTTCAGAATGTCCAATTCAGTTTCAGAAATTCCGTTTTACCTACTGTGTAATTCAAATACTTTATATTCTTACGTATAGTTCCTTGACGAGTTCTTCTCCATAGGAAACGACCAATAATTGGTACTTTCACCAAGCTTCTGAAGTTTCATAAGTGCCCACTTAGGTTTATGTGCAATGTTTTTTTTTTAACTGATGAGAGTAGTTGCATAATTTTATGACATTCCTGAGAGTTTCGAGTCAATGTTTCTAGTTTGTTTGCGACTTGTGTGTCAATGTAATTGAGTGATTAAATAAAATTACCATGTATTTGGAAATCGGCTTTTATTTCAGTATTACACATTACAAAGATATCTTAACAGAAACTTAAGTGTTACGTCTTGTTTTAGACATTTGAGATAATATGTAAAAAGTTTCACATCTCTTGACTAAACATTTGAAAATTTAACACATATTTTAATGTGTTCAATTATAGCTGTACAAAGATCTTTTGGCCGCGTAGCGAATTCAGAACAAACGCCGCCATTTTTTGCGGGTGAGGTCAAGCTAGTTTGTAGTATTAATAAACTACTACACTAACACATTTAGCTTGGAATTGGCTATGCCATGCAAGCGCCATTAGTTTTAACAGTTACCATCTTCATTGCACAAAAATTACTTTCTTTAATAACAGCACTCCCTGCAACGTCATTCGAACGCCAGAAGATTTTTGTAGCTTTCTACTTAGTATACAAACATCTTATGCTAAGCGAACTAACCGAGGTTATCTAAAAAAAAAATGCGTTCCGGCATTATACCGGGATAATGCGGATCCACGTTCGGCATACCAGAGGTTAAGAGGTGAGATAACTGTGGCCGAAGTCTGTTATTTTTATAAATTTGTCATTCCAACACGATCCCTTTGTAATTTTGCTAAGAGTTCGTAATCTGCTAAATTCATAATGGTCGGTCAATGGTCTCGTAAAAGAATTGTGTTATAATGACATTGTCGTATTGCCATTATTATAAAACCCGTTAGTAGAAATGATTTTCAAAAAACTACTACTAAAGAACCATTCATGCCAGATTTCATTTATATATATTTTTCCATATTATTTATTATATTGTATCAGATTACCATTCGATGCCATTTATTTCAATGGAGTGTCAGTGGTTAACCATTGGAAAGTCATAATGACGTCATTATATAAGGTCTATCTTTTCATACACGAAATATTTTAAGAGTAACTTCTATAAGTCGTAAAGTCGCCATAGCAACGAAAAAAAAAAATTATCTGATTGTTTTTTTTTTACAAAATTATTATAATTCTAAAATTTTTTGAGACTTTTTGCATAAAACATTTACTCCCATATTCTAACAATGACAGTAGGTAAATACGATGTAGTAAACTACCGTAATGGATGCTTAAAAATAATGAGCCAGTATTTATTTTGTGGGTCAAGTAATTTTTATTTTTTTATTTTTTATAAAAAATATACTCAGATAAAAAAAAATCCCTTGACATGGCTTTGTTATAGCCGTTAGATGATTCCCTGAAAATATTTAGTGTATGAATAGTTAGACCCTATATTAGTAGATTACCAAACTTGTCAAAATCAACAATTATAAAGTCAATGATAGACCATTCTGACACAATTGTAATAGCACACTTGAGGTCCTGTGGAAGGAAACAATTAAAGATTAACCTTTGGAACGCCATTGTCACATACGGGGTGGAAGGGACACAAACGCGAAAACGGTTACCACGTATTTAGTAGGTACATCATTCTAAGCTGGCACATATTAATTTTTCATCGGTTATTAAAAAAAACAGCTGTTCACTTAAATCGAGACGATACAAGTTAAAAATTTCTAATGTACCACATAAAACGGCTCTATTTAACAAAAGCTTCTTTGGCATGGCATCAAAAATATACGACAAGATACCTATTGACATTCTGAGCACTAAGGAACTTCCAGTATTTAAAAATAAACTGCGTCAATTTTTAATTGAGAAAGCATACTACACGATCCAAGATTTCTTAAACCATTGAATGAATTGTTGACCATGTAATAATTTGACTGTATATTCATATTTTGACATTTATAATAACCAAATTTGACATGTAAAATAATTTTAAATGTAATGCCACTACATAATTATTGTATGCCTATTAGGCAGGACATATTGGAACTTAAATTTATTGTTTAGACCTGTAACTAACATATTTTGAATTTGAATTTGTTTCCTACAAAAACAAAAAATGTATGGAACATCTGTTTTTTTTTTCAAAATGTATGGAACATCTTTTTTTTTTTTTCAAAATGTATGGAACATCTGTTTTTTTTTTTTTTAATAAACGATAAAAACTTTCTATGTGGTCAGAACGAAGATGTACGGAATACGTCGTTACCGTTTTCGCGTCTGTGTTCCTTCCACCCTGTATACGTGGCAAGCAAGCGCGTGCACTGTTCGCCAACGACACAAATATGTGTCATATAGAGTACCGTGCGAAGAAAGATACAATGGGTCATTACAAAAGTTTAATATACAACATTATTTTTAGTATAGGCGAAACCTGAATATAGTTTGTTCAGAATAAGTAACTGAATCGATTCCAATCATTTTTAAACCATGTTATATTTTGTCCCTAAAATATTTCAATAAAGTTACAAGTTGGATACCGAGCGATAGTACCTATCGCAATCATTTAGGTGCCTACTGCCAAATTATTATTATCAATGAGCTCAAGACGACGCCGGAGGCGCGCGCGCGGGCGTGCTGCGTGGTGACGACACTTTGCCGACAACCAAGTTACAGAACAAGCTTATAACTTTGTGATTTTTCATGATACAGTTTTGAAATTTTGTACATAGATTCTTTAGATAAAACTACTAGACACGTGTTTGAGGTTCCGCATATACTAAAACTAATGTTGTATAGGGTGACTGGTATTTAGTGACCAATACTTAAACACGTGATTATATTCATGATAACAAACAACTTTCCCAAAGAAACATTTTTTTTGAACCTACTCATTCACTTTTATCACAATAACACAACAGCCGTATGAAATTCGCGCATATGCTATCCCCTCTCTACTCCATCACATCTAACCGAACTTCGGCTAGATGCATGTGATCACGTGATACACCTCGGCAGCCGAGGTGACCTGGAATGTGCTAGAACGAAAAATTCGAACAAACTAACAGCGAACTCGATTTCAGCCCACTTCCTCTCAAGAGAGGAGGCCGTGTCCCAGCTATGGGAACATGTTGCCCAATGTAATGTACGGGGTGTGGACCAGTATGAATTTTAACTAAATCACTTCATCCCATCCAAAACTAAGACACTAAGAACTCTTTAACCATTTGACCGCCACTGTCACATATACGTGACAAGCAAGTCCGTCCCTGTACGCAAACGACACAAATATGTGACAAAATGGTAGGGGAAATTGTGGCTTGGCGTGGAGGGCACGCGCGTGCGTTTATGCTCTGACGGTCGAAAGGTTAATTAAAAAGTATCAATTCTTAACAAGATCCTTTGTCTCCTTATGAATAGATTTGAAATAGAATATGAAACTTGGAAATGTACGAAAGTGCTTTTTTAAAAGCATTTCAGCCTTTGCAGTAAAAATGTAGCGTTGAAAATACGCTACTATGAAAAACTGTGTGAAAAATGTACACTGACCGATGTCATTAACATCAGGAACGGTCAGAACTGACGAAATTGAGGTTTCCATACTCCTCTGCCTAACCCTTCGGGCAATAAAGGCGTGAAGTTTCGAAATGTTGACACTTTCAGGGAATTAGTGAAATACCTAGGCATACCTGAAATCATGGAAGATGTCGATTATTCCAATGTTATGAAAACATGTAGTGGTATTTCATTTTTCAAATATTTTTGAATTTAGAACAGAAATAAATGTTAATTTGATCATAAAAGTAAATATTTGTTTTAAATAATCATGTTTATCTATGACATTCTATTTAAAAACACAATTTGAACGAATATGTCTTAGCCGAGATTAAAAAAAAAAACACCACCAACTACAGTCATTGAACCCATTTGGACTTAGTATAAGCATCTGTGGTAAATTTTATTTCCGCACGAGTGCGGATAAATATTAAAAATCCACCCGTCTGAAATACATTGCTTGTTGAACCTAATCGTAGTGCGACAAGAACCAGTTTTCGAGAAAGCGTTTTGAAAAAGATTAAACCTGTCAACGGAATTATACAAATGCAGCTGGCCTGGCTATTCTCTTGCAAACACGTTCGTAAATTCGAGAAAGACTGCAAAAGCTACATAGACGGTTCGTCTGCATAGGAACTTTTTAATATTGTAATACCAAATGATTTGAAAAGAGTAACCATGGAGTTTCTTGCCGGTTCTTCTCCATAGGAAACGACCAACCCGAACCGTGCACCTTTTTGTCGACGTTTTATAAGTGCTCATCTAGGCCTATGTGAAATAAAGTAAAATTTTGATTTTGGTAAACAACCTGGAATTTGGTCAATAATTGAAATTGGAAATTTCGGAATGTAAGTCACATACAATATGGATCAGAAAGGAAATTCCTCTGACCCAGTAAAGCATCGTCTGACGATAACAAACATTGCCTAGTTCAGGCACAAATCATGTGTGAACTTGACACAGTTTTTAGAAAAACTGTAAATGTTGTACCTTATATTTTTGAATAAACTTTATTTAATTATTCAACATCAAAATATGACGTCTATGACAAACTTTCAATATCGATAGGTTCAGTTGAACTCATGTAGAGCTTGTTGGTTTAAAATTGTTAAACACTTAAACCTGATTTTGAAATATTATTTTGAATTGGAATTTGAAAGTTACCGATTCTATAAATGGAAAGAACTAGCATTCCAAAGAATCTATCACTTAAATTGTCTGTCATTTATTAAATAAAAAACGTGAAAATAGAAAAAGAAATTAAATCACTTATCGTGAGAGCAAATTGAATCAGATAACTGCAAAACCTGACGTTCTTTAGCAAGCACGACGTTCAAAAAGTACTAATTATATCTTTTACTTTCGAAAACGTGTTTTTTCGAGGAGCTCGTGGCTAGATAATAACAGCCGCTCGGGTCGATCTTTAGGTTAAGCCGTGCTTACCTAGCTTGGTCGGTGGATGGGTGACCACCCATTACATACCGAGTTTCCTCCGTGCCTCGGAAAGCACGTTAAGCCGTTGGTCCCGGTTGTCATCTGTAGATCTTTGACAGTCATTACAGGTAGTCAGTGGCCCAAAAAGTCTGACAACCAGTTTTACCAAGGGGTATCGTATTACCCAGTACTATCTGGGTTGTGGAGGTCAGATAGGCAGTCGCTCCATGTAAAATACTGGTATTCAGCTGCATCCGGTTAGACTGGAAGCCGACCCCAACATAGTTGGGAAAAGGCTAGGCAGATGATGACTTTCGAAAACTTGGATTTTCCGTAAATTCAGGATTGGAATAGAAATCTATAAACGTTACTTAGCCCGTAGTTTAGCTAAGCGTTGTTTAGCTTTAGCTAGGATGCGGGGTCAGGCTGTAGGCTGCGAATGGACGCTTCAACCATGAAAAAAGTAAGTTTTAAGTAACTCAAAAGTACCTGTAACTACCGTTTTAAGCTTTCACGGTTTACAACTTAAACTTATACTGTCACTTACGGGATATCTTCCGTGATTGTTCATTATTTTGAGCGCCCCATATTTCGACGCTGTTGTTGATAATGAACAATCACGGAAGATATCCCGTAAGTGACAGTATAAGTTTACCTGTAACTAGTCGACGATTATTTGAAATAAATGGTTTAAAAAGATGGAAACCCTCCTAACCATAGAATACTGTGAAATTTATGAAAATTGAAATGTGAACAAATCTAGCCACATTAAATTATGGTCTCATTAACACTATGAAAGTAAAAAACGTGATTTAATACGATTGCTCATAATAAATCACCTTTTTTTTACATTAGCGGCTAACCAATTGCTCACCTCGAAAATCTGTTCGCATAAAACTGGTTTAATGAAGTGAAAATATTGGAGAAAAGAATCTCCTAAATCCTAAACAGGATAAATGGAGCGCTCGGCTATAAGAAGCCATTTGAAAATCTCAATTATTAGAGAAATTCGAGAATAAGACTTGAATTAACGTCTTAACGCAAGAGTATTTCCAGTGTGGGTAAGAGACAGAGCTGTACAGGTCGTCTAGCACATTAGTCCTGCTTAAAGACGTCTTGGTAGGCCACCTGATCATTTGTTCAGGGAAAAAGGGCAATATCTAAACCGACAGCAGAAACACGCGCGGACATCCGTTGACAAGAATAGCCCAAATTTGAACAGTCTGCAAAATCACGCTCCTAAAATGGTGAGCAATCCGTTGAACAAGAATATGGACAGAATAGCCCATATCTACACTGCCTACAGAAACACGCTCTTAAAATGTTGGGAGGTCCGTTGGACACGAATAGGACCAGAATTTCCCATATTTGAACAGTCTGCAAAATCGCACCCCTAAAATGGTAGGAAATCCGTTGGACAAGAATATGGACAGAATTGCCCATATCTAAACCGCCTACAGAAGCACGCTCCTAAAATGGTGGGAAAGCCGTTGGACAAGAATATGGACAGAATAGCCCATATCTACACCGCCTACAGAAGCACACTCCTAAAATGGTGTGAAATCCGTTGGACAGAGTAGTCTATACCTAAACAGACTACAGAAGCACGCTCCTAAAATGGTGAGAGGTCTATTGGACAAGGATATGACCAGAATTGCCCATATCTACACCGCCTACAGTAAAACGCTCCTAAAATGGTGTGAATTCAGTTGGACAAGAATATGAACACAGTAGCCCTTATTTGAACCGTCTGCAAAAGCACGCTCCCAAAATGTAGGAAATCCGTTGGACAAGAATATGTAGCGAATAGCCCATATTTGAACCATCTGCAAAATCACGCCCCTGAAATGGTGAGAAATCCGTTGGACAAGAATATGGACAGAATAGCCCATATCTACACCGCCTACAGAAGCACACTCCTAAAATGGTGAGAAATCCGTTGGACAGAGTAGTCTATACCTAAACAGACTACAGAAGCACGCTCCTAAAATGGTGAGAGGTCTATTGGACAAGGATATGACCAGAATTGCCCATATCTACACCGCCTACAGTAAAACGCTCCTAAAATGGTGTGAATTCAGTTGGACAAGAATATGAACACAGTAGCCCTTATTTGAACCGTCTGCAAAAGCACGCTCCCAAAATGTAGGAAAATCGTTGGACAAGAATATGGACAGAATAGCCCATATCTACACCGCCTACAGAAACACGCTCCTAAAATGGAATGAATGTAATGTGAAGTCCGTTGAACAAGAATATGGCCAGAATAGCCCATATCTACACCGCCTACAGAAACACGCTTCTAAAATGGAATGAATGTACCTAATGTGAAGTCCGTTGAACGAGAATATGGCCAGAATAGCCCATATCTACACCGCCTACAGCAACACGCTCCTAAAATGGTGTGAAATCCGTTGGACAGTGTAGTCTATACCTAAACAGACTACAGAAGCACGCACCAAAGATTCAATTGTAAAAACGATGTCCATAAAGACCTTTTTTTAAGAGTCGAGTTATTTCAATTTAGTCCAGCTATTCAGCTTTTAAAACTGGCGCAAGTCGTGCTACATTTAGGTCAGCACTGGCCGGACGGTAATTTGAACAGATTATTTTACAGCCCGAACATGTAGTCATAGTTATTGTCAAGTTTCGTACAAAAAATTGTAGATTTGACTACAATTTTTTACAATTTTTGCTTCCTTAAAACTATTTACAATTATGCAGTTAAACAAAAAATGTAATTTGAGGACCTTAAAATCTAACTTAACATAAACCTTATAATTAAAACTACCTAATACTAAACAAAATGAAAATAAAATCATAACCAGATTCTTTACGTCTTTTTAATTACCTTTTAAGTCAAGATTTCTTAATGTTTTCTTTTGTAGATATGTACACCCACACAATTGTCATTAAAACTACCGTGAAATGGCGTGAATAGAAACGCAGGGATGAACTGAGAGAAACCTTAGATAGGGATTTTAACGTTAATATGGTATATTGCCAACAAGGTATTTCTAAAGCTTTTTGTAAACACTAAATTGGCCAACTAACCGACCATGTACCCAACACCACACTGCGCTCCAAAACACAAATTACTGACGTTGCTCAAAAAGCCGCTAAGCTGAAGTGGGACTGGACTGGCCACGTCTGCCGCATGCCCGAGCTGTGGGCCAAAATAACCACTTTCGGGAGCCCTGACACAGCCAGAAGGCGTCGCGGCAGACCTCGTAGAAGATGGCGGGACGAGCTGGATAAAAAAAACGACCAGTGGCCCACAGTAGCCCTGGATCGTAGCAACTGCAAGTCATGCGGAGTGCCGCTGTGCGACCTACCACACACTGAGCTCACAGACGTCGGCCACTCCGGGCATTTATTTGTAGTCTTCACACTTTATGTTAATTGTGGTATTACATCTATTTATGCAGTCCACAGTCCAGTCCCAGTGGTGGAGACCGCGACTGACGAGCAGTAAGTCGTGGGTTCGAACCCAGCCAGGCGTATTACTTTGTGTAAGTTATTTCATCACCACTGCTCTCAAAACAGTGAAGGAAAACGTCGTGAGGAAACCGGCATGTCCTAGAACCAAAAATTCGAAGACGTGACATCAACCAACCCGCACTGGGCCCGCGTGGTGGATTATAGCCCATTCCCTCTCATAGAGAGGAGGCCTGCGTATCAGCAGTGGGAACATTAATAGGCTGATTATGCTATGTAGTCCACTAGTTTTCTTATAATGTCCCAACTGAGTCTCATTGATCCGGCTCGAAGGACCAATGAATAGACTCAGTTGTAACATAGAGTGAAGACCGTACAAAGAAATGGTCGGAGTGGCCGACTTCTGTGAGCGTGTGGTAGGGCGCGCAGCGGCTTTTCCCAGCAGTGGGAGGAGGCAGGCTAACAGTATCAGTATCGGTAAATAGGCTTTCGTTTGGCCGCAACTCGCCTGATGTTAATTAAGCAAATAAAACAGAGTGCTTGTTGGTAACATATCATATGAATAAAACATCCAAAAACAAAATCCCAAGTTTTGTCTTGATTCACTCCTGGCGTCTTTCTCTATTCACCCTTTTTGACCCAGCACTTTTACATCATTTTTTTTTTGTAATTTAGTTGTCAATTGTGATCAAAATCAATCCTTACAAGTCAGCGTCATAGAAAAAGTAATTACACATGACGAAGGAGTGAAGGAAAAGGCTTGTTTACGTACTAGTAGCGCCATCTATTAGCGCTATGAACTGTCGCGTGTGACATTTGACATCTGTCAGATGCCAAGGTGAGGCTAGTGTGCTAGCGACATGACACAATTGACATCCAGAGCTCGACCGTGGCGGGTGTGCGAACTGATTCTGTTCAACCACGTGCAACATGGCGGATACCGGCGATATTTCGAATTTAAATCCCTCTGCATCTCCGACATACATAGTTCAGGAGTCTGAAAATCTGATAACTAGTCTTAGGGTCAGCGCAGACAGAGAGGAATAATCCTCGCGCGGTCTCGGGAATTTTCTTTACGGATCGCGCATATCTTCGAGGACGCGCGAGCATTTTTTGGTCAGGTTCAAGCATTTATGCAATTTATTGTAACACTTTTAAAGTTTATTTTCAAGTGCGTTAATAAAATCCTCTCCGCTGCGCTCCGTTCTGTCTGCGCTGAGCATTACAAAGACGTTAAGGTGTTTCCCAGTCGAGGTCAGTTTTAAAAGAGCAGACATTGGGAATACTTTCATCCTGAAAATGTTTGTGCTTTGTCAAGTCAAAATATAGCATTGTACTGATTTTGTAAAGTAAACGCTGATAAATTATAAATCTGTCATAAGCATACCTTTCGCAAATACAGAATAACCGTAATACTAAGAGGTATTACGGTTATTCTGTATTTGCGTTAAAAAAGTCTCAGAAAATCAAACTGGACAACTTTTCCTAAGCAGTAGCGAAGCGTCAACTTTTGTAACAGGTAAGCCGGAATACATACTTTGTACAATTACGTTTATCAAATGTAGTCATACCGCATATTAAATGTTAGCAATTTACATACTTCCTATGTATTTGTCTTGTATAACTTCACCAACATGCATCAGAGGCAAAATGTATTTATTTAGATATAAACAATTACTTTGTATCTCATTGTAAGTGAACCTATGTATTGTTCTTATGAGAATAAAATTCTTTAAACCGACATATCTTTAATGTGATATTTTATTATATTACTTGTCTTTAGAATACTGACTGTGTCATTTTTCAAAGGGAATCCGGTAGGAATCGAGTTGTAGGGAACTTTCGCCACTGGTACATAGGTTCAACTTATTCGCAATGAAGATACATGCAATACATGGTAGAAGGACCATCAATTCATCAAATATTAAAAAAAAAAACAGCTCTTTCCGTGCAAAACCTACACGGTCAAAATGTACGGAACAGCTGATTCACTGTTTTAAGCTTTCACGGTTTACAACTAAACTTATATTGTCACTTACGGGATATCTTACGTGATTGTTCATTATTTTGAGCTCCTGATACAAACGCAAGACCCCCCCTCCCCCCTTACGGAAGATATCCCGTAAGTGACAGTATAAGTTCAACTGATTTTTCTTAAATAACCGATAAAAATTTTTTAGGGGTCTGGTATGATCTACTGAATACGTGGTAATCGTTTGAGCTTCGATGTCCCTTCCACTCTGTATGTCACATCAGCTGACGCAATTAGTATGAGGAGACCAGTAGCGAAGGGTCAATTTTTTTGTAAGAGGTAAGCCGGAGTACATATCTTTAATGTGATTATATTATTTGTCTATAGAATACTGACCAGGCTGTACAATCTTGGAACATTTTACCGTGCAACTAGGAGAAAATAATGTTACCAAATTGAAAGACTACCGTAATCTAGTAACAGGTCCTTCTCCTAATGCATTTTTAATTTTGTCGTATTATAAAATCATGTATCGCTGGTTTGTGAATACAGATGGCGTTTGCTGACGCTAACCGACTAAATTGAAAATAGATTGCAATATACTACAGCTTCACTGACGAAGAAACTATTTTATTCTTGTTTCATTATACTCCATCAAATGAACGCCAAATGTTACCATTAATAAAATAAATATTCTGTTTAGTAGTTTATTTTATTATAGTTGAACTAAATAAACTACCAATTTTTTTAAGTACATTCGAAATACGCGTAATATATCAAATAAAACCATAAAATATGTTTTTAACAAATAAAACATTACTACTAGCATACATTTTAATGTAAGTGATACTCTAAATAAAACCTGCTAAATTGGTGTCGTAGTAGTTATTTTGCACTTTTTACTTGCATTAATGAAGCAAGCTGTCAAACAATCAATCTGCTGGTCGTTTTTGTTATTTTTCAAGAAATTGGAATTGGAATTTTGAATGGAAGGACAATATTTGTTACCCTTAAGATTTGGAGATATCATCCAGTCTGTTCTTGAAGGCATTCAATGTGTTATTCAACAACAACAAATGTGTTAACGACAAACTCGGCATATTATTATTATTGTTTGACGAAATGTCGCTAAAAGCTAACATTACTAACAATAAAAGAAAAGATTTGATTCTATTATGTATAACCTACTACGACGACTGTTGCACCAATGCTTAGGCCAAAATAAATGACTATGATTTTAATAATATGGGTTTAATTTTCTGCAGCCAAGTAATTCCTTAATTTATTCATATACGTTAGTCTATGAGTAAATTACGGGGTTAATAAACATAAATTACCTAATTTTAAAATAAAAACCTGCCTGGAAGCAAGAATGATGGTAGACATATACATCTACACAATTATATACATATATCAGGAAAGTTGTATGTTTGTGGTTACAGATGGCGCCACCAATCACTTTCCTTCTGAACCCGTTGAGTAAAGCCTCTATAGATATATATAAAATTACTCTGTGATACTGACTGACATTTTTCAAAAGGAAACCGGTAAGAATCGAGTTATATGGAACCTTCGCCACTGGAAGAGACCCATTTTCTTAAATGCTGTCCAGTTTAATTGTCTGAATCACCGCTTAAGACGTATTGCACTTATTCTGTTACACCCTGTATATGAGACTGATTTTACTAAAAAGAAATATTCAACATTTAGAATATTTGATCTAACTAATTTTATACTAAAATTAAAAAAACAAAATCTTACATACAAATTCTGCCCTGACGAACATAACAAAAAAAAACAGCTAAATTGTTCGTACACACGGCAGCACATGAAGCTATACATTTCCAGTATGACTTGGCCTCGCTTTGTATACATTTCCTATACAATGAGAGATCCGCATAAACTGGATTTGTATAGCTTGATTGGCCGTCGTGCGTACTGTCCTCAAGATGCGTCCGTCATACATGTGGCAATTGATTTGTATTTATATAAAAGAGAACATGAGATTGCAGGTTCACTAATAGGGTAGATGACCTAAAAAATCTAATTTCAGCTGTTTTGATATGGAAAGAAAAATTCGAGTGCGAGCAGGGTTTGAACCTGCCACCTTCCGATTCTGTACACCGGATGTCTTAACCAATTAGACCATCGCACCCTGGCTCTGCTCTCGAAATCTTCGTTCCATTAATGACGTCTTACGGTAAAACAGCTGTAATTCCCTACGCAGGGTTTGCGTAAAAAAAACATATTTAAAATCTAATTAGTCTATCAGAAAGATTTCCAAAAAATATTGGACACGTATTTTCTCTTTTTTCACGTAAACAAAAAATGAGGCCGATACAGTGCGTCGAAAACTCGTGTAACGTCACATTTCGGTACACTTTTTGCCGGAAAGTGACGTCACAAGCCCAGCCACTCATGATCTTTGATGCGTTTTATCTTCGTCAATTTTTATTGATTTGATAAAATAAAAATACGTATCGAAAATTTTTCGAAATAGAATCCTTTTTTTTTTACTCAGGAAACATCCCTATTACGGCAGAGCTGTGTTCTTCTTGTCTTCCGACCGACGCTTACCCGTTCATAGCTTTGAGTAACTCTGGCGCGTCGACAAGGTAGAGACCTTCGCCTTCGTCTTCAACCTTCTCACAGTTGTAGACCTTCAAGTGACCTTTGCCTTCGTCGTCCATCTGCATGTAGCTACACGCCCTGGCCAACTGATCGTTTGTGGGCTCTTTTGGGAAACCTGTGGAAGAGTGAATGAAACATGGTTTATTATTTTGACTGCCTCATTGGTTTGCATGAGGTCCTGAGTTTGATTCACAGGTTGGACACAGCGTTGCTGGATTTTTCCATGTGGGACTTCTTAGTAGCAGCCACGCAGTCTGGGTTTGTGCCTTCTTCATCCTCATCAGTAACGTTTAAGACCACTGCATATGCAATCATAAACAATGGTCCCGCAATAACCTCAGACATAATCCTGCATTTCAGCATCACCTATGTAGCAGATCACATCTTCAAACATATCTGAATTGGTTCAGTATCCAGCCCAACTAGATGCAGATGGATTACCAGTATTTTACATCGCAGAACTGCCTATCTGACCTCACCACACAGTAGTATGATATCCCTGGGCATGAAATACATACCTCTGATGTCTCGAAAATTTCGATATTGTCCGGAATTACGTACTAAATACGTGGTAACTGAATAGACTCGGTTGGGACTTTATAAGAAAACTAGTGGACTATATATTTTTATGTGTAATACCACAATTAACATAGTGCAACGTGTGAAGACCGTACAATGAAATTCCCGGAGTGGCCGACGTCTGTGAGCTCAGTGTGTGGTAGGGCAGCGGCGCTCACGCAGCCGGTTTCGGTACCCCGAGCCCCGCGCCCTCCCCGCGGTTATCCACGCATATGTGAGGCGCCGACAGTAATCATTAACTCTTTGACCGCCATAGTTACGTACATAATGGTAGGTGATTTTGTGGCTTGGGCTGGAGGGCACGCGCGTGCGTTTATGCTCTGGCGGTCAAAAGGGTAATTTGTGCAACGTCCCTTCCACCCTGTATACAGCTCCATTAAGGAGACTGACAGAGTTCCGAGATACAGGGATAGGTACACTGGCAATATTTCCCTGATTAAGGCATTACAGACTGTCTTCAAACACATAACCTGCCAAGGCTCTCTCCAACCATGTTGGGGGCTTCCAGTCTAACCGGACACAGCTGTATACCAGCTTCTCACATAAAGAGATGGCCTATTGGATCTCCAAAACATCAAATACATACCTCTGATATCTAAACACAGTCCCATGGCCGGGAACCCTTCGACGAATTCTGGCATCATCTTGCGAATCAAGGTGACAGGTACGGTTTCAATATTGCCGTAGTCCACATAGCAGAGCTTGGCCTCACTGCTGCCAGGCCCAGAGACTAGATCCAGGAATACGGCGCGGAACCATTGAGGGTCTATGGGGAATGGTAAAAATAAAATTAATTATTACTTTACGAAACTCATAAATTGCATTTTTTTTTATCTTTATGATCAAAACATACTATTGCATATGGCTGAGATGAAAATACTAAGGGGGATGTGTGGTGTAACGCAAATGGATAAAATAAGAAATGAGTACATAAGAGAAAGTCTGAAAGTGGCGCCGGTGACTGAAAAGTTGTGTGGTAATCGGTTGTCGTGGTATGGGCATGTGATGCGGAACAATGAGGAAAGTTTCGAGTATGGCTGTGGGTGGATGGATATAAGAGTAGAGGAAGACCAAAGAAACGATGGATGAACTGTGTAAAGAATGATATGGCACGAAAGGAGGTCTGATGAGATGACGAGTAATAGAGAAGTATGGAAGAAGAAGACATGCTGCGCCGACCTCAGATGAATTGGGATAAAGGCAAGAGAATGATGAGTACAACCCGACAGTAGCGAAGGGTCAATTTTTGTAAGAGGTAAGCCGGAGTACACATCTTTAATGTTATAAGCTTTCACGGTTTACAACTAAACTTATACTGTCCCTTACGGGATATCTTCCGTGAACGAACAATGAACAATCACGGAAGATATCCCGTAAGTGACAGTAGAAGTCTTTAATGTGGTTATATTATTTGTCTATAGAATACTAACTATGCCATTTTTCAAAGAAAAGCCGGTAGGAATCGAGTTGTATGGAACCTTCGCCACTGCAACCCAAATTGATTGTCAAATTCTAAATTAACGCGAGCTAAGCCGCGGGTAAAAGCTAGTCACATATATAAATCTTACATGGAGGTAGCTGTGCGATGCAGAGCTCTTCGGGTTTCGGTAGATAAGGCTGCCTGCCCAAATCACTGTTGCAGTAGTCGGCCATCTGTAACAATGTGAGATAGAACATTATTATTGGGTTGCATTAAAATATCCTGCATAACTAGTACTAAAATGCAAATACAATATATCCTGGACAGTCAATTCTGCTACCACCTTGCTGCTATCAAGCGATAATGTTTTCAAAAACATACAGGGTGTAAAAGGACCCTTCACGAACCCGTCAACCAAGCATTCTGTACATCAAATTAAGTAACTACGCAAAAATTATTGCTGGGAAACGACTTTTTTCTTTTGGGGTTGAAAAATCACGTTTTGTGGTAGGACTCAATGTAACGCACTCCAACCATTGTGCTGATGGATGCATTGAATAGTGCGAAGGTCAAAATAAAGTTTAAAATCTGAATTAAAAACAAAAACTTGTGCAAAAGTTGAAAGTTTGACCCAAATGTCTCCGTGGTCCAGAGCAAAAACAAAATATTGCGGGCAGAATAAGTACTTTTCGGCTTCGGTAAGGGTATTTTTACACACAATAATTTCTATAGTCGGAAGTCTTACTAAGAAGTATGTATCTTGTTACCACTTTATGGTTTGGCATGTCAGATACTTGGACTAGCTTTCTCTTTCAATGACTTACGCTAGTCTTTTCGAAATTGAAGTCATTTGTATAATAACCTTACCAGTCAATGTAGAACTACCCTCTTTGGGAAAAGTGTGTTTGCTATGGCCACAAAGATCTACAATGAGATTCCTAATAACCAGAGGTCGGAATTAGGTGGAGTTGTTTATGTACTTACATCGAAATGTATATATTAATATGGATCTTCCCGGGATTTCCCGGGATTTATGATGCAATCCCGTGTGGCCAATAATATAAATAATAATAAAAACCTTAGAGACAGATAAGACAAATAAAACAAAGATAATTAACATACAATTTTTATTAGTATTTACATTTTAATTATATTTACATTATATACAGACTACAAATAGAACTAAACTAATGATAAAAATAAGACTAAAAGTAAGAAAATATAAAAATCTAAACAACGACGACAAAAGGACACTTAGGCGTCAAAGTACTCCTCCGCATCGCTGTCATCTGGAAACGTGCCCAGAAGACTGGCAGCATTGCCACGCTGAATGGCAATGCTAATTCTTTGGCCAAAGAAAGAGCCAGCCCTCTGGTCACGCGAAGTGTCGACCAGTCGGCGAGAGATTTCCTTAAAAAGGAGACGCGCACTCGGGCCCCATGACCCGAGCGTTTCGACCCCAAACGGCTCAAAACTGTAGTTACCAATAAGGTTACAGTATTTGCGCCGTTTGAGGATCTCAGCAGCCGCAGCTGCAGCGCCTGCACAGCCCGCCGTGCTTGAAAGGTGAGATGGCGCAAGGGTGTCGACACAGGTTGCGTCCCACACCAAAGGCCTACCCACCTTCCAAGGCACTAACGTCATGCCGTCTGGTCTCTTGCCATCGTCACGTACCAAGCCGTTTGGTTCTAAAACCGCTGGTACGCCGGCGCTGGCAAGGGCTCGACGAATAATGTCGTTAATGCTGGCGTGCCGTGCAATGCGACCTGCGCTCCTGTAGCAGGACAGGTCATGGTGTTCGAGGCTGTCAACAGCTTCACCGCAGTGACACCGATGCGGAGCAACACAAGGAGCGCCTAAGCGTAGACTCGTAGCGACCCGGAACGATGCGTCATCCATCATAGTGCCAATGGTGTATGACGGAAGTGCCTGAAGCCATAACCCCGACTCCCATTCCCCCACGGCCAGCAGACGGGCACGCTCCACAGTATTTACATTAATTCACAATATAATTTTTTATTTACGTTGCCCCCACACTGGCATTTTTTCCTGTAACATGGATGCGTTTACAGATTTAAACTCACGCATACACAAATACCCAGACCCGGAACAACTACTTGTAGATCATACAAATATTTGTTCCGTGCGGGAATCGAACCCGCGACATTTCTTCATTAACTGCTGCGCTGCGTGTGCATGATATCCGATGACGGGTAGTTTAAATTGTGTAAAAGTAAATAAAAATTTTATTTCATAAATCACGGATTTTTCTGCTCTTTAAAATTAATCTCGGGATTTGAGGCATATCCACTTTATTCTTTCGCTGTATGAAATCAGTGTAAGTACACAAATAACTCTACCTAATTCCGACCTGTGCTAATAACATAAAATAATGTAGCAATATTTAGGTATTTCTTTACAATTGTTACTACTCTGTTGCTGGATTTTTAACCACTAAAACTTTTTAAATGTTTCATGTCCGCTTGACGTTAATTTATTGTTGTTGTTTGTCTTGTGTCTGTCATGCATGACCAATAGTAATAATATAATTTATATTTAATCTAAAATGGAATTTATATCAAATAATTGTAATTTTAAGCTCATATTTTCATTATATTATTAAATAATTTGTATGCCCAAGTGGCTGATCATTGAATGAACTTTATTATTACATAATTACTAGCTGTTCCCGGCATGCGTTGCAATGCACCTTTTTCCTACTACCTACCTACCACTTACCTTCCACCTACCTACTTACTACCTACCTAAGAACCTTGTCCTGACAGTAACAAACAGAATAAAAAAAAGAATTAGCGAAATCGGTTCAGCTGCTATCGAGATTTGCGCTTAGCAACAAATTCAGGAATTAATTTTTATATTACAGATGTAATGAACACCTGCAAGTAACCCATGTATCACAAATAAAAGATTTGATTCGATTTCAGTTATTTTGTTTTTGACTTTTTTATGGTATCAAAACCAAAAATGAAATTTATATATTTATTTAAACTTCATGTACAATAGTGATACATAGGCGGACTTAATGCCACAAGACATTCTCTACCAGTCAACCTTTGGGTCAAAAAAGACAAAAAATGTGATAGGGTACACAATAAATATATAAAAATAACTTCTTGCTATCGAAAATAAATGAAAAATGATGATGATAAACGAAATGAGTGTAAAATGCACAACTCTGCCACAACACTGCACGGCGTTGTTATGGTAGCTTACCTTCGCTGTGAGCTGTTTGAAGACGACTTCGGCGAACGCATCATTGCGGTCGTACCCGCAGACGGAGCCACCTCCCAGGGTGGACACATCCACCACCTCGATGGTGCAACCGGCGGCCGGCAGCTTAGTGTGCTTTAAGTCTGAGTACATTATATGTTCCGTATCTGTTCAAAGAAAGATAATATATTTTATTAGGCACGTGTCACAGTACACACAACACAGGTTGCTTGGTTGAGCGGAATATTGAGAATAAAAATTAGGTAGATAGGTCTAAACAGATTTTTGAGGACCTCGTGGCTAAATAATAACAGCCGCTCGGATCGATCTTTAGGTTAAGCCGTGCTTGCCTAGGTTGGTCTGTGGATGGGTGACCACCCATTACATACCGAGTTTCCTCCGTGCCTCGGAAAGCACGTTAAGCCGTTGGTCCCGGCTGTCATTTGTAGATCTTTGACAGTCGTTAGGTAGTCAGTGGCCCAAAAAGTCTGACAACCAGTCTTACCAAGGGGTATCGTATTACCCAGTACTAACTGGGTTGTGGAGGTCAGATAGGCAGTCGCTCCATGTAAAATACTGGTATTCAGCTGCATCCGGTTAAACTGTAAGCCGACCCCAACATAGTTGGGAAAAGGCTAGGCAGATGATGAGGTCTAAACAGATTGCTTTGACATTGACAGATATAACAGAGACTACATTATTTCTACTTTTGGCCACATGAGCGCTGCAATAGATTATAATACGCCTGGCTGGGTTCGAACCCACGACTTACGGCTCGTAAGTAACCCCGGCTCCACCACTGGGCCACCGCATATAGTATAAGTTGGTTATGAATAAATAAATATCCCTCCTCTCCCCCACCTAGTACTTCGCACCCAGCAAATAAGGTCAGGAGAATGAGGTTACATGTATCTTACCGATAACATCGCCGCCTCTCTCCTCGATCTTCTTCCAGTTAGGCGTGCACATTTCCACCAGCCTCGTGCCGACATCCAGTCTGTTCTTAGCTAAGGCAAGTGAAGCTTCAGTGCCGCTCGGTGCTGTCTTACGTCCTGCTGGTAATGCCTGGAAAGATAGATATTGATTATGTATGGTCATCATCTGTCTAGCCTTTTCCCAAGTCTGTTGGGACTGGCTTCCAGTCTAATACTTGCTATACAAGCCGACGCAAGCGTATGAACTGCTGAGCTAGGGGGTCCGGGGTTGTATGGCTAGGCCGGGAAAGTGTTATTCTTTCTTTCATTCTTTTTTAATAAGCGTTGCCCCACACTAGTAATTTTCCTGTATCGTGGGTGCGTTTAAAAACATTTAAACTCACATACAAACAAGCAAGAATTAAAAAAAAAAGAATAATAATAATAATTTATTATTTTATTTTATTATTTATTTTCGATAGCTAGAAGTTATTTTTTATATATTTATTTTGTACCCTATCACAATGTTTTCTTATTTAACCCAAAGGTTGACTGGTAGAGAATGCCTTGTGGCATTAAGTCCGCCTATGTATTACTATTGTACATGAAGTTTAAATAAATAAATAATACAAACAGCTAGACCCAGAACAGCTAAGTGTAGGCCATACAAATATTTGTTCCGTGCGGGTATCGAACCCGCGACAAGAAGCGAAGCAGTCAATCGCTCAAATAGCCGCTATATGTATGGACTGTCCATGAGCTGTGCCAAAGAAACTAGGGCCGCCCAAGAGCTCGTTGGGTTGACAATATCGCTAGTCTCGGGAAACAGATAAAGAATGGCAGAACAAAAGGGGGGGCCTGTGCAGCAGTAGTAGTGTATCTGGCTGTGAGTGAAACAATAATGATGAAACACTGTATTAAGCTTTCACGGTTTACAACTAAACTTATACTGTCACTTACGGGATATCTTACGTGATTGTTCATTATTTTGAGCTCCCGATATAAAGAAAAGAGAGAGGGTAGATAGATTTGTCTGCTCTTAACAATTTATTTTCCATCCACCCGCATTCTCCAGTCAACCCGCGATCATGGCGCTTGCAACAGCGTCGAAATATCGGGAGCTCAAAATAATGAACAATCACGGAAGATATCCCGTAAGTGACAGTATTAGTTTAATAATGATGAAGCCATTCATTTACCAGCACAAGTTCTTCGTCCTGTAGCAACTCCTGTATGAAATCCTTGGCGGCGGCCGACAGTTCCTGAGGCGGAGCAAGCTTTAACATCGCCACTTGAGTTTTGACAGTTGACAGGTCCAATTCAGTCGGGCAGGGGTAGAGGTTCTCTAGGGTTGAGACCTCGATGTTACCTGTGAGGGAGATACAGATGAAAATGTTAGTTCAGAGATAAAAAAAAAAATCTAGAAGTCGTAAGCGAGACTGGTGAGCATGAGGTCTTGGATTCGATTCCCAGATCGGGCAGTGTTATTGAGTTTGCCATCAGGAGTTTCTCAAAAGCAGCTACGGTGTGTGTATTTGTGCCCGGTTGATGGCAATAGGCTCGCCCTCTATTACACCCGGCAACTAACATAACTGACGATATGTGGGTGTAACAACCTGTTAGGGCGTTTGGATATGCTGCAGACCATCAAACTGAGCAACTTCCTCCATGGGTTCAATATCGTAAATGTGAAAAAAAATATCAGCTGTCCCATACTAAATTTCAATACCTAGTCGACCGAAATGTATGAGACCCATGGAGGAAGTTGTTCAGTTTGAAGGTCTGCAGCATATCCTTTCATATGACTATACCCTTTATGTAACACCCTGTATAGAGTGGAAGGTGTCAAAAACTAACAAAAAATAGATACATAATAAATGAATGGCGCCATTCTCGGCATACTCTAGATCTGGTAATTGTTCTGAATGCCTTATGGGATCACAGGCGTCAACATCATCATCATTTACAGCCGAAAGACGTCCACTGCTGGACATAGGCCTCCCCCAAGTGTCGCCACATTGACCGGTCCCGTGCGTCTCGCATCTAGCGGATCCCTGCCACCTTCACCAGGTCATAGGTCCAGGCCGTCCAGGCGTAATGTTAAGTTATTCCGATCTTTATTGAACTTACCATACTCAGCATATTCGATCTGATATTTGTTCTGCTTGACGTTAATACGTCGCACTAGCGCTCGGTAGTGGTTGTTGTCGTTGAACTTGCCGATGACCGTCTGACCGGGCGACGGAGGAGCTGTTAATGGTTTACCTGGGGAGAGCGAAAAAGAATTTATGAAATGTCTTTTTTAAAAAAAGATCATTGGAAATTTCTGTTTCCGTGGAAAATCTAAAATCGGTCGAATTTAGCTGTAACACTATTTTTCAAAAATGTTCTCTGTCAAGGTTTTAGACTTATGTATCTTGCTTATGGATACGAAGTTTCATTAAAATCGGTTCAGTCATTTCGAAAAAAAAAATCACTTGAAAGTTTGTATGAAATGCCGTAAGACGTTAATGCTTTCAATATCTCCGTAACTAGAAGGTTCCCAGATATGAAAATAAAATGATCGCAATGAGTAACTTTACGCAAAAATTATTGCTGGGAATAGACTTTTTTTTTAGGGTGAAAAATCACGTTTTACTGTAGGACTCGATGGAAAGCACTCACAGCATTGTGCTGATGGATGGATTGAATAGTACGAGGGTCGTGGAGGTGTGTAAAGTAAAAACCTTACATTAAAAACATGTATTTAAAAAAAAAAAACTTGTGAAAAAGTTGTAACTTTGACCCCCAATATCTCCGTAACTAGATGGTTCCCAGGTATGGTCTAGAACAATAAAATGATCGCAATGACGGGGAGAACAAGTGCCTCGCGGCTTCGTTACCACCCATTATGTGTGCATGTCTCACCTTTCATAGCGCTCAGTAAGACTTGTTGCAATACATCGTTATACATCCTCTGCGACTCGCTGTCCGCTGGTCGTACGAACACTCGGTCTAATGAGTCCGCTAGTACGATTAGTACTTTAGATCCGTCGGTCAGTGGCGGGCGGCTTATTTCTGGGATTACGACGGCTGTGGAAGAGACATAAGACTTTTAAGAAATCTATAAGCATAATCAGCCTATTAATGTTCCCACTGCTGGGACGCAGGCCTCCTCTCTATGAGAGGGAATGGGCTATACTCCACCACGCGGGCCCAGTGCGGGTTGGTAGATGTCACATGTCTTCGAATTTTTGGTTCTAGGACATGCTGGTTTCCTCACGATGTTTTCCTTCATGGTTTTGAGAGCAGTGGTGATGAAATAACTTACACAAAGTAATGCGCCTGGCTGGGTTCGAACCCACGACTTACTGCTCCTAAGTCGGGGTCTCCACCACTGGGCCACTGCTGCTCTATATAATATTACTAGCGACTCGGCCCGGGTTCGCACGGGTGCAATATATACATATAAACCTTCCTATTGAATCACTCTATCTCTTAAAAAACCGCATCAAAATCCGTTGCGTAGTTTTAAAGATCTAAGCATACATAGGGACAGACAGCGGGAAGCGACTTTGTTTTATACTATGTAGTGATAAAGCTGACGAGTTTGTTGGTTTGGTTGAACGCGCTAATGTCAGTATCTACTGGTTCGAATTGAAATATTATTTTAGTGTTGGATAGCCCATTTATCGAGAAAGGTTATAGGATATGTAACATCACGCTACCACCAATAGGACCGGAGCATCAATGAAAAAGTATAGTTTCAGCTCTTTTAAAATTGTATTATTACTTATTACTGGCTCACAAGAGCCAGGGCTACACTGATGTTAGAAAAATCACCCGTTAATATAGATTTTATTAATTTTATTTATTATAAGTACATATGAACTGCTCTTTCTAACCCTCTCTCTCTCTCTCTCACTCTTATGTGATGCAAACGAAGTTGCGCGGGTGAGCTAGTAATAAGATACATGTAAACTTTTTTTTTTGTAAATCGTACACACGATACGTCAGACGTAAGAGAGAAAATTCGAATAAAATGGTGGTGTTGACCGGCTGACCGAAAACACGTGTGGATGAAGGTCATGTCATATGAAAAGTTTTCATCATATGGCTATAATAGTAGATATATTCGGTTCCCTATATATAAGGTGGAGTCCTACCACACGCCGATCACCTAATTCGCTTTATTTGGGGCGCGTCGGTGTGTGTATCATGTCAATAGGTTTAATTTATTTTATTTTAGTGTCTGTTTGTGAATGTTGTATGTGGATTTATATCTGGTAAATTAATATTTCATTTCATTTCATATTCCCGTTGGCCCCACCGCAAGAATTGATTAAAACAATTAAAATTGTTCCCGTTGGCCCCACCGCAAGAATTGATTAAAACAATTAAAAATTGTTCCCGTTGGCCCCACCGCAAGAATTGATTAAAACAATTAAAAATTGTTCCCGTTGGCCCTACCGCAAGAATTGATTAAAACAATTAAAAATGGTTCCCGTTGGCCCCACCGCCAGAATTGATTAAAACAATTAAAAATTGTTCCCATTGTCCCCACCGTATTTTTAAGTAATAAAATATTACTCAAAAACATTGCATGGGATCGAGTAGTGTTTGTCAGTACAGTAATTGTGCTAGTTATGGGCAGTCCCCTTACAAACAGTACTAGGCTGGCATGAATCCAAGAAGGTATTTATTACTAGAAGACCATACCTACTATACCCAGACTTGTACTGTCACTTACGGGATATCTTCCGTGCTAGATCATTATTTTGAGCTCCCGATATTTCGACGCTGTTGCAAGCGCCATGATCGCGGGTTGACTGGAGAATGCGGGTGGATGGAAAATAAATTGTTAAGAACAGACGAATCTATCTACCCTCTTTCATTTTGCTACGCGCACTACTGGAACTCGACACTAAGTCACGGCAAAACACACTCACAGTATCACCAGGTATAACCAGGCCAGGTCAGGTATAATGAACAATCACGGAAGATATCCCGTAAGTGACAGTACAAGTTTAGTTGTAAACCGTGAAAGCTTAAAACAAGTGTTTACTATACTCAGAATTATTAAAATGAGCCTTGAGCTCATGTGGGAACATTTTCTCCGTTTGTCGCCAGGGAAAATATACAAGACCGTGATCAGAGCTGTCGTACTGTATGGATCGTAATGTCTATTAATTCCCAATGACATCATTGAGGTTTGTTTCGTTCCTTCATTCTTCTGATCTCAAGGTAAGTGGGGCAGGGTAGTGGGGCCAACGAAACGACGGTTTAGATTTTTTCCGTTGGCCCCACCAGTGGGGCCATGGCAGTGAGGTCAACGGGAATACAGCTAAGAGTACAACAATACTGATATAACAAAGATGTATCGAGAAATTGTATAATATTGTGATGACAACCACAAATAAATTGTAATGGGAAAATAAACCTTTGTCCAGCAAAGTCTTACTCGATGCAGAAGGTATTGTGGTGTTACTTAGAGAGGCATACAGGGTGTAAGAGACAGCCCTCCAGAAACTGATGGGGTGAATTCAGTATATCACACTAAGATGACCGGTACAAGAAATTATTTCAGTAATGTAATGGGAATACAATAAATTTTAATTTGTTTTATTTCCTCATATGCAATGTATCGTTACCGTGGCAAAACGCACGTAGCGAACGGCAAACGCGACGACGAGTTCGATGAACTCTGTAGCTAGGTAGGAAGTGAACAGCAGATTTCACGCGTAGTTCGTTAGATTATTACAACATTCATTGTTGGATTTTTGATTTTAGCCGTATTATTTACATAAATGGAGTGCTGCGTACAAGGAATGTATTTTTACATTGAAATAAAGGAATAGTAACTATTTTTTTTTTTAATTAAAATTCCGGAGAAAAATTCCGGTGGAATATGATTCAAAATAAGGAGCTGAATGCATCCTGTCAGTTTGTGGAGGGCTGTCCCTGACACTCTGTATAACCCATAATGGACTACAACAGATGATACTTACAAGCAGCTTGATATTCAACAGTGGGCACCCATCTGAAGACCTGTCCTTCGCCTAAACTGGCGTTCGTCTCTACGTCAGTCATAGATATTTTGTACCCGTCTGATGTTTGGGACAGAATCACGCAGTTGACACTGGCTCCGATCTGTAACAAAGGAAATAATAACTATGATTTCTCAAGCATCTGACTAGCCTTTTCTCAACTACATATATTGGGGTCGGCTTCCAGTCTAACTGGATACTGCTGAATACCAGTATTTTACATGGAGCGACTGCCTATCTGACCTCCACAACCCAGTACTGGGTAACACGATACACCTTGGTAAGACTGGTTGTAAGACTTCTCAAGCGATACTACCATAAACGCGAGTCTGTCAGTTTGGGACATTCAAATATTACGTTAACACTACAAGGGGGCAAGGGGTTCTTTGCTTCGCTTATTTTTGATGACATGGGGGTCTGGAGGGTGATTACGTCAGCAGTATTTATTTTTTACTTATTCGGATTTTTTACAAAATTTTGTCGATTTCGGTTTGAACACATATGGCAACCCTACTTCCAAGCCTATTCTTTATAATTTATTTCTAGACTTATAACTGCTGCTCATCACTACATAGTATAAAACGTCGCTTCTCGCTGTCTGCCTGTCTGTCAATCTGTCTTTAAAACTACGCAACGGATATTGATGCGGTTTTTTTTAATAGATAGAGCGATTCAAGAGGAAGATTTATTTGTATATATTTTACCCGTGCGAAGCCGGGGCGGGTCGTGGAACAATAAAGAAACCAGAACACATTGAAAAATGGATGAACCAATGTTTACGTAAGCACGGGAGAGGAGTTAATAATACCGACAAATTTGCTTACTTAATACTTGTACAGCCGCTTAACTGTAACTTAGCTACGAGCCATAAGATTGCGAATCCAAATGCATCTTACCTGAACAGCCTTGCTAGCAAGTACCGCACAAAACTCAGGGATCACTTCGTATTTGCTCGGCAGTTTCCGGCACTTGTCGGTTGCTGTGACGGAGACGATCCTGCCGCTGTCAAGCAGAGCGAGTGTGGTTGGGTTGAGGCAACGCGCGCGGTACCATCCGCAGTCTTCTGGATTGAAGTAGGAGATGGTCTCACCGGGGACCAGTCTGTAGAAAAAAAAAAGGAAAGTTTACCAAAAAAAATCTTCATGTTTTCGTGCTTTTAGGACTAAAGCGGAGACATTTGCGGAGACATTTAAGGATTGAAAAACATCATTATTATTATCATCATCATCATCATTTCAGCCGAAAGACGTCCACTGCTGGACATAGGCCTCCCCCAAGTGTCGCCACATTGACCGATCCCGTGCGACTCGCATCCAGCGGATCCCTGCAACCTTCACCAGGTCATCGGTCCAGGGGGAGGCCTTCCAACGCAACGTCTTCAGGTTCGCGGTCACCACTCCAGAAAAGGATTGAACAATCACGGACAACTCTGCAAGTTACTGTTACTAAATTACCCAAAGCAGAAAAAAAAGATCGTTTTCCTAAATCATGTTAATACACGGTGTAAACAGACCCTTCGCGAACCCGTCAACCAAGCAATCTGTACATCAAACTAAGTAACTAGTATTTAAGAAAAAACTTGTAAAAAAATAAACTGAAAAGAGAAAAACAAGGTAACACAATACCTATATAAAATTCGGCTGAGTAATGTATGATTTACCATGCATTGTATTGTAAAATACTTAATCATATAATTAAATAAGCACATATATATCGGATATGTCAGAATTTATTCCGTGCCCACAGACGATGGGTTTCGTGCTATTAAAACAGTAGGTGCGATACACTGTTTATAATAAACTAACAAATTACTTGACATTAGAATTTAAAACAATAACACGGGGCACAATGAATCGGGTACAGTTCCAAGACGTATCAACTCCTCCGCGATCAGACATTCGACTGTCGCCTTCGCCTCGAGCTGGACATCAGGGCTCTGTAGAAGTACACCGTGTGGTGGGTAGACTGGTAAGTAAGTCGAGTGATGTCACCACTGCACACTAGCGCGCTTTCCAATTCATTTTATGTCCGTACTAATGACCGGATCCGACATGTATACTCAATTTTTAATATTTTTTATACGCAAACCCAGCGTAGGGAACTATAGCTGTTTTTGACATGGAAAGAAAAACGTGTTGGTTTAAGTTAGTTCGATACTTTCTTAAATAGATGGCGCTAACGTCACCGTAAGACGTTATTAATGGAACGAAAATTTCGAGAGCTGTGAGCAGGGTGCGATGGCCTAATTGGTTAAGACATCCGGTGTACTGAATCGGAAGGTCGCAGGTTCAAACCCTGCTCGCACTAGAATTTTTCTTTCCATGTCAAAAACAGCTATATATACTCAAATTGGTTAAACTAAATACTTTAAGGTGCCGCATGCGGTGACAAACGCAGCTGTTCACGCATCAAGCGCATGATCATGTGGACTGACGTCACCGCGGCGAGCGGTGTGCGGCGGCGGCGGCGGGGCACTTCACGGTTGCACGGCTAGGACGACACTCGCGTCCCCCTTTGGCAACATCACTGTACCGCTACCTATTATCGCCATTTCTTATTATAATTTAAATAGTATACAGTCCACGCTTTCATTTATTAATCTCCCTGAGCTTCTGAACAGTAGCTTTGGTAGATCTTTTTGTTCCAGTAGGTAACAAAGTATTGTTTGTCCCCGCCTACAGCACCTTAAAGTATTTAGTTTTTACTTTGACAGTTTCGGGTAGGATGATGTACAGTCACGAGCACTAATATGTGTTTTGGTCTATTTATTAAGTAAATGATAAGACTGGATTCCAATTCAGTGATTTAATAACAGGCATGTGTTAGGTACATAGAACGATAAATCTTACAGTGCTTCGGACGCCATGTTGGCAGCCCGCCTTTGTGTCGACTAGTGATGTGTCATTTCTAGTCACGTGACTTACTCATAACAATATGTTAACACGTAACAACTTTTAAAATTGTTTTTCTCGTACTGAGAACAGTACAAGAAAAACAAAAGTGAGAAAGAGAGAAGAGAGAGTGAGAAAGTTTAATCAGAAGATTAACCTTTCATGTTGTTGCGAACATAGTATTCTGGAACTCATATTTTTATGAAAAAGATCCTATCAATAAATTGCTTTTAAATTTAGGAAAGTGTATACATATTGGTGCTAGTGACTGTACTGGCGTCTGTACTAGATATTACTACTCACTTGGCCGGCAGCTCATCCTTGTTACAGTCCAGCACCAAGTCCTCGCACAGGCTGTGGTAGTCCTGCTCGAAGACATCAGCCATAGTGAGGCAGACGTAGTCCCCGCGGGTGACGCGACAGTCGGCCGCTTTGGCGTCCACTGACATTATTATAGAGGCGCCGACTGACATTTTCTCGACGAGGTAGCTGTGGGAGAGAAAAGCATGCTTTAGAAGTGGTAAAATAAAGATTTTTTGGGCCTACTTGCAACGTAAATAAACCTGTCTGGCATTTGCCTAACTGTGTTGGGAACTAACTGGGTTGTGGAGGTCAGATAGGCAGTCGCTCCATGTAAAATACTGGTATTCAGCTGCATCCAGCTGACCCCAACATAGTTCCATCTCAAAATGAATGATGTAACCAAGGTTTTGTTAAAGTATTCTGATTTAAAAGAGTGTCCATGGAGTTTCTTGCCCGTTCTTCTCCATAGAGATCTACGTTAGGGAATGAGCAACTACAGTACTTTCACAGTTTTTGTCCCTTGTGACTGGGACTGTAGATATTTTTTACTGTTGTCTTTGTTTCGACAATTCAAAAGTGCCTGTAACTGGCCTACTTGAAATAAATGCTTTGTTTTTGATTTTGATTTTGAGTTGTTTGGGGGTATAGAGAACAGGGTGTAAAGTTCTTCATCCCCCATAGAAAAGTGAGGATCCCTCCGACCAGACGGGTGTTATGTCTGTTGGGCTACTGCCCGACAGTTGTTGTCGGGTATTTCTATATAGGGTCTAACTATTCATACGCGAAATATTTTCAGGGAATCGTCTAACGGCTATAACAAAGCCATTTCAAGGGATTTTTTTTTTTATCTGAGTATATTTTTTTATAAAAATTAAATAATTTAAAATTAATTGACACACAAAATAAATACTGGCTCCTTATTTTTAAGCATCCATTACGGTAGTTTACTACGTCGTATTTACCTACTGTCACTGTTAGAATATGGGAGTAAAGGTTTTATGCAAAAAGTCTCACGAAATTTTAGAATTATAATAATTTTGTAAAAAAAAAAAAACACTCAGATATTTTTTTTTTCGTTGTTATGGCGATTTTACAACTTATAGAAGTTACTCTTAAAATATTTCGTGTATGAAAAGATAGACCTTATATACTCTTAAGTCGCGAATAACTTTACTTGCGCGATATAGGATTTAGTCGTATTTCGCAGTTTTAGTTCAGAGCCTGTGTCATTGATGGCGCTGTAGTACTTTATATTCTATGTTGCTTAGTATTTTTTGTAGTGCCACTAGTTGGGAAAAGGCTAGGCAGATGATGTAAGTATATGAAAATCTTTTTTTTTCCACATGGCCCTTTTGTATTAGGAACTACCCAATAAAACTGAATTATTGTTTATCCATTCATTCATACTGTCCGTGTACTTCAGGAATCGGTTTTAGGTTTTATTTTATTTTTTTGTCTCACCAACAATTGAATACAGTGCTTCAAAGATACGAGATACATCCAATATGGTCACAGACAAGTGTATCAACCTCTTACAGGTAAGCACATCATGCACTATTTCTTTGTCGTTGGGTGCCTACTTAGAATCAGAATCAGAATATTTATTTGTAAAACATAGGTATTACATAAAGGTCTTAGGTTAATTAAATGGGCGCTATGTTTTGCCGTGAAGGCGTACAAATATTATTGAAAATAAACACAAAAAAAAAAAAAACTAACAGAAACAGCAAAATAAACAAAATTAAACACTTACAAGAAAATAAACAAAAAATAAAAACCATTTTAAATTTAACCTAAAAAGAGAAACAGACTTAAAAATATTTAAAAATTACATCAAACGTTTATTGCACACAAAATGTTAAAAATTATCATTGAGAAAATCTTCTACAGTATAATAACATTTTTCTATTAACACCGAGTATATATTTTTCTTAAACTTTAATAGTGGCAAATTTTTTATGTTATCGGGTATTTTATTATAAATTTTCGGAGCCATTCCAAAAAAACTCTTTTTAAGTAAAGCGGTTCTGCATTTATTGTCGCATAGTTTATTCACATATTGAGAACGCATTGGAGTCTTTTTTACTTCGGATAATTTTTGAAATAGGTGTAAATTGGCTTTAACAAATAAAGCAGTTTCGTAAATGTACATATCTGGTATAGTCAGTAATCTTAATGATTTAAAATGAGGTTCACAAGTTTCGATTGTTTTCAAGCCACACATGGACCGAATACATCGTTTTTGCCCTTTAAAAACAATTTCTCGATCTGTAGATTGCCCCTTAAAATCAGATGAGTACCTAACTACTCACCGCACACAAATATGGTTTTTAAATACATACTTCAAATTAAATCAAATAAAATTAAAATCACAAACAGAATTAAATTAAATCAAAATTAAAATCAGAGAAAGTTGGAAAGCATGACAGTTTGATAACCCCCTTTGAAGACTTTTTGTAGATCAAATTAAAAGCGTAAACAGGCAAAACAAAGCCTTAAGCACAGGCCACACCTAACGAGCAAACGAGCGAGCCGACCGAGGCATTATTTCTCCTCTTTTCATACTTTGGTTCACACCGCGAACTACCGAAAGAGTCGAACGAATTATGAAAAGAACCTCGCCGGCCTCGCTAGCGGTGATGCCTTCACGTCTTACGGCATTTCATACAAACTTTTAAGTGATTTTGTTTCGAAATGACTGAACCGATTTTAATGAAACTTCGTACGCATAAGCAGGATACATAAGTCTAAAGACTTGACAGAGAACTTTTCGAAATGTCTCTTTAAAAAAAAGATAATTGGAAATTTCTGTTTCTATGGAAAATCTAAAATCGGTCTAATTTAGCTGTAACACTATTTTTCGAAAAGTTCTCTGTCAAATCTTCTTATATATCCTGCTTACGCGTACGAAGTTTCATTAAAATCGGTTCAGCCATTTCGAAAAAAATTCACTTGAAAGTTTGTATGAAATGCCGTAAGACGTTAACTCTCATAAAACTAATAAAAGATAAACCGATGTTTACCCAAGTGATTAAAAAAATAGTTACAAATCCGTGTTAATGTGAACCTACTGAAGCACAACAAATTTAGGCACAATAAGCACTATTTTATTGAGAGCAGCGGTGGCCCAGTTGTGGCGGTCCCGACTTACGAGCAGAAGTCGGTGGGTTCGAACCCAGCCAGGCGCATTACTTTGTGTAAGTTATTTCATCATCACTACTCTCAAAACAGTGAAGGAAAACATCGTGAGAAAACCGGCATGTCCTAGAACCTAAAATTCGAAGACATGGGACATCTACCAACCCGCACTGGGCCCGCGTGGTGGATTATAGCCCATTCCCTCTCATAGAGAGGAGGCCTGCGTCCCAGCAGTGGGAACATTATAGGCTGCTGCTAATGCTAATAAAGCACTATTCAGAGATGTCAGAAGTTCGTTCAAAAAACACTTGAGACCTGTGTTTTTCGCGCGTTTCTTTATTACCTCGTATGTTCCAAATGGCTGGATGGATTTCGACGATTAAGGTATGATTAGATGCTTCTCAAAAACCTAAGTATGCTTAGATAAATTCTGGCGGATTTTTTTTCGCTAAATAGTAAGTAGTTATTTTTTTTTTGTTCAACCAAACCTATCGAGTAGGGTATCAAAATGAAGGAAATTAAAAGAAGATTATAAATATACACCGTGACTTTTTAGTCGTCTAACAAAGGTCGTCCACTCAATGTACCCAACATAAAATAACTCTAGGCGCGATTTTTTTTTATCTTCCATAATAGCTACAAAGAAAAATAATAATAAAAAATTAGAATAAAATTATGAAACATCCTGTTAATGATGTTTAACAGGATGTTAAACATCATTAACAGGAAGTGCTGGGTAATGTTCTCCCGTTTGAAAACATCTTTGTTTTCAAACGGGAGAACATTACCCAGCACTCGGGTCCAGTAGATCATCGCTCGCAACAGGATGTATTAACTACGTCATGCGTCATAAAACTGAATAATATTTTTATTTTTAAATTATTAAAAATCTCATAAATACGAATTTTTTTTAATGAATGTTTAGTATTCATTGGATACATGAAGTGGGCTGCCGTTGTAAGACGACTAAAAAGTCACGGTGTATATATATAGGTACATAATAGTTTGTAGTTGGGTTTTAATAAAATGTTACTTGTTTATTTGTGTGGAGTTGTATGTTATGTAAAGTGATGTTATCTCACTCACTTCTTAGGCACCCCCTGCCTCCGGGTAGGAGTAACCTCGCTAACACTGGCGGGTTTTACTGGGGCCTCCTGACGTTTCACGACTTCCGGCTTGGCGGTGGGGGGATCAGGGGTCGCTCTAGTGTGCAAAGAAAACAGTCAAAGCAATATAAAGCAGAAACAGTTAAAATCATGAAAACCAAAATTTTCTTCTCTATAAAGAGTAAAAGGTGCAACTACCCAATTATTACACAATATTCAGTTTTTTTTTGTATGGGAAATCATCAAATGACCCCCCCCCCCCCACTCTGGGCGGAGCGGAAGGGAGTGTCAGACTTGCACTGACTAAAACCCATCCATGTTCCTTCTTAGCCCTTTGTGTTCCAGTGCCGCGGTATCACTTTCGAACAGTCCCGCAGCCCTGGCAGGCACCAGCCCTTGCGGACCCCTACATACAATATTCGGCTTTATGTCAACTTGTACCTATCGATAAACTTCGTTCGACACTAACCATCGCTGAATCATGTTCTGGGGGCTACTATGACGTCTTAAAGCAGGAGTAATTCCAGTGTGGAAAAGAGACAGAGCGACGAATAAAAATATAACTTAACAGTATGGAAATAAAATTGAAATATCAATGTTAACGGTCGCCAGTACATATCACGGTATTGTTTTTGTACTTACGACCGTTAACATTGAAATCAACTTTATTTTCATACAGTTAAGTTATATTTTTATTCATCGCCTAAAAATACCTTGCCATGCCGTGCCGCCAATGGACGCCGGGCCTTAAAGCAGTAGTAATTTCAGTGTGGGAAAGAGATGGCGCTAGACGACCTGTTTTCTCTGTCACTTTCCCACACTGGAATCACTCCTGCTTTGAGACGTCATGGTAGGCCACTTGGTCGAAGTCAGTTCGATACAAGTCGAGTAAAGCGGAGAAAGTAGAAGGTAAGAGGTTCTTAACTCACTGTCTTGGCACCAAGTTGTGTTGTTTAGCAGCTGCAGCGGCCGTCGCAGCTGCAGCGACAGCAGGTTTTACAGACTCGACCTTCTTCGGTTCCTCGGTAGTTTCAGGCTTCTTAGCAGTAGCCTGTGCTCGGTTGTTGCGCGATGTGGGTGGATTGTTGGTCTTTTTAGGCGACGCAGGTTTAGCAGCTGCTGCGAAATTAATTAAAATGCTCATGTATACGGGGTGGAAGACACGCCGACGCGAAAAAAAAACAGCTGTTGCCTACAAAAGTGGAATACCTACACGGCAGTAGCGAAGGGTCAATTTCTGTAACAGGTAAGCCGGAGTACATATCTTTAATCTGATTGTATTATTTGTCTATAGAATACTGACTGCCATTTTTCAAAGGGAATCCGGTAGGAATCGAATTGTATGGAACCTTCTCCATTGCTACAAACAAGGGGCTTATTGAATGTAATTTTTACAGTTTAAAAGATTTTATGGATGTGAGATGTTGATTCCTTTTGTCAAAATATAAATATTTGCATGCTATGTTATATCTTAGCGAAACATGTGGAGCTACTGTAATAATATTAACATCAATGTATACCATGTTTTACGCAAATAAATGATTTACTTACTTACTTACACGGTTTAAATTTACGGAACAGCTGTTTTTTTTTAATGACCTATGAAAAATTTCTATGTAGGGGGGGCTCAAAATGATGTACTGAATACGTGGCAGTATTCTTTAGACAAATAATATAATCACATTAAAGACATGTACTCCGGCTTACCACTTACACAAATTGACCCTTCGCTACTGATATGTGGTAACCTTTTTCACGGCTGTGTCCTTTTCAACCTGTATACAGGTGTAAGGAACAGCCCTCCATAAACTGAAAGGATGCATTCAGCTCCTTAATATGAGTCATATTCCACCGGAATTTTTCTCCAGAAAATCATTATTTTTTTTATCATTTTTTCCGTTACTCTTCTTTTATTTCAATGTAAAATTACATTCCCTGTAAATAATACGGCTAAAATCAAAAAACCAACAATGGCTATCGACCCCAGCGACTGTTATTATTTTGCCACGAGCTCCTCAAGCTAATATGTGACGACGATAATAATAAAACTTACCCTTCTCAGTCAGTCTTGGCTTCTGATAGGAGTTGTTGAATCGATCTTCTTTGCCATTCGATTCGTTAGACTTGACGCTTGCCTGTTCAAAGAAAAATAAAATTGTTAGGAAATAAGAAAAAGTATTACAAAAGTGTAAATTTAGGCGCAGCAGTGTTATTTCTCATACAATGCTATAATTAACGCTGTTGGGAGAGGCTCGCTTTGCATAGGTCGTCTTGGCGCTCTACTAGCTACAAAAATGTAAAAACCTTCGAAAACAGCGACTCGATACATTGAACGAAAAGCGCCAAATACGTAAAGAAAGACCTAAGCCCTCCTACACGAGAGGGAAAGAACCTCACGTCCCAGTCGCCGCGGGAGACGCCCTGGGCGTTGGGGGTCACGTGGTGGCTCCCGGCCACCGTAGGCGCGGGCCTGTGGACGGCGAGTTATGGGCCAGCTCGCCGTCCAGCCGTCTTATGACGACAGGCCGTGTCGACGGCGCGTTCGTGTTCCACGTACACCTCAAAGAGATGTCAGCAAATAAGTAGGGGTCCGCAAGGGCCGATGCCTGCCAGGGCTGCGGGACTGTTCGAAAGAGATACCGTGGCCCTGGAACACAAAGCGCAAAGAAGGAACATGGATGGGTTTTAGTCAGTACAAGTCTGACACTCCCTTCCGCTCCGCCCAGAGTGGGGGGGGGGGTCATTTGATGATTTCCCATCCGGAGAAAAAAAAAAAAAAAGCCCACCTACACCTATAACTCCACCGGTCAACTCTACTGCTTTAGTTGTGACCGGGTATTTAACAGCAAATTCGGTCTGGCCAGCCATATAAGGGCACACGCAAGGAAATAGCATCACAGGGTCGCCGTTACCGAAATCGGTAAGGACGACTACATAATTATATATACAACATTAGTTGATTATATGCGAATCCTGAAACATGTGTCTAGTATTTTTAATATTTTTATACGCAAACCCTGCGTAGGGAACTATAGCTGTTTTGACATGGAAAGAAAAATTCTAGTGCGAGCAGGGTTTGAACCTGCGACCTTCCGATTCAGTACACCGGATGTCTTAACCAATTAGACCATCGCACCCTGCTCACAGCTCTCGAAATTTTCGTTCCATTAATAACGTCTTACGGTGACGTTAACGCCATCTATTTAAGAAAGTATCGAACTAACTTAAACCAACACGTTGACATTACAGCCAAATCAATGTTGTATAGAAGTCGCCATACCAAACTAATTTTAAGATAAGACATCCGGTGTACTGAATCGGAAGGTCGCAGGTTCAAACCCTGCTCGCACTAGAATTTTTCTTTCCATGTCAAAACAGCTATGTGTCTAGTATTTTTATGTAAAGAATCTATGTACAAAATTTCAAAACTGTATCATGAAAAATCACAAAGTTATAAGCTTGTTCGGTTACCTAGTTAAGAAGATCGCGAAGACGCCCGCGGTCGAGCTGCTGTGCGCGGCTTGGTAATATAGACTTTAAATACTGTGTACACGATTTTAAAATCGTCGTTTGTAAAATCCGTTACGATCCGATGCGATGCGAGCAGTTTGGTGGAAATCATCCTTAAGTCTCTTAGTCGCCTCTTACGACACCCACGGGAAGATATATTTTTTTTTTTTTTAAAAAACGTTGCCCCACTCTAGGAATTTCTCTTGTATCGTGGGTGCCTTTACAAACATTTAATCTCACATACACAAACAACCAGACCCGGAACAACTACCTGTAGATCATACAAATATTTGTTTCGTGCGGGGATCGAACCCGCGACACGCAGCGCAGCAGCCAATCGCTCAGCCACTGCGCCAACCGTGCCGTCGAAAAAAAAACAACATGGGATGGTGCTGATCTTTACGTCCGACACCATACAGTAAAAACAAAAACATACCTTGGATGAATAACCGCCAGTCGTTCTTCTCGCGTCAGCAGCACCATCTCTACTCTGGTATTCGGTCTTGTTATTTGGCGTATTTGCGTGAGGACGACGGAGAGGCGCGGCTGGTAGCACCGGAACTCTATAAAAATAAAAAATAAATTATATTACAGACTTTACAATGACATAGACCTGTGGTCCTACCTACCGGGTGTAAACAGACCCTTCACATATCCGTCAACCAAGCATTCTGTACATCAAACTAAGTAACTTTACGCAAAAAATATTGCTAGGAATCGACTTTTTTTTTTAGGGTGAAAAATCACGTTTTACGGTAGGACTCGATGGAAAGCACTCATAGCATTGTGCTGATGAATGGATTGAATAGTACGAGGGTCGTGGAGGTGTGTAGAGTAAAACTCTTACATTAAAAACATGTATTTAAAAAAAACTTGTGAAAAAGTTGGAACTTTGACCTCCAATATCTCAGTAACTAGAAGGTTCCCAGGTATGGTCTAGAACAAAAAAATGATCGCAGTGACGGTGAGCACAAGTGCCTTTCATTTATGTTAAGGGTCTATTTACACCCTTTATAGTCTGCTCCAAAAATATAGTATATAAAAGTAAACACATGGATCAGAAATACATACAGGGTGTAAGGGACAGCCCTCCACAAACTGTCAGGGTGCATTCAGCTCCTTATTTTGAATCATATTCCACACCGGAATTTTTCTCCGGAGAAGTTGTTTTTTTCTTTCAATTTTTTTTCAGTACTATTCCTTTATTTCAATGTAAAATTAAATTCCCTGTACCCAGCACTTCATTTATGTTAATAATATGGTTAAAATTAAAAATCCAACAATAGATATTGAAATAATCTAACGAACGATTCGTGAAATCAGCTGTTCACTTCCTGCCTAGCTACAGAGTTCATCGAACTCGTCGTCGCGCTTGCCGTTCGCTACGTACTTTTTGCCACGGTAACGGTACATTGCGTATGACGAAATAAAACAAATCAAATTTATTGGTTTCCGATAACATTCCTGAAATAATTTCTTGTACCGGTCATCTTAGTATGATATACTGAATTCACCCCATTAGTTTGTGGAGGGCTGTCCCTTGCACCCTGTATAAATGCGAGAATGTAAGAATTAAATATTAACAAGGGTTTGTTAACTTCCTCTTTGGTCTCATAGTCGCAAGCGCGACTGCTGCAGGACGTCCTGAGTTCGGTCCCCAGTTCGGGCAGTGTTACCGTAAAACGGGGTGAATAGGTCGGCAGGGGTGAATACAGACAAATTTTGAAAGGGATTTTAACGTTGAATTTATATGTTATGTTGCTAACAAGGTCTCTAAATAATTAAGTATAACTAAGTAAATAAAACAGAGTACTTTTTGATAACATACATCAAATTAATTCAACGTTAAATCCCTGCGGTCCTATTCACCCCGTTTTGCCGGTATTGGTTCACCCGTATTTCATGCGACTTATTGGCGAATTCTGGGTGCACTGTTAGATGTTATGTC
The DNA here is from genome assembly GCA_963576755.1 of Noctua janthina. Classification (NCBI taxonomy): domain Eukaryota; kingdom Metazoa; phylum Arthropoda; class Insecta; order Lepidoptera; family Noctuidae; genus Noctua; species Noctua janthina. The sequence goes on from OY755077.1 coordinate 6,558,723, forward strand.
GACACTTACATTAGATACTTTTAAACAACAGAGGATAGACCATTACCCTGAGGAAGTTCAGTTTTGCTATCGAGCTAGCTCATAATTAAGGTGGAAACGCCAGGGTAGCTCGCGAAATTCAAATTTTCTTAGGTTTTTTTGTAATTTACAGGTCAGTGTCGATGAAAATATGATTCGCGTCCGTAACACGTATGTAGTTTTCAGAATTTTAATCATTAAAATCATCAATACGAACCCTAAGTTCATTTAATCCCATTCAATAACTATTTCGAGAAGAGCAGCGATGGTCCATTGATGGAGACCCCGACTTACGAGCAGAAAGTCGTGGGTTCGAACCCAGCCAGGCGCATTACTTTGTGTAAGTTATTTCATCACCACTGCTCTCAAAACGGTGAAGGAAAACATCGTGAGGAAACCGGCATGTCCTAGAACCAAAAATTCGAAGACATGACATCTACCAACCCGCACTGGGCCCGCGTGGTGGATTATAGCCCATTCCCTCTCATAGAGAGGGGGCCTGCATCCCAGCAGTGGGAACATTAATAGGCTGATTATGCTAATAACTATTTTATGAAAAGTCATTCAATAGGGTTAAATGAACTTGGTAGGCTGTATTGATGATTTTAATGATTAAAATTCAGTAACTACATACGTGTTACGGACGCGAATCATAGTTTTATCAACATACAACCTGACACTGACCTGCAAATTGCAAAAAAAAATTAAGAAAATTTGAATTTCGCGGGCTACCTGGCGCTTTCATCTTAAAACACAATATCATTAACACTGGAAACGGGATATTTACCATATTTAGTGTTTTTTTTGAGTTCCCGATATTTCGGCGCTGTTGCAAGCACCATGATCACGGATAAACTGAAGTTATTGCGGGTGGGTGTTTATGAGCAGACAAATCGGTCTACCCTCTTTCTTGTTCGTTTTTTGCACTCAGTACCGCTACCACTGTCACTCACAACTCGATTCTGTTCCCGACACACGATACTCACTGTGTCTGCTCGCGAACTTTTTTCGGCACTATTCCGCTTTTTACACAGCTGGACCACTGGCTTCCAGGCTTTCGACAGTTGAAACCCATCCTCCCGATTGAAGTTCTTATATTTGGTGATCTCAATAGCTTCTCTAACGAGTCTAGGAATATAGTGGCGTCCTGACGAGATGACCTGAGGGTTATGTAACTCAATCCAGTGGTTCGCTCCTGATTCCAGGAGATGTTGAGCTATACCACCACGGATAAACTGAAGTTATTGCGGGAAGGTGTTTATGAGCAGACAAATCGGTCTACCCTCTTTCTAGTTCGTTTTTTGCACTCAGTACCGCTACCACTGTCACTCGCAACTCGATTCTGTTCCCGACACACGAAACTCACCGAACCGTTGTGCTTGCAACAGCGCCGAAATATCGGGAACTCAAAGCAATCAGTAAACATGGTAAATATCCCGTTTCTAGTGTTAATGATAATTGTTTTTTGACATGGAAAGAAAAATTCCAGTGCGAGCAGGGTTTGAACCTGCGACCTTCCGATTCAGTACACCGGATGTCTTAACCAACTAGACCATCGCACCCCGCTCACAGATCTCGAAATTTTCGTTCCATTAATAACGTCTTACGGTGACGTTAGCGCCATCTATTTAAGAAAGTATCGAACTAACTACTGAATCGGAAGGTCGCAGGTTCAAACCCTGCTCGCACTGGAATTTTTCTTTCCATGTCAAAAAACAGCTATGTCCCCTACGCAGGGTTTGCGTATAAAATATTAAAAGTTAATGATAATGTTAGAGACCACGAACGTTAGAAGCACGTTAAGCCGTTGGTCCCGGGTGTCATTTGTAGATCTTTGACAGTCGTTAGGGTAGTCAGTGGCCCAAGAAGTCTGACAACCAGTCTTACCAAGGGGTATCGTATTACCCAGTACTAACTGGGTTATGGAGGTCAGATAGGCAGTCGCTCCATGTAAAATACTGGTATTCAGCTGCATCCGGTTAGACTGGAAGCCGACCCCAACATAGTTGGGAAAAGGTTAGGCAGATGATGATGATAATGTTAGAGACCATGATAGTTTAAAATCTTAAAACACAATAATTACCTATGCGTAGGCTCAGTGGCAGCAATATCTTGAATGCCTACACCTCCTCGTAAGTTTTCGTTGTGCATTCTGCGAAGAGACATACTTTTATTAAAACAAAACATTAAGTAGAAAACAGATAACTCAAAGACTAAACGTCCGAAATTAACAAAGGGTGTAAATAGATCCTTAACGAAGCTGAAAGGCACTTGTTGTCGCCGTCATTGCGATCATTTTTTTTTGTTCTAGCTATACCATACCTGGGAACCTTCTAGTTGCGGAGATATTGGGGGTCAAAGTTCCAACTTTTTTTACAAGTTTTGTTTTTTAAATACATGTTCTTAATTTAAGATTTTTACTTTTAACACCTCCACGATGCCCGTACTATTCAATCCATCCATCAGTACAATGCTTTGAGTGCGTTCCATCGAGTCCTACCGTAAAACGTGATTTTTCACCCCAAAAAAAAGGCGTTTCCCAGCAATAATTTTAATACACCCTGTATACAGAGTGTATTAAAAAGGTTTCAGGTCATATTTAATCTTTTGAACGCCAGAGCATACCATTTTGTCACATATTTGTGTCATTTGGCGTACAAGGCACCCGTTCGCTTGTCACGTATATGTGACAATGGCGTTAAAAAGGTAAAGAGTGTAGTACTGTAGCGATCAGGCCCGAAGGCACTTAAGAATCCGATTCCTACCGGGTTCCCTTCGGGAACACGGCACTCGACATAGTGTCTACTGTAGTCTAATAGAATAAATCCTTAACCTTCGTGGTCATTTAGGAATTAACTCTGGCACGTTGTAAAGAAACGTATTTCCTTAAGAGCGATAACGTCTTACGGCATTTCATACAAACTTTCAAGTAATTTTTTTTAGAAATGACTGAACCGATTTTAATGAAACCTCGTACGCCTAAGCAGGATACATAAGTCTAAAAACTTGACAGAGAACTTTTCAAAATGTCTGTTCTAAAAAAAAGATAATTGGAAATATTTGTCTCTAGGGAAAATCTAAAATCGGTCTAATTTAGCTGTAACACTATTTTTCGAAAATGTTCTCTGTCATGTTTTTAGACTTTAGGCGTCTAAAGTGTGACACGTAAAATAATGATTTCTTTTCAATAATTCAAAGTTCGATTTCAATTAATCGTCTTAACGACTTTTATTTACCCAAATACCCAAACACTAAAACCACACAACATACAAACGATCCCTACAGTACAGACCATTAAATTGAGCAACTTTCTCCATGGGACTAGCATCGTTACTGATACTGTTAGCCTGCGTCATCCCACTGCTGGGCAAAGGCCTCTCTCCATGACTTCCAAATTCTTTGATCCAGGGCCAATGTGGACCACTGGTCGTTAGTTTTGTCCAGCTCGTCCCGCCATCTCCTGCGAGGTCTACCAGTATCGTAATCGCGAAAAAAATAAGCAGCTGCCCCATACACTTGGGTCGAGTAAGTATTGAAACTATACTATAATAAATAATTTCCCTATTATAGGTTTTTATTTTTTTGCGCAGAACCCTAATTATTTTTCTAAAATAAAAGTAGCCTAAGTTACTCCTTATAACATCAGCTATCTGCCAGTTAAAGTCCCGTCAAAGTCGGTCCAGCCGTTTCGGAGATTAGCCGGAACTTACAAACAAAAGGATTTTTTTTGTTATAAGTACTGTCACGAGGACCAATATGATATGATGGTCTAGTTGGTTAAGACATCCGGTGTACTGAATCGGAAGGTCGCAGGTTCAAACCCTGCTCGCACTCGAATTTTTCTTTCCATGTCAAAAAACAGCTATGTTCCCTACGCAGGGTTTGCGTATAAAATATTAAAAATTAGTTTGGTATGGCGACTTCTATACAACATTGATTTGACTGCAATGTCAACGTGTTGGTTTAAGTTAGTTCGATACTTTCTTAAATAGATGGCGCTAACGTCACCGTAAGACGTTATTAATGGAACGAAAATTTCGAGAACTGTGAGCGGGGTGCGATGGTCTAGTTGGTTAAGACATCCGGTGTACTGAATCGGAAGGTCGCAGGTTCAAACCCTGCTCGCACTCGAATTTTTCTTTCCATGTCAAAAAACAGCAATATGAAAGTGTATAACTTTCCTAAATTTAAAAGCAATTTCCGCGAGAAATAACGATTGTAACTTGGAGATAGGGTCTTTTTCATGAAAATATGAGTTCCAGAATACTACGTTCGTAACAACATGAAATTTTAATCAAAACAGTAGGAGAAACACCCTTTAAAAAGTTGTTAAATGTTTACATATCGGTGCTCGTGACTGTACCATACACTTTCATATGCATTTTTTTAAAAAGCTGTTATTTTGAAATTACAAACAGACCCTTCAATTTTATTTATTTTTATAGATGTATAGATGTTGGTCCCACGAATAAAGTTGTTCAGTTTGATGTTCCGAGTAGCACCATTGGAATTGGACATATCGTCGGCGTCAGTGCAGGACCTTGTGTCTACATTTTTGGCAAAATACATTTTTCATCAAATGAGGAGCTCGTGGCTAAATAATAACAGCCGCTCGGATCGATCTTTAGGTTAAGCCGTGCTTGCCTATTGTGGTCTGTGGATGGGTGACCACCCATTACATACCGAGTTTCCTCCGTGCCTCGGAAAGCACGTTAAGCCGTTGGTCCCGACTGTCATCTGTAGACCTTTGACAGTCGTTACAGGTAGTCAGTTGCCCGAAAGACTGACAACCAGTCTTACCAAGGGGTATCGTATTAACTAGTACTAACTGGGTTGTGGAGGTCTGATACGCAGTCGCTCCATGTAAAATACTGGTATTCAGCTGCCTCCGGTTAGACTGGAAGCCGACCCTAACATAGTTGGGAAATGGCTAGGCAGATGATGATGATGACATTTTTCATCAAAATAGGTAAAAAAATAAGTAACCTGCCATATAGCGGCAAAACATTGACATAGCTGGCACGGTCAGAAAATAGACGAATCTAGGACCTTCGTCATACTTGTTGGTTGTATTGAAAAGTTTTTATTTACTCCTGTAAAATGGGTGTTGTGCAAGGTCCTGCGCTGACGCCGACGATATGTCTATGAATCTGTTGGCCAAGGACAGTGGCCAGTAGCAACTACAAGTACAATGGCGAGTACCTAGACAGTGACAGTTAACTCTGTCCGATCGGTTGTTGTCGTATTACTGTCCGTGATGCCGGACAGTGGTGCGGTGATAGCTTGTCCATCTAAGCGGGCTATGTTTGCAGTCGTGTTCTTGATGTTTCGGCCCATATGGGTCCGTTTCCAACAAATGCTTGCGCACTTTTTTTATGTCACTGAATAAAGGACTGTATCTTCCTTACCATAGAGCTTCCAGGACCGTGAAATACCAAGTCTTCATTGAAGAGAGGTCGACCATTTTTGAGCTTTCTTAAATGCGATTATTTAATTACTAGCGACCCGCCCCGGTTTCGCACGGGTGCGATATATATATATAAATAAGACTTCCTCTTAAATCACTTTATCTATTACTGAAAACCGCATCAAAATCCGTTGCGTAGTTTTAAAGATCTAAGCATACATAGGGACAGACAGACAGCGGGATGCGACTTTATTTTATACCAGGTAGTGATTGTTTTTTATACTCTTTACGGGTCTCTTATCAATAAGAATTAGAAGTTGTGGATAAAATTTTGGGATTTCTTTCTTTGACACGTCGTGCGCGCTGTATCATTGATACGTCGGTAGCTACGCCCCAAGCAACAGTCTTGTTTAACGTCAGTGCACACCGCGAACGATCGGGCAGAGCATTAACAGATCGACCCAAGGCATTCCCTTCGAGGCATTGAACAATGGAAACTGTATCTTGTTATCACTAGATAAGTATGAATTTACGTTGGGTAAAGATAAAATGCTCTGCTCTGCCGTCCCCATCGTACGCTGGCCTTTACATCACGATGTTTACTTACCTAGCCAAGTTATGGCATACGGCGCTATGCCTGTCAAGCCAGTCGCGTCGCTGGCAGTGCTCGGAGCAGTACGGCGTGATGCCGCAGCCGGCGCAGTACGCGTCCGCGCCGCGACCGCAGACGACACACTGCTGCACTGCTTCTCGCTGCAGTCCAGGAAGTTTTAGCTGCGGCCCAATTAGCGTGTGGAGTGTTTATTGTGTTTTTGCAAAAACATTCAAATATTTAAGAGTGATAGACGGGACAAGACGAAAAAAATCGTAATACAATACTTGTTACAATAGTTGCTGCCAGTTAAGATGGCAATAGCGGTCATTGCCCTTTCCCTGATATCTCTTTACACGAACTGAAACCATAAACCGTGTACTTATCGTTTCTTCTGTTAATGTTTAGGATCACAATCAATGTCAATTCAGGGGCTATTAACAGGTTTGTATACGTTTTTTTTTAAAAGAAGAAATTCAATAAAATGTAAGTGGTTCAATGACCGCTATTGCCATCTTAACTGGCAGCAACTATACTTTGTAACAAGTCAGTCTGTCTAGTGGCATTCGTGTGTCAAAATCCAAAATTTGTTTGAGATGTAAATTTTAGTATAAAAATATTCCCTCTACAATTCTTAAAATCTCTTCGTTATTTTTAATGTTAGGTACAAAACTGCAAGGAAAAGAAGTCAGTTTTTAAAGGCGTTTTTTCGTCAAAAATAAAAAATAAAAATGTTTTCAAAGCTGAGAACTTCAAATAATAGTCCTGACGACGGACGGGACTGCTGATGACAGATATTTCAGTGTGTTGTCAAATTCCGTTCAGGAGCCGTCGGCCCGATCTGACCGCAAGTTTACAGAAAACTATGCAAAATATAGTAATATAAATATCTACATGCTAGTCACAAGGCCCAAATAACTTGTCAATCAGGTTCTAAACAGACTTCGAACCCAAGTCGGCCGGAGCAAAGACAATATCTGCAGATCGGGGTTCATGGACGGCTCAGACCTCAAGTGCGTATGCGGCGTCTCCCAACAAACAATGGCCCACCTTCCATCTTGCCCCGCATGCTCACCTGCGCTCTGCATGATTTATTTACTGCATCAGTGAGCGGGGTACGCGTGGCTGAGTTTTGGGCTAAACATATTTAAACTTTTTGCCATCGAAACGCTAAGAAAAAGCATGTTCGAAAACCCAATTCTGGGTTAAGCTAGCCATTGTACATAAGCTATATTATTAGAATTTGTACATATAATTATCCTTTATTTATTTTTATACATATTAAATACATTTTTAAATATTCTAATATAAAACAATATAAAAAAACATTTAAAAATATAAAAAATAGTGGTCCGCCGGTATCGGGAGCAGGGTCCAAGCTACCGGTGGTTAGGGCTCCAGAGACAGGAACCTCCTCACAAGCCGTATCGAGGAGTACTGCCTTCTGAATCAGGCCCTTGATCCAACCGCCTAACGAGCCTCGAAAGATGGTCGTCGAGGCTCTTGGCTATAAGGCCATTGGCCGTCACGACGATCGGCACAATGATAGCCGAGTTCACATTCCACATGTCGACAACCTCGAGTGCTAAGTCGAGATATTTAATTTGTTTCTCTTTCTCAGCTTTCACGAGGTTCTCGTCATGCGGAATTGTAACATCGACTATCATTACACGGCGCGCTAATCGGTCTATCACTACTATGTCAGGTTTATTGGCGACAATAGTCCTGTCAGTAATGATAGACCGATCCCAGTACAAAGTGACATGGTCTTTCTCGAGAACTGGGTCGGGCACATACTTGTAGTACGGTACCTCAGATTCCACAAGTTTATATTTCAAGGCAAGTTGTTGGTAAATAATCCTGGCTACTTGGTTGTGCCTGTGCAAGTACTCGCCGTTAGCCAGACGAGAACAACCAGAAATAATATGTCTGATGGACTCACCCGGACGGTGACATGCCCGACACACGTCAACCGTCCCGTCCTTCATAATATATTTCCGGTAGTTGTTCGTCAACATAACTTCGTCCATAATCGCACAGACAAAACCTTCAGTTTCCCCAAAGAGGTCGCCGAAACGTAACCAGGACACGGACGCTAGAAAATCTACATCGGGCCCATGAAGAGCCCGGTAGAAGCGTCCATGAAGCTCCTTGCCTTGCCATACTTCCTTGCGGTCATCGGTAGTAAGTACTACAGGTTTGCGCCAGTTCTCTTTAGCCATGGACAGCGGGGTGAGTCCCTTGTCCACTGCGACCACATCTCGGTGCATACCCACCTCGGTTTTTAAAAAATATTCTCTGAGACTGCATATCTCGCGGTTGTGAAGGGTCTTCGCGTTTAAAAAACCTCGACCCCCGCACTTCCGCGGGGTACATATAATTATTATTTTGAGTGCAATAAAGAATAAGAATAAAGTTCTAAACATTGAATACGTTTTTATCTGTCCTATCTGACTGAAATCAGTATTCTTCAAAAGACATGCTCAATATTGATTCTAGAGAACGAAGATAACTAGTCCTATTGTGTTATTGTTTTGTGTGTGTAGTAAATAGTATAAATTAAAAACTATCTGCCACCAAATATCAACAATACAATGAAAAATGATTCTTGTTAGTGAAGTCATGTGAAAGTATTCAGAGACCCTAGCACGCGCGGTGTAAACGTAACGTATACGTCGATTTTTAAATTAAAAATACTTATTGCATATACAGGGTGTAAGGGACAGCCCGCCACAAACTGATGGGGTGAATTCAGTATATCATACTAAGATGACCGGTACAAGAAATTATTTCAGGAATGTTATGGGAATCCAACAAATTTCCTCATAAGCAATGTATCGTTGGCAAAACGCATGTAGCAAACGGCAAGCGTGACGACGAGTTCGATGAACTCTGTAGCTAGGCAGGAAGTGAACAGCTGATTTCACGCATCGTTCGTTAGTGTATTTCAACATCCATCGTTGGTTTTTTTATTTTAGCCGTATTATTTGCATAAATGGAGTGCTGCGTACAGGGAATGTAATTTTACTTAAAAAAAAGGAATAGTAACTGAAAAAATTAAAAAAAGAAAAAATGAAAATTTTCCGGAGATAAATTCCGGTGGAATATGATTCAAAATAAGGAGTTGAATGCACCCTGTCAGTTTGTGGAGGGCTGTCCCATACACCCTGTATAATTTTAAGAATTTATTTATATGTATGGATGGTACTGATTGTGCTTGTTGCAAAGAATTTAACTAAAATGCTATTTTTAATATTTTTATACGCAAACCCTGCGTAGGGAACTATAGCTGTTTTGACATGGAAAGACATTAATAACGTCTTACGGTGACGCTAACATCAGATGGCGCTAACGTCACCGTAAGACGTTATTAATGGAACGAAAATTTCGAGAGTTGTGAGCAGGGTGCGATGGTCTAATTGGTTAAGACGTCCGGTGTACTGAATCGGAAGGTCGCAGGTTCAAACCCTGCTCGCACTAGAATTTTTCTTTCCATGTCAAAACATCTAAAATGCTATTAGTTGTATTTTCAATACAAAAATCGACGTATTTACGTAACGTTCACACCGCATTAGGGCCTTAGATCAGGTAGCCCTAACTACCAGTGTAGCACGTTTAACTTATAATACTACTTATACTTACCCGGCCGTAAAGATGACAGAAATAAATTGTTAGATTCGAACCTCGGAAAGAGAGGGATAGGTATATTAGTATCTAATAGTAGTTAGCTACAGATAAAAGAAAGTACTCTATTTTATTAATACTTTTATATAACATCACGCTACCACCAGCAGGAGCGGAGCATCCATGAAAAATTGTTAATAACTCCGCAGCAAAACAATGATCAAGTACGGTACGCTCTTTCTTTCTTATGTGACGCAGACGAAGTTGCGCGGGTCAGCTAGTCGTTTATAACTGTACGTTCTTAAAGGCAAGAGGAGTAATATCCATATATCCGTCGTCCACCCAAGCTTGGGTCTTGGACATGTTGTCCGCAATTATTTTTTACGATGCCTATACGAAATTAACCTATTTGCTCTGTGGCGACAAAGGTTACCAAAAGCCAGAGGTAAAAGTAACCTTTCATCTATGGAGAAGATACCAGCTATGTCAGTGACACGAAAAATTAAATTTAATATTTAGCGAACAAACATTTAAAAAGTCAATACAATAGCTGAGCCGGTTTTGATAAAACATGTCTAATTGTAATATACACATCATGCCCTTTCATTTGATACCCCACTTGGGTATATTTGAAAATATTCGATTATTCATCACCACTTTCATCCCACATATCTAGTAAATGGCTGCACCGATTTTGATAAAACGAAACTAGCTTTCAAATAAAAAAAACTGCATCCAAATCGGTTCACTCGTTTAAGAGCTACGGTGCCAGAGACAGACACACACATTGCGGTCAAACTTATAACACCCCTCTTTTTGCGTGGGGGGTTAAAAAGCCAGAGGTAAAAGTAACCTTTCTTCTATGGAGAAGATACCAGCTATGCCAGTGACATGAAAAAACTAAAAGAAAAACAACAAAACATAATTATTAAAATAACTTTAATTAAAAACATAAATAAGCAAAACAACATATCACATAATAAACTAAACAGAAAGCGAATAATATTAAAACAAATTAAGTTAAAAACTTCACGACTATAGTCCTCCGTAATTCGGGCAGAACTTGAGGTGAAAGTACCTAAAATTATGCGTTGAAGAGCAATGGCAGCGCAAAGGGATGACACGTTTAAAAGTTATTCACTGGAATTTCCGTATTTGTATAAACGAAAGGAATCGAGCGTTTCATGAGAATAATTTACGAAAAGGACATTTGTATGAAAGATGTCATAGCATAGCTACAAGAATGGGTAGGGGTGCTTTTTCATCAAGTCTGGATACAAAAAATGGGTCTATCGTCACATAATTACTTCGCGCTGCCAATTCTCAACGCTAATATTACAATAATAAAAAATACTTACCCTAAAACTTATGTAAATTAGTACAAACTAAAATTGTCACTAAAAAGTTATCGTCCTTTTTTGTAGGAGTTATATCAAAATGGCGCTGAATTAAGTACAAGTTTGCCAGAAAGGGACAGAACGAGGGATTAGCTACCAAATCCAGCTCATTTAAGTCTCGGTTATATTAAATACACAATGCAAAGATTGGCTAAAGGTCTTCGAATTCCGGTGTAAGGTATTCGCATTGTGCATTACACAGACTCGACTCCAACTCCATTCTGACTCGACTCACAGTAATGCATTGACATGTGAGCTTCACATCGTATTACTAACATATGGATCAACATCTTAAATAAAGATTTTTTTGTATTCTGTTCTTCATGTTAGTGTTTTCGGAGTGGAGTAGGGGTCGAGGCTGTGTATCAAATGAGCGCAGATCTTTAGTCGTGTTATTAGCACTAAATCCCGGATTGAAACCGGTGGGAAACATTCTAAAATAGGTTTCATAGTTCCATTAAACAAATAATGATTGAATTCTGGACAGCGAAATACGATAACATTAAATTGTCATTTTGACTGATAGAATCTAAAATCAAATCAATATATTGATTTGATTTTAGATTCTATCAGTCAAAAGATTAAATAATGGTAGGAATGTCAGGTTTATCGCTTAAAACAATTTAAAAATGAATCTGACAAGGTATCTTGGAAATCAAACTTATATGGTTATAAGTTTACAAAACAGAATATGTTTGGTGGGTAATGACTAGTTGCAACATCCGAAATGCGAATGAAATATTCTAAGTTTTGGGACATTTCTCATAAGAAACCCGATCATGTCTCAGAAAACTCGTTAAACCGTCGGGTCTCAGCTGTCCAGCTGTTGGGTGAGTTTGACAGTTATTTCGGGTAGTGCATAAGCTCAGACATCTGACAAACAGTTTTACCAAATTGATCCAGTTGCGGAGGTAAGACGGCAGTCGCTCAAATTTAAATACTGGTATTGAGGTACATACGCTTAGAGTGGAAGCCGATCCAAACAGTGGGGAAAGTGCACGGCAGATGAGGAGAGGTATGCATTTCAAGGTATGACCAAGAATCTCCGACTATTAGGTCACCTTACTGCGCAAGATTCTTGAGACCTTAGCAGTTTTGAGCTATCCAGTTCCAACAAACGGCACCCGTTCACGAGCATAACGCATGCATCAGCGTCGTGTAGCTCAACCATCTTGCCGGGAACTCAACGACCCAACACACGACGCTACCGTCAGTAGAACTTTTGAGTGAGCATGATAGACTCAAAACTGCCAGAAGCACATTATCATCTGCTAGCCTTTTCTCAACTATGTTGAGGTCGTCTTCCAGTCCAACCGAATTCAGCCGAATACCAGTATTTTACATGGAGCAACTGCCTATCTGTCGTCTACAATCCAGTCACTATGTCAAATTTTAAGTTTGTTATGAGGGAACATAATGAGAAATGTGGGTACAGAGAACAGCTCACTTGGCATGCTTACATGAAGGTTTTTGAACGAACTACGACAGCATGCGAACGGGATACAGAATAGGTTTGATGTTTAACTCAAATGAAGAAAAGTGACAGGCTTTTTCTTTTATTTGGTTTACAAAATATGTAGTGAACGTGACTGGAGTTTTGGGAGACAGTGAAACGAGCAAACACTCGTACTCGGAATTTCTTATCGTTCGTTTGAGTATTTGGTGGACTGTTTCAGACGGCTCTTAAATACATTTGGCTGGGGTATATGGCAATAAAAAGCTACTTAATACAAGCAGTATAAAACTTAGTTAAAAACAGCTAATCGAAATCTAAAATACTACTAAATAAACAATACTGTAGGTTACTGATAAAAGGCACAATTTATATCCTAACTGAATTTGACATCACTCATTTGATGTCGTCAAGTCTTTTTGTAAAATCAAGGCAGAATTCATACTTAGTCAATGTCTGAATATTCTAGAAAAAGAATTTGATTTTCTCTCCACCGATAGAAGAATCGAAATCCTTGGATTGTAGCACAGCAACTGAGTGCTTATCAATGTAAACGGTGAATCTACCGTTGCTTGGGTAAACATTCTCGGTGTAGATCTGCCACGATTCGGTGTTAAGTCCTGGATTTTTGTCCTCGAGAAGATCGAATATGATGTTTAAATCGTCCTTGTTTTCCGGGAGTATGTTTACTGGGGTCTTCATTATAATCTTGTGGTAACCATGATGTTCTGGTAAGACTTTTTCACCGCTGCGCATTTCGGTTTCGGTCTTTCCTCCAGAGGAACAGCCTATCTTCTGATCACTCTCGCTTAATTCTAAGTTTTCTTGTGTGATCATTCTGTCGGAATCTTTATCTATAGCTAGGTTAGATACTTGGTGTCCGATATTTTCGTTCATGCTCCACTTGTCTAGTTTCAAATGAGGATATTCCATCTTTAACTGGTTTTTGAGATCATCGAAACTCTTTCCCGTCGTTTCTGGTATCCCTACTTTGCCCTTAGTCTTTGCTAGAACTTCCATTTCGCTCATTTTCTTGCTTAATCTCTTTGCATGCAGTTTAGTTACTTCTTCTAAGCTTGCTTTGGGTTTGAGAAGAGATTGTAGGTGTCCTAGCTTGAATTGCACAGCGTTACCGCCAACGAATTTGTTAAAATTGAGCCCAGTTATCACTTGCGCTGAAAGTTTATCTATTTGCAATACAACGTCTAGTTTAGATTTGGTTTGCACTGTGCTTATTCTCCGCCAAAATTTAGTCCGTAATCTTGGATTTTGTTCTTGCAAAGTTTCAATGACTTCGTTAGTATCTTTCTCAGTCTTGCAAACCATGCTTACAATGCCTACTGCTCCCCTAAATTCAGTTGCTTTCAGACGTAAATGTAACTTCGAGTTTACTTCAGGAATAGCCTGTTCTATCCAGCTTCTGGAGAACATAGATTGGCAAATGATAAATATGACACCATCAAAGAGGTACATATCGTGGTATTTTGGTATATTTTCTTCGATTAACTCGGATTGAGCCACAGAATCTACAACAATATTCTCTAATGTTCTCTTGATTGAGTGGAATAAGACTTCGTCTACTCGAGATTCTGGATAGTTGAGAGGTCCTACATAAAGTTTCTGGTCGTCAGCGATAAGGTCTGAGTAGTGATTTGTACGAGTCCTAGTGAGTGGGACAGCCATTATTTCAGGATCTATGGGCATATACATTTTCTTAAGAAGTCTGTCTCTATGTTTCTTGGTGTCTACGTCACCCTTGTCTTTGCTAGTTTCGTCATAGCTGACGTCACGTTTCTGTCTATCAATGATCCTGAAGGTGAGTTTGTCTCCGTCGTAATGAGGATCGAAACCGGGGCTTTTGATGACTTCTAAAGATTCAGGGTCTACTCCGAACTGCCTTTTCTGCTTTCCAGCGACGTCTGAGTAGTATTTCCAGCAGTCTGGCTTTAAACCAGGATATACAGCCTGTAGTTTCAGCAATAATTCGACTGATTCAACATGTGCGTGTTCTTTAGGCAGTCTCATCACAATTCTCGTATACCTGACAAGACTTTTGATATCTCTAAAAGTCAATTTCAATCCCGTAGAATTGATGAATTTAGGTAAAACTTCTGTCAAGTAGTCTATCGTTTCTAAACTATCACAGATGTAGATAACGGCCCCGTTGGACAAGTAAATGTCTTGGAATTTTGGAATGATAAGGTTAGCAAACCGTTGCAACTTCATATCCTTGTGCAAATATTCTTTGAACAAATGTTTTAGTCTACGAATGTGAGTTCCTTCTAGTTTGTTCTGAGGATAACCTTCTAAGGTTATAGCGACTTTTAGTTCCTGGTCTACGTGTAAGTAGTTCGTTCGTCGATGGTAAGCAATGCCTCTATTGCTATCTATGTTTAAAGTGCTACTTCTAGAGATCAAATTATCGGAACTTTCTATAAAAGATTCCGTCTTGTCTGACACAGCTACGCCAGATAAAGAAGCAACATTACTTTTAACAATTTCTTTCTCTTTCTCATCACAATTTACAACTTCCGTTTCATTACTATAGTTGTTCGTTTCATCCGACCAAACTAAGTTTTCTTTTTTATCGCTTATGTAAGTGAAATCTTTCAGTTTTTGAATGATTTCTGTTGCAAGACTCTCTTCAAATTCTCTCCTAATATAAATATCTTCTTCAACTGCTTCAAGAGATTTTTCCTCTTTAATGACATTTATTTCTTCTTTCACAGGCTCAATTTCTCTCACACTAACTTCGGAAATATTTCTAGGTGTGGTCTCAGCAGATCTTATCTCATCTAAGAGTTTTACTCGCGAAGCAACACTTCGTAAATCCTCATCCATGTTGGAAAGAAGGCATTCATAGTAAATCTCCGTATAACCATTCAACTCAAACTCCATTTGCCCGTAATCTATTACATTTTTGAAAGCGGGTCCTCTAATAATTTCCCCAGAAACTCGATCAATGATAAAAGAAGTATATTCTACGTCGTCAAAAACTTTTTGTGCGTAGATTTTCCATAAATTAGTTTTTATTGTAGGATTGAAGTATTGTAAAAGTTTGAAAGCGTCTTGAGCAGTTGCTGGCCAACAAGAGCGTGGGATCTTAAGTACTGCTAAACAAAGCCTTTTAACCCTCGCCTTGAGAAGGACAAGATTAGTGCACATCCTTTCTTGTAAGCCAGGAGATATTCTAACCATCCAGTCTCTAGTATCTACATCTTTACAAATACAAACTAACGCTCCCCTGTTCAAGTAATAATCTAAAAAGGATGGGACTCGTTTCAAGAGTCCAGCTTTTAACTGCATATCAATGACTTCAGTTAAACTGCGTTGGAATTGCTCGATCTCTCGTAATTTCATCTTGGATTTTGGATAGCCAGCTAAAGCGATGACTAGTTTTAATTCTTCCTCTACTATATCCATATAGTCACCGTTTCGTAACTGTATAAGTCTATAAGTCTCATCTTCGTCTTCGCTGTCGGTATAAAAGTCACTGTATTTCAAGTCACAAGTAACTTCGCTCCTACATTTGCCACGTTTCATTTTACTTGTCGCGTCAGACCTTTTACTGTAAGTATCAGTAACCTTACTAAATTCAGACTTTTTTGCCTTACTACGGGTGGTAGATTTACTATCGACTTTTTTGGCAGAAAACCCGGATTTTTTATCGATATTTTTACTTGCTACGGACTTGCTTTCGCTTTGGTCTTCGGAGCATAGAACACAAGTTGAATGGGTGGAGCTATCATCGGTTTGCCGGATTTCCCAGGATCGCTTGTTCTTGCCCTTGCAGGAACAGACGGTATCGTTCTGAAGCAAAACTGTCGATATCGGTATCTGTCTTTCTGATCGCTACGCTACTGATGTGTTGCCAGATGTCTCGGTTCCCGTTTATCATGCTCGGGTAATCAAAACTAGTTTATTTTTTTGAAGAATTTCATCGTGTTGCCGATTTCTTAATTGTTTTTTTAGGACACTCCATTCCCCAATTTTGACGTGATGTATCTGGCAACACCTATTGATATCTTGCTGTTGATGAAAATGCATGAAGCGTAAAGCCCTACCTACCTACAGCATACATGCACGATGCAAGTTTACAAACTTCCTTAAACCTTGAAAACGCAAATTTTAAACCTGAAAATTTTGGAAAAAAAAAGCGAAACACATCGAGTAATGAGTAATTATTCATATTATTTATAAATATGCGATAATTGTATAATTTTGCCTGCTTGTGTTGGAATTCCGTGAAATAGATAAATATAATTATTACGGTCGCGTAAGACTAATAAATGATCAATAAACTTGTATGTAAAAATTGCAGATCAGTGTAAACCGGACACTGGCAGACATTTCGGACCCGTTTCCGCGATTGTTCCTTACCGGTTTGATTGAACTAAAACTACACGAACACCTGCGTCAAACTTTATGGCGGCTCGGAAGCTATGTTCAGCTCAGCTTTACGTTAGATGTTCCGAGCCGCCATAAAGTTTGAACCGTTATACCTGCGCAGACCGTCACTCACAGCTAACTTCCGAGTCGTCACCTTTGCTTACATATTTGTTTGTGTGAGGCTTAACCGATCTATGAAGACGTCTCTATTCAGTTCAGATTAGTGTCTATTTGTCATTTATTCAATATGCAATCTTCAGTAGACGGCGCATAGTCATAAGTAACAATTTTAGTTTTAACATATTTATAATTTTTACCCTGTTCATGTTAGTAAAAGTGTTTTTTTGTGTTCCCGATTGATTTTAGATTAAATACCTAACGAGGTTCTAATACCAACACCACAGTTGCCACACAGATTCCAGGATGAAGGTTTTTTTGGGGTCGTAATCTGAATTTCGTCATTTCGTTTTGCCGCCTCAACGATTCTATAAGGTCTATCTTTTCATACACGAAATATTTTAAGAGTAACTTTTATAAGTCGTAAAGTCACAATAGCAACGAAAAAAAAAATTATCAGTTTTTTTTACAAAAAAAAAAAAAAAACTAAAATTATTTGAGACTTTTTGCATAAAACCTTTACTCCCATATTCTAACAATGACAGTAGGTAAATACGACGTAGTAAACTAGCGTAATGGATGCTTAAAAATAAGGAGCCAGTATATATTTTGTGGGTCAAGTAATTTTAAATATTTTTTTTTTTTATAAAAAAATATACTCAAAAAAAAAAAATCCCTTGAAATGGCTTTGTTATAGCCGTAAGAAGATTCCCTGAAAATATTTCGTGTATGAATAGTTAGACCCTATATTAAAGGGCGTAGGAAGTAGAGCTATAACGCGATTGACCGTAACCTTATTGCGAAACGAGACCCTACAAACTTTTTCATGCAAATTGATTGTTGTATCCCATCACCACATCGAGTATACCATTGGCCACAAATGCTGGGCAGAATGTGGCATTAAAGAAGAATTTAAATACTGAACAATTTAAAAGAACACGGTTAAGCTTTCACGGTTTAAAACTAAACTTATACTGTCATTTAGAACATTAGTTTTAATATATGCGAAACCTGAAACACGTGTCTAGTATTTTTATGTAAAGAATCTATGTACAAAATTTCAAAACTGTATCATGAAAAATCACATCACGATAGATTAACGCGATAGAAGTACGGCGAGGACACATCTTACAGTCTTCGGCTTCGTTGGTGAAAACTGACCCGAAGAGCGCTCGTGAAATGCTACCTATCAGTAGCGAAGGGTCAATTTTGTAAGAGGTAAGCCGGAGTACATATCTTTAATGTGATTGTCTATAGAATACTGACTGTGCTATTTTTCAAAAGGAAGCCGGTAGGAATCGAGTTGTATGGGACCTTCGCCACTGCTAGCTATAACTAATACCAGCCTACCTCTACACATAATCTGTTGCCAAATGTATACCCAGGTTAGTAAGTATGAGCATGCAATAAAAAGGGATAAAGACTCACCGAATCTCCTGCACCAGCCGTGAAGCTCGCGTCAGCATCGCGGGCCTCCCTGATGATGACAATAAACATACACGTTAATACCACTTTATACTTTCAGTGCCGTCGAACATCGTTTTGTAATACATTTTCGCGATATCAACAGCGCCACAACCCAAGCAGTAGCATAAGCATAATCAGCCTATTAATGTTCCCACTGCTGGGACGCAGGCCTCCTCTCTATGAGAGGGAATGGGCTATAATCCACCACGCGGGCCCAGTGCGGGTTGGTTGATGTCACATGTCTTCGAATTTTTGGTTCTAGGACATGCCGGTTTCCTCACGATGTTTTCCTTCACCGTTAACCCAAGCAGTATTTTTATGGAACTCTACACCGTGTTCTTCACGTTATCCATAAACTTTGGCAAACGTTTCTATAGCTTTTACAAATCAAATCTTGCAAAGGAAGTAGTACTTAAAAAGGCTTTGTTACAAAGATACTTGTAATTTCATTTAATGAAATTTATATTTTTTATACGCAAACCCTGCGTAGGGAACTATAGCTGTTTTGACATGGAAAGAAAAATTCTAGTGCGAGCAGGGTTTGAACCTGCGACCTTCCGATTCAGTACACCGGATGTCTAATGGATGGATTTCGAGAGCTGTGAGCAGGGTGCGATGGTCTAATTGGTTAAGACGTCCGGTGTACTGAATCGGAAGGTCGCAGGTTCAAACAGTGCTCGCACTAGAATTTTTCTTTCCATGTCAAAACAGCTAATGAAATTTATTTCTTAATTTATTTATTTACCACCAAATTATAGCCACATTACAGGCCAAGTCCAATACGATGTTACAACATAAAATAAAACAATCGTCATTCTCTAGCCCTTATCCCAATTCATTTGGGGTCGGCGCAGCATGTCTTCTTCTTCCATACTTCTCTATTACTCGTCATCTCATCAGACACCTCCTTTCTTGCCATATCATTCTTTACACAGTCCATCCGTCGTTTCTTTGGTCTTCCTCTACTCATATACCCATCCACATTCATACTCAAAACTTTCCTCACATTTTCCTCATAAAATAAAACAATATAAACAGTAAAATTACATTAAAAAAAAATATTTCAATATTTAATTGAGCTATGCAGTAAGAAAGGGTCTTAAATTGGCCTGTGATGCCGCTTAGTGCAATTAAATTATCAAATGATATTTGCATTGCATTTGCAAGTACGAAAGGAACACAAGAACAAAAAAAAAAACATTATGTGTCCATAATGAAAAATGCATATTATTTCCGTGGTCTGAACATCTGGTCGAAGTTAATGTATATCGTCCGGAACACGGTGTATAGCTCAAAGCACACTCGAGTGGTTCTGACAGAATACAGGGTGAAAATCAGCTGTTCCATACTTTATGACTGTGCAGGTATTAATTACACTTTTGTCGGAAACAGCTGTCTTTTTTTAAATTATCGATGGAAAATTTCTATGTGGCGGGGTGTACTGTTTGAGCGGATGCCAAATTAGGACACCGACGTGTCCTAATTTGGCATCCGCTAAGAAAGCATTTTGGAAAATTCAATAATTTTTGGTTGAATTTAAGTAAAATAAAGTTAGTATAAAAATCCGTCACCGGGCCAAGCAGGTGCGGGTTGGCTAGTATTTATTTTTTTAATGTCTTGTAACATGCAAACTCTGGGGGAATAAAATGCCGTCTTAACAGAATCATAATAGGATAATAATATAAATCAAAACAAAGGTCGTCCACTCAATGTACCCGACATAAAATAGCTCTAGGCGCGATTTTTTTTTATCTTCCATAATAGGTACAAAGAAAAAAAATTAGAATAAAATTACAAAACATTCTGTTAATGATGTTTACGTGTCAACGGCATATACCTACCCAGCACTCGAGTTCAGTAGATCACCGCTCGCAACAGGGTGTTTTAACTACGTCATGCGTCATTATACTGAATATAATTTTTATTTTTAAATCATTTAAATCTCATAAATACCTATTTTTTTTATGAATGTTTAGTATTCATTGGATAGATGAAGTGGGCTGCCGTTTTAAGACGACTAAAAAGTCACGGTGTATAAATACAGGGTGTAACAGAAAGGGTATAGTCATATGAAAGGACATGCTGCAGACCATCAAACTGTACAACTTTCTCCTTGGATCCAATATCGTAAATGCGAAAAACTTGATCAGCTGTCCCATACAAAATTTTAATACCTACTCGACCCAAATATGTATTGGACAGCTGTTTTTTTTTTACTTTTTCTTTATTTAATTTTATGAATTGTCACGCTGTGATCACTTCACGAATTATAACGTAATTCATATTATTATCCTATTATGATAAAGCGGTAATTTTAGGCCTCCTGGACTTTGACAATAATATACTGAAATATTTGCCAGTCTGGTGTCTGCAGCTACACAGTTTGACCACACCTTTAGGCTGCGTTTCCAGAGTTAAGCGAGGATGTGTAGCGAGGGATGTGTGTGAAACTAACCAATAACATTTGCACCTTGAAAACAAAAGTGGCATTATACCAAAAATGGCAATATTGAGTTATAACGACATTTAGATTCCTTGAAAAAAAGCGCTTCTAATGCAAAAAATGACACTATAATAGTTTCAATACTTTTCCCTAGAGGCCGCTAGTGTCAGTTTATAGTTTTGAGTAAAATGACAAAGTAGTAATTCATAAGGTTCTAAATCAGTTGAAGAGAAGCATTCGGAGTAAAAAGGTGGCATTTTTTTTGAGGTATACTAGCTATGTGATTGGTTAGTTCCACATATCCCTCGCTACCCATCCTCGCTCATTTCTGGTGGAAATGCAGCCTAAATGCCAGTCTAGTCTGTTAGACCAAAATGCAGTATGACATCATCATCATAAGACTTAGTCTAACCAGATGCAGCTGAATACCAGTATTTTACATGGAGCGACCGCCTATCTGACCTCCACAACTCAGCTAGCACTGGATAATACGATACCCTGGGTAAGACTGGTTGTCAGACTTTTTGGGCCACAGACTACCTGTAACGACTGTCAAAGATCTACAAATGACAGCCGGGACCAACTGCTCAACGTGCTTTCCGAGGCACGGAGGAAACTCGATATGTAATGGTCAAAATGCAGAATGAAATAAAAAAATAAAAAAAATTGACAAAATCGTATCGTGTGGCACACAAGATAGATTCCTTTGTAACGACTTACCTAAATCGTACTGTTTTTTCCTGTAGATGCCTAATGTGTAAAGAAATAGATAAAAAATTGTTAGTAAACGTAACATAACATCACGTCATCTTCGAACGGTTAGGTTAGGTTAGGTTATATAATACATTGTGGGTCTCATACAGGGTGTAAACAAACCCTTCACGAAGCCGTCAACCAAGAATTATGTAACTTTACGCAAAAAAAATTGCTGGGAAACGACTTCTTTTTTGGGGTCAAAAATCACGTTTTACGGTAGGACTCGAATGTAACGGACTGAAAATATTGTGCTGATGGATGGATTGAATATAACGAAGTTGAGGTGCAGGTTAAAGTAAAATTCTTAAATTAAAAACATGTATTTAAAAAAAACTTGTGAACAAGTTGAAACTTTACCTCCAATATCTCCGTAACTAGGAGGTTCCCATGTATGGTTTAGAATAAAAAAATGATCGCAATGACGGGGAGAACAAGTGCCTTTCAGCTTCGTTAAGGGTCTTGTTACACCCTTTAGAACATCAACGTCAATCAAAAACTAACTTGTCACTATTTTCATTTGAAAGAACTAAAAAAAAGTTGAGTCACATTTGCAAGTATTCAAGATGAACAGCTGTTGATACTAAAAACACCCAACTGTGAATTTTGGCATCTAACATAACTGGTTCCGTGGTGTAGTGGTTATCACATCTGCTTTACACGCAGAAGGCCGCCAGTTCGATCCTGGCCGGAATCATATCTTTTTGTGTCTTATTTTACCTTTTTCTTTTGATTTTTTTAGAAGAATATTTTCTTTAATAATGTTAAACCTATATTTATAGGAGAAACTAACCTTTCCAAAGCATTGCGCACGACGATTTTTCCGTCCGGCAGAATGCACCGGTTACTCATTTGCCCCATCTGTAACCAATTAAACGTTTATTTATTATTATTTTTTTAATATTGGGAACTCAAAGAAAACAGTAAACATGGTAAATATCCTGTTTCTAGTTATAATAATGTTTGTGACCATTTATTATTATTTTGTTAATAGTGTGTTAGCTCGTGGCAAACAAATACCAGCCGCTCGAGTCGATCTTTATGTTAAGCGGCGCTTGCCTAGTCGGTCCGTGGATGGGTGACCACTTATTAAATACAGAGTTTATTCCGTGCCTCGGAAAGCACGATAAGCCGTTGGACCCGGTTGTCATTTGTAGATCTTTGACAGTCGTTACAGGTAGTCAGTGGCCTGAATGTCTGAGAACCAGTCTTACCAAGGGGTACCGTATTACCCAGTACTAACTGAGTTGTGGAGGTCAGATAGGTAGTCGCCCTATGTAAAATACTGACCTTATTATGTCTCATTGTTCATGTCAGGGGCATGGACAAGTTATGGACTTGGTATGGACATGTAATGAGGCAGGATGGAACAAATGTGACTAAGAGTAATGGATATGAAGGTGGATGGATGCAGAGGGAGAGGAAGGCCAAAGAAAAGATGGATGAATTGTGTGAAAACTGATATGAAAGAGAAAGGAGTTAATGATGCCGTGACGTCTGAAAAGAATAGAAGAAGAAAACGTGTTGCGCCGACCCCAAGTAGAATGGGAGAAGGGCTGGAAGATGATGGTGTACATGTTAATGACATATAATGTGATGTTATTTACTTACCGGTTTCCTCTCAGCCTGCTTCAAGAGAATGAGTTTCTGCTTACACTGGAGCTGTTCCTCACGGACCTTTAGTTGTTCCAGCTTCAAATGCTCCAGCTCCAGGTGTAGATTCGGATCCAGGATGTCAGAGAAACCCTGGAAAGGATTAGGTAACAAAATATTAAACATTGTCACACTTCACCTGTCAAGTTTACAAGATGTAGACCCATATAAATATTCTTCTTTATACAGGGTGTAAATGGACCCTTCACGAAGCCGTCAACCAAGCATTATGTACATCAAACTAAGTAACCCTACGCAAAAATTATTGCTAGGAAAAATTTTGTTTTTGGGGGTCAAAAATCACGTTTTACGATAAAACTCAATGTAACGCACTGAAAACTTGGTACTGATGGATGCTTTGTATAGTAAATGGTCATGGAGGTAGTAATTAAAGTTTTAAAAACTTGTGAAAAAATTGGAACTTTGACCTCAAATATCTCCGTAATTAGAAGGTTCCCAGATATGGTCAACAACAAAAAAAAAATCGCAATGACGGGGACAACAAGTGCCTTTCGGCTTCGTTAAGGGTCTTTTTTTACACCCTTTATGTAGACCAATATAAATATTCACCTTTGTAAGTGAATAGGGGGGTAGATGAATGAGACACACGTCGCTGGACTGACTGCTCTTCAGGACAATTAATAAATTCTTAGCCTTATCCTTCTTGTTAGCGTGTCGATGGCAATCTTAATTGAGAGCCCAGAACTAAGCTACTAGTTTGGCGATTTCGGTAGGAGGCGTTAGTGGTAGACAAAAAAAACCTAAACAAACATAAAATAAGCATTCTATTCACTAAGCAACATTACTATAATTATTAAAAATACTCATATTATTCATGACATATCGTCGGGGATAGTGCAAATCCGCGAATATACCATACGTAAAGTGCGCGTATCTGCACTACGTGTAGGTTTACAGGTGAAGGTATAAGTTTATATATTTTTTTTATTTCAACGATTTTTGACCTCATTTTTACATGAATAGTAACAATTCATGTGTTCTATGTATTGTTAACAGTAGAAATCTATTAAATTCATTAATTTAGTCGCTACGATAATGCGTAATTGAAATTGGCTAAATTTGTTAGATACGCGGAATTATCCAATGCTAGTTCCGCCGATATGACATTTTTTTTTAATTTAAATTTAGTCATTGTGCCTAAATTCGAATGTTTTTGAATAATATGAGTATTTTTAATAATGATAGTAATGTTGCTTAGAGAATGGAATGCTTATTTTATGTTAGTTTAGGTTTGTTAATGTATTATATTAAATAATTGTATAAAACTTAAAATAATCGTAATTACAACTGCCAAATTGTTACGAGTTGTTCATCGGTTGCTTGAATTCAGCTCCACAGAACAACTCAACAATTATGTGATAAGAATTCAAGAGATAACATTCTTAGAAACAGATAGGACTCACATAGTCGTCTTCCATCATCAAATTGTCCATGATGTTGTCGCCGTTAGGTGTTTCGTCCTGCACTCTGCAATTAACAAAATTAGATTTGTATAAATTACCAGCTTTTGCTTGTAACTTCGCTCTCATTATACCGGGTGTAAACAGACCGCTCACATAGCCGTCAACCAAGCATTCTGTAGATCAAACTAAGTACGTTTACGCAAAAATTATTGCTGGGAATCGACTTATTTTTTTGGGGAGAAAAATCACATTTTACGGTAGGACTCGATGGAGGTGTTTAAAGTAAAAATGTTACATTAAAAACAAGAAAAATTGTGAAAAAGTTGGAACTTTGCCCCCAACATCTCTGTAACTAGAAGGTTCCCAGGTATGGTCTAGAACAAAAAAATGATCGCAATGACGGGGAGAATTTTGGATATGTTAAGGGTCTATTTACACCCTTTATGCGGAAATTAACCCACGGGAATTTAAATGTGGCCTACAACACTCGGGGATAATGTAGCTTTCCATTATTGAAATAAATTTCAGAATCGGATTAGTAATTCGCGAAGATTACCCCCTACATACAAACTTACAAACAAATTTGACCTTTTTATAATATTGGTATAGAATTATAGATGACTAGCTTTTGTCCGCGGCTTCGCCCGCGTGTATGTGGTCTTCGGGGATAGAATTATCAAAAACGCTCAGACACGTATAAATTAATTTTCAATCAACAACCAAAAACAAAATTAGAAGATCCTAACTTCAAAACTGACGGATTTTCAAATAAACTTCCATTCAATATTTTACCCCTTTAGGGGTGGAATTCCCAAAAATCTTTTCTTAGTGGATACTTACCCTTCACAAAGAACACACCCTTCAAATTTCATGTCTCTAGGACCAGTGGTTTAAGCTGTGTGTTGATATGACTCAATCAGTCAGTCAGTTTACTATTTTATATATATATATAGATAATAAAGCGCCAAATACGGAAAGAGAGACCTAAGCACTCCTACACCGATAACTCCACCGGTCAACTCTACTGCTTTAGTTGTGACCGGGTATTTAAGAGCAAATTCAGCCTGGCCAGTCATACACGCAAGGAAATAGCATTAAAGGTTCGCCGTTACCGAAATTGGTAAGGCGGACTATTTATATATACAACATTAGTTTTAGTATATGCGAAACCTGATACACCTGTCTAGTATTTTTATGTAAAGAATCTATTTATAAATTTCAAAACTGTATCATGAATAATCACAAAGTTATAAGCTAGGTAACAGAACACTGTTACCTAGTTATACGCACAAAAACGTGGTCACCACGCAGCCCGCGCCTAAAGTGTCGTCTTGAGCTCATTGATAATAAACAAGGAAATTAAACATTACTAAGTCCCATGTACCTAATAAAGTACATCTCTGCCTAAAACTTCAGGGTGTTATGTTATGACAATGCAGACACCAGATATACAATAGTCTCCATTGTATATCTGGTGTCTGCAACTTCATGTTTGACAAAAGTAGCTAAGTAATGTTACCACTGCCGAGATACAGGCTGGCTGATCACAGACCCACCAAACTGGTCCAATGGGGGTTGGTAGATCTCACATTTTGTTTCAGGCACAACCTGGGTTCCCCACAATTTTTTCCTCTTTCACCATTTTGAGAGCCGTTGTTGATGACTTGGCTGCAATGCTGGCTTGCTGGCTTGTGTTCGAACTCACAACCATAATAATAACTATTTAATAATCAAGTATCTTGATTTGGCTCAGGAGGTTGTCGACATGTGTGATGTGGACTCAGCGATCATTGTGCCGATAGTTGTTTCAGCCCATGGCTTAATTGCCAAGAGCCTCGACCAATACCTGAGGAGGCTCTTGTTAGGCAGCTGGATCAAGGGCTCGATTCGGAAAGCCATACTCCTGGACACTGCTCGTATTGTTACGAGGTTCCTCTCTCTGGAGCCCTGACCGCCGGTAGCTTGGACCCTGATCCCGATACCGGTGGGCTACAATTTTTTATATTTTTAAATGCTTTTTTTTATATTATTTTTAGTAAGGCATATTTAAAAATATAAATAATTTGTATAGAAATAAATAAAAGAAATCACTATAGTATAATAAGAAAGCAGTTGATAACAATTACTCAAGTATGTGAGCAGTGATAAAAGGGAATTGAGGCCCGCTTGCACCTATTTGAACTACTTACAAACATTGTCAGCAAGCCACAAGAAGGAATTCTCAAGAATTCTTAATAACCACTTGAAAAGTTGCACTTCAGGTTAATATCAACAGTACTAAAGCATTTCTAAGTGTTCTGATTGGTTATTGGCCAGTCCAACATGTTCATTACCTGCCTGGCCTTTTCCCAACTGTTACAGTCAGTAGTTGACTTAACAGATGCAACTAAATACCAGTTTACATGGAGCGACTACCTTACGGGTGCTTACATAAACAAACAGGTTTCCGGTTATGGGCATGGTGCTTACATAAACAAACAGGTTTCCGGTTACGCGCGATCGGTACATGTATTAATTTCTATGTTATCTTATGTGCTCACTTAAAAAGAAACAGGTTTAACCTTGTCGGTGCCTACTACCTGGAACAAGTCATACGGGTTCAAGTCATATGTTCAATACGGACAAATTTACCTGTTACTATTTATAAGTTAACCCTGCACCGATCGGTACCGATCCGCACAGATTTGCCAGTACCGGAAACCTGCTTCATTATGTAAGCATCCCACCACCCACTTGCTGGGTAATAGAATACCCCTTGGTCTTGGTTTGTCAGGCTTAGGCTTCTTACTACTTTTTAAAACTGTCCAAGCCCTAAAAACGACAACCCAACATTTCATAGGACACCTAACGCACATAGTCAAAAATAATGGTACAATTCTTAAGCTGACCGCACCTTGTATTACAGCAAAAACACCATAGCGGGACCACTAGATTATATGTAATAGTGACGCTTTCATTAGTGTTACTCAAAACAAAGTCAGCAGGTTGTCTTAGGGGCTAGGCAACCACTGTTGGGGTGATTGTGGATAATGCAATTGTGTTCCCGCACCCGAGCCAGAAATGACGAGAAGAACAGTGTGGTTTTAGTCAGGCCAGTGGATATCCTCCCTTGCCCCACGGTGGAGGACATCCATCGAGGATTTCCATGTGTGGGGCATGCAGCTGAACTGAAGTGGGACTGGCCACATCTAATGTATGATCAATGAGCTGGGGCCCAAAGTAAACACAGCACTGGTCATGACCCCAACAAGGCCAGCAGGCATCGTAGCAGACCTTACATAGAAGATGACGTGTCAAGCTGTAAACAAGCGACCAGTGATCCATGTTAGACCAGTGATCCATATTAGATCTAGATCGAAAGCTTCTGAGCGGAGCTAGACTGGCGTCCGCTTTAGAGTCACGTTAGGCAAGACACGCACTTTCTTGAGGTAAGTGTGGACAACGAAGTTTACTTACATACATGGATCGAAAGAGCTACAAGTCATTACGTTTACGCAGCAACAAAACGATGCAGGCTAACATTATTTCTGATTCTCAAGCAATTCAATACTTTTAGAAGATAGGCTTCTAAGTACCTACTTCTAAATGGTGTTCACAATCCCAACAAACTTTAGTAAAACATTGAGAATGAGAACTTGCAAACAAGATGAA
Organism: Noctua janthina; assembly: GCA_963576755.1. Lineage (NCBI taxonomy): Eukaryota > Metazoa > Arthropoda > Insecta > Lepidoptera > Noctuidae > Noctua > Noctua janthina. The sequence continues at coordinate 6,587,111 of OY755077.1, forward strand.
AATAATAAAAATAACACCGCAAAATAAAAATAACGCATATTTTCTCACCTACCCACATAGGGTAGGTGTTAAACGCTCCGAGAAAACATACGACTTCAACTATGAATGCAATACTACTAAGATACATTACGAGCAAAATTTTAAACCGGTTAAGTTTCGAAGGTTTCTTGGTTTGGTTAAGTTTCGAAACAATAACAGAGATTTCTATCAGATCTATTTAAAAACTTTTTTCTCGCCGTTAGTTTCTCGAACGTAAGTTTAAGTAGGTACCTTCGTCGCAACAATCACCGTACACCGAATAAATATAAACTTAGCGATCACAAAATTAAATATAAGTGTCCCATTGTTATTTTCATGTTAGTAACAGTGTTCAGTGGCACATTGTTAGTGTCGACTTACATAAACTCGTCTTGCTGCATCGATGAAAAATATTTTCTCAGCATGGCGACTGACAAAGTTACTCGCGTATAGCGATGAATGGTCGCAAAAAAACTTCAATATTCCTAAATACACAGTCTTATTCACAGTTTTAGCACTATTTTCTGTAATGATCACGATCAAAACCGAACAAAAAAGTTTACTTGAAATCACAGAAGTTCACACACGGCTTCCCAAACGAAAACTTTTGCCTCCATTATGAAAAATGGCAGACGAGCCAATCATAGAGCCAAAAGGCCTTATTTTACTGAATCGTGATTGGTGCGTGACATTTAAAATTAACCAATGAGAATTACGTTTTGACGAGAAGACGTTTTATTGGTAGCTGGATAGTTTTCGAGAGGAACGTTTTTAGGCAAAGGTCAGCTATTATTTAGCCTGAAACCCTCGACGTATTCGACCAGGGTAGCCCGCGAAATTGAAATTTTGTTACTTTTTTGCATTTTGCAGGTCAGTGTCGGGTGTTATGTTGATTAAAAAAAATATGATTGGCGACCGTAACAAATATGTCTTTATAGAGTTACAATAATTAAAATCATCAATACAACCCTCGTAAGTTACTATTATACTGTTATGTATTAATCAATAATGTTATGTAATGGGCATACCAGTGTTCAATAAATATAGTGAATTTATACTTCAATAGTTATCATAAAACTGGACCATAATCTTTTTATTTTAAGATTATTTTAGTGATTCTTTCGAAACGCATAGATACCGGCCATTAATGAGTATTTTTAAAACTTTTTAGCTGCATAACTATTTGGTACAAAATTCTAGATGTCGCCACGGTTTTGCAATAAGTGCTTATAATTACGCGTGACCCTCACTCTGGCTCTCAATGGCCTAATTAAAAGAAATCTTTCGCCGACCGCTCAGGATCGGTATCTGAACTTACCTTGAGGCCCTGCTTCGACTGACGACACTGCCAGACTCCTCTCTATCCCTGCCGGTATTCCTTTCGTTTCGGTCCCTCCCACCAGCTGTGTTCCGGTCCTGCCAGTCCCTGTTTGGTCTCCCATCGGTCTTGCTCTGAGATGAAAGTTATTTTTAGAGCCTTTTCAGTCTTATTGCGATTGGATAAAATAATACATGCATACAGTCACGAGTACCAGTATGTAAATACTTAACAATTTTTAAAAGTGTTTTTCTCTTACTGTTCTGATTACAATTTCATGTTTCTTGTTGTTGGAGTGAATTCGCAAGGGTATATTGTGCTACAAGCAAAATAATACTTAATTTTTATTTTTATTTTTAATGTTAGTGAATTATGTTTGTGTTTAGATTTGTAAGTAATTATGTTATGCTGTTTTTGTGTGTTTTAATGGTGTAAAAATTTAATAATGTTGTTAGTTTTAATTTTTGTATTTTTTTTTATTGTAAGTATACAGGGTGTAAACAGACCCTTCCCTTACCCGTCAACCAAAGCATTCTGTACATCAAACTACTTACGCAAAAATTATTGCTGGGAATCGACTTTTTTTTTTTGGGGTGAAAAATCACGTTTTAAGGTAAGACTCGATGGAAAGCACTCAAAACATTGTGCTGATGGATGGATTGAATAGTACGGGGGTCGTGGAGGTGTGTAAAGTAAAAATCTTCCATTAAAAAAAAACTTGTTAAAAAGTTGGAACTTTGACCCCCAATATCTCCGTAACTAAAAGGTTCCCAGGTATGGTCTAGAACAAAAAAAATATCGCAAAGACGGGGAGAACAAGTGCCCTTCGTTTATGTTAAGGGTCTATTTACACCCTTTGTAGTTTAGTATATTAGTTTAAGTTCTTAACTGTCGCATTAGGGTAAACCCTGTAATGATAGTGTAAGCCGTTATAAATATATTAAAAAAAAAAATGTTGTTGCGGACTTATTATTTTGGAACTCTATTTTTATGAAAAAGATCCTATCTCCAAGTAACAATCGTTATTTCTCGCGAAAATTGCTTTTAAATTTAGAAAAGTGTATACATATTGGTGCTTATGACTGTACATAATGAGAGGAAGTCTGAAATAGGGAATATGCATGAAATGTTTTCTTCACTTGAAGCAATAAAATACAGTACTATCAACCCAAGAACAGAAATAAAAGTTCAACTACTGCTTGTCGCTCAAAAAAAATATGCTAGAAAAAGTTCTCTGTCAAGTTTTTAGACTTATGTATCCTGCTTATGCGTACGAAGTTTCATTAAAATCAGTTCTGTCATGTCGAAAAAAATCACTTGAAAGTTTGTATGAAATGCCTGCCTACTTACAAGTCTACCCACTCCACAGCGTGCTTCTACAGAGCCCTGATGTTTACAGCTGAGGCGAGGACTATAGACGGAGACGCGGACGGTGGACTTGAGACGTCTTGGAACTATACCCGATTCATTGTGCCCCGTGTTATTGTGTTAAGTTGTAATCTCAATGATTTCTTTAGTTTTTCTAGAAACAGTGTATCGCGCCCACATGATGTACGAGCCTAACGGAATAAATCCTGACCTAACCGACATATATATTTATATTATTTCTCAGAATTAAGACGTTAACGCTCTTAAGTCAAAGTAAGTATTATTACTTACTTTATGAGCAATAGAGATTTGCAATTTCAAAGGCTCTGTCCGATTCATCTTCATCATAGCCAGCTTAGCTTCTCTGTAACATAAATATTATTTGATTACTAAATAAGTCAAACTTTCAAGGTTCTGACTAATTAAATGAGTTTGATTTGAAACTTGACTAAAGACTGCCTCGTTGGTGTAGTGGCCGCAAGCGCGGCTGCTGACCATGAGGTCCTGGGTTCGATTCTCGGGGTTGGGCAGTGTTATTGGGTTTTCTATCAGGAATTTTTCAGTCGCAGCCACGGAGTCTGGATTTGGGACGTTAAGCCCGGTAATGGCTGTAAGTTCGCCCCATATTACAGGAACTCAAACATAACTAATTGTGGCTGTACTGTTGTGGCTATACTAAGCATTGCTTATTATAACTCATTCACCACACAGCCTCACTACTCACATTCACACCCATACTCACTCACACACTCACTTGTTGCGACCCACATACCACACGTATACGCGCGATCTGGCCTCTTTCTGCATAACACTCATTCATTTGCAGAGCTGTTTGTAAAATTTTAAGGCACCCTTTTATTTTTAGTATTGCATGTTTACATTGTCTACATTTCAATTGCATAAAAAAAATGATTAGTGGAAGTGCGGAGTCTCCTAATACAAGCAATTTCTTGCTTAAAAGGTGACCTCCAATAATATGTATTGAAATGCCCATTGTAATTGAAATATAAAAAAATATTTTATTTTTTTATTTTACTGTTGTGCACACCTCTGTCATGTTGTGTAAAGCATAATTGTTAGAGAGTATTAAAATCAGTTACCATAATATTTGCTCTAACTCACCCTGGCGTCTCATATTTGATCAAACCAAAGTTCTTCGTTGGGTCCTTGCTTTGGTACACCTCGACCAGAGACCCAAACTTAGCGAAGGCTGCCCGTAGTCCCTCTTCGTTCAAGGCTTTCGGTATATTCTTGATGTAGAGTCGACAGTGGTCTAGGTTGACATCACTGCTATAAAAAAACAAATGTTTACTCGTTTTTGCTAAATATCTAATGTATTTTAGATAATATTATAGCCTAACATTTGAAGAAGCCTATAAGGAGTATTTTTGCAAAATTTGAACAGGATCTATGCAGTACTTTTTGCGCGAAGTCGGAACATCGATGATTTTTTACGATTTTATTATACAGGGTGTAAACAGACCCTTCACATAGCCGTCAACCAAGCATTCTGTACATCAAACTAAGTAACTTTACGTAAAAAATATTGCTGGGAATAGACTTTTTTTTGTGAGGTGTAAAATCACGTTTTACGGTAGGACTCGATGCAAAGCACTCAAAGCATTGTGCTGATGGATGGATTAAATAGTACGGGGGGGTCGTGGAGGTGTGTAAAGTAAAAATCGTACATTAAAAACATGTATTTAAAAAAAAACTTGTGAAAAAGTAGGAACTTTGACCCCCAATATCTCCGTAACTAGAAGGTTCCCAGGTATGGTCTAGAACAAAAAAAATATCGCAAAGACTGGGAGAACATGTGCTTTTCGGATATATTAAGGATTGTAGGTGCCGTCACTTTGGCCGGAGTGGACTCCAGATACCGGACTTTAGTCTGATGATGGAACTGAGATATCTCTCGAAGTCCGCTGTCTGCAGGTAGTACGGAGACCGGTCCTGTCGGTTTGAGGGCACACGAAGGTGAAAGCGCGCGACTAGCCCGCAAAACAAAATTTTCTTACGTTTTTTGCAATTTGCCAGTGAATGACTATTTCAAGAAAAGGTCATTCAATGGGATTAAATTAACTTTGGCAGTGGGCAGGGCATCATCATCATTTCAGCCCAAAGACGTCCACTGCTGGACATAAGCCTCCCCGAAGTGTCGCCTCATTGACTGGTCCCGGGCGACTCGCATCCAGCGGATCCCTGCAACTTTCACCAAGTCATCGGCCCACCTAGTGGGAGGCCTCCCAACGTAACGTCTTCCGGTTCGCGGTCGCCACTCCAGAACTTTCCGGCCCCATCGGCCATCCGTTCTGCGAGCAATGTGCCCTGCCCACCGCCCCTTAAGTTTGGCTATTCTTCGGGCTACGTCGGTAACCTTGGTTCTCTTGCGGATGTCCTCATTTCTGATTTGATCACGCAAGGAAACTCCGAGCATAGCCCTCTCCATTGCCCTTTGGGTGACTTTAAGCCTTCTGATGAGGCCCACTGTGAGCGGCCACGTTTCGGTCCCGTAACCTCGATATATTACGGGTATTGTGTAAACTCGAGTGAATATTATCAAGTTTTGCAGCTCATCTTTAAAAGTCAAGTTACTTAACTTAAATAAGGCTGAAAATTAGCTCCCAAAACACCCCCAGTGGGAAAGGGCGAGTGTTTTGGGAGCTGATTTACTGCCAGTAGTTTGAGCTGGCAAGGAGCGGTAGATGAAACATCCCAACACACAGTTTTTTCTTTTCATTCCATTACTTACGTGCTGTCATCGTCAAGATATGCTTGTTCAAACACGGAGCTGTTGTATTCTTCTCTTGAGTCCCACTCGTTGCTCTGGCTGTATCGTCCCCTACTCGCCATTATTTTGCTGTGGATAGAGCAAAATAGATCGATTCATATAATTTGTCAAGTATTCTTTTATTTTCTAATAATGTAATGATAGTTTAAGGCCTTTAAATAAATTTAAAAAAATCCTTTAATATAAAAAACTACGCCCCACACTAGGTATTTATCCTGAATAGTGAATGTTTACAAACATTTAAACCCACATATACAAACAGCCAGACCGAACGAGTATCTGTAGGCCATACAAATTTTTGTTCTATGCGAGGATCGAACTCGCGAGACACAGCACAGCAGTCAATCGCTCAGCCACTCTGCCAACTGTGCCGTCGAAATTAAGAGTTATTATTATTAAAGAAGAGAGTGAATGTTAATCTGACGGCTAAGATGAAAGATTGGAAGAAAATAACTTTCTTACCAACCCCAAAAAAAAATGTGGCAACAGCAGATCAATGAACCTGGCTTCATCGTTGGACTATAATAATATTTTTTTCACCGTAAAGACTTTTAATAATAATAATCTTTAAACAATTCAAATATCTAGATCTGGCTCGCGAGGTTGTCGACATGTGGGACGTTAGTACAACAGTCATGTGTACTCATGTATGTGCCGATAGTCGTGTCGGCCAGTTCTGGTGGTGACGGCGTCAATGTGTTGGTCCCATCTCAGACCGTCGTATATGTGTACTCCGAGGTATTTAACGCTATCGGATCTAGCAAGCGGAGGACAAGTGCAGGGGGTGGACGAGTTTGAGCAGGAATGAGGGCTTATACTAAAAGGAGATGGGTTAGCGTTACGTCGTATAGCAAAGGAAATATAAGTAGTTTTTTGTAAGAAGGTTTGAGTTTAGCCACATCATAACTTTAGCCATGGCCACCTTCGCATTTGTTTTCACAATGTCCCAAGTGATTCGGTCTACAAGAATTGCAGTGTCATCTGCGTAACCGTAAATTCTACCATTTAGGAGACTCAGTCTGCAGAGATCATTCACTTAGATCTGAAATAAAGTCGGGGAAAGTATCCCTCCCTGGGGAACACCATGGGACACGAGAAACTCGTCACTTAGGTGAGTATCATTTTAATGCATTGCCTACGGTTTTTTAGGTAATCCTTAAATATGTCAAGCGGCATTCCACGCACACCGATCTTTCCAGCTTCATGATGAGTTTGGGAACAGAGACCATGTCAAAAGTCTTCGAAAGGTCCAGGAATATACCTAGGCATTTCATTTTTTTATCTAGATTTGAGGCAACCTATTGCGTGAAATCCAGTACTGAATCATCTGTAGATAGACTTGTCCGAAATCCGTATTGGTTATTAGCAATGAGCTGGTGTTTGTCGGGAAATTTTCGTAGAGTTATTGAGGATTTTTTCGAGAACTTTAGAGAGTGCAGGCAGGACCGATATCGGTCTGTAGTTATTAACACCGTCTCTGTTCCCTCCCTTGTATATTGGGTGGACCACAGCTTTTTTAAAGGCCTCCGGAAAGACACCCTCCTGTAGGCAACGATTGAAAAGGTAAGTAATTGGTGGAACCAGTATATGTCGACAGCTTTTCAATATAAGCGATGAGATGCCGTCCCAGCCGACTGCACAGTCAGAACGTACTTGTCCGATTGAGGACTCCACTTCAGCTTCGTCTACTTCCAGGGTGGTAAGAGAGTTCACAGGTGAGTTTCGGGTGTACGTAAGTGAGGGTGAGGGATGGCCACCGGTCGGTGATGATGCAGTGTCATTCATTATTTTTGAAGCTAAGTTTTTGCCAATGTTGGCAAAAAATTGACCTACCTCATTAATCGCCGATTTTGGGCTGTCCCGTTTTGTGAGCTCCACTGGGGTAAGTTTTGATTTATGGGTATTGGTTATTTGTTTGATTGTTTTCCATAGAACTTTGGGATTATTTTTGTCTTTTTCAAGCTGGCTGGTTTTATAAGACTTTTTTAGTTTCCTGAGTAAGTTATTGCAAAAATTACGATATCGAGAATATGTAGTTTTTACAATAATATTATTTGGTGATTTTTTTAGTTTTTTGTGCTTTTATCTCTATTCTTTATACATTTTAAAAGGGGTTATCCAGGGTTTAATGATTTTCTTTTGTCTGGGGGTTTTAACTTGTTTTGAATGATTTGACATTACTGATGAATTTATTCATTGCTTCATTTATGTTCTCGACCTCATATATTACCGTAAAATCCACAATTTCTAACTCCTCTACAATAGCTTTGTGGTTTAGGGTGGTAGTTGTATATAATTTGTGGGAAGGATTGGCATTTTTCAAACTTAACTGTAGTGGTTTATGGTCCGTTACGTGTGCCTCTAAAACTAGTGTAGTAGTCAGATAAGATTTCAAAAATATATGATCCAAACAGTTCTCATCTCGAGTGGGGAATAAGTGTGTTGGCATAAGACCATGGGATGCATTTACCGTGAGATAGTTCAAGGTTTTTTCAGTCATATTATTTTGTTTTATGTCTATGTTTAGGTCACCTACAAGCGCGATATTAGGGCATATATATTTAATATTGTCGTAGACATTTATCAGACTAGTTGAGAAATTGTCAAAATTCTCCATCAAGTTTAATGAGGGCGAGCGATAGATCGCTACCACCGATATTCTTTTGTCTAGGTGACACACTAAACAGTTTCCACCCGCAAAGTCTGGCTCCGATACTGTAGTTTTGCAAGCTTGATTTTGTATAAATAATTATTCCGTCATTTTGGTTACAGTTTGTATTTGTGAAATGTGACTCAAAACCGTCCAAAAATGGTACATTGTTGATTTTACTGAGCCAGCACTCGGTTAGGACAATAATATCAATATCCACATTTAACCGATTCAACAGTACTTGTAGGTGTGGAAAATTATTGTTTACACTACGGACGTTTATGTGCAATAGATTTATATTATTTCCAGATGTATCTATATAATTTTTAATATTTTTATACGCAAACCCTGCGTAGGGAACTACAGCTGTTTTGACATGGAAAGAAAAATTCTAGTGCGAGCAGGGTTTGAACCTACTACCTTCCGATTCAGTACACCGGACGTCTTCACCAATTAGACCATCGCACCCTGCTCACAACTCTCGAAATTTTCGTTCCATTAGTAACGTGTTACGGTGACGTTAGCGCCATCTATTTAAGAAAGTATCGAACTAACTTAAACCAACACGTTGACATTACAGCCAAATCAATGTTGTATAGAAGTCGCCATACCAAACTAATTTTTAATATTTTTATACGCAAACCCTGCGTAGGGAACTACAGCTGTTCTGACATGGAAAGAAAAATTCTAGTGCGAGCAGGGTTTGAACCTGCGACCTTCCGATTCAGTACACAGGACGTCTTCACCAATTAGACCATCGCACTCTGCTCACAACTCTCGAAATTTTCGTTTTTTTATTTTCTTTCCATGTCAAAACAGCTGTATCTACATAGTTTAGACATTCTTCTGGACTACAGACAAAGGCTTTTCTCTGGGTTATTTAAACAAGGTCATTATTGACGTTAATTAAGTTAGCCATTAAGAGAAGAAAAATAACAACAATAAAAATAATTTGCAAAAACCGGTAATAGTCCGAGGGGTACAAGAGTCCCGATGGGTTTAAAATAATGGGATTAGAGCCTTTAAGTGGTTACATGTGTATGTGTGAGCAGTTCTAGGAGTGTGTGAAATTTTATTGCAGACAGTGTTTTGATGTGTGTTGTTTTTTTTGTAAAAGGTAAACGCAAGTGTGTGTAATTGAGTAGAAAACTAATTGTAATTTTTTTTAAGGATATTCTTGTTTATGTGGCATAAATATTATGCACTTTTGTAGTCTAGGTATGTTGGCATTGAGGTCTTGGATACATTTTTCTGAGTCTATCAGAATTTGCTTGTCACCTACTTGCTTTCGGAAGAAAATATTTCCGTTGCTGATCCAGCAGAAACTATATTGATTATCCTTTGCAAATTGTCGCGCCAAGTAGAACAGCTTCTTCGAACTGGCGGACAGTCGTTCTTCGACATAGACAGCTTGGCGTTTGCCTGGGATACCAATCAATTCCGTGTTGAGTTTGTCTTCTTTTGAAGTTTTAGTTTTGCTGTATGATCGGATAGCCATCAGTAGGTTTCGCTTGGTATGTACCGTTGTAAACTCTGCTACGACAGGACGTGATGTTTGGCTGGCTTTTCCGGGCTGACGATACACATCACGGATTTCGAATTGAGATATAGGTGTTCCAACAAGCTGGCTGATGTTTTTGATATGGAAAGAAAAACTCGAGTGCGAGCAGGGTTTGAACCTGCGACCTTCCGATTCTGTACACCGGACGTCTTAACCAATTAGACCATCGCACCCTGCTTACAGTTCTCGAAATTTTCGTTCCATTAATAACCTCTTACGGTGACGGTTCAAAAACAGCTGTAGTTCCCTACGCAGAGCTTGCGTATAAAAAATAAGCTGGCTGATGTTGCAGATGGTATTTGATAATTTGCCTGTGATTTCATTTTCTAGTTGAGGAATATTTCTTATTTCGACACATGATGTGCGTGTCTTATACTGCAGACCTCTTATTTTATTCTCAAGTGTTTCTATGTAGCTTCTCTGTTCTTTCCTCTCTTTTTTTAAGTCCTCGACCTCTTTTTTCATTTCTTCAAAGTTTTCATTGAAGTGCTGCATCGACTTTTCGATTTCGGCATTTGTCTTACGAATCTGTGTGCTTCGACGTAATTGAGATTAAAAATCTCAATTACGTCCTCCATTAATTTTTGTATCAAGCTCGTTTGTGACTCCAGCATCTTAGTCACACGGGTGTCCTGATCATTCCTCCATAAACTAAGCAGATCAGTTGGGTTCCTGCTTATTTAAAGCAGGTTTAATTTCTTGAGAATTCTCTCTTCTTGCTCGTTTACCTCTATTTGTTACCTATTCACTCATGTTGATTGCCGCATTTATGTCAGGTTCAGATTGAGTCTGACATTGGTCTTGCAATTTTGGTGGTGGAGTGCGCTGATTGCCTGCTATTTCGCAACACGTATTCACGTTGGCTTCCAGTCTAACCGGATGCAGCTGAATACTAGTATTTTACATGGATCGACTGCCTATCTGAGCTCCACAACCCAGTTTGTACTGGGTAATACGATACCCCTTGGTAAGACTGGTTGTCAGACTTTTTGGGCCACTGACTACATTTTGGAGTTACGTGCAAACTCTGCTAAACTTGCCGGTGTAATACTTCGGTGTCGTAGCCAATAAAAAATCCGTAGCTTTACTCGTAGCACGCTCGTAGCTCTGGGGCTGCAGTCTCGACATAGATAGCGACAAAAATCGGTCGTTAAGTCATAACGATGTCAAATTTCTTTAATAGATTTTCAACCTTAAGGCTTTGAAATAAAGTTGAAAATCTATTAAAGAAATTTGACATCGTTATGACTTAACGACCGATTTTTGTCGCTATGTATGTCGAGACTGCAGCCCCTGGTCGCACGCAGTCGCCGCCGTGGAAGGCCCGATGACGTCAGCCTCGCGTAGCACACCGGTATTTCGTCGCTCGCTGCTAGTTGCTCGATGGCGCAGTGGTCAGGCGCACGGGACGGGTCACCCCACCGTGCGAGGTCGCAGAAGTAAATCTCACCAATCAGTGTCACTTTTTCAAATGGTGTTGGAGACGGCAATGTCAAACAGCTATTTATCTCTTTCAAGGTCCGTCCAATGGGCGTGAACTCTTGGTTAAAACAGTTAGAGTGACAAGGAATTGCAAAAGACTCAACGCGGCCAATCACTGATTTTAGCGACACTCGTCACAACGTCCGTCGATCGACCTCCTCATTTGTGATGATACTATTGTTGGTTCTTAATCTACTACATTAGGACACTACCTATTATTCCCGCCTTTACTCGATTTACAGTCCGAAATTATTCTATGGAAATATTTAAAATATAACCTACATTTTTGTTTTTGGATGGGAAATCATTAAATGACTTCATCCGCTCTAGGCGGAGTGTTAGACTTTTACTGACTAAAACCCATCCATGTTCCTTCTTTGCCCTTTGTGTTCCAGGGCCGTGGTATCTCTTTCGAACAGTCCCGCAGCCCTGGCAATATTAACTACATCATCATCACAGCCGAAAGATGTCCACTGCTGGGCATAGGCCTCCCCCAAGTATCGCCACATTGACCTGTCCTGTGCGACAATATTACCTACACTTGAGGATAATCTAGCTTCGCATTCTGGTCATTACCTCCCACATCCAAACTAATAAACTAACAACAATATTAGTATAGACTCATTGATAATTGAGAATTTAACTAACAGGAAGAAAAAACAGGAAACCATACAAAAATATAGCCAGCCTTATCTCCAATAGTCAAGATCATTATTATTATTGGGTGGAATTCAATTGGGCAAGATAATAGTTGTGTAGTACCCATAAGGATAAATTTTTATCAATATCTTCCTGTTCAATTTTTATCAATATTTTCCTGTTCAATTTTTATCAATATGTAACTGTTCAATTTTTATCAATATCTCCCTGTTCAATCAATCTGCCTAGCCTTTTCCTAACTATATTGGGGTCGCCTTTCAGTCTAACCAAACACCTGAATACCAGTATTTTACATGGAGCCACTGCCTATCTGACCTCTACAACCCAGTTAGCACTGAGCAATACAATTGTATAATAGGCTGGGCAATACAATATCCCTTGACAAGACTGGCTGTCAGACTTTCGGGCCACTGACTACCTGTAACAATTGTTAAAAATCTACCTTCTATCAACAACAATCTCAATTTGTTTGGTGTTCATAATATAATGACCGAGACTTAGCTACTTAAAAAAAGAAAAAGAAAATGAAAGGCATGCTTGATATTTAGAAGATAGATTTTTTATGCGAACATTCTTAGCTGAAACACCTTGTTGTTTTCTAATAATTTTTGTTATCAGCATGTGTCGCCCCACTTGCAGGCCACACGCGAGCCAAGGGGCCCTTTTTCTTTATAATTACACGTCTCATAACGCGAAGCGTTTAAGGTAGTACTCTACTCTTTTCTTTCGCTTTTGAGATTCTTTGTTATCGTAGCGGCATTTATTTTGATTCTGTTATTATTTTAATACATAAAAATATGATACAAGATATCTTTGATTATCCCAAGGGCTACTACTAGCCAAAGGGGCGCAGTAAAACAAAATAATATGTGTGAGAAACGTATTAAAAATTTAGCACATTAACTTTTTGAAAATAGAAACGTTACAATTGCTAACAATGTGTCTGAAATTTATACATCTGCATTCCTCATTTTTTCATGTCGAAAACTTCGTATCATTCCAATTTTTTAACTTATTTTAACAACTTTTTATGGAAATAAATCCTAAACTTACCATTTATTTGTAAAATCGTGAAACAATCCAACGCGCCGGCTAGAAAATGTATTGTCAATAGTGAAACGAAGGAGTTTTTTAATCAATTAACTTGATTTGTTTGTGGTCTATTTAGTCGATTTTTACTAAAAATCGGTATCAAACATGGAAATAATATGGAATATAGTGTTCTTAGATCATTATTCCGAACAACTCCGAGCATAATTCTTAGCAAATTACAGATTAAGTTGGAAGCGCCAGGGTAGCCCGCGAAATTTAATTTGCGGGTCAGTGTCAGGTTGTATGTTGATGAAAATATGAACGGCGCAAGTAACACGTATGTACTTCCAGAATTATCCAAACTAATATTATAAATGCGAAAGTAACTCTGTCTGTCTTTCTGTCTGTCTGTCTGTCTGTCTGTCTTTTCTTCACGCCTAAACTACTGAACCAATTTGTGTGAAATTTGGTACAGACATAGTTTGGAACTTGAGAAAGGACATAGGATAGTTTTTATTACAAAAAAAAAAAAAAAAAATATTAAATGCTCTAACGGAGTATAGATAATTCTATTAGTACTATATGTCGAGTTGTCCTTATGCTCGATAGATGGCGGTGATCGCGCAATGGTGTCGATCGTTACATGAGTTCGGTTCATGTTATTGTTTTAATTCATGGGAAAAAAGTAAATAAATAGTAAAAAGGTATGAAAAAAATAATATCAATATAATAAAACTTTTAGTACAAAGAAAATGCCCGAACGGAGTATAGATAAATAATCCGAGTTGTCACTATGCTCGATAGATGGCGTTGGGATCGAAATAGATCGCGCTATGGTTTCGTTACACGCATTTGGTTGGGTATCGGCCGAGCGCGGGAACTATGTGGGTAAAACCAAATATCTGCCGGAAGTCACTATTCCACGCGAACGAAGTCGCGGGCAAAAGCTAGTGATTAATAAAATCATCAATTCAACTCTCATTGTTCATTTAACCCCATTTAATATCTATTTCATCAAAAAGTCATTCAACGGGGTTAAAGGAACTAAAGGGTAAGGGACATAAGGGGTTAACCTATAAGTTACTTTTTAATCCCGGTAGTACGTTCCCGTCGGATATTTTTCGACATCCACGCGGGCGAAACCGCGGTTAAAAGCTAGTAATTTATGTATACCTTCTAGTAGATACGTAATTTGTTTATTTTTTATTAATATTGCGCTTTTTCCACCAAATACCAGGATTAATTAATAAATAAGTGGATAGGGTGAAAAAAGTGCCACACGACCACGAGTGACTTAGGTACCTACTCTCGCGTTAAAAAAAACTAATAGGTAGTATAATAGGGCTGTGGGACTGTTCGAAAGAGATACCGTGGCCCTGGAACATAAAGGGCAAAGAAGGAACATGGATGGGTTTTAGTCAGTACAAGTCTGACACTCCCCTCCGCTCCGCCCAGAGTGGGGGGGGTCATTTGATGATTTCCCATCCGGAAAAAAAAAAAAAAAAAAATTGGTAGTATAATAATAGGTAGTTTAAAAATATAATAATTATTATCAATCACAAAACTAGAAACAAACTCAATTAAGTATATGAAATTAAAATACAATACATGTGGTAAATAGGTGCGGCAGCCCTATGGAGTGGAATTATTCCAAGGAAAGGGCCGAGTCACAATCTGCATAAGTCGCTACGGCAACTTTAGAGCTTATTTTTTCGAGTAGAGTTTAGATTTATTTAGTTTGGTTTTTACGTGATGGGAAAAATCGACATATCGCAACAGGTCGCGACACTACATCCATGAATGAAACGAGTTTGACATTGACAGCTCTCGAAATCCTAACCTACCGAACTATTTTCTATTAACGTAAAAGATATATTGTTAAAAATAAATAATATAAACAAACTATTAAATATGAAGAATGGACGATAATGGGAAGCACACCTCCTCGTACCAATTGGACCAGGAAATATTGGATGGCAAGTTGTTTATGATATTTTTTTTGTTGTAATTCTAGTACGAATAAATCAACAGGTAGACGTCTAATGTGTTATGACAATATGACGCACAAATATTTCTTATTGTATACATAATATATATCAGAAATACTTTATTGAAGAATCTAAATGAACAATCTACACCAATTAGGCTGTCTACATAGTGGACAGTGCACAAAAAAAAAATGAATATTACATTATGAATGAAAAAAAAAAGAAAACAATGTGTGTTGCATTGCACTGGGCATATTTATTGGGAACTCTTTATTTTGCTTACTCAATTAGTACCTTAATTGGATTATTACATTACAATACTTTGAAGAAATGTTATTGTAATATAGGATACAGTATAATGTTTTAGAAACAGTAACATTTGGTGGATATAACAAACAAGTATGATTCATACTTTAAAAAGTAATGCGACATGAATAAGGATAAAGTAACTGATTTGAAATTAGAACATCCGTAATGATAATAATTTTTACTTTCATGTGATTTTTATTCAAAAAAATAAGTTTAGAAATAAAATTACACTCTTTAATTTCAGTGTATTGTTTAAAAAAGTTATAGATTTCATAATTTTTGCAGTATGTAGGTAATTAGGTATTATACTAAACATTTTTAATAGCTTCACCAGTAACATGTAAAAAAATCTTAGAAGTTAAAGACCCACATCCCGGTTTCCGATTGAGCTAAAATTTAGCATACATGTTTAATTTGGATGACAATGCATGGTTAGCTAAGTGACGTTTGTTTATGCATTCTCATGATCAACATCATTCCCATGATATGGATATAAAATGAAAAGGTTCACTGAGAAAACATGAGAAACCGTGTTTTTAGTTTTTTTTTCTATAATTCACTATATTTATTTTTGATGATTAAAATTTTTGACCCACACTAGGAATTTTCCCTGTATCGTGGGTGCATTTACAAACATTTAAAATCATATACACAAACAGCCAGACCCTAAACAACTACTTGTAGGCCATACAAATATTTGCAGCAGCTAATCGCTCAGCCACTACGCCAATCGTGCCGTCAAATACAGCAAAATACAGCATTTTAAAATGAAAAGAAGAAAATTAGGTTTATCTATCAGTATTGAACACATTAAAGTTTTGTGTCCATGCTATTAACCATTGAGGAGTTCACTCGCGAAGGGGCGATCCTGGCTGCAGGATCAACTAATGTCTGTCATAAAAATATATTGTCACCAGAACCAAAAGTGTGTGCAAAATTTCAGCTCAATCGGTTGGTTGGAACTGATTTGAAATTCAATGACAAGATTTGACCAATAACAACTAACAAGACAAGTTGTAAAAGCTTATAATATCCATGGAAGGCAGTGGCGAAGGTTCCATACAACTCCATTCCTACCGGCTTTCTTTTGCTTTTTTTAGCTTGTATTTATTTATTATTTATTTATTTAGGATCTCCAACAAAGGATATACACAGACACATGAAATAAATAATCGACGACAAAAGTATCACGTAGGTGTACTCCTTCACTTACAGGAGACCACAGCATGCATAATAAGATGTACAACTAAGCCAACAAAGTTATAGTAGCATTTAAAAATTAAAATCAAAACACATTTTTTAGTACTAAAATAAAATTAGAAAAATAAAATAATTAACAAAGTCATAATAGCAAAGCAAAAATCGAAACACATTTGGAAGTAATTTTGGAAAAAAAATAAAATTTATAAAATAAATTAACAAAGTCAAAGTAGCAATTTAAAAAAATCAACACACATTTGGTAATAAAATTGGGAAAAATAAAATTAAAATAGTAAGTAACAAATATAATTAAAATAGGTGCATAGATTATATTAAATTAAAATGAATAAAATTAAATTAAATTAAAGTAGATTAGATCAAGTATTTAAAATCTTATAATACAAACAAACAGACACTTCAATTTTATTTATTTGTATAGATTGAAAATGAGGAGCTCGTGGCTAAGTAATAACAGCCGCTCGGATCGATATTTTAGGTTAAGCCGCGCTTGCCTAGGTTGGTCTGTGGATTGGTAACCACCCATTACATACCGAGTTTCCTCCGTGCCTCGGAAAGCACGTTAAGCCGTTGGTCCCGGGTGTCATTTGTAGATCTTTGACAGTCGTTATAGATAGTCAGTGGCCCAAAAAGTCTGACAACCAGTCTTACCAAGGGGTATCGTATTACCCAGTACTAACTGGGTTGTGGAGGTCAGATAGGCAGTTGCTCCATGTAAAATACTGGTATTCAGCTGCATCCGGTTAGACTGGAAGCCGACCCCAACATAGTTGGGAAAAGGCTAGGCAGATGATGATGAGATTGAAAATAGTGTTGATAATAGGGGACATTGTCATTTGCCTTGCATAGCCCTCTAGCAGCAGCCGCCGAAGCGTCTCCGTTTTCCGTGAGATCGCTGTTGAACAAATAAAAGACCAAATCATGAATTTCGGTCGTTTAGTCAACTGGTTCCGTGGTGTAGTGGTTATCACATCTGCTTTACACGCAGAAGGCCGCCAGTTCGATCCTGGCCGGAATCATATCTTTTTGTAAGTTGTTTTTGAATTCTGCATTCTTTTATTCAATTTACGATGAGAATTTTACTGATCTTTTTAAACTAACTTTACCTCATAAATGTTTTAGCTGAAAAAATTAGAATGAGAATCTGTTCATTTAATCCCATTAATGGCTATTTCATAAAAAAGTTAAAGTTAATTTACGCTAAAATTATTGCTGGGAAACCTTTTTTTTTGGGGTGAAAAATCACGTTTTACGGTAGGACTCGATGGAAAGCACTCAAAGCATTGTGCTGATGGATGGATTCAATGGTACGGGGGTCGTGGAGGTGTTTGAAGTAAAAATCCTGTATTTAAGAAAAAAAGACTTGTGAAAAAGTTGGAACTTTGACCCCCAATATCTCAGTAACTAGAAGGTTCCCAGGTATGGTCTAGAACAAAAAAATGATCGCTATGACGGGGAGAACAAGTGCCTTTCGGCTTCGTTAAGGGTATATTAACACCCTTTATAACCTGACCTGCAAATACGTAAGAAAATTGCGATTTCGCGGGCTACCCAGGCGCATCCACTTTAAGCGCAGAATGCTCCTTTATAGTGTGATGTTTTTTTTTCAACAAATCATTAATATAGCCATTTCCCTCCATTGCAGCTCGCGGAATTAGCATGACTGTAGAAGAAGTGGCGGGCCTCTCAACATGCAAGTATTCAGAGAGGGTTCAGTCTCTCAAGCTGAATATAGAAGACTTGGCGTTCTTGAAGGGACTGAGAAGAAGGATTAAGAATAGAGTAAGTACTATTCTTTACTTGTGGCTAAATAATAACAGCCGTTTGGATCGATCTTCAGAATAAGCCGCGCTTGCCTAGGTTGGTCCGTGAATGGGGACCCCTCACATACCCGAGTTTACTCCGTGTCTCGGAGTCGGAAAGCACGTTGTTCCCGGCGATTTGTAGATCTGAAAACTAATTGATTACCATGTGAAGTTATTGTGGAAGCTGCAGAAGATTATAAAACCTTTTTTTTATTTTATTGTTTAAATCTCATAGTATTATATAATTGCATAGCACATGTGTGAGTACTATCCTACTTCCAACTAATACTATCGTACTAATAATATAAAATGCGAAAGTTGGTGAGGATGAATAGATGAAATTTGACACACAGATAGCTTATAACCTGGATTAACACATAATGAAAATGAAAAATGTTTTTATTTTACGAAAACCTTCATGTACAATGAATTGTGATGGGAGCCTCCTTTTAGGCAAGCAATACCTGTGTTAGGAGACTCCGCTCTTCCATATCTTAGAATTAATAACATTTAAAAACTTATACTTATACTACACTTATATTAATATAATTTTTATAGTTTACAATAATGTCTTTTATACAATATTTGTACCATGATTGTAGTAAGCGTAGAGTAGTGTATACAAATTTAGTTTGGTGTGGTGTGTATGAGATGTAGTGCGGTTTGGTTTAGTGTGTTGTGGTGTGATGTGATGTGATGTGGTGTGGAGTGGTATTGTATAGTGTGGCGTAGTGTGGTGTGTGGATAAAGAGTAAGGTGTGTATCGTTACGGAGTGACATATTACTCATGATATTCCAGTAGAGAACACATACACACACATAACATAAGATACTTTTAATCCCGGCAGTACGATCCATTGGGACAATTACCGAACTCCACGCGGGCGAAGCCGCGGGCAATAAATACTCTAACGAACAACACGTGCAATCAGCTGTTCACTTCCTGCCTAGCTACAGTGTTCATCGAACTCGTCGTCGCGCTTGCCATTCGCTACGTGCGCTTTGCCACGGTAACGATACATTGCGTATGAGGAAATAAAACAAATGTTTGGATTCTCATATCATTCCTGAAATAATTTCTTGTACCGGTCATCTTAGTATGATATACAGAATTCACCCCATCAGTTTGTGGAGGGCTGTCCCTTACACCCTGTATTTTGGTTATAAGACTTAGAAACTACGCGAAGCAGGACTCGGGACTCGCTAGAAACAGCATTAGGGGCGGTACTTCCATACAAGCCTAAAAGCTTGGCCTGCCCTTTCCACTCTTCATGATGTTATGGTTTCTGAACAGTCTGCTTGACATAAGGGCTTGCCGTATTGTTGGGAGACACGTCATTGACCAGGATAATCGAATATGCGATCTTAGCGTATCGATGGCAAATTTTCATTAAATATGTTTGTTTGTTTGTTTGGTTTGTATTGTTTGTTTTTAATTGATATTAATATTACGAATTAAACTTTTACCTCTTTAGCTCGTGGCTAAATAATAACAGCCGCTCGGGTCGATCTTTAGATTAAGCCGTGCTTGCCTAGGTTGGTCTGTGGATGGGTGACCGCCCATTACATACCGAGTTTCCTCCGTGCCTCGGAAAGCACGTTAAGCCGTTGGTCCCGGCTGTCATTTGTAGATCTTTGACAGTCGTTAGGTAGTCAGTGGCCCAAAAAGTCTGACAACCAGTCTTACCAAGGAGTATCGTATTACCCAGTACTAACTGGGTTGTGGAGGTCAGATAGGCAGTCGCTCCATGTAAAATACTGGTATTCAGCTGCATCCGGTTAGACTGGAAGCCGACCCCAATATAGTTGGGAAAAGGCTAGGCAGATGATGAAACTTTTTGGTTTTTTTGTAATACTAGTGCCTATAGATTAATTTACCTAACTGGCAAAAGCCTCCTTTAAATGTATATTTATACGCCAAATGGCAAAACATAGAGAAACTATATTATGTATAACAATTATTGTAACATCGTGCACACTGTTGTAACCTATGTTTACAAATAAAGACTATGGATTGATTGATTGGCCAAAAATTCAGCTATGCGAACTCCGCTCGCTGATGCAGTCATAAGATCGTCAAGTGCGCAAGTGTTAGGGCATGCAGCGCAAGGTGGAAGATGGGTCATTGTCTGAGGAGACAATCCGCATACACATTTGAGATCTGAGCCGTCCGTGAACCCCTATCTGAAGAAGAAAGAAACAAAAAGAAGAAGGAAAAAAAAAATTATTTGTCGCAGGGACATGACATGCCTCATACAAAATTACAAAAAATAAACTATAAATTCAACAGGACGGAAAAAAAAGAAAAAAGTGCACGTCGTGACTGCGACAAGCAGGTTACCACTCAGCATGATGCTGTGCTATGGGGGGCCCACAGCACAGCGCTGGTTTTCAGTGGTCACCCGTGAAAAGAACGTACGGAAGCCAAGATAGCTTAATTTTTACATCAATATGTAGAGATTATCTTTGCTACGGCCGACTTGGGTTGTAAAACAACGCTAAATCAAATCAAGCTACTCAAGACTACTGGGTGTCTGCGGTTACGCTAACGCAATATGATACGTTCTGTGGTTGATTACGAACATTTCTCATATGTATTGATAGCTCTTACTCGTGTGTGCATTCGCTGACTCACATAACATACATAACATCACGTCTGTAATCCCCAAAAGGTTTTGGCAGAGGTGTACGCCCACATTTCGCCAGTTATGTTTAAATCCCCTGATGGAATGCGACCTGGCAATCGAACCCAGGATCTCATGCTCAGCATTCGCGCTTACGACCGCTATACCAAGGAGGCAGCCAATGCGCTGACTCCATGTGACTAAAAGAGTGACGAATATAAATGTTGACGGATAGAGAGGGAGAGGAAGACCAAGGAAACGATGGATGGATTGTGTGAGGAATGAAATGAAAGAGAAAGGAGTAAATGATAGCGTGACGGTTGACAGGGGAGATTGGAAGAAAAAAAACGTGTTGCGCCGACACCAAGTAACATGGGAGCGGAGCACGAAGGGGAAGATGACGCTTTCGCTGACTCAATGAGATTGTAAAATGATTAAGAGCTTTAACGTCTTACGGCATTTCATACAAAACTTCAAGTGATTTTGTTTCGAAATGACTGAACCGATTTTAATGAAACTTCGTACGCATAAGCAGGATACATAAGTCTAAAAACATGAGAGAAAACTTTTCAAAATGTCTTTTATTACTTAATAAAACATAATAATTATTAATAATTGGAAACTTTTTTTTTAATACTCGGGATAAAAGTGAATGAGTATAAAAAACAAAGTTTCTTTGGGAAAGTTGTTTGTTATCATGAGTACAATCACGTGCTTAAGTATCGGTCACTAATTACCAGTCACCCTATATGTACGTGTACTTATATTTAGGTTAAGACATTCATATTTATTATACATGTTATTTACTTCCTGTCCACAGACTACTGTCTTCTTTTATTTTTTTTTCATTTTTCCTTCGGCTTGCTTGTTGGTAAAAAAGTCTTTTTAACCCCCGAAGCGAAAAGAGGGGTGTTATAAGTTTGACCGCTATGTGAGTGTGTGTGTCTGTCTCTGGCACCGTAGCTCTTAAACGAGTGAACCGATTTTGATGACATTTTTTTATTTGATAACTAGTTTCTTGGCGATGGTTCTTAGATGTTTAATCAAAATCATTTACTAGATATGGGGGATGAAAGTGGGTATGAAAAATCGAATATTTTCAAATATACCCAAGTGGGGTATCAAATGAAAGAGCATTGTGTGTTTATTACAAAAAACTGTACGTTTCTTTAAATCGTTCAAATTGTTATTAACCTCCGACGCGAAAAGAGAGGTGTCATAAGTGTGACCGCAATGTGTGTGTGTGTCTGTCTCTGGCACCGTAGCTCTTAAACGAGTGAACAGATTTGGATGCCATTTTTTTTATTTGAAAAAAGAATAAGCTGTGCATTTGTACTCTACGTTATGTTACTGTACTATATGTTCTCTCTTGTGTGTACATAAATGATAAAATAAATAAATTAATGCTCTTCTCCACTCCTTACAGCTGGCGTCACAAAACAGTAGACGTCGCAGCGTCGAGCACCTTCGACGTTTAGCTCGAGAATTACGAGCTGTCCGAGCGTGTAGAGACGACGCCCTATCAGAAAGGAGAGCGCTAGTCGCACAGCGGGATAGCGTCAGAGCCAGCTGCCTGAGGTTGTACAGGTATATCGTACAGGTAAGCATCCAAGTCAACACGTCTTAAGCCGCGTACAGACATAGTGAGGCGTGCGTTGCGAATGGTTCGTCTCGCATGCCTCGGGCTGTGTGGACGGTGTGTGCATTCGCGTCATACGATCGTAGCGAACACCGCCTTAGTGCGAGCCGGCATGGTTATTTGCGTGCTCAGCTTGAGCATGTGTCGTTCGGGACGCATCCATAAATGTACCGTCGTATGCCTCAGGTTGAGGCATGCGTGACGAACCATTCGCGATGCTCGCCTTGCGATGTCTGTACGCGGCTTTAGACGGAGGCTCAGAAGTACAAACTCAAGATTTTGCCAAAGAGCGATTTAACGAAGCGAGTATTTAAATTGTGTTTATAAATAGAATATCATAGATAAACATGATTATTTAAAAAAATATTTACTTTTATGAACAAATTAATATTTATTTGTGTTCTAAATTCAAAAATATCTGAATTTCAAATTTTTCATATTAGGCTGTTTATCATAGCTTTGCTTCTTTTTCAACCTGGCGAAAGCAAAGAGCGGAAAAAAAGGAAATTAAATCATAGTTTCACAATAATACCTGACAAAAATACTTCCCGTTCAAATATTTCATTTCTTCGAAAAAAAAAAAACATTACCTCTCATTGTGTCCATAGCTAATTTTGCATCTATCA
Source organism: Noctua janthina (assembly GCA_963576755.1). Classification (NCBI taxonomy): domain Eukaryota; kingdom Metazoa; phylum Arthropoda; class Insecta; order Lepidoptera; family Noctuidae; genus Noctua; species Noctua janthina. The sequence goes on from OY755077.1 coordinate 6,610,200, forward strand.
TCTATGGTTGTAAAAAGTGAGAATGTCCTATCAGTAAATTCACTTTCTTTTTTTTTACTTTATTTTATAAAAAAATCGAAATTGGATTTAATTGTTATTGTGAAACGAGAGCAAATGCCGACAAACTGTCTTGCAGTTTGGCAGACTTTTTATATGTTAATGTATTACAGTTTCAATAAATCAATTTTAAAAAATACTCAGGCGTTATAATTATATATTATGTTAAAAGCTGTTCATTGAGTAAAAAGCTGTTGTTTTGAAATGACAAACAGACACTTCAATGTTATTTATTTGTATAGAAGATGACCATAAACAACGGTGCCAATTTCTCGTTCCAGGTCCTACAAGAGCGACAAGACTCAACAGAAGTGCCAATCTTAGATTTAGAAACAAATAAAGAATCTCAAATAAAACTACCAATCAAAAAGGTCTCAGTAACAGAGACAAAAACTCCTCTCCTACCAGAATGTTTCGAAAAGCCCATAGACAAAAACATATTCGAATGTCGCATAGACAAACTCGTTCAGCAATCTGTCAATCATATATTTAAAAATGAAGTTGCAGAAAAGAAAAAAGTATTTGCGAAAACGGTTTTTATATCGAATGAGAAGTTGAGTTCGAATATTAAATCTATGGTTTTGACAGAGGACGATGGACTGAAGATATTAGAGAGTGATAATGGGGTTTTGAATTTGTCGTTGAAAGAGGGAAGGAGAAAAAGTCATGGTAGGAAACAGTTGGCGCCGCGGAGGATCGCTTATATGTATACTGATAACAATGGTGAGTAGTTCCTTCAATGAAACTTGTTTATCTTATTTATTTATTTACCATATACGGACCAGTATACTTCGATCCAAGACCCAAATATCAGACGTTTGCAACACAGCCGCCAAATTAAAATGGAACTGGGCAGGCCACATCTGAGGCCCAGAAGGAGATGGCGTGACGTGCTGGACTCTTGTCAAAAGGATTGGGCCCAAATAGATTAGACATAGATTTTTTTTGTCTTTTTTTTACAATACAATATCTTTATTTTCTCTCTTCACAAAGGTTCACATAGTTATAATAAATATAATTGTAAGAATAACATTTTACACAAATTGCACAATATATGTTCCTTTGTGAGAGACTGGCGTCCATACTAGGATACCCTGTCTTTGCGGGTCTTTGCTTGTTATCCTGTCTGTATCCTTTTGTGTATGAGTCTTCTTACTGAATAAAACTATTTTTTTTTTTAAATTTAATTCACCACTGATCACTTTTCACTTCGATATCGCACTTGTAGTTCACTTTGATTCGCTTCGTTGTGTAGCCAAAATCAGACTGCCTCCTCTCGCAAACACGACGGGTATTTATATGCCGACCGATCCTTCGAGAAAGTTCCACAACTTTCTGGAACCGTTTTCACAGCTCCATAGTGGAACAAACTAGGATTATTTGCGAACTAGACTTCGCCCGGGTGGTGTTCGATAATTTTCCCACGGGATCATACTGCCGGAATAAAAAGTATCCTATGTGTTAATCCACGTTATAAACTATCTGTGTGTCAAATTTCAACCAAATCCAGTCAGTAGTTTTTGCGTGAAAGAGTAACAAACATCCATCCATCCTCACAATATTCCGCATTTATAATATCAGTAAGAAGTAAGATCTTCTAGAAATCTAGACAGTTCCACAGTGGAACATTCTAGATTCGGACGTAATCTAGAATGTTCTCGTCAAGCAGCCTACGTAACAATAATATTATAGTGGTGGGCTACATTTTTTTTATATTCTTAATTGTTTTTTTTTATATCACTTTGTATAGAAATATTTCAATATGTAAATTACATGTAAAGAAAATAAATAAAGGAAAATATAGTATATATTTTTTTTTTTTCTATTTTTTTTAATTGCTTTTTTACATAATTTTTGAAAACAAAAATATTTAAAAATGTAAATAATGTGTTAGGATAACGAATAAAGGACATAATATAGTTTTTATTTCTTTTTCTATATTTTTTCATACAATTTCCTTTTTTTGTTTCAGACGGTGTCCTCGATTTAAAAATAAAAAAAGAACATCAGTGACACGAACCAACCTACAAAACGGTAGTTAAGTTTCATATATACACTTATATACAGACCAAAAATATAGTTGTTAATCTCGGGAACATTATGTATAAGTATCCCTAGCACATAAGCCGTTCTATACTACACCTAAAAAAAAAAAAAAAACTAACACAACAACAACAACTAATAAAATAAAAGAAAACTACATAATACACAATAAGTTCTCAATTTGAATCGAATTTTGTTAAAAATTTCAAGAGTTTTAATTTCTTTGCACGGTATCCTAATTCTTTTTCTAAAATTGAAAATTAGCCTACGTTAGTCCTTATAACATAGGTAAAAGAAAATAAGTGTAAGTAAAAGTCCCGTCAAAATCGGTCCAGCTGTTTCGAAAATTAGCCGGAACAAACAGACAGACAAAAAGTGTTTTTACTGGCAAATAGCTGATGTTATAGGGAGTAACTTAGGCAATAGAAGATGGATTAGGGTTCCGTAGAAAAAAATTAAATCCCTTGAAATTATTAACAAAATCCGATCCAAATAAGGAACTAATTTTTTTATAATAATTTCACGCAGACGAAGGTCGCGGGGTATAGCTAGTGTAATATTGGAGTATTCCTCAAAGCGCAACCAACTAAGCGCAACTAAATTATTGTTCGAAGCGCAACTATAATTGAAAAAAAATTAATGAATCCATCATACCCCTCTCTATTTTTCATCATGGTTGCGGTTTGAGGAATAATTTAGTTGCGCTTAAAAATAGTTGCGCTTTAAGGAATACTCCCTAATATTTTTACCACGGTATGAATTATTATTAAATAGTTCGTGCCAATACGAGAGACAAATGTATTCGAATACTTGAATAGAGTCCTCTTACTTATTACGTATTTACATAGTATGTAACGGCTTATGTAAAAACTAGGTAAACAGTAATATATAAGTAAAATATTAATACTAGGAACTATGCAAGGTGATTTTTTAAATAGATTTTTTTGGTCAGAATTTAAACTATAAGAAATATGAGTTTTTAAATTATTTCTCACTAGCGACCCGCCCCGGCTTCGCACGGGTGCAATATATATATAAACCTTCCTCTTGAATCACTATAATATCTATTAAAAAAAACCGCATCAAAATCCGTTGCGTAGTTTTAAAGATCTAAGCAGACATAGGGACAGACAGACAGCGGGAAGCGACTTTGTTTTATACTGTGTAGTGATAACTCTTTAAACCTTTTAATGTTGCTAATAAAAATCTATTTTAAAAAATCGCCCTGTATACTACTATGTATATATGTATAAGAAAAAGGAAAAAAACACATCACAATTATATAAATTGCATATATACATGCAACACTAAGTTTTTAAACCGACATATATGGTCACTAAGATTATCATTAACACTAAAATCGTGATATTTACCATGTTACTGTTTGTTTTAAATTCTCGATATGGGGCCGTTCAAGTATTACGTAAGCAGATTTTTTGATATTATTAACCCCTCTTAAGCAAAAGTAAGCAAAGCTCTCATCTCTTATTTACACTGGTATAAGCAAATGAAACAGCCGCAACAAGTCACAATAGAGTGTAACAATCACTTACAGGTAAACTCTGCATGCACACAAAACTTTGTCGTAACTTACAGAAAAAAAATAGAAATAAACTTAATTAATTAGTTAAACTAAATTAAAAAAAATAAAACTAAGTAATACAAAAGGGTAATATTATGTAGCCTTAATTCACCCACCCAGTGAGATAACGGAGAGCTAAGAAAGTCAATGTTCAGGGAGATACTTATAAAAACTGACTTTCAATTTGCCTAAACCGTCAAAATGGAGGTCGATCCGATTACTGCAATATATATGACGTAATCACCATCCAGACCCCCCATGTCATCAAAAATTTGCAAGCAAATACCCCTCCCGCCCATGTAGTGCTTACGTAATACTTGAATGGCAACTATTTCGGCGCTGTTGCCAGCACCATGAAAAAATAAACAGTAAACATGGTAAATATCCCGTTTTTAGTGTTAATGATTACATGACATTGCTTAAAACAGCTGTTAATGTCCCCACTATTTGGACACAGCCGTCCCCTTCGTGAAAGCGTGAGCCTTAATACTCCTCACGCCCAAAATAGGAAATAGAATCAAGTCAGGTCGCTGCGACCTGTTACTACGGATGGGTGGCTTTGCCGCTACGGTTTGCAGCTGCAGCCGCCTTTTGCACATCAAGCTACTACAATATGTTAAATTTCTTTAATAGATTTCCAACTTTATCGCTAAAGCATTAGTTTCAAGGTTGATTGGGAAAATTTGACAGTTTCTGGTGTCTGTACCTTTTTCCAGAAGTACATTGTATTGTATAACGAGCTGGTCTCGAACTCCACGCCCAAAGCGCGTATTTTGCGTACGGGTGGAAAAATCATTCGATCCACCCCAGCTCCCTAAAACAGGCCAGCAGCTCAATGGTGTTACTGAGGATCTCGCGGGTAGTACCTGGGTTAATGAAGTACTTTGCCCTGTATGAGCAACCTCCGGGCAGTGCAGCACGTGGGCTGCTGTCTCGTCTTCCTCCATGCAGGCTCGGCACAGTGGGCTGTCTGTGACTCCTATGATCATCATCTTCCTGCCTTTGTCACTTGGGGTCGGCGGAATACGTTTTTTTCTTCCATTCTCCCCTCTCAATCGCCACGCTACCATTTACTCCTTTTTCGATATCATGAGGACTACGACTCCTATGATAAAGAGGTGTTTATTAGAAGAGCCGTGCCCAGTAATGGAGGCTGCAACTGTGACCAGCTGTAGTTCAGAAGTACCTTCTAAAAATATAAGATTTTAAACTATTATGCTCACTAACATTATTATTAACACTAGAAACGGGATATTTACCATGTTTACTGATTGATTTGAGTTCCCGGTATCCGATCCGATCTTTGATCATGGTGCTTGCAACAGTGCCGAAATATCGGGAACTCAAATCGATCAGTAAACATGGTAAATATCCCGTTTCTTGTTTTGATGATAATACTTTCTAAAAATACCTATAACGATCAGTAACCTGCTTGACCTTCCGTCCGATGAGACTGTCTGTCACCAAATGCGGTTCAATTTTACAAGAAAATATTTTTAAATTCTAAGCCAACCCGTAGCTTTGTTTTTTTTAAACATAACTCATCATCTGCCTAGCCTTTTCCCAACTATGTTGGGGTCGGCCTTCCAGTCTAACCGGATGCAGCCGAACCAGTATTTTATATGGAGCGACTGCCTATCTGACCTCCACAACCCAGTTAGTACAGCGTAATACGATAGCCCTTGGTAAGACTGGTTGTCAAAAAAAAGTATATTATAAATATACAAAATGTTTTAAATCATTGAGGAATCTACCAAATCCAAGTAGTACTTTTATACCCTTTGCAAGTTGTATATATATAATTTAGTCCAAAATAGTCAATCATGTTATATAAAAAAATCTATTATTATATAAAGTATAACTTCTATTTGTTAGATATAAAAATGTATACACAGTTGTTATATAAATTCGTCCAAAACGTTTTGAGAAAATTGATTCGAATATTTTTTATAAAAAAATATGATATTGGTACAAACAAATAAATAAAAAAGACCATTATGTGTATCTATTTAAAATTATATACTATGTTGATATATGAGAAAAATGTCTGTGTATTGAAAATACGTTGTTCTATTTTGAAGTTCTGATACATAAAAATCATCATCCTCCTTTTGGTCCCCGCCTAGTCGGGCAAAAAAGATACCACCAATAATTAAAAAAAAAAAGTCATTCGTTATAGGGTTCCGTACCCGAAGGGTAACCAACGGGACCCTATTACTAAGCCTCCGCTGTCCGTCCGTCTGTCAGTCAGCGGGCTGTATCTCATGATCCGTAATAGGTAGACAGTTGAAATTTTCACAGAATGTGTATTTCTGTTGCCGCCATAACAACAAATAATAAATTTAAAATTAAAGGGGGCTACTACGATTGTACGGTACCCTTCATGCGCGCTTTTAAATTCTTCTTAGGGTCAACGCAGACAGAACAGAGCGCAGCGGAGAGTAACGCATATCTTCGAGGACTCGCGAGCATTTTTTGTCAGGTTCAAGCATTTATGCACTTTATTGTAATAATTATAAAGTTTATTTTCAAGTGCGTTAATAAAATCCTCTCCGCTGCGCTCCGTTCTGTCTGCACTGACCCTTAGAGTAACCGGGGCCATCTTACTTGTGTCGGCCCATAATTTGTCGTTTTCAGTTGTCATTCACAAAGACAAATCTGTATATTGAATACAGGCCCTGAATTTGATTATTTTTCTATGGCGAATGCAAATGATATGTCGTGCAATACCTTTTTTGATTATTTCAACGTTATTTACAAAAGTTTTTTTATTCACCAAGAATACCAAATAAGTCTTTAGACTTAGCCTGAAGTTTTGTATAATATTTATTCATTCATATATAATTACAAAAGAATATTATTGTTAAAAAGAAATTAACGACATTGATCCTAGCTGGATTATAAATCAACTATTGTTTTAAAGTTCCAACATAAAACTTCAAACATCATTTTAAAATGTGGAATCGCCAAAATATCAATGGGACTTAGTTTTACCAAAATAAGCCAAGCCATAATCTCTTATTACATAACATAACATCACATTAGTACACCCACCCAATCCCTTATTAATTTAATAATAAACGTCAAATTAATCCAATATGCTAAATGTGTTGTATTACTATTCAGTAATAACAGTATCATAATTATAGGGTGACTGGTAATTAGTGACTGATTCTTAAACACGTGATTGTACTCATGATAACAAACAGCTTTCTCAAAGAATCTTTTTTTTTATACTCGTTTACTTTTATCCCAATAACACAACGGTCGTATGAAATTCGTTCTGTCTCTCACTGCGCTCTGCCTACCCACTATTGCACGGTACGATAGTAATCAGATAGAACGGCGTCACGCGGCTAACAGCTGATAGGTCACAGGCGCGCGCGCGCGTGAATTTCATACGGCTTTTGTGTTATTGGGACAATCGTAAACGAGTATGTATAAAAAAAATGTTTCTTTGGGAAAGTTGTTTGTTATCATGAGTATAATCACGTGTTTAAGTATCGGTCACCTTATATACATCCTAAAAGTATGCTTAGAGCTTAGAAGCGATTTAAAATGAATTGTCGTTTACGTCAGATAATGGCACAAATTTTGGTACATTTTGGCAGAACTACGCTCAATTGCTCAAAGAAATTATACCAATGGGGATGGCGACTGTGAAACTAATGACGTTAGCATAGCTGAGTCCAAGCATTGTGATTGGTTGAAAATCTGGTAATGCCATTTAAAATATCAAATTAGCTTGACCTCATTGGTCAGTTTGAGACCTAGCTATGGTCGCGCCATCTACAATTAGCTTTCAACGGTCTTTTTCATCCGTTTTTTGGCAGCTCTATACATCATAGGATCTTTGTCCATTTTAACTAAATTTAAAAAAAAAGTTTTTAATGTCTACAAAGTGCAACTTGACTATCGATCAGCAAAAACAAAAAAAATATGGCAATCTATGAAAAAATATTGTTATAAATAATCTGGAATTATTGTAGGACATGACAAATGTTATAACTACATAGGGTAAGTCTTTGTTAGCGCAATATTTTACTCATGATTTTGAGACTTGTTTCAATATAAACTAAATATTGGACTGCCGATAGAAACCTTTTAAAATAATTGTAAAATAACGTTATAAACTCGTTTATATAGGGTGACTAGTAAATAGTGACCGATACTTAAACACATGATTGTACTCATTATAACAAACAACTTTCCCTAAAAACATTTTTTTTTTAATTCTCATTCATTTTTATCACAATAACAACAGCAGGCCGTATGAAATTCACGCGCGCGCGCCTGTGACCTATCAGCTGTTAGTCGCGTGAAGCCGTTCTGTCAACAATGGATAAGCAGAGCAACCCTGCGGCTCGTAAGCCCGCTCCGTAATGCTCCGCTGTTGTGTTATTGTGATAAAAGTGAATGAGTAAGAGATATCATTATAAGTGCCTATATAAATTTTCGATAGCAAGAAGTTATTTTTATATATTTATTTTGTACCCTATCACAATGTTTTCTTATTTAACCCAAAGGTTGACTGGTAGAGAATGCCTTGTGGCATTAAGTCCGCCTATGTATCACTATTGTACATGAAGTTCAAATAAATAAATAAATAACACAACAGCGGAGCATTACGGAGCGGGCTTACGAGCCGCAGGGTTGATCTGCCTATCCATTGTTGACAGGCGCGCGCGCGCGTGAATTTCATACGGCCTGCTGTTGTTATTGTGATAAAAATGAATGAGTATTAAAAAAAAAATGTTTCTTTGGGAAAGTTGTTTGTTATTATGTATACAATCACGTGTTTAAGTATCGGTCACTAATTACCAGTCACCCTATATGTATTACCCGAACAAGTAGCCAGAAATGCATAGAACATCCATATTTCGCCAGTTATGTTTAAGTCCTTTGTAATACAGGGGGAACCTATTGCCATTAGCCGTTTAAGTAAAATATTGCGCTATTAAAAAACGTTATATTCTGTAAACGAATAGTTGTATAATGAATAGTTTTTAAGAGAAAGTCGAGTGTATAAATGACTACGTGATGTTGAGTTTGAATAAATAATTTTTAGTTACCCAAGCGATGTTTTATTTTTTGAGTAATGCCTATTTGTTGAATCTTCGAATGCAGTCGGAAACTCGAAGCTAGACAAATGGTTTTTTATTATCTAGCTTTGGTAGACGATTCATATAGCTAATGGCAGACTAATAGTATTCTCTCAACATCTGTCTGGCCTTTTACCAACTATGGTGGGGTGGGGTCGGCTTCCAGTTAGTACAGGGCAATACGATACCCCGGTAAGACTAGTTCACAGATTAGACTGGTTATAATTACGACTGTCAACTATCTACCAGTTGCGACGGGTCAATTTTTGTAAGAGGTAAGCCGGAGTATATCTAATTACTTGTCTATAGAATACAGATCGTACCATTTTTCAAAGGGAATCCGGTAGGAATCGAGTTGTGTGGGACCTTAGCTTCTGCTGTCTACAAAAGACAACCCGTGACTAACGGCACGGAGGAAACTGTGATGTAATGCATAGTCTACGGACCAACCTTGGCAAGTGTCACTAGGAGCATTCGCGCATTAGGCGCTATGGAGGATTTATAAAAACATTGGTATCTTATTTGTTTTATTTTGCAAATTCGGATTAGACTTGGTCATGGAAACCGCTAACCTCTGAGAAGCCTAGCCCTAACCCACCGTCATCGCTTGAAATTTTTTTATGATAATTATGTACGCCAGCCGTATGCACGATGACCGGTTGCCAAAAGTCTCCACACGATGGTTGCCGGAAGACGGACAGCCGGGGCCCAGAAAGAGGTGGCGAGACTTTTTTGACGCGTACCGTGTGGGCTGGCACGAAGAGGCGCGGGAAAAGAGTACATGAAAGGAATTGGGGGAGGCCTTTGCCCAGCAGTGGGACAGTACAGGCTAGTAAGAATAAGAAAAAAGAATTATGTACGTTTTTATCTCAGAAATGGCCCGCCCTCCTGACAAAAATCATGCTGCAATAGTCCATCTCACGAAATAAGTCTCGCAGACGCGGCGCTACTATCATTATACGACGTTCTACGTAGTTCCACTCATTGTTGCGGGACGTCCCTAGCGAGACTGACTCTTTATATCGTGTTATAGAGCGGACATTAGAAATATTTTCACACAAAATTTTTGATCCCGTTCATTTTCGATTTTGACACACGAATGCTACCTGACAAGCAGGCGTATGACACTAGACAGAACGATTTATTACTAAGTAGTAATAAGTTTTCTATTACAATTTTCTTCGTCTTGTCCCGTCTATCGCTCATAAATAATTGAATGTCTTTGTGTCTACACTTCGCGATCAAAGTGACCACGGACTACAGGACTTTATCATGATAGCTGCTGATTTATTCAGTATGTAGGTATGTATCGCTGGTTGACCGTTCGATTCCTATTACAAAACAAGTATTTACAGGTAATAGATGGATAGATAATTAACCAGGTCCTATTATTTAAACATGTAATTAGGTTTCTGTTACTAAACGTAGTCACGATTAAAATTAATTACAGCAAGACATCTACATAAAGAGTGGTAATGTGTTTCAAGCCAGAACTTTGTCCAGATCTAATAATTATATCTTTAGTCCCAACGCTGTTTCTAAACGACATGTCTTTTAAAAAAACCATGGAACTAATATTATCTATTTATGCTTGAAAATCGAAAAACCACAGATTTCAGTCATAGAAAAGGGGAAGGTATAAAGTTAGACTGACTAATTGTCATTTGTGTTCACTTTTCCTTTGTTCTTATTGCTATGGTATTCGGTATTATCAGCAATTTCAAAACTATGAGTTTTGTAATAGCTTGCTAAGTTTGAAATAATGTAAAATGTCAAAAGTGCCCCGGGAATAATATTTTCTAATTTAGTTTCGCTACTCTCCGGTAGATGACACGAAACACAGTTTTCAATGCTTGAGAACAAAAGGTTGACAATAATGGCAACACTGTCCTCAACATGCGCCCTCTACCAGTCAATAAAGAAAACTCTCCTTTTGTCTCGTTCAATCCAATATGGCGGCAAACGGTGTATGAAAGGTGCAGAATGTTTTGATTCGAAACGAACAATAAAAAAATTGTATGAAAAAAAACCTCTAACGAAACGTGAAAAAAATACGCAATGGCCGGTGAATTAACGTGGTTTTCGTGTTGTTAATATTAAATAATCGATCTCGAAGCTAGTGGTGTGGAAACTGATGTGTTTATGAATTGAATATTATTTTTTTGGTATTAGGGATTAGGGTTCGTTAACGCTAATGTGTTCGCTTGCATTAATATGTGATAGATTACACGCTAGATATGTCTACCGACCCTGATAAAGCTACGGGATGCCCGATTGAGAGTGATAAATGTGTGAATACAGAGTTGCAGAAGTGTGGTGATAATAACAGTGGATTAAGTGATGAGTGCACGGAGAAAAAGAAGATATCTCGATCAGTGCGCTTCCCTGACGAGGATCTCATAGTTACACAGTACTTCGAACCCGCAAACCCCTGGCATGATGGTAAGCGAAACCTCTTTCTACCGAATTCTTATTGGACAACGTAAAAAGATATTTTTGTCAATTCTGGACTCTTATTTTGTGTTTTATTCGATGTATGATCTTTGGGACGTGTTTAACACGACAACCAGCGCGATTTATCACATTTGGGCAGGTTTCCCTAGTGTACAGATCATTTTTTACTATAATAATGCCATGAATTATACATGTCACTTTGTCAGCTGTTTACTACATAGTTCATACAATAAGCTTTTATGCATTTTGAGCAATTGCTCTGCTTGTGAGAATTCACTGATTGATATCATTCTGTAAGTAATTAATTATAAACCAAATAAGCCTAACAATCAGTCTTACTAGCAGGTACCATGTTACCATTATCTGGGTTGTGGAGGTCAGATAGGCAGGCCATGTAAAATAGGTATTCCGTTGGTAAGACAGGTTGTCAATTTTCTAGACTAGATGATAATCAAAAGCCAACACTGTTAATAATCCTATCCATACTCTCCTCTGGTTGCTTAAAACCTTAAACCATTTAAATCCATGTAAACAACTGTTGAATTGTGTGAAGTTATGTTACTTCTATGTCTAGCATCACAGTAAAAGAGTCCAGTGAGTGTAAATTGTATTTTTTTTAGAACCATGAGATGGTTGACAGTGTGATAAGTGCAGGGAACTGGTTATCCTGTTCCTCATAACTGTCATCATCAACTGACTAACCTTTTCCCAACCATGTAGGAATCATAATCATAAATCTTTATTTATCTCAACATCTGTAGTAACTGGCACTGGTATATGCACATTCTTTAATAGAGAAAGGTGTCTGAAGCATAGATATACTATTTTATTTACAGCAAAAATTAAAATCAAGATTCTAGAGTTAAAATTGGAAGTAGGTAAACAAGTGCTTAAAATTAATTATTTGAAATTTGACATTTAAACAAAAAATATGAAATAAAGAAGGATATGGTAAACAGATATGATGAGATGAGATAGATACTATGAGGAAAATGTCATGAGGAAAATTTTGAGTATGAATGTGGATGGGTATAAGAGTAGAGGAAGACCAAAGAAACAGTGGATGGACTGTGTAAAGGTTGATATGGCAAGAAAGTAGGTGTCTGATGAGATGACGAGTAATAGAGAAATGTGGAAGAAGACATGCTGCGCCGACCCCAAATGAATTTGGATAAGGGCAAGAGAATTATGATGATGTAGGAGGATATAGTAGACTATCGTCTTGAGATAACCTGTCTTCACTAACCAGGGTGAATTTCACTGATGATACTTCTCCTGCTCATGCATTGGAGAAATGCACCACGCTCAATTGAAAAGTAACATCAATAAGCCATCAATATTACAAAAACAAGTGTTGTAAAGATATGGATCACACCGCCAAGGTTCAACCGTATTGTTAAGAGAGGTGCAACAATTTTGCTGTCATACTCAAACTTCTATGTAATCTGCAGTAGCAAAAGGTCAATTTTTGTAAGAGGTAAGCCAGAGTACAAATGTTTAGTGGGACTATATTATTTGTCTATAGAATACTGACTTTGCCATTTTTCAAATGGAATCCAGTAGGAATCGATTTGTATGGAACCTTCGCCACTGGTAATCTGTATAAAATATGAGAGGCAAAAGCAATAGCCTTGCTAGCTAGCCTTTCCCCAAGTATGTTGGAGTCAGCTTCTAGTCTAACCAAATACAGCTGAATATCAGTATTTTACATGCAGCAACTGCCTATCTAACCTCCACACCCCTGTTCAGTACTGGGTAATACAATACCCCTTGGTAAGATTGGCTGTTTCGGGTCACTTGACTACCTGTAACAACTGCCAAAGATTTGTAAATGACAGCCAGGACTAACGGCTTAGCATGCTTTCCGAGGCACGGAGTAAACTCGTATGTAATGGTTTGGCATCTATCCACAGAACAACCTTTGTAAGAGTGGCTTAACCTTATAGATCGACCTGTGTGGCTGTTATTATTTTGCCAGTAGCTTAAATACTACAACATAGTTGGGGGAAAACTAAGCAGATGATGATGATATACAGGATGTAAACAGACCCTTCACGAAGCCGTCAACCAAGCAATCTGTACATCAAACTAAGTAACTTTATGCAAAAATTATTGTTGGGAAACAACTTTTTTTTGTCAAAAATCATGTTTTACAGTAGGACTTGATGGAACGCACTCAAAATTTGGTGCTGATGGATGCTTTGAATAGTAACAGGTCATGGAGGTAATTAAAGTAAAGTTAAAACCAGAACTATTTAAAAAAAAGCTTGTGAAAAACATTTGAATTTTGTACTCCAATAGCTCCGTAATTAGAAGGTTCCCAGGTATGGACTAGAACAAGAAAATGATCGCAATGACGGGGAGAACAAACGCCTTTCGGCTTCGTTAAAAGGGTCTATTTATACCCTTTATGTGCATCACATAGAGAAGAGCTAAGGGAATATCACACAAATTACTCTTATACTATGAATAGATAAGCAAGCTAAACACATAATATAGGTATAATATTATTCATACTATAATTATCAAGATTATCATATGTTGATTAGAAATGATCTTGATATTCACATGTTTAATTTATTATTAATCTATTTTTATACATTTTTGAAATTCTTCTGTTTGTTCTCGATACATAACATCACGCCTGTAATCCCCGAAGGGTTAGGCAGAGGTGCATCTAATAGTACACCCACATTTCGACAGTTATATTTAAGTCCCATGTAAAATGGGGCCTATTATCATCAACCCCAATAACACTGCCTGACCTGGGAATCGAACCCAGAACCTCATGCTCGGCAGTCGCGCTTGCGATCACTAGACCAACGAGGCAGTCAGTGTGTTTTGGATCATCATCATCATTTCAGCCTAAAGACGTCCACTGCTGGACATAGGCCTCCTCCAAGTGTCGCCACATTGACCGGTCCCGTGCGTCTCGTATCCAGCCGATTCCTGCAACCTTTACCATGTCATCGGTCCACCTAGTTTGAGGCCTTCCAACGCAACGTCTTCCAGTTCGCGGTCGCCACTTCAGAACAGAGAGGTGTTTTGGGTACAACCAGTTACATCTGCATCATCATCAACAGCCTATGGCGGACTAATGCTGAACATAAGCCTCTCCACTGACATGCCATACAACTCTTCTTAACTCTCATCCGACATCAGCTGCTGAAAAAAAATCACTTAAAAGTTTGTATGAAATGCCGTAAGACACTGTTAAGGATGCAAGTGTAAAAAAATCATCTATAAAATAATTACAGACAATTCCCGTGTTATCAAAAACATCACATAACGTCATCTAGTTTTATCTACATGTAACAATGTGTCTCTCTGTCTGTTTGTCCTATAAACAGCTGATAGATTGCAAGGACATTTGTCTTAAATGGACGATGCAACTGGTTTACTTCACTACTATATTATAACACAAAATCCTCCGCCACGTCTGCCTGTCTGTCTGTTCGCGATAAACTCAAAAACTACTAAACGGAATTTCATGCGGTTTTCACCAATAGGTGGAGTGATTCATGAGGAAGGTTTAGGGTATATAATTTGTCATGGTTTTGTGTAAATTGATCGAAATTTGATGATAATTGTTGGAAGAGTCGGAGCTCGTGGCTACATAATAACAGCCGCTCGGGGACGATCTTTAGGTTAAGCCGTGCTTACTTAGGTTGGTCTGTGGATGGCTGGCCACCATTACATACCGAGTTTCCTCCGTGCTTCGGAAAGCACGTTGGTCCCGGCTGTCATTTGTAAATCTTTGACAGTCGTTACAGGTAGTCAGTGGCCTGAAAGTGACAACCAGTCTTAACAAGGGGTATTGTTTTACCTAGTACTAACTGGTTTGTGGAGGTCAGATAGGCAATCTCTCCATGTAAAATACTGGTATTCAGCTGCATCCGGTTAGACTGGAAGCCAACCACAGCAGTTGGGAAAAGGCTAGGCAGATGGTGACTTTAATCCCTCGTCCGCACGGTCGATCTTCTAATGCGTAAATTTTCAACTCTCAGTATTGGCCCGAGCATTGTATAATCCAAAAGAGCGTACCCCCAGAGCATCAAAAAAGCACACCATTGAATTTTCAATCATCGGCCTATAATCAGTGCATTGAAAATTTAGTCCACGATAAATATAATCGTTCGTGCGATTCAGAAGTCCTACAATACATTTTGTAAATACATAAGTAGGTACTTCAAAATGTAAACATCACATGACCTTGTATTATTTATTTACTAGGTTATTATTTTTTTTCCTTATTTAATTGCCAATACGCTTTTCATAATACCTTGTAGGTGGGTTTAATTCATGAATGGGATATGACAGGATTCATTCCGTTAGGTTCGTACATCATGTGGGCAGACGATTGGTTTCGTGCAATGAAAATACACTGGGTGCGATACTCTGTTTCTATTAAACTAACAAATTACTTGAAATTACAACTTAACACAATAACACGGTGGACAATAAATCGGGCATAGTTCCAGGACGCCTCAACTCCGCTGCGATCAGGCATTGACTGTCGCCCTCGCCTCGAGTTGAACATCAAGGCTTTGTAGAAGCACGCGGTGGTGTGAGTAGACTTGTAAGTAGGTCGCGTGACGACACCACCAGCGCACTTGCGATTCATTTTATGTCCATACTAACGACCGGATCCGACAGATACATATCTTAATATTAAGTACATGAACACAGGTAGATACTAGGCCACTGGTTTCAACCACTAGTGACTATCATTCTCCTGCCCCTATCCCAATTTATTTGGGGCTGGCGCAGCATTTCTTCCTCTTCCATAACATCATCAGAGACACCTCTGCCTAACCCTTCGGGGATTACAGGCGTGATGTTATGATATAAAGCTTTAGAGTCTGTTTGGTTTAATTTAATCTCGTTAGAATTGAAAAAATCTTTTAGTGTTGGATAGCCTATTTATCGAGGAAGGCTATAGGCTATAATAATATCACGCTATGATTAATAGGAGCGGAGCATCAATGAAAAACGGGGAGAATTTATTCCTTTGAGAGCTTGCCTTGCGTGCGCTGGGACGGAATTGTTCCTCTTAAAAAGTTAAATATTTAAGATATGTCTATCTTTTAAGGTTGACTCACTATAGTCTGTAACCTTTTTTTATGGTAATCAAATTTGTTCTAAAACAATTCATTATTTGCGAAGGTGTTTTTATAAACATGGTATTAATCCTTGTTCAAATAAATATGTTACTCACCACAAGTACGTCATTTGATTGATTGAAATCTTAGGAGATACCACAGTTTTTTTAAATAACTCCGCAGCAAAATAATGATCAAGTACCGCGTGCGCATATACTAATATTCTCCTCCCATCCTCTCTATTTCTTTTGTGACGCAGACGAAGTTACGCGGGTCAGTTAGTAATAAATAAAATCCTATTAAGGATGATTTTCACCAAACGGCTTGCATCGCATCAGATCGGAAAGGATGCGGCGACAGCCGATCGCGTCCGGTAGAATATTATAGAATACGCATGCGATCTACTCCGTACCGTCGCTTGCGAACGTATCCGTTTCTGCGCCTCGTCAAAAAAATTCATTTGTACCGTTTTGACGTGTTCTAATTTCGATCAGATACGACGACGACGAGTCGAACGGAGATGATCGCACGTCGCAGCATACTTTCGGCTACGATCACGTGTCGCGGAAAACTCCCGCGGTCAAGCTGCTGTGCGCGGCTTGGTAATTTAGACTTTAAATACTGTGTACACGATTTAATATCGTTTAAAGATTGTAAAATCCGTTCCGATCCGAAGCGATGCGAGCCGTTTGGTGGAAATCATCCTTTAGTATGCTGCATCTTAGTATAATGTTATCTTTCCATGCAACCAATTTAGTTTTTTCCTGATTAGCTGGTAACCTTGGCGAAGACAACGTCCGCATTCCATCATAATATCTGATGGCAGACAGTATTCACTTAAGCAGCATCATTTTATGAGATAACACTTGTATGGATGCCCATTTTCATTAAGAGTTGGCGTCAGCTAACATGACATCACGCCTGTAATCCTCTAGAATTAGGCAGAGGTGTGCCTAATAGCACATCCACATTTCGCCAGTTATGTTTAATTCACATGTAATAGAGGGCGAGCCTATTCCCATCAACCCGGCGCAAATCCAGACTCCGTGGCTGCTACTGAGAAATTGCTGATGGAAAAACCCAATAACACTTTGCCCGACTCGGGAATCGAAACCTGTTCCTCATGCTCAGCAGTCGTGCTTGCGACTACTAGATCAATTAGGCAGTCTAAATGTCTTGGATTTTGATCTCGGCGACAATCAATATAGAAAACTTGACCAAAAATTAATTTTGACTGAGATTTGAAAGCGAACAATTTAAGAATTATTATTGCAGAATTGTCCCTCTGGTTTTCTTAAGCTTTTTCCTCTTAGCGTCATCATCTGCCTAGCCTTTTCCAATAATGTTGGGGTCGGCTTCCAATCTTACCGGATGCAGCTGAATACCATTATTTTACATGGAGCGACTGCCTATCTGACCTCCACAACCCAGTTAATACTGGGTAATACGATACTCCTTGGTAAGACTGGTTGTTAGGCTACCTGTAACGACTGTCAAAGATCTACAAATGACTGCCGGGACCAACGGCTTAAGGTGATTTCCGAGGCACGGAAAAAACTCTGTATGTAATGCGTGGTCACCCATCCTCAGATCAACCTAGACAAGCGCGGCTTAACCTAACGATCGACCCGAGCGGCTGTTATTATTTAGCCACAAGTTCCTCTCGAGCTTTTTCCTCTTAGCGTATCGATGGTCCCCTCAGAAGTGAACGAATTGGCGTCTTCTGTAACAGTTCCTATAGTGAGCAAAAAATAGGTTTTTCTTGCATCAGCCGACCTGGATCCGAAGTCTGTTTAAAGACTTCCAAGTTTGCCAGGGTAACTCAGATTGAAACTGGCGAGAAAGTGCTTCTCAACCAATTCGTTTCAACTACTGAAAATCTGCGTCGTTGGTATAGTGGCCGCAAGCGCGACTGCTGAGCATGAGGTCCTGGGTGCGATTCCGAGGTCGGCCAAAGTGTTATTGGGTTTTTCCATCAGGAACTTGTCAGTAGCAGCCACGGAGTCTGGATTTGCGTCGGGTTAATGGCAATATGCTCGCCTCTTATTACATAGGACTTAAACATAACTGGCGAAATGTGGGTGTACTATTAGGTACACCTCTGCCTAACCCTTCGGGGATTACAGGCGTGATGTTATGTGCTGAAAATATGCCTAAGTTTACCTTGTCAAAGATCCATCACATCCTATGTATGAGTTATGACCACAGTATTCAAAATATGATGTCACAAAATACTTAATGATCTCACTCCTAAAGCTTACTCATCTATTTCCTGCATCCTTAAATACATATTATTTAAGTCATCACTTCGCTGAAATTACATCATGAGTTTTAGATAAAAATCGGCCAAGTGCGAGCCGGACTCGTACACAAAGGGTTCTGTAGAGGGACCGATTAATCGGGTTAAAAGGTTAACCGGTCAGTCCTATAACCCATATGTTATTATACGGGGTGAACCTTATAATATATGAGTTAATCTTCTTATATTATAAAAATCTCGTGTCACGGTGTTAGTGGTCGCACACCTCCGAAACGGCTCGACCGATTTTGATGAAATTTGTATGATATATTTAGTAGGTATGAGAATAGGTTTTAAACTATATTTCACACCGCTAGGGTAGGTAGGTAGGGTGGGTAGGTAGGTAGCTTGAAGGTAATAAAGATGCATTACAACGCATGCCGGGCACAGCTAGTCATATATAAATATTGCTGATTTACCAGAGTGAAAGAAGTGAAAGAGACAGCACTGAGCGTGGGCTTACTCCGTCACTTTCTTGCATGTTTTTTGTGTACAAAAATGAACTCTGAACCGGTTTTTATAGGCTGATTACACGAATACGGGTAACCATTTTGGATCCTGGTTCCGTACCACCGTACGATATTCACCAGTTTATAAAAAAAACCGCAAATAAACTTTTCTTTTTCTTTCTTTTGGTAAATATCCCGTCTTCTAGTTATAATAACTTTTCTTGGATGGGGAATAGTCTTTAATTTGTAACTTTATTTTATGCGACATGGAAATTTAAAGTGTCTTCCTATTACGGTTCAAAACATACAGCCCTGTGACGAATGGACGGAGGGGTAGTTCCGTTAGAACCCTTTGGTTACGGATCTCTAAAAATCGCTATGTTATTAGATTTGTCAGTTTTGAAATATGTATTTGATACGGCTGCAACTAGTATTTACTTTGAAGCACCAATTATCAAGTTTTCAGCTGTATATGGGCGTGAGAATGAGATCATTATGACGGAGATATCGATCGTTTTATGACTAGCTTTTCAATAAAAAAAATTATACTCATTCACTTTATCCCAATAACACAACAGCCGTATGTAATTCTGTGACCTATCAGCTGTTAGCCGCGTGACGCCGTTCTGTCTCATTACTATCGTACCGTGCAACAGTGGATAGGCAGAGCACCCGCGCGGCTCGCGATTCCTAAAAGCGAAATCGTTCAAGTTCTTAAAAAGTTACAATCAGGCGAAGTTACTTTTGCATTATACTCCGTTAGCTCGCAGGTTTGTCTGCGACGAGTTACTTGGAAGAGGCTTATGTCTTTTGTCAAATACCAGACTACATAAAGGCAGAATTGATTGTTTTTATGTTTAAGAAATATACCATAACATTAACAGTAATCCCCGAAGAATTAGGCAGAGGTGTACCTAATAGTATATACCGTTTCGCCGGTTATGTTTAAGTCCCATGTAATAGGGGGCTAGCCTATTGCCATCATCATCATAATCATCATTTCAGCCGAAAGACGTCCACTGCTGGACATAGGCCTCCCCCAAGTATCGCCACAATGACCGGTCCCGTGCGACTCGCATCCAGCGGATCCCTGCAACCTTCACCAGGTCATCGGTCCACCTATTGCCATCGCCATCAACCGGACACAAACCCAGACTCCGTGGCTGCTACTAAGAAATTCCTGATAGAAAAACCCAATAACAGTATGCCGGACCCGGGGATCGAACCCAGGACCTCATGCTCAGCAGTTGCACTTGTGACCACTGTACCAACGAGGCAGTCACACAAAATAACTTAAAAAAAAAACGATGGTTAGCACATGGTCCCAATTTGGTATCATTGACATCTGTTTCGGAAACTTATCATATCATGATGTCACCTTCGTACACTGCATCTGTCCTAAGTTCGCCTAAGTTAAGGCGCAAACCCACCGCGGCGCACGCTGTGCACGGGCACGCGGCGCACTTTAGCTGCGTCGATTCATTTGTTTGACGACGTGGGTGTACGTTTCCACTGCAGTACACACTACACACCCACAATTATATACAGCTGTAGGGTGCGTGGTCCACCGCGGCATAATATTCGTGTATAGAGTTGACAGCGTTGAGCTATGTGAGCGCCTTATTCGAGCAAGCCACGCATGTGCTAATGACGTCATTTGATGCATAGCGTGTTCGTGGTTTGCGGTGGACATAATCACATACATTTTCTTGCAATGCGAAGCTTAACACACGTGCGCGTGCGTAGCCTATCCGTGCGCCGCGGTGGGTTTGCGCCTTTTTCCGTTGTCTAACCACGTGAAAAAAAAAAACGAATTTAAAGAGATATAGTCGTACTAATATTATTTTCAATTTTTTTAATTATTTAACGACTAATTGTGATAGCTCGGCTAATATAAATGATATAAATATAATTTATAGCCTGTAGCACCCACGAATAATGTAGCTTTCTGCCAGTGAAAGATTTATTAGAATTGGATCATTAGTTCCGGAGATTACCTACATAATATTAGTAAAAAGAGTAGACCGAGCGCTGTGCTCAATTAGCCCAAAAGACTTATTTAATAATTTATAAGAAACATTTTTATTATTATTATAAACCTACTAGCTGTTCACGGCATGTGTTGCAATGCACCTTTTTCCTACTACCTACCTACTGCCTACCTACTACCTACCTACCTATTACGTACCTACTGCCTACCTACTACCTACCTACTACCTACCTACTACCTACCTACTACCTACCTACTACCTACCTACTACCTACCTACTACCTACCTACTACCTACCTACTACCTACCTACTACCTACCTACTACCTACCTACTACCTACCTACTACCTACCTACTACCTACCTACTACCTACCTACTACCTACCTACCTACTACCTACCTACTACCTACCTACTACCTACCTACTACCTACCTACCTACCTACCTACTACCTACCTTCCACCTACCTACTACTTACTACCTACCTAAGAACCTTGTCCTGACAGTAACAAACAGAATAACAACAGAATTAGCGAAATCGGTTCAGCCGCTCTCGAGATTTGAGCTTAGCAGCAAATTCAGGGATTCCTTTTTATATTATAGATATTGTCCCACTGCAGGACAAAGACCTTCCCTCCTTCCACATTTGGCGGTCTAGTGCAATTGTAGGCCAATCCTTTGCGAAAGAGTCCAGCTCATCACGCCATGTCCTAAGAAACATACACTCAAAAAAAAAAAAACTGCCCATTTTCTTGCTGACTTTTGGTATTACTCAACAAGTTAAGGCCAGTCTATTAACCTTCTGAACGCCAGAGTATAAACGCACGCGCGTACCCACCACGCCAAGCCATAATTTCACCTACCATTTTGTCAGATATTTGTGTCGTTTGGCGTACATTGCACACGCTTGCTTGTCACGAATATATCACTACTAGCGACCCGCCCGGCTTCGCACGGGTGCAATATAAAGGGTGTAAATAATAGACCCTTAACATAACCGAACGGCACTTGTTCTCCCCATCATTGCGATCATTTTTTTGTTCTAGACCATACCTGGAAACCTTCTAGTTACGGAGATATTAGGGGTCAAAGTTCCAACTTTTTCACAAGTTATTTTTTTAAATACACGTTTTTAAAGTAAGATTTTGACTTTACACACCTCCACGACCCCCGTACTATTCAATCCATCCATCAGCACAATGCTTTGAGTGCTTTCCATCCAGTCCTACCGTAAAACGTGATTTTTCACCCCAAAAAACAAACTCTATTCCCAGCAATAATTTTTGCGTAAACTTACTTAGTTTGATGTACAGAATGCTTGGTTGACGGCTATGTGATGGGTCTGTTTACACCCTGTTTTTATTATTGTTACATTATTCCTAATTAAATTTAAACATATAATTTATATATATTGTTGTAAACCTTCCTCTTGAATCGCTCTATCTATTAAAAAAAACCGCATCAAAATCCGTTGCGTAGTTTTAAAGATCTAACCATACATAGGGACAGAGGAAGCGACTTTGTTTTATACTATGTAGATAATGATGGCGTTCAAAAGCTTAAAAATCTTTTTCTGTAGCTTCCACGGTTAAGGTGCCTGGTCTTACTGCCCCATCTCAAAAATCTATCACACTTCGCTATCATTTCAGCTGAAAGACGTCCACTGCTGGACATAGGCCTCCCCCAAGTGTCGCCACATTGACCGGTCCCGTGCGTCTCGCATCCAGCGAATCCCTGTCAACACTACACAGTATAAAACAAAGTCGCTTCCCGCTATCTGTCTGTCCCTATGTATGCTTAGATCTTTAAAATTTGATGCGGTTTTTTTTTAATAGATAGAGCGATTCAAGAGGATTTATATGTATATATTGCACCCGTGCAAAGCCGGGGCGGGTTGCTAGTTATCTTCTAAACAAATTAAACAAACACCTAATTAAGTGATAAAATGAATGCTCTACGAGAAATTAAACACAAGTACTTACTTCGAAAGACACTCGTCTCTCAACGATTGATTATTTTCATCTTAAGGAATTAATTACGTACACTATGTGCGACGGAGATTGGCCGCTGCGTAATTTTATTTAAAATACTTAGGTCGTCATCATCTGTCGATTTTTGTTTCGAAGCACAAGTCTTCAATGCCATGTATACAGGTTGTAAACAGACCCTTCACGAAGCCGTCAACTAAGCATTCTGTACATCAAACTAAGTAACTTTACGCAAAAATTATTGCTGGGAATCGACTTTTATCCCTTGGTAAGACTGGTTGTCAGACTTTGGGCCACTGACTACCTAACGACTGTCAAAGATCTACAAATGACAGCCGGGACCAACGGCTTAACGTGCTTTCCGAGTCACGGAGCAAACTCGGTATGTAATGGGCGGTCATCCATCCACAAACCAACCTAGGCAAGCACGGCTTAACCTAAAGATCGACCCGAGCGGCGGCCATAGTTCAAATATTAATAGTTAAACATGACCAAGTTTATAGTTGGACACCTTTTTCAATTATCATTTATGCCATTTGCAAGTTTTGCCCAAATGTATCTTCCGATACCGTTATAATATTAATAACACGTGCGGCTCGCGACATAGGAGTAAACTTGAGGAGGTGGAAATGAAAAATAGTGGTGTGGTGAAATGGTAAATTTTAAATTCATCGTATTTAAGAGTGAGAATAGAAGGCTCACATCATCATTACTCTCCCGCCCTGAGGTCGGCGCAGTATTTTTTCATACTTCCCTATTTCTCGTCATCTCAATAGTGACCTCCTTTTTATCAGTGGCGAAGGTTCCATACAACTCGATTCCTACCGGATTCCCTTTGAAAATTGGCACAATCATTATTCTACAGTCAAACAATATAATCACATTAAAGATATGTACTCCGTCTTACCTTTTACAAAAATTGACCCTTCGCTACTGCTTTCTAGCCATATCATCCTTCACACAGTCCAACCTTTGTTTCTTTGATCTTCCCCAACTCATAGCTACGAAACTTAAAAATCGGGAAAGAGTAACATCTGAAACCTTAAAAAGCTCTTAAAAAGCTTTAACATTTCCAAAAATAATATCCTTGTAATAGCCAGTGATCACATGGCAAGAATTTACATCCAAACTATAAAACAGCTTACAGCACTAGACGGAAAATAATTAAATTTTAAAATTTTGAAAACCCCCATCGCAACAAAGAAAAGCGAACAAACATTTGAAAAGTCAATAAAATGGCTGAGCCGGTTTTGATAAAACATGTCTAATTGTAATATACACATCATGCCCTTTCATTTGATACCCCACTTGGGTATATTTGAAAATATTCGATTATCCGTACCCATTTTCATCCCCCATATCTAGTAAATGGCTGCACCGATTTTGAAAAAAACGTATCTAAGAACCATCGCCAAGAAACTAGCTTTCAAATAAAAAAAACTGCATCCAAATCGGTTGACTCGTTTAAGAGCTACGGTGCCACACATACACACACACATTGCGGTCAAACTTATAACACCCCTCTTTTTGCGTCGGAGGATAAAAACATATTACAGCACAACACGAAAAAAAAAACATTTCGACTCGTATACTTTATTTAAATGATCAATTCACGAACTCGAATAATAATAAAAACAACATCAGAGCGCTTGCCAAAAACACTATCGGAATGACAACGGGAAAATATCAGTTCGTTGGTGATATGCAAAGTTATAAATATACGTTTTTATCTTAAATATTTCATTTATATACAACATTAGTTTTAGTATATGCGAAACCTGAATATAGTTTGTTCAGAATAAGTAACTGAATCGATTCCAATCATTTTTAAACCATGTTATATTTTGTCCCAAAAATATTTAAAAAAAGTTACAAGTTGGACACCGAGCGACATTAAGTACCTATCGCAATAATTTAGGTACCTACTGCCAAATTATTATTATCAATGAGCTCAAGACGACGCTGGAGGCGCGCACGCGCTGCGTGGTGAACACGTTTTTGCGCGGATAACAAGGTAACAGAACAAGCTTATAACTTTGTGATTTTTAATGATACAGTTTTGAAATTTTGTACATAGATTATTTACATAGAAATACTAGACAGGTGTTTCAGGTTTCGCATATACTAAAACTAAGGTTATATATCTTCTACTATCTGATAGAATCCAATTAGCTACGCATTAACCTTTTGAACGCCATCGTCACATATACGTGACAACCAAGTGCGTGCCCTTTACTCCAAACGACACAAATATGTGACGAAATTGTGGCTTGGCGTGGAGGGCATGCGCTTCCTTAATGCTCTGGCGTTGAAAAGGTTAAATAGCGTCCACAAGTAGGAATACTATCATCATATGCCTTGCCGATTTCTAACTATGTTGGGGTGGCTTCTAGGACCTAACTTCGAGGAGCTCGTGGCTAAATATTAACCTCTGCTTGGGTTTAGAGCAGCGGTGGCCCAGTGGTGAGACCCCGAGAGAGGAGAGAGGAGAGGAGAGGAGTAAGTCGTGGGTTCGAACCCAGCCAGGCGCATTACTTTGTGTAAGTTATTTCATCACCACTGCTCTCAAAACGGTGAAGGAAAACATCGTGAGGAAACCGGCATGTCCTAGAACTAAAAATTCGAAGACATGTGACATCTACCAACCCGCACTGGGCCCGCGTGGTGGATTATAGCCCATTCCCTCTCATAGAGAGGAGGCCTGCGTCCCAGCAGTGGGAACATTAATAGGCTGATTATGCTATGCTTGGGTTGGTTGGTATTCAGATTAAACCACGCTGGCCTAGTTTGGTCCGCGGATGTCTGACCACCCATTACATACCGAGTTCCTTCCGTGCCCCGGAAAGCACGTTAAGCCGCTGGTCCCGGCTGTCAATTGTAGAACTTTGGCAGTCGTTACAGGTAGTCAGTGTCCCGAAAGGCTTAGTAGTATAGACTTTAAATTCTGTGTGCACGATTTGATATCGTTTAAAGATTGTAAAATCCGTTCCGATCCGATGCGATGAGAGCCGTTTGGTGGAAATCCAAGCTTTCATTTTCGACCCGTACACTCTCCGGGAGCTCTCCTCCGTGACGTCTCAAAAACCCCGACATGGGACGGAGAGCAAGTGAGGAACATCGAGGCTAGAAGAGTGCTACTACGATGAAATATTTCGATGTAAGGGAGGGTTTAGAGGGATGTACTGAGTACACCACTGTGTACTGTTCTGAGTACGTGGTAAACACTACGGCTCAGCGCAGACAGAACGGAGCGCAGCGGAGGGGATTTTATTAACGCACTTAAAAATAAACTTTAAAATTATTACAATAAAGTGCATAAATGCTTGAACCTGACAAAAAATGCTCGCGCATCCTCGATCGCATATGCGATCCGTAAAGAAAATGCCCGAGACCGCGCGGGGATTATTCCTCTCTGTCTGCGCTGACCCTACTTCTCTATTACTTGTGATCTCAGCAGTCACCTCCTTTCTAGCCATATCATCCTTCACACAGTCCATCCATCGTTTCTCTGGTCTTCCTCTACTTTTATAGAAAATTCCTATCAACAACCACAAAAAAATCGTTCTGGTATTATTTGAAACTAGCTGTGCCCCGCTTCTGACGTGTTTTATTTTTGCTGGGCTCCTATTGGTCGTAGCGTGATGTTATATAGCCTATAGCCTTCCTCGATAAATTGACTCATCATCATCATCATCATCATTTCAGCCGAAAGACGTCCACTGCTGGACATAGGCCTCCCCCAAGTGTCGCTACATTGACCGATCCCGTGCGTCTCGCATCCAGCGGATCCCCACAACCTTTACCAGGTCATCGGTCCACCTAGTGGGAGGCCTTCCAACGCGACGTCTTCCAGTTCGCGGTCGCCACTCCAGAACTTTCCGGCCCCATCGGCCATCCGATAAATTGACTATCCAACACTAAAAGAATATTTCAATTCGAACCAGTAGTTCCTGAGATAATATCGAGCGAGTAGGCATGTAGAATTTATCGATGCTTCGATAAAAACCCGATAATTGGATGTTTCTGGCCTCACTAATCGGTATATTATCGGATCATGAATGAAAATACTACTAACGACCGCATGGGTGAAACTCTCAGACATTCAGGCATCAGATAAATTCGTAAAGAAAGCGAAGAAATCAACTATCATTAAATAAAATCTTCACGAAATATTTATGTTTTTACGATTCGCGTCTAAACTAGCGTATCCCAGCAGTGTGCACATTATTAACAGACTGTTGATAATGTGCCCACTGCTGGGACACGGCTCCTCTCTAGGAGAAGGAGTGGGCCATTATCGAGTACGCGGGTCCATTGCGAGTCTGTAATGATCTATGTATTAGGTCTTTACCTATGAAATAGGAGATTTGTATGATTTTTTTTTGTATTTTTATTATCCTTTCGATTTGACGCAAGTGCTTCAATGTCGTTTTGACACTAACTCCAAGGCCCGCAGCAAGCTCAGCCGTAGATTGAGTTGGATCCGTTTCCACTACCGCCTTCAATTCGTCGTTGACGACAATGGTTACCGGCCGACCGCGAGGCTTATTCTTAAACTCAAAATTTCCAGATTTAAAACGATTGAACTAATAATGGACCGTGTTTATGCGAGCAGTGTTAGGCCCGTACACGTCGTTACTGTTTCGTGTTGTTTGCTCAGCGGTATGTCCACGTAGGAACTCATATTCGAAAATTGTACGAATTTTCAGTTTATCCATGGCGCCAAAAACTACCCCAATTTCACAAAAACAAAAAACTACCTAAAAACAAATGGCTGAATTTGAAATTAAAAGAACACGGCTTTCGAATAAAGGACATTGAGCAAGTTACTATGGCACTTGGTTGCGCAACTTTTGACACAGTATAGTAATGAAAATTAGACACAAAAAAGGGGTAGTGTCATACTTTAAAACAAGGTTAAATTCAAAATTTAATATTGTGGGGTTTTTGAAAAAAAAACAAAAAAGTCAATGTTAAAAACAATATTCTCGGCTTACCGAGTTAACACGGTAAACAGAAAACACCAATTTGTTTGACATTTCATCGAATAGTGTTGTGGCACGACAATGGACTACGGCGTCATAACATTATAGATTAAGATATAATCTGTTTTATTTTTGCCTAGAAATTGCTTTAAACGAAAAAAATAGTAACATAATTAAAGAATAATAATAATGACAACTCTTAATACTTTTTAGTTGCAAATGTAGATTATTTTGTTGTTCCACGATTTATGTTAATGTTTAATCGATCGATTATAATTGAAAAAGGAGTCGCTTCACTATAATGTAAAAAATGACTACTTATTGTATTAAATACTAATTAAAATTATATTAGAAACCCCACAAATTATTTAAATGAATTTAACTCGAAAATTGATTAAAATAATATTATGAATCATACATTAACTCAAATGGCCATACGCGTCAAAACAGTGAATCTATAAGTGCTCAATCTCCTTTATTTGAATTTCGAATTGCGCGCCAATCCACAGATAATTAATTCTGAAAATTCTGGTTATTAAATCTCCAATTACATAGGTAAAGACCTATTATATTGAAAAGTAATGTACAAATATTTTAACTGGAAGACGTTGCGTTGGAAGGCCTCCCACTAGGTGGACCGATGACCTGGTGAAGGTTGCAGGGATCCGCTGGATGCGAGTCGCACGGGACCGGTCAATGTGGCGACACTTGGGGGAGGCCTATGTCCAGCAGTGGACGTCTATCGGCTGAAATGATGATGATGATGATGGGTATTGAGAAACACAGCAAGAAGAGAACCCACGATACTTTTGCCAAGCTACATAAAGTACTTAGTCGTCCTTGGCGTAAATGCCAGTGATCGAAGACCTTTGACTGTCGTCACGGTTACTCAGAACTCCAAAGGTCTGACATCCAGCCTTACCAAGCGCACAGCAGCTTGACCAAGGTACTACAGCGACAGGCGATCGTAGTCCAAAGTATGCTGCGACACGCGATCGTCTCCGTCCTCCTGTCGTCGTATACGATCCTATGAAATGAAACTATTTGACTAGGCGTATAAACGGATATGTTCGCAAGTGACGGTACGGGGCCGATCGTATGCGTCCATATCCTGCCGGACGCGATCGGCTGTCGCCAAATCCTTTCTGATCCGTGAGGTGGAAATCATCCTTCAGAGGTCCCTGTCCCGCCCATTCTCTCTCATAGAGAGGAGGCCTGCGTCCCAGCAGTGGGAACATTAATAGGCTGATTATGCTATGCTATGTTATTTATTTTGTACCCTATCACAAAGTTTTCTTATTTAACCCAAAGGTTGACTGGTAGAGAATGCCTTGTGGCATTAAGCCCGCCTATGTATCACTATTGTACATGAAGTTTAGATAAATAAATATTATTATTTCGTAAGCCACTCCGCTCCAAACAGACTAGACAAAATAATGAACGCGGAGGCAGAGCGACCGTTGCCAAAAACAAGAGTAGGTGAGAAAACATAGGAAAATCCCGGGTTTGGACGAGCTAAATATATAACACATTAGATATGTTATTCACGAGCTAAATGTGGTAACGTGTGGTTCCTGTTTTGTTTGACGAGCTGGGAATTGTCTAGCTTTTGCCCCTGACTACGCTCGCGTGGAGGTCGGAGACTATACCACGGGAACGTCTTCATTCATCATCATCAACGTCTTACGGGGATAAAAAATTATGATAAACTTATACTGTCACTTACGGGATATCTTCCGTGATTGTTCATTATTTTGAGCTCTCGATATTTCGGCGCTGTTGCAAGCGCCATGATCGGGGCTGACTGGAGAATGCGGGTGGATGGAAAAAATACTGAACAGTCACGGAAGATATCCCATAAGTGACAGTATAAGTTTAGTTACAAACCGTGAAAGCTCATGAACGAGATGGAAATTGCCTTGTTTGATGGTAGGTCAAATCAACATAATACAAATAAATAAAATTTAAGTGTCTGTTTGGAATATCTAAATAACAGTTTTTTACTGAATTTATATGAAGTATATACGGTAGTTATAAAAATAAAAGAATTAAACAAAAAAAAACAGTCTATTTGTTCCGGATAATCTCCGAAACAGCTGGACTTTTACTGGCTGATGTTATAAGGAGTAACTTAGGCTACTTTTATTTTAGAAACGAATTAGGGTTCCGTCCAAAACAATTAAAACCCATATAATTGTTAACAAAATCCGATTGAAATAGGGTAGCTATATTTTTATAATAATTTCACGGGTCGCGGTAACAGCCAGTGTATATATTTGTCATCGTTGAAGGACCGTCTACTCTTGTTTACTATTCCTTATCAGCGATGAGCAGCGAGTCATTGCAGAGATCAGCATTACTTATAGTTATGTTGTAAACATTCTGTAATCTATGCTTGTTAGTCATTTTTAGGTCCTAGTGATGTTTTAGGAAAAATATGTATAAATCCTCTAATTACTACGCCTATAGACCGACCGCTTTAATGAGTCCTCCGCCTTGCCCCATCAAAGGCACATTAAGCGTCCACAAAGTCCTAACAATATCCCACAAGTTATTTGCTTTAAAATTACCATAATCCACGTAGGTATTACGAGACTAATTGAACCAATACGTGATCAACCTTCAGAATATTCCATTTAAATTGATAGCTTCGCGAAGGCTCATTAGAGCGGTCGGTCTATAGTGTACGTAAACAACTAAAACTGCGGTTTTGGATTTTCAACTTTAATTCAAAGTCGGTTTTCATGGTTCCGTAGGCTTGATGGCTATAACGGAACCCTTATAGTTTCGTCTTGTCTGTCCGTTCGTCTGTATGTCACAGCCATTTCACTCCGAGACTGTTGGCTGTTGATAGTTGAAATTTGAAGAATACTGTGTCTTCTATGAACCGCTACACAAATGAAAACGTGAAATTATGTAAAAATTAAAAATAGGGGTGGCTCTCCATACGTGTAAAGGTGTTACCACACCAATCGATCGATCGAGCGATGGTAGAAATGACGACGATCGATCAATTGGTCACTTTTAGATTGAATTTATAAGTTAAGATTTCATGGTTTTCCATTCATTTAAATTATCATGTTTGTCAGAGAGATTTGTTCCTTATGATTGACCCTAGATCGATTGATGCCATAAAAATACAGGGTGTTATTTTTTTGGAATTTAACCGATGTCGATTCCCGAGTGTGGCAAGCGAATTTTCGAAAATCTTTGAATGCAGATTTATTTCTTTTAAAAAATAAAGGAATGTTTCCTTTGAGTAAAATTTTCTATCACCAGTATTTAAAGTACTTTCCCTCCAGGTGGCGTTGAAAAAATCCACCTTGTATAACTGTGTGGGATGTCTATTCATAAGTCAGAAGCACGACTCTCGAATTATAATTTCATAATTATATCAGTTCACTGCTGGACAATTGTACATAGGCCTCTCCCAAAGTACGATACTTTTTATCCCAATAGTTCGTCCCCTGGGATAACATACGTCCTTCAAACGGACAAAGCCGGGGGCAACAGTGAGTCAACTATACACCCAAGTTGTTTACTATTCTTTATCATAGCGGAACAGTGAAGCTTACTGGCCACTACTAATCGATAACGTTGTCGTTGATAGCTCTGTTTATACATATGTGTTTTTATTATATATTTACTATTTACCTTATCATGTTTGTTACTGGCACTCTGGAGCAGGGGAATGAAGTAGAATGATGCTTTATACAACATTAGTTTTAGTATAATATGCGAAACCTGAGACAAGTATCAAGTATTTTTATGTAAAGAATCTATGTTCAAAATTTCAAAACTTTATCATGAAAAATCACAAAGTTATAAGCTTGTTCTGTTACCTGGTTGTCCGCACAAAAACTTGGTCACCACGCGGCGCCCCCGCTCGCGCGCCTCCGGCGTCGTCTTGAGCTCATTGTTAATATTAATTTGGCAGTAGGTACCTAAATGATTGCGATAGGTACTTATACAACTTGTAGCCTTTTTTTAAATATTTTGGGACAAATATAACATAGTTTAAAAATTATTGGAATCGATTCAGTTACTTATTCTGAACAAACTATATTCAGGTTTCGCATATACTAAAAATAATGTTGTAGAGAAGCTTGCTTTAATGCCAAATTGCGGCTGAATTTTGAGACTTCAGTTAAACTATTTATTCTGTGACTTCAGTTCGTTTTTTAGTTAGCCTTCAACATAACATCACGCCTGTAATCCCGGAAGGTTTAGGCAGAGGTGTAACAAGTAGCCCCCTACATTCCGCCAGTTATGTTTAAGTCCCTTGTAATAGGGGCGAGCCTTTTGCCATCGAGCCGGGCACAAATCTAGACTACGTGGCTACTGAGAAATTCTTGATGGAAAAACTCAATAACATTTTGCCAGACCCGGGAATCGAACCCAGGACCTCATGCTCAGCAGTAGCCTTTGCGACCACTAGACTAACTAGGCAGTAGGCTTCGTAATCGCAAAATGATATCCCGGGAAATAAGCATGCGTAGCTTGGGCGGGTCGTAAGTATTAGTAATAGGTACCTATGTAATTGGAGATTTAATAACCAGCATTTTCAGGTTTAATTATCTGTGGATTGGCGCGCAATTCGAAATTCAAATAAATTTTATTCGAAAGCCTGTTCTTTTAATTTCAAATTCAGTCATTTGTTTTTAGATAGTTTTTTGTATTTGGGAAATTGTGGTAGTTATTGGCGCCATGGATAAACTGAAAATTCGTACAATTTTCGAATATGAGTTCCTACGTGGACATACCGCTGAGCAAACAACACGAAACATTAACGACGTGTACGGGCCTAACACTGCTTGCATAAACACGGTCCATTATTAGTGCCATCGTTTTAAATCTGGAAATTTTGTGTTGAAGAATGAGCCTCGCGGTCGGCCGGTAACTATTGTCGACAACGACGAATGGAAGGCGGTAGTGGAAACGGATCCAACTCAATCTACGGCTGAGCTTGCTGCAGGCCTTGGAGTTAGTGTCAAAACGACATTGAAGCACTTGCGTCAAATCGGAAAGATAAAAAACTAGACAAGATAAAAAAAAAATACATTTTTTTTTGTTTTTAAAATTTTCATACAAATCTCCAATTTCATAGGTAAAGACCTAATATGTAGAAGTTCTATTCTCAAGGCCACAAATTATATTTTATTCAGCATACAGCCTGACATCATCATCTGCCTAGCCTTTTTTCCCAACTATATTAGGGTCGGCTTCCAGTCTAACCGAATACAGCTGAATACCAGTATTTTACATGGAGCGACATCTGACCTCCACAACCTAGTTAGTACTGGGTAATACGGTAACCCTTGGTAAGACTGGTTGTCAGACTTTTTGGGCCACTGACTACCTGTAACGACTGTCAAAGATCTACAAATGACAGCCGGGACCAACGGCTTAACGTGTTTTCCGAGGCATACTCTCTGACACTGATCTGCAAATTGCAAAAAAACGGAATTTCGTGAGCTGCCCTGGCGCTTCCACCTCAATAGTTCGTACCGTTAAAGACAAACATGAAACAGTACAAAATATTCCGTTATTTACTACGTAATCTTAGAAATCACACGTGACATTCGATAACAGCTGTGAGTCCGTATTGTGTGCTTAATCTACGAAATATGTGTCAATGTCAACGGTAACCGATAAAAATTGTGTTGATAGGTTGTTAGTATACTGGAGGTATCTTAACAACGATTTTCTGATTGAGTTTTTGATTTTAGCCTACCGTGTTCATTGATGATAGATAAATCTAATAATCTCACTAATTTAGGTCCAGTTGAAAACCAGCGTCGGGTACTAGTTGGCCGGCATTTTGCTGAACTGGGCCTATTTGGCGTAGCCGTGAGGCATACAGTGTAACACTATTTTATTTTTTTGTTTAGATTTAAGTTTTTATTTTTTTGTTTTTTATTTGTTATTCAGGGTTATTTGTAAAACACCAACAACCTCGCAGGAGTAGATAACTAACATCATAAACAACAACATTTGTTCTACGACTTTTCCGAAAACAGACAAAAAAAATTCAACTCTCCATACATATGTCCGAACAGCTGATCGAGTTTTGTATGAAAAGTTGTTTTTTTTTTGTCTGTTTTCGGAAAAGCCGTAGAACAAATGTTGTTGTTTATGATGTTAGTAATCTACTCCTGCGAGGTTGTTGGTGTTTTACAAATAACCCTGTACCTATATTTTTTTTTTTTTATGGTGTGTGCACTTGTGGCATGTGCCAAATAAATGTATTTTCTTTCTTTCTCTTTTTCCTAATAGCGAATTTTTTTTTCCTTTTTTATAAGCTTGTTTAAAAAAAGAAAGATTAATTTATGCTTAAAAAAAGAAAGATTAATTTTAGCTTCGCATCCGTGCATAGCGGGATCGCAGTGCACTATCTTAACTACATAAACTTAGTTGGCAGAAAGGGGTATGTCACCACCGAACACGTTATCAGATTGAGTTTGCCACGGGTCACGGTGTGTTGTATCAACTGATACCGTGATCCGATTTTCTCGAAAAATGTATTAATGTTTTTACCCACTTATTACGATATCTGTGGCTACAAGAAGAAAAAACCGAAACTGATCACGGTATCAGTGGATACAACTCGCCGTGATCCGATGCCTGAGAGATATTTCTCGACGGCATGTAAAGCCAAGACTGAGGCCCATGGCTGGCATAAAAATTCGGACACCAGGCAACATGACCAAACCATCTAAGCATTTTCGTACTAAGAATGGAAAATCCGTCTAGTTTTTAGACTGATGTATCCTGCTTATGCGTACGAAGTTTCATTAAAATCGGTTCAGTCATTTAGAGAAAAAATCACTTGAAATGCCGTAAGACGTTAACGCTCTTAAACTAACAACAATACAAAAGCTAACATCTATATAAAAAAAAAAACAATAATTTACCTGAAACAAACAACACAAAGGACTGAAGATTTTTTCAGCATCATTTTAATCACTCGTGTTTCTCAGAACTGTTGCTTCATATAATTAGTTTGGCAAGCTCGCTTGTAGACGTTGCAACAAACGAATGATCAGTTTAAAGTCTATTCAAATCTTGAATTCCTACTGAAGTTGCCCATTTAAACGAATATGAACTCTAAACTTGTGTGAATTAAATTCATTCTACAATACTAAAAAAGAAAGACAATGTCGTGAGGTAAGTTTTGAGTGCGAATGGCTATAAGAGTAGAGGAAGACTAAAGAAATCGATGGATGGACTGTGTGAAGGATGATATGGCTAGAAAGGAGGTGTCTGGTGAGATGACGAGTATTTGAGAAGAAGGCCATCTGCCCGACCCCAAATAAATTAGGATAAGGGCAAGAGAATTATTAATAACTATTACAAAAGTTTGAAAGTGGCGTCGGTGACTGAAAAGTTGTGTGGTAATCGGATGTCGTGGTATGGGCATGTGATGCGGAGGAATGAGGAAAATGTTGTGAGGAAAGTTTTGAGTATGAATGTGGATGGGTATATGAGTAGAGGAAGGCCAAAGAAACGATGGATGGACTGTGTGAAGAATGATATGGCAAGAAAGGAGGTGTCTGATGAGATGACGAGTAATAGAGAACCGACCCCCAATGAATTGGCATAAGGGCAAGAGAATGATGATATTACAAACGTTTGAAGTTGTAGATCAAACTGAACTGTATGTCTAAGTTTTAAAGTTGTTTTTTCAGTAACACATATTTGTTTACATATTTGTAAACTAAATCACGAACGAAGTATATAAGTACTTTTGTGTTAGAGTTGCGTGCGTACTAGATGATGTGTCCTGTCACGCATATACTCGTATACTACATATTTATAAAGATGTAAAGGTGGGTCAGACAATAAAGGTGTTATAGAAGTTTTACTCGGGACTATGGCATAGTAATATAGTATACTTCTCCTGGTATTCTCTTCCCGTGACAGCTGGGTCACGTGATTGGCCCAAGAATACGTCATCAGTTGCGATGCTGTCGATGTGTTGCCACGGTGTGTGATTGAATTACCCGAGCAAAATGCATTTTTTTAACTTAACAAAGCAATTATGAACTAATAATTCAATATGTAAATTTATTTAAAACCAAATAGATGAATCACAAGTGTTACTAAATAGTTAAGCTAGTAAGTAATTTATTTTATTTTCATTCACTAAATGAGAGTCCCTAAATTTGCTGAAAAGGACAATCAATGGTAACACTTATCGTGACGTAGTCTTGGGCCATCGTGGGAAGAGAATACCAGGCGAAGTATATTATTACAGTATGCTCGGTACATATAAATCAGACGACATTCCACAACATCACGCCTCTAATCCCCGAAAGATTAGGCAGAGATGTACCCACATTTTGGTCCCATGTAATACGGGGCGAGCCTATTATCATGTCCATCTATACTCAGTGGCTGCTACTGAGAAATTCCTGCTGGAAATCAATAACAATTTGGCCGACCAGGGAATCTAACCTTGGATCTCGTGTTCTGCAGTCGCTCTTGCAACCAACGAGTCCGTCCACGGTGAAGATACAAAATTTAACAATCTCCGGAAACCATTATGTGGTTCATCATTGAACTTTGAAAGGGTTATTTTCTAATCACCTCATCTTCTGTTTTAGTTATGAGCTGGAAGAGTTAAACACCGAAAGAAAGAAAATACATTTATTTGGCACATACCACAAGTGCACACAGTATAAAAAAATTAATATATAACAAATAAAAACAAAAAATTAAAAAACTTATAACCTAAACAAACAAAAAAATAATAGTGTGACACTGTGTGTCACACAGCTGCGCCAAATAGGCCCAGTTCAGCAAAATGCCGGACAACTAGTGCCCGACGCTTTTTTTTTTTTTTTTTTTTCCCGGATGGGAAATCATCAAATGACCCCCTCCCACTCTGGGCGGAGCGGAAGGGAGTGTCAGACTTGTACTGACTAAAACCCATCCATGTTCCTTCTTTGCCCTTTGTGTTCCTGGGCCACAGTATCTCTTTCGAACAGTCCCGCAGCCCTGGCAGGCATCGGCCCTTGCGGACCCTTACTTATTTGCTGACATCTCTTTGAGGCGCACGTGGAACACGAACACGCCGTCGATACGGCCTGTCGTCATAAGACGGCCGGACGGCGAGCTGGCCCATAACTCGACGTCCACAGGCCCGCGCCTACGGTGGCCGGGAGCCACCACGTGACCCCCAACGCCCAGGGCGTCTCCCGCGGTGACTGGGACGTGAGGTTCTTTCCCTCTCACGTCCCGCCACCTCCTTCACTAGCATGACTGCTTCACAGAAGGAGGTGACGGCTTCCCATTCCCTCTCGCTCCGGACCATGGCTTGAACCAAGGCCGGACGCGAGAGATCGCCGCCGCCAATCGCCGCTACAAGGACACGGCGGTGCTCCGCCCAAGCGGGGCAGACCTCCACGGTGTGCTCCACCGTGTCCTCCGGACGATCCTCGCAGTGGAAACACCCGGGCGTTTCCTCCCGCCCGAAGTGCCCGACGCTGGCTTTCAACTAGACCTGAATTAGTGAGGTTATGGATGTGAAGCAGTTTTATAATTTGTGTCAATGGTGGTGGTGAATGGATACTTAAATATGAGAAATAGATCTGCATACAACAAAAAAAAACATAAACAAACAATAAAATAAACTAGAGTGACTAAATGAAAGTACAAAACAAAAAATGTTTTCATAAAATGTATAAAAATGTATTCAATAAAATGTATTCATTGCTTGAATCAAACGCTATTTGCGAATTTCCTCGCCCAACGTCCCGATTCGTTGCACAAGGTTTTTGGCCCACAAATTGGGGTATTCCTCTAAGCGCAACTAAATTATTCCTCGAAGCGCAACCATTAGTTGCGCTCACAAATTCAAATTAAAAATATTGTATGTTTATTCCTCAAGGCGCTACCATGATTGAAAACAAATTTATGAATGCATCATACTCCTCTCTATTTTCCATCATGGTTGCGCTGCCAGTGCAGTCAATTCTGTGGAAGTGACGGAAGTATTGGACCTCTAAAGAATCTTATCATCGACGTGAAGAAAAACTTATAGACGTTCCGAAAAGCGCTCTTATTTGGTGGTTGAAAAGCATTCGAATGTCGATCCGTCGCCAATGCTTGGCGGGCTGGCGGCAGAAATAGGTTGACCGAGAAATGGGTTTAAAATAAACCTTCACTTGACCTTTGAGCGTATTTACCCGACCGCCGCTGCTGCTTAAGTGGCAGTGGGCAGGGCACATTGCTCGCAGAACGGATGGTCGATGGGGCCGAAAAGTTCTGGTGATCGCGAACCGGAAGACGTTGCGTTGGAAGGCCTCCCACTAGGTGGACCGATGACCTGGTGAAGGTTGCAGGGATTCGCTGGATGCGAGACGCACGGGACCGGTCAATGTGGCGACACTTGGGGGAGGCCTATGTCCAGCAGTGGACGTCTTTCGGCTATATAGTGATGATGATGACCCGACTGCCAAGGAAGGGTACGGTTTTTCGCGCGTATCTTGTATGTTTGTTTGTAAATTACCTCGTATCTTACAAACGGCTGGATGGATTTCGACAGTTTCTATTAGTAGTATTAGTAGTATTCTTAGGTGTTTGAAAAACAAAAACAAAATGGCGGATTTTTGGCACGATGTAGTAAGTAATACGTTAATATAAAAATAACTAAACCTATCGAGTGGGGTATCAAAATAAAGGAAATTAAGAGATGATTACAACAATATATATAAATTATATGTTTAAATTTAATTAGGAATAATGTAACAATAATAAAAACAGGGTGTAAACGGACCCTTCACGAAGCCGTCAACCAAGCATTCTATACATCAAACTAAGTAACTTTACGCAAAAATTATTGCTGGGAAACGACTTTTTTTTTGAGGTGAAAAATAACGTTTTACGGTAGTACACGATGGAACTCACTCAAAGGATTGTGTTGATGGATCGATTGAATAGTACGAGGGTCGTGGAGGTGTTTCGTGTACAGTTCTTACATTAAAAACATGTATTTAAAAAAAAACTTGTGAAAAAGTTGGAAGTTTGGCCCCCAATATCTCCGTAACTAGAAGGTTCCCGGGTATGGTCTAGAACAAAAAAAATATCGCAATGACAGGGAGAACAAGTGCCTTTCGGCTTCGTTTAGGGTCTTGTTTCACCATTTATATTATCAAGTGTATTGCTAGTACTTCCCTGAATTAAATCTCTCACAAGAAGCTCTTCTCAGAACCGACTTGTTGTTTGGTTAAGACACGTTCTTCGAATATGACAAAAAAACTAGTACTTCTGTCATATCACTGCTTTTCCCACTGTGTGCGTATGCAACTGATTCTAGGCGACTGTACTAGTGTGCGTGACTCTGATTGGCTGCTTGTACATGTGCGCGTGCGTCGATCAGACAGCGCGGCGTCAGAGCATCTTAATGTATCTTTTTTTTTTAAAGCATTTTTCCTCTTATCTTAATGATTATATCTTCTAAGATACAGAAACGTGATGTTAATTACATATTAATTAATTACTAACTTTTAACCATGGTTTTACTTGCGTAAAGGTCCGAAATTATCAAACAGGGACTCTCATCATCTGCTTAGCCTTTTCCCAACTATGTTGGGGTCGGCTTCCAGTCTAACCGGATGCAGCTGAATACCAGTATTTTACATGGAGAGACTGCCTATCTACCCTCCACAACCCAGTTAGTACTGAGTAATACGATACCCGTTGGTAAGACTGGTTGTCAAACTTTTTGGGCCACTGACTACCTAACGACTGTCAAAGATCTACATATGACACCCGGGACCAACGGCTTAACGTGCTTTCCGAAGCACGGAGGAAACTCGGTATGTAATAGGTGGTCACCCATCCACAGACCAACCTAGGTAAGTACGGCTTAACCGAAAGATCGATCCGAGCGGCTGTTATTATTTAACCACGAGCTCCTCTACTGAGATAAA
This sequence comes from Noctua janthina, assembly GCA_963576755.1. Lineage (NCBI taxonomy): Eukaryota > Metazoa > Arthropoda > Insecta > Lepidoptera > Noctuidae > Noctua > Noctua janthina. The sequence continues at coordinate 6,650,187 of OY755077.1, forward strand.
AAAAAGATTTTTTATCTTAGAAGACGTCCCCGTCATGGTCTGGTGGTGGTGGTTCTGGTTTAGTTGTTTACAAAATTACATAGAAATGTGACACGTTTCACACGTGTCACACTTTCAAGACTGAGACCATTTAGAGCCATTGACTACTTAACGACTGTCAAAGATCTACAAATGACAGCCGGGACCAACGGCTTGACGTGCTTTCCGAGGTACGTGTAACCATACGCATTTCATTAAAATCGGTCGGGCTGGTGCGGAGATTAGAGTGTACGAATACGAACATAGTGACACTTGATTTTTATATGTATATTAAGATAATCAGGAGTATCTTTCCAAGAGTTAGAGGCATGTGATGGCTAGGATGTCAATTATAGGTATTGAGTCACAGACAGATGGTGGTCTGACCATGTGTGGTGGTGTAATCAATGACGATAATGTTTTACGAGTTCTCAAGAGTATGAGTGTTCATTGACAGTTTTTAGGGTTCCGTAGCCGATTGGCAAAAAACGGAACCCTTATAGTTTCGTCATGTCTGTATGTCTGTCCGTATGTCACAGCCACTTCGAAACAATTAGGACTACACCGTCTGTGAACCGCTTTACGAATTTTTTACAAAAAAAAAAAAAAATATATTAAAGGAGCTCCCTTAATCTTTTATTTTTAAACTTAAAAAAAAAAGTCAAACCTATAAGTGCGGGGTGTCTATAGGTAGGTCTTTAACATACTATTAAAAACAAATTTAGTTTTGCTGTTGAATGTAACACAACACATGAATGAGCCTTCAAAATATTTTTATTATATTATTTGGTGCTACGGAACCCCGTATGCGTGTGAGTACGACTCACACTTGGCCGGGTTTTGTCATTGTTAGTCAGTAGTTGAATAATGTGTTCGTGGTAATATCCTATTGAAGATGACGTGAGGAAAGTTTTGAGGATGAATGTGGAGCGCTATTTGAACGTAACAACTACAACACAACAACATTCAAACCCAACACAACTTTAGCCCAGATACATACATTTATAATACCTTACAGACTAACATATACTATATACTAATATTATAAAGCTGAATAGTTTGTTTGGTTGAACGCGCTAATCTCAGAAACTACTGATTCGATTTGAAAAATTCTTTTAGTGTTGGATAGCCCATTTATCGAGGAAGGTTCTAGGCTATACAATTTCACGCGGACGAAGGTCGCGGGCAACAGCTAGTTCTACATATAATATATTAGAATTTTTGTCTGTCTCTCTGTCTTTTTGTCTGTATGTTTGTACGCGTATTACGCAAAAATGACTGCATGGATTTGAACGCAGTTTTCACCGCTCTACTGCTAGATACTTAACTTAAAATATATCGAAGGTGATCACTACGGAAAGAACAAGAATTTGTGTGGTATAATACAACTAAGAAACCCGACTACTGAAAATTACGCTCTAATTAAAATCGACTCCTCCTATTGTTGAAGTCGGTTAAAATGTAGCCTATGTTACCCGGGCCATAATAACGAATCGATTGACACAATGACACTTTATTCAACCAAATCGGATGAATAGTTTAGGCACTACGGAGGAATATACATAAATACAAACATAGATACATGGAGCTCGTGGCTAAATAATAACAGCCGCTCGGGTCGATCTTTAGGTTAAGCCGTGCTTGCCTAGGTTGGTCTGTGGATGGGTGACCGCCCATTACATACCGAGTTTCCTCCGTGCCTCGGAAAGCACGTTAAGCCATTGGTCCCGGCTGTCATCTGTAGATCTTTGACAGTCGTTACAGGTAGTCAGTGGCCCAAAAAGTCTGACAACCAGTCTTACCAAGGGGTATCGTATTACCCAGTACTAACTGGGTTGTGGAGGTCAGATAGGCAGTCGCTCCATGTAAAATACTGGTATTCAGCTGCATCCGGTTAGACTGGAAGCCGACCCCAATATAGTTGGGAAAAGGCTAGGCAGATGATGACAAACATAGATACATAGACTGCTAAAATCATAACCCTTCCTTTTGGCTTCGTCGTAGTCGGGTAAAAATTCACCCTCTAAAGGGATTTAATAGGCGATAAACTTTTGTATTCGTTGTTAATACTTTGTGTAGGAAATCGCACTGACACACAGCTTGTTACTCAATAGATCTGGGATGGCCATGTTTTTCTAGCATAGTTGTTACTTTGAATAAGCAAAGTTACAAAGAAAATCTTCTATCATCTTTCAAATATACAGGGTGTAAACGGACCCTTCGTGAAGCCCTCAACCAAGCATTATTTACATCTAACTAAGTAACCCTACGCAAAAATCATTACTGGGAAACGACTTTTTTTTTTGGGGTCAAAAATCACATTTTATGGTAAAACGCAATGTAACACACTCAAAACATTGTGCTGATGAATGCGTTGAATAGTACGGGGATCGTGGAGGTATTAAAAATAAAGTTATAACCTTAAAAATTAGTCTTAAAAAAATAAAAAATTGTGAAAAACTTGGAATTTTGACCCCCAATATCTCCGTAACTAGAAGGTTCCCAGGTATGGTGTAGAACAAAAAAAATGATCGCAATGACGGGGAGAACAAGTGCCTTTCGGCTTCGTTAAGGGTCTATTTACACCCTTTATCATGAATAATTACTTAACACATGCACATTATCCAAGTAAATTCTCTCCATTAGCCAGATCAAGTGTCATGATCTCCAAAAGATAAAGACAGATCAACTGCAAGAGCTACATCAGTCTCTGATAAAATCTACGTCAAGCCGCCAACATGTCTGCCAAGCGTACGGGCTGACGGGGTAATGCCCTCATCATTGAGCCCAAGGTCTTCTAATAAAGGCCTATGGACTGTAGACGTACCATGTTATGTCATTATATTACGGACTTAGTACTATGTTGATGACCGCGACCTTGGAAGTGTGGTTTTTGGAGCGTTAAGTAACACGTTACAAATACAACCGAGGAACTCGTTGCTAAATAATAACAGCCGCTCAGGTCGATCTTTAAGTTAAGCCGAGCTTGCATAGGTTCATCAACATTATCATTTCAGCCGAAAGATGTCCACTGCTGGACATAGGCCTCTCCCAAATGTCGCCACATTGACCGGTCCCGTGCGTCTCGCATCCAGCGGGACCTAGGTACTAGGTAGGTCGTTGTGTAATTTATTTTAGCACCACTGCTCTCAAAACGGTGAAGAAATACATCGTGGTGAAACCGACATGTCCTAAAACCAATTCGATGACATGTGACATCTACCAACACACACTGGGCCAGCGTGGTGGATTATAGCTCATTCCCTCTCATAGCGAGTTACCCAAAACTCACTAGCTATGTAGTTACTGAGACACACCTCTGCCTAACTGTTCAGGGATTACAGACGTGTCGATGGCAAATTTTTATTAGATATGTTTGGCCCAAAATTCAGCTATGCTAACTCCGCTCGCTGAAGCAGTCATAAGATCGTCAAGTGCGCAGGTGTTAGAGCATGCAGCGCAAGATGGAAGATGGGCCATTGTCTGTGGAGACACGCCGGATACACATTTGAGATCTGAGCCGTCCTTGAACCCCCATCTGATGAGATTATCTTTGCTACGGCCGACTTGAGTTCGGAGTCTATTCAGAGATTTCCAAGTCGGCCACGGCAAAGCATACCCAGGTGGAAGGCTTTCAGACTGCTGATGATGACCACGAACTTGCGATTGTGGTTTTCGGATATTAAGTTATAGGTGAACAGAATAATGCTGATGATATAATGGGTGTAAAAGTAAATGGTGTCTTTAATGAAGCCGAAAGGCACTTTTCCTCGCCGTCTGGGCGTATCTGGGCACCGCCGTCCTCGTCATTGCGATATTTTTTTTTTCTAAACCATACCTGGGACTGCAGTCTCGACATAGATAGCGACAAAAATCGGTCGTTAAGTCATAACGATGTCAAATTTCTTTAATAGATTTACAACTTTATTTCGAAATCTTAAGGTTGAAAATCTATTAAAGAAATTTGACATCGTTATGACTTAACGACCGATTTTTGTTGCTATCTATGTCGAGACTGCAGCCCCTGGGCGCTTTCTAGTTACGGAGATATTGGGGGTCAAAGTTCCAACGTTTCACAAGTTTTTTTTAAATACATGCTTTTAATGTAAGTTTTTTACTTTAAACACCTCCACGACCCCCTGTACGATTCAATCCATACATCAGCACAATTCTTTGAGTGCGTTCCATCGATTCCTACCGTAAAACTTGATTTTTCACCCCAAAAAAAAAAAAAGTCGTTTCCCTGCAATAATTTTTGCGTAGAGTTACTTAGTTTGATGTACAGAATGCTTGGTTGACGGGTTCGTGAAGGGGCCGTTTACATCCTGTATAAAAAAAGTTTATTTGCAAATGGAGCCGCGGACAAAGCTTAGTTTTTGCTAGTTGCTATTACGTACTTATGTCGGTACAAGAATGATTGCTCTCATTAATTGTTATTTAGTTCAATTTAGGTTAATTATTGGTGTACATTATTTTGACCTGTGCGTGAGTTATAACAATAACTTCGCTGTTTTTGGTTTTTGTTATCGTTAAAATTGAATTATCTCATGTTTTTTTATATGATTTTAATGTTTTCATCATCATTCTCTAGCCCTTATCCCAATCCATTTGGGGTCGGCGCAGCATGTCTTCTTCTTCCATACTTCTCTATTACTCGTCATCTCGCCAGACACCTCCTTTCTTGTCTTATCATTCTTTACACAGTCCATCCATCGTTTCTTTGGTCTTCCTCTACTCATATACCCATCCACATTCATACTCAAAATTTACTCACGACATTTTGCTCATGATACCTCATGATTTTAATGTTTTATTTAATCTAAATGCATAAACTCCTTAGAGGTAAGCTGAAACCGCTAGACGCGTCTCATAGCATCACTCTTGTAATCCCCGAAGGGTTAGGCAGAGGTGGCTTGAAGTACACCCACATTACGCCAGATATGTTTAAGACCCTACAACCGCGCACAAATTCAGCCTACATGTCTGTTCCTGAGAAATACCAGATGGAAATACTCAATAAACTATGCCTGAGAATCGAACCTACGTCCTCATGCTCAGCAGTAGCGCTTGTGACTACTGCATCAATTAGAATCGTACGAGTAAAGATGTCTTTGAAGGTTGAGTTATGCATTACAGAATATTTTAAGTGTCAGAATTTAAATTAGCTTTAACTCTAGTATTTGTAAAGTCACATTGGTACTTGCCCGGATTTGAACCTACCACCTCGTGTATGAGTGGCGTGGCCTTAACCAATGAGTTGTGATAACAACCAATTATCCTAAATTATTGTGTGTCAAGTTCAACTACCTTAGTTGAGGACTTGAGGGTCAACAAAGAACTTAAAGTAATCAATCTTCAGCTTGCAACTACTTACTGCTTGGTTTTTTAACCCTCGACGCAAAAAGAGGGGTGTTACAAGTTTGAGTTGTGGGGTATCAAATGAAAGTGCATGATGTGTATATACAATATAAATAGACAAGTTTTATCAAAACCGATGTAGCCATTTACTAGATTTGGGGGATGAAAAATCGAATATTTTCAAACATACCCCAGTGGGGTATCAAATGAATGCGAATGATGTGTATATTACAATTAGACATCTTTTATCAAAACCGGCTCAACCATTTTATTGACTTTTCAAATGTTTGTTCGCTTTTCTTTGTTGCGATGGGTTTTTTTTAAATTTTATTTTAATTTGTTTTTAGTCAATAAAGGGCTCGTGGTTTAATAACAATTTAAGGCCACCTTTGCCTAAACCTCCGGGGAGTACAGGCGTGATGTTATGTTAAAAACTCCCTTAATGGACAACTCGACCTTCAAATAATTACTTTACCCGTACAGTTCAAATCAATGGTAGGTATAGTACGTTGCAGTGGCGAAGGTTCCATACAACTCGATTCCTACCGGATTCCCTTTGAAGAATGGCAAAGTCAGTATTCAAACGGCAACTCAAATCAATCAGTAAACATGGTAAATATCCCGTTTCTGGTGTTAATGATAAAGTCAGTATTCTATAGACAAATAATATAATCACATTCAAGATATGTACTCCGGCTTAATTCTTACAAAAATTGACCCTTCGCTACTGGTACGTTGGCCCTTGACATTGGGAATAGCACTAAGAATATATAAAGACCGTGAGTAACGTTCTAAAATAGTTTACTATGTAAACACAATACGACTGAGCTAGACTTTGGAAATATCAACATACGATGGAATAAACTGGGGTTATAGTGGTGGTTAAGGAGGAGCTCGTGGCTAAGTAATAACAGCCGCCCGGATCGATCTTTAGGTTAAGCCGCGCTTGCCTAGGTTGGTCTGTGGATGGGTGACCACCCATTACATACTGAGTTTCCTCCGTGCCTCGGAAAGCACGTTAAGCCGTTGGTCCCGGGTGTTATTTGTAGATCTTTGACAGTCGTTATAGGTAGTCAGTGGCCCAAAAAGTCTGACAACCAGTCTTACCAAGGGGTATCGTATTACCCAGTACTAACTGGGTTGTGGAGGTCAGATAGGCAATCGCTCCATGTAAAATACTGGTATTCAGCTGCATCCGGTTAGACTGGAGGCCGACCCCAACATAGTTGGGAAAAGGCTAGGCAGATGATGGTGCTACGGAACCCTGTGTGCGTGTGAGTACGACTCGCACTTGGACGGTTTTTTTCTTCTAAACTCCTCATGTAATTTTGATAATTATTCATAAATAAACAAAGCTCTTCGTATTATTCATATTATTCAATTCATATTCGTCAAACATTCCACATATTTATAATTTTTTTCCACAACACTTCAAAAATTCAAGCGCCTAGTCCATCAAAACTAACCACCATACGGTATTGACTTTATTCTTTATTTTTTTTTGTCATCTTTATATTTCTAAAACTACCCACTGTTGTTGGAAGTGTTATTTCTGCACTATTGTTGTATTTTTTTTTGTTATAATTTAGTTTTTTACATGCTGTGTCTATCGCATCATATTGTACACTATGCTTGTATCATATTGCTTGTAGTATTCGGATAAACAGTGTAACAAATGTAGATAGACCAATAAATAAATAAGTCCAAAGATTAATCGTAAAATTTTCTCCTAATTCATTACCGCGACCAGAATCACATCTACGCATGACTCAAATCCAACACGCAGCATCTGATGCCACCTGAGATGGCGTGGTGCCATGTAACGTGCCAGAACCTGGCATAACTGGCATACGTGGCTATCTTCACACCCACTTGACACGTGAGGTGACCAGGGGATTAGGTGCGGTTTGAGTTATTGAGGAAATCATTAATGAGCTATTTGAATCTCTTAAGCCCGATTTCTACAAAAAACTTAAATTCGAGATGTCGATTTTATGGTTTTAAAATTAAGCGAAGAGATGTGAAAATGATGTGATAATCTACTGGTTATTTACGAGGTATAATAATATTCTTTTTAACCCCCGATGCAAAAAGAAGAGTGTAATAAGTTTGACCGCAATGTGTGTGTGTGTGTCTGTCTCTGGAACCGTAGCTCTTAAACGAGTGAACGGATTTGGATGTATTTTTTTTTTTTTTTGCTAGCTAGTTTCTTGGCGATGGTTCTTGAATACGTTTTTATCAAAATCGGTGCAGCCATTTACTAGATATGGGGGATGAAAGTGGGTATGAAAAATCGAATATTTTCAAGTATACCCAAGTGGTGTACCAAATGAAAGGGCATGATGTGTATATTACAATTAGACATGTTTTATCAAAACCGGCTCAGCCATTTTATTGATTTTTCAAATGTTTGTTCGCTTTTCTTTGTTGCGATGGGGGTTTTTTAAATTTTTACACAACTTTGATGAAATCCACGGCTGAGATCACTACAAAAAAAATTCTTCTTTAAAAATCCGTGGATAATAGGTTATCCATCGACAAAAATGTGGACTGTCTCTACACGGTGATGCGGAAACGGTGCTCATCCTTGGTCCGTAGGTCACAGCTTCCTATCTATGATAGCAAGCAGGCTTGATAGTGAGTTTGTGAACAACTGCTGCAGGATTTCAACTGGGCCTGTCACCAGCAGTGATGTCACACAATCTGTTTCTGTTTTTGTCTTTGTAAGTGTATTACTAACATAGTTTGTAAGTACATTGTAACTAACACTATGAGTCTTGTTGCTCGAAATAAATGATTAAACATAAATAAAAATGACGGATGTTTTATATAAACTTTCAGCTTTCTATTTAACAATTCTATGAAATGAATTTTCAAATATCCTTTTTTTTAGTCTTCTTTCATATCTTTGAAATCCTTCCTTGAATAAGGAAGTCAAACTTCTGTAGTTCAGACAGTGCGTTGTTTGTCCGCGAATTTAAGAATTTTATCAAGTAGATGTCAGAGAGCAACTTGTGTTCACTCTATTAGACCCTTAACAAAGATGAAAGTCACTTGTTTTCCCCGTCACTGCGATCATTTTTTTGTTCTAGACCATACCTGGGAACCTTCTAGTTACGGAGATATTGGGGGTCAAAGTTTCAACTTCATCATTTTTTTTTTAAATACATGTTTTTTATGTAATATTTTTATTTTAAACACCTCCACGACCCTCGTACTACTCAATCCATCCATCAGCACAATGCTTTGAGTGCGTTCCATCGAGTACCACCGTAAAACGTAATTTATCACCCCAAAAAAAAAAAAGTCGTTTCCCAGCAATAATTTTTGCGTAAAGTTACTTAGTTTGATGTACATAATGCTTGGTTGACGGCTATGTGAAGGGTCTGTTTACACCCTGTATGTACTGCTGGGGAGTTAATTCCACCACAGCTAAAACACTGTCTGTGTTTTAAAAAATGATCGCAAAGACGGGGAGAACAAGTGCCTTTCGGCTATGTTAAGGGTCTATTTACACCCTTTATGATCTGGTTAGAACATCCCCTTTGTTTTCGTTCTATAAATATTACAATACGTATTACGCTCGTCTTTATTCCGGAAGCGAAAATAAGACATTACATGCGATACTAAATTTTTTACGATGCCATATTTTCAAGGTTCAGTTTACTACCCCGTATGGTAATTGTTTGTCAAGGACACCGTGCACGTATTTGTAGGCCATAAACTTGCCCTCTTTGGAGGTATACAATGAACTTTTGTGAAAGATTATTTGTTGTGTTGAAAGGATGAATGAAGGCCTGAAGGATTATTTTTTTATCTCTTGAATATCACCGTCGTCTTATCATCTGCCTAGCCTTTTCTCAACTATGTTGGGGTCGGTTTCCAGTCTAACCGGACGCAGCTGAATACTAGTATTTTACGTGGAGCGACTGCCTATCTGACCTCCACAATACAACCCAGTCAGTACTGAGCAATACGGTCCCTCTTGGTAAGACTGGTTTTCAGACTTTCGGGCCTATCCACGGACCAACCTAAGCAAGCGCAGCTTAACCTGAGATCGACCCGAGCGGCTGTTATTATTAAGCCACGAGCTCCTCCAACTAAAATTACAACTATAAACTAAAATTAACGCTTCTTGCTTTATTATTAGCAGACAGTAGGACGCTACTGCTCACCTGGCATGAATCATATTGACGTAAGCCCATTACCGGCCCACGGTCCTTTCTTTGTCACTAAGAATTACGAACGTATATACTTCTTTTAAAATAAAATAAAAAGCATTTAATTGAAGGCATAATAACTTGAAAAAGTACTGTAGTTGCAAATTCCAAAGATTCCGAAAGCGAGCGAGATAGACATAAGAGTTACCGAATCGAAACCGAACGAAGCGTTTGTGTATACGGGGACTACATCCCGATGGTTGTTGTCTGGTCTAGTTGTGCGGTAAACTCTGATACCGCGAACACACGCCAGTTTTAGTCCATAACTGGTGGTCCAGATGTGAGGAGCTCGTGGCTAAATAATAACAGCCGCTCGGATCGATCTTTAGATTAAGCCGTGCTTGCCTAGGTTGCTCTGTGGATGAGTGACCACCCATTACATACCGAGTTTCCTCCGTGCCTCGGAAAGCACGTTAAGCCGTTGGTCCCGGGTGTCATTTGTAGATCTTTGACAGTCGTTAGGTGGCCGTGGTTAGTGGCCCAAAAAGTCTGACAACCAGTCTTACCAAGAGGTATCGTATTACCTAGTACTAACTTGGTTGTGGAGGTCCGATAGGTAGTCGCTCCATGTAAAATACTGGTATTCAGCTACATCTGGTTAGACTGGAAGCCGACATAGTTGAGAAAATGCTAGGCAGATGATGATGATGGCGGTCCAGATGTTGTCACAAGCATTCACCTTTGCAATTACCAATCTGCAAACGTTTACTCATAGTTTTCTTGTATCTATCGTATCTCGAGGGGCCACTAACCGAGTATTTGGAAGAATTCCAAGATTCTCGCATTAAAAGATGAGTTATGAGGGTATCAACACACCCATTATCAAACAGATGTAGGAGATCTAGTATTTGATGTGTTAGGAGATGAATCAGGGTTACATCTTACATCAGATTCAGATCTACTTTGGCAGTCAAATAGTTAAATTATACAACTGACTCTCTTTGTCTGTTTTCTACGTTTTCAAAAACGTAGCAAACAGACAACTAACTGAGCGACAAGATTTAGGCCCGGACTCAACCAAAGCGGAGACGAGCAGAGAGGACATGTGCGGGAATTAATAAATCACATTCGTTGAATCAGGCAGACGACATAGTTGCCATCGGGGGAACAACTTGGATGAGACTGGCTCAGGAACATGGAGATTGGCAGAAGAAAAGAGAAGCCTATAACTAGCAGTGGGTGAGTTCAGGCTGTGAATGATAATGATGATGATTCGTTGAATCTTTCACGTCTCCGTACCGGAGTCCGGGCCGTACTCTTTCTCCTCGATTTGCGCGAAACTGGAACCGCGAAATGCCGCCACGGGCATCCAAAGCTGAACTGAACCGTGCCGAAGTTGTAACGACGCGTTCAGAACTAAAGCCGTAGCACAAATCCAACAATAGTGCCAATTGTTGGGTTTGGCTATTTTCGACTGCAACGCTGACGATGTTTCAAAATCAAAAGCTATATAAGGTCTATCTTTTCATACACGAAATATTTTAAGAGTAACTTCTATAAGTCGTAAAGTCGCCATAGCGACAAAAAAAAAATTACTGAGTGTCTTTTTTTTTTTTACAAAATTATAATTCTAAATTTTTTTTGATGTTTTGCATAAAACCTTTTCTCCCATATTCTAACAATGACAGTAGGTAAAAAAGACGTAGTAAACTAGCGTAATGGATGCTTAAAAATAAGGAGCCAGTATTTATTTTGTGGGTCAAGTAATTTTAAAATATTTATTTTTTATAAAAAAATGTACTCCGATAAAAAAAAAATCTCTTGAAATGGCTTTGTAATAGCCGTTAGATGATTCCCTGAAAATATTTCGTGTATGATAAGATAGACCTTATATATTCAAATCAGGCAAACAATCAGCACTTTTTGAACGTTAATAGTTCAAGAGACAGTCACCCAAAGCAGTCGTGGTCGCTTTCGACATAATACCTAAACAGTTGTGTCTTGTCATCACGTTTATTTTGTAGGTGAATAACCTAAAATCCTAATTCAATTTTGTTGACTCCATTGCCCTTAACCTTGGTATACTTATTTGGACTGACCGTTAGATGGTTTCAGTAATCATCGTGTAATTAAAGGGCTTACTACTAGGGGTGTCCGTCAATTGAAAGGGTATTCTGTGTATGTATACGATAAAATTGAACTGCTGTTATTTTCTGCTCAGTTCCGTTTCGGTATTTGCTGGTGTTATTGAGAGGCGGTTCACGGCTTGATCCTGTAGGTTTTAACCCCTGACGCAAAAAGAGGGGTGTTATAAGTTTGACCGCAATATGTGTGTGTGTGTGTGTGTGTGCGTGTGTGTGCGTGTGTGCGCGTGTGTGTGCGTGTTTGTGTGTGCGTGTGTGTGTGTATGTGTGAATGTCTGAGTGTTTGTGTTTGTATGTGTGTTTGTGGGTGTGTGTGTGTGTGTTTGTTTCTGTGTCTGGTACTGTAGCTCTTAAACGAGTGAACCGATTTGGATACAGTTTTTTTTTTATTTGAAAGCTAGTTTCTTGGTGATGCCGCGATGGCTCTTAGATTTGTTTTATCATAATCAGTGCAGCCATTTACTAGTGGGATGAAAGTGGGTATGAAACATCGAATATTTTCAAACATACCCAAGTGTATCAAATTTAAGTGCATGATGTGTATACTGCAATTAGACATGTTTTATCAAAACCGGCTCAGACATTTTATTGACTTTTCAAATGTTTGTTCGCTTTTCTTTGTTGCGATGAGAGTTTATTAAATTTTAAATTTATGGCTTAAAAGCGTTGCATTTGCAGGAAAAAAATTGTGCTTGTATTATACCAAAACAACACTGCCCAAACAAAGTAAGACGTAAGGATGATTTCCACCAAACGGCTCGCATCGCATCGGATCGGAAAGGATACGAAAGGATGCGGCGCCAGCCGATCGCATTCGCCAGGATGTAGACGCATACGATCGGCTCCGCACCGTAACTTGCGAAAATATCTGTTTCTGCGCCAAGTCAAATATTTTCATTTCATCCGGTCGTATACGAAGACAGGCGAACGGAGCCGATCGCGTGTCGCAGCATATTTTCGGCTGCAATTGCGTGTCGCGGTAGACGTCCGCGGTCAAGCTGCTTTGCGCGGCTTGGTAGTATAAAAAAAATTAAAAAATAAATTGTGTTTTAATTCAGGCATAATACCCATATACAACAAAAAATAATAAATTGAGATTGAATAAAAACAGTAAAGTAGAAAATCATACAAAAATATCATTAAAAAGACATTAAACATTATTATTTTTCATTATTTATTTTTTTATCTTTTTTTTTTCATTTTTTTTTTGGACTTTAAATACTGTGTACACGATTTAATATCGTTTAAAGATTGTAAAATCCGTTCCGATCCGATGCGATGCGAGCCGTTTGGTGGAAATCATCTTTTAGTTTGTTGGAGGGTGTAATAGAAGTCACTAAGAGACTGCTAGAAATATATAATGTTCTTTAGAAAGATTAGGTACTCGCAATTGGCGGGCGTGTATTACTAGATGTCTGAACATAATTTAAGGAGTATGTCAGGTAGAGAGTATGCGTACTATAGTTTCTGCCTTCATCCATGTTTACAAGGCGTTAGTTTAATAAAGGTTGTAAATAGACCATTAACGAAGCCGAAAGGCACTTGTTCTCCCCGTCTTTGCGATCATTTTTTTGTTCTAGACCATACCTGGAAACCTTCTAGTTACGGAGATATTGGGGGTCAAATTTCCAACGTTTTCACAAGTTTTTTTTTTTAAATTCATGTTTTTAATGTAAGAATTTTACTTTACATACCTCCACGACCCCGTATTATTTAATCCATCCATTAGCGCAATGCTTTGAGTGCTTTCCATCGAGTCCTACCGTAAAACGTGATTTTTCACCCCAAAAAAAAAGTCATTTCCTAGCAATAATTTTTGTGTAAAGTAACTTAGTTTGATGTACAGAATGCTTGGTTGACGGCTTCGTGAAGGGTTTGTTTACACCCTGTATGTACAATTGCACAGTCCCTGATCGCGTTTTGCGAATGTACATAAACCATTAAAACTGCAGCTAAGAGTTCCCATTTGTGTTACACGTGGCACGAAGCACCCCTACACAGCTACCTACAGTACTGAACTTGACATAGCTCAAGGTCGCTACGATGAGGTCACTCTTACGGATGCCTTCGAATGTAAATTTGATGATGAATACGAGAGTTTTTACTTATGGAAAAAAATATTCTGAAAATATTTAAGTAATTATTTTTTTTTAAATACACCTAAAATTATTCAGTGAATGCCGATTTCGTCAGTCTGTTTGGACGAGAGGTCTTTCGGATGCAACAGAACTCATTTGGAAACTGAAATATTTTTGTGATTCAAATTTAAAAAGTATCGATTTCAATATATCGGAAAACTCGCAATATCGCCGATATATCGGTATCGGTGTCGGATGCATCCCTAGTGACAATATGCTGATGCGGTGCAGTTCTGCCCCCGTAGCATGACCACCACCGTAGACAAGGATTTCTTTGACGGAAGAATCGACAAAATTACAGATAGTGCATAGAAATCTGTCATTGTGTCGATTCTTCCGTCAAAGAAATCCTTGTCTACGGTGGTCATGCTACGCGGGCTGATTAGTGTCCCTATCGATGTTTTATTACACGTGGCACGAACCACCCCTACACAAGTACGTATACACTGAACTTGACACCCTCCAAGGTCGCTACGATGAGGTCACTCTTACGGAAGCCTTCGATACTATAATTTACTATTCCATGTTTTCGTTACGCCTACGTATGATGAATAGGAGTGTTTTCGCGTAGGGGATGATGTTGGTGTAATTACGAGTGACTTTGCAACTTTTTGTTTGTATGTTGGCGTTAGGACAAGGAGGAGCTCGTGGCTAAATAATAACGGCCGCTCGGGTCAATCTTTGGTTAAGCCGTGCTTGCCTAGGTTGGTCTGTGGATGGGTGACCACCCATTACGTACCGAGTTTCCTCCGTGCCCCGGAAAGCACGTTAAGCCGTTGGTCCCGGCTGTCATTTGTAGATCTTTGACAGTCGTTAGGTAGTCAGTGGCCCAAAAAGTCTGACAACCAGTCTTACCAAGAGGTATCGTATTACCCAGTACTAACTGGGTTGTGGAGGTCAGATAGGCAGTCGCTCCATGTAAAATACTGGTATTCAGCTGCATCCGGTTAGACTGGAAGCCGACCCCAACATAGTTGGGAAAAGGCTAGGCAGATGATGATGATGATGAGTGACGTGATTATTTTACTGCGCTGCTTGTTTTATATGCCAGTGTACCCACCCTCGTCCAATGTCCCTGACACTGACATACAAGGTCACGAAGTCATGCCGAGTATTGCCGAGCCTCCGTTGATAACTTTCGTTAGGACTCGTTCACGTGACCATTGGATTTTATCGTTGTTGTGGTTACTACATGCTCATCATCTACCTGGTGGATGGTTGACCAACCATTACCTTCAGAGTTTCCTCCGTGTCTCGGAAAGCATGTTAAGCTTTTGGGTGTCCATTGTAGATCCTTGACAGTCGTGTAGTTAGTGTAATTGTAGGTCTTTGACAGAGGAGCTCGTGGCTAAATAATAACAGCCGCTCGGGTCGATCTTTAAGTTAAGCCGTGCTTGCCTAGGTTGGTCTGTGGATGGGTGACCGCCCATACCGAGTTTCCTCCGTGCCTCGGAAAGCACGTTAAGCCGTTGGTCCCGGCTGTCATTTGTAGACCTTTGACAGTCGTTAGGTAGTCAGTGGCCACAAAAGTCTGACAACCAGTCTTACCAAGGGGTATTGTATTACCCAGTACTAACTGGGTTATGGAGGTCAGATAGGCAGTCTCTCCATGTAAAATACTGGTATTCAGCTGCATCCGGTTAGACTGGAAGCCGACGCCAACATAGTTAGGAAAGGGCAAGGCAGATGATGATGTGTTAATCTAGGCTATAAACTACCTGTGTGCCAAATTTCATCAAAATCCGTTTAGTAGTTTTGGCGTGAACGAGTAACAACCATCCATCTTCACATTACACTATGCAGCAAGCTTTACACACTACAATATATGCCGATAAGAGATCTCCCACTCAGTTTGTGTTATTGTTAATTATCTACAATTGAGTTCTATCACGCTACTCGTTTTGTGTTGTCAGCAGAATTGTTTCTATGTGTTGCTTAGTAACAGTGCAACAGTAGCGAAGGGTAAATTTTTGTAAGAGGTAAGCCGGAGTATATATCTTGAATGTGGTTATATTATTTGTCTATAGAATACTGACTTTGCCATTTTTCGAAGGGAATCCGGTAGGAATCGAGTTATATGGAACCTTCGCCACTGCAGTGCAACTATTTGCTAATAAGCTGAAAGAATCTTTTGCTTCTTGAATGACAGAGGGGGCCATCCTTTAATCACGTGAGGTTTTTTAGACCACTTTAATTGCCCCCCCCCCCTCCCCCTCGAGATTTCAGGCTACCGCTCTTTCCCCTTTCAAGCATAACGTGTATATTTTATTATTTAAATGATCACATAGTTTTATAATCTGATTCAATTAAAAATATTTTACACTTCACAGATTAAATTCATTGTTTTCGTCTCAAAAAAAAGAAATACCCGTAAATAAAATAAATAAATAAAAGTTTATTTCGGAACGAAAAAAAAAACGAGATAGGTACAATAAGTAAAACGATGGTAGCTGCAAAGTATGTAAACTGTAGCGCAGCTAACAACGCCCTTCCCCAAATACAGATTGGAATAATGTTCCATAACTTAATTTAGATTAAAAAAAAAAATACATATAAGTA
This sequence comes from Noctua janthina, assembly GCA_963576755.1. Taxonomy (NCBI): domain Eukaryota; kingdom Metazoa; phylum Arthropoda; class Insecta; order Lepidoptera; family Noctuidae; genus Noctua; species Noctua janthina. The sequence continues at coordinate 6,666,564 of OY755077.1, forward strand.
AATTAATAAATCATTTATTCAGGACCAAACATTTTGTACATGTTATCCATTCACCAAACTGCGTAACAGTTTGTCGGCGGGATTAGCGCAAGCCTTTGTCACAAGATAAAAAAAAAATTGTGACCGCTCCCCCTGTTCAATCGTCACGTGGTTAAATGACGACCCCTAGACTAACTGGCGTTGTTGATAAAAAAAAAAAAACTGAAATTGTAAAGGCTGTAGAAAAATAAAATATAGTTTTGTAAAAAAAACCCGCTTTAGAGTGACGCCATTTTATTTCTCGTACTCTGCTCAGCAAACCCTTTCATTTGATACCCGTATCATGGGAATGCTTAAAAAATAAGTAGTCCGCCATATTGGATTTAGAATGACGTCACTTATCTAACCATGCACTGTCATCCAAATTTAACTTCGAATTTTTTTTTTACTTAGTTACAGGGGAAGCTATTAAATTCGTGTTAAAATACTGTCTCGTCACCAGTTCTCTCAATTGATGATGAGAAGAAACAAAAGCTTTTAAATGCTTCATCATCATTCAGGCTTCATCAACAATCCATCCATCTTTTCCACTACCTGTCCTAGGCTGGTCATCATCACCATTGCTATCAAAACGGTGAAGGTGCGGAAACGTGCGGAAACCAGAAAAGTGGTGCGTGGCGTAAATTAGTTGGCTGCTTATTGAAAATCGATCTTTCTTTAATAAGGCTTCAGTAGCTGAAATCACGGGCTAATAAACGTACTGTCACTTACGGGATATCTTCCGTGATTGTTCATTATTTTGAGCTCCCGATATTTCGACGCTGTTGCAAGCGCCATGATCACGGGTTGACCCGCGGGGGATATCGGGAGCTCAAAATAATGAACAATCACGGAAGATATCCCGTAAGTGACAGTATAAGTTTAGTTGTAAACCGTGAAAGTTTAAAATAGTCACGGGCTAATGATTCTTTGTTGGGGTCGGCTTCCAGTCGAACCGGATGCAGCTGAACACCAGTTTTTACATGGAGCGACTGCCTATCTCACCATTATCTCACGACCACGTTACTGGGTAACACCATACCCATTGGTAAGACTGGTTGTCAGAGTTTCAGGCTAAGGGGTTTCAATATGGGCCTGTGGACGGCGAATAATGGACTAGATCGCCGTCCGGTCGTCTTATGACCACAGGCCCTGTCGACGGCGCGTTCGTGTTCTACGCGCGCCTCTAAGAGATGTCAGCAACAAGGAAGGGGTCCGATGCCTATCGGGGCTGCGAGACTGTTCGAAAGACTGACACTCCCTTCCGCTCCGCCCAGAGCGTGGGGGGCCATTTGATGATTTCAAATCCGAAAAAAGGGGTCTCAGTATGTAATGGATGGTCACCGATCCACTGACCGACCTCGGCAAGCGTTGCTTTACCTTCAAAATCGACCAAACGACCGTATGGCTGTTCTTCGGAAGTGTGTTGAAAAGAAACAAAGAATAAAAACTAAGAACCGGTTTTGAATCCTACGCGTTACCTCAGTTACCACAAAGTTATCGTTAGCAAAACAAATATTATGAATACATTTGCCATGTAATAATAACAATTGACCTACATTTTATTAGTATTTGTGCTTATTTCTGGACGTGAGTCATGCACCATGCTTGGTAACACACTCCCATGCAGTGATTCTCAAACTGTTTCTAGATGGCTAAACTAGCACACGGTGGACACTGCCGCATAGGAATAAAAAACCGGGGTATTCCTCAAAACGCAACTATTTTTAAGCGCAACTAAATTATTCCTAGAAGCGCAACCATTTGTTGCGCTCACACATTCAAAATAAAAATATTAAATGTTTATTCTTCAAACCGCAACCATGACGAAAAATAGAGAGGGGTATGGTGGATTAATTTTTTTTTTTTTTTTAAGTAGAGTGTTGTGAGCATTGTTTGAGTAAGAGAGATAAAGTGTGTTGTGTAAGTAGTGCATGTTGTGAGCATTATTTGAGTAAGAGAGATGAAGTGTGTTGTGTGAGTTGTGTGTGTTGTGAGCATTATTTGAGTAAGAGAGGTGTGTTGTGTGAGTAGCGTGTGATGTGAGCATTATTTGAGTAAGAGAGAAGAAGTGTGTTGTGTGAGTAGTGTGTGTTGTGAGCATTGTTTGAGTAAGTTCGAGTTTGGTGATTGACTACTTAGTGAACGACCATAAAAATTTAAACTATAAGACAAGTAAAACTAAATGTATTTCGATTTCACGCATACGCAATTTGTATCGTAAAGCACTGTCTTAAAGTTTAACAGAACTTTCCATAAAATCTCGACGGCTCTTAGGAAACGTGACGTCATCATTCCCTCTCTATTTTTCGCGTCGTTAATTCAGACATAAACCCGGATATCTGTATAGTATTCAATAAGGGATAGCTCACACCGAGACGAGGTGCGCTTTTTCTAAGATAGCGATAGAATATAAAACTTTGTTTACTACACAAAAAGGTACACATTTCAATGAGCGAATTTGTATACCTACGCCCCCGTCGGTACGCCTCGTGGCTTTTTGAGGTACAGCGAGACGCAGCGATGCTTGCGTAGACACGACGTCCCCGTCAAGAGCTGGCTAAGCCCGTGCTGCGGGTCGCGAAACACGATTTAATCCGACAAGTGTAAGAACCGACGATAGAACATAAGAAAGAAGTACTCGAAACGATAATAAATCTTTTAAAATTAAGGGAAGGGGTAATCTTTAATTCCATGATTGAGGAAACCAACATGCCTGAGATATTTCTCGATGGTATGAAAATCCACGTCATAGGTCCATGGGAGCATAAACACCAGCCCCCGTAGCATGACAACCGTAGACAATGATTTCTTTGACGGAAGAATCGACAAAATGACAGATAATGAAATCTGTCATTGTGTCGACACAGTCTGTCATTTTGTCGATTCTGCCGTCAAAGAAATCATTGTCTACGGTGGTCGTGCTACGGGGGCAGATGGAGGCACTAACCACACGATAAAGAAAGAAGATCGTTAATACCGTGGAGCTTTTACGACGAGGTGGTGAATTGTAGTAAATCGCATCACGTGTTAACGCTGCGTCGCGCTGCGTCTGGCAGGGCCACGCTGCGTCTGGCAGAACCGCGCTACTTGGCGCAAAGCATATAGCCTCTTCAAGCATCGTCCCGTGGCGTTGCGTCTTGGTGTGAACCAATCCTAAGAGTGACGTTAGAAAGACCACCCCGAGATGCAATATCAATGGGGATATAAACCCACTTGGTGAAGTATGAGTCATTGAAAGGAGAATGTGGAATATAGGTCAGGTTTTATTTAATTTAAATTCATGTGAGTGTTCAGATTTTAAAAAAGCGATCCGCTGCTACTGGTGGAATGGCATCATGTCAAAACATCATTTGCTAATTTAAGTTACTCACTGCTGGCATATGGAGAAAACTGTATAAAAATCCATCGTGGAGTTTCGAAGATATAAGCGACCAAACAGAGAGAACAGCGAGATGCCATTCACAAAAAAAAGTAACTTAGGTACTTGCAACTTGTCTATCGTTAAAAGTGATCGTTGTTAATTCTGTCTTTTAAACAAATGCCTGTCCTATCTGACTCTGACATGACACTCAAAAACATGTATGTGTGTGTGTATTATGTTATTTTCATTATTAATTTAAAAACAATCAAATTGATGTTTAAATTAAATTACTTTTTTTGTTATTTTAAATTGTTAGTTTTTCTTTTTTTTTACTTTTTAATTGCATTAGTATGAATTTTGATTTTGTATTTGTTATTGAATGTTTTTATGTTTTGTCAATTTTGTGTGTGACGTTTTTGGATATCATTTGTCAAACTTAATAAAAATTAATGAATGAATGAAAACAAACACAGGGTTCTTTCTTGCTTCTCTTTTTAGCACAGAAAGTGATGTTTTGTAGCTCTTTGCTACACAGCATCTGTAGACTTCAGTGGCGAAGGTTCAATACAAATCGATTCTTACCAGCTTCCTTTTGAAAACTGGGACAGTCAGTATTTTATAGACAAATAATAACTCATCACAATAAAGATATCTACTCCGGCTTACCTCTTACAAAAGTTGACCCTTCGCTACTGGTAGGCTAATATGACAAAGAAGGACTTTAACTTTAAATATTGAAAAACTTTGACAGTCACTGAGTAAGGCAAGCACTTGAGCATTAAAAGTGGTTGACGTCATAACTCATGACCTACCATTCCCTGTCGATCGCGTTTTTATAAGCTATGTGGTTTTGTGAATGAAAACCTTTTTACCAGACTGCGTGACCCAAATGAGGGTAATGTGTTTTTCAGCCTAAGTATGTTTGGCTCTTGTGATACAGGAACTCCTAGTACAAGAGCCAGGGCTACAATGATGTTTGTGAGTAATCACTTGTCAATCTTCATCATCCATCATAGGTATACAACAGAGCGTGAACCTTAAACTAGGCGTATGCTAATATCTTTGTGATAGTTAGTAGTTGTTCATAGCATAATTTGTCAGTTATGTTCCCACTGGGCACAGGCTTACTATATAAGGTCTATCTTTTCATACACGAAATATTTTAAGAGTAACTTCTATAAGTCGTAAAGTCGCCACAGCGACGAAAAAAAAATAATCTGAGTGTCTTTTTTTTTTTTTTACAAAATTATTATAATTCTAAATTTTTTTTGATGTTTTGCATAAAACCTTTACTCCCATATTCTAACAATGACAGTAGGTAAATACGACGTAGTAAACTAGCGTAATGGATGCTTAAAAATAAGGGGCCAGTATTTATTTTGTGGGTCAAGTAATTTTTAAATTATTAATTTTTTATAAAAAAATGTACTCAGATAAAAAAAAAAAATCCCTTGAAATGGATTTGTTATAGCCGTTAGATGATTTCCTGAAAATATTTCGTGTCTGAGTAGTTAGACCCTATATGTGAGTGGGAGTGAGCTGAAATCCACCATGTGTGGGTCGGTGAATATCATTTGTCTTCTTTTCTTTGGTAGTCGGGCATTCTGGCTTCTTCGTGATGTTTCCCTTGACTTTTTTTTAGTTGCTTCAGGTAAATGCTAAATTATGGAATCAGATGTTCATCATCTGCCTAGCCTTTTCCCAACTATATTGGGGTCAACTTCCGGTCTAACCGGAAGAAACTGAATACCTGTATTTTTGCATAGAGCTTACTGCCTATCTGACCTCCATAACCCAGTTAGTACTGGGTAATATAACCCTTGGTAAAACTAGTTGTCAGACTTTTTGGGCCACTGACTACCTAACGACTGTCAAGATCTACAAATGACAGCCGGGACCAACGGCTTAACGTACTTTCCGAGGCACGAAGGAAACTCAGTGTGTAATGGGCGGTCACCCATCCACAGACCAACCTAGGCAAGCACGTCTTAACCTAAAGATCGACCCGAGCGGCGGTTATTATTTAGCCACGATCTCCTCATAATAAAGTAACATATTATTATGATTCCACTGTCCAATTATGTGGTAAATCCTGCAAGATGTGTCAAAATAACCATTATTAATTCAAATTTTCTCTGCTGGTCCACAGTGCCGTCGACGACGAAGTCGCAAGTTGTGGCCGAATACCTGGAGGCGTGCCGACGACATAACACGTCATGCATCGATTCCGTACTGCAGCAGATACGGGTAAGAGGACATGTTCATTCTTCACTAGCTGTTTGCCCGCGACTGTCGTCCGCGTGAGGTTATTATAAAATACTAGCTGTTGCTACCTACTACCTACTTACTTTGGCTCCAATGTCCGAAACACCGAAAAGCATTTATGACGTATTTGTGTAATCGAAGCGTCGACGGTTGAAAAGTCAAGAGTATCTTCCCGAATGAAGCAATAAAATTGCAAAACCTAGCTCCTTAACGCCACCCATTCAATAAATACATAAATTCCCTAAATGTTAAACTAAAACGAAGAGTCGCGACAAACTCCCTAGTCAAAAACGCCAGTCTGCTCGTTCTACAGACGACAAAATCGCTATAGGTAACTAACTCCATCTATCTTATTTTCCAGGAGTTACCAGACGGTACGATCGGCGGGGCTGTACGAGCCCCCCGGCTCACGCTGGCCGAATGTTCCCTATCAGGGCCCGCGCCGGCAGACGCTTTGGAAGCTGTCATGCGGAAAGTGCAGTTCAGGAGAGTCGAGATTGAACATGCCACGATAGACGATGAAGGAGCGGTGAGTAGCCTTGCCTTGTAGGGCTAGGTAAGGCTTCGTCTGTTCCCGGCAACCTTCGACAGAGATCGGCTCGTTTTGGCAGCTGTCACGCGCGGAAGCCCAGTTCAGAAGAGTTGAGATAGAACATGCCACAATAGACTTTGAAAGAGCGGTGAGTAGAATACTACTGGCCTTCGCTAGATTTCGCCTATCTTCGGTAAATCTCGGGTAGTCTTCTGAAGAATCTAACCAGAGGTTGCGGGCACGTCACACCTCGGTTATGCTTCGTTAGCTTCCAGCTCGTGCCGGGGACGGTAGAAAATAAAGTTCAAAAGAGTCGCGATCGAACATGCCACGATAGACGACGAAGGAGCGGTGAGTAGATTTTTGGTTACAAAGTCTTCGTCTGTTCTCGGCAATCATCGACAATGCTCGGCTGTTGTCGGGGAATGTTCCCTATCAGTGATCGCGCCGGTAGACGCTTTGGAAATCGTCATGCGGGAAGTTCAGTTTAGAAGACTTGCGATAGAACTTGCCACGATAGACGAGGAATGAGCGGTGAGCAGAGCACTAGAGGTCTTCGTTAGTTTCCGACTATCTTCGGTAAATCGCAAGCGCGACTTAGAATTTTAGAGCACCTTGACTATCCTCGGAGACCTTCGGTAATGTGTTCTACAAGAATTCTGAAATAGGTCCTGCAAATATGTATAGAAGACGACGAGAGTGGAACGGTGCATTGTCATCATCGGTGTCTTATTATAACACACTTCGGCAAGTCTAGGCCATTTTTGTCTGGTGAGCTAATGTTCTTTCTATGGACTCTAGCTCGAGAAATCGTCGCAGGATGAAAAGTACCTTACCTGTCTTTAGACATCTTCAGAAACGTTTGACTCTACTATTTGCTTAAGGTTCCATTTGGCGCTACACTAGGTCTAGAATCACTTCGGATACTCTCGCAAGTCTTCGGCAGCACTCATTCTTTTAGCGATGCATCATCTGCGACATCTTGCCCCAACTAAGTCAAGGTCTAGGATTGTAGTCTTAACTGGATGTAGTTTTTTGGCTATCAGACCTCTACAGCCCAGTTACTGGAAAACACGATTTCCCCTTGGCCAGACAGGAGGAGCTCGTGGCTATATAATAACAGCCGCTCGGATCAATCTTCAGATTAAACCTCGCTTGCCTAGGTTGGTCTGGGAATGGATTACCACCCGTTACATAGCGAGTTTCCTCCGTATCTCGGAAAGTACGTTAACCCGTAGGTCTCGGCTGTCATTTAAAGATCTTTGACAAGTCGGCAAGTTTTGGTCGTTACAAGTAGTCAGTGGCCCGAAAGTCTGACAACCAGTCGTACCAAGGAGTATCGAATTACCTAGTACTAATTGGCACGTGAAGGTCAGATACGCAGCCGCTCCATGTAAAATACTGGTATTCAGCTGCATCCGGTTAGAGTGGAAGCCCTCACATAGTTGGGAAAAGTCTAGGCAGATGATGATACTAGGGACCCACAGCTTAACGTACTTTTCGAAGCACGAAGGGGTCTCGGCACCAGTCTTCGGACAGACTTGGATCGGGCAGTTTCGGTAGTTACTGTTGCCATGAGCCCTACTATGCAATACAATAATAGACATATTTCTGAATGTTCCAGGAGGCGATATTTGACATGATAGAGTACTACGAAAGCGCGGCGGTGTTGTCTATAACAGGCCCACGACAGTTCGGCATCAGGGGCTGGCAGGCTGCTTCGAGGATGATCAAAAAGGTAATATAGCCATATTCCGATTGACTAGGGTCAGGTTCGGAAGACCAAAGAAACGTTGGATGGATTCTGTGAAAGAGATGACGGCTAAGAGATGAATGGAAGAAGGTGACATAGTGGGTGAATGAAGATGACTTGACGTTCATTATCATCATCATCTGAGCAGGACCGGGGATCATTCTCAGGTAAGAATGATAGAATGAAGATCCGATTAATAAATATGGTCCCGCGCTACTAAGGAGCTACTCCTCATTGATATGGCCATTAGTCAACAGGTTCGCCGTTCCCGAAGGGATCTGTCCACATGTCGACACCAGCGCGCTGGACTCGCGTGGTGCATTATTGGCCACACCCTCAAACGGGAGTCTTTTTTTTGTTCCGTGGTGGAAAATCCTCATGGATGTCCTCCGCCCTGGGGCGGGGAGGGGTCTGTCAGACTCTAACTGACTAAAACCACCCTGTTGTTCCTTTCCCTTGAAAGCTATTTTCTTGGTGATGGTTCTTAGATACTTTACGTTTTATCAAAATCGGTGCAGCCATTTACTAGATATGGGGGATGAAAGTGGTGATGAATAATCGAATATTTTAAAATATACCCAAGTGGGGTATCAAATGAAAGGGCATGATATGTATATTACAATTAGACATGTTTTATCAAAACCGGCTCAGCCATTTTATTGACTTTTCAAATGTTTGTTCGCTTTTCTTTGTTGCGATGGGGTTTTTTTAAATCACCGATGTTATTATTATTTCCAGAGCGCAGATCTCTCGGAACTGGAAGTGTCGGACGCGCCGTTAGAAGCCTCACACGCGCCCGTGCTAGCGCGCTCGCTGAGGGCACATACTTGTACCCTGCGAGCACTGTGTTTGCAGCGAGTGAGCTTGTGCGGAGAACCACTCTTATGTCTAGGTAAGTGAGAATCAGCCCAAAGCCCACGAAAAAAAAAAAAAAACGCTTTTTTTACTCTAACTATTTCAGTTGCATCATACATAATCGGTTCAGACGTTTCCAAGAAAAAAAAAAATGTTAGTATGGAAATATAAAGTTCTGGAGTGGCGACCGCGAAACGGAACACGTTGCGTTGGTAGGCCTCCCACTAGCCACCTAGTGAAGATGCCACCGATGACCTGGTGAAGGTTTCAGGGATCCGCTGGATGCGAGACGCACGGGACCGGTCAATGTGGCGACACTTGGTGGAGGCCTATGTCTAGCAGTGGACGTCTTTCGGCTGCAATGATGACGATAATGGAAATATCACTTTTCACGAAATCGTCCATCAAAATCGGCAATTTCATACTTAAACCCCTAATACAACAATTCTTCTCTTCTTTCACAGTGATAGCTCTTAAATCAAATAGCTCAATCCGCGAGCTGCGACTCTGCGACAACAGACTGTCCGTGTCGGACGCGTCGCAGCTCGCGTCGCTGCTCAGATACAACTCTCGGATACAGCTGCTGGACCTCTCCAACAACATGATACAGGTATTGAATGATATACTACAGGCAATACATTCAATTGAGACGGTGTCTGAGGCAGCTGCGCGCTGTGGCATGGGGGGGGAGGTTACCATCTCAATTAAAGGCCCTAGCCTACTTCGACAGATAAAAAAACGGCCATACACTCAAGGCACCCACAGGATAGTCCGGTTAAGCAGAAGCCAGCCTCATATGTAATCTGCGAGACGCCATTAAAAAAAAAATCGACGGAAAAAAAAAGCAATTAGATTCATAGTTTTTGAACTATCCAGGAAGGTTACCATGACGTCTTAAAGCAGGAGTCAGTCCAGTGTGGGAAAGAGACAGAGCTATACAGGTCGTCTAGCGCCATCTCCCCCCCCCCCCCCTGGATAGTAGACGTCATGGTAGGCCACCAGTTCTTTGTTGGAAGCTTGGCCATGAAAGAGCGCTGTTTATCACTGGTCAAGGTCATCTTGAATGAAAAGCGATCAATCGGCGACAAGACAAGACTCTTAGCGCCATCTCGCGGCATTTTCAAGGAACTCCATAGTAGTTGAATGAAAGTAGCAAACACAGCGCCATCTACGCGGAACTAATTTGTCAGTTATCTCCATTCATGGATGAACGTGGTTGTTGACTCCCACCCACAAGGTGGACCGATGACCTGACCTGACCCCCTCATTCACAAACGCTTAGTTTCAGGAAGCCTATGTCTACCTCGCTCACTTTCGTTATGCTAAAAAAAGATAGAATTAGAGTTTCCGAATGGAAATCTCAGACCGACGGCGTTTCTCTCTCCAGAGCCCTGAACACCGGTAGCTCGGACCCTGTTCCCCCTGCCGGTGGGCTACTATGTTTTATATTTTTAATTGTTTTTTTTATTACTTTGTATAGAAATATTTAAAAGCCGTGCTTGCCTAGATTGGTCTGTGGATGGGTGACCGCCCATTACATACCGCGTTTCCTCCGTGCCTCGGAAAGCACGTTAAGCCGTTGGTCCCGGCTGTCATTTGTAGATCTTTAGTTGTTACAGGTAGTCAGTTGCCCAAAAAGTCTGACAACCAGTCTTACCAAGGGTATCGTATTACCCAGTACTAACTGGGTTGTGGAGGTCAGATAGGCAGTCGCTCCATATAAAATACTGGTATTCAGCTGCATCCGGTTAGACTGGAAGCCGACCCCAACATGATGGGAAAAGGCTACGCAGATGATGATGATGTATAGAAATATTTAAAAATGTAAATTAAAGGTAAAGAAAATAAATAACGGAAAAATAATAATAAAAACTAATACTTTTTTATAATTAAATAATTATATTTAATTTAATGGTTCAATATTAAAATTAAATCTAAAAAGGTAATGTGTTATTGCAGGACGCGGGTACAGCGCACCTGGCCGACGCGCTGGCCGAGCAAGCGTCCCAGTCGCCGCCCTCTGCCGCCGCGTCGCCACTGTCGCCGCATCGCTGCCAAGGTATACTGCCGGGTAAGGGCCAGGGCTGCGGGACTGTTCGACAGAGATACCGCGGCCCTGGGACACAAAGGGCTAAGAAGGAACATGGATGGGTTTTAGCCAGCACAAGTCTGACACTCCCTTCCGCTCCGCCCAGAGCGAAGGGGATCATTTGATGATTTCCCATCCGAAAAAAAAAGGGCCAGGGGGGTGACTATGACGTCATAAAGCAGGAGTAATTCCAGTGTGGGAAAGAGATGGCGCTAGACGACCTGTATAGCTCTGTCTCTTTCCCACACTGGAGTTACTCCTGGTTTAAGACGTCATAGTAATAAATCAGGAGTAATTCCAGTTTATAAAATCATCTATAAATATCGTCCTTATCATTCCAGTCGGTGGTCACGAGGCTCGAGGGCTGGCGTTCCTAGTCCTGTGGAACAATCAGCTCACGAGGAATTGCGCGCCGTATCTCAGTAAAGCGTTGGTAAGTATCAGCCTATAAGTTCCCACTGGTGGGACAATGGCCTGCTCTCTATGAGAGGGAGTGGGCTGCATTCCACCACGCGGAATCCCTAATTTTTTTTCTATAATAAAAGTAGCCTAGACCTTATAACATCAGCTATCTGCCAGTAAAGGTCCCGTCAAAATCGGTCCAGCCGTTTCGGAGATAAACCAGAACAAACAAACAGACAGCTGTCTGTCTGTTTAAATTTTTGACTTACTCATACAAAAATTTAAAAAATGTGTTTTTGTTATAAATGCCGTATATATTTTCATATGCATTCAGTAAAAAGCTGTTATTTTGATATCACAAACAGACACTTCAATATTATTTATTTGTATGATACCAGTAGCGAAGGGCCAATTTTTGTAAGGTAGGTAAGCCGGAGTACTATTTGGTCTCGAGGTTCCACAAAAAAAATGTTAAAATGAGAGGTAACTCTGCAATATGTTTTTAGTGTGATTATATTATTTGTCTATAGAATACTGACTGTGCCATATTTTCAAAGGGAATCCGGTAGGAATCGAGTTATATGGAACCTTCGCCACTGATAAATACCGTATTCTGATCGTTCTAGATTTTAATATTATATTCTTATATTTTTTTCCAGCGCTCGTCTCAATCCCTCTGCGTGCTAAACATCGGTCGCAACGCGCTCGGTAACGACGCGGTGCGGGCCCTCGCGCGCGGTACGGCGCTCGTGTCGCTCGGGCTGCAGGCCTCCCGCCTGGGCCCTGATGCCGCTGCACTCGCTGAACTGATCAGAGCTGATACCAAGTTACAGGTGACTGAGATACGTCTTGTTGTCGGTACCGTGTCGGAACAGCCTTTTTTTTAGTTGTGAAATCATCAAATGATTTAATGGGTCTTTTTTTTGAGTTCTTAGAGTATTCTGACCGGTGTAAGGGACAGCCCCCCACAGACTGATGTGATGAATTCGGTATATCATACTAAGATGACCGGTACAAGAAATTATTTCAGGAATGTTATGGCAATCCAATAAATTTGATTTGTTTTATTTCCTCATACGCAATGTATCGTTACCGTGCCAAAACGCACGTAGCGAACGGCAAGCGCGACGACGAGTTCGATGAACTCTGTAGCTAGGCAGGAAGTGAACAGCTCATTTCACGCGTCGCTCGTTAGAGTATTTCAACATCCATTGTTGGATTTTTGATTTTAGCCGTATTATTTACATAAATGGAGTGCTGCGTACAGGGAGTGTAATTTTACATTGCAATAAAGGAATAGTAACTGAAAAAAGCGCGGTGCCTCGAGCGGCCGCGCGTCTTTCGTCTTTCGCGTCGGTGATTTATTAATAAAGAAACCACCGTGTACTTTTAAGATAAATAAAGTGTAAATAAATTTGTCACTGTACCAATACGAACTTACAGTGATGTCTAACATAATATTATTTATATTCCAGAGGCTAGACCTCCGCGAGAACCGCCTCGGCAGCGCGGGTCTACAGGCCATCCTCGCCGCCATGAAGGATAACAACACCCTCACACAGATCGATCTAGATGAACCGCCCACGCCTGTAAGTTATACCTCAAAGACACGAGCTCCTCGATTCAAACTGATTATCATCATCATCTGCCTAGCCTTTTCCCAACAATGTCGGGGTCGGTTCCAGTCCAACCGGATGCAGCAGAATCATAGTATTTTACATGGAGCGACTGCCTATCTGACCTCCACAACCCAGTTAGTACTGAATAATAAGATACCCATTGGTCAGACTTTCGGGCCACTGACTACCTGTAACGACTGTCAAAGATCTACAAATGACAGCCGGGACCAACGGCTTAACGTGCTTTCCGAGGCACGGAGGAAACTCGGTATGTAATGGGTGGTCATCCATTCACGGACCTAGGCAAGCGCGGCTTAATCTGAAGATCGACCCGAGCGGCTTTTATTATTTAGACAGGAGCTCCTCGATTCAAACTGATTATGTTATCTTCAATAAGATAAGCAAATAGAATAGCCAAACTTAAGTGGCAATGGGCAGGACACATTGCTCGCAGAACGGATGGCCGATGGGGCCGGAAAGTTCTGGAGTGGCGACCGCGAACTGGAAGACGTTACGTTGGGAGGCCTCCCACTAGGTGAACCGATGACCTAGTAAAGGTTGCAGGGATCCGCTGGATGCGAGTCGCACGGGACCGGTCAATGTGGCGACACTTGGGGGAGGCCTATCTCCAGCAGTGGACTTCCTTCAGCTGAAATGATGATGATGATGATGTTATCTCCATTTCTAGGACTCTACAAACCTGACAGCGGAGGACTCGGAGACGGCCCTCATACGCCGGCTCACGCGGGAGGTACGAGCCATGTGCCGACGGAACGAGCCCCCTGTGAGACACGACGAGGAAGGCGCACACCCTGTACATAGGAAGATCAGTCTGACGTGTCACACTGCGTGTTTGCTTAGAGTAAGTTACATACAAGGTGTAAACTAAGGGAAAACCGGTTAAAATTAAAATCGGTTTTTATTTTCGGGTTCCGTACAAAAAACCCGGTTTCCGGTAAAACCGGTTAGGAAAAATGTTTTTTTGTTTTTGCTATTTAAAAAAATGACCCGACACGCTGTTTTTTATCTTCAGTTTTTCTAATGTTTTCTACGAAGTTTTGTAGGAATTTAAAACATGAATAATAGTTGCCCTGTTTAATTATGAAATTATCACGAACTTCATAAATATTCGACAAACATGCTAGCAAACAAACTTTCTATTTATCTATACAGGGTGTAAACGGACCCTTCACGAAGCCGTTAATTAACCAATTTTTCTGTACATCAAACTAAGTAACTTTACGCAAAAAATATTGCTGGGAAACGACTCTTTTTTATGGTGAAAAATCACGTTTTACGGTAGGACTCAACGTAACGCACTCAAGACATTGTGTTGATGGATGCATTGAATAGCAGTGGTCGTGGCGGTATTTAAAAAAAAACTTGTGAAACGTTGAAACTTTGACCCCAATATCTCCGTAACTAGAAGGTTCCCAGGTATGGTCTAGAACAAAAAAATGATCGCACAGACGGGGACTATTAAACTAGGAAATAGGAGACTTTTACGACTATTTCGACTATTATTATATTTTTTTTTTTTACTAAAATACACAGTTAATCTGAATGATTTTTGGTTTTTGTATTACAGCAAGGCATGGGCCCCGGCGAGGAGGAGCGTCGCACGCGGCTGCGCTCTCCCGCCCCCTCGCCCGCCCCCTCCCCCGCGCCCTCGCCCGCCGGCAGCCCGGTACCCGCGCCGCACCCTACCTCACGGTTCATGGTGAGTACCTAGTACTGTAGTACTGTAGTACTGGGTGACAGTAGCGAAGGGTCAATTTTTGTAAGAAGTAAGCCGGAGTACATATCTTTAATGTGATAATATTATAAGTCTATAGAACTGACTGTGCCATTTTTCAAAGGGAATCCGGTATTAATCGAGCTGTAAGGAACCTTCGCCACTGCTGGGTAATACGATACCCCTTGGTAAGACTGGTTGTCAAACTTTTTGGGCCACTGACTACCTAACGACTGTCAAAGATCTACAAATGACAGCCGGGACCAACGGCTTGATGTGTTTTCCGAGGCACGGAGGAAACTCGGTATGTAATAGGTGGTCACCCATCCACGGACCAACCTAGGCAAGCACGGCTTAACCTTAAGACCGACGCAAACGGCTGTTATTATTTAGCCACGAGCTCCTCGCCGCCTCTGAGCCACATTGTAAAATATAAAAATAATGTAAACATTGTAAAATGACGCCCTATTTAATACAAAGTCATACAACTAATAAATCAAATATTCCTTACTTCCAGGTGACCCGAGTTACGCCAGAACGCGACTCCTCAACGGACAGCAGCGGGTCTACTTCATCACCATCCTCCACGCCCACCAGGCTCGCTTACTGCCCACCCTCGCGATTTAAAGTCGTGCAGGTAACACTCATTACCTGAATATTCGGAGATATTTACCAAAAATTATTTGAATAGTAATGTTTCGCTTTTACCTTTTGAACGCCATTGTCACATATACGTGACAAGCAAGCATATGCCATGTACGACACAAATATGTGACAAAATGGTAGGTGGAATTGTGGCTTGGCGTGGACGGCACGCGCGTGCGTTTATGCTCTGGCGGTCAAAAGAAGATGTTGTGACAAATGTTTAAAAGAATATGAACGAATGAATGGGTATGTGCTGAGGAGGGATGGAACATATGTGACTAAAAGAGTGATGAATATAAATGTTGATAAAAAAGAATGAATATAAAAAAAAAATCTTTGGGAAAGTTGTTTGTTATCATGAGTACAATCACGTGTTTAAGTATCGGTCACAAATTACCAGTCACCCTATACAACATTATTTTTAGTATATGCGAAACCTGAATATAGTTTGTTCAGAATAAGTAACTGAATCGATGCCAATCATTTTTAAACCATGTTATATTTTGTCCCAAAAAAATTAAAAAAAAAAAAAAAGTTGGACACCGAGCGACATTAGGTACCTATCGCAATAATTTAGGTACTTACTGCCAAATTATTATTATCAATGAGCCCGGCGCGCTGCGTGGTGACCACGTTTTTGTGCGGACATCCAGGTAACAGAACAAGCTTATAACTTTGTGGTTTTTCAAGATACAGTTTTCACGTGTTTCAGGTTTCGCATATACTAAAACTAAGGTTGTATACAGGGCGGTCACGTGCGGTCATTTCCGAACACAACGAGAACGAAGACGCGGGAAGAAGCTAGTGTGTTAAATAAAGAATAATAGTAAGAACGAGATATTCTAGAACAAATTAATAATTAAACAAAATCATCTCCTTTGCAGGTAATGGAACCGCCTCAAATTCAAGTACACCCCGCTTCAGGTCAACCCCGAAAATCTCCCTCAAGGTTCTCAGTGACAAGAAACTATGACTCAGTCTACAACCCTAACCCCACCCCGCCGAACAGCCCCGCTCAACCCTCAGGGTACACTCAACTACAGAACGAAATAGTGACTCAACTCAAGCTCGAAGCCAGTCTCAACAAAACGGACGTATTGACTCAGTCTAAGAACGATGTTCTGACTCAATGTAGGAACGAAGCTAATATGAAATATGAGCCGGTTAGTCTTGAAGGAATTGCTCAACTTAACAAAGGTGAGGTTAAAAATGAGACGCAGGCCAAAAACGAAGCTCACACTCAAGTTAAAAATGAAATTGTAACAGTTAAAAGTGAACCAACGGTTGCGGAAAGTCAAGTCGGGTTTAAAGTTGAAAATGAGTCTGTAGGTAGGAAAGTAATAACGACGCAAGTTAGGAATAACGCTATGAAACAATCAAAGATTGAGTCGATAGCTCAAGTTCCGACTGAACCCTCAATACCGATCAAAAATGAACTAACTGAAAAATCGAAAGAAATAACAGAAACGAAAACAGAGCCTAAAATTGAAGCTACAACTCAACTTTTACCTTCAGACTCAACCAAAAATACTGTAACGACTCAACTCAGACATGACTTACATAAAAATGAGTCACTACTTCAAGTCAAAAATGTACCGGAAACTCAATTAAAAAATGTACCTGTAACTCAAGTGAAAAACGAGCCGACTGACACGAAACATGAGTCGTTGACAGCTGTCAAGAATACAGTTACTTGTCAACTTCATAAGGAACCGGTATTAGTAAAAGTTGAGCCGAAAATTCAAGTTAAAAGCACAGGCAGCCTAATTAATCCTAACGTTGCCTCCACAAGTCACACTGATAATGTAAAACAGGCGAAATATACAAGTATTGAGTTTGGAATTCTGGACAAAATCACCTTAGGGACTCAACTGGAGATGGAAACACCGACTCAACTTGGGAATGTACCGTCTATTGTGCCTTTTACTCAAGCTAAGACTAATACAGTTACTCAATGCAGCATCGCTCCTGTTACTCAACTTGAGAATCTACATGTTGAGTCAACACAGTCTAAATCATCAAGTGTTGAGTCTGTAATACAAATCAAAAATGGAGCAACTCAACCCACCACTGAATTAATAGCTGAACTTAAAAAGTTATCAGTTGAGCCTGCCAGTCCAATTGTCGAGCCTGCGGTTCAAGAAAGAAATAAAACAGTTACTATATTCTCGACAGAACCGAAGAGACATGCTGAGGTTGAGTCGAGTCAAACGAATATTGATGACAAACAGATTAAATCTATGACCGTTGAGCCTTCAATTCAATTTAAAAATAGCGAAACTCAACTTTTAACAGATTTGGCTAATCAACTCAAAAATTTGTCGCTTGAGTCTATAAGTTTAGCCGATATTGGAATCAAACAAGTTGAATCTATAATTATAAAACCCGAAAATCAAGCACAGAATATCGCAGCTACTCCAATCAAAGCAGAATTAACGATTCAACCACCTGTGGTCTCTATTCGACTCGAATCTGAGCCAGTGAGTCTAACACAAATCATCAAATCTGATACTCAACTCAAAACTGAGCTTCCAATACTACTTGAGTCTTCCAGTTCTAAAGAACCTTCAGATTTAGACTCAGCGACTCAACTTAGAGGTCTAATAGAAACTTCGAATAAGATTAAAACCTCGCCTTCGCATTCAATTTTACCGAAGACTTCAATAGCAACTATAGAAGAGTTTCCAGAAAGTGACGACATTGAACTCGGTGACTCTACAGCTTCGAATATTACTCCACTTTCGACTGATAACGCTACCAGTGACTCTAGTAAGAATATTGAGTGTGAAACTTCAAAGTCCAATTATATAGTTGAGCATGCAAATTGGGACTCAACAACGAGTGTGACTTTTGAAAAATCCAAAATCGAGTTCACCGACTCAAAAATTGTAACGGGAATCTTAAGTGAACTAGGTAATATACCTAAGGGTACTGAATCAAGTACTCAACAATATGTGCCTCAGTCTGACCCTCAAATAAAGTCAGACAATTCAAATCTCAAAAACGTTAAAACTTTAAGTGACTCAAATGTGATAGATTCTAGTATTATTAATAAACCAACAATTGTTAAAAGTGATTTAAGTTATAGTGAAGTGGTTAAAAGTGATAAAAAGCACACCAAAACGTGTACAGACTCAAATACAGATACAATGAACAACATTGTTGAAGATTTAGGAAATATTATAAAAGAAATCAAAGTTCTAGTTAAAAATAAAAATAGTATAGACGACAATGTACCTGCTGATAGTGTAATACTAAAAAAGAATAAAAGCGAATCAAGCTTAGATAGCCCAGATCTAGAAGTTTCTAGACTAATGGAGAACAGACGAGAAGAGAGAAGCGTTTTCGATAGTAATTCTTCTTTGGAGATCTCGGGGAGTTCCGTTGAAAGTCTTAATGAACAGAATAAGACGGTACAGGAACTAGATAGACGGAAAACTATTATTTTGTCTAACGAAGGAAGTATGGAATCTACAAGCGAAGTTACACCTGTTAATAGTGGGAATTTCTTGAACCTCTCCCTCAGTTCAAATGAGAGTGTATCCCCTATATTTGGGAAGAAAAAACTTATCCACGATTCCTTATCCAGTCTGGAAGCAAGTGTCAGCTCCTTAGATTCGGCAAAACAGGATAGGGTCATGGTTACGTCCGCTGATTCGGGCATAGAATACTCCTTGCAGCACCCCTCAGAGAATCGGGAAGATAATTCCTCAAACGAGGGTACTTTGACGAACAACTCCAGCTTGAGGGAGACTGTCAAAAAGGCTGAGAGCTTCCAATTAGTTGATACTTTGACTGCTTCTCCGAAACGTGCGTCTAGTTTACTAGATGTACCAGCTTTGAAGAATAAAGGACTGGATAGGATGAGGAAGATATCCTGGGTAGCACCTTCATCCAGCTTCCATGTTCCTCGACCTGATGAAAAAGACGCTAAGCCTTCTCACCTGGAGAAACTATTAAGCTTGTTTCAACATCCTAGCAGTATATTCTCCCGAAGTCTCACAAGTGATGACGAGAAAAAATCTGCATCTAACACGCCACCTAGAAAAGATTCTTCTCTTACTAGCTCTTTCTGGTCTTGGGGCAGTACAATAGAGAGGGAGAGAGAGGAAGATAGTTCAGAAGCTACAGACTCTACTCTCTCAGAAAGAGTGCAGGTTTCATTCGTTGATGAGTCTTTCTCGAGGAAGTTAGACTCAAAAACTCCCTCTACAGACACAGACAACACCCTAAGTGAATTTCAATCTTTTCCCACGCAAGAGAGTGAGTTAACAGAAGATAGAGTTACCAAAACCACCGAAGATTTAATAGTACAAAATTTAGACTTAAGTGTAATTAGTAATATGAAGAGAGAAGTAGATAGGAGAAGTGATGATCTCGTAAGAGAGGGACAGGACGAGAAGGAGAAAGAGTTAGCCAGGCCTAGGTCTTTTGCCGCTGTTCTCAAAAGCTCTGGCTCAGAAAACTCTTTGGATAAACAAAACAGCCCGGATAGTGGGCAATCAGTTGACAAGCTCCCCAGCAAAGTTATAAGAGGTATCAAAGAAAATATTAGCCCAGAAAACACACTTACTTCTAGCATGACTAACACTAAAGCATTAGCAGTAGAATTAGAAAGACAAGTCCACAATCCTACAGTAAACCCTTGGGACGTCAAAAATGAACCCAAAATTGAAGAGATTAAAGTCCAAAGTGATCTAGCGCCCATAGCTACTATTGAAGAAACGTTAGATGAAGACAATCCTCTGCAACTGGCGTATATAGATGACGTAAAACTAGAAGATACGGCCAGAGTGAACGTGGAATCGGAGACAGAAGCTAAAAGGCAGGAAATAGATTTAGGCAAAGATGCGTTATCATACTTAATATATGAAAATAGGGACTTTGAAATAGGGGCAGAGAGTATAGTGAAAACTGCAGCCCAACAAGGCTCTTTGGCCGAAGAATTAAAGGAAGCGGAAATCAAAGAAATCCTAGATCTTTCACCAGAATTAGTAGTCGATGACAGTCTTCAAGACAACGTTTTCACAGCGAAAGAAATCGTCGGCTTACGAACGTCGCCGATCATTCCCGAACGTGCTAAACTGAAGAAATCGAACTCTCTAGAGGATTTATCGCAATTATCGGACGAGAAGAGTCCTAAAGCTAAAACGATTGCCTTCAAAGTACCCGAAAGTACAACACCTAGGGACATACCTGAGCGCAGATCGAAACTTCGGACCCGAAGCGGTTCGAGCCCGAAATCTTTGCCCGAAAGCTTGAATAAGCCGTGCCCTTTAACAAAAATGGAGTCAGTATTGACGAAGAAAAAGAAAAAAGTTTCATCTCTCGGTAAAATGGCAAGAGATTCATTACTAGCCCTAAATATGAGCGATGAAGAAATAGCAGAATTCAGACGCTCTTACAAGCTTACGTCGGTAGAGAGCCTGAGATCGTTAGAATCTGTTTCAGAGAGCGGTAACTCCGTTGATTCAAGATGTAGGGCTTGTCTTAGGCAATCCCAAGAAAGTTTAATGTCCCTAGATTCTATATCAGAAGATTGTAGATGCACGGATGAATGCGATCAGACCAGCAAGTCCGCGAGATAGGGTTGCTAGTGCGGAAAAATAAATTGTTTTTTTTTTTGTAATGTATAGAGAATTTTAATTTTTAAGACGTATGTTGTCAGTTGTTACTTTGTTTTTGGGTAGAGGTGTAAGTCAAGTTTTACAGTTTTTTCAAAGTTTATTTATTTTTATTTATTAAGTTGGTTAACTGAGGCTTTGTGTTAATGATATATAGTGTGACTGGTAATTAGTGACTGATACTTAAACACGTGATTGTACTCATGATAACAAACAACTATCCCAAAGAAACATTTTTTTTTTTAATGGGCCTTATGAAATTCGCGCGTGCGCGCCTGTGACCTATCAGCTGTTAGCCGCGTGACGCCATTCTGACTCATTACTATCGTACTGTGCAACAGTGGGTAGGCAGAGCTCCCGCGCGGCTCGCAAGCCCGCTCCGTAATCCTCCACTATTGTGTTTTTGTGATAAAAGTCAATGAGTGTTAAAAAGTCAGTTAGTGTTTCTTTGGGAAAGTAGTTTGATAACAAACTACTTTCCCAAAGAAACACTTTTCCCGTGAGTACAATCAGTTGTTTAAGTATCGGTCCCTAATTACCTGTAACCCTATATGAGAAGGTGTATACGGACCCTTCACGAAGCCGTCAACCAAGCGTTCGGTTCATCAAACTAAGTAACTTTACGCAAAAATTATTGCTAGGAAACGACCTTTTTTTTGGAGTGAAAATTTACGTTTTACGGTAGGACTCAATGTAACGCAGTCAAAACATTGTGCTGATGGATGCATTGAATAGTACTGTTGTTGTGGCCTTATGTGGGCCTGTACTGCAGCTATCAGTCGTAAAGTAAATGTCAAAGTATGAAATATTTTGATGATAAATGACAGATTTTCTATTCGAAAGGCGATGTCGATAGTTTTGGTCTATTTCTAGACTTTTTATAGCGATTGGCGGTATCAAGGTTACATGACAGGTTCAATCGGTTTCTATATTTAACTAAAAGTTACGGGTTAAAATTACCGACGGGTTTTTTTATACCAATAAAAGTTAGCAAGGCATATAAAATCGGGGTATTCCTCAAAGCGCAACTATTTTTAAGCGCAACTAAATTATTCCTCGAAGCTCAACTATTAGTTGCGCTCACAAATTCAAATTAAAGAGAAAAATAGAGAGGGGTATGATGGATTAATTATTATTTTTTTCAATCATGGTAGCGCTTTGAGTAATAAACATATAATATTTTTAATTTGAATTTGTGAGCGCAACTAATGGTTGCGTCTCGAGGAATAATTTAGTTGCGCTTAGTTGGTTGCGCTTAAAAATAGTTGCGCTTTGAGGAATACCCCATAAAAACTAACTTTTGAAGTCTAGGATATCTGACTATTCAGAAGTTGTAGACTTTAGGCGTGTATTTTGATATTTTTATGACAAGCCCGAAGTCTGACAGCCAGTCTTACCAAGGCCTTAAACCTTACTTATTGTGTTACATCCAGCTGCATCCGGTTAGACTGGAAGCCGACCCCAACATAGTTGGGAAAAGGCTAGACGGGTGATACCTCACTGACTTAAAGTTTAATTTACGATGATCCATGCAGGCTCATGAAACCATCTTCAAAATATACAGAATATACAATTTTAATCTTGACTTACACCTCAACTTACCCCTTTTTTTATAGAAAAGCAGAATTGTAGAACAGATTCGAATAACCAAACCCACTTTTGGCGAATTTCACAATTGAAACTAAAAGCGGTTTACAGCTATTTCACCTCTGAATTTCAAAATTTGACAGTCAAAATGTTGTGTTCCTGTTAAAAAAAGTTTGTTTTTAACCTTTTGAACGCCATTGTCACACATACGTGACAATCAAGCGCGTGCCCTGTACGCCAACGACACAAATATGTGACAAAAAAATGCGGTGCACTATAACACGAAATAAACAATTAAATAGTTTTGGAATCCCTAATCCTGTTTTTGTTTTTTTTTTGTTACCTCAAATAACCTACAGGTATCTGCGGTAACAAAAACGTTATTAAAAAATAACTTTCCCAAAGAAACAATTTTTTTTAAACACTATCACAATAACACCTATCAGCTGTTAGCCGCGTGACGCCGTTCTGTCTCAGTGCTGCTCGCAAGCCCGCTCCGTAATCGGCGCCCGCGCCACAGGCCGGCCGCCTCGTGCCGTGTTATTGTGTATAAAGTGAATGAGTATAAAAAAAAAAGTTTCTTTGGGAAAGTTGTTTGTTATAATGAGTACAATCACGTGTTTAAGTATTGGTCACTAATTACCAGTCATTCTATATAGGGTCTAACTATTCATACACGAAATATTTTCAGGGAATTATCTAACGGCTATAACAAAGCCATTTCAAGGGATTTTTTTTTATGAGTATATTTTTTTTTTTAAATAAATAATTTAAAATTACTTGACCCACAAAATAAATACTGGCTCCTTATTTTTAAGCATCCATTACGGTAGTTTACTACGTCGTATTTACCTACTGTCATTGTAAGGATATGGGAGTAAAGGTCTTATGCAAAAAGTCTCAAAAAATTTTAGAATTATAATAATTTTGTAAAAAAAAAAAACACTCAGATAATTATTTTTTTCGTTGCTATGGCGACTTTACGACTTATAGAAGTTACTCTTAAAATATTTCGTGTATGAAAAGATAGACCTTATATACAGAGTTGGTAAAAAATCCTGAATCAAACGAAACAGGACGATAGTTGCGGTTATTTACAGTAAAAAATATATCTGTGGCAGAGTCTTAACTTGATCTCCTTAAAAGTTATGACTACTTGAGTGTTTTATTAAGAAAATAAAAAAATACAAAAATTGCTCATTTAATAGAACAGGATTAGGTACACCTCTACCTAACATTTTGGCATAGCAGGCGTGATGTTGAGTTATGTTAGTACTGTTTACCGCGTTCAGTTTCACGTGTGGAATTACGCCTTTAGAAACGAAAGATCGAATGATATGGACTTGTAATTAATAACAAAATAAATCATGGAAGTTTTAAAATGTCAGTTGTGAAAATAATGTATTTTTTCTAATAAATGTAATGCTGCCTGCCTCTTTGGTCTAGTGATCGCAAGCGCGACTGCTGAGCATGAGGTCCAGTGTTCCCGGGTCGAGCAAAGTGTTATTGGGGATTTCGGGTCATCCCCGCTGGTTAATACCCCGTGGTTAACACTATTAACTACTGGGAATGATGCGTTCTACTGGTTAACAGTGTTGACGAACGCGACATTTTTTTCCCAATACTTAATACACTCGTCTAGCGAATAGTTCAGGATTCAGGTTAAAGAAAAGTAAAAAGAAATCTATATTTATACTTATTATACTTAATATTATTGTTGTAAATTTAAGGATTATTTGATACAGAAAATAGAGACGAGGGTATTAACTATTGGGAATAAAACGTCGCGTTCGTCAACACTGTTAACCAGTAGAACGCATCATTCCCAGTAGTTAATAGTGTTAACCATGGGGTATTAACCAGCGGGTACGACCGGGGATTTCTCAACCTGGTTGATGGCAATAGGCTCGCCCTCTACATCGGGCTTAAAACTTAACTGGCGAAATGTGGGTGTACTATTAGGTACATCTCTGCCCTTCAGGGATTACTACCGCGATGTTATGTCATGTTGTGTAATGCCTAAATTGCATGTTGGATTTTCGACTCCCGACGGTTTGCGTTGAAAATCATTTAGTTCGTTATTCTCACACATAAACGACTATTGTATCATTACTTTCGTTGTTTTATTTATACAAATGACATTTTGAAGCTTCCACTTTGAGGTCGAATTAAATAAACAAGCGATACTTTTGCAGTCGATATTTAAACAACACAAAAAAAATCTTAAGAGCGCTTGTACAGAAAGTGGGCAACGTCGCAAATAGCTGTCAAATATTTCGCTGTTTTCATTAATTTGGAAATATTACTGTATGGAAATAAGAAATATGGTTAACTAGTGAACTAGAATATTAATAATGAAATTCAGTGTTTTAATTGCAATTCATTATTAATATTCTAGTTCACTAGTTAGCCAAATTTCTTATATACAGTAATATTGCCAAATTAATTAACACAGGTAAATATTTAACAGCTTTTTGCGACGTTGCCAACTTTTTGGATGAACGCTCTTAATCTTAAGGTGGAAACGCCAGGGCAGCCCGTAAAATTAAAATTTTAAGCCCATTGAATTATTATTTCAAGAAAAATTCAATCATTGGGATTAAATGAACTTAGAGGGTTGTATTTATGATTTTATCTCTGTAAGGCCATATTTGTTACGGTCGCGAATCATATTTTAATTAACATACAACCTGACACTGACCTGCAAATTGCAAAAAAACGTAAGAAAATTTGAATTTTGGGGACTGCCTTATCGAATTCCCCCTTAAATTACAAGTAATTTCAGCTAACGATGTCAATGGCTGCTGATATTGTAATAAAATAAAGTAAGAAATGCTGAGCCACTGTTTCTAAGTGAAGAAACAGTAGGTCAGAGGCTGCGAAGATCGCATGAGCAGTGATCACCATAATTTGCTCAAGGCAAAGTTTATTTAATTTGGCCTCACAAATTGACAATCAAACATAACCCACCTTTTAGGCTTCGCCGCAGTCGGGCAAAAGGAAGTGTTCATTCTTGTAAAATTTGTAAAAATACTAAACTAAAAAATAAAACATGTATTTAGAACCAATTTCGACGTTTAGTGTCGTCTTTGATTCTTTAACGGCGGCTTTATTTTTTGCATTCCTCTGTTGTTTTAGGCAAATATGTGAAATCAGTAAAAAAATGTTAATATGTTTATTTATTTATTAGGCTTCTCAACAATTTTGCAAACTTAAGTCTAAGTTAAAAAAAAAACTTATGTTTTCTAGTTTTATCAGTGATTAACAAAATCTAAATGATGATTACCTAAAATTATAATAATGGTGTAATATAAACAATTTTTATTAGATTGAACACTTCTTTAGACAAAGGAAATCTAACTTAAAACCTAAATGAGACTATGTTGCCACGGACTGAAAAAATAATACGAAACTTTTTGTACTTCAAAGTAAAAATATGACTTAAAACAATTGTATGTAACGAAATTATCGATTTGTAAATTATTATTTCGATTTTTGTACTTGAATAGTATTATTAATGTGTATTTGTATTTTTTTTACGAAATGAGGGTAGTCAGAGTTTTAAAAGTTATGCAATACATGCTGGAAGGACAGCTTGACTCAATTTTTTTACCATGGGTTCAGTATGTGATTTTATATAGATCAGCATTGAAAGTAGATAGCCAATTTTTGCAGGGAGTTGGGTTAATCTTCCATCTCGACTGAAAAATCGGTTAAGTTGTGGGTCTTGGTCAAAATGGACGTAAAGCCGGCCGGATAGGTTATGCATGTGCAGTTTTTCCTGAATAGTCAAATTTATTGTACGGGTATGCATGAACGAGTGTAGGAGAAAACTATACTGTGAATGAAGGTTTTGCATGAGCATTTAAAACTGCCATGCATAACCTAGCGTGTATGGCTACCTAAACTCCAACAGAATTGAAATATATCTCAAAACATAGCTGACAATAAGTTCTCTCATACTATTGCGATGAGTACAAAAGTCGTCGGAGACCAGAGCTACGGCCAAATGAAATTTCCTGTATTTTGTCGAAGATTTGTCTACAACAGTCATCTGTTTTTAAAGTAGGTCGTGTTGGAAATATTGTGTTTTAGACATAAATTAATCAGAGCTAGACCGCCGAGGTCTCTAGTGTCGTCTAAGGACTGTAGAGTCTGTGTTAATCATTTACAAAATACAGGAAAAGGCAACATATTTCAAGTGGTTCTATTTAAGTTCTCCGGTGACTTAGGCTACTATTTGAGATATACAAGGTTTTTTTGGGATTTAAAATCACGCTTTATCACTCAATGTAACGCACTCAAAACATTGAGCTGATGGATGCATTGAATAGTACAGGAGTCATGAAGGTATTTAAAGTAGAGTTATAACAGTTAAAAAAAAAACTTGTGAAAAAGTTGGAACTTTGACCTCAAATATTTCCGTAGCTGTAAAAAAATGTATTGCGCGGTAATACTCGTCGCGAAAAACGACCCCGTTCGACCGTCGGCTTACAGTTCTTTCACGGGTGTTTTTCCTCTAACTTTGTGTCACCATCATTTTTATTCTCGTTCCAATAAGGTTGATTTTTTGTTACCACCACTGACGTTTATCGAAACTACAGTGTTTTTTTTTTTATTTTCGTGACATTAGTTGCTGTTGCCGCTGCCGTCAACAGTGATTGGCTTGTAATTCTAAGTTTGAAGGAACAGCTATCTTGTATAGACAGTTTCACATCAAACTGTATAGCCGTTTTAGGGAAAATCACAGAAAAAAGCATCCGTTATTCACAATTAATTTTGTAAAAGAATTTAAAACTCTGACTACCCTCCAGAGTGTGGTTGATATAGGATTATCAATTTCAACTTATTGGTGTTAAAATTGTAATCGGTGCTACGTACATGTTTGGGATGATTCTATTTAAGAGTATTTGTTAAACAACAAAGTTATTGGGGAAGGCCATTTGAACCTCTTGAGCCGCGGTAGAAGATGTGCCCATAGCTAGGTCACAATCTAACCAATGAGGTCACGGTATTTTAAAATACAGGGCGGTCTTTTGCAAAAAAAGATTCTTCAAATCAACTGGAAACATACAGGGTGAAGGGTAAGGACCCTTCACGAAGCCGTCAACCAAGCATTCTGTACATCAAGCTAAGTAACTACGCAAAAATTATTGCTGGGAAAAACTTTTTTTTGGTGTGAAAAATCACGTTTTACGGTAGGACTCAATGTAACGTACTCAAAAAATTGTGCTGATTGAATAGTCCTGGAAGTATTTAAAGTAAAGTTATAAAATTTTAACATATGTATTTAAAAAAAACCTGTGAATTTTTTGCGTAAAGTTACTTAGTTTGATGTACATAATGTTTGGTTGACGGCTTCGTTATGAATCTTGTGACACCCTGTATTTGGTCTTAACCCATACCGATCGGCATGCTCTCTGGTCTCGATAAAAACGACCAGTTTTTTTCTACATTAAATTCGCTTTCACCCCCAACTGTTACTAACCATGCGTGAACATGTACAGTATTCCTAATAGTTGACTATAAATTTAGTTGTATAGACTATTCAAGTACTTAAAACTTGTAAGATACGATTTTTTTTCGCTCTACCCTCTTATAAAAATTGGTATGAGTATTTTCTTTAATAACAACACTATTGATCAAATTCTCAAGTCAGATGGGCAGTCGCTTCATGTAAAATACTGGGATTCAGCTGCATCTGGTAAGACTGGACGCCGACCCCAACATGGTTGGGAGAAGGCTGGTCAGATGATGATGAAAAGTGAAAGAGAGTGATTGTGTCATATTGAATGTTTTGGTAACCTTACCTATGAGAAAATTTTTACTTTTCTTAGTAAGCTGTTCATACGAATTTGAACCTTACGCTTACGCAATTATTTATTTGTATGAGTGATTGTGAATAAGAGATTCATGCAAAAATGCACCTTTTTATATTACGCAACTGAGTGTAGATTCGTGCCAGGTCGTTGGCAATAGGCTCACCCCCTTTTACATGGGACATAAAGTGGCGAGACATGGGTGTTACCTCATAACTTAGTCATTTATGAACCGATTAGAAAAAATATTTTTTTATTGTCAATAGTATACCTATTTGTTGTCCCTTTAGGATCGGACACGGTTTTTTTTAACTAATGTATACTTCCCGATTGGTCCCATAGAAATTTCATCAAAATCGGTTCAGTAATTTTGTAGTTTTTTTTTTTTTTTTTTTCTTTAAACGTATTTTTACCCGACTGCGGCGAAGGCCAAAAGGAGGGTTATGTGTTTGACCTGTATGTATGCCTGTTTCTATGTTCCCTCGTAACTTCTAAACGGATGAACGGATTTGGATAAATTATATGTCATTAGATATATAGTCTTGGTGGCACGAGTATCACTGGTTACATTGAAATGAAAAAAAAAAAACAAGAAAAATGACGGATTTCGGGTGCCATATCGTAGCGTTCGAATTTTTTTTTTCTTCCTATACCATCGAGTGGAGTATCAAAATGAAGTGTTTTAAAGGGTGATCACAAATATAAACAACTTAACAGACAAATCGTATAAAAAAGGTAGAAAATCGTCACCAGCGCGTCCCATGGCTATGCCACACGGAAAGAAAGTATCTTAAATATTTTATATAGGAAGTTTTACTGAAAGAAGACTACGTTTTGATTTTGAAAGTAATTCGAATTGCTTTCAAAGATATTTAAATTTTCGCCTCTACCTCAGTCCAACCCGCCAATAATGTGTGTATTTTATGATAACGGGCGAAGATCATCACATGATGATCCCTTAAAAACTTCTAGTTACAATGTAACAATTAATTCATGAGAAGAATTTGTGTTGTGTACAACTCAAGAGGGTAAAACAAGAAACAATCTGCAAAAAAAACGACTTCCAAAAAAAACTCAAAAAAAAGTCCTAACAACACAACTAAACCAAACTACCCACCTTATAACTTCTTTCGGAAGTCGGTGACTTTGTTTCGTTGACTTTTGCCACCGAATGTTTTTTATTACGAGAATATTGTGGCTTTTAGGTTACAGCTGTTAGGTAAAATAATTGAAAAGGCTATGGCCAACATTGAGCAAATCACTTTTTTTTTATAAATTTTTTTGACAGCTTGAAATGTATAAGATCTGTGATTTCTCGCTACTCAAATGATGAGGGTTTGTGTAGTATGTATAAACGGAAAGCTAACATACATTACACGCATCGCAGCCCGCCGCGCCGGCACGCACTTGGAGAATATACAAACACCAACTTTATTGGTGAGCAGCGACCCGCCTACAATAAAAACCTTCCTCTTGAAACACTCTATCTATTAAAAAAAACCGCATCAAAATCCGTTGCGTAGTTTTAAAGATCTAAGCATACATAGGGACAGACAGACCGGGAAGCGACTTTGTTTTATACTATGTAGTGATGTTCTTCAGTACGGTGCGTAGTACTCGCAACCGGCGTGCGTGTATGACCAGATGTATGAACGTGGACGAGGCGAAAGGAGTATGTAAGTATCGTAGCAGGTGGCGTTCTGTAGTTACTGCCTATCCCAGTAAGAAAAAGGCGTGAATTCATAAATGTTGTTAAACTTTGTTCGTAAAGCAATTTTTTTTTAAATTTTATGCCAATTTTATCAAGAGGGTTGAGTTCAATGTTAAATAAACAAATATATTACGAATATTTGAAAACAAAAATAAAGTATGATCGTAAACGATTTTTCTAAAATTTTGTTTAAATTGTAAATAGAGAAAATGTACAGATATGGTCGTTCGAAATTTTTATAGTAGAGACTAAGTGGTTTAAATTATAATTAAAGAAGAAAAAAAACTTAAGGCTTTATACACATGAGCGATTTTTTTGTCGCTGCGACTTATTTTTTGCGTGTATCGGTCCCCTTTGTAAAAAACTGTATGAAAAATGTTATATATTTGCTGATATATCAGATTGATGTATTGGAGTTTTTCTTAAATAATATAATATAGATTTTGGGATAAAAAAAAATATCCGATTTTTCTAATAATAATAACTAAAGTTAAAAAATTGTGTAAAAATATATACCTACCTACAACTGTTTAAAAAAAAAACCCTTTAATACTTTAACCGAAGCTCAATTTGTAAAAAAAAACGAATATAAATGAATAGACTCACCAAAATTGATACAGCACTTACAGTTACAGTTTTCTAGACTTGCTATCTCGGAAACTGCTGTACCATTTTTGATAAAAACAAATTGTGCTTCGAGCTAAGACCAAAATTATGATGATGTAACATTTGACTTCATAATACATAATATAATGTACATATTAAAAGCTTTTAACGTCTGCTGTGTTTTTCTTTATTTGAGACGCTGATGCCCTGTTTCTTTCAATCTCTCAAAGGAGAATGAACAAAAATGATCCAATTATCCACCACTAATGAGACCACTTTTGACTCACATAATAGAGAGTTACATTTATTATGTAACAAAAAAAAAGCTGTCAGTAAAAAGTTGTGACTATACAGGGTGTAAGGGACATCCCTCCACAAATTGAGAGGGTTCTTCCAGCTCCTTATTTTGAATCATGTTCCACCGGTTTTTTCTCCGGTTTTTTTTTTTTAGTTACTATTCCTTTATTTCAATGTAAAATTACGTTCCCTGTACGCAGCACTCCATTTATGTAAATAATACGGCTAAAATCATAAATCCAACAATGGATGTTGAAATAATCTAACAAACGACGCGTGAATCAGCTGTTCACTTCCTGCCTAGCGACAGAGTTCATCGAACTCGTCGTCGCGCTTGCCGTTCGCTACGTGCGTTTTGCCACGGTAACGATATATTGCGTATGAGAAAATAAAATAAATCAGATTTATTGGATTCCCATAACACTCCTGAAATAATTTCTTGTACCGGTCATCTTAGTATGATATACTGAATTCACCCCACCAGTCTGCGGAGGGCTGTCCCTTACACCCTGTATTAAAAACTAGCTTATGCCCGTGGCTTCGTCCGCGTGGAGTTCGGGAATTGCCCACGGGATCTTACTTTTGGGATAATAAGTAATCTATGTATGTATGTACAGACGTCAGCACACCAGGCTAATACAATCTGACAAATTTCTTTAATAGATTTTCAACTTTATCGCTAAAGCATTAAATCCAAGGTTGATTGTGAAAATTTGTCAGCTTCGGGTAGCTTAATGTGCTGGCGTCTGTACTAAGGAATAATAATGTTCCCACTGCTGGGACACAGGCCTCTTTTCTATGAGAGGGAGTGGGCTGTACTCTATCACGTGCGCCCAGTGCGGGTTGGTACAACATGTCACGTCTTCAAATTTTTGGTTTTAGGACTTGCATTTTCACACGATGTTTTCTCTCACCGTTTAAGGAGCTAAGTAATAACAGCCGCACTAGTCGATCTTTAAGGTTAAGCTGCGATTGCCAAGTTTGATCTGTGGATGGGTGGGACGTCTCGCTGTGGGCGGAGCGGAAGGGAGTGTCAGACTTGTACGTACTAACTAAAACCCATCCATGTTCCTTCTTATCCCTATGTGTTCCAGGGCCACGGTATCGCGGCATCGGCCTTTGCCGACCCCTTCCGGTGTGCCGACATCTCTTTGAGGCGCGCGTGGAACACGAAAGCGCCGTCGACACGGCCTGTCGTCATAAAACGGGCGGACGGCGAGCTAGCCCATTATTCATCGTCCACAGACCCGTGTTTACGGTGGCCGGGAAAGTCGTACGCGCCCTGGGAACAAAAAAGACCTAACACGAAATTTGCGTTTTGTGGGAAATAACAAAATTGTGTTCGTGTTTCGTGTTCGCGGAAATAAAAGAGACGAAATGTTTTTGTTTCTCCTTTTCTAGCACGAATCAAAAAGTGACGATCTTTTTGATTCACTAGACGATAGCTAATGTTATTAGGAGTAGTTTTAGGTGGTTCTCTATTGTGTGTCCTAACTTTTTTATCCATAATCTAAAGTGCCGTAATGTTTTTTGTCCTAATCATAATTTGTCAGAATGATAACTTACCCGAACTTAATATCACATGCCATAAAATTGAAACCATTTGTCATAAATATTAACGACTAAGTGACTTGCGCTCGCTACGCTCACATTTTACATTAGACACCCACTTTCTATCACAAATATAGTCGTTGCACCTGCCTGCCGGCCTTCGGCCTACGCTCCTCACGCCAGCTAGCACGACTTTTAGGATATTTTTTAGGAAAATAGCTTATTACCCATGCGTTGCGGGAATCGCTGTGTCCTTTGATCCTCCGGATGGTTATACTATTGAGATTAAAGTGTGTATACAGTAATGCTGTAATAATTAGGTAGAAGAAGAAGAGGGGAAAATGAAACTTTAACTGAGACTAAATTTATTAAAAATCTTCTTTTAATTCATTCATAAAGAAATCACTCGCGTTTTTAAGTCCCATTTTAGCTATTTTATCCGCAATGTCAACCCCCTCAATGTCGGGATTAAATCCGTCCCATTTTTCAGCCCACTTTTTGTACCGTAGACTCTTCTTGTATTCAGCTTCTTCGGAGTTATTTTCAATTTTCTTTACCCAAGCGTTGAAGGACTTTTCTTTTGGGAAATCAAAACCTTCAAAGAGATTATGTATATTATACGGGGTGTAAGCATACCCTTCACGAAGCCGTCAACCAAGCATTCTGTACATCAAACTAAGTAAGTTTACGCAAAAATTATTGCTGGGAATCGACTTTTTTTGTTGGGGTGGTAGGACTCGATGGAAAGCACTCAAAGCATTGTACTGATGGATGGATTGAATAGTACGGGGGTCCTGGAGGCGAGTAAAGTAAAAAACTTACATTAAAAACATGTGTATTTAAAAAAAAAAATCTTGTGAAAAAGTTGGAACTTTGATCCCCAATATCTCCGTAACTAGAAGGTTCCCAAGTATGGTCTAGAACAAAAAAAAAAACCGCAAAGACGGGGAGAACAAGTGCCTTTCGGTTATGATAAGAGTGTATTTACACCCTTTAGAAGAGCGAAAAGTAGATTCATGGGAATTCATGGGAAAAACTTAGATCCCCTGTGTTAGTAGGTAACCTGCTCAGGTGGAGATTCATTAATGACCTGCCCTGCAGTGTAAATGTGGTGCTGTTCCACATACGATAGGGCACTTAATATCGTGTCCTGCGTGTCCTGTTGTTTGTTCACTACAGGAACTGATGGACGCTACTGAAAGCGCCAAACTAGTAGCTCAGTTCTGAGCTGACACAATTTAGATTGCTATCGACACGCCAAAAAGAAGTAGGTAATGACTAGACCAAGCCAATCTATTTTTTACATAACATAGCATCACGCCTGTAATCCACAAAGGTTTGGCAGAGGTGTACCTAATAGTACAGTACTCCCACATTTCGTCAGTTATGTTTTAAGTCCAATGTAATAGAGGGCAAGCCAGATAGGCAGTTGCTCCATGTAAAATACTGGCATTCAGCTGCATTCGGTTAGACTAGAAGTCGACCCCAACCATCATTCTCTTGCCCTTATCCCAATTCATTTGGGGTCGGCGCAGCATGTCTTCTTCTTCCATACTTCTCTATTACTATTTCCATATTTCCCAATATAGTTGGGAAAAGGCTAGGCAGATGATGATGTAATAGAGGGCAAGCCTATTACCACCAGGCACAACTCCGTGGCTTCTACTGAGAAATTCTTGATGGAAAAACCCAATTTATCACTTTGCCCGACCTGGGAATTAAACCCAGGACTGCTCAGCAGTCGCGCTTGCGACTCGTTGGTAGAAAGCGCGACTGTGCAGTCAGGGTTCAAGAGGCAAAACGTTTTAAAAATAACCCGATATTTTAATGTATTTTTTTCTGATTACCTTCCATTCCATTTTCTTCGAAAATGCTACGAAACATTTTCGAAGAAGCTTCAGCATCCATGGAATTGACGTCTAACAAGGTATCATAAAGGTCTCCTGTTCTTTTCATCATCCTCGTCATACTCTTGTAGGTCTTATTACGCTCGTCCGCTTCAAAAAAACCTTCGACATCTACCCCTGCCTCTATCATTTGTAAAAGGAGGTCGTCCGCCATATTGTATTTTTTTGCTAACTTTTTGATTTTGGTATTCTCTCCGCCGTCCACTCTTAATTGTTCGTCCAGGACTTCTTGGAATGATATCATCTCTCGGATTATCTCGTTGTAGTCACCCTCTGTCAAAGATTCAATAGATTTTGAGTCTCATACAGGGTGTAAACGAACCGTTCACGAAGCCGTCAACCAAGAATTATGTAACTTTACGCAAAAAAATTTGCTGGGAAACGATTTTTTTTTGGGGTAAAAAATCACGTTTTACGGTAGGATTCAAAACATTGTGCTGATGAATGGATTGAATAGTACGGAGGTCGTGGAGGTGTTTAAAGTAAAAATCTTACATTAAAAGCAGTATTAAAAAAAAAAATTGAAAATGTTGGAACTTTGACCCCCAATATCTCCGTAACTAAAAGGTTCCCAGGTATGGTCCAATGCAAAAAAAATCGCATTGATGGGGAGAACAAGACAGGAGTTTAGGCTTCGTTAAGGGTCTTATTTGTATTATCACAAACACTGCTAACATTACAGGAAACTTAATTAAATTATCTTAAATAACACAATACATAAAATATTGCGTTTGTGAATTCATTCAGAGAGTAGGAAAATAAATCGATCCTATCGGCAAGCCAGCAGTATCATTTAGTGTGTGCAAGTAGGGAATACAATCCGGACTATCCGTAATCCGAAAAATCCGGATATCTGCACATTTTTACTCAACTTCCAAATCCGGATTCGAAAATCGAATCCGGATTTTCTGAATAATAAGAAATTGTAATTCGGGGGCTACATTATTCAGCTGAAAGCCTGAAACTGATATTCCCAGTTTAGTGTGAATGGAGATGGAGGATAGTCTTTCACGAGTACGATACTTGGAGGCCTCTTACAAGCCTCTTCAGGGCATTCTCCCTACAAGTCTCGAATCAGAGCGTGCTTTTTCCAGGAGGAATATATGGATATGTGTAACCGAATTCGCAGCAAGTTAAAATACAGCACTTTAATAATAATAATAATATTTGGATTAAATGGCTACAAAGGTCACACGCTTGCTTAGCCTCACAATTCCAGTCATCCTTAGAGACTGGGTCGCTACCACCATTCTTTACAACAGGAGTTACCCACCTGCTCTACAAATCGGGTAGTACTGTGGAACCTAAAAACTATAGACCAATTACGTGTTTACCGACGGTCTATAAAGTTCTAACATCCATTCTGAGAGCAAAAATTGTTCGTCATATAGATAGCAATTCAATTATGTCTGTCTCTCAGAATGGATGTAAGAATGGGTCCCGCGGTACTAAGGAGCTGCTCCTTATCGACATGGCCATAAGCCAACAGGTTCGTCGATCCCGAAGGGATCTGTCGACGTGTTGGATAGATTATAAGAAGGCCTATGACTCGGTGCCACATACATGGCTCATGAGGGTGCTGGAATTGTACAAAATAGATGCAACTCTTCGCACCTTCTTGATGTCGTGTATGGGGCAGTGGAGGACGGTCCTTCTTTATCCAGGATGTCGGCAGGTTCTTGGGAACGATGAACCGATCAGGATTGAGCGAGGAATATTTCAGGGTGACAGTTTGAGTCCGCTTTGGTTTTGCTTGGCCTTGAATCCTCTGAGCACACTGCTGGAGGATTCTGGTCTAGGCTACCGGTTGAGGAGAGGTGGTCAGGTTATATCTCACCTCCTTTACATGGATGATTTGAAAATATTTGCTCCCAGCAATTTGCAACTGATGGAGCTACTAAAAGTGACTGAAACTTTTAGTAGCGCCATCAGGATGGAATTTGGCTTGGACAAATGTGCAGTCATGCATGTAAAGCGAGGGGAGATTATGGAATCCGTGGGAACTCAACTCTCGGATTCCATATTCCTTAGATCCCTCTCATCAACCGAGACCTACAAGTATTTGGGTATGTCGGAAGCATTAGGCATCAATGCTGCCGACATGAAACAATCATTAAAGGAGCGCTTCTTTGGCCGCCTGAATAAAGTGTTAAACAGTCTTTTATCAGGCGGAAACAAGGTGCGCGCCTTTAATGGTTGGGTCATGCCGGTATTGATGTATTCTTACGGCATACTCAAATGGACTCAGACGGAACTTGACGCCCTGGATAGGAAGGTCCGCACACTACTGACCGCAAATCGGATGCATCACCCAAGGTCATCGGTGATGAGACTGTATATCCCGCGGAAGTGTGGAGGTCGTGGTTTCTTAAATGCTAAGACCTTGCACAACCGCGAGGTATGCAGTCTCAGGGAATACTTTCTCGAAACCGACGTGGGGATGCACCGAGATGTGGTCTCAGTGGACAAGAGCTTCACCCCGCTCTCCTTGGCTAACCAGAACTGGCGCAAACCTGTGGTATTGGATACTAATAACCGTAGGGAGGTATGGCAGAGCAAGGAGTTACACGGACGCTTTTTCCGGGCCTTACATGGGCCTGATGTAGACTTTTTGGCGTCCGTATCCTGGCTACGATTCGGTGACCTCTTTGGGGAAACTGAAGGTTTCGTCTGTGCGATTATGGATGAAGTTATCATGACGAACAACTATCGGAAATATATTATCAAGGACGGTACGGTTGACATCTGTCGGGCATGCCACCGTCCCGGTGAATCCATCCGACATATTGTTTCTGGTTGTTCTCGTCTTGCTAACGGTGAGTACTTGCACAGACACAACCTAGTAGCTAAGATTATTCACCAGCAACTTGCCTTGCAATACAACCTTGTGAGTTCTGAAGTACCATACTACAAGTATGTGCCCGACCCAGTTCTCGAGAATGGTCATGCCACATTGTATTGGGATCGATCTATCATCACAGACAGGACTATTTTAGCAAATAAACCTGATATTGTGGTGATAGATCGCCGAGAGCGCCGTGCAATGATTGTTGATATCACTGTCCCTCATGACGAGAATCTCGTGAAAGCTGAGAATGATAAAAAAATCAAGTATCTTGATTTAGCACACGAGGTTGTCGACATGTGGGACGTGGACTCTGCAATCATTGTACCGATAGTCGTTACGGTTAATGGACTAATAGCAGAGAGCCTCGACCAACACCTTAGGAGGCTCTCATTGCGCGGCTGGGTCAAGAGCTTGATTCAGAAAGCAGTACTCCTGGACACGGCACGCATAGTGAGGCGGTTCCTCTCTCTGGAGCCCTGACCACCGGCAACCTGGACCTTGTTCCTGATGCCGATGGGCCATCTATTTTTTATATTTTTAAATGTTTTGTTTACTTTTCTTTGTAAAAATATTTAAAAATGTATGAGATAAGAGAAAGAATGAATAAAGGAAATAATAATATCACGTTGTATTGGGATCGATCTATCATCACTGACAGGACTATTGTTGCCAATAAACCTGACATTGTGGTGATTGATCGATTGGAGCGTCGCGCAATGATTGTTGATATAACGGTTCCGCATGACGAGAACCTCGTGAAAGCAGAGAAAGATAAACAATTCAAATATCTAGATCTGGCTCGCGAGGTTGTCGACATGTGGGACGTGAGTACAGCAGTCATTGTGCCGATAGTCGTGTCAGCCAATGGCTTAATAGCCAATAGCCTCGACAAACATCTGAGGAGGCTCTCGCTTGGCAGCTGGATCAAGGGCTTGATTCAGAAAGCAGTACTTCTGGACACGGCGCGTATCGTTAGGAGGTTCCTCTCTCAAGAGCCCTGACCACCGGTATTTCGGACCCTGTTCCCGATACCAGTGGGCTACTAATTTTTATATTTTTACATGTTTTTTTTTTTATATTACTTTGTATAGAAATATTTAAAAATGTAAATTATATGTATAAAAATAAATAAAGGATAAAATAATAATATACTAATGTCAACAGATGTCTTGTAATTTCATTCTATAATAAAATTTTCGTTAAATAATTATTTTTAAACAGTCTGGAACCTAATCTCCCTTTTAATATATTATAATTTCTCCATTTCTTAATATAACAATAGTAAAATGAAGCCATTCTATAACAATAAACACAAAAAGAAAAAATGTGATCAAGAATGACGTATGTCACCTACATAAGATTGGACAGATAAAAATAATAATGAAATCAAGAGAATGTTGACGAGATCAGCAGCAAGACGCGCACGCCTATCACCTCCGGACCCGTCGCTCAGCTCCGCCTCGCCGCCACCGGAATCCAGACCCGTCGTGAGTGCTGTGACACCGGCCGTGGCAGTTGCGTCGAGCTCGAGCGACGAGTATTTCTCTCCGCCGACGACGCCACCACCTGTTCGTCGACGAGGAGGACGCCGGCCGCCGGACGGTTTAGGACCTCGAGGCCCACCGGCCTCTGATAGGGTCACAGCTCCCGGCGGGAGTGTGCCGCGCATGCGATGGACGCAATCCATTAATGCAAATGTCATGCGCGCATACTATGGGGCTACAGAGGGGGGTAACAACCTGACCGCGTACCGTGTTCGGATGCTCTCTCTGTTTCAGGTGCTTGAGCCAGCTGTCAACGTGTCGGCACAACGACTGTCGGATCAGGTGCGAGTCATCCAGCGTAATGGTATGTTGGATGACACCGTACTTGATCGCTTGCGGA
The DNA here is from genome assembly GCA_963576755.1 of Noctua janthina. Classification (NCBI taxonomy): domain Eukaryota; kingdom Metazoa; phylum Arthropoda; class Insecta; order Lepidoptera; family Noctuidae; genus Noctua; species Noctua janthina. Next base: position 6,705,675 of record OY755077.1, read on the forward strand.
CTGAAATGCAGAGTAGCCATGTCATTGCCACGCCGCCGCAGACTGTGGGTCCACCACAGTCTACCATAATACCAAATCACGATAACAACGTGAGTAATGACATGGTTACTAATGTAAGTACCCAGTGCAATGAGGAAATGAGGTGTGCTTTGGAGGGTGCGATTCGAGAATATCGGTTCATGCAACCCGATCTTAGACCACGCGTACCTCGTTTGCCCATGCATAACAAAAATAGGGTGCTGGTGGCTGTTCTGGATTCGCAGTTGTCAAACTATTTTGATAACTGCGAAGACCTCACCGATGCTCACTCAATCCTGTATTGTGCGGCTGTAGCGGCATGTCGTGTAGCTCATGTCAAATTTTCTGATGACAGAGCTACACGACCTAAACCAGCCGTACCGTCATGGCAGTACAGGATTGAACGACGTATTGGTGAGGCCAGAGCACTCATCGGCAAACTGATCTGCTTCAGGGAGGGCAATACTCGCCCTAGAGTGATGCGTTTTGTGAGGCGGGCGTTCTCGGGGACTGATATCAGTGCTCGAGACTACATGTCCCGTGTCACAGAGCGCATCGACTTCCTGAAGCAGAAAGTTTATGCATGGGCAAACCGTATTCGTAGGTATAAGCGGCGGGTGGACCGATACACTCAGAATCGCACATTCCAAAGAGATGAAAGGTGGGTTTATAGGGCTTGGGAGCGACCGGACCAAGGTTTGGCTGACACGCGCCTGCCGGATGATGATGCCATGTGTTCATTCTGGCGCAGCATCTGGTCGGTGCCTGTTAGCCATACCGAGGGTGAATGGACTCGGGAGGTCGAGCGAGCGTGCGATCTAGTACCAGAAATGGGGGCAATCACTATCAGCCCCCAAGACGTAGTTCGTGCAGTCCGTCCGTTGCCTAACTGGAAATCTCCCGGACCGGATGGGCTGCACAACTTATGGATTAAATGGTTTACAAGGTCGCACGCTCGCCTGGCGATCCTGTTCCAGTCAGCCTTAGAGTCAGGGTCGCTGCCAGAGTTCCTGACAACAGGGATAACCCACCTGCTCCATAAATCGGGTAGTACTGCGGAGCCCAAAAATTATAGACCGATTACCTGTCTTCCGACAGTCTATAAAGTTCTTACATCCATTTTGAGAGCTAAAATTAATAAACACATTGATGACAATTCTGTAATGTCCGCTTCTCAAAATGGATGTAGGAACGGGTCCCGCGGTACTAAGGAGCTACTCCTCATTGATATGGCCATTAGTCAACAGGTTCGCCGTTCCCGAAGGGATCTGTCGACATGTTGGATAGACTATAAGAAGGCCTATGACTCGGTGCCACATACATGGCTCATGAGGGTGCTAGAGTTGTATAAAGTTGATTCAACTCTGCGCATCTTCCTGATGTCATGTATGGGGCAATGGAGGACAGTCCTTCGCTATCCGGGATGTCGGCAAATCCAGAGGAATAGCGAGCCGATAAGGATAGAGCGAGGTATATTTCAGGGCGATAGTTTGAGTCCGCTTTGGTTCTGCTTAGCCTTGAATCCTCTTAGCACGCTGCTGGAGGATTCAGGTCTAGGCTATCGGTTGAGGAGAGGTGGTCAAGTTATATCTCACCTCCTTTACATGGATGACCTGAAACTCTTTGCCCCCAACGATTTGCAACTGATGGAGCTACTGAAAGTAACTGAAACTTTCAGTAGCGCCATCAGGATGGAATTTGGTGTGGACAAATGTGCGGTCATGCATGTAAAGCGAGGGGAGATTGTGGAATCTGTGGGAACCCAGCTCTCGGATTCCATAAATCTTAGATCCCTCTCAGCAACTGAAACCTATAAGTATTTGGGTATGTCGGAAGCGCTGGGCATCAATGTTGCTGACATGAAGCAATCGTTGAAGGAGCGCTTCTTTGGCCGTCTGAAAAAAGTATTTAATAGTCTTTTATCAGGCGGCAATAAGGTGCGTGCCTTCAACGGTTGGGTCATGCCGGTTCTGATGTACTCTTTCGGCATACTCAAATGGACTCAGACAGAACTAGACGCCCTGGATAGGAGGGTCCGTACATTGTTGACGGCATATCGAATGCATCACCCGCGTTCTTCTGTTATGAGACTGTATATCCCGCGGAGGTGTGGGGGTCGAGGCTTTTTAAACGCTAAGACTCTTCACAATCGCGAGATATGCAGTCTCAGGGAATATTTCCTTGAAACCGACGTGGGGATGCATCGAGATGTGGTCGCAGTGGACAAGGGGCTCACCCCGCTCTCCTTGGCTAGAGAGAACTGGCGCAAACCTGTAGTGCTTGACACTAACGACCGCATGGAAGTATGACAGAGTAAGGAGCTTCACGGACGCTTTTTCCGGGTCCTGCATGGGCCCGATGTAGACCTATCAGCGTCCGTAGCTTGGCTACGTTCCGGGGACCTCTCTGGAGAAACCGAAGGTTTTGCCTGTGCAATTATGGATGAAGTTATGATGACGAATAACTACCGGAGATTTATTGTGAAGGACGGTACGGTTGACATATGTCGGGCATGCCACCGTCCAGGCGAATCAATCCGTCACATTATCTCCGGGTGTTCTCGTCTGGCTAACGGAGAGTACTTGCATAGACACAACCTTGTTGCCAGGATTATCCATCAGCAACTTGCTCTAAAATACAACCTTGTGGAATCGGAAGTACCGTACTATAAGTATGTGCCCGACCCAGTTCTCGAAAATGGCAGTATCACATTGTACTGGGATCGATCCATCGTAACTGACAGGACTATTGTAGCCAATAAGCCTGATATAGTGGTGGTGGATCGATCAGAGCGGCGTGCAATGATTGTTGACATAACGGTCCCGCATGATGGGAACCTCGTGAAAGCCGAGAAAGATAAGCAAATCAAGTATCTTGACTTGGCTCACGAGGTTGTCGACATGTGGGATGTGGACTCAGCGATCATTGTGCCGATAGTTGTATCAGCCCATGGCTTAATTGCCAAGAGCCTCGACCAATACCTGAGGAGGCTCTCGTTAGGCAGCTGGATCACGGGTTTGATTCAGAAAGCGGTACTCCTGGACACGGCTCGTATTGTCAGGAGGTTCCTCTCTCTGGAGCCCTGACCGCCGGTAGCTTGGACCCTGTTCCCGATACCGGTGGGCTACAATTTTTTATATTTTTTAATTTTTTAATTGTAATAATAAACAACTCAGCAATTTTCTAATACAACTCAGCAATTTTCTAATACAACTCAGCAATTTTCTAATACAACTCAGCAATTTTCTAATACAACTCAGCAATTTTCTAATACAACTCAGCAATTTTCTAATCACTTTTTCAACTAGCTGATACAACTCAGCAATTTTCTAATGATATATGCATGTCATTTGGAGTAGATAAGTGCAAAATTTTGTCAGTTATAAAAGGAAAAGTCCAAAATAACAGTTACATACTTGGGTCAGGTGAATCGATAGAGCCAATGGATGAACAAAGTACTTATAAATACCTAGGGTTTAACCAGTCCAGACAGATACAACATAAAATGATAAAACAAGACCTGCTCAAAAAGTTCTCACACCGCCTTAACCTCATTTTGAAAACCAATCTTAACTCTAAAAACACCGTCAAAGCCATCAATACATTCGCAATACCTATACTCACATACTCTTTTGGAATAATACGCTGGTCAAAAACGGATATTAGAAAATTACAACGCACTATAAATACAACGCTAACAAAACACAGAAAACATCACCCAAAATCAAGCATACAGCGACTCACCCTACCACGTCAAGAAGGTGGAAGAGGATTGATAGATATACACAACCTACACAACAAACAGATGCTTTCACTCAGAGCATACTTCCATAACAAATCAGAAAATTCATCACTACACAAACATGTAACGGAACAGGATACAAAACTTACACCACTCAACCTACACAATAGAAACACTCAAACTAATGAACAACTCATAAGCACACAAGATAAGATTGCCGCATGGTCTGTAAAGGCCCTTCACGGAAGACACCGAGCCTACATGAGCCAGCCACACGTCGACAAATCTAAGTCGAACGAATGGCTCAAACGAGGCGAGCTGTTTCCCGAAACGGAAGGACTTATGCTGGCGATCCAAGACCGAATAATAGCGACTCGTAATTACAGAAAATATATTATTAAAGACCCTCACCGCCAACTGACTTATGCAGACATTGCAATACAGCCTCTGAGACCATCCAACACATTACAGGAGCTTGTAAATCACTTGCACAGACTGACTATAAGCACCGACATGACCAAGTTGCCGCTATTATACACCAACAATTAGCATTCAAATACAAACTAATAAGTGAGATGAAACCATATTATAAATATAAACCAGAAGTAATACTACACAATAACAATCAGAAAATCTATTGGGATCGGACGATAATAACAGACAAAACTATACATTTTAATAGACCAGATATAACTCTTCACAACAAAGTCAGTAAAACAGTTTACCTAATAGATATAGCTATCCCAAACTCACACAACATTCAAGCTACAATATCAGAAAAGCTAAGTAAATATCAAGACCTCGCCATAGAAACAAAAACCCAGTGGGAAGCACAAACCGTCCACATTGTCCCGATAGTGCTTTCTTCCACCGGTATAGTACCAAAATCTCTTATGCAAAGCCTTAATACTTTACACATGCCTCCCCACACATTTTAGCTGCTCCAAAAAGCAACAATTCTTAACACCTGTCGCATCACCCGGAAATTCCTTACTTCTTCTACACTATCATCCACATTCTCCATTTAAACTCCCCCTACAAACTTGGCTCCGGCCCGTGGGTAGGGTTTTTGTACTCTCTTACGAGAGAAGAAAATTAAAGAACTTGAAATAATAATAATAATAATTTATTTGCATCAAGTTTAACATTTTACATTAGATACATGTTAATACATACAATTTAAGGAAAATTAAACAATATTGTGGCGACACCAACACCTTTGCTAAGTTGTCAAGACAACTTGTGTTAAAGATGCTGGGCCCGACCCTTTAGTGGATGTTTCTTAATTGTAATTAGTACATACATGCCATTTTACAAAAAATATGACTAGTCCATTATGCAGTATAAGTAAACGGGCAAATAAACTATTTAGAAAGGAAATAGAATGAAAACAAAGGTAATATATGGTATGAGCAGAGTAGTGTAGTGTGTGTGCGTGTGTGTACGTGTGTGCGTGCGTGTGTGTATGTGTGTTTGTGTATGTGAGTGTGGATGTGTATGAGCATAGGATAGTTTAACGGGAACTGTATTCAGTCAACAATAAATTTTCTGTATTGTTGTAGTTAAGTGTTAGTAGCCAATCACTTAGTTTCTTTTTGAGTGACATTTTAGGTAGTGAGTAGAAGTCTAGTACTTTGTTAAGGTTATTATAGAGATGAGGACCTTGGAAACAAGGAAATCTTCTTGTAAAAGAGAATTTACAGGGGAAGGGTTGACATACCTTGTCTTTGCGTCTTGTGGTGATTACTTCATAGGAGGTTCTTTGGTGCTGATATAGTACCATGTGTAAGACAAATAATTGCCTCACTGTAAGGACTTTACAGTTCCTATATAATTCCTCAGTTGGAAAAAGGATGGACCTAAAGGTACTAGTTTTTAGCACGGCTCTCTGAGCTCGTTCTAGTTTCAAAAGAGTAGTTTTTGGTCCACCACCCCAAGCGCTTATACAGTACGTTAAGAGAGACTGACAAAGAGCAAAATATGTACACCTAATAATTTGGGGTCCTGCTATGTGGCGAAGAGTACTAAAGACAAAGATTAGCTTTCTAATTCTTTTCGTCAGTAACTCAATATGTGGTGCAAAGCTCAGGCTGTCGTCGAGAGTCACACCGAGATATTTAATGGTTCTACAGCGTTCCAGTTCGGGACATTTACATGTCGCAGTGCCAGGCAGTATACAAGAGTGCGCTACCAAAGCGTACGAATTTGGTGGTTGACTCGAATTTCTTAAACTGTATGTAAGAATTTTAGTTTTGTCGGTGTTGATTGTGAGAATGTGTCTTTTGAGCCATTGTAGAACATTATTTAGTCCTTTTTGTGCGGAATCGAAGGTGTCATTCCACGTATCACCAGAGAAGGTAAGGACAGTGTCATCAGCGAATGCCACGATTTTTCCACTTCCCAAACTCAGATTACATAGTTGGTTAACGTATATTAGAAATAAGGTTGGACCTATCACACTGCCTTGGGGAAAGCCGAATGTCACTGGAAGCTCTCCACTGAAGTAATTTTGTATTTTTACACATTGTGTTCGATTTTGAAGGTAGTCGTTGAAGATGTTAAGTGATTGGTCACGTATCCCCAGTTCTTCAAGCTTTATTATTAAATCAGAAATCGAAACCGTATCGAATGCCTTTTTTAGGTCCAAAAAAATTGACAATACCTTCTTTTTCCTGTCAATATTTTTGGTAACATAGTCAATTAGGTCAATTACAGCACTACTAGTAGATTTACTGCGTCTAAAGCCGAATTGGTTGGGAGAAAAAAGCTTTTTATCTTCCATGTATGTCACGAGTCTTTTATTAATTAGTCGTTCTAGTATTTTGGAAATGGAAGGTAACACTGCAATAGGACGATAATTATTTACCAACTTTTTGCTTCCAGTTTTATGAATTGGGTGTATGATGGCCTTCTTGAAGTACAAGGGAAAAGTGCCAGTATGGAAACAGAGATTGAAAATATGTGTGAGTATGGGGACTAGTATCAATGAGTAGCGTTTTAAAAACCTTGTAGGAATATTGTCCCAGCCTACAGCAGAATCTGTTTTAAGTGACATTAGCAACTCTGCAACCTCCGCTTCATCGGTGTCTAACATGACGAATGATTGTAAAGATGGAGATGTAGGGGTAGTGTCTGATGGGACTTTATGACTACCAAGTGGACGTGAAAAGTTATCAGCAAGTTCCTTGCCAATATTGGCAAAAAACTCGTTTACTTTGTCCACCGAGAGCTGAGGTGACGTAGAAGAAGCCAATAACTCGGTGTTGGGTATGTTAGGCTTGTCTGTATTAGTCACTCTCTTTATCACCTTCCAAATCTTTTTATTGTCCTTTGAAGCCTCAATCAATTCTCTCCTGTCAGTCTCTTTTTAATTTTTTCAAAATTTTTGTGCAGTAGTTCCTATACCTTTTATATGTAGTACTTAATATAATATTATTTGGAGAAAGCTTGAGTTTTTGTGCATTGTATCTTTATTACGCATAGCGGAGCATACCAACGGTCATCCACGGTTTGAGTAAACGTTTTTTATTTGGAACCTTGATTATAGATGTGTGGGTATTAATAAGTCTAGCGAGAATGGTGATTAAACTATTTGTCGCTTCATTAGCATCGGTGTGTTCATAAATTACTTGGAAACTTGCAGTCTTCATCTCACTATCAAGAGTTTCGTAATTAGTTTTCAAAAATGTGTGTGACTTTAAATGCCTTATTATTTTTGAGGTCGCAATTTATGTCTCAAAAAATAACATAGTTTGTTTTTGTTGTTAAATTTATGTTGATTAAAGTGATGTTAAATTGTTTTGTTAAATAATTTGACAAGAAGTCTATTATTTATGTTTTTTAGAAATTTTTCAGTCAAGTCAAAGACAGATTATGTTAATAATACGTATTATTTTCATTTAAGTTACAAAAAAAAAATAAAAAAAATTACTACTTATATAGTTTTGTTTATGTAATTTTTAATAATTTGACAAGAAGTCTATTTGCGTTTATTTTTGATCACCAGAGTTTCTTTTAATTTGTACCTACTAATTATTTTACTAATATTCACGCCACGCGAATCACGGACTGATTATTTTAATAAGAATAAGTACTTTGTAGATTAAGTGAAGTTAAATTGTTTTATTACTTTTGTTATGTTTAATAATTGGGCAAGGAGTCTATTTATCTTTTTATTTTTGTTCTTCAGAGTTTATTTTAATTTGTACTCTTTAATTATTTTACTAGTGCTACTCAGCATACGAGTCACAGACTGATTATTTTAATAATAAGCATATTATGGCTATAGCACCAAATATTAATATATTTAATTTGAATTATTTCAAATAAAAAAATCAAGAAATCATAAGATTTGATTTTCCTGTTTTTATTTTAACCTATTCACACAAATACATAAAAGAAACATCATATTAATAAACCAATATGGGTAGATTTGTGTATTTTCATGAAAAATCCGGATTTTAAAACGGAACGGATTTGCATTCTCTATGTGCAAGGTGCGCGTCAGTGGCGCTTTGCTGAGCAAGTTGGTTCGTGCAGTTATAAATAATGTTCGAAAAATAATATGAAAAAAGAAAAAAAATTTTTTTTTTTTTTATTGAATTTACTTATTTGAGAATTAATGTACCATACAAACCTGCTCGCCATGCAAGCAGCGTAGTCAACCTACAAAATTCATTCGACTCATTGTAATTTTGGTGTGCAAGTGCACGGTTACTAACAGTGCGTGATGCACTGCTAGTAACGGTGGCTTCCGGCGCCGCAATACATAATTGTCAGGCACATTCAGACACATCTCCTTCAAATCACCGGAATTATAAAGGGTGTAAATAGGCCCTTAACATAAACGAAAGGCACTTGTTCTCCCCGTCTCTGCGATCATTTTTTTTTTCTAGACCATACCTGGGAACCTTCTAGTTACGGAGATATTGGGGGTCAAAGTTACAACTTTTTCAAAAGTTTTTTTTTAAATACATGTTTTTACACACCTCCATGACCCTCGTACTATTCAATCCATTCATCAGCACAATGTTTTGAGTGCTTTTCATCGAGTCCTACAGTAAAACGTGATTTTTCACCCCAAAAAAAAAAGTCGATTCCCAATGATAATTTTTGCGTAAAGTTACTTATTTTGATGTACAGAATGCTTGGTTGACGGATATGTGAAGGGTCTGTTTACACCCGGTAGGTATTACGAGGGTTCTTTCCGAGGCACGGAGGAAACTCGGTATGTAATGGGTGGTAAAATCCACAGACCAACCTAGGCAAGCACGGCTTAATCTAAAGATCGACTCGCTCGAGTCGATCTTTAGGTTAGTCGGCTGTTATTGTTTAGCCATGAGCTCCTGTTACCGACAGCAATATGATTATGATAATAATGTATCTTGACTTGGCTCGCGAGGTTATCGACATGTGGGATGTGGACCCAGCGATCATTGTGCCGATAGTCTATTCAGCCAATGGCTTTATTGCCAAGAGCCTAGACCAATACCTGAGGAGGCTCTCGTTAGGCAGCTGGATCAAGAGCTTGATTCATAAAGCGGTACCCCTGGACTCGACTTGTATTGGTAGGAGATTCCTCTCTCTGGAGCCCTGACCGCTGGTAGCTTGGACTCTATTCTCGATACCAGTGGGCTACTATTTTTAAATGTTTATATTTTTATATTGAAAAATGTAATTAATGTGTATAGAAATAAATAAAGGAAAATAAAAATTAATTCAGGATTTTGAGCGAGTGTGTTTTATGATGTATGTGCTCATTGCGACCGACTCAGACTGTCGATATACATGAAACGCCACGGACATTGCCGATGCCCGTTCCACTGAAAGAAATGGTCGACTTGGCCGAATAGACGGACTTTTTTTAACCGACTAGTAGGCCAAGTTCGTAGTCGGCCCACCTCTAGTACCTAATAGACGTAAAAATACTTACGGACAACGGAGTACGCGTTCAATATTTCTTTTATGGTATGGGTGTTACTTTCGAAGGTCAGGGCATGCGAATAATTCCGGTAAATTGTTATCATATGTCGGTAATGTTCTATAATACCTAGAAAGAAGGAAACAAAGATAGTTTTAAATAATATGGGACACGCAAAGGAGATTCAAACAATAAATACGGCCGAATATTTAACAATATTTAATATCATCGACTTGCTGTCTTTGTCCTATCTTCTTCTTAGCGTTTCTATGGCAAAAAAAATAAATATGTTTAGCCCAAAACTCAGCTACGCGTACCCCGCTCACTGATGCAGTAAATAAATCAGCAAGAGCGCAGGAGACAGGGCATGCGGGGCAATATGGAAGGTGGGCCATTGTTTGTGGGGAGACGCCGCATAGGCACTTGAGATCTGAGCCGTCCATGTACCCCCATCTGCAGAGATTGTGTTTGCTCCGGCCGAGATTTCCAGGTCGACCACGGCAACTCGTGGTGGAAGGTTTTCTGATGGATCGTTGAAGTTATCAGGGAGTTTAAACCGTTCCCTCCAGAGATTGCATCTTGCTGTGGAGGCGTTGAAATTGACTGGGCTAGCTGGGCCTACACACCCAAGAAAACTTTTACGACTTTTCAGCCTCTGGGACACTGAGACGTAGCTGTGCATTGGGTGTCAGCTTGTAGCTTAGTCCACTCGATACGGCTGGCTATAGTCTTGCGAACTTGGGGAGGCGCGATGCCACACAGAGGGTACAGCATTCGTACCGGGGTCGGTTTAAGACAACCAGTAATTATGCGGCATGTCTCATTTAAGGCTGTATCCACTAGGTGACCTATGTTACTTGTTTGTTGTTTTGTCAGCTTTCAGCCTCTGGGGCACTGAGACGTAGCTGTGCATTGGGTGTCAGCTTGTAGCTTAGTCCACTTGATACGGCTGGCTATAGTACTGCGAACTTGGGGAGGCGCGATGCCACACAGAGGGTACAGCATTCGTACCGGGGTCGGTTTAAGACAACCAGTAATTATGCGGCATGTCTCATTTAAGGCTGTATCCACTAGGTGACCTATGTTACTTGTTTGTTGTTTTGTCCTATGTTACTTGGGGTTTTTTTTTTATTTTTTTTTATTCATCAATAAGTACAAGAAAGTAAACATGTAACAAAATGTAGGTATATGGTTAAATCATTGTACAGTTTAGCAACTACATACAGCACACTGATTCCCAAACTGAGACGAGCTCGTATTTCGGGATTCAGCGGCTCTCCACTCTAGTGTTATTACAATAATTATTACCAAACATTTGCAACATTGGACTACTTATAGTTAAACTCCTTATACTTAAACTTAACTAAAATGTTACTGTGAGGGTGATATTCCGCTACAACACCAAGGAGCCTGTTCCTGGATGTCCAACGTAAAAGCGTCCACCAGGAAGAGGTGCAAGCCTTCTGCCACACTGAAGCTGCCGATAGTGCCCGCTATAGACCGTGTTTGGGTTCTACATCGACTGTACTTCGTTCGGATCAACTGCACATACATCCCAACACACTTTCTCCTAAAAGACCACCACAAAGCGTCACGGGGTACCCGATCGTATGCCTTTTCGAGGTCGATGTGATGCTGTCTTGGCTTCCGTACGTTTTTTTGACGGGTGCCCACTGTAAATCAGCAGTGTGCTGTAGGCCACCAGTATCACGCTGTCCTGTCTCCCACTGTGCTCTGCCTACCCACTGTTGCACGGTACGATAGTTATGAGACAGGACGGCGTCACGCGGCTAACAGCTGATAGGTCATAGGCGCTCGCGCGCGATTTTCATACGGCTCTTGTGTTATTGGGATAAAAGTGAAAGAGTAGGTATAAAAAAAAAATTTCTTTGGGAAAGTTGTGTTATCACGTGTTTAAGTATCGGTCACTAATTACCAGTCATCCTATATAATAAGATTGACAGCAAATATTTTCATTCGAATGAGTGAAAGTCGGCTTTTGGCAGGATCTTCAACTAAACTGACCCTTCACATATTAATTATTGCTGGGAATCGACTTTTTTTTGGGGTGAAAAATCACGTTTTACGTTAGGACTTGATGGAAAGCACTCAAAGCATTGTGCTGATGGATGAATTGAATAGTACGGGGGTCGTGGAGGTATGTAAAGTAAAAATCTTACATTAAAAACATGTTTTAAAAAAAAACTTGTGAAAAAGTTGAAACTTTGACCCCCAATATCTCCGTAACTAGAAGGTTCCCAGGTATGGTCTAGACCAAAAAAAATATCGCAAAGACGGGGAGACCAAGTGCCATTCGGTTATGTTAAGGGTCTATTTACACCCTTTATGGTTTTATGCAACTTCAGAAATTAAAAAAAAAAACGTACCTGCAATAATTTTTCCCACTTCATAGACCGAGGACTTCACATACTGTGATTGTACAACGTTTGCCTGACGTAATTTGTAAAATGCATCTTAAAAAAAAAGATAAAAATAAAATCCCGCCTGTAATCGCCGAAGGATTAAGCAGAGGAGTATCTAATAGTACAGCCACATTTAACCAGTTATGTTAAGTTCGAAACTTATACTGCCACTTACGGGATATCTTCCGTGATTGTTCATTATTTGAGAGAGATTGAATGATTGGTTTGATTTGATTGTTTATTATTTGTCTGTGAGTGTGCTTTGCCGTGACTTGGTGTCGAGTTCCAGTAGTGCGCGTACAAAAGACAAAGAATGAGGGTAGATACATTTGTCTGCTCTTAACATTTTATTTTCCATCCACCCGCAACTTGCGATCATGGCGCTTGCAACAGCCTCGAAATATCGGGAGCTCAAAATAATGAACAATCACGGAAGATATCCCGTAAGTGACAGTATAAGTTTAGTTGTAAACTGTGAAAGCTTAAAACAGTGTATGTCTAGATCCCTTGGGACGAACCGCTTACTTTCAGTTTGCTTTGACTCTTGTTTTCTTTATAATATACAAGCCTCCTCTTGCTTTCTCAACGCGGGTTCCCGATTTCAGACTTACACGATGACTTCTTTCATCGATGTCAGTGATGTCGGAAATAAACTTAGAAAGCCGAAACTATCAAATTTTTCTAATCAATCTTAAATCTAATGTCAAAGCGATAAATCTGAAAATCTATTAAAGAAATTTGACAGATTTAAGTAGCTTGATGCGCTAATGGCGTCTGTACATTACAAATTAATTGAAAAAGTCACATTGGTACTTGTCCGCTAGTGTCCGACCAAGTCTCGGCTTCGGGCATCTACGGCCAAACCCTTGACTTCGGCCAAAATGGCCCTAAGTTTTAGGCAAAGCCGAAAGTTTCTAACGAGCACCGTAATTGAACAAATTTTAAACGAATCATATGTCGGATCCGGTCATTAGTACAGACATAAAATGAATCGTAAGCGCGCCAGTGGTGACATCACGCGACCTGTCTACTAGTCTACCCAAACCACAGCGTGCTTCTACAGAGCCCTGATGTTTACAGCTCGAGGAGAGGACGACAGTCAATGTCTGATCGCGGGGGAGTTGGGACGTCTTGGAACTGTATCCGATTCATTGTGTCCCGTGTTATTGTGTTGAGTTGTAATTTCAAGTAAGTTGTTAGTTTAATAGATAAAGTGTATCGCACCTAGTGTATTTTCATAGCACGAAACCCATCGTCTGCCCACATGATGTACGAGCCTAACGGAATAAAGAAAATGTGTCGGATATGTCAGGAGACATATATCCGACACATTTTATTGTTTTGACAACAGTGAGTGTCAGTGTTGATCCCCAAGATACAGACTAACGTCTAGTTTGGTGATCAGTGATCACCGTTCAAATTTTTATGTTTAATGTACATGATTATTAATAAATAATTTGAATTTGAAATAATTTGAATTTGAGTGTGCGTGCGTTTGTGTGTGTGTCAGTGTTTGTGTGTGTCAGTGTTTTTGGCAAGTGTTATGTTTTTGGTATTATTGTTTTTGCTTTTTTTTGTGTTGTTATTTTTGACAACTTGCAAGTAAATTTTTAACAGTTGTTTTTATAAAGTCACCAAAGGTGTATATGTATTGTATTTTACTTTTAGTCAATCTAGAACTTTTTAACCGGTTATTAAACCCTCGACGTTAAGCCGTTGGTCCCGGGTGTCATTTATAGATCTTTGACAGTCGTTAGGTAGTCAGTGGTCCAAAAAGTCTGACAACCAGTCTTACCAAGGGGTATCGTATTACACAGTACTAACTGGTCAGAGGTCAGATAGGCAGTCGCTCCATGTAAAATACTGGTATTCAGCTGCATCCGGTTAGACTGGAAGCCGACCCCAACGTAGTTGGGAAAAGGCCAGGCAGATGATGATTAAACCTTCGACTTTGGCCAGAAACTGAACTTGCGTCGGACATAATTAACTGCACTTGAACCCAGAACCTCGTGAATGTGAGATGAGGCGTTACCCTCTGCGCTTTCACGAAATTTAGCAGTTTTTTTTTACCTTTCATAATATTTTCCGTCATGTTGTGGAGGTGATATCTGACCCATGAACTAGCTTGATACTCATTGCCAAATCTGACAGGTTTATCAAATCCTCGAGGGACCACAAAAAAGCCTGAAAAATTATACTTCATTACATACATTTGAATTGGCGTAAAGGTGCTCGTGGCTAAATAGTAACAACCGCTCGGATCGATCTTTAGACTAAGCTGCGCTTGCCTAGTTTGGTCCATAGATGGGTGACCACCCATTACATACCAAGTTTCCTCCGTGCCTCGGAAAGCACCGTTGGTTAAGCCGTTGGTCCCGGCTGTCATTTGTAGATCTTTGATGTTGATGATTGATGTTCCACATATTCGCACGAAGCGCTTTGCTACATCATTTATTATGCGCACAGCCAAGGACTGGAATTCCCTGTCTGCGTCGGTGTTCCCTAGTTCACATGACCCCAATCTATTTAAGTCGCGAGTTAATAGGCTTCTTTTGGGTTAGCTCGTTCCATTGTCGACCTCATCTCTGTCCTCTGGACTAGATTGAGGTCAAGAGTAAGCACATTCATTATAAAAAAAAAAAAAATCTTTGATTGTCGTTACAGGTAGTCAGTGGCCCGAAAGTGTGACGATAATCAGTCTTGGGAATGGGTATCGTATTACCCAGTACTACGTGAATATCGCGCCTCGAAATACTTGAAGATTGGTTTTTTAATCGCATAGCACGCGGGTCAGCTCGGGAGTCGGGACAAGATCGGCTTTCAGCCCTTGCTATTCTTTTAATCGAAAATGACATAGCTAATTCGTTGGATTTTTGTGCTTTAATTAAAGATTTTAGTCTTAGAAAAAGCCGCAAACATCAATTTTAAAATTTATCATCTCTGTATTTGTTAATTTTTTAAATCTTTCAATGTAATATATTTTAAAACTCAAATTTGTATAACTTTAGCATTTCTCCTCAAACATGACAAATACCTAAACCAAACAAATTTCGCATCACATACTCTTCACGAAGGACAAAGGTCCTCGCAAAGACTGTTGTACGCCAAATGGCAAAACATAGAGAAACTATATAATGTATAACAATTATTGTAACATCTTGCACACTGTTATAACCTATGTTTACAAATAAAGACTATTGATTGATTGATTGATTGAAAGAGCTGCCGCCCGGAGCCTCGGTAGGACCTGCCGCCTGGAGCCTCGGTAAGACCTGCCGCCCGGAGCCTCGGTAAGACCTGCCGCCCGGAGCCTCGCAAAGACCTGCCGCCCGGAGCCTCGCAAAGACCTGCCGCCCGGAGCCTCGCAATAGGTAAGGCCGTCTCTTGAGTGCGACCTTCTTCTCTCTACAAAGGTGTTGACAGTGTAAATATAAGATAACATCATTATTTCGATACTTACAAATAATTACAGTTAAAATTTTTAACATGATTCCGTGATATTTTCCACCTTATCACATAGGTATTTAACTACTTTTGTAAAAGCTATTAAAGTTCATAGTTTTCTCGTTAAGAATGTAGTTAAAAGTATAAATTAGGTTATAATTATTTAATTAATTCTTTGGTTATAAAGTGTGTAAATAGACCCTTAACATAACCGAAAGGCACTTGTTCTCCCCGTCACTGCGATCATTGTTTTGTTCTAGACCATACCTGGGAACCTTCTAGTTACGGAGATATTGGGGGTCAAAGATCCAACTTTTTCACAAGTATTTTTTTTAAATACATGTTTTTAATGTAAGATTTTTACTTTAAACACCTCCACCACCGCCGTACTATTCAACCCATCCATCAGCACAATGCTATGAGTGCTTTCCATCGAGTCCTACCGTAAAACGTGATTTTTCACCCCAAAAAAAAAGGTCGATTCCCAGCAATAATTTTTGCGTAAAGTTACTTAGTTTGACGTACAGAATGCTTGGTTGACGGATATGTGAAGGGTCTGTTTACACCCGGTATAAACACTTGTTAGGGTGCGACTACACCGAAGTAATTTTTTTCAAGGTCTGTCACATCTAACGTGTTGGAAATGCGTCCGCGATAGCATTCAACACTCGTTTATGGTTTCATATCCGAAGGGTAACCAATGGGGTCCTATTACTAAGCCTCCGCTGTCCGTCCGTCCATCCGTCGTTCCGTCCGTACGTCCGTATGTCTGACAGAGGGCTGTATCTCATGATCCGTAATAGGTAGACAGTTGAAAGTTTCACAGAATGTGTATTTCTGTTGCCGCCATAACAACAAATTATAAAAATAAACCCCCTTCAATTTTTTATTTATTACCCTACTGCGATGGTAGGTACGAAACCTGTCATGCGCGAGTCCGACTGACACTTTGCCGGGTTTTTCTAGATCTGTTTTAAGTCAATTGCTCAGCTCACTTAGACGCAGTCGTCATGACAACGCGGCAACGCGCAACGGGACAAAACCCAGCAAATCGATGGGCGTGTGTGATTTGTGTCCTCTCGTCTAGCAGCTAGTGCATGCACTTATGTCAGTGAACGTGAGGACTGAGGGACCAGTTATAATAATCTCTATCTTCAAATTGCTTCGATATTCTTTTACCATTTCTTTTTACAAAATGTCTTTAGTCTTTTACTAAAACTTTAAGTAGAAAAAGAAAGATTTTATTTATTTGATTCGGTATTATTCACTATAATAATTTTCTTTATTTATTTATTTATTTATGTACACAAAATACTCAACAAGACATAACATTAAGATAGAAGAGCACAAAGGTACTGCTTATTTCATGCGAAATCTCTTCCAGCAGACCTGCGAGATGAAAGTAGGATTAGAAATGTAGACACAGTGTGTAGAAAAGACAAAACAGGAAAATTGAAATTGGAACTTAAAATAAAGTTATACCCATATAAAATAAACATACATACAAATATACACATATAAAATAAATACTTGTACTGTAAATATATACCTATAATATATATCCAGAATATCACAGTATAGAGGAGAGGTAATGTTCTTTGACTTGCTTTTTGAACAGAAATAAAGTTTTAGAGTCACGAATGTTAGGCGGAAGTGAGTTCCACAAACGTACTGCGTGAACAGAGAAGGAGTTAGAATAGAATTCAGTTTTATGGGATGGAAAATTAAGATGATGCCTGAGGTGGGATCTACACAGAGCATCAGAAGGACGGGTAAACGAAAACAGATCTCGCAAGTAGCTAGGATATGCAGGGTTATATAGAATGTTGTAGAGGAGACATAATATTCGAGTGTTCCTGCGAAGACAGATAGGGAGCCACTTGAGTTCCTTACGGAAATGAGAAACATGGTCATATTTCCTCAGGCCAAACACAAAACGAATGCAAAGATTTTGCAGACGCTCCAGCCTATTCAACAGCTCCAGCTCTTTCTTGTGTGTTATGAAGGACCACAGTTAAGTCAATTTCTTTTTCATCTTTGAATCTTTGTGGTCTTATTTAGTAACTATCTTTACAAATTCTTTATCAAATATCTGTAGTCACAAAAGCTTAACTTTCCAGATAAATTCCGAGATCTGCCTGATGGTGTGTGAGAACTGAGGGACCACACTTTAAGTGCTGTAGTTTTTAATACATTTTAATATTTTATACGCAAACCCTGCGTAGGGAACATAGCTGTTTTTTGACATGGAAAGAAAAATTCGAGTGCGAGCAGGGTTTGAACCTGCGTCCTTCCGATTCAGTACACCGGATGTCTTAACCAACTAGACCATCGCACCCCGCTCACAGTTCTCGAAATTTTCGTTCCATTAATAACGTCTTACGGTGACGTTAGCGCCATCTATTTAAGAAAGTATCGGACTAACTTAAACCAACACGTTGACACGTTTAATACATTTGTTTGCAAATTCCCAGATTTGTTCTACAATTGTTTTAAGTCTACTACTAAATCCTACAATTTCTATTTTGCGAATAACGAGTGTGGTCCTACAGTTCACACGCACATCCAAATCGTATACTACGGCGCTATTGGCGGATCGTCAAATCTGACAAATGTCATAACATAATATGACGCCTGTAATCCCAGAAGGGTTAAGCAGAGGTGTACCTAATAGTAAATCCACATTTCGCCAGTTATGTTTAAGTCTCATGTAGTAGGGGGCGAGCTTATTGCCATCTACTGGGTACAGATCCAGACTCTGTCGCTGCTGGCAAGAAATTCCACCACATTTAACACTTTGCCCGATCTGGAAATCAAACCATGGACCTCATGCTCAGCAGTGGTATTTACGACCACTAGACCAACGAGAATACACGTGATTTCAAATTAAATATTACCTAACATAATCTAGGTATCTAAAAGCAGTAAATAATCAAATTATTTTTTACTGTAATTTGATATTAATTTTTATTAAGTAAACTAACTATAATTATACATTACTAGCTGTACCCGTTGCAATGCAGCTTTGTCTACCTACTACCTACCTACTACCTACCCACTACCTACCCACCTACCAGTGGCGAAGGCTCCATAGAACTCGATTCCTACCGACTTCCCTTTGAAAAATGGCACAGTCAGTATTCTATTGACAAATAATATAATCACATTAAAGATATGTACTCCGGATTACCTCTTACAAAAATTGACCCTTCGCTACTGCCACCTACCTGCCTACTACCTACTATTTCCGGGATCAGAAGTAGCCTATTTGTTAATCCAGATTATAAGCTATATTGATACCAAATTTCATCCAAATCCGCGTTTGAGCGTGGAGGAGTACCAAACACACACAAACACACATACAAACTTTCGCATTTATAGTATGAGTGTGATTAATTAAAAACTATTAAATAAACTAACAACAAACTATAAAATTGCATCGAAAAACTACTATTTCTATTTGAAATTAGCTACTTAATCAATTTCAAGATGTCTGCCCCGGCGGTATGTATGGGTATAAAAGTATATTGTGCACTATCTTTTATGCTTCTATTTTCATGTAAGTCAATTTTTTGTTGATATTATGTACAACATGTAACATAATTAACGCACATCCTGAAATAGTTTGTTCAGAATCGTTTACTGAATCGATTTCTATAATTTTTATTATAGGTATTTTTTTCCCCAAAAATAATTAAAACTACGTAAATTACAGTAAAAACTCGTTAACTCGTTTCAAACGCGAGCGAATACCTACTAGGCTAACAAGACCCTCATACCTACGTGTGCGACTGTCTGCGTTCGTGGATTTGTACTGTGACCACAACATTCTTCCGGAATTAGCATAACTAAATCAATCAATAATCAATGCTCTTAAATGTTTAACTAAAAATTCAGTGTATGTATTATGATTATAACATAATATACTAATTGGGGTGTCTGAGGGTGTGCGTTAATTACGTTACATGTTGTATACTTAAAATGAAGTTTTATTATAATATTTTAAATTATATTACGAAAAGTACGTAGTTTTTTAGAATTTAAGTTACTTACCGATTTCTATATTTTACTGTGATGTATATGTAATTACGGAATACAAGTTCTGTCGTGGTAGTAATGCGGCGCAAACGGCTAGCAACATCAAGGTGGAAGCGCCAGGGTTGCAAGATATGCGTAAAAATTAATAAACGAAATAATAATAAAAAGTTTTATTGATTAAGCGCTACACACCAGGATTCCCTGTGTTGTGGTGACTAGTCTCCTTCGTCTTACATGATAATATGTACTCGTAGTAAGGCATCATCATCAGTAGTCTAATAATTTGTATAGATTTTTATCACGCTGGTAACCTTATCTCATAGTCAATGTACACTAGTCAATCTACACTTCCCTATCACCCAGTTCCTTCCGATAGGAGAAGGAAGGACCTAGTTTACACAAAACCTCAAACTAGACATGCGTTTGCGAATCGATTTTATGTGTTTTTAGGACCTTTTCTTTACAATAGACTCAACAAGATACTAAACTTCTACAGTTTAAGTTATAAAAAATGTAGTTTGGTAATGTCGGATTATTTAGCGGTACTTAATTACACAGACACAGAAAAACTTCTAGAAGTTGTGGTTTGATTATGTTATCGTATCTATTTGTACATATTTACTTAAGCTAGTTTTAGTGTTTTTCTTTTATACCAACTTGATGCATAGTTATAATTGTTAATAGATTAATTTAATTTTATAATTTTATTGTCCTTATTGAATTGTGCTAGGTAAAGTGATGGCCTGAAACACAGGTTTAAATAAACCTAGATCGGGCAGGTCGCTGACATCTAAATTGAACTATTGAATACTTGCGACTGTAGAATATATTTTAGTTATAGTTTACTTATAAGTACTATAATTAGTATGAGAAATAATACTACTGCGCTTAAATGTACACTTTTTGTAATACTTTTTAAATAAATTATTCTTATTCTTATAATGTCAATTTGATTGCCATTAAAATTTATGTATTTTGTTTTGTGCCAGACATTTTGAAATTAAAACTCTTTGTGTAAGCAAAGAGATTATACATTCAGTCAAAAAAGTATCGGGAATGGATGATTTGTTTATGGTTCCAAATTCAATTTTTTGTTTTTTTTTTGTTGTTAGATTGGCACAACTGTTTTCCATTTTGGCGCGGAGTTTGAGTTTCATTTCTTATTTAGATTAAATACAGTGCTGTTTTTAGTTAGATCATATCTAGTGTGTATCGCGAATTTTATAATGGACAGAAACATCGAATAAAGAGTTTTTCTTTAATTTTGCATCGCCAATAGAATTTCGTTTTCTGAAAATGTTACAGAAGGCTTACGGTTAATTGACTTTATCAAAAACGCGTGCTTATAAGTGGTACAAAGCGTTCAAAAGCGGTCGATCGATCCAGTAGTTTTTAAGTTTATTCGTTACAAACATACAAATCTTTCCTTTTTATAATATTAGTGTAGATAGTACAAATCACTTAAAACACTTAACATACCAAAATGCCATTGATCGCTTCGGGGGTGCTTTATGGTTGCACCTTATCTATCAGCATGGTATTGCGCTATTCCATGCCACGATGCGCTCGGTAGCACAGAGAGCGGAGAGCAAGAGAGAGTCTTTTTTTTCGAACCGTCGTTAAATGACGGTTCTGAGCGACAGGACCATGGTCCTGTCGCGCTTTTCCATGGAAAAGTGCGATTTCGCGCAACTAGACGTGGCGCAATCCTTACACAGATCACCATATTCGTGTTGGTGCTGGTGTTGCAAATGTAGAGGAAGCCGACAAAAAGTCGATACTCTTACTGATCAAGACCGCAGAGGAAATCGTTCAGTCTTGCTCCAGTCTTGTCGACGGCATGGAGGCTATCAAACGGAAACATGTCAACAAGGCTTCGTTCGAGGTAAGAACTGCATCATCTGCCTTGCCTTTTCTCAAACTATTTTAGGGTCAATGTCCAGTGTACCTGGATGCAGCTGAACACCTGTATTTTAGGTGTAGCGAATGCCTATCTGTCCAACAACCCATTAAGGCAGCGTTTCCACCAGATATGAGCGAGGATGCAAAGCAAATTTCAAAAAATGTAAGAAAATTCGAATTTCGCAGGCCACCCTGACGCTTTCACCTTAGTATAAAATTGGGTGCTCGGGCATCCTCGAGCATGAAGGAGGAGACGCTTATCTCTGCGTTCTTTTATTCAGCGATATCAAAAAAGAGCGCGGGATTTTTTCTGCTTGGTGGAAACGCAGGGTGAGTTTAGAACTTCATATGAAGAATTCTAATGCTGCGACTGCGGTGTGTGTGGTGCGGCCAGGTCTGCGTTCACCTTAAGAGTCAACTCTACGGTATGTTAGGCGAGCCCAGAGCGCAAATTAAAGGTTCAGGGTCTGGAGGACCACCTCTAAAATGGGTGTAACAATACCCTTAACGAAGCCGAAAGGCACTTTTTGTCCCCGTCATTGCAATCAGTTTTTTGTTCTAGACCATACTTGGGAACCTTCTAATTACGGAGATATTGGGGGTCAAAGTTGCAATTTTTTCACGAGTTTTTTTTTAAATACAAGTTTTTAATGTTATAACTTACACCTCTTGCCCCCCGTAATATTCAATGCATCCATCAGCACAATGTTTTGCGTTACATTGAGTGTTGTGAGTCCTACCATAAAACGTGATTTTTCACCCCACTAAAAAGTCGTTTCTAATCTCCGTAGCGGCTGGACCAATTTTGACGGGACTTTTGGTGGCAGTTAACTGATATTGATTATGATATTTTAGAAAAAGGATTAGGGACCCGTGCACAAAAATATAACCATTTTATTATTATTTACAAATAATAATATTATATATATTTATTTATAATAGTTTTTTTTTCCCTATTGAAATAGACAAGTAATATTTTTTTATAACAATTTTACGCGGACGAAGGTCGCGGGCGCAACTAGTTTGTAATATATTTTTGATTTGAAAGACTGTCCATGGACTTTTTGCCCGTTCTTCTCCATAGAGATGCATGATTTAGAATGGTCAATTACAGTCTTTCCATAGCTACCTCTTGGCTGGGACTGTACTTTCATTTTTTAGGGCTCTGTACCCGAAGGGTAGACAACGGGACTCTATTACTAAGCTTCCGCAGTCTACCTGTCCATTCGTCCGTCTGTCTTTCAGCGGGCTGTATCTCATGATCTTAATAGGTAGACAGTTGAAATTTAATCAAAGAAAGAATGAAAGAATAAAAGAAAAAAATATATATATTTTTATTTTTGTTTTAAAAAATGTGTATTGTTGCCTCTATAACCAAAAATAATAAAAATAAATTAAAAATATGGATGCGACGGTACGGAGCCCTCTATGCGCGAGTCCGGCTCGCACTTGGCCGGTTTTATGTTTTTGATTGATACCTACTTTAAAAATCCAAAAGTGCCTGTAGCTAGTCTTTTGAAATAAATGCTTGATTTTGTTTGTCGTTTTTAGATTGGATACCTGATGTTCACCGTATTTGAGAAGTACAGAAAGATGGTTGATAGATATAACACAGTTACGTTAATGACTAGCAAACTGTACACTGTAGAACTGCTCATGTACTTGGAGGAGATAGAAAATTATCACTGGGAAGTGCAGCATATAGGTAAGTTAGGTTATCATCTCAGAAACTTAAATAAAACAAAAACATAACCCCCCTTTTGGGCTTCGCCGCAGTCGGGTGAAAAGGAGGTGGTGTGGTATTCGACCAGCATCCTGTGTGATTATTAGTAAAGTTACAAAAATTCACCCATTATACTTAATACTTTACAGGGTGAATTTTTCAAGTGGCGCCCAGCATACTTTCTTTTAACCCCCGACGCAAAAAGAGGGGTGTTATAAGTTTGACCGCAATGTGTGTGTGTGTCTGTCTCTGGCACCGTAGCTCTTAAACGAGTGAACCGATTTGGATGCAGTTTTTTTTTATTTGAAAGCTATTTTCTTGGCGATGGTTCTTAGATACGTTTCATCAAAATCAGAAATTTTCATCAAAAAGTGGGTTTAAAATCGAATATTTTAAAATATACCTAAGTAGGGTATCAAATGAAAGCGAATGATGTGTATATTACAATTAGACTTGTATTATTAAAATCAGTTCAGCCATTTTAGACATAGGGGTGAAAGTGGTGATGAATAATCGAATATTTTCAAATATACCCGAGTGGGGTATCAAATGAAAGGGCATGATATGTATATTACAATTAGAAATGTTTTATCAAAACCGGCTCAGCTATTTTATTGACTTTTCAAATGTTTAATCGCTTTTCTTTGTTGCGATGGGAGTTTTTTAAATTTTATCTTTTTTATTATTTTCACTTGGGGGAGGCCTATGTCCAGTAGTGGACGTCTTTCGGCTGAAATGATGATGATGATGATTATTATTTTCATTTATTTACACCGATTTCTCTGTGATTATTAGTAAAGTTTCAAAAAATCACCCAGTAGGTATACTTAATAATTTAACAGGGTGAATTTTTCAAGTGAATTTTTCAAATTTTTTGTTTACGTGAAAAAAGAGAAAATACGTGTCCAATATTTTTTGGAAATCTATCACACGGACTAATTAAATTTTTTTGGTCATCTACCTATTATTGTATTGAGTTTGGGAATGTGTAGGTGTGTGCGTGTGAGCGTGTGTGTGTGAAATAGGTAATAAGATAGATTATAGTCTGAAATAGCACATTGGCTACTTTTGATAACGGAAGTAGCTACGATTCCGTGGGCAATTCCCGCACACCACGCGGCTGGCGTGGCTGCACACGCTAAAGTAATAATTTCACTTGTTTTCCAGCGAACATGCTCCACGAGGTTGAACGAAAATACAGCGCATTCAAGCCTTCAGAAACTAAGTATAGCGAAATGACTTCTGAAGAACTAAGACAAGTCGAGATCAAAGCTAAGGAGAATGAAGCGAAATTGTTTTTTTTAACTATGTATACGCCGAAAAGTACGATACCGAGAAAATTTCGGGACAAGTTGTCGAGTACACCGACTACGCCGTTGAGCACACTCTGGCCGATTGATTATGGATGGAGACGCTAGACTCTAGACTTTTTGAGCTCACAAGATGGTGCCACTGGCGATTTAAGTCCTGTCAGTACGTTTATTTTATACAATAAAGTACTTACTAATAACTCCATAAACAGGTTTTATTTTATTACTTACAACAACGTATTGTATGGTGTCGGACGTGAAGAATAGCACCATCCCATATCTTCCCGTGGGTGTCGTAAGAGGCGACTAAGCGTTCTCTGTGTTTATAACAACCGTACTGCGATCGCCAACCCGCCTGCCAAGCGTGGTGGTTATGGCGCAACACAGAAATGGCCCCTAGTACCCGGCAGCACGTCTACCCTCGACTATGTTAGCGGTCGAGGTTACAGCGTGGCAAGAGGTGCAAATAATCTCTGGATGGGATCCGTCTGCCTATACCGACGACTTCGCCTGGCAACATAAAACATGCGTACGCTCCGGACCGACGAGAAGATAACGGAACTCGAAGAGGAATTGAGCAGGCTGCTATGGAGTATTGTGGGATTATCTGAAGTCCGAAGACACGATAATCCTGAAATCCGGCAACCTGCTCCATTTCCGATAGGGTGACCGGCAGTCCCAGGGTGGTGTTGGGTTTATCGTCCACAAGTCCCTCGTGAATACCGTGGTGAAGATCGAGAGTGTGTCGACCAGGGTGGCGTACCTTATACTCAGAATATCCTAAAGATATTTGCTGAAGGTCATACAGGTCTACGCCCCGACCTCGGCACACTCCGACGATGAAGTGGAGACCATGTATGAGGATATTTTCAAAGCCCTGCATGGTTTCAAAACTCACTTCACCGTTGTCATGGGGGACTTCAACGCGAAACTGGACAAATGTGACGGGGATGAGCTGCAGTTGGGGCAATTTGGGGTTGATGGTACGGATCGACTCGTAAGACACAGAAACTTCAGCAAGTTCTATTTCTCTCAAACTTGAATGAGGATTATCAGTCACCATTTCCACTTTTGCGATGTTAACTTCAGTTGAAGACGTTTATGGCCTACCAGAGCGAGGCAAATCTACCACCACATCTCGACCGCTTTTGAACGCTTTGTACCAATCATGAGCGCGTGTTTTTGATAAAGTCGTTTCACCGTAAGCCTTCTGTAACGTTTTCAGGGACTCGGAACACGAAATTTTATTGGCGATGCAAAATTTAAGACAAACTCTTTGTTCGATGTTTTTGTCCATTTTGAAATTCGCAATACACACTAGATATGATCTATCTAAAAACAGCACTGTTATTTAATCTAAATAACAGATACAACTCAAACGCCGCGCCAAAATGGATATCAGTTATGCCAATCTAACAACAAAAAAAAACAAAAAATTGAATTTGGAACCATAAACAAATTATCCATTCTCGATACTTTTTTGATTGAATGTATAGCATCGTATTCAAATTCGTATCCAAATGTTGCTATAATCGGTAGTAAAAAAAAATAAATATCGGTGCACACGCGCGATATTGTATCGACTGATATATCTTGAAATCATCTAAAAAAATTGTCCTAAGTATGTGTTTCCAATACTAGGTGCCTGAGATTCTGAATTCTAAATTCAAACCAAACATGTGTTTCATTTAAATTTCATGTATGATATACATGAAATTTAAATAAAACATCATCATCATCTGTCAATCAATAATAATATCAAAGTGGAGAACCTTATTATAAAAAAAAACATCTATGTACCTATTACCCATGTTTGCAAAGAAATAAATGATTTGATTTGATTTGATTTGATCTGCCTAGCTTTTTCCCAACTATATTGGGGTCGGTTTCCAGTCTCACCGGATGCAGCTGAATACCAGTAATTTACATGGAGCGACTGCCTATCTGACTGTCTATCTGAGTTAGTACTGGGTAATACGATACCCTTTGGTAAGACTGGTTGTCAGACTTTTTGGGCCACTGACTACCTAACGACTATCAAAACGTCTACAAATGACACCCGGGACCAACGGTTTTCCGAGGCACGGAGGAAACTCGGTATGAAATGGGCGGTCACTCATCCACAGACCAATATAGGCAAGCACGGCTTAACCTAAAGATCGACCCGAACGGCTGTTATTATTTAGCCAAGTGCTTTTTTAGCACGAATTTCATGTATAGCAATCAGTATAATATAGGAATCGGTTTTATAACAGTGTGTATTAGATTTTGTATATACAGGGTGACGAGTTAGTAATCTATATCCTTCAAAGAGGTGAGTCTAACCGTCATATTAAATGTTTTTTGGCCTCTAAGGTCATTTAAACCCATTCCATATTTTTTTAATGATTATAATTCTGTGGAGGAGCTCGTAATAACAGCCGCTCGGGTCGATCTTTAGGTTAAGCCGTGCTTGCCTAGGTTGGTCTGTGGATGGGTGACCACCCATTACTTACCGAGTTTCCTCCGTGCCTCAGAAAGCACGTTAAGCCGTTGGTCCCGGGTGTCATTTGTAGATCTTTGACAGTCGTTAGGTAGTCAGTGGCCCGTATTACCCAGTACTAACTGGGTTGTGGAGGTCAGATAGGCCGTCGCTCCATGTAAAATACTGGTATTCAGCTGCATCCGGTTAGACTGGAAGCCGACCCCAACATAGTTGGGAAAAGGCTAGGCAGATGCTGATAATTCTGTAACAACATACGTGTTACTTGCGCGACTCATTTTTCATCAAAATACAAAATGGCCTGCAAATTGCAAAAAAACCTAAAAAAAATGAATTTCGCGGGCTACCCTGGCGCTACCACCTTAAAAGATGTAAAAGATGTAGGTTATTAAATCGCCATCTTGTATAAACACTTAAAACATAACTGTTAATGGTCCATGTCCTTCTAGGGTGTTGCTCCCAGAGTTTTTACTCCGATCTCCCTTGTAAATTGGTAGGGGAGACCTCGTAGGTTTTTTCAGCAAGCATATTTAACATAACAACAGGGTGTAAACAGACCCTTCACGAAGCCGTCAACCAAGCATTCTGTACATCAAACTAAGTAACTTTACGCAAAAATTATTGCTGCAAAACTTTTTTTTTGGGGTCAAAAATCACGTTTTACGGTTTGACTCGATTGAACGCACTCAAAGCATTGTGCTGATGGATGGATTGAATAGTACGGGGGTCGTGGAGGTGTTTTAAGTAAACATCTCACATTAAAAACATGTATTTAAAAAAAACTTCTGAAAAAGTTGGAACTTTGACCCCCAATATCTCCGTAACTAGAAGATTCCCAGGTATGGTCTAGAACTAAAAAATGATCGCAAAGACGGGGAGAACAGGTGCCTTTCGGCTTCGTTAAGGGTCTGCTTTTATTAAAAAGCTCCGAAAAGAAAATGAGCATACTTAAAATATTAAATTTAGTGCTTTATATACTAATCTTTCGACAACTGAAAGGACACAAAAACGACCGAATAAAATAATGAAAATTCCCAAAATCAACACAGCATTTGCTGACGTAATATTTATCCACCAGCTTAAATTGCGGTTTACGGAAAACTACAGTTAGTCATTTACATCGTAACTCACCTAAAAACTAATAAAATAAATAAAACATGAATAAAATCAACGTCAACATAAATATCAAAATGTGATAAGGCGTAGTCGACGTAGCGGGGTTCGTGTGGCTGAGTTTTGGGCTAAACATT
This sequence comes from Noctua janthina, assembly GCA_963576755.1. Classification (NCBI taxonomy): domain Eukaryota; kingdom Metazoa; phylum Arthropoda; class Insecta; order Lepidoptera; family Noctuidae; genus Noctua; species Noctua janthina. The sequence goes on from OY755077.1 coordinate 6,733,927, forward strand.
TTAAACTTTTTGTCATCGATACGTTAAGAAGAAAAAGACGCAGCACCGCTACGCGGGGCTCCTATTTCTGTCTGCAGGGCTTAAAGTAACCTAACACGAAGGGGATGGCGGGGTCTTATTTTGCTCGCTTCGCTCGCTCTCAAGACCCTGCCATCCCCTTCGAACCTAACCTGTATGAAGTTGGGGTGCCCCAAACCCCTCGCTCCCGAGCCCGCTTCCCTCACTCTTGCATCCTTAGTTATAGAATTTAACAAAACGATTATTTTAGCAGAACATGTATTCGGAAACTTCGTATTTTTTTTTGGGAAATTTGGTATTTATTTTCTTTTGATGATATTGGTTGCCTATTTAGTCACTATACCAAGGCAGTAGTTGAGCATGAGATCCTGGGTTCGATTCTCAAGTCGGACAATGTGTTATTGGGTTTTTCGGAATTTTAATAATATAATAATTTCTTTATTTTTGGAAATTTAGTTTATTATTGTTCGTAGAATTGTAATTTGAATAAACTTATGTTTGTTTGTTAAATACAACATTTTTTGTCGGTTAATTTTGTATTAATTTTCCGGTAATTCATTTTAACCAAGCTTAGTCAACCACAGATCGTTGGTAGTTTATTTGTTTTTCGGAAGTTTTATTATTTCTCTTTTGAAAATACAAACAGACACTTCAATTTTATTTATTTGAATGTATGTATAGGTAGCGAATATATCATTCAGGGACAAGGAGTTTAACATTTTCAGAGAGTATAAGCACAATGTCAGGAAGCCTGCTAAATAATCCTATGGTCTCTAAACACCTAATACCTTACTTAATACAGGGTATAAGGGACAGCCCTCCGCAAACTGACAGGGTGCATTTAGCTCTTTATTGTGAATCATATTCCACCGGAATTTTTCTCAGGAAAATTTCCATTTTATTTAATCGTATAATTAATTCTTTATTTCAATGTAAAATTATATTCTCTGTACTCAACACTACATTTATTGTAAGTAATACGTCTAAAATAAAAATAAAAACAACAATGGATGTTGAAATACTCTAACGAACGACGCGACGCGTGAAATCAGCTGTTCTCTGCCTAGCTTCAGAGTTAATCGAACTCGTCGTCGCGCTAGCCGTTCGCTACGTGCGTTTGGCCACGATAACGATACATTTGCGTATGAGGAAACAAAACAAATCAAATATATTGAATTCCCATAACATTCCTGTAATAATTTCTTGTACCGGTCATCTTAGTATGATACACTGAATTCACCCCATTAGTTTTCCGACGGCTGTCCCTTACATCCAGTATTAAAAAATAACCACACTACTTTTCGGCAGCTGTCGACACAAGCACCTTGAATAAACTGCTAAACGACACTATATACAAAGACCTGTCGTGGTCTGTCAAACTACTACTATTGAAGGATTTCATGAAGTCTGCTACAACCAAGACTACGCCGATTCCCACCCCGATGGCACTAATTACTGAACCAGGCCCTGCTTTTGCAGCTGCAAGGAGAATGCCTATGATGGAGGCTTTAGTTATTAGACGAAGACAGGAAACTCCGGTGACACAGGTTGATAATACTTCTTTTTAAACCGACTTCAAAAAGGAGAAGGTTTTCAATTCGTCGGAATCTTTTTTTATTTATTTTTATTTATGTTCATCGATTACTCGAAGACGCCTGAACCGATTTGGTAAATTCTTTTTTTGTATCAAAGGGTATACTTCCTAGGAGGTCCCATTTAAATTTTATCGAAATCGGTCGAGCGGTTTTTGTAAAATCAACAAGTTAGAAGTCGGTGGCAAAAAAAAAATGAAATCAAACAAAAGTCACCGACTTCTGATGCTAAAGTTATTTTTCACTATTTTGTGTTTTTGAAGTCGGTTTTATTTTTTGCAAATTTTTTGTCTGTCCCTGGCACTGTAGCTCTTAAACGAGTGAACCGATGGTGGATGCAGTTTTTTTTATTTGAAAGCTAGTTTCTTGGCGATGGTTCTTAGATACGTTTTATCAAAATCGGTGCAGCCATTTACTAGATATGGGGGATGAAAGTGGGTAAGAATAATCGAATATTTTCAAATACGAGTATACCCAAGTGCGGTATCAAATGAAAGGACATGATGTGTATATTACAATTAGACATGTTTTATCAAAACCGGCTAACCCATTTTATTGATTTTTCAAATGTGTGTTCACTTTTCTTTGTTGCGATGGGGGGGTTTTTTAATTATTTTTTTTTATCAGGTACAGAATGACGACGACAACAGTATGAGGCTGAAATTATTCCGGCTGATGTACGAGACAATTAAAGACAGCGATGTGAAATGCAAAAGGGCAGAGCTTATCCGTACACATTATGAAAACAGCTCCTCTTTCGAAATTGGATATCTAATGGGAAATGTGATGGACAAATACAACATCATGTCTGATATTGCCATGACCCTGAATCGTCTGTTCCATGAATGGAAACCGATTGAGCATATAAACGCTTACGAGCAAATTTCTAACCAAGCTATCGAGATAAATCATTTGATTGACCTGATGAAAGGAATCAGTAGGAATACTAAAAATGAAACTATTACTAAATTAACTGTTACTGCTAAAACCGACCCCGATACTGGACTGATAAAATAGAAAAAACTCTTCGATCTATTCTAAAACTCGATCTTAAGCTTTATTATCAGCCTTCATCATTCACAGCCTGAATTCGCACACTGCATAATTTATCATCATCATCTGCCTAGCCTTTTTCCAACTTTGTTAGGATTGGCTTCCAGTCCTAACAAAGTTGGAAAAAGATGGAGCTGAATACCAGTATTTTACATGGAGCGACTGCCTATCTGACCTCCACAACCCAGTTAGTACTGGGTAATACGATACCCCTTGGTAAGACTAGGCATGTCCCCCTCTTAGATGTGCAATTCAAGATGGCGCTGCTTATCAAGAAACATGGAAAAAAGCACTGATATGTCAGGAGGAGCTCGTGGCTCAATAATAACAGCCACTCGGGTCGATCTTTAGGTCAAGCCGTGCTTGCCTAGGTTGGTATGTGGATGGGTGACCACCCATTACATACCGAGTTTCCTCCGTGCCTCGGAAAGCACGTTAAGCCGTTGGTCCCGGGTGTCATTTGTTGATCTTTGACAGTCGTTAGGTAGTCAGTGGCCCAAAAAGTCTGACAACCAGTCTTACCAAGGGGTATCGTATTACCCAGTACAACTGGGTTGTGGAGGTGAGATAGGCAGTCGCTCCATGTAAAATACTGGTATTCAGCTGCATTCGGTTAGACTGGAAGCCGACCCCAACATAGTTGACAAAAGGCTAGGCAGATGATGATGATGATGTCAAACTTGGCACATTTATTTAGTTCTGGGTTTTGCCGCCTGTATTTTGTATGATGCACGTCATGTCCCTGCAAAAAATAAATATTTTTTCTTTCTTTCTTTTACTGATAATTTGACTGAAGTATATTGCGATTCTCAATATAAATTTTGACGAAATCGACGTTTTGTATTCCCCTTTTTACTTCCTGAATAATGCCAATAGAGCAATCATTTTTTTTTCATAAATAAAGGTCTTCTGTAGACACGTCTTTCATCAACTACTAAGTAAAGTAAATATGACCCTCCGAAATTGACAAAACTACCAGAGGACTCTGATAGTCCTCTTGTAGTTTTGTCACAGATTTGAAAAGTTTTTAACATAAAATATATTGATAGTGAAAAAAAAAAATGAAAAAAAAAAAATTGTTTGTCTCTGCATCACTAAAGTTGACTGGTAGAAAATGCCTATGGCATTAAGTCCGCCTCTTTGTGCTTAAAGTGTTAAATAAATAAATAAATACCTGGATTCTTTCTTAAAATTTCAATGTCAAAATTAATATTGAACGGGCCCAGTTTTTGAGGAGAAAAACGTGGAATACGAAACGTTCTATCTCGTCAAAATTTTTGTGATATAATCGGTCTGAGCTGCAGCTGTCCCTATCGCACTCTACGGGGGCAGGCTTGACGAAGCGGGACGACAATAGTTTCTTCAAATACCTATTTTTTTAATTCCTCGCAGGCCCTGTTCCCTCTTAAAGTGGTCATACTGTCGCTGGGGTGAACAAAGCCTTCTTCATTCACGTATTTCAGAATTCACATTCCACATTTTGAGTTCAAATATATTTACCTACTTAAGAATGTTTTTATTCATTTTCCTATCCTCGTTATCTTCTAATAACTTAACTTATACTGTCACTTACGGGATATCGTCCATGATTGTTCATTATTTTGAGCTCCCGAAACACGAACCCAGACGCTATCTTGACGTTTGCAACAGCGTCGAAATATCGGGAGCTCAAAATAATGAACAATCACGGAAGACATCCCGTAAGTGACAGTATAAGTTTAGTTGTAAACCGTGAAAGCTTAAAACAGTGGTCTATGAAAAAAAAACTAAAAAATAAATAAACTTTGTATTGAAATGTAAGTAACTGCTTCGTTGTTCTAGTATCGCATGCGCGACTGCTGAACATGAGGTCCTAAGTTCGATTCCAACTTCGGAAAGAGTTTTATTAGGATCTTCCTTATGTAATTTATTAGTAACAACCACAGAGTTTATATCTGTGACTAGCTAACATGTGTACTAGCTGATGGCATTAGGCTCGTTCCGTATTACATAAAGTTGAAACATATCAGCAGTGCTATTCTCTAAAAGACAATTTCATGGCTGTAAGCTGCGACGAGCTCGTCGACGAGACAGCCTTGAGATCGATCGAGCGTGTAGCGCTGATTTAAACTGTATTCACTAGCGTGGTTGTGGTCGTCGACGAACTGTAGGCTGTGTCCTCCCGTCGCTGTTTCGTAGACGAATTTAGAGCTTGGAACAAATTCTTTAAATCATAATCGATCAATCTCGACTGAGAGTTTTAAGGGTTTAAAATATATATTTAAGGTCTATCTTTAAGTATTTTAAGGAATAGAGCAAACCTACAAAAATATTTCATAATTTTATGAGCTTATTCCATATTTCTTATTACATTTTAAGGCTGAATGACTATTCCTTTGCCTATTTCGATAACGCGACTCGGCCGCGCGGCGCCCAATACAAACAAACGTCATACAACGCACTCCTAACAACAATCGACGCTATCAAAACCACTTGAGTTTATATTTTGAAAACTTTTATGTGCTTTTTAAATTTATTTGTAACAGCGACTGCTTTGAACAAAGGTTTCTGTGACTAAGAGGATTAATAAATATACGGTCTACTGTTATGTGAGTATTATATTTTACTGTTAATACATGTCACATTAATGTAATAATTGTATTACATTAATGTTTGGGTGTAGGGATGCAGGGGTGAATGGGGATGAAACTTTAAAGTGGATTTCAACATAGACAGTGGCCTCATTTTTGATTCCCAGGTTGGGTCAAGTTGTTGGGATTTTCTGTAGATTAGATAATTTTTCAACTCTTACTCATACTTACAACTTATTCAATCAACATGCTATATTATAAGCACATATACTACATTGTAAAATCTTTTCCTTTAGAGAAAGTGATGTGTTGCTGTTATACCTACATAATAATGAACTTTACATTTGTTTTGCCTCTAGTTACTTAGTAATTTGTTAATTTTTTTATGTTCGTAGCACCTTCGTAGGCGTCGAATGGTACGACGCCGTCTGATCCAGCGCTCACCACCTTCTCAAAGGCACAAATGGCGACTGAACGGTTTGTCGCCCTTGAAGAGAGACGTTTGGAAAATAAAAGACTTCTCATCGACAACCAGCAGAGGATGTTAGAGACTTTTAATAACATAAGTGAGGCATGGTCAAAGCAGGCCCAGGCGTTGCAGGATTTGTGTACATCCATGAGACGAGGGAGTTAAATTTAATCTACCACTTATAGGATTTTAGTCCACTTTTAGATATTAAGTATATGATAGATGTTATGGTAAAATAAATACACATAGTAAATGAAATAGTGACACCCAAATTTAAGTTCGCTAAAACAAGCAGGTAATTTCATATAAATAGTATCTACTTCTATAACAAGTTGGTTACAGAACTTGGCTTTTGTGGACAGGATATGAAAATTCAGACTCGTTAAGATGTTATGGTAATCATATCATTTGATTTAAATATACATATTTTGGTTTTTATTATTTTATGTTTTGTTCATGTGAGAACATTGTAAGCTTAATAGACTGTGGATTAGATTGTAGATAGTATTTTGTTTAGTACTTGGTTGGTTGTTGATGACTCTCTCGCACCTATTATCACTGTAATTTGAAAACTTTGTAAAAGCCAATTATTCTTAAAAGAATAACCAACCAAATAGGAAACAACCAATGAGAATCATGTACCTAGCTTCTGACGTTTCATATGTGCTTATGTGGTGTATGTAAAATATTTTGTTTTTTTTTAAACATGTTTTTTTGTGGTAAATAAAATAAGAAATATTATTAAGTAGTTATATTTTTAATTACTCATGCCCCATACTGTATGAACATTTAAAAATTTTGCAGAAAAAAACCCTATAAATATGTATTTAAAGCCTAATAAAATATTTCATAATATACCTACCAATCTATTATTATTTGACACCTTAAGAATATGACATAATTGTATTTATTTATTATAAGATACTAATATTGATTAATCTACGTGCTTATATTATTAAATATCTAGGTATCTACATAATATTCACAACTAAGTAAATTAATTACAAAAAAAAAAATACTTATTGAGTGTAAACCACTGGAACGAACTACGCATATACGGAGTTAAATCACTTTCTAATATATAAATTAAATCCTCAGAAAGCCTTTAAATATGGATAAAATCTGTATCACGGGATATTGTTTTTAACTTTCTTATTTGCTTCGCTTGTCGAGCTTTCTTCAAATCATCACTTTTCTTAGCTTGTTCTAATAAATGTAGCTTTATAAGTAATCGAGCTGCAATTTTTTCAAATAATTATGTAGTTAAAAGAATCGAAATATAAATTTTATTTTAAGTACTATCTAATATTTTTGTCAAGAGTACGCGCGATTATTGTAGCTTTTGGGTTTGACAGTTCTAAGCGAGGCTGCGGGCGAGGTCGTAAGCGAATTTGTAGCTGTTTTTTCTTAGTGAATACCAAAATGTATGAGGAACTGTCAATTTGCCCTCCGTACTACTCCGTAGGTTAGTTTTAACTCACGGCCGTCACAGCCTTGAGCGCTAGTGTAGCTTTACTCAGCTTAGTGAATACCAAACTAAGTTTCACCGCTGCGGCAGCGCTGCACAACAAGGCTGTATCCTTAGAGAATAGCATTGCAGGTAAAATGTGAGTGTACCGTAATGCTATGTTTTGTAAGTAATTTAAGCACAAAACATAAAATTTAATTAGAAAATCTAAAAATCTTTTTTGTGACACCACGACGAGTTCTGACCCGAGAAGGTGATCTGAAACAGAGATAATCAACGCGTGATGGTGCTCATGCGGAGATAAATGGAACCTAGAAGTGTATAGTATTACGAAGAGTATTAATTTATATAATTTATATTTAATCCACAAGTAACAGGACTCACAATGTTAGTAATAATACAGGGTGTAAACTGACCCTTCACGAAACTGTCAACCAAGCATTCTGTACATCAAACTATGTAACCTTACGCAAAAATTATTGCTGGGAATCGAATTTTTTTTTTGGGATGAAAAATCACGTTTTAACGTAGGACTCGATGGAAAGCACTCAAAGCATTGTGCTGATGGATGGATTGAATAGTACGGGGGTCGTGGAGGTGTGTAAAGTAAAAATCTTACATTAAAAACTTGTGAAAAAGTTGGAACTTTGACCCCCAATATCTCCGTAACTAGAAGGTTCCCAGGTACGGTCTAGAACAAAAAAATAATCGCAAAGACGGGGAGAACAAGTGCCTTCCGGCTATGTTAAGGGTATATTTACACCCTTTATAATGATTTAATGGAAACTAAGAGACTTTATTCAACGGGATGTATTTAGCATCAGCAATGGCATTACATCTTCGGCCTAAATAAGTTTAATGGTATAAGTAACTACACAGAAATACCAGAAGAATACACATAAATAGTATTCACATTTTTTGATATTTAACTGTAAATAAGGGAATATAAATATAATTATATCCCTTTCTAATATTTACCTACTCTTTTTTGTATGGGTATTCTTTTCTTATTTATATCATATTCAACAAAGCACGTTCTCAATATCGGACTTTACGATACTGTACTTTTTCCCAATGTTTGGTCGGTCATTTTATCACTTAAATACTTAAATTTTTTGACTAAGATTTGTAAACAATGTGTCAACAATCCCACACTACTTTGCACTGTATTTTGTTCTTTCTTTTCTTTTAGCCACTTTCTAGTTAACCTAGCTTTGTCAATGCCGTGAAACTCTGTTATTGGCTTAAGAGATAATTGTCATCATCTCGCTGTCAATGTTCAGTGTATGCAGTCTTTAAGATGCTAGTTACTTTGTCGCAACTGCACTGTGCTGTTCATTGTTGGTGGGGTGAAATTTCACATAAATGTCATAGTAATAATAAGCTGTTGAGTTTCCAATAAATAAATTAATACAAATTAAGCAGTGACAGCCTAGTGGTGTGACCGTCGGACTGCCAAGTCATAGGTCTCGAGTTCGAACCCAAGACACGCACCTCTGGTCACGCGAAGTGTCGAAGTGTCTTATTTTAGTTAATTAAAATAATTGTATTTAAGTGGATTCACACACATACTTTGTTAGGTATCTAATTCAGAAAATTATTTTTTTTAGATAATAAACTTTTTTTTGTTATATTCTTGTTCCGTAAATTGCAACTAAAAAAGTATTTTTGACGGTCCTAAGCCCGTAAAAGTATGAAGGGAAAATCTGAACATCAAATCTTTTTGCTTATTATTTCCTTTATTTATTTTTATACACATAATTAACATTTTTAAATATTTCTATACAAAGTAGTATTAAAAAAAAAACATTTAAAAATATAAAAAATAGTAGCCCACCGGTATCGGGAACAGGGTCCGAGCTACCGGTGGTCAGGGCTCTTGAGAGAGGAACCTCCTAACGATACGCGCCGTGTCCAGAAGTACTGCTTTCTGAATCAAGCCTTTGTCAATGCCTGATGTTGTTCGAGGCTATGGGCTATTAAGCCATTGGCCGACACGACTATTGGCACAATGACTGGGGTAAAGCTTATTATTATTATGTTTCATTAACTCATAAGTTATCAGCTGATTGAAAAGCACGCGGACAACGGCCGAGCGGCCGTTCGGTGCCGAGCTTGCGTCGAGCGTAGGTACCGGGAGGTATTACTATTGGTTCGTGGTCGCTTTCGAGTTTTTTTTATCACAATGGTAAATCTGCCATTGTTTGTTTCTAATATTTTATTTGTTTATAAAACGATTGTATTACCGAGACAAAACCATTTCGCTGCGGGAAAATAACCATTAAAATTTCTCGGTGTATAAAGGCGTCCGACCAGATTTTACCCTTATTCCCTGATTTTTAAGGTTGAAAATTGGTCGTTAGTCAGCGCGGTACGTTCTGCCAGGATATTACTTAATAAATATACCTCATAAAATTTTACGGTAATCAGAATATTAACTAAAAACAAATTTAACTACCTAAATTTACTGCTAATTAATTAAATAATTAATCATATAACTGTGGATTTTGAAATTCTTTGACATGTATTTAGCTGTGTGGATGAATAATTAATAGTGAAGCAAAAATGTTATTATTTTATTTGATCTCTGTGCAGTTATGTAAGTAATTTTAAAATAACATTAATCTTACGCACTTTCTTATGGGGGTAGATCGATAGGGTGAAATCTCATTTACACGCAGAGAGGTCCTAGCACGAGCGCGCGGTGTGAACGTAACGTAAATACGTCGTTTTTTTAGGGTTCCGTACCTTTTAGTACGCGCGAGATTGTCCATGTTCCACCTGCCAACAATTTCTCGTTGACCAATCAGCGCGCAGTGACGATGTAGCCCACCGCGTAGCTCCGAGGTATCGTAGGAGAACAGGACAAGTAGCTGAGCGAACGAAGGAGCGTTTGTGCGGCGTGCTTGTCGATGCGCGGGACTCACACTTGTATACAACGTGTAAACTTTAGTCCGTTTGACACTAAGTGGCATTGGGCAGGGCACATTGCTCGCAGAACGGATGGCCGATGGGGCCGGAAAGTTCTGGAGCGGCGACCGCGAACTGGAAGACGTTGCGTTGGAAGGCCTCCCACTAGGTGGACCGATGACCTGTTAAAGGTTGCAGGGATCCGCTGGATGCGAGACGCACGGGACCGGTCAATGTGGCGACACTTGGGGGAGGCCTATCTCCAGCAGTGGACGTCTATCGGCTGAAATGATGATGATGATGATGAAAGGCAATAGCTATCCCTTTCCGTATTATCTATCGCAGTCGTAACAACGCAATGATATTTAAACGCTGCTCAGTGTCAACGTAGCGTATCTTTCTTTATCTTCTTCTTAGCGTGTCGATGGCAATCTAAATTGTGTCAGCCCAGAACTGAGCTACTAGTTTGGCGCTTTCGGTAGCGTCCATCAGTTCCTGTAGTGAACAAACAACAGGATACGCAGGACACGATATTAAGTGCCCCATCGTTTGCAGAACAGCACCACATTTACACTCCAGGGCAGAGTCATTAATAAATCTCCACCTGAGCAGGTTTTCCTTGCTGCGACCAACCTGGGTCCGGAGTCTATTTAAAGACTTTAAGGTCAGCCATGGCAACTCATCTTTCTTTATGATATCATTGCTGAAAACGGGATATTTACCATGTTTACTATTTGATTTGAGTTTCCGATATATCGACGCTGTTGCAAGCACCATGATCACGGATAAACTGAAGTTATTGCGGGTGGGTGTTTATGAGCAGACAAATCGGTCTACTTTCCTTTAAGTTCGTTTTTCGCGCTCGGTACCGCTACCACTGTCACTCACAACTCGAATCTTTCCCATCTATCATTTTCCCAACTATGTTGGACTGTGCTTCCATTCTAACCGGATACAGCTGAATACCAGTATTTTACATGGAGCGACTGCCTATCTGACCCCGACAACCCAGTTAGTACTTCGTAATACGATACCCCTTCGTAAGACTGGTTGTCAGACTTTTTGGGCCACCGACTACCTGTAACGACTGTCAAAGATCTACAAATGTCACCCGGAATCAACGGCTTAACGTGTTTTCCGAGGCACGGAGGAAACTCTTTATGTAATAGGTGGTCACCCATCCACAGACCAACCTAGGCAAGCACGGCTTAACCTAAAGATCGACCCGAGCGGCAGTTATTATTTAGCTGCGTAATGATGGTGCACAGACTTGGTCTTTGACTAACGTCCAGAAGTCCAAACTCAAGGTTTGCCAACGAGCGATAGAGCGCAGCATACTGAATGTAAAAATAACTGACCGGATAAGGAACACCACACTGCGCTCCAGAACGCAAATTGCCGATGTAACTTATAAAGCTGCCGGACTAAAGTGGGACCGGGCAGGCCATGTCCGCCGGATGCCGGCACAGCTGTGGGCCCGAATATCGCAAGACTGGAGCCCTGAAACAGCTAGACGGGGTCGCGGTAGACCGAAGAGAAGATGGCGGGACGTCTTGGATGGCTTCCTCGCGAATTGGCGAGAAGAAGCACACCATCGTGATAAGTGGAAGGAATGAGGGAGGCCTTTGCTCAGGAGTGGGACAATACGGGCTAAAAAAAAAATATGGTCACTCATCCACGGCTTGCCCTCGACAAGCACTGCCTACCTATAACAAAAGTGCCGTTAAATTAAATTATTGTTTTTGTTGCAGTTTCTTTAATACTAGCGAATAATTATGATTATCATAATTATTCATTTTGGCATAATGAGAATGACACTATGGGATGGCATGAGAAAAAGAAGATATGCGATCTATCAAGGGACCTTTTAAAAGATTCGTTGCTCAAAATGCGACAGATAATGGTTATAAGAGAGGAACATGACAAGACGGTTGCATATGGAATTGGAATGATAATGGGTGCGTTGTTTTGAAGACTTCATCACCATTTTGGGGGATGAAAAATCGAATATTTTCAAATATACTCAAGACTTGTATTATCAAAATCAGTTTAGCCATTTTAGACGTGTGGGTGAAAGTCATCATCATCTGCGTAGCCTTTTCCCAACTATGTTGGGGTCGGCTTCCAGTCTAACCGGATGCAGCTGAATACCAGTATTTTACATGGGCGACTGATAATCTGACCTCCACAACCCAGTTAGTACTGGGTAATACGATACCCCTTGGTAAGACTGGTTGTCAGACTTTTTGGGGGTGAAAGTGTTGATGAATAATCGAATATTTTGAAATATACTCAAGTGGGGTATCAAATGAAAGGGCATGATGTGTATATTACAATTAGGCATGTTTTATCAAAACCGGCTCAGCCATTTTATTGGATTTTCAAATGTTTGTTCGCTTTTCTTTGTTGCGATGGGGGTTTTTTAAATTTAATTTTATTGTATAGCTTGATTGGCTGTAGTGCGTACGCGAGCTCTAAATGTGGTCCCACATTGCGTGGCAAGAGCCTTAGCTCTTTCGTCTCATTCAGTTCAAGAAAAAAATACGGTAGTTTATCACTTTGAATAGGTTAAGTTATTTAATCAATCAATCAAACTTTATTTGTGAACATAGGTATTACAATAAAGGTCTTATGTGTACAATTTAGTCGAGCTCTATGTCCTACCAATGAAATTGGTGTACAAATCTATTAATTTTTTAGTAACAAGTCTGAATTTCTACAATATAAAGTCAAGTTCGAGTAAATAATGTCAATTAAATCAAAAACCGAACAGTATTCCACTTTATCATATTGTAAATAATGTCAATCAATGGTACTGTTATTAGGCAATTAATCAATTATAATTTATTGTTACATGCGTGTCGAAAGTAAATTGTATTAAAAGGTTAGTAATGTCATATTTTATCATTTAAAAATTCTTCTATGGAGTAGTACGTCTTATCTAATAAAAATAAATACAATTTTGTTTTGAATTTGCGGACATTATTTTCACTCCTTATACATTTTAGTAATTTATTATAGATTACAAAAATACTATTTCCATATAGCGCAGTTCTAGACCCAACTGTTTGTAACCGATCACAACGGCGCTGACTAGTTACTCGAGCTATGTAAATTATTTTTGACGAACATAAACGTTTCATATATGTACAGCGAAGGCATCGTTAATATTTTTATTAAGTTAGACAGGTTCTATAATTGATATGTATTTGGTAAAAAATAAATCAATTCTATTCACAGGAAGAATCCGCGAAAAATACCGATATATGTTGGAAGCTTTTCGCTTTATATTCGTCTCCCACTTTTATTGGCTCCCAAAACCTCCCTCAGTCTTAAAAGCATTTGGTAAATTTGAATTTATCATAGCTCTGGAGAGGATGCACTTCCTGCAACTAGAGATAGACAAGCTAGTCGATGTTATTATTGAAGAGACAGAGGTTGACATTTTAAAAGATAGAGAAAATGCTGGAGAGAAAGGGGAGATGGAGAGAATCAACGAAACTAAGTCCACCAAGACGAAAAAAACAAAACTGCGTGGTGAGATTTTTAATTTTGAGATTGAACTTTTCAATTTTGTTTTTTTTTTTTTTTTTAAGAACAATTATTTATTAAGCATTATCAGCCTATTAATATTCTGGGACACTGTGGACACACGCCTCCTCTCCATGAGAGGGTATGGGCGGGTTGGTAGATGTCACATGTCTTCGAATTTTTTTCTTCTAGGACATGCCAGTTTCCTCACGATGTTTTCCTTCACCGTTTTGAGAGCAGTGGTGATGAAATAAATTACACAAAGTAATGCGCCTGGCTGGGTTCGAACCCACGACTTACTGTTCGTAAGTCGGGGCCGCCACTATTGGGCCACCGCTGCTCTGCTATTAATAAGTAAAGTAAAATAACTAAATACATTATTAATTAAAAACTATTAAATAACCTAAAATAAATAAACGAACAACAAACTACAAAAGGGCATCAAAAAACTCGTCCTCAACGCTGTCAGCTGGTAATGTGCCCAAGAGACTGGCGGTGTTGCCACGTTGTATGGCAACACTTAGCCTCTGACCAAAGTAAAAGCCAGCCCTTGGTCACGGAAAGCGTCAACTAGGCGTTTCGAAATTTCCTTAAAAAGGCTATGAGCCCTCGGTAAGATACATACACTTTTGATTTTATTTCTTAAGTTTATCTTCAAGAGCAACTACTGGATCATCTTTAAAAAATCAAAAAAAAAAATATAAAAAAAAACTCTATCTCCCTCTATCTTTTTAAAATCTGCCTAGATTTTTCCTAAATATGTTGGGCTACGCTTTCAGTCTAACCGGATGCAGCTGAAACCAGTATTCTACATGGAGCGACTGCCTATCTGACCTCCACAACCCAGTTAGTACTAGGTTATACGATACCCCTTGCTAAGACTGATTGTCAGGCTTTCGGGCCACTGACTACCTGTAACGATTGTCAAAGATTTACAAATGGCTTACCATACCACACACCTCACCCCCACCTCCACTCTACATATACACAACACAGTGACCACGTAATCAGTGTCATCATCTGCCCAGCCTTTTCCCAACTATGTTGGGGTCGGCTTCCAGTCTAACCGGATGCAGCTGAATACCAGTATTTTACATGGAGCGACTGCCTATCTGACCTCCACAACCTAGTTAGTCCAGGGTAATACGATACCCCTTGGCAAGACTGGTTGTCAGACTTCTTGGGCCACTGACTATCTAACGACTGTCAAAGATCTACAAATGACACCCGGGACCAACGGCTTAACGTGCTTTCCGGGGCACGGAGGAAACTCGGTATGTAATAGGTGGTCACCCATCCACAGACCAACCTAGGCAAGCACGGCTTAACATAAAGATCGATCCGAGCAGCTGTTATTATTTAGCCACGAGCTCCTCCACGTAATCAGTGTAAATTATCATTTTTTTGTATTATTTTCATTTCCTTTTGTTTTGTTAATTTATAATTTAACTTCTTTTAGATTAATCTGGAACAATGTCTATTCTATGTATTTTGAATTGGGTGTTGATAGCTGCGCCACAGTATTTTACTTTTGTAGCTATCTTCGTTTTTCCTGTGTAACATGTATAACTTGTTTAAAATAATTTTTTTTTTTTTTTATTTTTTTTTTTTACCATGCTTCCCGATGTACAGAGGAAACTCGGTATGTAATGGTTGGTACCACATCCACGGACCATCTCTGGCCAGCACTGCTTAATTTTGAAGATCGACCCGTGCTGGAGTTCGTGATCAACAAGCAAAATAGTATACCTCTTGATCGTAAAGTAAAAGTGACAGACCACAATTATTTTCAGGTGGAGTTGAAAGACGTTTGGAGGAAGTTGAGAAGAGTTTAATGAGACAAAGATATCTGATGAAGAAACTCGGTCACCCAGTCAATATGTCTACCAAGAAGAAGCGCTTCTTACGGCAATGGCCCGTCGAGGGATCCTGGTCGTTAGATAAATACAATTATAACTATAAGTAAACTAGCTGTTCCCGGCATGCGGTGCCGGGGCAAGCACCTTTTACCTACTTACTACCTACCTACTACCTACCTACTACCTACCTACTACCTACCTACTACCTACCTACTACCTACCTACTACCTACCTACTACCTACCTACTACCTACCTACTACCTACCTACTACCTACCTACTACCTACCTACTACCTACCTACTACCTACCTACTACCTACCTACTACCTACCTACTACCTACCTACTACCTACCTACTACCTACCCACTACCTACCCACTACCTACCCACTACCTACCCACTACCTACCCACTACCTACCTACTACCTACCTACTACCTACCTACTACCTACCTACGACCTACCTACTACCTACCTACCACCTACCTACTACCTACCTACCGCCTACCTGCTACCTACCTACCGCCTACCTGCTACCTACCTACTACCTACCAACTACCTACCTACTACCTACCTACCGCCTACCTACCGCCTACCTACCGCCTACCTACCTACCTACTATCTACCTACTACCTACCTACTACCTACCAACTACCTACCAACTACCTACCTACTGCCTACCTACTGCCTACCTACTGCCTACCTACTGCCTACCTACTACCTACCTACTACCTACCTACCGAAAAGCACGAAAATGACACCCATGACGACAAAGCTAAAATTTTTGTCGGCGCCATCTTGAATTTTCATTTTGTCCTCATTTTCGTTATCAGTGACCCCGAAAACCATGAAAATGACACCCATGACGAAAAAACCGAAAAAAAGTAAAGCATAAAATGCAGAGGAAGTAAAATAAAAAAAAAATAAAGTGATTTTATCTTAAATATGTAAATAAGTCAACAAAATAAAAAAAAACTAGTAGGTACACACGACGGCACATGAAGCTGTCATTTCCAATATAAATTGGCCTCGCTTTGTACAGATTTCCTGTACAATGAGAGATCCGCATAAACTGGTTTTGTACAGCTTGATCGGTCGTCGTGCGTACAAAATACGATATCGACCATTACTCAGTCTATCTCGTTCTCCCCTACATACTTTCTTTTTCTGCCCATGTCGAACTCGATAATCTTCGGCTTACCGGGCTCCCTACAAAACTTTTTTAGAACTCCTTACAAAAAGAAATTATTGGAATAAATGTTTTGATTTTAGTAGGCCAGTTACAGCCCTTTCACACGGCAGTCCAGTTTTTAACAGGATCCCGTTTGATGGCGAATGTGTTTATATGCTAGCGTTCACACGAGATACCGCATGCGGGATCCTGCAAAAAACCGATCCGGTCGAATTGTGCCGTTCGGTTTTGTCACTAGAAACTGGATCCGAAGTCCAGTAAAAAGCGGGATCCCGTTTAATCACACATATATTTCAATAGCAGTGTTCACACGGCTTCCTGCGTGCGGTTTTTTGCTGGACACTTTTTTTGCGGGATAGTGCAGCCCCCGCCCCGCGCCCGCCGCGCCACCCGCGCGTGTGTAGCGCTCGCGCATTGCTCTTTTGCGCGGCGCCGAGAAGGTTGTGTTTCGTCGAAAAATGTCGCAAACAAATATTGATCCCGAACTTCTTATTACACTAATTGAAATAAGGCCTATATTATGGGATAAAACGCTGGAAAATTATAAAGATAACAACTTGCGAACTGCAGCATGGCGCGAAGTTTGCATTGTTTTGAGAGAAGACTTTCAAGAACTTGAGGAAAAAGAAAGACTACAACGAAATAAATATAAAAACTTACCATAGCTTTCTATGGTAAGTTTTTATATTTATTTCGTTTATCCTTGTATTGCTTCTTCTTGCCAAGGTACAGCTCCCACTTCAGAAACAAAATAATTTGTGAACTCTGTTCGTATTGTGTTAGCACAGCGGCCACCTCGTGTTTGGCTCATTACGTACGTTTTCCAAAGATATCGTTGAACTGTAGCTGTCAATGTTCGCATATGAACTTTCATTGTGCATGAGATAGTTATGAAGCACAGCGCAAGTTTTAACTATCGAGATAGCTGTACTGGTGCTTACGTCCAATGGACGATGAAATATTCGCCATTTATTGGCCAATATTCCAAACGCGCACTCCACATAACGTCTGGCTCTTGTTAATCGATAGTTAAATATCCTTTTATTTTTATACAGATTATAATGCAAACCAAATGCTTCATCACCCACTATCACAAATGGAACACGTGATTCCAAACCTGTAGAGAGAGGACGAGCTTCTGGTAAATCTAAACTGCCATCATTTAATCTTTTCCAGAAAGTACATTCTTTGAATATAGAGGAGTCACATTCTTTGCCATAAGAGCCTACGCTGATATAGGTGAATCTATAATTCGAATCCACTACCGCTAGCAATACAATGGAAAAAAAATTCTTGTAATTCATGTACATAGAACCGCTGTGACTTGGTTTCTTCATTCTTATGTGCTTCCCATCAACTGCACCAATGCAGTGAGGAAAATTAGCTTTATTATAAAATGCGTCAGCAATTTGTTCCCACTCATATTTTGTGTCGGGCAATTTCATAAACTCCTGATGCAACTTATTCCATATAACATTTGTTACTGCTATTATTATTGAGCTAATTGTTGAGACTCCCACTCGATATGTGTAATGTAAATCCATGTATGAACACCCAGATGCCAAGTACCTGCAAATTGAAAACATAAGTACCTAGTGTTATTACAAAAAAGTTAAACAGACGTTTAACACATGTTTAACAAATAGCAGAATACCTAATACTGGAGCCTGTTGATGGTTCTTTCTCCGCCCTTATTCATAATTTATGTTTTCTTTTTCAGCTAAAATGGTCGTTAAAAAATGGAATCAGATAAGAGACAGCTGGAAGAGGAGTTTAAATGCGAAAAAGAAAATAAATAAATCTGGATCTGCTGCAGTTAATACCAAAAAATACTGTTATCACGACCAGTTGTTATTTTTTTTTTTAAATATGGATCCGGCTGAAACACAAGACAGTGGCGGTAACAAAGCTACAAATATTGAAGAGGGTGATACGGAAAATCCTATCCAAAATGAAGGAAGTGAAAATGAACTTACTATCGAACATGGAAGTCCAGGACAAGAAAATCCCGCAGGTGGTGCTAAACGACTTAAGAGAAGTGTAATACCAAGGCAGAGGCTTTCTGTAATGGATCAAAAAATGGCGAGTTTTATTGATCACCAGATGAAAAGTCAGCCGAATACGCAGAATGAAGATCGTAACTTGTCATTTTTTAAAAGTTTACTTCCTACACTAGCTTGACTCAACGATGATCAAATATTACAATTTCAAGCAGGTGTTATAAGTTTGTTGCAAAATATATAAAGCCCCAACATTAACCAATGGTCCTCTCAACAACAATCTACTTCTAATAACTACTCTCAATCAGCAGGTTATTTCACACCGCATTACAGTGTTCAGTCATCGCCATCTGCACAACCAGTTGAATCGCAGAGCTCTGATTTTCCGGATTTCACTAATATTTAATTAATATTAACGATTATCTTGTGAAAATATCATACATACATAACTTATTATGTTTGGTAATAAATATTAAACTTTTAATATGAGTTTCATTCTTACCTTAAACATATTGCTAACTTTTCTTCAGGTGTGATGCTTTTTCTCATATTTGTATCACGTTTTTTTTAATTTTCATTCACCCTTTTTAAAAGGTCGTCAAATGTGGTGATACTCATTCTAAAATAATTGAAAAATTTTGACTCATCTCTTCTCAAATCGCTCATAAGATTCCGAAAAATACCCAAATTCAAACGTTGTGTCAAAATAGGATGAACCCATAATCTTCTATTTCGCTGCCGACGCCGATAATACCAATAGAAAATTAGGAAAGTATTCACGTCCATTTCACTTGATAACCGGCGTAGGAATGGTAAAAAAAACAGGATGCAACCGTGTTCATACGGCAGTCTAGTTTTGCGGGACCAGCTTTTTACTGAATCCTGCAAAACTGAACTGCCATGTGAACACAGCGACCAGTTTAGCAGGATACCGTAAAAAGCCGATCCTGCAAAACTGGACTACCGTGTGAAAGGGCTGTTACAGGCAGTTTTGAATTGTCGAAAAAAAGATAATGAAATGAAGCTACAGTCCCATTCAAAAGGCATAATAACTGTGAAAGTACTGTAGTTGCCCATTCCAAAGTTACCGAAATTTATAAATAATATTGCGAAATCATAAATAGCGACTTTTGAAACGATACAATAAAGTTCAATTCAAGCCGCGCAGCGCTAATTATCTACAGTTATATTCTCCTAGAAGCTGCCTCTCTTTCTAATGCGTAACTCTTATCTTATACCTTCTGACTACGTTCCCTATTAGGTACCTACTGTACTTTTGTGAACAAATGACATTTCAAATAAACCTAGGCTCGGTGTTTACTAAGTATTATTTTTTACAAACTATTTTTGGCTCAGTTCGTAACAGAACTTAGCAGGGCCAGGGTTGCGGGTTCGAAAAATTGGCACACGTCCGACCTCCAACGCGTTCCGCTCGGGACTGAAGCACGCGATGCGAGTATGAAATGATGAAAACAGCAAATTTTGGAAATGGTTGTTTAGGTTTTTTTAATATTTCAAATTATGATCGCCGTGTACTGTCACATTTTTTACGACCTTTATAATGGTATAAGTTTTATTGTTAAAAACCAAAATACTCAAATGAAGTAATATTAAAAAACATCATTTAGACTTGTCTTTGCGATTAAATTGGATGCAACAAAGTGCAAGTAATCGTGTATCGCTGAGCCGAAATATCTAGATCGAAGTGTGAAATATGTAATATATTTTTTTTCAGAATTTAAATCCGTGCTATATAGGAATAAAACACAATACAAAACGACGTTTATCTGGATAACCTCGCCTTAAACACCTCTACGACCCCCGTACTATTCAACCCATCCATCACTACAATGCTTTGAATGCGTTACATCGAGTACCTACCGTAAAACGTGATTTTTCACCCCAAAAAAAAAGTCGTATCCCAGCAATAATTTTTGTGTAAAGTTACTTAGTTTGATGTACAGAATGCTTGGTTGACCTTCGTGAAGGGTCTGTTTACACCCTGTATTATTTTAACCCTTCAGGTGTAGAATTATCAAAAACGCTGAGACAAGTATTAATTAATTTTCAATCTTCAGCCCAAACACAAAATTTGAAGATCCTAACTTCAAAAATGACGGACTTTCATATAAACTTTCATCCCCTATTTTACCCAATTATCGTTTCTTAGTGGATACTTACTCTTCACAAAGAATACACCCTCCAAGTTTCATGTCTCTAGGACCAGCGGTTTGGGCTGTGTGTTGATATATCACCCAGTCAGTCAGTCAGTCAGTTTACCATTTTATATATTTATTTATTTATTTAACACTTCAAGCACAGAAGTACAGAGGCGGACTTAATGCCATAGGCATTTTCTACCAGTCAACCTTTGGGTGATGCAAAGACAAGCAGTGGTAGGTGTAAATCTGAAAATAATTTTAAATAATAATAAGATTAACTACAAGAATATATAAAATACTATAAATATATATCAAATACTATAAATATATATCAAAATTTAAATTAATGTAAATAAACATTTTACCGTTGTGACGAAACTGCCAGCTTCTTCCGAATGTACTCACGAACTTTAATTTTAAAAGATAAGCGATTGGTTGCCATCCTGATTTCCTGGGGAAGCGCATTCCATAGAGAAATAGACTGGACAAAGAAAGATCGGATTATATATATTGATTGATGATGATGATTATGATTATATGTTGATGACTAACACAAAAAAAAAAAACGTAGTTCAGAGTGAGCACTTTATTTGTTGACTATCAAAATGGTTACAGTTATAAATTTAAAAAAAAAGTTACATATTCCTACGTACGTTATACCTACCGACAATAAATTGGCATAGTGTTAATATACTCTTGCATGGTTTTTTAATGTCATAAACAACAAGAACTTATAAAAAAAAAAAACTGTTTCGAACATTACAACATTAGTTTTACTATATGCGAAACCTGAAACACGTGTCTAGTAATTTTATGTAAAGAATCTATGTACAAAATTTCAAAACTGTATCATGAAAAATCACAAAGCTTGTTCTGTTACCTGGTTGTCCGCACAAAAACGTGTCCAGCAAGAGACTCCGTCGTGCGCGCGCCTTCAGCGTCATCTTGAGCTCATTGATAATAATGATTTGACAGAAGGTACCTAAATAATTGCGATAGGTACTTAGTATCAATAACATATTACCTTTTTAAATATTTTTGGGACAAAATATAACATGGTTTAAAAATGATTGGAATCGATTCAGTTACTTATTCTGAACAAACTATATTCAGGTTTCGCATATACTAAAAATAATGTTGTATACTTAAGTATGTATTATTGTGTTATATGATATTTTTTGATTGATTACCTGGAGCGTAAACAAACAAAGCTCTTGGTTTTCGAACACGGGACATGCAAAATAGAATAGGACATGCGAGAAACATGGGTTTTCAAGATTAATGTCGCAATCACTCAATGACTGTCCTGGGATATACAGTGGTGTAAACAGACCCTTCACATAGCCGTCAACCAAGCATTCTGTACATCAAACTAAGTAACTTTACGCAAAAATTATTGCTGGGAATCCTTTTTTTTTGGGGTGAAAAGTCACGTTTCACGGTAGGACTCGGTGGAAAGCACTCAAAGCATTGTGCTGATGATGGATTAAATAGTACGGGGGTCGTGGAGGTGTGTAAAGTAAAAATCTTACATTAAAAACATGTATTTTTAAAAAAATTGTTACTTTGAACCCCAATATCTCCGTAACTAGAAGGTTCCCAGGTATGGTCTAGAACAAAAAAATGATCGCAAAGACGGGGAGAACAAGTGCCTTTCGGATATGTCAAGGGTCTATTTACACCCTTTATTGATGGAAAAAGGAAACTGCAGTGGCCTATTCAAATGGTATGTCATTCGGAATCACTTGGATACGTTGTATCAAAACGTCTTCTTTATTAAATACTTTACAAAGACGCAGTTGGTTGATATTTCGCAACATTATGATTGACCTTGAATTGAAGATTCTGATGCGGCAATCCTGGCAAATCCAGAGAGTTCAGAAATTCGGGTGGATAGATGACGGCATCGTCTTGGTTTGTAGCGGAATCAACTGGTTGGTATGTCCTCAATTCACAGGCAATTTCATTTTGAATTTAAAAAAATTACAATAAAAATATATTATCTTGTACTGGACCCATAAATCATTTTTTTTATGGAAAGCATATTGAATGTTGCGTAGTTATAAATATGTTGGGTATCGAGCTTAATGTGCGGGCGTGTTTTATGATAATTTGACGCCAATGTAGTTCGCACGCAACAGCTGGTTGTAAAGGGTTCTCTACTTGAAATCGAATGACGTGAGATCGAATAACACTCGCTCGAAAACGTTGACTCGATAGTACTTGAAATCGATAAATTATGAGCGCGACAGTTCGCTACCTCGATGCATCAAAATCTCGAATATACTATAAGCTCGGATCATCGGCAGCGCGAAGGACCATTATCTTGAAACATCATTTCACGACCCACCAATTCGATTTACGGAATCAGTCTTTCCATGTGGTATCGTATTATTATTAGGCAGTTGCTCCATATTAAGTACTGATATTCAACGGCTTCCAGTAAGACTGGAAGTCGACCCCAGTATAGTTCAGAAAAGACTAGGCAGTTGATCACAGGTGGTTCCCGAGACGAGCGGGTTAAAACAAAAAAACAAATGAAAATCTTCAATTTTACTATGTTATAGATTTCACCAAGATGGATGAAAAAGATAGTATATGAGTAAGAAGAGAATGTGGATGTGGATGTGTGGAGTGATCAGAATGAATAAAGTAATTAATGAGTATATTAGAGAAATTTTCAAAATGGCGCCAGTCACAGAAAAGTTGAAAGTTTTTGTCAACTGTATAATTAACTTTCAACTTTTATATAGACATTATAAAGCAGACAAAAACTTTTAACTTTTATATAGACATTATAAAGTAGACAAAAACTTTCTACTTTTATATAGACATTACAAAGTAGACAAAAACTTTCAACTTTTATATAGACATTATAAAGTAGACAAAAACTTTCTACTTTTATATAGACATTATAAAGTAGACAAAAACTTTCAACTTTTATATAGACATTATAAAGTAGACAAAAACTGTCAACTTTTATATAGATATTATAAGGTAGACAAAAACTACTTACTTCAGTTACCATCGACCAATATAGACATTATAAAGGAGACAAAAACTTACTACTTTTATATAGACATTATAAAGTGGACAAAAACTTTCAACTTTTTTGTGACTGGCGCCTTTTTTTTTGTTTTAACCCGCTTGTCTCGGGAACCACCTGTGATCAACTGCCTAATCTTTTCTGAACTATACTATACTGGCTTAACTATACTTACCCTAACTATACTTACTTTATTCATTCTGATCATTCCACACATCCACATCCACATTCTCTTCTTACTCATATACTCTCTTTTTCATCCATCTTGGTGAAATCTATAACATAATAAAATTGAAGATTTTCGTTTGTTTTTTTGTTTTAACCCGCTCGTCTCGGGAACCACCTGTGATCAACTGCCTAGTCTTTTCTGAACTATACTGGGGTCGACTTCCAGTCTTACTGGAAGCCGTTGAATATCAGTACTTAATATGGAGCAACTGCTTAATAATAATACGATACCACATGGAAAGACTGATTCCGTAAATCGAATTGGTGGGTCGTGAAATGATGTTTCAAGATAATGGTCCTTCGCGCTGCCGATGCTTCGAGCTCATAGTATATTCGAGATTTTGATGCATCGAGGTAGTGAACTGTCGCGCTCATAATTTATCGATTTCCAGTACCTACTATTGAGTTAACGTTTTCGAGCGAGTGTTATTCGATCTCACGTCATTCGATTTCAAGTAGAGAACCCTATACAACCAGCTGTTGCGCGCGAACTACATTGGCGATATGCTTTCAATATGCTTTCCATAAAAAAAATATTTATGGGTCCAGTACAAAGTTGAATAGTATTTTTGTTATACACCGTGACTTTTGATGTGAAACATCTATAGCCGCACGTAAAACCGATTTCTGGCGTGGCGACGCATGCCGTGGCGACGCGTCGCCTTTTGACTTTGACTTTTGTAACATACTTCAGTTATCATCGACCAATTGTCACAGTAATACCGTCCTCAGAGGCAACATCGAATATAACTATTACCGAAGTCACTGATTAAACGAATTAAGTAGTCACGATTTGAAATAAATTCGTAAATTTTTGTATTTAATAAAAATAAATGTTTATTCAATAAATAGTCATCGTTATCTGGAAAAAAAATTGTAATATTTTATTTTATCATTATCTGTTCTTTTCTGCATATAACTTTTACAAAATAATGTCGATGTTTCACATCTGCCAGGCATCCCGTGACGGCTCACATTTTTTTTAGTCGTCTTTCAACTTCAGCCCACTTCATGTATCCAATGACTACTAAAGAATCATAAAAAAAAGGTATTCATGAGATTTTATTAATTTAAAAATTAAATTATAATTTAATATTATGACGCATGACGTAGTTAAAACACCCTGTTGCAAGCGATGATATGCTGGACTCGAGTGCTGGGTAGGTATGTTCTCCCGTTTGACACTTAAAATCATTAACAGGATGTTTCATAACTTTATTCTAATAAATTTATTTATTTTTCTTTGTACCTATTATGGTAGGTAATAAAAAACAAATCGCGCCTAGAGCTATTTTATGTCGAGTACATTGAGTGGACCACCTTTGTAAGACGACTAAAAAGTCACGGTGTATAAGATTTTAAACTATCATGGTCACTAACATAAAAAACGAACAAGAAAGAGGGTAGACCGATTTGTCTGCTCATAAACAAAAAGAAATAAAAAAAAAAATAAAAAAATAAAAAAAAAAAAAAAATAAATAAAAATAATAATAATAAATAAACACCCACCCGCAATAACTTCAGTTTATCCGTGATCATGGTGCTTGCAACAGCGCCGAAATATCGGGAACTCAAATCAATCAGTAAACATGGTAAATATTCCGTTTCTAGTGATAATAGTATTTTTAATACAATTTTTTTAAATTTATTTATTTATTTATTTAACACTTTAAGCACAGAAGTACAGAGGCGGACTTAATGCCATAGGCATTTTCTACCAGTCAACCTTTGGGTGATGCAAAGACAAGCAGTGGTAGGTGTAAATCCTAAAATAAATGAAATGAAAATAAATTAATAAATAAAAAATAAATAAATAAATGAATTTAAATTCTAAATGAAATTGCCGGTGAATTGAGGATATCCCAACCAGTTGATTCCGCTACCAACCAAGATAATGCCGTCATCTATCCACCCGAATTTTTGAACTCTCTGGACGCCAAGTAACATAAGCCAAGACCTATGTTACTTGGCGTCGATACAATACGTTTGCCCTAGGGCAAGAAAACGAAGACATCGTCTGAAACATGAATGATGTAACCAAGGTTTTGTTAAGTATTTTGATTTAAAAGAGTGTCCATGGAGTTTCTTGCGCGTTCTTCTCCATAGAGATCTACGTTAGGGAATGGGCAACTACAGTACTTTCACAGTTTTTGTGCCTTGTGACTGGGACTGTAGCTATTTTTTACTGTTGTCTTTGTTTCGACAATTCAAAAGTGCCTGTAACTGGCCTACTTGAAATAAATGCTTTGATTTTGATTTTGATTTTGACATATTTTACATTCACCACGTGTTATTTTGAATTTCCCAACCATAATCTATGGGCCAAACTGGATTGTATATGTTGGTTAAATTATAATCTAGACGTTTCTTAGCTTTTAGCATTTCATTTCTTTGTTGCTCATACTGTCTCTTTCGTTTTTTTTTCTCTTCTTCGCGTATCTTTTTCAGTTTTTCCATTTCCTCTTTCTGTTTCTCTAGTGTCGCCAAGAAATTTGTCTCTGTGATATTCTCCTTTTCAGTAACCAAGCTCACTCCAGCGCCAACATCGAGGCCGACCACCTTCTCTATGTTAGCAAATTCTTTTACTGAAGCCCACTTTCGGGGGGTCTCGTGTTGCATTCTAACTAGGTGATAGATTTCGAAATAAAGTTTTTGAACGAATTCAACTCGCTTTATGACTTGAAATAGTGACATATCTTTTGTTCGATGTGATATTTGAGTATGTGCTAATACTTTTCTGTATCTGGAAAACGATGGTTATATTATAGACTAGCTTTTGCCTGCGGTAAGCCCGCGTGGATGTGAAATAATATCCGATTACGTTGCTTCATCCCCTTTTGAACCCTTCAGGGGAAGAATTGTCAAAAACGCTGAGACACGTATAAATTAATTTTCAATCGTCAGCCTAAACACAAAATTTGAAGATCCTACCTTCAAAACTGACGGACTTTCATATAAACTTCCATCCCCTATTTCACCCCTTTAGGGGTGGAATTCCCATAAATCCTTTCTTAGTGGATATTTACTCTTCACAAAGAACACAGCCTCCAAGTTTCATGCCTCTAGGACCAGCGGTTTGGGCTGTGTGTTGATATATCACCCAGTCAGTCAGTCAGTCAGTCATTCAGTTAGTTTACCATTTTATATATTTATAGATATAGATATGTAATCACGATTGAATTTCCAAAGGGTTCAGGGTTCAGCAGAGGTGTACCTAATAGTAAATTTGGCCCAAATTTCGCCCGTAAAGTTTTTAAGTCCCTTAAAAGGCGATTCTGACACCACATCCCTTGTCCGCACGGTCAGGCGTTGAAGCGGATCTCACGTCGCATTGGCTTGTTATCTGCCTAACACACGACACCGACCGACCGCGCGGACGAGCGGCGCTCTCCGCCTTTCTACGCGGCGCGCTACCAATAAGCCTATTGACATCAATTCGGCACAGATCCAGACTCTGCAATGTGGCTGACAGTGGCGGATTTACAAGTTTTCAAGGTATAGGCTGTACAGTTTTTGCCGCCCTTGCCTCTACAATTGTCATGTCCTACATTATTTTTACAATCCAACAATTTCGTTGAAATTGCACGTAAAATAATTTTTGGGTATAATTCCGATTACTGGTTGGGGGCGAACTAGCTGTTTTACTCTAGAATATGGAAGATTGCTACTCGGAATGTGCAATGACAAGTACGACGGCAAAATTTGTTGCAGACTTCTATCTGCAAAACATCAGAAAACCGTCATGCCAAAATCTTTTAGATTTCTATGAGGTAGCAAAAAAAAAATCTGTTCCCCTTTGCCGCCCTAAAAATCTGCCGCCCTAGGCTCAAGCCTACTCAGCCTGCTGGTAAATCCGCCACCGGTGGCTGCTACTGAAACATTCTTGAAAGAAAAACCCAAAAACACTTTGCTTGACTAAGGAATCGAAAGCAAGAGCTCATTCTCATGTTAGTGAAGCTGTTACCTCAAGTTGCTTTATACTCTACACGATCTCAGGGTCTCAACCCTGAGATCTCTTGACTTTTCCCAGTAATATACTGTTAGCCCACATCATCCCACTGCTGGGCAAATGTCTCTTCCCATGATTTCCAGTTCTTTCGATCGAACTATTATATTGGTCTTTAATTTTGTCTAGATCCCTCACTATCCGCGAGATAAGCATATGCTCATCGCGATGCAGGATTGTTAGTTCTCAACTTGCCCCAGAGATGTCGCTACTCGATCTTTGGCTATACAATATGTTAAAAAAACCTGTCCGATTTTATTTGGTAATGTCATTAGTATACGTTTATATCCCTTCCGGATCGGAAAAAGGGTTTTTTAACCCATTGTATTATAAAGGGTGTAAATAGACCCTTAACATAACCGAAAGGCACTTGTTCTCCCCGTCTTTGCGATCTTTTTTTTGTTCTAGACCATACCTGGGAACCTTCTAGTTACGGAGATATTAGGGGTCAAAGTTCTAACTTTTTCACAAGTTTTTTTTATAAATACATTTTTTTAATGATTTTTACTTTACCTACACACCTCCACGACCCCCGTACTATTCAATCCATCCATCAGCACAATGCTTTGAGTGCTTTCCACCGAGTCCTCCCGTAAAACGTGATTTTTCACCCCAAAAAAAAGTCGATTCCCAGCAATAATTTTTGCGTAAAGTTACTTAGTTTGATGTATAGAATGCTTGGTTGACGGCTATGTCAAGGGTCTGTTTACAACCTGTATAGCTCCAGTTCTCTTACCTTTCTATAATTTCAGAAGTGATATATCCCATTTCATAAAACGGACTCTCTTCGTACATGAACCTGATTGGGTTCATATACTGTGAGCGAGAGTGAGCTTCTTCATAGTAAGACCGCATTATTACCACGAGCCGTTTACGGATACCTTCAATATTGGAGACTCTGTACTTATCTGGATTATATTCCTGCTTCTGTTGCGATTCGTACACACCTGCGTTGAAGAATTGTGACTGTAAAGACTAGCATACCGGGGACGGCACGGTACGACAGTTTATCTTTACCCTTCATAAATTCGTACATGAAGAGTCTAATGATCTCCCTGAAGAACCTACGGTGCTCAGACCTGGTCACTCACCGAGACCCAGAAGTTCCGCCTTGGAGTTAGCCAAAGGGCAATGGAACGCAGCATTCTGGGTGTCAAAAGACAAGACAGGGTTTGTAACACCACGCTGCGTTCCAAAACGGGAATAATGGACGTTGGCAAGAAGGCTGCTAGGCTAAAATGGGATTGGGCGGGTCACGTCAGCCGTATGCACGATGACCGCTGGGCGAAAGTCTCCACACGATGGTTGCCGGAAGATGGACGGCGCCGCCGAGGCCGGCCCAGAAAGAGGTGGCGAGACGATCTGGACGCATACCGCAAAGGCTGGTTCGAGGAGGCGTGGGAAAAGAGCACATGGAAGGAATTGGGGGAGGCCTTTGCCCAGTGGGACAGAATAGGCTAACAAAAAAAAAAAAAAAAATTCGTACATAAGTAGTGGTAACAAGACACAAATTCCAATGATTAGAGATCGACCCGAGGCATCAAAGGGGATCTCCCTTTGATGCCTCGGGTCGATCGATCTCTGCATGCATTACGAATTTGCAGCTTTAATTTTTTGAGAGAGGTCCGACTACCGTGGCCCACCACTGCAGACTGAACGTGACAGTGGCTACGTTAAGTTTCTTTAGCTTAAGTCGGACACGAGACGTAGGTGCTCTTGCGTTATCTAGGTTTATCTATATCTGTGGCTTCTCCCTTCACGTCATTGAACATTGGAATTTGTTTCCTTTTAAAATATAATGTAATTGTTGATTTTTTGTGTTTAAATTTAGATACAAATTACTTGTTAATTAAGAACGTTGGCGTTGATTTTTATTCCTGTGTTATTTTTTTTTGGTATCAGGACACTTACGCGAAAGACATTTGCGCGAAGGACACTTGCGCGAATTCACATGCGCGAAAAGACATATGCGCGCATGGACTTTTGGGCGATTAGACTTTTGCGCGAATGGACATTTACGCACAAAGACACATGCGCGAAAGGACTTACGCGCGAATGGTTAGGTTAGGTTAGCTGTAGAATAAACATAACACTGAGGTTCTTCTAAATCGGAATCGATTGATTATACTTTTTTGTACAAAGTAACAAGAATGTTCTATACATCAATATGCATTTGTCATAATAGACATTAAAACAACTGAATGACCTTAAAAATCGATATTAATGAAAACCAAAAGCTTGAACAGAGAGTATAGTTATTTTGAAACATATGTTCAAAATCGATATTGTAAATCGATTGAACAATAATTATACCTGGCAACACTATTTATGGTAGATCTATCTGTCAAATCAAACTCATCAATAGCCGGTCGTATAACCGAATCCTTTATTAATTATCAGGAAAACAATTTTCTGAGTATTTACACATTTAATATACGATATTACATATAATTACACCATAATACAACTTAATCACTAATTAAATTAAATTAAAAAATACGAAAAAATAATTTGACATGTCACTCGGGCAGTGTTGCCACTTCTCTCTCTCTATCTCATTGAAAATAAGAAATAATATGATGTTATGTTTACTCTACAGATTAACCGTAGCCAGTCGCGGAAGTATCCTTTCGCGCAAAAGTCCATTCGCGTAAGTGTCCATTCGCGCATGTGTCTATGCGCGTAAGTGTCTATGGGCGTGAAAGTCCATTCGCGCAAAAGGCTAATCGCCCAAAAGTCCATACGCGCAATTATGTCTTTTCGCGCAAGTGGGTTCGCGCAAGTGTCCTTCGCGCATATGTCTTTCGCGCAAATGTCCCAGATCCTTTTTTTTTTGTTAATTCTAGTAAATAGGTGAGTTACAATTAAAATGACTAACTGTAGTTTTGGGTAAAACTCAATCTAAGGTGGTGGAATAGTAAATTTTGACATAAGTGGGGAAAGTTTGTTATTGCAGCCGACGCAGAATTAACACCCGAGCTGCGGGCGAGGGTGTTATGCAGCCGAGGACAAAAACACAAATATCCCCACGCGTATCAAACGACGTTTTTCAATACAATTTCGAAGAAATAAAATATTGGAACAGAAATTATTTTTGTCAGGAATTATTAGGAAACTATGTTTTAATTTGCTTGTTTTCCGCGCTTTGCTTTCGCCAGGATGATGAAGAAGCAAAGGTATGATGACGCTAAACAACACAAATAAATGTATTTTTTTTCAAAATTTCGTTCGCATTGACTTACAAGTTTGATTTTTTCTCTGCTCCAAGGGATAAC
This sequence comes from Noctua janthina, assembly GCA_963576755.1. Taxonomy (NCBI): domain Eukaryota; kingdom Metazoa; phylum Arthropoda; class Insecta; order Lepidoptera; family Noctuidae; genus Noctua; species Noctua janthina. The sequence goes on from OY755077.1 coordinate 6,765,305, forward strand.
AGACCTGAGTATTTGACATTAATTTCAGCTTGATACCTCCAGGCGTTTTGAGAATAAGGGCCTTGACAGATGGGCAACAAAGTGATCCTATAAGGGTTCCGTTTTTGCCGACTGAGTTACGGAACCCTAAAAAAACGACGTATTTACGTTACGTTTACACCGCGCGCTCGCGCTAGGACCTCTCTGCGTGTAAATGAGAATTCACCCTATGGATCGGTGCCAATCTGTAATTACTGCCTACCCCCATAAGAAAGTGCGTAAGATTAATGTTATTTTAAAATTACTTACATAACAGCAAAGAGAACAAATAAAATAATAACATTTTTCCTTCAATTTTAATAATTCGTCCACACAGATAAATACATGTCAAAGAATTTCAAAATCCACAGTTATATGAATAATTAATTAAAAAATTAGCAGTAGATTTGGGTAGTTAAATTTGTTTTTAATTAATATTCTGATTACCGTTAAATTTTATGAGGTATATTTATTAAGTAATATCCTGGCAGAAAGTACCGCGCTGACTAACGACCAATTTTCAACCTTATAACTCAGGGAATAAGTGTAAAAACTGATCGACAGTCAGTGAACTCGAACCTTTTTTTTAAGTACTAGTCACTTCGATAGGTAAGATACTTTACTTTCTTAGTTCATCCATCATCGTCATCATTTCCGTCGAAAGACGTCTACTGCTGGACATAGGCCTCCCCCAAGTGTCGCCAGATTATCCATAAAAAAAAATTGTTCCCTGTATTTTTTTTTAATTTCTATCTCAATTTGACAAGTATTTTTTTTAAATATGGCAACAATTTTTCTTTAACAGCTTTTTTTTTTGAGTTATATTTATTTATTTAAACTTCATGTACAATAGTGGTTTATAGGCGGACTTATGCCACAAGGCATTCTATATCAGTCAATCTTTGGGTCAACTAGGACAGCATTGTTTATAGGGTGTAAACAGACCCTTCACATTCACAGCCGTCAACCAAGCATTCATTCAAAAATTATTGCTGGGAATCGACTTTTTTTTGGGGTGAAAAATCACGTTTTACGGTAGGACTCGATGGAAAGCACTCAAAGCATTGTGCTGATAGATGGATTGAATAGTGCGGGGGTCGTGTACGTGTTTAAAATAAAAAAAATTACATTAAAAACACCTATTTAAAAAAAAAACTTGTTAAAAAGTTAGAAATTAGACCCCCAATATCTCCGTAACTAGAAGGTTCCTAGGTATGGTCTCTATTTTTCAATTCGAACCAGTAAGTAACTAAGTATATTTATTTGCATAAAATGTGGTATATACAGGATGTTATAGAGCAGCCCACATTCCGCCATAATAATAGCATGCAAAATCATCTTTTACATAAGATAGTTACATTAAAATGAACAACATAGGTACGTACCTATCCAACATAGAATATATCTATACACAAACCTCTAATATAATCTATGAATAATTTAAAGTCCTAAGCGAACCATCATTAAACAAAACAATAATACTGAAACACCTGCACCATTAACACATCTAATATTCACTGAAGCCATATTCATTTAACAAAATAATAAAGAATATTAAATACATACACAAACACACAATAAAAGGACTGTACATTACATATGAATAAACCATCAAAAGAAATTATATAAAAAAAAAAACAACTAAACGAATCAACGTAAAAAAGTAGTTTCTGAGATCACCGCGTTCAACCTAACGAACAAACTCTTCAGCTTTATAATATATAATATATAGATTAGTATAGATTGCTCGTGACTACACCTCTGTCTAACCCTTCGGGAATCACAAGCGTGATCCTACTGATGTTTCCTTTTCGTTATGTTTGTTGTAACATTATGCCAAACCAATCTATCTATAACTGGACTATCAAGGTCATACATTAATATCTGGCAGCTGACCACTATCGACATTTTTAGTTAGTTCGTAAACACAAATCATCTGTGAATTCTAATTTTTAGATGCCGCGACAGAACAAATTATTTAAGGAATAATAATTGATTACGACCTCTATAACAACTAATAAACGTTTAACGTTTACTCAATCATTAATAAACATAAGTACTTCAACGAGAACTATTAATAATTCACAGTTTTCCTCAATAAGTACAAACAACACATAACGCCATCTATCGGACGCTATTCAAACACACATTCTGCCATGAAATTCGCAAAAAAGTTACCTCATACTCTAAAAAACTGGCCGAAATATGTTCTGCCAACAAAAAAACACAACATGTGATAAAAACGTTATCAAATATTATCGCGCGAAATACGTATCTAGCTATATTTTGATATGTCGTCATAGGTGGAAGATATAGTAGTTAGTTATATTTTACCAGTCATTCTATGTCCGTCTTGGCGTTCGAATGTCAGTGCGAGTATTACCCGGCCGATTGTAAAATCCGTTGGTGGTACCGTCTTTCGTCGTTCTACCGTGCCTTTTGAACTTATCCGTGTTACACTTTGAAGTTTGTTTACTTTTACGAATATTGGAAAAGTTTCCTTTTTTTTTGTAATTTCGTGCTACTTTCTGTGTTGTGCAGTGACTTTAATTGGATTTAAATACTCCTTTTTTTTTCGCTGTAAGTATTTTTTTTAAATTTAAATCGCGTTTTGTTTGAAAGTGAAAGTCTACAAAGATTTATATTAAAAAAATACGCACAAAACTAATCTTGGTTGTGGAATGTGTGAATTATATTGTCTCTTTCTTGCATAGAACATTTATTTACGGAATATTTTCGCCTGTTTTTTTCTGTCAAGACTATTTGACATTTCCTTTTGACAGATGTCGAGTAAAACATAGAAGTGGGTTCTTTATGTAATTATAGGTCGTTTATAAACTTGATACTTTTATATAAATTGGTAACTACTTTCAGGTGTTATTTTTGTAGTTCCTGGTTCTTTTATTAATTTTATTATGTTACGATTTAAATTACCCCAGGCATTCCTTATTGACAAAACGTACGGAAGCATTATCACTGCATAGTATAAAACAAAGTCACTTTCCGCTGTCTGTCCCTATGTATGCTTAGATCTTTAAAACCACGCAACGGATTTTGATGCTGTTTTTTTTAATAGATAGAATGATTCCAGAGGGAGGTTATATGTATATATTGCACCCGTGCCAAGCAGGGGCGGGTCGCTAGTATTAAATAATTTAATGTTCTAGTTTATTTAAATAGGGACTAAAACATAACTGGCGAAATGTGTCTGTACCCACTAAAGGTACACTTCTGCCTGGCTTGTTGGGGATACAGGCGTGATTATGTTGTTTTAATTTCGACTTTTTTAGAAAGAGTATTACTTGTTGTATTATTTTTTAGTAGTTTTTTTTGATTTTTTTATGTCTTCTAACTTGAAAATAATGGGTGTAAATAGACCCTTAACGAAGCCGAAAGGCACTTGTTCTCCTCGTCTTTGCGATATTTTTTTTTTGTTCTAGACCATACCTGGGAACCTTCTAGTTACGGAGATATTGGGAGTCAAAGTTCCAACTTTTTTACAAGTTTTTACTAATACTTGTTTTTAATGTAAGATTTTTACTTTAAATACCTCCACGAACCTCGTACTATACAATCCATCCATCCGCACAATGCTTTGAATGCGTTTCATCGAGTCCTACCGTAAAACGTGATTTATCACCCCAAAAAAAAGTCGTTTCCCAGCAATAATTTTTGCGTAAAGTTACTTAGTTTGATGTACAGAATGCTTGATCTGAAGGAAGCCTGTTTACACCCTGTATAAGTAAAATACCCAATTAAGTAAGTAAGACTTATACAATCTTTTGCACACAATAATAACATACTGATAATGAAATATTATCAATGGACTTAAACAAAAACCAGCCAAGTACGAGTCGGACTTGAACACGAGGGGTTCTGTACCACTGTACGGGGACCACCTCCTTTTTTTTTTTTTTTTTTCTCATTTTATGTTTTTTTTTTTAATATTAAATAGGCCTACTCTTGACCTCAATCTAGTCCTGAGGTCAGAGATGAGGTCGAATGTTATAGCAGCCATTGCAAATTTCAAGTGTCCACTTATGACAGTTCAAACCAGTGGTACCAACCTACGGGCTATCGTATTACCCAATACCGGTCAGTGGATCGTCTTAGGGGCACAAAGTAAATAATAGTACAGCTAGTTCTGTGTTGTGGAGGTCAAATACTGGTAATCAGCTGCATCCGGTTAGACCCGACCCCAACATATTTGGGAAAATGCAGGCAGATGATGATGGTGACCTATTACGGTTCACAAGATACAGACCTGAGAGTTATATAGTTTCAATATAGCCTTGTATAATGTCAAACACACTGTATTCATATACAGGGTGTTAACGGACCCTTCACATAGCCGTCAACCAAGCATTCTGTACATCAAAGAAGTAACTTTACGCAAAAATTAATGCTGGGAAACGACTTTTTTTTGGGGTGAAAACTCATGTTTTACGGTAGGACTCAATGTTACGCCCTCAAAGCATTGTGCTGATGGATGGATTGAATAGTACGGGGGTCGTGAAGGTGTTTAAAGTAACAATCTTACATTAAAAACATATATTTAAAAAAAAAACTTGTGAAAAAGTTGTAACTTTGACCCCCGATATCTCCGTAACTAGAAGGTTCCCAGGTATGGTCTAGAACAAAAAAAGTATCGCAAAGATGGGGAGAACAAGTGCCTTTCGGCTTCGTTAAAGGTCTTGTTGTCCCTTTATTGAGATGTATATATTTAGAGTATTTTGGTATATATTTATAGTATTTTATATATCCTTGTAGATATTCACCTACCACTGTTTGTCTCTGCATCACCCAAAGGTTGACTGGTAGAAAATGCCAATGGCGTTAAGTCCGTCTCTGTACTTTGTGCTTGAAGTGTTAAATAAATAAATAATAGGGTTCCGTTTTTTGTGTACGGAACGCCAATAACATTATCAGTGAACACAAATAAGTATCTTACTTACAAATAATATTTTTGTAGGCCCTTATCTCCCGACACGAACGACGCAATTATTTAATGTCTTTTTTATATAACATGTTTGTTTAATTTAAACACCTAAAACAATGATTTCTTTTAGAAAAGTTAAGGATAAGAGCGCCGAGGAGTGGAATTCCCTGCCTGCGTCGCTCAGTGTTGCCGGTTCGTAGTAAGACACGGACAAAATTATTTATGATGTGAATTTAATACCTATCATCAGTAGTCTATAGAAAATATATGTAGGTATTTAATAGAATAACCATAACTTAGTATGCATTAGCTGTGTTCCGCGGCTTTACTCGCGTTAAACTGAATTAAAAAGTAGCCAATTTCAGGTTCTAAAAGAATAACACAAACACTCACACAAACAAACAAACAAACACACAAACATTCAGATAGGTACCTATATAATATCAGTAGCATTAATAAAAAAGCTAAGAACAAACTGCAAGAAACAATTAATAATAACAACAGAGGTAGCATGTCGTAGCAAGGTTTGTTATTACAACATAATAATATAAAGTCCAAAGATTCTGTGTGTTAATAAATTGTTATAGAAAGTTACGGAAAACACTTACTAATAGCCTTGTAAATTTTTATTTTACTCGTAGTTTTGGTCGATAATTGGAACTGTCTAAATACATACATTGTGTTTATATAGCAAGAACATTTACATCATATCTATAAGACAAAACCTTGAACTTCAGAATCCAAATTGTTGATTATGCTATTTGCATATTAATAACAAAACTGTATTTGCTTAAATTACGTTGAGTTTTTCACTTCTCGAAACCGCAATTGTCGACAGCGTACTGTGACGAGTGATATCTTGTCATTTTTATTAGAAAAAAACTCTCAATTTTTTGGATTCCTATAACATACCTATTCTATTTGCAAGTCCGGTAATTGTTTTTCATCTACCTTCAACTTTAGTTTTGTCCGCCCTCGGCAACACACTGCGTCGGTGTTCCCAAGTTCATATGACCCCAATCTATTTAAATCGCGAGTTAATAGGCTTCTTTTGGGTTAGCTCGTTCCATCGTTGACCTCATCTCTGTCCTCTGGACTAGATTGAGATCAAGAATAGGCCAATTTAAAATTAAAAAAAGAGTTCTAAAATTAAATCGTGGTTATTTAACTCTAGGTTTTGTCCACGGCTTTGTTCGCGTTATGGTCGATAATTATCCAACGGAAACGTTTAAATTATAGTCTATGTCACTTGGAGATAATGTAGCTTCCCACTATTGGAAGAATTTTCTGAATCGGATCCGGAGGTCCGAAGATACATGACATACAAACTTACAATCAAATTTTAACTGTTTATCACATTTGTATAGATTTTACACAAGAAAGATCATCATCATCATCATCATTATTTCAGCCGAAAGACGTCCACTGCTGGACATAGGCCTCCCCCAAGTGTCGCCACATTGACCGGTCCCGTGCGTCCAGCGGATCCCTGCAACCTTCATCAGGTCATCGGTCCACCTAGTTGGAGGCCTTCCAACGCAACGTCTTTCGGTTCGCGGTCGCCACTCCAGAAGTTTTCGGCTCCATCGGCCATCCGTTCTGCGAGCAATGTGCCCTGCCCACTGCCACTTAAGTTTGGCTATTCTTTGGGCTACGTCGGTAAACTTGGTACAAGAAAGATCAGCGATGTTAAATTTGAACGTGTTTTTAACAAAAGTTTTGTATTTACCTACCTAACTTAATCTGAACGCACCCTAAGGCTATGGCGATATTCAGGCGAATTTCATCCAGAGCGATGCACAACACTAATGACAGCTGCACAAAAATGCTTTGTTGCGGGTCCAAAATGAGAAATAGCAACCGCCATTTTGTTTTCGGTATATTTCACAAATGTTTACCAACAGCGCCATCTGTCAACTATTATCGTAAAAGATCTTATTATCACTGTAGATCGCACCGACAAATTTTATTGACTTAATGGAGATGTTCGAATTGGCGCGAATTTCATAGAACATGTGACTTACCAATTGATAAAACAAATTCGCGCTCAAAGCCATAAACAACAGATTTTATTCAGGGTGGATGGGATACAAAAGTGCATTACCTACACGGTCAAAATATATGGAACAGCTGATAGTTTTTGTTACTACTACCTTATAACATCAGCTATCTGCCAAAAAAGTCCCGCCAAAATCGGTCTAGCCGTTTAGAAGATTAGCCGGAACAAACAGACAGACATAAACATCAAAAAAATGATTTTTGTTCTTTTAAGTACCGTATATTATACGCACATAACTCATAAGCACTCATTAAAGTCTGTTATTTTGAAATTAAAAACAGACACTTCAATTTTATTATTTATTTGTAGATGTGTGAGAAAGGGATGGAGCTAGACGCCCTGTATAGGTCCATCTCTTTCCCACACTCAAGTGACGTTAAAATACTACTGTTATATGAGGAGATAGTCGTAATATACGCCGCAAAGTTACATAAACGTCACATAAGATCTTTGTTTTCGCAAAAACACTATCAAAACACAAAGATAAAGAAAAGAAGATAAATAAAACAATTTGCTATCGAAACGGAGAAACCTCACCTAAATCGGTTTAGGCGATTCTGAGATATGAATGTATTTTGCGATAAGTGATAAGGTGTTGCGTTTTTTTAATCAAAATGATCGTTATCTTGAATTTGAAAGGCCTTGTCATAAATCTGTTTCTTTGTTTGTCTTTCTTTAGCTTAATCTATGAAAACTAAAACAAAATATTTCTGTTTCCGTTGGTCACGCGTGAACGGCTGGAACGATTTCGCTAATTTGATTTGTTGTCTTTGTTATTGTCAGGAGAAGGTTCTTAGGTGGGTAGTAGGTAGGTAGTAGGTAGGCAGTAGGTAGGCAGTAGGTAGGCAGTAGGTAGGCAGTAGGTAGGCAGTAGGTAGGCAGTAGGTAGGCAGTAGGTAGGCGGTAGGTAGGTAGGGAGTAGGTAGGCAGTAGGCAGGCTGTAGGTAGGGAGTAAGTAGGCAGTAGGTAGGCAGTAGGTAGGTAGTAGGTAGGGAGTAGGTAGGGATACTTACTACCTACCTACTGCCTACCTACTCCCTACTTACTCCCTACCTACAGCCTACCTACGGGAGTAGGTAGACTGTAGGTAGGGAATAAGTAGGCAGTGGGTAGGCAGTAGGTTTTTTGGAGGAGAAAAAGGCTATTAAATAGAAGTCGGTTTAATTACTACCCTTTTAAAATTACAGTGTTTGCCACCTGCCCGATTTAAAAAAAAAAATTTGAAGGTGTACGGTTTGTTTCAGCATGAAAGATAGGATAGTTTTCACCCGATAGATTGGGCCGTGCGGAGTAAATAAAGTTCTGATTCTGATTCTAGTAATAAGTAATTTTATTTCATGACTAGCTGTTGCCCGCGACTTTTTTTTTATTTGATTAGTAGTAGTAGTTCGTCCGCGTGAAATTTTATAGCCTATAACCTTCCTCGATAAGTTGGCTATCCAACACTGAAAGAATTTTACAAATCGAACCAGGAGTTCCTGAGATTAGCGCGTTCAACCAAACAAACAAACTCTTCAGCTGTATAAAATTAAAAGAAAACAGTAAACATGGTAAATATCCCGTTTTCTAGTTATAATAATGTATAATATTAGTTTAGATAAAGGACAAAGTCCTATACTGATAAGTTTGTACCATGACTCTCAATCACAATTTGGTGGATGAAGTTCTGCTTTCCTAGCTAAGTTATAGAATAACCTGTAAATGGAAATGAGGACTCGAAAAATGAGCCGATTCAATTATTTTTGACATTCAAATTTTAAGAAAGAGTATGTCTAGGTTCCTATCAATTTCTTTCTTTTATTTAGTTAGTTTATTCAAATTAGAAAATAAATATTTCTTTTATGTTAAAAACTTTTTCAATTTGTCTGGTAGTCCTCTAATCAGGGCCGTAAAAATGGGGCATTTTTGGTCTTTTTAAGAGGGTCATATTTTCTCTACTTATTAGTTGTTGAAAAAAGGTAATGACAGGGACGTGTCTCTCTCTTTTTCTTTCTTTTTTGGTAAGTGGTTGAAGATGTGTATCTGTGTAAAAACTACATAATACTGGAAGATTTCACGTTACAGTACATGGATACAATTCGGAAAGTAACACTGAACCATTCAACGAACTACACTAGTAAACAATTAATATCGACGGTAGAAAATATAAAATACCGTAAGGAACATTGAACATGCTGTTGGAAAAAGAACGCTATGCGCGTTGCTAAAAGTTTAAATTTCAACAACTTCCTTTCGACATTTAAAATTTTCTTCGTCAAAGTTTTATTATTTACCTATTATCCTCAATTGTACTGTAAACAATTAGTTCAACTCGCGTATTCTATGCGTCATGCAAATGTGACGTCAATTCGCTTCAGCTGTACTTATTCGACACAATATTCAAGGATTGTGGGATGTTATTGTTTCATCGTATGACAACGCATTTGCAAAATGTCACTTAAGTCAACTTACGCACGGGCGCTTTTTAAGCGCGACTTTTTTTTACCGAGCACTAAGTGCTAACACAACCTTAAATAAATAAAGGGTGTAACAAGACCCTTAACGAAGGCGGAAGGCACTTGTTCCCCCCGTCATTGCGATATTTTTTTTTGTTCTAGACCATACCTGGGAACCTTCTAGTTACGGAGATATTCGGGGTGAAAGTTCCAACTTGTTCACAATTTTTTGTTTTAATACTTGTTTTAATGTAAGATTTTTACTTAAAACACCTCCATGACCCCCGTACTATTCAATCCATCCATTAGCACAATGTTTTGAGTGCTTTACATTGAGTCATACCTTAAAACGTGATTTAACACCCCAAAAAAAAAGTCCAGTCCCAGTAATAATTTTTGCGTAAAGTTATTTAGTTTGATGACACATCAAGTTACTACAATCGGTCAAATTTCTTTAATAGATTTTCAACTTTATCGTTACAGCATTAGATTCAAGGTTGATGTGGTGGCGTCTGTATATAATGCTTGGTTGATGGCTTCGTGAAGGGTGCGTTTAAACCCTGTATACTACTACATATTTACAAAAAAAACCGACCAAGTGCGAGTCGGACTGTCGCATGTAGGGTTCCGTACCGTCGTAGTAGCCCCCTTCAATTTTTCATTTATTTTTATTATTTGTTGTTATAGCGGCAACAGAAATACACATTCTGTGAAAATTCCAACTGTCTACCTATTACGGATCATGAGATACAGCCCGCTGACAGACGGACGGACAGCGGAGGCTTAGTAATAGGGTCCCGTTGGTTACCCTTCGGGTACGGAACCCCAAAAAGGACTAAACCTAAGTACCTACATAAATACAATGACGTCAGTAAGACACTTAAGCGTCGAACTACTCCTCCGCATCGCTGTCATCTGGGAACGTGCACAGAAGACTGGCAGTACTGTCACGTTGAATGGCAATGCTAATTCTTTGGCCAAAGAGAGAGCCAGCTTATTTACATGTCTGCATGTATAGCAGTGAACTGTTATAGGCTGACAAAAATCTGAAATAACACATAACATAACATCACGGCTGTAATCCAGAGGTTAGGCAGAAGGGTACCGGTTATGTTTAAGTCCCATGTAGTAGGGGGCGAGCCTACTGCCATCAACCGGGCACAAATCTGGACTCCGTGGCTGCTACTAAGAAATTCCTGTCGGAAAAAACCCAATAACACTTTGCCCGGCCTGGGAATTGAACCCAGGACCTCATGCTCAGCAGTCGCGCTTGCGACCTCTAGTCCAACGAGGCAGTCGGGAAAAATATTGGTATAGTTGTCTGTTGAAATTGTTTTGTTTTGTTGTCCATTTCGGGGTCAGTGCCTATTTAAATTTTCGATAGCAAGAAGTTATTTTTTTTATATATTTATTTTGTACCCTATCACAATGTTTTCTTATTTAACCCAAAGGTTGACTGGTAGAGAATGCCTTGTGGCATTAAGTCCGCATATGTACCACTATTGTACGTGAAGTTTAAATAAATAAATAACAGTTTGGGGGGTATTAAGAACAGGTTGTAAAGTTCTTCATCCCCCATAGAAAAGGGAGGATCCTCCGACCAGACGGGTGTTATGTCTGGTTGGCTGCTGCCAGACAGTTGTTGTCGGGTTCTTCTTTAAAATCTTAAGTCGCGGTTTTTTTTAACTGTGCGATGTAGCATTTCAATGTTTAGTTCATCATCTGTGCCATAGATGGCGCTGTAGTACATTTTGTAGGGCCGCTACAGTAAAACAAAATGGCGGCGTTATTTCCGAATATGGCCTGGCCAAGCATGACAGAACTTGTCAATTTTCGTAGTGATTCTGCTAGTTCCATTTAAATTAATGCCCAGGCCAGACAAGTTTTCTGTTCGTTACACTACAGTTCGTTCTTCTAGGCGTATCGAAATATACTGTTTTTTATGAAGTTGCTAATTTCTTTATTTATCAAATGGTTAGCTTGTTGACGGGTGCGGAATGATCATTGGCAGTATATTTCCTCTTCTCTGCAAATAGTACCAATCATCATCATCTGTCTAGCCTTTTCCCAACTATATTAGGGTCGGCTTCCAGTCTAACCGGATGCAGCTGAATACAGTATTTTACATGGAGCGATTGCCTATGTGACCTCCACAATCCAGTTAGTACTGGGTAATACAAATACCCCTTGGTTAGACTGGTTGTCAGACTTTTTGGGCCACTGACTACCTAACGACTGTCAAAGATCTACAAATGACACCCGGGACCAACGGCTTAACGTGCTTTCCGAGGCGCGGAAAAAAAAAATACTACCAATAATGACCCATAATTGTACATATTTACTTAAGTTAGTTTTTAGTATTTTTTGTACCAATTTGATTATTTATATAGTGATGTATGTTATTTTTCCTGACAATGTCACTCATGCGCCTAAATATTGGAAACACTATGAAATTTTGACGGCACGGTTGGCGCAGTGGTTGAGCGATTGACTGCTGCGCTTTATGTCGCGGGTTCGATTCCCACACGGAACAAATATTTGTATGGCCTACAGGGAGTTGTTCCGTGTCTGGCTGTTTGTGTATGTGAAATTCATTAAAAAAAAAAAAAAATCGAGGGAGTTCTGTCAATTTTTGTTCACCGACTACCGATTTTTAAGCCCGTTGTAATAGGGGCGAGCCTTTTGCCATCAACCGGGCTACTACTTGAAATCCCTGATGGAAAAGTCAAATATCACTTTGCAAGACTTGGGAGTCAATACCAGGACCTCATGCTCATCAGTCGCGCTTCTGACCACTACAGACCATAGAGGTAGTTTTACACATGGCACTCATTTTAATGAATATAAATTATTGAATACTAATTATTACCAGTGCCAAAATCGTAAATTACCATGAAATTCATTAAAAAACACAATTACTTTTATTTATTGTTTTCATTCAAATTACTGTGTAGCATTTTGTGTTTCAAAATTTACTTTTATTTCCCACATTTTAAACGGAAGTTAATATTAAATAATAAGCAATTATTTGTTCAGGTTAAATAGAAGTTTTCATTCATTTTCGAATAGTAGTTCTGTCTGTGGTTTTTCTTGCTCGTGTTAAACACTCACAGCCAAGGAGTGGAATTCCCTGCCTGCGTCGGTGTTCCCAAGTCCATATGAGCCCAATCTATTTAAGTCGCGATTTAATAGGCTTCTTTTGGGTTAGCTCGTTCCATCGTAGACCTCATCTCTGTCGTCAGGACTAGATTGAGGTCCAGAGTAGGACCAATTAAAATTTAAAAAAAAATACACCATCGGAAGACGACTGTCGACGGTCTCTCGGAAGACGTTGCGTTGAAAGGCCTCCCACTAGGTGGACTGATGACCTGGTGAAGGTTGCGGGGATCCGCTGGATGCGAGACGCACGGGACCGGTCAATGTGGCGACACTTGGGGGAGGCCTATGTCCAGCAGTGGACGTCTTTCGGCTTAAACGATGACTCACACCATAATAGAGTGGCGTGCATATCACACAATAACTTCTTCATCATAATCAATATCACAATTAATTTGTGGTCGGCGCAGCATGTCTTCTTCTTCCATACGTCTCTATTACTCGTCATCTCATCATCATCCTACAATAACATAATCAGCTTATAATGTCCCCACAGCTGGGACGCAGGCCTCCTCTCTATAGGAGTGGGCTAACATCCACCACGCAGGCCCAGTGCGGGTTGGTAGAAGTCACTTGACTTCGAATGCTTCAGTTCTAGTAGGACATGCCGTTTTCCTCACGGTGTTTTCCTTCACCGTTTTGAGAGAAGAGGTGAGATCAAGATGATGGACAGTCAAGTAACAATAAAAAAATAAAATTTTAAAACCCCCATTGGAACAAAGAAAAGTGATCAAACATTTTAAAAGTCAATAAAATGGCTGAGTTGTGATAAAACATGTCTCATACACATCATGCCCTTTCATTTGATACCCCACTTGGTTATATTTGAAAATATTCGATTATTCATCACCACTCTCTTACCCCATATCTAGAAAATAGCTGCACCGATTTTGATAAAAACGTATCTAAGAGCCAAGAAACTAGCTTTTAAATAAAAAAACTGCATCCAAATCGGTTCACTCGTTTAAGAGCTACGGTGCCAGAGACACACACATTGCGGTCAAACTTAGAACACCCCTCTTTTTGCGTTGGGGGTTAAAAATCATCAAGGACGAAGCCGAGGGCATGAACTAGCTTTATACATAATAGCATCTGTGTCGCGGATATCAAGCGTGGCGATCTATGGTCGTTCCTTCTCTGTATGAAGTACCGTCCATAGACAGACGGGCTGATATTTTTATGTATAGACAAATGTGGGTGTGTTTTCCAATAAAGTTTTCACTTTTAAATGCAGCTGTGTAAACATCCAAGTATCCATTTACTCACAGTTCTCATTAATTCTGCGTTATTTGTACTATATCTTACTGTACCAATAAAAATATAATAAAAACGATTAGTGCGTTACTGTGTAGAAAAAATAAATACAATTTTCACAAACAATTTGGCAAATGTTGTGGATATCATTTATCCCCCAAAAAAAACATGTCATTTTTATGCTTTCTGTCAACTAATCATCAAACCTGTCATGGCAAGACATAATGTCGGATAATTGTCGAAACCTAATAAAAAAAAAACTCGTGTACGCCATCTTGGATTTTCATTTTGACCTCTATTACGGCATTAGCGCCTTCGAAAACTATGAAAACATGACGGAAAAACTACAAAATCTAGTTTAAATGAAGATACAAAGGACATTGGGACCTTAAGTTTGGAAAAAATGCCCATGGCGAACATAAACGAATTATACCTTATTCTAATATCTATCGATATTACAGTGTGAGCCGCATTATTGTGAGTAATAGGAATATTGAGATATCCTGGTTTTATAAGAATAATTTGACCTTTAACCTAGATAGGTTAATAGAAGAAGAAAAAAAATAAAATTATTCGTTTAGATAAATCATTATTTATTAATTATCATAATCTATGACAACGCACCAACGACCAACCACAGATAACATTTTTCATCTTGATGAAATCGTTTCATCTTTAAAAAATATGATAGCGAGTTAGCAAAAAGTGCAAACTATTTCTTGTTTGAGCGATGCTCAGTTCTCAACATTCCCAATAGATTTAGGATGTACGTAATAATATGTAAAAACTACCATATATTTTAATAATGTAAAAAAAAAAAAAAAATTTGCAAAAATTCGGCAAGCGGGTCAGAAAGGTTCCAATGTCCTTTATTGTTATCATAATCAGCCTATAATGTTCCCACTGCTGGGACACAGGCCTCCTCTCTATGAGAGGGAATGGGCTATAATCCACCACGCGGGCCCAGTGCGGGTTGGTAGATGTCATGTCTTCGAATTTTAGGTTCTAGGACATGCCGGTTTCCTCACGATGTTTTCCTTCACCGTTTTGAGAGCAGTGGTGATGAAATAAATTACACAAAGTAATGCGCCTGGCTGGGTTCGAACCCACGACTTACTGCTCGTAAGTCGGGGCCGCCACTATTGGGCCACCGCTGGTCTTATGTTATTGTTATCAACTCAAATAATTTATAAGCTTTTATTTTATTGGCCTTGGTGTGTATTGGTTAAATCTTGCAACTGAATTTCAAACCAGTTTCATCCATCAGCACAATGTTTTGAGTGAGATACTTTAAGTACTACCGTAAACTGTGATTTTACCGCAAAAAAAAACGTTTCCCAGCAATTATTTTTGCAGTGTAGTACTCACTTTGATGTACTGTTTTTTTTTTTTATGTACAGAATCCTTGGTTGACGGCTTCGTAGGTAGGCAGATGATGCACCCAGCACCATCCTGCCTACCTGCTTATCATAATTGTACACGAGTCGCCTGTTGAAATATTATTATTACTTGTCAAAACCTTATATACCTATTGATAGGTACGTAGAGATAAGAAATACTGATAAGTAGAAACTAAGATTTGCAAATGATAATCTATATGAATACGGTTAAAAGCCTAAGTACGGTTGGACCTAGTTCTAGCCGGCTAGACCTAGGTGCGGCCGGTAACAGTTGTGTATCCTTTTTATTGCTAGGACACACCGACCAAATGGAATAGGTTAGGTCAGGTTAGAACTGTGACGGAACGCGCGAGCCGAGCGAGCGCAGCGAGCGGTACCGCGGCAGCGGCCGGCGAGCGCTACATCCAAAGCGACAAATTCATGCGCGAGAGCCCCCATTAGGACCGTACCGCTTTCGTAAAATAAAAGATAAATTCATCTAGGTGTCGATAAGTTTCTCATTCCACTAGTTGGGCTGTCGGCCTTTTCGCCAATCTCTATTACATAACAAAGAATTACGAACGCAACAGGTGAAATTAATGCTATTAAGTGCGTCTTACTCAATGTAGTAACTAGGTACCCATGCTCAGGCTCACATTGCACACACAATATGAAGTCATATCAATACAACCTTAGTTTTAGTATATGCGAAACCTGAAACACGTGTCTAGTATTATATCATGAAAAATCAAAAAGTTATAAGCTTGTTCTGTTACCTGGTTGTCCGCACAAAAACGTGGTTACTACGCAACGCGCCCGCGCGCCTGAAGCGTCGTCTTGAGCTCATTGATAATAATAATAATTTGGCAGTAGGTACCTAAATTATTGCGATAGGTACTTAGTATGGCTCGGTGTCCAACTTGTAACTTTTTTAAATATTTTTGGGACAAAATATAACATGGTTTATTGGAATCGATTCAGTTATTTATTCTGAACAAACTATATTCAGGTTTCGCATATACTAAAAATAATGATGTATATTCAGGCACTAGTCGCCCGGCATTTTGCTGAACTGGTCCTATTTGGCGCAGCTATGAGGCACACAGTGTTACCTACATTTTTTGTTCAGTTTAAAGTTTTTTTTTTTCGCTGAATTATTTTTGTTTCATATTGTGTGCACTTGTGGCATGTGCCAAGTAAATGTATTTTCTTTCTTTCTTTCTTTCTTTATATCATCACTTTCCTAGCCTTTTGATTCATCATCATCATCATTTCAGCCGAATGACGTCCACTGCTGGCCATAGGCCTCACGCAAGTGCCACATTGGCCGTACTCGTGCGACTCGCATCCATCCCCGCAACCTTCACCAGGTCATCGGGCCACCTAGTGGAAGGCCTTCCAACACAACTTCTTCCGGTTCGCGGTCGCCACTCCAGAAGTTTTCGGCCCCATCAGCCATCCGTTCTGCGAGCAATGTGCAGCGTGTGTGGGCTTTTATATATGTATAAGATTTGTTGTTATAGCGGCAACTGAAAAACACATTCTGTGAAAATTTTAACTTTCTATCTATCACGGATCATGAGATACAGCCCGCTGACAGACAGACGAACGGACAGTGGAGGCTTAGTAATAAGGTCCCGTCACCTAAGTTGGACCTTATACCATCAGCTATCTGCCAGTAAAAGTCCTGTCAAAATTGGTTCGGTCGTTTCGGAGATTAGCTGGAACAAACAGATAGACAGACGGACATATAAAAATGTCTAATAAAAATGTATGAAACGAATGACGCTCAAAAGATTGACGTAACTCGTCAATGATTGCTAAGCTGTGGTATATGTTATCATATAATTTACCGTCATTAGCGTGTTTGCTCTGGTATGAAAACCACGTGTTTTTACACGCGACAGACTTGTTAAAGCGATAGTTTCAGGAATTCACAGCAAAAATATAAAACACATCGTGTGTGCGGGGACGCCTAGTCGTACTTAAATTATTTGAGATACTGCTGCTCTATCTACTTATTAACAGACTTGAAAAAAAGGAGCTTATTAATTCGACGCTTATATTTATTATTGTTCCTAGGATCATCATACAAAGACGTAATAATTTTTTTTAAATACGTCTTTGTTAAGCATATAACAAATATTATGTTACACTAAAAATAATTGCAATTCATTAATAACTTTAGTCAAAAAAACATGTAAACCTGCGCGAATAGTTCGACGGGCTGTCAATGTTAACGGACTGGGGCCTTAAGTATTGTTCTGTGTTTTTGTTTAGTAAGGTCTGTTTTAGGACATTTCCTTCACAAATAAAGTTTTGGGAAAACTTAGAAAGCATTTTTTTATGTTTACATACATAACATCACGCCTGTAATCCCTGAAGGGTTAGGTAGAGGCCTAGTAGTACACCCACATTCCGCCATTATGTTTAAAAGAAAAGTGCCATGGTGGCTCGCGAATTCATGAAATAGTCTTTCAATTGGATTAAATGAACTTCGAGGGTTGTATTGAGGAGCTCGTGGCTAAATAATAACGGCCGCTCGGGTCAATCTTTGGTTAAGCCGTGCTTGCCTAGGTTGGTCTGTGGATGGGTGACCACCCATTACATACCGAGTTTCCTCCGTGCCTCGGAAAGCACGTTAAGCCATTGGTCCCGGGTGTCATTTGTAGATCTTTGACAGTCGTTAAGTAGTCAGTGGCCCAAAAAGTCTGACAACCAGTCTTACCAATGGGTATCGTATTACCCAGTACTAACTGGGTTGTGGAGGTCAGATAGGCAGTCGCTCCATGTAAAATACTGGTATTCAGCTGCATCCAGTTAGACTGGAAGCCGACCCCAACATAGTTCGGAAAAGGCTAGGCAGATGATGAGGGTTGTATTGATGATTTTAATGATTATAACTCTATAAATAGATAGGTGTTATGGTCGCGAATCATATTTTGTTCAACATACAGCCTGACACTGACCTGCAAATTGCAAAAAACGCTGCCTAGCCTTTTCCCAACTATGTTGCGGTCGGCGGAATACCTGTATTATACATGAAGCGACCTCCACAACCCAGTTAGTACTGATACCCCTTGGTAAGACTGGTTGTCACACTGTTCGGGCCACTGCAAACGACTGTCAAAGATCTACAAATGGCAGCCTGAACCAATGGCTTAAAGCTTTCCGAGGCACGGAAGAAACTCGGTTTGTAACGATGATCACCCATCCACAGACCGGCCTTGGAAAGAGCGACTTAACTATGAAGATTCACCCGTGTGCTTGTTATTATTTAGCCACGATCTCCTCTGAGAAAGTTCAACTTCTATTTTAATACAGGGTGTAAACGGAAAGTTCACGAAGCCGTCAAACAAGCATTCTGTACACCAAACTAAGTAACTTTACGCAAAAATTATTGCTGGGAATCGACCTTTTTTTTTGGGTCGAAAAATCACGTTTTATGGTAGGACTCAATGAAAAGCACTCAAAGCATTGTGCTGATGGATGGATTAAATAGACGGGGGTCGTGGAGGTGTTTAAAGTAAAAATCTTACATTAAAAACAAGTATTTTAAAAAAAAACTTGTGAAAAAGTTGGAACTTTGACCCCCAATATCTCCGTAACTAGAAGGTTCCCAGGAATGGTCTAGAACAAAAAAATGATCGCAAAGACGGGGAGAACAAGTGCCTTTCGGATATGTCAAGGGTCTATTTACACCCTTTATAACAGCACACAGACGTAATGTTATGTTAAAAAATAGAAGTCGTACGTTTTGTTATTGATTTATTAATAGCGCTCCAACGAAGGCCAAGGTTTTAATATAATATTTATATAGAAATCGATTGAGCGTTGTCACAGGCGATTTGTGACATTACTTACTAGTATAGGTTGCCATAAACACTGTTTTAAGCTTTTACAGTTTACAACTAAACTTATACTGTCACTTACGGGATATCTTCCGTGATTGTTCATTATTTTGAGCTCCCGATATTATTATTGAACACAAAATTTTCAATCGAGAGGATGGCTTCTAGGCAAGCACGGTTTAACCTAAAGATCGACCCGAACGGCTGTTATTATTTAGCCACAAGCTCCTCTTTCCATCTCCATCCGTCAACATTTATATTCGTCACTCTTTAAGTCACTTGCGATTCGTCCCTCCTCATCACATGTCCATACCAAGACAGCATTCCCCTTCAACTTTTCTGTAACTGGCGCAACTTTCAAAATTAGCTATGGTCACAATGAGAGGTAGTGTTTTTTATGAACCTTTTTAAGTTCTTTTTTTTTTTTAAAAAACATTGCTCCACACTAGGAATTTCTCCTGTATCGTGGGTGCGTTTACAAACATTTAAACTCACATACACAAACAGCCAGACCCGGAACAACTACCTGTAGATCATACAAATATTTGTTCCGTGCGGGAATCGAACCCGCGACACGCAGCGCAGCATCCGATCGCTCAGCCACTGCGCCAACCGTGCCGACAAAGTTGGTTGGTTGATTTGACTTGCGATATCAACTGTGGGGGTAGCTCATTCACTAATGTCGGTACTACATATTTTCTAGTGCGCTTAACAAAGTAGTTTCATTTGCATTATCCAATGGAGCGTGTCCTACCAATGGCGAAGGCTCCATACAACTCGATTCCTACCGGATTGCCTTTGAAAAATGGCACAGTTAGTATTCTGTAGACAAATAATATAACCACACTAAACATTTGTACTCCGGCTTACCTCTTATAAAAATTGACCCTTCGCTACCGTGTCCTACGCTACCAAAATATTATCTCATTCTTCGCCACCACTTAATTATAGATTCTGAACAGTTTATAAGTGCTTTTTAAATAGGCAAAGTATATGTAAGTAATCACAAAAAATGGCCTTTGAACTTATCGGCGACGAAAAAACATGGCGAGTGTTCAACAGGTACGATTTTTTTGCACAATTTATTATTTAAAACCTTTGGTACACTACAGGAGCGTTGCGTTTCTTTCTAAAGTTAAGAATTGATTAAGCTACTACAATCTGTCAAACTGTAATACATATTCTGGGTCCATATTGGCTCACCTAAAGTTCTTTACCCGAAATTGTTCTTCCTAATGATTTGTAATCCGAGTGATCACTTTTCCTACAATTTTTCATCCTAAAGTTTTCATTCATACTATTTGTAGTGCTACCGGCGATGTTCATAACACTCATGTTTCCGAAAATTGTAATTAATAATATCATTAATGTAAATATATTTAAACTCCTACTGTTTTTTATCATAACGCTTTTATTCCTAAACATAATTACCATAATATTTTCACTCATACTCAGAAAGAAACATTTTCCAAGTGTAATAAAAAAAATATGTGGGTAGAAGATGATATTTATAGTTTTAATTTGAGGGTATGATTATTATTTGGGGGTATGCTTTAAAATTTCGCGACCAATTTCGAGGTAGCGCTCGCCGGCCGCTGCCGCGGCACCGCTCGCTACGCTCGCTCGGCTCGCGCGTAGTTGGTCACAGTTCTAACCTAACCTAACCTATGGATCCCTTCCACATCGTTTTTACGACAAACGGTTAGTCGGAGACAAAAAACACCAAGACACTTTTAGACTTATATTTAGGTGTTTTATACGTTGGAATCGAGAAAATAAACGATTTGCAAAAATAACACTTTTTTGGCTAAGTCCTCGCGCCGTAGCGCCCCCAAGGCTACACTCTGATTATTATGAAAAAAAAGAAATCTAAACAAAAAAGATATGACTTTGATTAATAGTGTAAAAGATGGTTATGTTGAGAAAATATAGGAAAACAAATAAAAGTATAATAGATGTTTATTGCTACTGACTTTATGAAGTTGAATGTTTCGGAATTATGAACATTAAAGACAGAGTTGTTAGGAATTGTGATTGTTAGGATGAAAAATATTAGGAAGAACATTTTCGGATTTTAAATTATCGGAGTTGAAAATTTAGGTGAACTTTGGCGCATCCAGATTTTTCTACTTTATCGCTAAAGTATTCGGTTCAAGGTTGATTGGGAAAATTTGACAGTTTCGGGTAGCTTGGAGTTAGGTTTGCCAACCATACTTTATAATAACGTATCCTACTTTATTTTTGGTAATTATTTTACATTATACTTTTGCATACAAATAAAGTATATGAAAATACTTTATTTCTAACCTTTACTGTGATGCGTAAAAAAAAATACTCATTATGGGTACTTAACTATCGTCAATAAATTTAATTAAAAACGAATTGTTTATTTATTTCAATATGGCTGTTTCTGTATTTAAATTATGTAACACCTTGATTTGTACCCGTATTATTTATTTATTTATTTATTTATTTATTTAAAATTATGAAATAACACCTTTACAGCTATAACGCCAATGCGATGTTACCACCACCAAGATACAATAACTTACATAAGCTAACAAAAATACAATTAAAACACAATCAGAATACATATCAAAAAAGAAAAATATTAAATACCTACAATAAGCACACCTCTAAATATTTTCAATGCACTTCAGTGCTACTCCTGTGAACTTCATCAGACTGCAGTGAAATATATCTACCTCATCTGAGATAATATTTAACAGTCTTATGGCGCGTGACAAGGGGGCAAACTTGTTAAGGTTAGTCCTAGAGGATGGCTCCAGTAGCGTAGGCGTGGGGCGACGCGCGCCCCCGCAACCGGGTGGCGCGCGCAGCCCCAGCTCCGCTAACAGATCGGGGTGGTGTAGCCAGCCGCGTAGCACCCGAAACACAAAACTACACAGAGCGACGTCCCTCCGCACCGCCAGCCTGCTGTACCCCACCATCCCTATTACGAAGAGACTCGGGTACATGAGCGGGAAGAAGGGATAGACGCCGTACTGTTTAAAAAACAAAAAACGAGTGAATTTATTTTGGATTCTTTCCACCATGACACTGTATTTAGCCTCATGAGGGTTCCAAACGATCGCACTCGTTTCAAGATGGCTCCGTACCAACGAATTATACAGGATTCTAACCACTGCCGTATTCTGAAAGTCTTTGCACTGTCTGAGTATAAATCCAAGATTTCGGAAGGACTTGCCGCAAAATAAAAAATAATAAAATATCTTTATCTTTATCTTTAAATTTTGATTGTCAAACAAGCTTTGAAAAATTTTAAGATAGCAAAAAATTGTTAGTTTTCACACAAAAATACGTTTTTAAAGCAATAAAAACATACAACTTAGAAAATACTTTTTTTTCTTGCAAATGCTTTTTTTTTTCCTATTCAAACCATTTTTTTTTTTTTTTTTTTGCAAAAAGTGTTTTCAACCCTACTTGGAGTGCTGGCGAGTTCACTGACGGTATACCAGTTCCACCCTTATGCCTAGTAATAAGATTCAGCGACAATAAACTAAGTGAATGACTAAATAATTATTATTGCACTGTTACAACTCTCAACTCTCAACGCTAAACCGAGCCTTGAGATTCAACATCTCTATCAAATAATGATAAATTCACTTAAAACATTCAGAGAGGTAGCACGAGCGTCGAGCGTGCGGTGTAAACAACGTAAATTCGTCGATTTTTTAATCGAAAATACAATTATTCTATAGCATTTTAGTCAAATTGTGTAAACAGACCCTTCACATATCTGTCAACCAAGCATTCTGTACATCAAACTAAGTAACTTTACGCAAAATAATCGACTTTTTTTTTTGGGATGACAAATCACGTTTTACAGTAGGACTCCATTTAAAGCACTCATAGCATTGTGCTGATGAATGGATTGAATAGTACGAGGGTCGTGGAGGTGTGTAAAGTAAAAATCTTACATTAAAACATGTATTTAAAAAAAAACTTGTGAAAAAGTTGGAACTTTGACCCCCAATATCTCCGTAACTAGATGGTTCCCAGGTATGGTCTAGAACAAAAAAAATGATCGCAGTGACGGGGAGCACGTGCCTTTCGTTTATGTTAATGGTCTATTTACACCCTTTATATTGTATATGAATGAATTATGATTCATTCATTGTGATTACATGAACTTAAAAGATTGTTTTGATGATTATAACTCTGTAAAGCCATATTTTTTACGGTCGTGAGTCATTTGAATCAACATACAACTTGACACTGACCTGCAAATTGCAAAAAACGTAAGAAAATTTGAATTTAGCAGGCTCCCCTGCTAAATTATCTCTTAAGTTCCGCCGCTCTCGCTCCGCTTGTTATATAACACAGTCTTAAACACGGAAGAACGGCTGTCATGTCCATGAGACGTGTAATTCGCAAACACATGGCCTCGCTGTATTAGTAGGTAACACGGCTACCGCGGATTATGAGGAAAAATATGCATAAATATGACTTTGGTTATGGTCTAGGTATTACCCCGATCGATGGGTCCCGACTGTCTTTTCTAGATCTTTGACAGTCGTTTAGAGTATCATTTTCTGTTTGAATGGCATAGGGGCGTTGTTGACAATTATGAAACTGTTTCATGAAACTGTGTGGATGGCGGAGTTAGTTTAAATTTTTACCACGCGCAAATAGATTCATTTATTTATTTATTTAACACTTCAAGCACAAAGTACAGAGGCGGACTTAATGCCATAGGCATTTTCTACCAGTCAACCTTTGGGTGATGCAGAGACAAACAGTGGTAGGTGTATCTATCTGCAAAAAAAATATTTATTACAAAGATAAACTACATGGATATATAAAATACTATAACAATATATCAAAATACTATAAATATATATCAAATAAATAGATAGATTCATCATCATCATCATTTCAGCCGAAAGACGTCCACTGCTGGACACAGGCCTCCCCCAAGTGTCGCCACATTGATCGGTCCCGTGCGACTCGCATCCAGCGGATCCCTGCAACCTTCACCAGGTCATCGGTCCACCTAGTGGGAGGCCTTACAACGCAACGTCTTCAGGTTCGCGGTCGCCACTCCAGAAGTTTCGGCCTCATCGGCCATCCGTTCTGCCAGCTATGTGCCCTGCCCACTGCCACTTAAGTTTGGCAATATTTCGGGCTACGTCGGTAACCTTGGTTCTCTTGCGGATGTCTGCATTTCTGATTCGATCACGCAAGGAAACTCAGAGCATAGCAGCCCTCTCCATTGATCTTTGGGTGACTTAAAGCCTTCTGATGAGGCCCATTATGAGCGACACGTTTCGGTCCCGTATGTAACCTGGCAACACACACTAGATAGCTGGAAATAGATCCATGTTCTTACTTACTTACTAGACCTTCTTGGTGAAACTTTTGATTAGTGCCAGCTGTCTTTTTTTATTTATACCGGTTTTTTTTTTTTTCGGATGGGAAATCATCAAATGCTTCCCCTCGCTCTGGGCGGAGCGGAAGGGAGTGTCAGACTTGTACTGACTAAAACCCATCCATGTTCCTTCTTTGCCCTTTGTGTTCCAGGGCCACGGTATCTGTTTCGAACAGTCCCGCAGCCCTGGCAGGCATCGGCCCATGCGGACCCCTACTCGGTTGCTGCCTACTCTTTGAGGCGCACGTGGAACACGAACGCGCCGTCGACACGACCTGTCGTCGTAAGTCGGCCGGACGGCGAGCTAGCCCATAACTCGCCGTCCACAGGCCCGCGCCTACGGTGGCCGGGAGCCACCAAGTGACCCCCGTTATTTATACCGGTGACATAATCGTATGACAATGCGAAAAAGATCACTTTACTTCAAAATTAGTGTTAAAATATCAATGAAATAATAGTAGAAAAAAAAAAGATTAAAGGATGATTCCCACCTAACGGCTCGCATCGCATCGGATCGGAAAGGATACGAACGGATACGGCGACAGTCTATCGCATTCGGTAGGATGTCGACGCATACGATCGGCTGCATACCGTCGCTTGCGAACGTATCCGTTTCTACACCTAGTCAAATTGTTTGATTCCTACCGTGTTGACGACCGATCGGATACGACGACAGTCGAACGGAGCCGATCGCGCGTCGTAGCACACTGCGCACGCGTGTCGTGGAATACGCCCGCAGTCAAGCTGCTGTGCGCGGCTTAGTAATATAGACTTAAAATACTGTGTACACGATTTAATATCGTTTTAAGATTGGAAAATCCGTTCCGATTCGATGCGATGCGATGCGAGCCGTTAGGTGGGAATCGTCCTTAAGTTTTTAAAACATTTGATGCTGAAATTGGTTCGCACTTGACCAGTTTTTTAATCTTAAAGTAATCTCGAATCGGTTATGTGTTAAACCTATAATTATCTTAATAATGTTACCATGTATACATATGTATGTATAATGTATGCAGCTACTTAGATACTTGTGTATATTTGTGCCGGAAGATAAAAACGTGGCTACCTATTTATTTTAATATTGCAGAGATCAACTTATTTGCAAGGTTTAACTGTTCAAGGTTTCGTCTCAAAATACGATGAGTGACCGCTACTTATGTAAGACCCCTCCGTCTAACAGTCCCTGGGTGTAAAATAAGTGATTTTATCGAACTTTAGAAACGAATTTTTATCTTTCGGTGTCGATGGCAGTCATTTGTAGATCTTTGACAGTCGTTAGGCAGTCAGTGGCCCAAAAAACCTGACAACCAGTCTTACCAAGGGGTATCGTATTACCCAGAACTAACTGGGTTGTGGAGGTCAGTTAGGCAGTCGCTCCATGTAAAATACTGGTATTCAGCTGCATCCGGTTAGACTGGAAGCCGACCCCAACATAGTTGGGAAAAGGCTAGGCAGATGATGGTGTCGATGGCAATATAAATAAAATTGAGTCTGCCCAGAAAATTGGCGAGGAGTTTGACGCCTTCAGTAGCGTCCATCAGTTCCTGCAACAGGACACGGAGGACACAATATAAATAAAAACAACTTACGTATCGCATCAGAAACTCCATACTTCGCTCCAAAACCCAAATAGCTGATGCTGGCCTTACAGCTGCTAGGTTGAAGTGGAACTGGGCTGGTCACGTATGTCGGAGGAGCAATGGGCAAAAATTACCACTCAGTGGATACCAAACAGCAGGAAACGACAACGTGGCAGGCCCAGAAGGAGATGGCAGGATGAGCTGGACTCTTTCACAAAGGATTGGCCTACAATCGCACTAGACCGCGAAATGTGTAAGGAAGGAAGGGAGGCCTTTGCCCAACAGTGGGACAATATAGGCTTATAATAATAGTAATAAAAAAACATTAATAATGTCTCGTCAAGTTGGTGACTTTGTTCTACCGACGAAAGTATTTTAGTGTTTGTTTTTCCAAACTGATGAACTCTGTTGTTCTGCCAAAAAAAAACTATTTTACAATACTCGCAACTCCTTGACAGCCACTTTTGATTCTGGCTTTCAGGAGTTGCAGTGGTTTGGGAATCGTTGGGCGGGCTTGTCCCAGTTAAAAGATGATGACTGTGAGCCAATCACGGAACCTGATATACTATAAAGGTCTAACTATTCATACACGAAATATTTTCAGAGAATCATCTAACGGTTATAACGAAGCCATTTCAAGTGATTTTTTTTTCATCTGAGTATATTTTTATAAAAAATAAATAATTTAAAATTACTTGACCCACAAAATAAATACTGGCTCCTTATTTTTAAGCATCCATTACGGTAGTTTACTACGTCGTATTTACCTACTGTTATTGTTAGAATATGGGAGTAAAGGTTTTATGCAAAAAGTCTCAATTTTTTTTATAATTATAATAATTTCGTAAAAACAAAAACACTCAGATAATTTTTTTTTCGTTGCTATGGCTACATAACGACTTATAGAAGTTACTTTTTAAATATTTCGTGTATGAAAAGATAGACCATAAAAATCATTAGGAATGAACATTATTTTTGGCATATGCGAAACCTTAATATAGTTTGTTCAGAATAAGTAACTGAATCGATTCCAATAATTTTTAGACCATGTTATATTTTGTCCCAAAAATATTTAAAAAAGTTAAAAGTTGAACACCGAGCGACATTAAGTACCTATCGCCTAATAATTTAGGTACCTACTGCCAAATTATTATTATCAATGGGCTCAAGACGACGCTGGAGGCGCGCGCTGCGTGGTGACCACATTTTTGTGCGGACAATTAGGTTAACGGCGGAAAACAGAACAAGCTTTTAACTTTGTGATTTTTCATGATACAGTTTTGAAATTTTGTACATAGATTATTTACATAAAAATACTAGACTACTAGTGTTTCAGGTTTCGCATACACTAAAACTAATGTTGTATATCTACAGGTATGTGCCAAATGTTATCTTATCAGTGGCCTTGCCGTTATCTGGCGTTATCATCTTCCTATTTCATTGTAATTAAGTTTAGTTATATGAATGTTCTTATATGACAGTTGAGTTACACTGTAGACTTTTTGAATATCCAGTATGATAATCCAAAGTAGGTAATATATAATTAAATAAATAAGAAATCAATAGATAGACTTGCATATAAAATATTAATAGAATAAGTAAATGAATGGGAATAAAAAACAACAAAAAAAACAATACAAAACAACAAAAAAACACAAAACAACAATAAAAAACACAAAAAAAAACAAAAAGAACAACAAAAAACAAACAATATAAAAACAAAACAACAACAGAAACAAACAACAAAAGCAAACAACAACAAAAAACAACAACGTAACGTATTGTTTTTTTAACAATAAAATACTTAATAGGGTAGAAAATAATTAAAACTTCACAACAAGGAAAAGTAATAAAGCGCACTTCCTCTCTATTTATTTAAAACATGCTGTGCCCGACAGGGTCCATAATAGTTTCTATTTTTTTTATTTACCACTTGCACGCGTAGCATGACCACCACCGTAGAAAAGGGTTTTGTCGACGGCAGAATCGACAAAATGACAGATCAACAAAATAAATCTGTCATTTTGTCGATTCTTCCGTCGACAAAACCCGTTTCTACGGTGCTCATGCTACACGTGCTGTAAGTGTACATTATGCAGTGGCAGATTTACAAGTTTTCAAGGTATAGGCTGTACAGTTTTTGCCGCCCTTGCCTCTACAATTGTCATGTCCTACATTATTTTTACAATCATTTCGTTGAAATTGCACGTATAATAATTTTTGGGTATATTACCGATTACTGGTTGGGGGGCGGCGAACTAGCTGTTTTACTCTAGAATATGGAAGATTGCTACTCGGAATGTGCAATGACAAGTGTAAAACATCACAAAACCGTCATGCCAAAATCTTTTTGATTTCTATGAGGTAGCAAAAGCAAAAAAAATAATCGGTCCCTAAATTTGCTGCCCCAAAAATCTGCCGCCTTAGGCTCAAGCCTACTCAGCCTGCTGGTAAATCCGCCACCGACATTATGGATATAGTAACAAACGATTTGATTTGATTTGATTTAGGTACGAGTACTTCACTCTTGCTTCTGCTTCACCATTGGCCAAAAAAATTTGACCGAAAAGCCGAAGTTTAAGCCAAAGCCGAAGTTTTCTGGCAAGCACCGAAATTGAACGAAATGTTACGAATGCGCGATGAAAAGTCGAAGCGCGGGGGACAGGGCTCACATATTTCTTCGAAATGTTTTTATTTTTTACTACGCACTACATAAACATTATAATATTATTTTAGCCAATCTTGAACGGATTTCTTAGGGTTATTAAACCTTCGGCTTCGGCCAAAGGTCGTGGCGATAGCCGATAAATTGGCTTCGACCACAAATCGACCTTTGGTCAGACACTAGTGATTTCTATTGCAAGTCGTTGTAAAACGATGCTTTTAAAAGCAATTGTTTCTTCTATAGGCTTTATGGAATAGACCAGGGACCTCTTAAAGCAGGAGTATTTCCAGTGTGGGAAAGAGACAGAGCTTAACAGGTCGTCTAGCGCCTTCTCTTTCCCACACTGGAATTACTCCGATTTAAGATGTCATGGTCGGCCACTAGGTATAGTATGACCACTCTAAGAGTGCAGTTCAAAGTGTGGCTTGTCAAGAAACATTTGTATCGATATGTCAAACTTGGCATATTTATTTAGTTCTGTGTTTTACCGCCTGCACAGATATATTTTTTTTCTTTCTTTATTGATATTATAGTACAGAGGTGTTGCTTATTTTTAAAACTCGCCAAACTTTTATTAAAACTTTAAACTTTTATTTTCTTTTTTTTTTATTTAAGTTGGTTGAAGCGTAATTCTCTCCCCACTGTCTCGTAACTCTCGCCCCCAAATGTTCAACCTCATGGGCGAACTTATGAGAAGAGTATTGGAAGGTTGGTTGGAATGGAGGCATACGAGTTGGAGGACATCTCATTAATAATCTACGCTTTGAGATGATACCACTAGCATAGGGGCAAATGAAAAGAACTCGCTGAGCTTCTGCGAAGCTTATTGTGGCTCAGTGGCGAAGGTTCCATACAGTTTGATTCCTACCGGATTCCCTTTGAAAAATGGCAGTCAGTATTCTATAGACAAATAATACAATCAGATTAAAGATATGTACTCCGGCTTACCTGTTACAAAAATTGACCCTTCGCTACTGTTGTGGCTGGTAACGTGGAAGGAAAAAGGTGCCATGGAAGATCACCAACTCTATGGACAGATGTGGTGAGGGAAATCTGTACAGGGAATTTCCAGGCATCTGTCCGCATGGCCAAAAACCGTCCAGCATGGAGACCGTTGGTGGAGAAAGCAACGACCTCATGTGGTCACGACCCTCAGTCATGAGGAAACGAGAAAGAAAAATGAAGCGTAATTCAACCTCCCAGAAGTTTTTTTTCATGATAGATTACTGAGGTATCGCAGAGAGTAATCGCATATCAATTAATGGTAACAACTGGACATTGCAAATACCTTCTAGTTATTGCATTAAGGGTGATTTTCGTAGAGCAAGTTTTAGCACTTGTTGTTGTCTGTACCATTGATATTATGTTTTTATATCCAGTTCATAGGTCAGCCGAGTTGAGAGTTGTATGACCAGATTGTTTTATCATTAACTATAAGCATGGACGGAGGAGCTCGTGGCTAAATAATAACAGCCGCTCGGGTCGATCTTTAGGTTAAGCCGTGCTTGCCTAGGTTGGTCTGTGGATGAGTGACCACCTATTACATACCGAGTTTCCTCCGTGCCTCAGAATGCAAGTTAAGCCGTTGGTCCCGGCTGTCATTTGTAGATCTTTGACAGTCGTTAGGTAGTCCATGAAGTCTGACAACCAGTCTTACCAAGGGGTAACTTATTACCCAGTACTAACTGGGTTGTGGAAAATACTGGTATTCAGCTGCATCCAGTTAGACTGGAAGCCGAACCCAACATAGCTGGGAAAAGGCTAAGCAGATGATGATGATGATTATATAAGCATGGACAGAAGATCGCATTGATTTTGAACGTCAAGGTTGATTCACTCATCTATTGTTATTTTTTTTTGCTAAATATATTTGTATCGTTCATTAATCTTTTTTTTTTAACAGTACACATGTGTTTTTAATCGACTTCAAAAAAAGGTGGTTTTCAATTCGACCCGTATGTATGTAGGTAATATTGTCAGAATTGCGCATTTTTTGTATATATATGTTAGTCAATACCAGCTTCTAAACATGTGTGCTATATTTCATAAGGAGTGTATGTATGTTTGTCCGTACATATCTCAAAAACTGTAAGTCGAATTGCAAAAAAAACTTTTGTTAGTTTTTTTGTTTGTGATAAAAGTCAACGAGAAGGTTTAAAAAAAAAATGTTTCTTTGGGAAAGTTGTTTGTTATCATGAGTATAATCACGTGTTTAAGTATCGGTCACTAATTACCAGTCGCCCTGTAATGCTCTTCTATAATAATTTCTTGCGGACGAATGTCCCGAGCACACCTAATTTATTTTTATTTATTTTTATTTTTTTTATTGACACACCAACGACTTATTCACTAAATAATTACATTCAATATTTTCTAATTCAACAGCTTTGCGGTGAATTCGTCACTTATAGGTGTGCACAGCACTTGTATAATAAAATAAGAAATAAAAATTGAAATGAAAATATATGAAAATAACAAAATTAAAATTATAAAGTTTACATTGGATAATCAATAAATAAAACACGACTGTACCCAACCCGGAACAAAAATCTTCCCATTTTCTATAACGTTAAGTATTGTGTTGAAGAGTAACCAGCGATTGATTTATCTTGCAAGACGAACACGTCAATAGATTTCTAAGAATACTTATAAATATACCTAAAACATAAACTGTGCAGAGTTAACCTTGATGAGCTAAACCGTAGTGCTAATAAGAATAGTCAATATGCACATAAAATCAACCGACCAACTGTGACCAAAAAATATGAGAACGACAAATTTTTACCAATAATTTTATATAAATATTTTAGTTCAAGAGGTAGTACCTCTTGAACTCGTGGCTAAATAATAACAGCCGCTCATATATCAATAAGTCTGACAACCATTCTTACCAAGAGTTATCGTATTGCCCAGTACCAACCGGGTTGTGGAGGTCAGTCCCTTCTATTGTTGAAAGCTCCATTTTGGAGACGCGTCAAATTTTTCGCGTCTGTGGCGGGCTCCAAAATGGAGCCCTTAGTCTCTACCTTATTTTTTTACGTAAATTGCTTACGAAAGCTGTATCTATCTCGCTCAAACTTGCACAGAGTCTAGGAGAACCGGATACAGCAAAATATTAGAATTTTACATGGAGCGACCATGTAAAATTCTAATATTTTGCTGTATCCGGTTAGACTAGAAGCCGATCCAGCGGATTTACCAGCAGGCTGAGTAGGCTTAAGCCTAGGGCGGCAGATTTTTAGGGCGGCAAATTTCTGGACCGTATATTTTTTTTTTTTGCTACTTCATAGAATTCAAAAAGATTTTGGCATGACGGTTTTCTGATGTTTCACAGATGGATTTCAGAGAAGTCTGCAACAAATTTTGGCGATGACGTTCCCCTCTCAGTATTATTTTTAACTGTTTGTAAGCGCAATAAAGATTATTTATTCACGTTTACCAAATGTACATTATTGTGTAAGTAGCATACATTACCCCGCCTTATTAATGGTACCTACATGATTGAGCTTTGATTAGCTCAAAAATATACCCAAAAATTATTTTACGTGCAATTTCAACGAAATTGTTGGATTGTAAATAATGTAGGACATGACAATTGTAGAGGCAAGGGCGGCAAAAACTGTACAGCCTATACCTTGAAAACTTGTAAATCCGCCACTGAACCGACCCCAACAAGGAAAGGAAAAAGGCTAGGCAGATGATGAGCGGTTGATAGTAATACCACAGAATAAGTAGAACAGTAATAGGCTCGCTCCGTAATACATGGGACATAACTGGCCAAAAAATTAAACCGACTTCAAAAACACAGAAAAGTGAAAAATAACTTTAGCTTCTTTAGGTTTTATTTTTTGCAAAAAAGATTTTTTATTTTTCCATTTTTAGTGTATTTGTATAGGATATTACAAATATTTGCTATATATTTATTTTACATTGTTAACGATACATTTCATGGTAATAGGCTTATCCCTAATAAAATGGATTCTAATATACCTAACTGTCGCAATCTGGGTGTACTGTACGCATCTGCGTACCTCCTCAGAGCATACAGCCGTTACGTTGTGTAAACAATACACATCCAAGCGATTGCAGCAATCACGACAGATTTGCTACCTACTATTGAAGAGTTCCATTGTATAACTCCGAAGATCAAATTCACCAAATTTAAACGTAGCCACCGCGGAATAATATTCTACCAAATTAAAAAAAAACATCGAAATCGGTTCACAATTGTCGAATATAAAATTTAGAGATTTGTTCTCGAATTTCTCCAGGATCCCATAATTAGATCCTGACATGAAGACCATGGGACCACATGGAAAGTATACTGATTCAAACAATGCCCATGAAATTTTAGGGTGCCCTTAATTTTTCTGGGATTCCATCATCTGATCCTGACTTATATCTTCCATCATCAGCTCAGCAACATGAGATGATGATTACCATGCACAAATTTCTGAATTGTGTTAGAGAGTATATGAAAAACATTGTATGTGCCTATAAAATTTCAGGGTTGCCCTCGATTTCCCTGGGATTCCATCATCAGATTCTGATTTGGTGACAATAGGGCTACCGCAGGAGTATAGGCTTTCGAATAAAAAAAGAATTATGAAAATCGGTGTACAATTGGCGGAGAAATCGGTGAACATAGAGACATTAAAAAAAATACGTACCGTCGAACATAGAAACTCCTCCTTTTTTTTAAGTCAGTTAAAAATTGTCAAAGGAGTTTTGGTGAAACATTAATGAACCGTTAACAATACATGCCATGGTAATAGGCTTATCTCCAATAATGGAACTTCTAACATACCTAACTGTTGAAATGGGGGTGTACTGTAGACTGATCACATCACAGAGCATTCAGATGTTATGTTATGATTTTGTGTAAACAATGAATATCCAAGCGACTGCAGCCATCGCGACAGATTTGCTGTCTAATATTGAAGAGCTCCATTGTTTATCTCCGAAAATCAGCGTCAGATCTTCACCAAAAAAAAAATGGGACCACCGCGGAGTAATATTCTTCCAAACAAAAAAAGAATCATCAAAATCGGTTCAAAAAATCTGTCGTCTTGATAACCTCCTCCTTTTGGAAGTCGGTTAAAAAGTGGGTGTACTATTAGGCCTCTGCCTAAACTTTCGTGGGTTACAGGCGTGGTGTTATGTTGTTGCAACTGCTAAGTTGGTCGAGTGTACAGTACTTGTGTGGTTTTGTAATCTTTTGTATTTACGACGGTTGAGTAAAAAAAAAATACATCTACCTACCGAAAGTTTTCTTATCTTGTGGTGTTTAAAAGGCACACATAATATCCCCACGGAAACTACCAGAATGTATTCAAGAGATAACGGTTTTTCCTATTATTAGCAGCTTTTTTCAGTATTTTTTTATCGTAATTGGCGATAGAGCGATAATAATTGCGATAAACTTTGATAAGATATCTTCAAAACACTGGTTGATGTGTGATTATGGCCGCTGAGAGAATTAAATGCTATGAATGGGTATCAGTCCTTTTACTTCGACCAACTTTTGTGTGCAGGTGGGAAAACGCAGAACTAAAATAAATGAATGAATGAATGCATTTATTTGTCAGAACATTGTACAAAGTTGTTAGGTTCATAATGTATTAGGATCATAATATTCTGCCGTTTCCGGCGCACAAATATGTAAATATATTAAATGTACCATCTTTGACATTTCGACGCATTATTTCTTGACTTGACAAGCAGCATAACTTTGAACTGTAAACTTAAAGTGGTCGTACTTTACACAGTTTTAGAAGTCTACATGGTTCGTTCGGGGGCTTGAACGATACTGACAGGAGGACACTACTGGTGAAAATAAATTAGAAATTGTCTGTGGAAATTGTTTTGAAAAAACAAGATGGTGGCATTACAGCTCTTAAAATTTTACTTGAATATAATGACAGCTGTCAGGATGTACAACATAATTAAGCCTATTCTTTTATTATGACTATGTTTTTTTATAGTTGAACTTGATTGGCCCTATTACTAATACCCTTAATTACATAGCGGGAAATACTGACTGCACAAAAATACGGATTTGTAATTATTTATTTCGACATAACCAAAGCCACTAGTCCCTTTAGTTTAAGAGCTGTAATTAAATTTTAATCAAGTTAGATTTTATAGACTATTGACTGCAACCTTCGTCCGCTTGAAATTATTATAAAATTATTACTTACCTATTTGAATCGGATTTTGTTAACAATTTCAAGTTTTTTTTTTTTTTTTCACGTAGCCCATATGATCTACCGGCAGTAAAATTCCAGTCAAAATCGGTTCAGCCGTTTCGGAGATAAGCCGCAACAAACACCCGGTCAAAAATTAAAAAAAAATGTCTTTATGTTATAAGTATCGTATATAATTTAATATGCAGTCAATTTCAATTTTGTTCATTTGCCTAGAGAATTGTTTATGGTTTTTGTGTAAATAAAGATTTTTTTTTTTTATTCTGATTGTGGCCGCGCGCCTAAAGACCCTTTAAAAAATCTCAGTGATCATTATCCATGTTACAATAAGGATTACTTCTGTCTGTCTAACATAGGTAAAATGACTGTGACAACAGTGTGTATACAGAATTTTTAGCGAATCCTTAGTAGCCTTCTAAACGTAGAAAAATATCTTCATGACTGAAGGAATACTAATACTTTAGTTACGTGTCACTTTCAAACTGGTTTTAACTGGTTCGAAACAAATAGAGCTATAACTACAAGGATCTATTGGCATGTAGCCAAAAACGGCACTTACATAACACCGCCATTTTGTATTATAAAAACATTTCACAAAATGTTTACCAACAGCGTCTTTTATCAACGAAAGATTCTTCTAGTACGCAATATTTCGTCATTTTAATTTTCCTTAACCAGAAATACCTGTTCAAATTCTGTATGTGCCACGCCTACAAAAACAGACAGAAATAAATCTTGTCGGCAGAATGAATCACTGAACGGCATCCTCAGTGGAATAAAATCTAGTAATTTACATTAAAACGTGAACTATTGTCCACTTGCGTCATCATAACAAACTGGGCGCTATCATACAAAAAACCTGTCCAAGAATTTTATATAATTGTGTAAATAAACATGATTGAGAATAGCTCTATCTAGCGTCGAATAGGGAGAACTATTGTAAATGACAAAGTTTGTAAGGTCTATGGAATTTTCCCGCCTTTTTTTGCTGTCAAATCTATCTATTCGCTTTGGAGGCGAATGTAACGAAATTAAGTTCTTAATTTACTCGTAAAATTATTATATGTGGTTTTTATAAGTTTTTGTAACTCTCAAATCGGTTGTTTTTACAAGTATCAGCGCTCACATACGTGTTCGTACAAGAAATACATATCTATAAAAAACATAATACACAAGTAAATAAGTGGTTATGTACCAGTTATCTACACGAGTTGGGACTTGAACCAATGGGGAACTGCGCAGTTTAAACGCGAAATATTATTAGTTTTCTTCACAACAACGTCTTAAATTCATCTAATTTTATACTTCGGAGCTTATTTACCTACACATGTAATTTTTTTGGCAAGATTGAATAACTTTTTAGCAAGTAGGTGAGAGA
Source organism: Noctua janthina (assembly GCA_963576755.1). Lineage (NCBI taxonomy): Eukaryota > Metazoa > Arthropoda > Insecta > Lepidoptera > Noctuidae > Noctua > Noctua janthina. Next base: position 6,801,617 of record OY755077.1, read on the forward strand.
CGGCGAAACCGAAATGGGACTGATTAGAAGTCATTAAATATGGAATCGTTCGTCCTCAAAAACAAGAAATATTAGTGTTAAGATAGCATTTTAAAGTTTTTGGGTCCTCCTTACCGATGTTTTGCGTAAAAAAATTCGTTTGTGCAATCCGGTGGCTTATTTTCGCAGTTCTGTTTTGTCAGTTTTTTCAATTATAGGGCAAGGATAATTGTTGAGTAGCAGTATTATCTAAAGACCTAATAGTTTATATTTTAAATAAGGGCTCATATAGACGAGCGGCACTTTACTAACGGCAGGTACCACCGCAGGCGTCGCCACCTTCCGGCGGTAGCCGTTGACGCGTTGACAGCAGCCGGCAAAGCATCATCGGCTGTTGTCGATGGATAGGGACGCTTGCAGTTATGGCGTGCCTCGTAAATCCATTGCAGTTGAGTTCAGCTCCTCTATAGATTTACGCGCCACGCAACAACTACAAGCGTCGCCACCCGTTGACGGCAGCCGAGAAGCTTTGCCGGCTCCCGTTGACGCGTCGTCGGCTGCCGCCGGCAGGTGGCGACGGCAGTAGTGGTATCTGCCGTTGGCAAAGTGCCGCTCGCCTGTATGAGCCCTAAGTATTTTTGTAGCTTTAATTTCTGTAAGTAGCTTAACAAAGACCCCATAAACATAACAAAAAAAAAAACAAGCAGAAAATACAAAATAACACGACAGTATGAAGTAAATTTAAGCTGACCCCAACATCATCATCATCATCATCTGCCTAGCCTTTTCCCAACTATGTTGGGGTCGGCTTCCAGTCTAACCAGATGCAGCTGAATACCAGTATTTTACATGGAGCGACTGCCTATCTGACCTCCACAACCCAGTTAATACTGGGTAATATGATACCCTTTGGAAAGACTGGTTGTCAGACTTTTCGGGCCACTGACTACCTAACGACTGTCAAAGATCTACAAATGACACCCGGGACCAACAGCTTAGCTGACCCCAACATAGTTGTGAAAAAGCTAAGCAGTTGAACTAGGTAGCATGCTTGTTGTTCACGAAACCTAATAATGTACCTATGTATTGATTCATTAAACAATAAAATTTTAAAAAAACTAATAAGTTTGTGTTATATTATAATATAACAGTTTTTTAGAGGGCATGCGAAATGTATAAGTAGAATGCCATTTTATTCCGCGAACTCATTCTCACACTCAGATAAAAATATTAGCCAGTCAGCAAGATGGTAGCTTGAATCTGACAGCCTGGAGAATTGTCATGATTTCAACACAGTATTGCCTGATAACATCAATGTTTTGTCAGAGCAAATCGAATATTCTTCTTCTTCTTTATCGTGTGGTTAGTTCCTAACCTGGTGTCAGAGTTTTTATGCCGCCCATGGGCCTCTGACTTGGCTTAACATGCCGTTAAGAAATATCTCTCAGGCATGCTGGTTTCCTCACGATGTTTTCCCTCACCGAAGCAAGTGATGATTATACAATACGCACATGAATCCGAAAAGTCAGAGATGCGTGCCTTGGGTTCGAACTCGAGACCTATGACTTGGCAGTCCGACGGTCACACCACTAGGCTGTCACTGCTGGCAATCATTCATCTGGTGATCTACCATGACGTCTTGGTGTAATTCCAGTGAGGGAAAGAGATGGCGCTAGACGACCTGCATAGCTCAGTCTCTTTCTCACACAGGAATTACTCCTGCTGACGTCATAGTAACCATCCTGATTTTATTTTAGTAATCATTTTGATGATCAGCACTTTCACAGTTTATCAAGCGCTAGGTTTTAAGTTGGCTGAACTCATCATCCTTATCATGATTCTCCTGCCCTTATCCCATGTTGTACTTCCATACTACTTTATTACTCGTCATCTCGTCAGACACCTCCTTTCTTGCCATATCTTTACACAGTCCGTCCATCGTTTCTCTGAACTCATATACCCAACCACCTATCGTTTGGACAAACATGTTTATTGTAAAAAGGCATTTTTAAAAACAAGCTTTTAAATATGGGTTTGACATCATTTGTTTTCGTATTCTTCTCAGCAAACCCTTTTAATTGATACCCATATCATAAGGGTGCATAAAAATAACAAGTCCGCCATCTTGGGGAGCCCGCCATATTGGATTTAGAACGACCTCTGTGCATTGTCATCCAAACTAAACTTATAATTACGCAAAATTTTTGCTCAATCGGTTAGAGATAACTGGTTTAAAATTCGGTAGCAAGACGTAAATAAACACACATACAAAAACATTGTAAGTTAAATAAATGCTTGTAAAAAAATATTTTACAAGAATGATCGCTGTGTACAACCTCGCGATTAAATTCAAGATAAATAAAGAAAGAAAAGAAAGAAAATACATTTATTTGGCACGTGCCAGAAGTGCACACAGTATAAAAAAATAAAAACAAAAAATTAAAAAACTTAAAATCTAAACAAACTTAATAAAATAGTGTGACACTGTGTGCCTGCGCCAAATAGGCCCAGTTCAGCAAAATGCCGGACAACTAGTACCCGACGCTGGTTTTCAACTGGACCTGAATCAGTGAGGTCACGGAAGTGAAGCAGTTTTATAATTTGTGTCAATGGTGGTAGTGAATAGGTAAATAGTGATTGATAACATCAATATTATGTCACGAGTCAAATCTTTAAACCCAAATTAAAAAATCGCTTGCCAATAATGACAAGCGATTTTTGTATTTAGATTTCGTCATGACTATAGACACTACATTGAGTCCCGTTCTATAATTAGAGATGCTGTTATGCTTCTAGAGTATAAATTTTGCAAGTCACCGCTCCTTTGATAACGTTTATTTAATACGTAACAACTTGAAACGACCGATAGGTTTAATCTAAAACAAGTATCCATTACTCAATAATCTTATAATTTATTTATTTATTTATTTATTTAACACTTCAAGCACATAAGTACAGAGGCGGACTTAATGCCATAGGCATTTTCTACCAGTCAACCTTTGGGTGATGTAAAGACAAGCAGTGGTAGGTGTAAATCTGAAAATAATTTTAAATAATAATAAGATTAACTACAAGATAACTACAAGGATATATCAAATACTACAAATATATATCAAAAATATAATAATAACAGCTGCTCGAATCGATCCTTCGGGTCTGTGGATAGGTGACCGTCCATTACATACCGAGTTTCCTCCGTGCCTCGGAAAGCACGTTAAGCCGTTGGTCCCGGCAGTCATTTGTAGATCTTTGAAAGTCGTTAGGTAGTCAGAGGCCCAAAAAGTCTCCATGTAAAATACTGGTATTCAGTTGCATCCGGTTAGCCTGGAAGCCGACCCCAATATAGTTGGGAAAAGGCTACGCAGATGACGACTAGCTCTGTTGCCCGCGACCTTCGTCGGCGTGAAATTATTATAAAAATACTAGCTGTTGCCCGCGACCTTCGTCCGCGTGAAATTTTATAACCTATATCACTAAGGTGTATGAAAAATAGATGTTGGCCGATTCTCAGACCTACTCAATATGCTCACAAAATTTCATGAGAATCGGTCAAGCCGTTTCGGAGGAGTACGGGAACGAACATTGTGACACGAGAATTTTATATATAAGATTACTTCCCTATTTTAATCGGAATTTGTCAACAATTTCAAGGGTTTTAATTGTTATGCACGGAACCCTAAACCCCTTTCCAAAATAAAAGCCTCAGATACTCCTTATAACATCAGCTATCTGCCAGTAGCTAAAAGTTCCGTCAAAATCAGTCCAGCTGTTTCGGAGATTAGCCGAAATAAACAGACAGACACAAATTAAAAAATGTTTTTTGTTATAAGTACCGTGTTCTTTCATATGCATTAAGTAAATAGCTGCTATTAGTTATATTAATTTGTATAGATAACACCCCGTTATTTACTTGACGTGATTTCCTAGATTTGTCAAAAAACCTTTTTTTTTTTCTTTTTAATAGTTTTGTATGTCCCACAGCTGGGCAAAGGCCTTCCCCATATCCTTCTAGGTACTCTTCTCCTAAAACAAAAAAACAAACAAATATAATTTACATAATTTTTAATATTTCAACGCAAACCCTGCGTAGGGAACATAGCTGTTTTTGACATGGAAAGAAAAATTCCAGTGCGAGCAGGGTTTGAACCTGCGACCTTCCGACGTCACCGTAAGACGTTATTAATGGAACGAAAATTTCGAGAGCTGTGAGCAGGGTGCGATGGTCTAATTGGCTAAGACATCCGGTGTACTGAATCGGAAGGTCGCAGGTGTCTTAACCAACTAGACCATCGCACCCTGCTCACAGATCTCGAAATTTTCGTTCCATTAATAACGTCTTAGGTGACGTTAGCGCCATCTATTAATTTACATAATTTATTTTTATTTATGGTTTTAGACATAAAGCTTAGAAATGATTAATACATGATGAAGATTTGACTGCAGTGAATATAAGACGATAAGTATTTAATACCGTACCTGTAGTATTCTCTTGTAGCTGAGCTAATAGGTTGATTACACAATTTACTAACTATATCACAGGCTCACCACACCACCAAGCCCCCAGTCCAGGGTACGCTTCACCTTCCAACTTCCCGCCATTCGTCGTGACTGACAGTTGTCATTAGTGACAGCTACCTGACTACTTGTGGTTGGGACACAGTGTTTACATATCTATTAAATAGATACACTACAGTACCTGAATAGATATCCTCACATGTGAGCATAGGCCACATTTTGAATTTATACAGTTGCGTGGTTGCATTTACAAACAGAAAGCCTCGCGTGCAAGACACCCAGACCCGGAAGTCGGCCATAGCTACAGAACTACAAATATCTGTAACCTCAAAACTGCCGGCTGGCGAAAACATCAATGACAAATAATTAGTCTGACTTTTTACGGTTCCGTAACTAAGGGTGCCATGGACCTTATAATTAAGGCTCCGCTGTCTGTCCATCCGTCGCCCTGTCGCAGCCACGAAGGTGTACCTATCTTTTGCACCGTACAAGATAGACACTAGAAATATTCATAAAGTGTGTTTTACAATACTATGTCCGCTATGAAAACAACAACAAAAATATTAGTTAAAAATGAAAGGGTGTAAATACAAAAAATGCGTCTTTTCGGGGTATTTTAATCGATCTATTTTCGATAATCATCATTTTCGATAATCATCGTACAATATATAACAATTCGATTGAATTGTTATATATTGTACGATGGTACGTACGGAACCCTTGGTACGCGAATCCGACAAGCACTTGAGCGATTTTTTATCTGTGCGGTGACGCAAAATCTACCACAGAATAAAAATATCAGTTGATAAACGGAGCACTGCCCTTGAGTTTCGTGTCTGACCGTTATCAGTCAATCATATCTCCTCGCTATTTGTTTTAGTCGCAAAAGATTATAACGCGCGTGTATAACGTTATTATTTATGTACCTACGTCTCAGGCAAACTTGAAATCAGTCAAAACTAGGTACTTCTGACCGGTGTAAACTGGTCTTCATCATTCTCCTACACTTGAGTATATGGATATGTAGCAGTAGCGAAGGGCCAATTTTTGTAAGAGGTAAGCCGGAGTACATATCTTTAATGCGAATATAATATTTGTCTACACCGTGACTTTTTAGTCGTCTTACAACGGCAACCCACTTCATGTATCCAATGACTACTAATCATTAAAAAATAAATAGGTGTTTAAGAGCCTTTAATAATTTAAAAATAAAAATACATATGCGTAACATGCATAATCAGCCTATTAATGTTCCCACTGCTGGGACGCAGGCCTCCTCTCTAAGAGAGGGAAAAATAAAAATATTATTCAGTAATATGACGCATGGCGTAGTTAAAACACCCTGTTGCGAGCGATGATCTACTGGACTCGAGCGCTGGGTAGGTACATGTTCGCCCGTTTGACACGAAAACATCATTAACAGGATGTTTCATAATTTTATTCTAAAGTATTATTTATTTTTCTTTGTACCTATTATGGTAGGAAAAAAAACAAAAATCGCGCCTAGAGCTATTTTATGTCGGGTTCATTGGGTAGACCATCGTTGTAAGACGACTAAAATGTCACGGTTTCAAAGGGAATCCGGTAGGAATCGAATTGTATGGAGCCTTCGCCACTGGTATGTAGTGTGTGGGGAAGAATAAATAGGTAAATGGAGTCCAACTCACTGTTAGGGTGTAAAAAGTATATGTAGCTTCCGCCCGCGGCTTCGCCCGCGAGACTTACATAAAACAAATAACATTTTTTTTTTTTTATTGGCGTGGTATGTCAAATGAAGAAATGACATAAAGGGTGTAAATAGAGCCTTAACGAAGCCGAAAGGTCGGATCGGTAATTAAAAAAAAAACAGCTTTTTCCTACACAAATGCAAAACCTTAACCTATTTAAAACAAATATTTACTTTTATGAACAAATTAACATTTATTTGTGTTCTAAATTCGAAAATATTTGAATTTTCTATTTTTAAAATTAGGCTGTTTAGCGGCATCACCTTTGCTTCTTTTTCAACCTGGCGAAAGCAAGCCCTCCCACATAGAAAATTTTCATCGGTTATTAAAAAAATACCAGCTTTTTCATACATTTTGACCGTGTAGGTATTGCACTTTTGTAGGAAACGGCTGTTTTTTTTTTAAATAACCGATGACAAATTTCTATGTGGACTCAAAATGATGTACTGAATACGTGGTAACCGTTTTCGCGTTCGGTGTCTGTTCCACCCCGTAATACCGCTACCACTGTCACTCGCAACTCGATTCTGTTCCCGACACACAAATCTCACGGTCCACGAACTTTTTTTGGCACTTTTTCGGCTTTTACACAGTTGAACCACTGGATGCGAAGTTCACAGGACGAAATAATTTCATTTCATTTAATCAATAATAATTACATTGTCTGAATGTTACATTAAAAAAAAAAGTTAAAAAAAAACACACAATCATTTTTAAGAAATAGAAAAATACATCACCAATAAAAAACCAATAATAAAACAATGTCAGCATTAGAAACTCATTAAAATATTTAAAAATATGTCAAAATAATAAATAATGTTAAAAAAAAATCATACAATTTAAAATCGAAGTCATCAAACGTCACATTTAAATTTCATATATTGAATATAGGCATATTTCTAGAAAAAAAACTTTAGTTTCGACTAAAACCAGTCAAAACTGCTTTTGACCGGTTCACTGTTTTTACTGTAACACTTCTGAAGATTTTAGAGGTTCTGTTATACACGGAAATTGCCTTCGGAAAATTTGGCGTTACATGTTCTGATAGTTATCACGATTTTCAGAATAGATAATGGAATGGTAGCATGATTTTAGCTTCTTGGTAATCACAGTAGGTTCATCAGTTAACCAGTTAACATGTACCTAGATCATGTTAATGATATCATAACATCACACCTGTAAAAAATGTGGAGAACCTCATTATAAAAGAACATCTATGCACCTTTTACCCATGTTTTTTTTTTTTTTTTTTTTTTTTTTTTTCCGGATGGGAAATCATCAAATGACCCCCCCCACTCTGGGCGGAGCGGAAGGGAGTGTCAGACTTGTACTGACTAAAACCCATCCATGTTCCTTCTTTGCCCTTTGTATTCCAGGGCCACGGTATCTCTTTCGAACAGTCCCGCAGCCCTGGCAGGCATCGGTCCTTGCGGACCCCTACTTATTTGCTGACATCTCTTTGAGGCGCACGTGGAACACGAACGCGCCGTCGACACGGCCTGTCGTCATAAGACGGCCGGACGGCGAGCTAGCCCATAACTCGCCGTCCACAGGCCCGCGCCTACGGTGGCCGGGAGCCACCACGTGACCCCCAACGCCCAGGGCGTCTCCCGCGGCGACTGGGACGTGAGGTTCTTTCCCTCTCACGTCCCGCCACCTCCTTCACTAGCATGACTGCTTCGCAGAAGGAGGTGACGGCTTCCCATTCCCTCTCGCTCCGGACCATGGCTTGAACCAAGGCCGGACGCGAGAGACCGCCGCCGCCAATCGCCGCTACGAGGACACGGCGGTGCTCCGCCCAAGCGGGGCAAACCTCCACGGTGTGCTCCACCGTGTCCTCCGGACGATCCTCGCAGTGGAAACACCCGGGCGTTTCCTCCCGCCCGATTCGGTGCAGGAACCTCCCGAAACAACCGTGTCCGGTGAGGACCTGCGTCAGGCGGTAGGTGAGGGCGCCGTGGCGCCTCTCTAGCCACTCCTCAAAGCGGGGACTTATCGCCACTATGGTGGCGTGCCCTGCACGGGGTTGCGACAGTCGCTCTCTCCATGTCGCCATGAGATCACGCCGGAGGTCTGTCCGCTGAGCGGCAATTTGCCGCGGCAGCGGAGTTTCCTCCCGACGTAGTGCCTCCGCGCGCCATTCGTGCAGGACCTTTTACCCATGTTTGCAAAGAAATAAATAGTTTGATGATTTGAATATATAACGTCTATCTTTTCATACACGAAATATTTTAAGAGTAACTACTATAAGTCGTAAAGTCGCCATAGCAACAAAAAAAAAAATCAGTGTTTTTTTTACAAAAAAAAAAAGTCTTAAATGTTTTGAGACTTACAATGACAGTAGGTAAATACGACGTAGTAAACTACCGTAATGGATGCTTAAAAATAAGGAGCCAGTATATATTTTGTGGGTCAAGTAATTTTAAATTATTTATTTTTGAAAATATACTCAAATAAAAAAAAAATCCCTTGAAATGGCTTTGTTATAGCCGTTAGATGATTCCCTAAAAATATTTCGTGTATGAATAGATAGACCCCATAAATTATACTAATTGAATATTAGTTCAAATGTGCATTATAGAAAATGCTCATTTTGCCATATAAAATTAGGTAAAATGAAATTATATCAATAATAAATTATATTATTTCATTGTAATATTAAAAAAAAAAAGTATATTAAAATCCTCGAAGGTTAAGACAGTGGTGTATTTAATGGTACACCCACATTTCACCTGTTATTATTAAGTCCCACGAAATGGGGGGAGCCTATAACCATCAACCGCAACTCTCAGTTGCGGTTGATGGTTATAGGTCGTTATAGGTTATAGGACGTCGTATTGGAAAATCCAATTACACATTGCCCGACCTGGAAATCAAACCCAATATCTTATGGATATTGTAATTGCTTGAAGGTACTGAAGAGATACTTTCTAGATTGTGGTACAAATTACAATCTAGGAAGGGTCTTATTAGTGCCTATACTCTTCTATACAGTGTGTAAGGGACAGCCCTCCACAAACTGAGAGGGTGCATTCAGCTCCTTATTTTCAATCATATTCCACTGGAATTTTTCTCCGGATTTTTTTTTTCAGGCGTTTTTTTTTTTTTCGATCCGTACTCGTAAACCCCACCTCAATTTGCATAATCAGCCTATAATGTTCCCACTGCTACGACGCAGGCCTCCTCTCCATGAAAGGGAATGGGATATAATCCACCACGCGGGCCCAGTGCTGGTTGGTAGATGTCACATGTCTTCGTAGTTCTAGGACATGCCGGTTTCCTCACGATGTTACCGTTCATCGTTTTGAGAGCAGTGGTGATGAAATAAATTACACAAAGTAATACACCTGCCTGGGTACCCACGACTTACTGCTCGTAAGTCGAGGCTGCCACCACTGGGCCACCGCAGCTCACCTTCATTTTACTTGCCAGCAACTAAACCAAAATCTCTGCTCCCACAGGTGACCACCAGACTGCCGAAACTTGCAGACAAAATGCTGTTAGACGAGGTGATGCCAACGATGAGGAGCCTCAGTCCTGATCCTGAGGACATGGCGGCCGTCACCAGGAAGTGCAACAATACCCTGGTGAGTTTACTCTAATGATTATTTAAGTGGCTAGGAGCTGAAGAGCGACGGAAGAAAGAAAATTTAAAGTGTAAAAAATGGCAAAAAATATGGGCTCGCTGTCCGGCCGTCTTATGGCGCGATTGTGTTGCAAGGGCCGATGCCTGCCTGGACTGCGCTGCGGGACTGTTCGAAAGGGATACCGTGGCCCTGGAACACAAAGGACAAAGAAGGAACATGGATGGGTTTTAGTCAGTACAAGTCTGACACTCCCTTCCGCTCCGCCCAGAGCAGGGTCATTTGATGATATCCCACCCAAAAAAAAAACAAAAACGAGCTAAAAATCGACGGGTAAACGTTACCATGCATTTAGATTATTTTCAGCATATTTTTTTTTTTTTTTTTCGGATGGGAAATCATCAAATGACCCCCCCCACTCTGGGCGGAGCGGAGGGGAGTGTCAGACTTGTACTGACTAAAACCCATCCATGTTCCTTCTTTGCCCTTTATTTTCCAGGGCCACGGTATCTCTTTCGAACAGTCCCGCAGCCCTGGCAGGGTTTTCAGCATATTACACAAGACTTTTAATAGATTTTTAAACTCAGTGATGTTGCTAGACATGAAAAGCGGTTTCTAGACCTTACAGCGTAGAAATTTTTAGTCATTATTAACAAAAAAGATAGCTGTTTCATATAACAGGCACATATTCCACTTCACAACTTCGACTTGCTGACCTGTGGCACATGTGCGAATCAGAATCGCTAGTCGCTTGTAATATCTTGCAACATATAATTTAGTAGGCGCCTAACCTGATCTTCATTCTCAAATAACCAAAAAAAGACGGACGAGAAATTCTGATTCGTTTAAATTCAAAAGTAATCTCACAACTGAGAAAGAAAATCTATAATGCTGGTTTCACACGAGGGCAGAACAGTGAGGCAGAACAGTGGGCAACACAGTACTGCTACTGTTTGAACGCACAGAACAGAACAGAACAGACCAGTACTGTCTTGACAGTAACCAAGGCAGAATAGTTAATAGTACGCCATTCTATTTTTTCGGGTCAGTTTGCTCTCGTCACCACCTTTCTCGCTCGTATGTCTTGTGGCTGGACTCGTGTGAACGCGAGGGCTGTGCAGTGCAAAGAGCAGGACAGTGAGTGCGCGCATCCTCACTTGTTTTAAGTTTTTCTTTCCTATTAATTTCATTCTTTTCAATTTCAATTAGCTCATCCAGAGCTATTTGTGCTGCAATTTTGAGTAAGTGGCGTAAATGTTGCCGTTGTTGTCGTCGACGCTCCATCGCTATCACTCGTGGATTGTCCTATATTTAAACGCCACTTTCCTTCCAAACTGTTCTGTCTCACTGTTCTGCTCTCGAGTGAAACCAGCATTAAAGAATCCATGATACTCTGAAGGGCCTAAAGTAACATTATCATACCTACACTTCTATCACGTTATCTGTGTAGGCGGGAAAAAAACAGAACTAAAATGAAATGTACCAATTTGACATACCTAACGATGCATTTTTTCTTGACAAGCAGCGCCATCTTGAATTGCAAAATAAAAGTGGTCGTACTGTAATAGTGATTAGCCATTTCAGAGGCAGGTCTGCATAAAAACTCTCAAATTCAATTTTAAATTCAAATAATTTATTGTGGATCATAGGTTCATAAGATGTTGCGTATGACGTACAGGTATGTCTGCTATGTCCCGCCATTGAGGCATACAAAATTCATGTCACAAGTAACAATAAATGTGTAAAACTTAATTTACAATACATCCAATTGTCATCCAATTATGATTAAATTAGTAAAATATTATTTTATGTCCAATACAAATTATACATTCAATGGATTCGCTTCAATGTATTATCATCTAGAAATTCTTTTATAGAGTAATAACATTTACTTCTCAATAATTCGTGATTTTTTTTTAAGGCTTTTCTATCACCCTTAGTTCAGAGAAAAGGTGGAAGATTACTAACTCTGACACCAGGTTAAGCACCAACCACACGATAAAGAAGTGATTATGAAAAATTATTGGATTGACAGAAGCTAACGAAAAACTAATGTCCATCCGGTTGAGAGTCGTAGAAATACAAAACTCTCTGAATACGTTTTGTTAAGGCTCAACTAGTATTACCAGATCCATGTTTTTATTTCCGGAGAACATTCTAAACTTTTAAAGAACATTCCGAACTTTTTGCTTTTCCATGGTGAAGTACAATTTAACAGAATTTATTCATTTTGTTTTATTCAAAGTAATATTTCATTTAGCTTTATTTTGGTATCAACTGTTTGTTATTTTCCCATTGTTGTAAAATTCCGGACGTTTTAGAATTTTCCCCTCATTCCGGACACTGATGTAATATTCCGGACGTGTCAGGAAAATTCCGGACGTATGGCAACCCTAGACCCAAGACACTCAAGTAATAGGAAAAGCACAGCCATTCATTAACATTATTCAAACACGCGTTAATAATTTTGTTTACATACTGCGCACCAATTTATTAACAAGAAATTGGCGCGCTTTTTTTTATCTACTCTTTGGTCATGGCCGCAGACATTAAAAAAAGCACAGATTATAATTTTGTTAAAAAAACCGGTACAGACCATTTTAAAAGCAATTTAATAATATGGAAGCCATAAATGAAGCCATTAGTTTAATATATGTATGTATATAAGTATTTATTCTTATATATTTTAGTTATAAATATTTTCTAGTCTTTTTTTCTGTTATTGCACCTACTGTATATTGTCTCTGCATCACCCTAAGGTAGACTGGTAGAAAATGCCTATGGCATTAAGTCCGCCTTTGTACAGTTTTTTTACTTGTGCATAAAGTTTTAATAAATAAATAAATAAATAAATGATTGTGATGACTTAATTATATGTTCGAAATGTTAAATAATACGGGATGGAAAGGACATCGATGCACAAACGGTTGATAGTCGTTAAACTGTAGTCAGGGGCCCGAAAGTCTGACAACCAGTCTTACCAAAGGTATTACCCAGTACTAAAAAAAAAATGTCTTGAAATCCACACCTTTAATTCAACATTTTTAGCCACTTTTTCAGTAATAGTCACTAGTCATTCCGAAAGCAATTTAATTCACGTCGACATGAAGTTGATATTTGTTTAAGCGGATATACAATTAGAATCATTACGATAGGTGTACAGTATGACCACTTTAAGTTTGCAGTTAACGGTGGCGCTGCTTGTCAAGAAAAAATACATTAATATGTCTAACTTGGTACATTTATTCTAGTTTTATGTTCTCCCGCCTGCACAGATAAGTTGGTTGACGAGTACCTATGTAATGTACACATGGAACATTGAGCGACAAGCATACAATTCAACATAATTGGATAGACAACAGAACCCGACCGTGACATTCAGGCCTTGATAGCCAAATAGCCTGTGATTTTATAGCCACGTCGTTTGATAATGATACCTTTCAGTAATGGGTCCATCGCAATTGTTACTCAGGAAGTTACTACCAAAACACTATAGTTCTACACGGATCTTTTCCCGCGTTGCCGTAATCGGAACTAACGCCGCCATATTGTTTTTTCAACACAATTTCCTAAATACAAGTTTCCCAACAGAGATCAAAGGAGACGATTCGCTCCCATCCAAAACCAATGCTTAGTTCCGCCGTCACAGACTATCAAATGCGGCCTTAGCATAACTTTTATGGGAAACCATTGTGAATTTCATCGCGGTATCAAGTAGGAACGAAATTTTGCAGTCGGCTCTCCTACTACATAGGGACAAATGTGAAAAGTAAAGTCATCGTACATACATACAGACTTAAACTCACGCGTTTTTCTCAAGGAAGTAGGCAGAAACCATAGAACGTCACCTGCTTATGGTCTTTACAAACGCCTTTTGTCTCATCCACGTTTATCAGGTTCTTGCACGCACGCCACCCAGTTGCTAGATAGTACTACGCACTTGACCTAATGCCATCGTCCGATATAAAACGGTGTTAGAGTTTCTAGGGGAGAATGACATAAGGTTACATCAAAAATGAAATAACATATATAAAAATTAAAAATTTCTCTTCATTCAAATGCCAAAAGAGTGATGCATTACTGAAGACTGATTATATAATTATATAATGATAACATCGATAACAAATGCACGTGCATTGAGTGTCGGCGACAATTGATAATGGAAAACGTCAACCTGCCGTTTTAAAGTGTAGTTTTATTATTCTCACAGTCTGTGTCACGTAATTAATTATCTACAATTCAAAGATTAGAAGTGTTCATGATACTACAGCGTGTAGTGGGCAAAGATCGGAATAGAATTTATAATTTGTTGAATTGATCTTGATTGAACAGTGATTTTTCATTGCTGGTGACATTTGACATCACGGTTGTGTTGGCGGGAAAATAGGGAAAGCGTGGGCCAGTATCTATTAAATTTGTCGATTGTCGCTGGTTTACTTTTTTTAGTTTTTTTTCAGTTGGTGTACTCGACAACATTAATAAAAGTTTAATTTACCATAACATCAATAGGTTAACTATATTCAAAGAAATTTAATTAAAACGTTTGTCAACATCTTTGAATCATGTTAAAAAAACCGTCCCTAAAATTACTATAGCAAATGACAGGGCGGGCTTACAAATAAATAAAAGGATTGAGCCATGGGATTGAGTCATTCAGTCAGGAGTAAACTTCAGTTACTACTTATTACAAGCTGTGAACTAAGTGAAGACGTATGTTTGTACTGGCATTATGTTGATATCCATGTAAATAAATTAACAAACAAACCATCTTGTACATTGTAACAATAGATCCTAATAATAAAAGTTATCAATTACGGAATTTTCATAATATTATGCAATATTGCGCAATTTTATCGATAGTTCGGAAATGTTTTAGTAGATGGCGCTGATTTAAAATCCGTATGGTCTTAATATTCGCTTTTTTAAGCGAATATAAAGTTATAGTGTAATCATGTTTAAATGAATAATGGCAGCCAAAGACGAACAGAAATTTGCATTCATTCATAATTTTATAATCATAATCTGTTTGTCCTCAATAAAACATAGATCATAACACAATCCATCTAAAAACTGTCTGAAAGTTTAATAAGTTATGTGTCAATTGTTAAAATCTTATCTTGAAAATACCTTTTGGCTACAAAACAACGAAAATAATGTTTTTCGAAGTTATTATTTTGTTGTCTTCAGCGGTTGTACAGCCATCTAGTGCCAAATAGCAGTTTTGTTTAAGTACCGGCCTGTTTAACTAGTGCAGCTACTCTATAACAGATGGCGCTGTCATCAAAAACTATTAATTGGCTAAATATTTTTGTCTACAAATACAATTAAAAATTCCTAGTCAAAATACCGTATTCACATAAAATATTTTCTACGATAACAATAGATACGTGAAAGGGTACCTTTCGTAATCGGACGGATGTTATCTTTAGAGCAATAACACCTCTCCATTTTTTGTATAGCTCTGTCCCTCTCCAATTGTCTGCATGACGTGTGCTTTTCACGCCGAGTGTTCGATCGCGGCGAAGTCAGTCACAAAACGATTCTGATGTCGTATGATCTTGTTATTTGATGTTATTTCATCAAATATAAATACAAATAACCTTCGTATCGAGTTCTTAGTGTTTTTCGCGTAACTAACTTCGATCTAAGTACGAACGTTAGCCGGATATCAGTGTATTACGTGTGTGAATCAAGTGAAAAGTGGAACGTTGTAGAAAACAGTAATTCTTGCTGTTTTCCAAGTGCTTTTACCTGTTTTCGTGGATTATCTTCCGTTATAGGAGTTAACGGAGCGTATCATACCTTTGCTGCAGCAGTTTTTGTGTAAAATAACACTTCAGTATTTTTTTTAACCTATTCGTAACTTGGAACTTTGGAGGTTACCATAATTTTCGATACAGGTACATTATCGCACCTACCTACGTTAAACTTTTTTCTAGTCCAAACCTATTTGTTTTTTTTTTGTTCGTGACTATGCTTAGCAGTGCAAACAACCGATGTTTTTATCGTTTCTTATCGGAATCCCGTGAGTCAACTTTAATTTGAGTAAATAAGTATGAATTACGCACTTAAGTACACACGAAAACCTTAATCAGTAACACAATTAAAATAGTTTATTTACCTTTTTATATCTATCTTCAAATTTTACTGTAATAGGCATAATAAATAAATACCTTGGCTACATGATTCTATCAAGAAAACAAACTAAACTTATGATCAACTTTAATTGACGTATTTAATAGACTCATAATGAAATGAAATTAATAAACAGGTTATTATTCTCAGCTAGATTTTCCTGGTTATTGTAAAATTGTATTCTAATGCTGCTTGCAATGAAATAAAGTTCTCCAATACTGGTTTTGTTGTGTACACTGTGGGCCATGATGGTCTGCATCTTGTACACAGCGGCCTTTGATGGACCAGCATGTCTGGAAAACATTTGAAAAATTTGCTGTACCTGAAAGAGCCTATACTCCGGCATGGCATCACTGTCAAAAGCAAAACCACAATGGTCTTTATTGTTGTTACTATTTGTGATTGGTTCCTTACACTGTCAAGTTCGTCAAGATGACAATGATCATTATTTTTGTTGCAATAAGGTTCTTATTGGGTTGCAGCTGTCAAAGGTAAAATAACAATGAAAGAACTGTAGCTAAAGTAAACAGAACATCTGTTACTTCTAAAATAACATTTAATATTTTTTTAATACCTACATACAACCTTAATAATAAGTTTCCAACTGGCTGAATATTTAATATGCCTTTGACATGACTTATTGTTGTTATGAATAAATTATAACTGTGTTACCTTTAGTTATTGTTCTGTAGTTGCTACCTCTATGAAACTAATCAGACAAAGATATTGTCCAAAATACCTTTTTTTTTCCACACTAATAATAAAAGAGGTAAAGTTTGAATGTGGTAATCTTTGGATCAACTGATTCGATTCTTCACTAATGAGAAACTACATTATTCTTCACTAATTGGAAACTATATTATCCCCGAGTGTCACTTAAAACATAACATCACGCCTGTAAACCCCGAATGGTTAGACAGAGTCCCTGAGTATCACAGGCTATATTTAAAACATTCATGTGGTGTAAATTCCGACAAAAGTGAGTGTTTCCACGGGTAAAAGCTGGTACTTTATATTTCCATAATCTCTTTGAGGTAATTTTTGATGCTGGCCACTTCCTTAATGGTGTGGGGAATTCTAAATTCGAATTATAACACAGTTACCATAGACAATGTTGTACTATAAAACTGCTGTACCGGTACTTACTTTAAGAGTACACAATATGGCAGCATGCTTTTTCACTAAATGTGGGTTACCTAATAACTGTGTTTAGGATGTAGGATGATAGACAGTTGCTCCATGTAATGTACTAGTATTCAGCTGTATTCGTTTAGACTGAAAGCTGACCCCAACATAGCTAGACCAATAATGATGGGCATGATATAGGCTTACCTAGAAGATATAGAAGCACTCTCTTACAAAACAATTGCTATAGCATGTCTGTCAAAATCTTCAATAAAATACCAAAACAAATCAGAGAACTACCAATTAATTATTTGAAAAAAAAACTGAAGAAATGGCTTTTTAATTACATGTTCTATACAATAAATGAGTTTTTGACTTACAAACCCATTTGAATGGTTAAGTAGCTTAACTTCTTGTCTTCTGTCTTTGTTATTTTTTTCTAATTTTATTACTTTATACACAAGTATTTTTAATTGTGAAATAATATTATTGTCAAAGATAATATTTAATGATTCTTAAATTTTTAACTAGTTACATAAACTACGAGTACATCGTGTTAGGTATTTTAATTTAATTTTAAGTTTGCATGCTGAAGGATGTCAGCGAAATATGTGACACCTTTTTATTTACAAGACCATCATGTACCATATTTCAAATAAAGATCTTGAATTTAAGTATTATATCCAGTTACACCTTGAAGACTGCCAATTTACAGTCAGGAAACACAATCTAAAACAAGGAGTCCTTAACAGTATGCATAATTAATGAATAGGAATCGTTAGCCATGCACAGCAAGCTTTACCTTAAAAAGTAAAAGATACCAAGGACATTTAATATGAACGCACCCTACTGCAGTGGAATCAATATGAATCCTAATACTGACTTTCCACTGTTTATTTTCAGTTTGCTATTAAGTTGGCTAACTTGAATTGTTCTAATGATATTCATTTTTTTTTAAATATGGTCTCCTATTCAAAAAATTTAATCTTTTATTATGACGGAAGAGAGACAGAAGTAAGAATTACTTATAGTGAAACACCAAAATTACTAAAAAGTTTCAAGTTAACAAAACCAGTATTATTTGCTGGCCAAGTAAAAAAATTCTAAGTCGGTCAAGCTGTTATTCTGGCTGAATGCTCAGTGTTTCTGTGCCCCTAGAAGTATATAAGTCTATGCTACATATGTTGCAGTAAGATAGCTGTGATATGGTTATATCCCGGAAGATAGTAAAGTTGGCTTCCATACTTTTTTCACGGGTGATCACTGAAATCCAGCGCTGTACTGTGGGCCCCCCATAGCACGTAGTATTATGCTGAGTGGTAACCAGCTTGTCGCAGTCACGACATGCAAGCTCTTAATTAGTTTCTTTTTTTGTTCCGTCCTGTTGGAATTTATAGTTAATTGTTATTTTTTGTTATTTTGTATGATGCATGTAATGTCCCTGCGACAAATAAATATTTTTTCTTTCTTATTAGATAATAATATGAAAGGGTTTTTATACATATAAAAAAGTTCCAAAACATAAAGTGGATGAGGCGTAAGTAGTGTAAGAGTTATATCAGGGTGGCGTTTTGTGGTTTCCAAATAAACCGCAAGTTTATGTAATTTGAGGTCTATTTATTCGAAGATAAGATCAATATGATAACTGAGTCATTCTTACATTGCTATATTATTGTTACGTATTGTAGATTGGGTAGATAAAATGAAAACAATTATGACATGTGTGCAAGATAAATGATCAAAAACGTAGATACCTAATTACTTACATTTAGGATTTACTTATATGGATTATTAATAGTAGGTAGCTTAAACACTTTACCAATACATTACCTCTGCCCTTTAAAGTTGGTTAAAAAGGGACATAACTACCCACATATTGCAAGACTTTTATTTGAAGTACTACTAATATTTTCTGTATTTTTATTGTGGAGGCTTGTTACTAGCAATTTAGGTATTTATTTTGTTATTATAATGTTATTAGTCTGTAAGCTTTCCTAAAATGTAAAAATATAGTTTCAAATTCTGCTAATTTTAATAGGCAAAACACGTCACGTCTAAACCAACTTTTTAGTTAACAGTAACAATGTCAGAATGCAACCGCCCACAGTTAATTCACTCGGATCTAGGTTAATTGGGCTGGTGCATTACTTATTATAAATTTAAACTTTCTACAGCGACACTCACTCTCACCACAAACAATCGTGTTAAATTAGCTGTTACCAGCGACCTTCGTCCGCGTGATACTGATACCTACTGTTAGCCAGCGTCATCCCACTCCTGGGCAAGGGCCTCTCCCCATGACTTCCTGATGTTTTTGATCCAGGCCTAATGTGGACCACTGGTTGTTGGTTTTGACGGAAGAATCTTGTCGATTCTTCCCTCGATAAAACCCATTTCTACGGTGGTCATGTTGCGCGTGCTGCTCGTCCCGCCATCTCCTGCGAGGTCTACCGCGTCGCCTTCTGGCTGTCTCAATGTGTTCTATGATGATGAGTTTGAATAAATGTAATAGGAGAAGCATGCTTAAATTAGCATGCTCATCATCATTATCTGCCTGTCCTTGATCCATGTTATTTAGGGTATGTGCTACACGTTTTTTTCTTCCACTCTCTCCTGTCAACTGTCACGGTATTTTTTACTCCTTTTTCTGTCACTAATTTTTCTCACCATCCATCTATTATTTAATTGGCCTTCCTCTCCCCCGCCATCCATTTCGGAGGGGTCCACGGGGACAAGGGAACTGAACGCGATCAGCATCTTAACCGCGTTCAATCTTGAAATCGACCTATGTCGTGTCCGTAAATAAAGGCTAGTCTATTTCTTTATGTCGACCTCTTTACAGGTTAGCCATAGCATAAGCATAATCAGCCTATTAATGTTCCCACTGCTGGGACGCAGGCCTCCTCTCTATGAGAGGGAATGGGCTATAATCCACCACGCGGGCCCAGTGCGGGTTGGTAGATTTCATATGAAAGAAAGAAGAAGAAAGAAAAAATATTTATTTGTCGCAGGGACATGACATGCATCATCATACGTCTTTGAATTTTTTGTTCTAGGACATGCCGGTTTCCTCACGATGTTTTCCTTCACCGTTTTGAGAGCAGTGGTGATGAAATAACTACACAAAGTAATGCGCCTGGCTGGGTTCGAACCCACGACTTACTGCTCGTAAGTCGGGGTCTCCACCACTAGGCCACCGCTGCTCTCATAAATGTTAGCCATAGACTACATTTTAAATGATTGACCTTTGGAATAAATCAGAATGTCTCATTATCTCTTAGTCCAATTAATGGAAACCTTTTCAAAGACATTTCAGTGAATTCGGCTTATAAATCTACCCACTCCAAATGTTTTTTGTAGCGTGATAATTACAATGTATCGTGTGCTGCATAGGGGTGACCTTCTGCGCATCGGAAAACATGTTAAGCCTTCGTCTGTATACTTACCTGGCATAACCGTGATCAAATAGGCGGTTCCCCCAGGGCGAGGCCTTCCCATTGCACTGCGGTTAGGTTGACCCTTGCGATTATCCCTAAAAATCCCCTGGATAAATCTGATGCGTATTTTTTATAGTGGGGACTGCGTTCGCGCCGTTCCCCCTTTTTTCCTGCCAGGGAGATACCGCGGTCCAGGAACACAAAGGGCAAAGCAGGAACTTGGATTGGTTTTAGTCTGTAGAAGTCTGACACACGGGGGGGGGGTCATTAGATGATTTCCCATCCGAAAAAAGCCTTCGTCTGTCTGTGTGTAGATATTTGTTTGACAGTCGTTGCTGGTTGTCAGAAGACTCCGAAGCTCCAAAGTTTGACTACTCTTAACCCGGGGTATCGCGTTTTGGGTTGAGGAAGTCGTTTCGATTCAGTTGGATAATGTATACAGGGGCTTTATTCTAGATGTATTTGAAATTCGTATTACGTACTTACGAATTGTTAGCACGTCTCTAAAACACGTTTTCGTAACACGTGGTAGCAGCCAGTTGTTTACCATCTGAAGGAGAAAAGATCATCATATAATTCGCAGAAAAGTGCATAAATTTTACACATTTAGAAATGGTTGAAAATATTTGCAATTTTTCAAACATTTTCCTGCCATAAGCATTACCACAGATTACATATTGCTGCGTGGTCCTTCTGGCGCTTGAATGGCATTGACAGGGGTCGCTGTTGGTAAACATTTTAAAAAATTGTGTTGAGAAAAACAAAATGGCAGCGTTAGTTCCGATTATAGGCACGCGCCAAAAGAACCATGCAGCACTATACGTGGCGCAGTAAACGTTTTGAGTAAATACTTTTTTTCGCATCTGTTTTTTTGAATATAGAACGTCCTTGCGAACACGTACGGTCAGCGCGGGTCATTGTACTCGCGTTTTTCGTTTGTTTGATGTAACATCTAAAAATATGGCGGGCTGTGAAATGATAGAGATCAATATCTATTCGCGCGCTTTTCAAAATGGCGTTTTTATTTGATTTAATGCCATTTTGCTGTAAATTAATTAATATTTCCTTGTTTAAAGGTCAATTTAGGTTCTTTTGTTTCAAGTTTTTACGGATAAAGTATTCCATTTAATATAAACGTTCTTTAAAAGCTATGTTAATAAATATATCTACGTGAAAATGTAGATGTATTATTCTTGTCTGTATATATGCATAACATTCTAGGTTTATTTTTAGTCCATTTCCGAGAATCGTGGTAGGGATATGAATTTCCTTGTACACACGGCGGCACATGAAGCTGTACATTTCCAGTATAATTTGGCCTCGCTTTGTATAGATTTCCTATAGAAAAAAAGATCCGCGTAAACTGGTTTTGTATAGCTTGATTGGCCGTCGTCGTGCGTAAAGACAGTAACTAATAGAAGTCTTTTAATTTCCTTTATTTATTTCTATACAAACCAATTACATTTTTAAATATTCCTTACAAAAAAAAAAAATAAAAAAAATAAAGATATCTTTATATTTTAATGAAATATAAGACGTTTCCGCTCCAACTAGGAAGTTAAATCTTATTTTACACAAAAATTCAACGACAAGAATACGTCCCCGACACTGACTACGGCGAAGCCTTATAGGATTAGTTACCAGTATAGAATTCTTTGGATGTAAAAAGTTGAAGAAACTCTTTTAAAGGTGAATAAGACCATTAATTTGGGAAACTCTCATCATCATCTGCCTAGCCTTTTCCCAACTATATTGGGGTCGGCTTCCAGTCTAACCGGATACAGCTGAATACCAGTGTTTTACATGGAGCGACTGCCTATCTGACCTCCACAACCCAGTTAGTACTGGGTAATACGATTCCCCATGGTAAGACTGGTTGTCAGACTTTTTGGGCCACTGACTACCTAAAGACTGTCAAAGATCTACAAATGACAACCAGGACCAACGGCTTAACGTGCTTTTCGAGGCACGGAGGAAACTCGGTATTGTATGGGCGGTCACCCATCCACAGACCAACCTAGGCAAGCACGGCTTAACCTAAAGGTCGACCCGAGCGGCTGTTATTAAATAATAACAGCCGCTCGGGTTGATCATGCCATGAGGTCCTCTGGGGAACTGAGAAATTTGGGAAACTCTCAACCGTAACTTAATAGTGCAAAAACCAGTTAAGAATATCTTTCAAGCTTATATTATCTGTTGTGCTTGAGCGCTATCAAAATATGAAACTTTTTAGACACTGAAACAAAGACAATTGACAGAGGGTTGTGGGTCCAAGGTCTGAACATGATCATTTTGTTACCGGAAATGCACTAACATTGCAAATAACTAAATAAGTTACCAAGCAAAATATACATTAATGTATCAGTCTGACGTAACAATAACTAAGCTACCTCAAGGTCATCGACCTTCCGCCATCTTGCAAAATGATTCACGTCTTTGTTTGATAGTTTACCTCACTGATCACTCTTGCGCAGGTTGTTATTTCATAGTCAAGTCTTTGTTACTTGCTAAAACTGTACACCTATGTATGTATGCATATGATTTTTTGCGAAGCTTTTTCGTCCTTACTCCGTACCTATAAGTTCTTTATTAACCTAAGTCATTCTTGGTCAACCCCTAATTTATCTTTATCACTGTTGGGTCTCAGACCTCTTCTCTGTGTCGTGTCCTGCCTGTCCTGTTGTTTGCACATCACAGGAGCTAATGGACGCTACTGAAACGGCCAAACTCTCGCCAAATTTTGGGCTGACTCAATTTGAATTGTCAGCGACACGCTAAAAAGAAGTTCTATGTCAGCATACTAGCTGTAACTCAGCCTTTCGAAGTCTACAGCCAGCCTCTCCCTATATGCGCTTGTGCAACTAGTTCCCCGAATTCTGCATCCAACTTGTCTCAGTCGCGTTTCAAAGCTCCGGCTGAAAAAAATCTGTAAAGTATTGATATTTGACGTGTCTTCAAGTCAGAACACTATGACAGCGCCAAACTCTTAGCTCAGTTCTTTGCCGATTCAATGTAAATTGCCATGAGCACGCTTAGAGGAAGTTGATTTTGGGCTGTCAGTCAGGTTATTAATAGTCTCGATAAAAAGATTTTAGAAAGATCTCTGATTTGTTATAACATAAATAACGGCTGTAATCCCCGAAGTGTTAAGTAAGAGGTGTACATTTTATCAAGCCAGAGGGCTAAATAAATACTTTTTTTTTGTATAAAAATAAGACTTCATTTTGGCGGCAAAGACAAATCATGTAACACCTCGTTTTGCTGAAAGCACCGTCGTGTATTAGTGACCTAAATGCTCATTTACAAAAAGATATTTATGAGTTTCGAGTTGTTTTTCTGTCACAGTGATTAAGTTCCATATTTTGGATACCTCCGATTTTGGCGACAGTGTTAAAATCTAGATAAACAATCAATGACATAATTTGACAGCAGCTGAAATCAAAAAGGTTTTCAGAAACTTGGGGATTCTCTTGTCTATTGACTGAGTTGTGCAGGTCAGATAGGCAGTCGGTCTACGTAAAGTATCGGTATTGAGCTGGTTCCGATTGAATTGGAAGCCGACCCTCAAAATGGTGAGGAACACGCTAGGCTTAGACTACGTGGCTTAAGGAGACGGAAGTATATTCAACCAATGTACGTGTCTTTTGCTGCATTGATGACGAGTCTTCCATGTTGATGGATGGAGGGGGAGAGGAAGACTAGAGAAAAAATGGAAGGATTGTTTGAGGATGATCATCCCTATTCTCCTGCCCTTATTCATATTTTTTTGAGGTCGGCGCAGCATGTCTTCTTCTTCCATACTTCCCGATGACTCGTCATCTCATCAGA
Source organism: Noctua janthina (assembly GCA_963576755.1). Lineage (NCBI taxonomy): Eukaryota > Metazoa > Arthropoda > Insecta > Lepidoptera > Noctuidae > Noctua > Noctua janthina. Next base: position 6,825,947 of record OY755077.1, read on the forward strand.
CACCTCCTTTGTTGCCATATCATCTCATGATTGTGTGAGGAATGATGTGAAAGGAAAAGGAGTAAATTATAAGGTGACGGCTGGCGAGGGAGAGAAGCATGAAATAAAAAAACGACCGACCCGAGGTAACATTGGACAAGGACAGGATGATTTTGATGATGACAAAAAATAAAGGGTGTAAATAGACCATTAACATAGCCGAAAAGCACCTGTTCTCCCCGTCTTTGCGATCATTTTTTGTTCTAGACCATACCTGGGAACCTTCTAGTTACGGAGATATTTTGAGTCAATGTTCCAACTTTTTCACAAGTGTTTTTTTAAATACACGTTTTTAATGTGAGATTTTTACTTTACACACCTCCACGACCCCCGTACTATTCAATCCATCTATCAGCACAATGCTTTGAGTGCTTTCCATCGAGTCCTACCGTAAAACGTAACTTTTCACCCCAAAAAAAGTCGATTCCCAGCAATAATTTTTGCGTAAAGTAACTTAGTTTGATGTACAGAATGCTTGGTTGACGGCTATGTGAAGGGTCTGTTTTCACCCTGTATTTTAAAAGAAAAATAATCGATCTTCCTTCGTTCGTAAGTCATTAAATTGTTTACTTCTCGAAATCTTGACTCCCACACAGTCTTTGATCATTATTACAATGTCAATGTCTTAACACTCAGATTATTGTGGGCGGCGAGTTGATGGCCTGGAACAAAGAAATGATACTGGCAGTCGTGTTCTAACTGCACTCCATATTTGTATGCGAGAATGGGCCATAAGGAAAAGATATACGGTTTTAAACGATCGATTTGGGAAAGTTAATTAGAGGTCAATATAAGTATAGCATACGTTTAAAGACGAGCCCAGCCTCTCGGATTGATCTTTAGGATAAGCCGCACGTGCCTAGGTTAGTCCTTTGATGGGTGACCACCCTTTAAATACCGAGTTTCCTCCTCTTTGCTGGTTGTCAGACTTTCAGGCCACTGACTACCTGTAACGACTGTCAAAGATCTACAAATGACAGCCGGGACCAACGGTTTAACGTGCTTTCCTAGGTACGGTTGAATCTCGGTATGTAATGGGTGGTCACCCATCCACAGACCTGCCTCGGCAAGCGCGGTTTAACATGAAGATCGACCCGAGCGGCTGTTATTATTTACCCACGTACTCCTATTGTTTATTTTATTTTAAAAATAGATTTTATAAAACGTCACCTTATCTACGCTTTTGACTGAGCTGTCAGACTTTGGGCTTCTAACACCCAGGGACCGAGGATTTAGCTTAGCCACAAAAAGAAGCTGACCCTCAAATTACAGTAAAAATTCAGAACGTTTTATAAGCTCGAAGTTTCAGCGTCCGTCGCAATTTTATCACTCTTTTTTCATTTCTATTCCCAGACGATGAAAATTCCTTTCAAGGAGACTGCGGGCTAAAATTAGCGTCTTCAGGAAGACGAAGTGATGTCTGCTAAATTTATATGCAACCTTTATATTATTACCGGGAATATTCTGCTGGCTGGTATCATTTTATATTGCAGTTTTACTGTGGACGATTAAATCTTAATAATCTTGGCATAGTGTGGCGCTCATGCTTTTTTATTTCGATGGATTTGCTTGCATGAGAACCATTTTATTGCGAGATTAGCTGTGCGCGTGTTTTCACCCGCCGTTATAAATAAATAAAAATTGCCTATAATTGCTCAAAAATTTCCGCGTTCGAACAAAAAAACAAACTTTTCATTAGTACAGATGTTAGTTCTGAATTGGTTTGCATGCATTTTAAATTTCAGTATTCATTAAATTATAATATCTAGGATAAAAGTAGTCTTAAGTTCTATTCCGTGTCCCGAGCTGGTCCCTATCTCAAATTTATTATCGATCGGTTCAGTGGTTTAGGCATGAAAAGGTTACAGACTGGCTAAGTGACTTTCGCATTTAAAATATTAGTATGGATGAACATTAATAGATAATTCGGACGTCACCTGCATCGGAAGCAGTCATTTCTTTTTGCTTGACTCATACGTGAATGACGAACGGCACAAATGTTTTCTTTCATTTCCGAAACAATATGGCGTCACGTTGTGTAACAGACACGTGCGGAAACACTGCAGTTTATTTAAAATGCATGACTATCTTTACTGTAATTTTATTTCATCATAAATTCTTTCTAGCGTGTTTTAAAGTAAATACATCTTGCCTACAAAGGTAAAGTTTCTTCGCGCCAACTTTGACAGATGACAGCTGTCACTTCGTTTTTTTTCTTTTCCATGGCAAAAAGAAAGGCACTTGATTTACAATATCCACTTTAAGCCCTTCCAAAAATAATGAAGACATAAAATTACAAATAATTGACCGTAACAGCGAAATTCTGTGTTAACTACCGCGAAAAATCACAAAAGCACTTGCCAGAAGCTCGTTTACTTATGAAAACAATTACATTATTACGTATTTATAAACTGCATTGTAAGATTAATTTGTGATGTCGGGAAAATGGGACGTTGCCTTGTGAGTGACCTTAAATAAATATAAAGAAAGGACATCATGAGAAATGAGCGGGAATGTTTTGATTCAAAACTTTATGAGGCAAAGGGAGCGATGCCAAAAGCCAAGACTGCAGTTCCTGTTACTGAAGGAGTGTAGGTAGTGAAACCTATTTAGAGAAAGCCAATGAGGTCAAAAGCGATGGAATGTTCCAGATCACTGGCTTTCTTATGCGGAATGGACAGCCACTTTGTAGTTCTAACACATTGTTGCATTTTCATGCGCGTTGCAATTTGTCCTATAAGCAATTTTGAAGAATTGGTGCGAGAATTTTTACATACCGAGTTTCTTCCGAGCCTCGGAAAGCAAGTTAAGCCGTTGGTCCCGGCTGTCATTTGTAGATCTTTGACAGTCGTTAAAGGTAGTCAGTGACCCGAAAGTCTGACAACCAGTCTTACCAAGGGGGCCTTACCCAGTACTAACTGGGTTGTGGAGGTCAGATAGGCAGTCGCTCCATGTAAAATACTGGTATTCAGCTGCATCCGGTTAGACCACTAACCTTTGTACAGTCACAAATATAATCTTCTGGCCTATTTGTTTCCATCAATAAAATACGTAGTAAGCTCGACCACCTACATCAATTACAACATGGTTTAATGTCTTTATATAGTAACTGAAACAGACTAGCGCCATAGAGAACCGCATGGCGACTGTCATAACATTGATACGCTCCATACAAGGGTACGGCACCCGATGTCCTCAGCTGAGGCATTTAGCACAAGGTTTTATGTAGGTACTACACTAACAGCATATATAGGGTGACTGTAAGTGCCCGATACTTAAACACGTGATTGTACTCATGATAACAAACAACTTTCCCAAAGAAATATTTTTTTGAATATTTATCACAATAACACGGGTGCTCTGCCTACTCGCTGTTGCACGGTACGACAATAATGAGACAGAACGGCGTTATGCGGCTAACAGCTGATAGGTCAAAGGCGCGCGCGCGACTTTCATATAGCCCGCTGTTGGTCATAGTTCGTTGGCAAAAAAAAAACTTTTTGAGAAAAATTCCCGTCTTTGACTTTTGCATAGATGAATTTCTGATATTTGCGAATGATTTTTTAGTCACTGCTTATAAATGTGGTTTTTAATTTCCTCCAGATCAATAAACTAATAAACAGACCAAATTGGTGTTTCATGGATGCACACCAGTGGCGAAGGGTCCCTACAACTCGATTCTTACCGGCTTCCCTTTGAAAACGGGCGCAATCAGTACTCCATAGACAAATAATAAAATTACATTAAAAACATGAACTCCGGCTTACCTCTTAAAAAAAAAAACCCTTCGCTACTGATGCACACAGGTCACACTATTACGCCACGATATAAATTCGTCGAAATTCAAGTTGGCAAAATTTTTTCTCAACACTTCTAGGAACTCAATGAAAAAGTTCTATGAACAGACCACTATAGACTTAGTCCCACCTTTTGAGTATTTTTTGGCTAAGACTAGTATTAAAGAAAGTCCACACCATCTGAGACGAGAAGGCGACGCGGTAGACCTCGCAGGAGATGGCGGAACAAGCTGGACAAAACTAACGACCAGTGGTCCACATTGACCCTGGATCGAAGAATTTGGAAGTCATGGAGAGAAGCCTTTGCCCAGCAGTGGGATGACGTAGGCTAATAGTATCAGTATCTGAGACAAGAAAATTACCTTATTTACGTTTGTAACCTTGATTGTTGTCTGTTTTCATCTCGACCTGTGCTAAGAATTATTTAAATTCATAGTATTCATAATTCTTACTGTATTGGTCAAGGTGTCCGTATAATAAATTGTTTTGTTTGTTTTTACTACCTCGTTGATTTGCTGGTGATGTTTTTGCCAAAGTAGAGGGTTCTTGTGGCTACGTCATTACATGTGGTCGATCGTGTCTAAGCTTGCCGAAATTAGATCGTGGATGGGTGACCAATGGTCCTTACTGGTAATCTGTAGCTTCATCCAGCACCGTATAAACCGTGATAGCTTAAAACAGTACCCTACGGCATAATCATCTACCTATCCTGTCCCCGATCATATTAGGGTCAGCTTCTAATCTAACCGGATGCAGCTGAATGCTAGCATTTGCAATGGAGCGGCTACTATCTTACCTCCTCAACCAAATTACTGCGTAATACGACACCCCTTGGTAAGACTCCATACAAAATAACAAACTCAGATACACAACTACCGTGTTTTGCAAATATAAATGTTTTCCGAAGCTAAGCAGATATTATGTCCGGACAGTCTCACCTTCGAAGGACCTCAGAGAGTGTACAACGTTCCCGCACGACTTTCAAATAAAAATAGAACGTTTCTGAACGCTTCTGTTTCGTTTTATCTACCCACATTGGTTTATTTGACGTGTAGAAGAAAAGGGGATCTAATTGGGACTGAGTTCTGAGGGTTTTAGTGGAGACAGCTGTGATGACGAAGGAGCTCGGAGGCTAAATAATAACAGCCGCTCGGATCGATCTTCAGATTAAGCTGAGCTTGCCTATGTTGGTCCGTGGGTGACCGCCCATTACACCGTGCCTCGGAAAGTACGTTAAGCCGTTGGTCCCGGCTGTCATTTGTAGATCTTTGACAGACTGTAAAGGTAGTCAGTGGCCTAAAAGTCTGATAACCAGCAATGGCGAAGGTACCATACAACTCGACTCCTACCGGATTCCCTTTGAAAAATGGCAAAGTCAGTATTCTATAGACAAATAATATAATCACATTCAAGATACTCTGTGCTGTACTCCGGCTTACCTCTTACAAAAATTGACCCTTCGCTACTGATAACCAGTCTTCTCTCTAAGGCGTATTGTACTACGCAGTGCTAACTGGGTTGTGGAGGTCAGTAGGCAGTCGTTCCTGTAAAATACTAGTATTCGGCTGCATCCGGTAGGACTGAAAGCCGACCCTAACATAGTTGGGAAAAAGCTAGGCAGATGATGACATTGATTCAGAAAACGTCATGTTTTCGACATGGTGAGGTACGTCTACATTCAAAGAGCAGGATAGCATGGTGCAAATGAGAGGAAGCCTACACTCAGCAGTGAGCAAAGAAAGCTGCCAATTATCATGATATTAAAACTAGCCGAAACAACCAAATATGGCCGAAAATGGGATATTTTGACACACGTCATCATCATTCTCTTGCCTTTGTCCCAACCCACTTCATCTGGGGTCGGCGCAGCATGTCTTCTTCTTCCATACTTCTCTATTACTCGTCATCTCAGCACCTCTTTTCGTGCGCTAACATTCTTCAAACAATACAACCATCGTTTCTTTGGTCTTCCTCTACTCTTATTTTGACATACGATGAAAGGAAATGTACCATTACAGGTCCCCAAAGGCGCAAGAACGCCCTCTTACAAAATAATATATGGGACAATGAAGTATGATTTTGTTTTGAAAACAATTCGCAATCGGACAAAATCACTGGTCAGACATTTTTCCCAAGAAAATACTGATTTTCCTGGAGATATAGCGCTATACTAGGAAAGCAAAAAGTTGGTTCTGTGCCAACTTTGAGGTTGAACTCATAATCTTATTAGCTGCGGCTGGCTATCACTCGGTATGTAATCGGTGGTCTCCCGACCACCGGCCAACCTGAAGATCGACCCGAGGGCCTGCTAATATTTAGCCACAAGCTTCCTGAATCAATGTAAACCTATCAATAATACATTTTAAAGTTAAAATCTAAGAATAGTATTCTGTGTTTTTCCATTGTTTATGGGACTACTCGTGTTTTAAAATTAAAATGTTGACTTCATTTTTTTAGGTAAGTACGGAATTTTACACGGATTGTAAAAAAACAAGACGATTGTGTTATGTCTCGAATAGATTTCTGCAATTTCGTTTTTAATTTCGCCAACGAGTTTATTTACTTCTGTGATTGTCGTGTTGTTGTGATACCACAACTGGTTTAAAATAAAGAAATATTCTAGATAAACTGAAATTGAAGACTGTCATAAAATCATAATTAGAGTTAGCATTGTTCTAATTAAATTGTCAAATAAATACATTCTCTCAAGCGTTATCTGGAAGTTTAATAGTAGTTTCATACGCTAAATTAGCGTAAAAGGCGTCCCACAAAAAAGTTTAAAACTCTCAAGCCCATCCAAGCGAAGAAAATCTACGCCGAAAAACGCACGTTTCCCGCCAAAATTTACGTCATCGCGTTGTTTTTTCTTCGCGTTCGACCGGCAAAGAGTTCAAGGTTATTCAGCCAATGTGAGCTGAGAGTCGAATAAATATTTTTACTATGAACTGGTTTTCTTTTTATTTACGTGATAGTTTTTTAGGTTTACCAAAAAGGTTTTACTCGAAAGTTTTAAATTATATGCAGATGATGGATTCCATTTTTAAAGTTATGTCACTAAAGTAGTTGCGTAGTGCTATTTGAATGTTCGTAATTAGAATGAGTTCACCGCCACTTAAAATATTAGTTTTTAGTTAATTTGCATTGAAACAATATAAATCCGAATGCACCCGAGGTTATGTGTAAGTTTTCCTACATTCACTAAATAAAATAATAGAAATTAGAATTGTTAAGTATTTAAGTAGCGGGTTTCGGGTCCTTCTAAACGGACCATAATCAGCCTATAATGTTCCCACTGTAATCCACCACGCGGGCCCAGTGCGGGTTGGTAGATGACTAGATGTCACATGACTTCAAATTTTTTTCTAGGACATGCCGGTTTTCTCGCGATGTTTTCCTTCACAACAGATCATGTTCATATTTAATATGTTTTTAAAATAAAACTGGTAAAATATAAGGAAACATAAAGCATGGCTGTTTTCGTCGCAAATTTATGTCATAATTAAAAAAAAAAAACGAGGCTGTACGAAGTTCACTCAGTGCTACAGAAAAACAAACATGCTCGTCACTATGACTTGTCATAAGATTGTAGAGTAGGTAAAATAATTGCGTGTCTGTGGTTGCATATTATGTCGTCATTTTCTAATCTATAATATGACCCTTCACGAAGCCGTCAATCAAGCATTCTGTATATCAAGCTAAGTAACTTTACGCAAACATTATTGCTGGGAAACGACTTGTTTTTTGGGGTGATAAATCAGATTTTACTGTAGGATTCGATGGAACGCACTTAAAGCATTGTGCTGATGGATGGATTGAATAGTACGGGGGTCATGAAGGTGTTTAAAGTAAAAATCTAACATGAAATACATGTATTTAAAAAAAAAAAATGTGCAAATGTTGGAACTTTGACCCCCAATATCTCCGTAACTAGAAGGTTCCCAGGTATAGTCTAGAACAAAAAAATGATCGCAAAGACGGGGAGAACAAGTGCCTTTCGGCTTCGTTAAGGGTCTATTTACACCCTTTAGATATTGGTGTTGATATCCCTTTACTTTAATAATATTCAAGCCAAGCCTTGATTATCTACGAACTTCTCCCGCTTCGTTCGGACTGCCTCGCTGGCTTAGTAGTCGCAAGCGCGACTGCTGAGCATGAGGTCCTGGGACCGATACCCAGGTCGGGCAGTGTTATTATGTTTTTCTATCAGAAATTTCACAGTAGCAGCCACGGAGTCTGGATTTGTGCCCGGTTGATGGCAATAAGCTCGCCCCCTATTAGATGAAACTTAAAATTTAACTGGCGAAATGTGTGTGTTCTATTAGATACACCTCTACCTAACCCTTCGGGGATTACACGCGTGATGTTATGTTATGTCTCACTGCTTCTGGATAGCAACAATACAAATAACTATATCAAGCGATTAACGGAAAGACCCGAAAGTCAAGCGTCGTCGATTCAAAATGGCGCGTTGCTAGGCAACTAACATAATAAAAGTTTACTGTACTTAGGTTATCAGATAAACCTTTCACGAGATAAAAAGCCGAAAACCTAGCAACCCATTTTATCGAAGCCTTTGAAAGTAGCCTTCACTAGTATGGTTCCCATTTCCATATTATTTGAGTTCTAAAAAGCCGAACATTTGCAATAATAGAACTAACTTTTTACTTCTTAATCATTCTTTTTAGGGTTCCGTCCTTACAGGGGGACGGGACCCCGATTACTAAGCTGTATCTCATGATCCATAATAGGTAGACAGTTGGTTTTTTTTAAAATTTCTGTTGCCGCTGTCCAAAAAATAATAAAAATGAATTAAAAATTAAAGGGGGGGCTCCCTTGCTACCATGGTACTTCATGCACGAGTCCAACTCGCACTTGGCCGGTTGTTTCAGTATCATCACATTTCTATTTAAAAAAAAAACAATAATAATACCATCTTGCTGACTGGCTACCTACCCATCACATGAGCTTATCTCGTCTCTTCTCTCCAAGACAAGTAAAGATAACTTCATTATCTGCCTAGCCTTTTCTAGGTAAGGTACCATAACCTAGGTAGGACATAGGATAGTTTTTGTACCGGTAATAGGTTCTTATGGGGTAATTTCCAGTATCAACGCGGGCAAAGCTGCGCTCAAGAAAAAGAACGATTTTTCTACGTCAAAACTACAAACAAAATTATACCCTACTTGTGGACAACATTAACCACATTTTAGAACCACCAAAAAGAGCAGTAGCCCAGAATTTACGATAACGCCATTGCGAAAATAGAAAGTTTGCCAATTAGCTAGTAGAAAGCGTTACGTATAATCGTAGATCCATAGAGAACTTGTGAAAGTATATTTACGCACACGTCAAATTTTTGGCGCCGTTTCTGCTGTCACAGAAATGGTTAAGTATGGTTATAAGAAGTACCGTTTTTGTAGTTCACAGTGAACATCATCATTCTCCTGCCCTTATATTATTATTTTTTGTGGTCAGCGCAGCATGTTCTTCCATACTTCTCTGTTAGCCATTTCGTTATGTAGTTCACAGTATGGCCCATATTTTTTTTGAAGAAGATGAATATAAATAGATTTTGTGAAATCATTACATAGTCAACTAACCCAATTTTTTTACCTGCAACTGTAATAAATTCACTTACATTTGTAACAAATTGGAGCACAATGCAGTATATTACGCAATGATATTGTTTAAATTATTGTAATCAGTCTTTGTTTCTTGATTACGACACCGACGTACTGTCTGTTGTATGCAACTGTTACGATTCAAGACGTGCATTGAACGAGTCTATTCGGCAGCTAAAATTGCTGATGATGATCTTTCCTCATATACACCGTGTTCCGAACGATATACATAAACTTAGACCAGACGTTCAGACCACGGAAATAAGCATTTTTCATTATGGACATATTAATGAATTCTTATTGCTTTTTATCTTTTTTTTAAATTTGTTCTCGGGTTCCTCTCGTACGTGCAAATGAAAAGCAATTAGCATTTGATAATTTAATTGCACTAAGCGGCAACATTAAAACCCTTTCTTACTGCATAGCTCAATTAACTTTCATTAAATGAAATTACAAATATCTTTGTAACGAAGCCTTTTTAAGTACTACTTCCTTTGTAAGATTTGATTTGTAAAAGCTATAGAAACGTTTGCCAAAGTTTATGGGTAACGTGAACAACACGGTGTATACGGCCTGCAAGGTACACACACAAACGGTTATCACGTATTCAGTACATTATCGGTATATTACTCGGTATGTCATGGTTGGTCACCCATTCGCGGACCAACCAATACTTTTACCGATATAACCAATATTAACCAATATTTTTTTTCCTAACCTAAGCAAGCGCAGCTTAACCTGAAGATCGACTATTTAGCCACGAGCTCCTTCACCTCGACAATGTCATAAATATCAAACGAATAATCTCGTCAGCCGGCACAATTGCTTAAACAACCATTTCCCTCTACAACATGTTACTCAGAAACTAATTTTAATGTTTTTCTCATATGCGGTTTGACTGGTTTCAAACTTGTTCTTTGTTGTGTTGATGACTCAGATCTTGTTATTAAATATATTGCATATTTCAAAAAAAAAAAAAAAACGTAAGAAAATTTGAATTACGCGGGCTACCCTCGCGCTCACACCATAAACTAGGTTTATTATTAGGTTGAAAAAGATAACCATAGCATCAAGCAGATGGTCTGAAATCCGTCGCGTCGCGCATGCGCACTAGTGGTCCTTGACCTAGAGTATGCACGTGTAACGCACAGCTGGTTGACGAGACGCATATAGAATTTTAAATACAGCTCTGATACTGTTCAGAGATCGCTCTACGACGATTTTATTTTTGAGTACAGGCAACATTTTTTTTGACAGTATGTCGCACGACTAATAGACCACTACCCCTACAGACAGTCCTTTCACCGTTTTTTTACCATTGACAGCAACTGTATTAACACGAAAATAAAGATCCATTATTTTCACAGACTCGTTGGTGATAGCTACTTAAAAATAACCTTATTGCTACGCCATAAGAATCACTGTCACAGCTATGTAAGGGCGAAGGTAATGTAATTGTGAAAGGACTGTAACAAAAAACGCGCGGGTTTCTAAATTCAAAAATCTATCGAGTTCACTTCAGTCTTTAAGGTTACTTCGCGCGTCTTTGTTAGACCCTCAGATTTCTTCTGATATACGAATGGCAACAAGGATAAGTAATGCGGAAAAAAAAAAAAACACTAGTTATTTACAGCTGTTTTTCATCTATTGTTTTGTCCTCAGTAATTATCTGTTTACCTTCATTAATAAACCAACATAATAATATTGTTCCATTAGTATAAACTCATCATTTGCCGAGACTTTTCCCTACTATGTTGGGATCGGCTTCCAGTCTAACCGAATGCAGCGCAATACCAGTATTTTACATGGAGCGACTGCCTATCTGACCTCCACAACCCAGTTAGTACCGGGTAATACGATACCCTTTGGTAAGACTGGTTGTCAGACTTCTTGGGCCACTGACTACCTAACGACTGTCAAAGATCTACAAATGACAGCCGGGACCAACGGCTTAACGTGCTTTCCGAGGCACGGAGGAAACTCGGTATATAATATGTGGTCACCCATCCACAGACCAACCTAGGCAAGCACGGCTTAACCTAAAGATCAGTCCGAGCGGCTGTTATTATTTAGCCACGAGCTATTAATTAATATAGATATATGAACCACAAATAAACAAGTAAATAAATTAGATCGTCTATCATGTAATGAGAAAACATAAAATAATGAATAAAAAATGTCTGCAGTTATTGTAATAAAATGAAAATTGTCAGCTCTTACTTATTTAAAGAATGTCGAAGAAATTGAATGATATCATAAATAAAAATTTAATGTCACTAAGGAATATCAATAAATGTAACTTATGAAATCTCAGAAATTTTATAACAGCTTGTCATTCAAATATTCGGTGATTGAATAATAGCATTTTTCTATTAAAAAATTCTTTAATTTTCTTTTAAAGTTGTGCAAATTTTAATTTTATTGCTACCACCCATCCACGTACCGACCTTGGCAAGCACTGATTTCCCTTGCAGATCGACCCGCGCGGCTGTTATTTAGCCTCGAGCATCTTCATTCCTTTGTTTATTTAATAATAACAAAATATCTACGGTACAATGTTGCGATCATCGCAGAAAGTGTTTTCAACGTAGCTGCATAGGCAGTATAGCCATTTACCTTGACCTCGCTTTCCTTTGTGATTGCACCCGTCAGCAGCTCTTAATTTACTGGCTGGCAGCATTTGGATGGCAGCCATGACAGGGAAACGGCCTTTATGACATCCCAATGACGTTCAGAACAAAAGCAGGTTGAAAGACATCGATGCACCTCTTTTCCTATTTTTGGCCGTATGCGTTACGATCTTTGCGCGTTTTAATAATCTGTGCAAAAAGATTTTAAGATTTTTTTATGGTTTTGCGCGGGTCAAGTTCATTCGTTCTTGTTTTTGTCATTTTTATTTGATTCTCTTATAAATTATGTCTTGTTTTTCTTGTGCATTGCACAAAGACATTCCTCAACGTTATTATATTTTATTTCTTTCCAAAATAAAATATAATACCTAACGTCGTTATTAAATATTGTCGTTTTTGACATTGTTGCACCTGCTCGTTTCTATAACAGGGTCTAGATTAGAAAAATCATTTCTTTGTGCATTTTCTCACTTTTTATCAAACACGAATATATTATTATTATTTGCTTTGATTACTTTTATTTAACTTATAAGTGATGTTATATAGCTTATAGACTTAGGAAGTCTATAAGCTATATAACATCACGTTACGACCAATAGGAGCCCAGCAAAAATAAAACAAGTTCATCGATAAAGGATCACAGATCTCAAGTTATGTATCTCCACATATAACACCCGTGTTCATTACTTAATACGACATTTTAGTACAATAATCTTTCTTCGTTTTGCACGTGTTCTTTAAGAGTACGACGCATATTATATTTATTGATAATTATGATTACTTATGATATCGCCCGATCAGTGTGTCAGTCTATCTTTGGCGTAGTTTCATTTTCTCAGCTGTGTTATCGTAGTATTAGATTGAGGACCTCGTGCCTAAATAATAACAGCCGCTCGGGCCTAGGTTGGTCCGTGGATGGGTCAGTGGTAACAGGTAGTCAGTGGCCCGAAAGTCAGATAACCAGTCTTACCCTGTTTTCTTATGACATCAATTGGCTTTAACTGTAGCTTATGTTATGAACTATTTCTTAAATTGGACACCATTTGGAAGAAAAACATTCTTAATCGAACGTTTTTCTGTATAGAATTTGTACTCCATTTTCTTTAGTCATACATTTGCCATAACACTCATTATCGATTCACTGGTTCATCGAACATTAAAAATACACCTAAGAGCATTACACTCTGCCTATCCTTAATACATGAAGCGTAAACATAAACACAAATCAGCCCTGATGTAGAGGATTAAACTGGATTTCTGTATATGGCAACATCGCTGTGACTCAGACGGCCTAAGGCGTCGCCATTTTGGGAGTCGATCATTTGTAATCGATGTTACAGTACTTTATCAATAATGTTACGCTAAAAATGGAAGCAACCATTGTAAAAATGATTTTTAGAAACTGTTGTTCCATATTCAAAATTGGCGCTTGAGTTTTTTTATTTTTCCGGGGAGTGACCATAAATTCTCCGTGAGTTTTTGGTTTACTGCCACATGCATGCAAAAGTAAGATGAAAAAGTTCTGACTTATTCTTTTTGGATCCCTACTTTCGAGTTTTGTAATGCCAGTTCTTTATAATTATCATATGTTTAGCTGTTTTATAAAAATAGAACATATTTAATAGCAAAATATTAAACTAAAATATGTACCAGTTTTTTCTTCGTCAAATAACCTACGAAATTCTCATGACGTTTACATTTTGACAGCTCTAAAAAGGGCGAAGTAAAAGCGATGTACCACTAAAGAGGCCTATAAAATACATAGTACCAACCAGTAGCAAAGGGTAAATTTTCGTAAGAGGTAAGCCGGAGTACATATCTTTACTGTGATTATATTTGTCTATGGAATACTGACTGTGCCAATTTTCAAATGGAATCCGGTAGAAATCGAGTTGTATGGTAACCTTCGCCACTGGTACCAACATAAATTACGTCAATAAGTCGCGACATTGACAAGCAAAATAGCTTCAATAATATAATAAATAGATTAGATAAGAACTCTTGAAATAATAGGTTGAACTCTTATCCAACGAATGAGGCATTGACTTTGAAATTCGTACAATTTATTCTGTGATTTCAAATGCTAGATAAGATTTAATTAGGTGCCTATATCCGCAAGATTTTGGCAAAGACTGTACTATAGACAAATAAAGTACACATAGTACGTCTCATTAAAGATATGTACTCCAGCTTACCTCTTACAAAAATTGATTATTCGCTACTGACTGGAGTACATATTTTTAGTGTGATTATATTATTTGTCTATAGAATACTGACTGTGCCATTTTTCAAAGAGAATTCGGTAGGAATCGAGTTGTATGGAGCCTTCGCCATTGATAGCTAGCCAAAAATGATTACGCGATTCAGATTTACGCAAATCTATTGTTCTTCAACGAGGCTATTATGTTTGAAAACGATCTAACTAAATTTAGCTCAACAATAAGATAAAATCGTAGGTACACGTGCTGATGAAACGTGTATTCTACATCACAGTAGCGAAAGGTTTTTTTTTGAAGAGGTAAACCGGGGTATACGATTGTCTTCAATGTGATTTAATTATTTGTCCATAGACAAAAAATAAAATCGCATAAAATAATAGAACGCGTTTTCAAAGGGAAGCCGGTTGGAATCGAGTTGTATGGTACCTTCGCCACTGACATCAGTAACAAATAAGCATAATCAGCCTATTAATGTTCCCACTGCTGGGACGCAGGCTTCCTCTCTATGAGAGGGAATGGGCTATAATCCACCACGCGGGCCCAGTGCGGGTTGGTAGATGTCACATGTCTTCGAATTTTTGGTTCTAGGACATGCCGGTTTCCTCAAGTAACAAATACACTGAAGAATTTCACCAATGAATCTGAACACTGTCAACACATGTAGACCACGTTCAAGAACTGTGTCATTATTAACATAATATCTCGACTGTAATCTTCGAACGGTTCAAACGTGACTGCTGGACATGAGGTCCTCGGTTCGTTTCCTGGGTCGGGCAAAGTGTTATCAGGTTTTTCCGTCAGGAGTTTCTCAGTAGCAGCCACGGAGTCTAGATTTGTGCCCGGTTGATGGCAATAGGCTCGTCCCCTTATTACATCATCATCATTCTCTTACCCTTATCCGAATTTATTCGTAGTCGGCGCAGCATGTCTTCTTCTTCCATACTTCTCTATTACTCGTCATCTCATCATCTCATCAGACACCTCCTTTCTTGCCATATCATTCTTTACACAGTTCATCCATCGTTTCTTATTACATGGGGCTTAGACATAACTGGCGAAATGTGGGTGTACTATTAGGTACACCTCTGCCTAACCCTACGGGGATTACAGGCGTAATGTGTAGCGGTCTTTGGTTCCTGGTCACAGGCCTCCTCTCTATGAGAGGGATTGACAAGACTATGTCATGTCTTCGTATGTAGTTACTCTTCAATTCTGCGTAGCAGTGGCGAAGGTTCCATACAACTCGATTCCTACCGGCTTCCCTTTCAAAAATGGCACAGTCAGTATTCTATAGACAAATAATATAATCACATTAAAGATATGTACTTCGGCTTACCTCTTACAAAAATTGACCGTTCGCTACTGCTGCGTAGTACTTCTTTGTTTTAATCAATTGGGTCTAGCTATTTATGTACTGGTTGATCTAGCTACGCGTTCTAGTGGTGTAGGAGTTTGTCTCGTAATCTGTCTGCTTTGGCGTCACACGCTATTCTTATGGCATGTACCATTACATTTTAAATTCTATTCAGGATGCATCACTACATCATTTCAGCCAAACTTATACTGTCACTTACGGAATATCTTCAGTGATTGTTCATTATTTTGAGCTCCCGATATTTCGACGCTGTTGCAAGCGCCATGATCGCGGATTGACTGGAGATAGCTGGTGGATGGAAAATAAATTGTTAAGAGCAGACAAATCTGATAAAAATAACAAACATTACGTTATAATGAACAATCACGGAAGATATCTCGTAAGTGACAGTGTAAGTTTAGTTGTAAACCGTGAAAGCTTAAAACAGTGTTTGATCTTTTCAACGAAACTCATCCCAATGTTTACCGCGATTTTGGCGATACAGTCAACTTTACGCGCTTTACTTAGACACGGCACAGCATGTCTTCCTCTTCCATACTTCTCTATTACCTACTCGTCATCTCAGCAGACCCATTTCTAGCCATACTTTCCTTCACATAGTGCATGCGTGTAGAAGGCGATGTATTTAATACAGTGCCTGCGACTTCGCTCGCGTTGTTGTCGGGAATTATCCCACGGAAATGTTTTAAATATAGCTTAGGACACTCGAGGATAATGTAGCTTCCTATTAGAGAAAGCATTTTCGAAATCGGATCAGTAATTTCGAAGATTTCGCCCTAAATCCAAACTTACAAACTTTTCATGTCCTAGAAAAAGTATACGTGTGTATCACAAGATTATTTATCCATAGTAAAAGAACATTTAAATGGTAAATCTCAACGACTCTGCACTGTAGTTGCCATGGCTTGTCCAAAGGTAAAATTAACGTTTCGCTCGCGAAAATTCAGGGAAAAATAAAGAGATGTTCGTATGATTCATTCACTGGTCATCGTTCCCTTGCACTAGCTTCGCAGTTTGCCAACGGGCGCGGTCGTGAGCGCGCGCTCGCTGTAAACTGTTCTAGTAAACAAAGAACATTGTTTCTTCTGTAAATGTGTACGTCAAATCAGGCGGGAAATTTTTATATCCCTATTCTATTTTTTTGAATCTATGGTTTTATTTTATGTTGGCAGTGCGTGTATTTGTTTTTTCGGATTGTTTTTTTTTTAATCTGATGTTGATAAAAACAGGCAGTATTCTTTTTTCTTTTTTAAATCATTCTTCCAAATTTAATTATGGAATTTTAATCTACATGTGTTGTTAGATATTATGTATAATTATGTTGGTAGTGTGTGTAGGTACTTTTTTGAAGTTGTTTTTCGAAGTTTGGTCCCGATTACGGTTTTGGAAAATAATGTGGTGTTTTCGAGTGTGCGTCGCTGAAATTCGTGTTTTCGTTGTTGTGAAATAAAGTTGGGAGTTCGTAAGAAGATATTTTTATATGGTGGCGTAGTTTCTCGATTGAAAAACAAAGCGAGCATGCTTGTTTTTCTCATCGTTTCAGAAAACATCTATTCTGAATAGAAACGAACACGATCCAAGTCTGGATTTGAAATTCGAATTCGAGTGCATTTTGTATGACGCGTGGACTCTGCTCTCATTGTTAAAAAAAAAACTTTTTAAGAATATAAAGTCATTTAATACGCTTTCTAGTTAACAAAAACGTTTTTAAAATTAAATAAAATTCGCCTAAAGAGGTCAATTAACTTTAAATCATTACACAAACAGTTTTTACTTTGCTTTCGTAATCTGTTTTATTTTACATGTAACACAAGTCCGATTATATGACTTATACGCTAAAGTTTAAAGTAAATAATCGCTCGTTTTGAAATGAGACGTAAGGTTAATTTAATTCAATAGAAGTTCGTAATATGTTATTATTGTTCTTTTGTGGGCACATAATCGATAGTTACTTATTATGTATTATTCACGCTAAGCCTTTATCGAGGTAAGCAGCTTACCTCGATAAAGGCTTAGAGGGTAAAACGTTTCGACATGACAGAATGTTATAAAATAATTTTTATTCTACCCGCGAAAAATACTTTTAAGTAACATTATTTTCATAACTATATTGACTGATCAACTGATTTATAGTAATGTAAACTTTACTGTTATAAATCGTATGTATAGCTAAATCTGTAAAAATACCAAAAGAAATCCAACAGTAACATTATAAAAGTCAATTGAAAGCAGACGTCCTAAATTTAAAATTTAAATTAAGTTTGGAATTCTAGAATTTGGAATTTGGAATACAACTTTTGACATTAACTGAACTGTCAAAAATACTAATGAGGTTAGATAACTTTTGGAGTAGCGAACCTTATTTAAAAGTATGTGTTGTGTACATTTAAGGTTCAACGCCTACAGGCAACTATTTTTAATAAGAAAATGGAGGTCAGTCATCTAAATATATTTTTTTTATATCCAAAGAAATTTTTTCATCCAAAATATGTTATTATTTAGGTATATAAAAAATCACAAAATATTGAACCGAGGTTTTGAGTGGATCTATTTTCTAAATTGCAAAATAAGCCTTTTTGAAAGTATTTGTCTCCAAAAAATACACACTACCAACATAACAACTTTTCTGCGTTACAAACAAATACTGCCAACATTATAGACCTATTTAATTTAAATATGGAAATTAAGAATTCATTGGTTGTTTGCACTTATAGCTAATTACCTGACTATCAGTTTCTTACACCCTAGTGAGAAATATTACTGAAAACTTCTTCGTAATTACGAAATTACCTTAAAAAAGACTGCTGCAACAAAACTGTAATTCTGATTATAGAAAAAAAAACTAAAAGTGTACAAGTGAAGTGTTCTGGCGTATAGCCAGCGAAAAACTGAACACGTTTCTCTCTAACCAAGTGATGATGTGCTTAATAATCATGTCTACCACACTAACGAACAGTGCGAGAAAGTGACATCTGTCAAAATGTCGGACAAAAGAAGAAAGAAGACCAGAAATTTTATTAATAAAAAGACTATTTAGCTAGTAAATAAATAAACTTTCAATAACTGATCTCAAAAGTGCTCAATTTTAAGTTATAATCATGATTTCTTTGAAGAAATTGTACGGAGACGAGTTGTTGAGACTCGCTCTAGTCCTAAGCCTGCTAAAGGTGGACCCCAATGATTACCTGGAAAGGGAGACCCAGCAAATGATAGCTGGGCTCCACATTTCAAACGGATCTGACTGGGCCTTAGAACAAGAAGCTAGAACGCTCATCAGACCACGATTCGTCCATCCAAAATCGTTAGACAACATACTGATTAATTACGAGCGCCAGTTGTTCGAGGAGCTGAACTCCCTCGGACGATATGGTAATCACGATTTAGAATATAATGAGCGGATATGGAATAACAGAGCGCCAATACTTCATACATATTTAGTAAATAACGTGGCGACCGACACAGTAGCTCCGGCGCTAGCGCAGGCGACGGTCCCCGAAAATGCTGAACAAGACTCTGTCTCAGCCGATGACAACGTAGCCCAGGAAGTCAAAGTTTCTGATGAAGAAGAAGAAACGACGAGCAATGAAGAACGCCCGGACGCTGTTGTCACTCTTTCTGCTGATTTTTTTCACAACAGAACTGAAGAAGACATATTTGCTGAAATAGCTTCAAGATCCTTTGACGTAAACGAACTACTTGTACCACCTTCCGATATGCAGATCAAGAAGGAAAACGAAGACTTTGAGGTCAGAGTCAAGAAGGAGGAAGAAGATGATGATGATTTATATAGCGACAACGCAATAGACTACATGCCATACTTCAATCCGAAGACTGAGATGGATTTAGGCGAATCCAATTCAGTATTTCAACAAAACTTGGCTGATCTACAAGAGTTTGGCGAAGTAGACGAAGCTAAAGAACTAAAGCATGATCTGGAGTATCTAGACGTGAAACAGCGGCAGGAGAATCTAGAACAATACTTGATGGAGAACACTCCATTGGATTCTGAAGTCTATGAGCTGGCTCCGATGTTCGAAGAGGAGTTAGTGCTAAACGTGAAGCGGGAACGGGCTAGTACTAGCTTTACTGCTAGTTCGAGTGGTGTTAGTGATATGGATGCTTCCAGCGATGGTGTGGATGTGAAGATCGAGCCTGATGAAGGGCATCACACAGGCGATGAGCTGACTCAAGAGGTGAGTTGTTAATCCTTTGTTTTTTCATGTAGTATTCTCATTTCTAGTTACGGAATATTTGACGTGATTACTTTGTAGGTTTAAACAACAATTCACACTACATTGAAATTTCAGTACGGTTGAAAGTGTGTAACTGTAACATAAACTTATAGACCTTGTTGTTTTGTACTGTGCAAGTGACTTTCAACCTTAGCTAGTGGCCATAGGGAATATATTATCTTCGTCGAGACTAGTATATAAATGTCTCTTATTGTTATCACTAGCAGTATGGACACCTAAAAGAACACTTCAATAAAACACATTGTTGGATTTTTTACTTTTGGTTCAGCACTGAGAGTTCAAATTCGAACTGCAATGTATTGATATCGCTTAGAAGCCTTATTTACCGGTAGGCTTATGGAAAAGGCTAATGGTAGGACCATAGACAACTGGTTTAATACGATACATAGAAACTACACTGGTGTCAAAAACAGCGCATTAAACATTGCTAGCATCATTAATGCACTTGGGGGTCGTCCATTAATCACGTGAGGCTCGAAAGGGGGGAAGGGGTTCGGAAAAAATTACGAAATATCACTAGGTGGGACGGGGGTGTAGTGAGATATAACGTGTATTTATTGAACGCGCTTTATTTTTTCTAAACCGAAAAACGGTGCGTGAACTTTGATATTTTTATCACGGTGCTTAATTTTCCAGAATTAAATTAGTTTATACCTGTTAACCTGTATTTTAAAAAGATTATATTATTCTGAATCAAAAAATACACGTGATTTTGGATAGGAGATTTTGGGGAGGGGTAGTCTAAAACTCACCACGTATCAGGGAGGGAGGGTAAAAAGTTGTTAAAAAACATCACGTGATTAATGGACGACCCCTTGTATGTAAATACTGAGTGAAAATATTTAGCGAACTGTCAATGTACGTCGCAGTCACGTACAAGAAGCCAATAGGTTCAAAGTACGGTTGTAATGAATAAGGTTACTGATTTTAAAGTATTCGAAGTAAATGCGTTGATAGACGGGCTGTCAACGATTTTCTTTTTTTTTTTTTTGTTTATGCGCATTTTTCGAAGGTGTAAAAGTTATTTTTATAATTTTTCCGTCTTCCATATTTAAGGATAAAATAAATAAATGCAAATTCTGTTTTTGAACATGTGTAAAGTAAAAAAAGTAACTTTCGTTTTTAAAACACATTTTGTTTTTCTGTCATGGTGACATTCGGTTAGCTGTCAAGTGTGACACTGTTTTGACGTTCGTAAATAATAATAGCATGATAAAATAAACTTGTAAAAAGTCGTACAGGAGTGGTATACCCGATAAAAAAAACGGCCTTTTCACTTAAAGTAATAATTAATCCCTACTTTCAATAAATATTATTAATTTCAAATTATTGACCGACTTCAAAAAAGGAAGAGGTTAAGCATTCCACATTCGGCAAGTAATATTTTCATTGGCCATGTTTACACGTCACAAGCAAAGACGCGACTAGAGACCAGTCTTAAAAAATAAATTTTAAAAATATTTATGTACCGCAGTGACATACGAAGCTAATTATAATTGTAAATACGAATTTACATGAAACACGTACTGCGGTCGCATTTATAAACGTTTACGTGGCTGAAGTATTTATTTCGTTTTCAACATTTTCTTGACGTAAATCGAAAAATAGGAATCGCTTACAGTCGTCTTGCAGTTATTTTACATCAGACAGCATTAAAAAATCAACCTTCTGTGCTCGTGCATAAAGATAAGATTTGACAGTGATGTGAATTCAGAGGTAAAGTAGTTATTCGGACCATCACATCGCGCCGGCCAGTGGGTTTGCGTCATGGGATATACCACCTAACGCTAGGCCCTCGACTATACCGCAGGGAAACAAGACTTGCTCGCTGTCACTTACCGTGAGCATACATCGGCCATTTTTATTTGTAATCAACCCAGCCAATATTATAGTCTTCATATCGTAAAGCAGTAGTTAGAGATTCATTTAATGCCGACCATCAGCATCTCCACTGGAGCTTGACACTCAAACAGTAGGTAACTAAGATATGGTCGTAATTAAATCACTATGAAAGTGACAAGCGCTGTCATCCGCTGTCACCGGGCCTGACGGGTTCTTTTACCTCTGACAGTTACAGTACAACAGTAACCTTCTTGTCAAAAAAATAAAGATCACAATAATTTTGACAGACTTATTACCTAACCTAGCCTAATAACGACCTTATTACTACGAGTCTAAAGATTGCTGTGATTTTGACAGCGATTCCAGAGTCGGAGGTAAAATAACTGTAGAAATACTGTACAATGGTTCCTTGTCTATGGCCAATGACGACTTAACTTTGACATCGGATAGGCCATGTCAGTCAAATGTCATGTTCATGTCATACAAAGGACATTACATTCTAGACACTCTTCCCTGTGTAAACATTTTCGCGTGACGATGAGGACACTCTAACAACTTAAATCGTTGATAAATCCTTTTTGTAAATATGTCATTATTTCTCATCTTCACACCTCCACTACAAAAACTGTTTGACATTAGCTCAAAGAATAACATTTGGCTTAAGAGGTCATTCAACTTAGCAAATTATGATAATTTGCACTGGCAAATTCTTATCTGTTGCCGTAGAAGTGTAATCTTTGTTTATTATTGAGACCTTGACAGTGTTGTCGAAAGAGGTCAACAGCCTTTTTGGGTCGTTGGAATCAATCTATAATTCTTATTTTAAATTTATGGTTTCGTTGCTAGGTTCAAAGCTTTACTCTCTTGGTGCTTGGCCCTAGTCTAAACAAAACGCAGCCATCTTGTTTTTTCAATACAATTTCCACAGATTTTTACTAGAAGCGCCCTCCTGTCAATGTCAAGCAAATGCCAAAAGAAACATGTACTATGTCGTAGCGTAGAAAACATTGAAAAGAACACTGCAATTGCTATGTCGCATATATATGTTGTTAGAAAGGGTACTGTAATTTTGTTAAAACAATAACGTCAATTACAATGGCGGTTTCAAAATCTCACACACAGAATTTGACATCGCTGTCAAAAAGCTGTCATTATGTGTGAGAACTTCGTGTGTGTGTTTTGTAACCGCCTGCGACTAAATTCGCTGCGTGTGTAGTTGTGTAGGTACTTAGCATAAAAAGGGACGATATCTCTCGTATGTTTGTCATTACTCTGAGCATATTTACGTAATGTTATTACGTCATATAATTATCTGTCTAGCCGTTACTAAAGTGAATACCAGTATTGTATATGGAGCGACTGCCTCTCTGACCCACAACCCTGTCAGTGGGTAATGGACGATACCCCTTGGTAAGACTGGTTGTCAGACTTTCGGGCTACTGGTCAAAGATCTACAAATGACAGCCGGGACCAACGGATTTACGTGCTTTCCGAGGCACGGAGGAAACTCGGTATGTAATGGGTGGTCATCCATCCACCGACCAACCTCGGCAAATGTAGCTTACGAGTCCCAAAAGATTCTTGCAGAACTATTTTGGCTGAAATAGCAACAAGCACTGATCACCAATATTTTTATTTTTCTAGTAAGTTTGTTGAAGAAGAGGTTGTAAGAACTCTTTTTTTCATAGCCTATATTGTGTTCCACTGCTGGTCAAAGACCTCGTATTCCTCCCTCCAAACCTCTCTGTTTTGTGCAATCTGGCCACGCTTGCCCCGCGAACATGATCAGATCGTTACACCACCTTCGCCGCGGTCGACCTCGTCGGCGATGTCCACCGTCAGGCGTCCAGTGTTCCGTGTGCTTCCGTGCGACGTGACCGGCCCACTTCCACTTCAGCTTGGCTGTTTTAACTCCAAAACAGCTACTTCAGTTATAGATCGCAGTGCGGTGTTTCACGCGATCTGATCGCTTGGCATCCATTATGTTCAGTATGATTATTAGCATTAGCAGCAGCCTATAATGTTCCCACTGCTGGGACACAGGCCTCCTCTCTATGAGAGGGAATGGGCTATAATCCACCACGCGGGCCCAGTGCGGGTTAGTAGATGTCACATGTCTTCGAATTTTAGGTTCTAGGACATGCCGGTTTCCTTCACCGTTTTGAGAGCAGTGTTGATGAAATAAATTACACTAAAGTAATGCGCCTGCCTGGGTTCGAACCCCCGACTTACTGCTCGTAAGTCGGGGGCGCCACCACTGGGCCAACGCTGCTCTCAGATTGTGGTAGTGGTTAGTATGATTACTTGAAGTTTATAAAATAAAAGTTCGCTCAGCCTAAAAAATCAAGTTCAGAATAATAGAATATTTTACTATCTAAGTACTGACATTCCGTGGGAATAAAACCAATGCTTGTATAATATTTCGCGGTTTTGTGATAAACGATAAATATTTTTATCTATGCTTATCTGCGACCAACCAGCCCTCGAAATCAGGCCTATTTGTTACCAAACTATCGATTGTACATCATTTTGATGGTAAAATACATATGACGTAATATTTTTACAGTCAGTCCGAAACCCGAAAGTCTGACAACCAGTCTTAAATACCAAGGGTTTATCGTATTACCCTAAGAACCACCCATTTCATACCGAGTTTCCTCCGTGCCTCGGAAAGCACGTTAAGCCGGCTGTCATTTGTAGATCTTTGACAGTCGTTACAGGTAGTCAGTGGCCCGAAAGTCTGACAACCATTCTTACCAAGGGGTATCGTATTACTCAGTTACTAACTGGGTCGTGGAATTCAGATAGGCAGTCCCTCCATGTAAAGTTATTCAGCTGCATCCGGTTAGACTGGAAGCCGACCCAACATAGTTTGGAAAAGGCTAGGCAGATGATGATCAAAAACGTTAAACACCGGAAAATCTCCAAAATCAGTCGTATTTTAATTGGTAAAACGCTTACAACACGCAAATCTTTTAGTTAGTTGTGTTGTTAGATCGTTACTCTGAGGTAAACAACCTGTGGTGTCAATGAACCTGTCGGCTAAGTCGCAGATTTGAGTCTTTAATTCGAAATTACACGGTTAACGCCTCTGCGGCAGTGGCGAAGGTTCCATACAACTCGATTCCTACCGGATTCCCTTTGAAAATTGGCACAGTCAGTTTTCTATAGACAAATATATGATCAACACATTAAAGATATGTACAAAAATTGGAAAGAGATTTCGTAGATAATTTTGGAGGTTTAAGTGTTTACTTTGCCCCTCATAGAGAAGAGGCCTGTGTCCCAGCAGTGGGAATATTATAGCCCAATTTTGCATGTTATAATTATTAACGCGCACACATTTTCTTATTGCGAATGTTTCCAACGAAATTGATCTAAGGATTTTTTTATTTCGTGGTCTACCGTAGCGTATTCTCCTTAAGAGCGTTAACGTCTTACGGCATTTCATACAAACTTTCAAATGATATTTTTTCGAAATGACTGAACCGATTTTAATGAAACTTCGTACGCATAAGCAGGATACATAAGTCTAAAAATTGACAGGGACCATTTTCTTTTTTTGATCTGTCATTTTGTCGATTCTTCCATCGACAAACCCGTGCAAGTTAGGCATTAACTACACGATAAAGAAAGACCATTATAGCTAAAATGTATTGATTTGTACCTGCAGTGTCAGTGTTAGCAAGGTTATGAAAGTGGGTCGATGTCAATGCAGTGAACAGCTGTTTAAAGCCATAGACACGAACCTCCCATTTATGGTACGAGTAACACTAGCTTATGCCAGCGGCGTCGCTCGCGTTAACGTCGGTAGCTGTCCCACGGTATTATACTACCGGGGTAAAAAGTATCCTTGTTTCTCCAGGTTATCAACTATCTATGTGCCAAATTTCATTCAAACCTGTTCAGTAGTTTTCGCGTGAAAGAGTAACAAGCATCCGTCCATTTATCCATCCTCACAAACTTTTGCATTTATAATATTAGTAAGACAAGCCTAGTGCGAGTCCCCAGGGGCTTACAATGTTTACATATTTTGGGAGTAGGTATTCATTACCCCTAATTGCTATTAGGATCTCTTATCTCCTTTTTTTTTTTGTTTTGTTTTGTTTTAACATTTTTATTGTATAAATTTAAGATTTTTAATTTTTTTTTTTGTTCTTGTTGTGTGCACTTGTGGCATGGGCCAAATAAATATGTTTTCTTTCTTTCTTTCTTTCTTTCTATATTGAATATGGATTGAATAAATTAAATAATATCTTCAGCCTAATTCAGTCCAGTCCTTGTAAGGAAGCAGTGAAAAACGAGTATAATAATCTAATAGTGAAAACAAAATCATCGAACGACACTATCTCATTTCAAAGGTTCGAAATTAGAATTTCTAAACGTAAGATGGCGTAAACCGTTACAGACTATTTTGAAATTCGAATGTGTTTCGTTTCTTTTTTGTAAAATTTTATTGAAATTATGGAATATTAATTGCTTTTGTCGTTCTTTTGTCTTCACTACATAGTATAAAACAAAGTCGCTTCCCGCTGTCTGTCTGTCCCTATGTATGCTTAGATCTTTAAAACTACGCAACGGATTTTGATGCGGTTTTTTTTAATAGAGTGATTCAAGAGGAAGCTTTATATATATTGCACCCGTGCGAAGCCGGGGCGGGTCGCTAGTATTTATTTATAACGAACACACGAAACACCAAATAAAGGAAAATACATAAAACTAGAAGAGTACAAAGATACTTTGTCATTCAATTGTTTTGTTAGTTATTATCGTAGCAGATTTTATCTGTCTTTTATCTAGACTCAATTTAAATATAATAAGCCTAAGTCCAGAGTCTAAATTCTAAAATAAATATTGCATCATAATTACAAAGAAAATTATAGACAAAATAATATAAGGTCACATAGATAACTATTTCTGGTGGGACTTAACCGATTTTTTTTTTAAATGAAAAACGGTAAAGTCCCATCACTTGGCAACATAGGTAGTGTTGCCAATTTAAAAAGGCCATTCGGGCCTGTCCTTATGTCAAATTTAGATGTATGGCAAACCTAATCAGCATACTCTGTTCTTCCTTTCTCTTTCGTGTGGTTAGTGCCTAACCTGGTATCAGAGTTTTTATCACCGCTCATTGGCCTCTGACTTGGCTTTACATGCCGTCGAGACAAATCTCTCCGTCTTGCGTTTCCTCACGGTGTTTTCCCTCACCGAAGGGCGTGCCTTCGGTTTGACAGACTTGGCAGCTTGCAGTCCAACGGTTGCACCACTAGGCTATCACAACGCTACCACTACGCTGTCACCACGCTAACATTACGCTATCACTACGCTTATTCTGTTAATATACTGATTAGGGGTAGGTTAGATTATTACGACCTTTTAACTGTCCCACTTCTGGGCAAAGGCCTCTTCTCATACAGAGGAGTGAGCTGTGATGGCCGCGCTTGCTCACTGCGTGTTGGCGATTTAGGCTTTGATTTATTTATTTACACGGGGTCGAATTGCGAAAACGTTTACCACGTATTCAGTACATTATTCTGAGCCCCCTACCAGTAGCGAAGGGTCAATTTTTGTAAAAGGTAAGCCGGAGTACATATCTTTAATGTGATTATATTATTTGTCTATAGAATACTGACTGTGCCATTTTTCAAAGGGAAGCCGGTAGGAATCGGGTTCTATGGAACCTTCGCCACTGCCCCCTACATTGAAAATTTTACATACGTTTTGACTGTGTAGGTATTGCACTTTTGTAGAAAACAGCGTTTTTTTTTAAATAACCGATGAAAAATTTCTATGTGGAAGTGGGGGGGAGCTCAGAATGATGTACTGGATACGTGGTAACCGTTTTCGCGTCGGTGTACCTTCCACCCTGCATAGCTACCTGTCAACAAAACTTATACAGTCACTTACAGGATATCTTCCGTGATTGTTCATTATTTTGAGCTCCCGATATTTCGGCGCTGTTGCAAGCGCCATGATCGCGAGTTGACTGGAGAATGCGGGTAGATCGAAAAAAAAAAATCACGGAAGATATTCCGTAAGTGACAGTATAAGTTTAGTTGTAAACCGTGAAAGAGTAAAACAGTATCTGTCAACGGTTTGTTTACAGAATCAAATCGAGTAGTCTGCACTATTGTAGAACGTACATGATAGAAACACGTGTCTATGTATAATGTATAATTATCTAGATACTATGTGTTGTAATAAAGTTCCTAATAGCCGGCAACTATGTTCGAGGGATCGTGGCTCAATAACAACCGTGACACAGGGTCGATCTTCAAGGTTAAGCAACGGTTGGCGAGGTCGGACTGTGGATGGGTGATCATCGATTTAATTATAAATGTCACCGTATTACCGCTTTTCACGCTTGTTATTTGCTAGATGTAATGTTATTGATATTTTAGAAGTCAATTTAGATTATTAGTAGATTTATTAATCAAAAAGCACGATAATTAGGGTATTAATAAAATACAGGTACCTCAAAAGATAATACATTGTCTTAGTCCAAAAATACATAAAAAAACATTAACACGTGTTTGGCTTCCTAACTCGGAAACTACTGGACCGATTTCGATGAAATTTTGACACAAAGAAGTTAATGTTTTTTTTATTATTTTCTGGTGATGTTTAACCAAAGGGGGTAAGCAGTCGTTGTGGTTTATGAATGTACTTATTTAAGAGTAAATAATTGATTTTGAAAACTTGCCAATTTCAGTCGTGTGTATTTGAAATTGAAAGTGATGTAGTACCCACGTGTAGTTTTAATAATAGATTCGTTATGTACTCTTATGTACTTAAGATCTTATTGTATATAAGAGTTTTAGATAGGAGACATGTGTTCAGTTGCGTCGTATTTTATTTATTTTAAAATATTGTTGAGCTTGATAGAAAGGTGAAATTAAATGTGAAGAAAATAGTGATTTCATTCTTTCCCTAATGTGAGTTTTACTCGCAAAAGTGTAGTATTTTTCTGGGTAAGTATTTTAAGTTGTTATTTAAATTGCCTCTATGACTATTAGTTCATTAGGAGCTCGTGGCTAAATAATAACAGCCGCTCGGGTCAATCCTTGGTTAAGCCGTGCTTGCCTAGGTTGGTCTGTGGATGGCCACCCATTACATACCGAGTTTCTTCGGTGCCTCGGAAAGCACGTTAAGCCGTTGGTCCCGGCTGTCATTTGTAGATCTTTGACAGTCGTTAGGTAGTCAGTGGCCCAGAAAGTATGACAACCAGTCTTACCAAGGGGTATCGTATTACCCAGTACTAACTGGGTTGTGGAGGTCAGATAGGCAGTCGCTCCATGTAAAATACTGGTATTCAGCTGCATCCGGTTAGACTGGAAGCCGACCCCAATATAGTTGGGAAAAGGCTAGGCAGATAAGGACATTGTTGGGCGTGTATACATCGTTCGCCTAAGAACCAACAGAGACGTGAATTTAATTTCTGTGTTCTAAATAACGCATTTATTCGATTGAAACTAAATTAAAATCTCAGCACAGTTCTGAGAATTGTAAAAAAAAACCAAAACACTCTCGGTATTTGAGGTTATAATTGGGCCAATAGAAACGTCATAATTGCGAGTGACAAAATAACGAGACTGTCTTTATGACATTACTATCAAATGTCAGTGTCATCTGTCAACTGTCAGTGTCGATGTTGCTAGTTTATTCAATTCAATAAAAAAAAAAAAATGGCACACGCACCGGGGTATAAGACAGAAGGACGTAAATTACTTTTAAAATGGTTTCGAAATTATGAAGTGTCCGTTCTATTGTAGATAATAATTGTAATGTAAATTATAAAAGGAACTAGTAATTATTGTACAGGTTTCTTACGTATTGATGCATAGGCCATTTTTTACAGTGTCCTTTAAATCTCTAATCAGTACATCTGTTATCATACAAGAGGAAGTCTGAACGTGGCGCCGGTGACTAAAAAGTTGTGTGGTAATCGGTTGTCGTGGTATGGGCATGTGATGCGGAGGAATGAGGAAAATGTTGTGAGGAAAGTTTTGTTATGGTATACGAGTAGAGGAAGACCAAAGAAACGATGGATGGACTGTGTAAAGAAAGATATAGCAAGAACGGAGGTGTCTGATGAGATGACCAGTAATAGAGAAGATGGAAGAAGAAGACATACTACGCCGACCCCAAATGAATTGGGATAAGGGCAAGAGAATGATGATGATGAGTACATCTGTTATCAATTGAGCATCATAACACTACAGAACACTGTATTCTCTTTTGTTCTGTAAAAAGTTATTTTACTCTTTATTTTTAAATTATCTTCATAACATCACGCTTGTCATACACAAAAGCTAAGGCAGAGGTACACCCACATCTCGGGGGTCGTCCATTAATCACGTGATGTTTTTTAGCAAATTTTTAACCCCCACCTCCCCCATGGTGATTCGTGGTGAAGTTTTAGACTACCCCTCCCTCCTCCCACCCAAAATCACGTGTATTTTTTTTGGTACAAAGTATCTTAAAAAAAAACAGAATATTATCTTTAAATACAGGTTAACAGGTATAATCTAATTTAATTCTGGAAAAATAAGCACCGTGATAAAAATGTCAAGGTCACGCACCGTTTTTCGGTTTAGAAATAGCGCGTTCAAAGAAAAAATAAATACACGTGATATCTCACTACACCTGCCCCTCCCCCTAGTGATATTTCGTGATTTTTTTCCGAACCCCCCTCCCCCCTTTTCCAGCCTCACGTGATTAATGGACGACCCCTCGCTAGTTATGTTTAAGTTTTTTTGTTTTATTTTAGTTCTTTATTCATTGTTAAAAAAAAAATTTTTTTTTTTTTTGTTTTGAACAAAATTTATGGTTTTTTTTTTTTAAAAGGCTTGGCAGATGACGATGGTTTATTTTTAAAACATTTATTGAAAACACAGATACATCCAGTTATAAGTGCGTTCAAGTAAAGTAATATTGTCTCAGGTCTCAGACGTTTTCATTTTACGTCGAAAATTCAAATATCCACAAAAAATGTTGACTTCAAAGCGATCTCCTTAAATATTAAAACTAAAAGACATTCACGTTTCACCTTATCCATGTCCCTCAAAATCGGTTATCGAACTCGGGGGTAGAGTTTCAACCCCTTGAGGTTTACGACCCGGGGTTGAGACGAGGAAACAAAGACCAGGGGGCATTGGCTGGGTTCTCCAGACGGCTGGCTTGTCGGGGTCGTCGAAAAGTGCATGCACACGTATTTTAGGTTGAAAGTGGGAGGTGGGGGGGGGGGGATGATTGTTTTGGGGTTATTAAAGACACGGTTTCACTTGGAGGGAAAGTACTCTAAATACTAGAGATAGAAAATTTTACTCAAAGGAAACATTATTTTATTTTTAAAAAGAAATAAATTTGCATTTAAAGATTTTCGAAAATTCGCTTGCCACATTCGGGAAACCGGCTAAATTCCAAAAAACAACACCCTGTACTTTTATGATGGCATCAATCGATAGGGTCAATCTTAAGGATCAAATCTCTCTGACAAACATGATGAATTAATTAAATGAAAACGATGAAACTTAACACACAACACTGCCCGACCTGGGAATCGAACCCAGGATCTTATGCTCAGCAGTCGCGCTTACAACCACTAGACCATCGAGGCAGTCAATGTGTGGTGTGTACCAGTAGCGAAGGGTCAATTTTTGTAAAAGGTAAGCCGGAGTACATATCTTTAATGTGATTATATTATTTGTCTATAGAATACTGACTGTGCCATTTTTCAAAGGGAAGCCGGTAGGAATCGAGTTGTATGGAACCTTCGCCACTGGTGTGTATGTGTTTAATAAAATCGTTTGTTATCATAAAATGCCATCTCAGCTATTAAATTAGAACTTCCTGTCAAAATTACCAGTCATACGGGTGAAATCAAATATGGCGTCTTTTTATCGAGACAATCAAAGTTATTTATTTTTGTAAGTAGCTACGTAAGCACGGCGTCTAAGCAAGTTGTACAAAACCAGTTTATGCGAATCTTTCGTTGTACAGGAAATCTAAGGGGTGTAAATAGACCCTTAACATAAACGAAAGACACTTGTTCTCCCCGTCATTGCGATCATTTTTTTGTTCTAAACCATACCTGGGAACCTTCTAGTTACGGAGATATTGGGGTCAAAGTTCCAACTAACTGGACTAACTGGACCCTATTACTAAGACTCCGCTGTCCGTCCGTCTGTCAGCGGGCTGTATCTCATGATCCGTAATAAGTAGACAGTTGAAATTTTCACAGAACGTGTAGGTATTACTGTTGCAAATAATAAAAATAAATTAAAAATCAAAGAGGCTCCCCTATTACAATGGTACGGAACCCTTCATGCGAGACTTCGACTCGCACTTGGCCGGTTTTTTCCGAATGGGAAATTTTAATAAAAGAAGATAAAATATTTTAATTGTAAGAATCATAATTATAAAGTTTTGTTTCATATTATTATGCGAAATCTAAGAAGATACGAAATTACAGACGTATTCTGTTCTTTATTAAAAATATCTCCTCTTTTTTTAACTCTGTCATAAAGATCGAGAAGCACTGAATCAGCTGATTATTATAAATAACAAAAGCGTTTGTATATGCAGTATATGATGAATCATAAGTGTTACGTACTTGTGTCGTAAAATGTTAAAATGTTGAGTAATACCCATGTTGGCACCGCGTTGCCATAACAAAAGACGCTTCGAAGGTTGATTTGTACAAGAATAAAAAAAAAATTGTCTATGGTGACACCTTTTTACCGCCAACTAGATTTTGCCCGCGCGAACGCTCGCGTTACGGTAGAAAATTATCCCACGTGAACCCCCAGTTATTGAAAGAAAGAAAGAAAACATATTTATTTGGCCACAAGTGCACACATCAAGCACAAAAAAAGTATTAAAAAATTAAAAATCTTAAATTTATACAATAAAAATGTTAAAAAAAAAAAGGAGATAATATTGTGTGTGTCACCGGCTGCGCCAAATAGGCCCAGTTCAGCAAACTGCCGAGCAGATAGTGTCCGATGCTGGTTTTCAACTGGACCTGAGATGGTGATGTGACGGACATAAAACAGCATATATTGCGTAAGACACTCGGGGATAATGTACCTTCCCATTAGTGAAAGAATTCTCGGAATTGGATCAGTAGTTTCGAAGATTAACCTCTACATACAAACTGTACCTTTATATAACAGTATAGAACCGTAAAACAATTAAAAATATTTACTGTATTTATTTTGGTTAAATAAGAAAGACCAAAGAACATACAGAGTTTCCTCCGTGCCTCGGAAAGCACGTTAAGCCGTTGGTCCCGGCTGTCATCTGTAGATCTTTGACAGTCGTTACAAGTAGTCAGTGGCCTAAAAAGTCTGACAACCAGTCTTACCAAGGGGTATCGTATTACCCAGTACTAACTGGGTTGTGGAGGTCAGAAAGGCACGCACATCCATGTAAAATACTGGTATTCGGCTGCATCCGGTTGGACTGGAAGCCGACCCCAACATAGTTGGGAAAAGGCTAGGCAGATGATGAAGACCAAAGAAAAGGGAAGGACCAAAGGAAGGACAAAATGGATGGATTGTGTGAGCAATGATATGAAAGTTAAAGGAGTAAATGATAGAGGAGAATGGATGAAAAAAACGTGTTGCGGCTACTCCAAACTATGGTACCTATAATAATATACTTCGCCTGGTATCCTCTTCCCGTGACAGCTGGGTCACGTGACTGGCCCAAGAATACGTCATCAGTTGCGATGCTATCGGTGTGTTGCCACGGTGTGTGATTGAATTACCCGAGCGAAATGCATTTTTTAACTTAACAAAGCAATTATGGACTAATAATTCAATATTTAAATTACTTTAAAACTAAATAGATGAATCACACTAGTTACTAAATAGTTAAGCTAGTTAGTAATTTATTTTATTTTCGTTCACTAAATGAGAGTCCCTAAATTTACTGAAGAGGACAATCAATGGTAACACTTATCGTGACGTAGTCTTGGGCCATCGTGGGAAGATAATACCTGGCGAAGTATATTATTAATGGGGTAAGCAGATGATGATGGCGTATGAGACATTCGAGGTAGTGCCACGCGGGCCTGTTGACGGTGAGTAATAGGTTAGCTCGCCGTCCGCCCGTCTTATGACGACAGGCCGTGTCGACGGCGCGTTCGTGTTCCACGCGCACCTTAAAGAGATGTCAGCAACCAGGAAGGGGTCCGCAAGGGCCGATGCCTGCCAGGGCTGCGGTACTGTTCGAAAGAGATACCGCGGCCCTGGAACACAAAGGGCAAAGAAGGAACATGGATGGGTTTTAGTCAGTACAAGTCTGACACTCCTTTCCGCTCCGCCCAGAGAGAGGTCATTTGATGATTTCCCACCCGAAGGACAGGAAGATGATGAAGTATGGCCACTAAATACTTAGAAATGACGCATTTATCAAAATAAAAAGCTTAAATTCGTTGTAAAATAGGTGTGTCAATGTTTTTTGGCTGTATCTGCAATGTGGTTTTCCAACGAACACGCCACTGGCAAAAAAAACGTGTAAAAGAGACAACACGCTTTTACTACTAAAATAATTATGTGACGCACAATGCTAGAAAGAGATAAACGACTTTTACTACGAATTACGTCATCGTATGTCTGTGGGCTGATTCAACACGTATGTCACCGCACCTGTAGTCAACGTAGGGTTATGCAGAGGTGTACTAAGTACCCCCACATTTCAGAATCGGAATCATTTATTTATTAAACATAGGTAATAAACATTAAGGATCTTATAAATAGTCTAGTAGTAAGGCTCTTGCTATGTTTTGTCGTTACTGACATACAAATTAGAAAAAGCCAAATAAAATTACAAATAAAATGTCAACTGAAATAAAAGATTAGAAATGTAACATGACAATTAAAAAAAAAAGTCTTAAATAAGAAATGTCAATAAAAATGTTACAAATAATAAAATGCCAATAAAATTAAAAATTATAAAATTTTTCGCTAAATTTCGCCATTTATTACAGTTGTTTCATACGGTGACTTTTCAATTCAATTCAATTTAAATATTTTATTTCATATCAAAAATCCATTTTTAATTGATTTCAAACCGTAACGGCAATGTAACTAATTTCTTCTAGAGTCAATTTTGTTTTTCTCGTAGACATTGGCGGTAGATACGTAATATATTTTCGTAGATGAACTAAGAGACAGATGTTATTCATTTACATCTCCTACGACTAGAAAAATACAGTTACACAAGGATAATTTCAAAATTTATTAACTTTCTTAGCAATTTATTTCTTATTCTTTTTTTCTTTCTTTACTGATATTCAATCTATTTAGATTGAATATCAGTAAACTCTTAAAATAAAACCTGCCAAAATTGACCACGTCTAAAAATTAATTAAATGTCTTGTTGACAAGCCCTGTCATAGACACAAATGACGTTTCAGTTTTCCTTTTTTTTTTGGCGTGGCACTACATGCGATGTGCCACGTATGTTTTATAAGTGAATCACTCTGATCAGTTAGAAGATAACTACTGAATGCAAGAAACATAAAATTATTCAATATTATAATTTATAACACCTAAGAGAAACCGACACAATAATTTTGCATATTTTTTTATTATAAACCATTCATTTATCACTAAATTCTTATTTATTTATGTTTTTTATTTAAATTATCATATACCATGTCTTATTAATATTCTTTTAAATGATAAATGAGTTCTTTATGTTGAAATTAATGGTTATGAATTCACAACTATTTTTTAACGTAGGCAGTAGTTTTAAATAATGCTACAGAGGTCTTATGGAAAAAATGTTAGTAGTAAAAGGCAACTGTTTCTGCAAAACTTGCAAACAGTTTTGGCATAATCTATATCTACAGGATGTAAACAGACCCTTCACGGAGCCGTCAACCAAGCATTCTGTACATCAAACTAAGTAACTTAACGAAAAAATTATTGCTGGGGTACTTTTTTTGGGCGAAAAATCACGTTTTACGGTAGGACTCGATGGAATGCACTTAAAACATTGTGCTGATGGATGGATTGAATGGTACGGGGGTCGTGGAGATGTTTAAAGTAAAAATCTAACTTAAAAAAAAAATATTTAAAAAAAATACTTGTGAAAAAGTTGAAACTTTGACCCCCTGTATCTCCGTAACTAGAAGGTTCTCAGGTATGGTCTAGAACAAAAAATGATCACAAGGACGGCGAGAACAAGGCATATGCCTTTCGGATATGTCAAGGGTCTATTTACACCCTTTATATTAATATTATAAAGAGGTAAAATTTTTGTTTGTAAGTTTGTATGTAGGTGGTAATTTTCGGAACTACTGGTCCGATCCCGATAATTGTTACGATAATGGGAAGCTACATTATTCCTGAGTGTCATAGGCCGTATTTAAAACGTTTCCTTGAGATTATTTATTACCTTAGGGCAAGCGAAGCTATGGGCAGAAGCTATGTAGGTAATTTATATAACCTCATAAGTAAAATACTTCTGTACTCTCCGTCTGCCGGCCAAAGGCCTCCAAAATTCTTAAGGACACATTTCTGTTTTTGAAAATATTGCAAAAAATGTGGTTTTTCTATTTCGTTTAACTTGTTAAGTATGTGGAATAGGGATTTAACATTTTGGTATGTTTTTTGACTCTATGGTCTAGTATCATGTAAAAGGAATACGATTCAATGATTTTTTCTCGATACAAAAAAATTGCAAAGTTATATCTATTTTTTTACTTTTTTCGACATCACGGCGTAACGCTTAAGAATTATTCAATGGAATTTACTTTAAAACATAGAGAATTATCATATCAAAGTTTACTCAAAGTAGTTTTAAATTTAATTCATTTATTTTGTTAAAAAAGGAGTAAGTAAATTCGTTTTGGCACATACGACGTTTTATTCCGAGCGCACGCACATTATTTACGCACTTCTTTTGCGTTTCAAAAGTAATTGCATCACTTTCGCTCGCTTAGTAGATCAGTCGAGCTACGATTTATTTTCTACGATTTTTTATTCTCTCCTGCCCTTACCCCAATTTATGTGGGGTCGGCGCAGCATGGTGAAATAAAATCAACAAAAACGGTACGCGGTTCAAAGTTTTCTTTAATTTTTTTGCTCATCCCTACATGCAAGTTCGCAAAAGTCCAACATCTATCCATCTGGAACAGATCTGTCCATTACGCAGTGCGGGGATCGGTCTATTTCGGCAAACGTCCTGACCTTGTCTTACCTTGACCGCCGGTAACCTTGTTACGGATAAATTACGAGTTTTTTTACTCCAAATCAGTTTTGCTAGAAGTTATTTTTGGTAATTTATTACAGCGCCATCTGTTGAATATAAAGAAATGTATTTTTGAGTTTTTGAATAAGTTTTTGTTGTGGGATAGTGTATTAAGAAATAAATTATGGCTTTTTGAATATAGTATAATATTTTTCGACCTGTAATAATATTTATCATTCGTTTAGTTCTATTTGTAGTCTGTTTAAAATGTAAATATATTTAAAACATAATTAATAAATTGAATAAATATTTCTTCATGTTGCTTTAAATTGTCTTATGAAACTTAAAATAATTAAAACAATACTTCAGTAATAGTGTTTTCAGTAGTATTTGTTTGCTTATAAAATGCTACTTCCACTTTCGGCACCTTTTATGTTTTGCTATTGTCAATAATCTACTTATATTTTATCTTACTATCGCATTTTATTTTAAATACTTACTACACGAACTTTCTCATTTTTTGTGATCTGAAATGCATCAAACTTCAGTTCAATTCTCTGTAACATGCGATGCGTCTAACGCCATCTGCTGTCGAATAGCGAGCACAAGCTTTCAGTTTACCACCTACAAGTGCAGACAGATAGCGCTTACCACAAAAGTTCAACAAGATGTCAACAGATGGCGCTGTCAATAGTTCAGCTTCTAAAGAATAGATGTCGACAGGTTCACGAAGCGAACAGATAGCGTTGACTGCCAAGTTATTTTTTTTTAACAGCAACTAGATGGTGTTGTTACAGGAATGATAATACTTAGGTTACGATAGATGTCGCTTAGTTTCGTAGTTTAAGTTCGTAATTTATGATAATGAAATGGTTATGAATCCTGTATCATGGACTTTAAAATGTCTTTATTTTGGCCGAAGTTAATGATGATTTATAATTTTATATGATTGTCAGATATCAGATACATTATACATAAATAAAAGAGACGTGTATGACAGATATATTTTTATATCTATTTGTCTTTTATACATCTTCGCATTTAGGAGTACTTTACTCAAACTGTCCGCCACATAATTTTTCCAGACGAGACTTCATTAAATAAAACCTGTTAAATAAACTCCTATATGTAAACCATTTAAACTGCATACATGAGTAAAAAAAAAACAATTAAAAATCCGATGCACTATGCTTTGATCAATTTTATCCCGCTGTGTGAGCGACCCCTACCGACATTTTTGATTAGGCGGGAAAACGGACAACAGACGAATTTTAACCTTATGCCTGTGTAGCTTAGAGTTGAATTTTTTTTATAGGTAATCTGGACATGTGATGTTTTAAACTATTTCGAATACCAGTTCAATATTTGAATTCCAACAAAAGAATACTGACGTAACTCGTTTACATCATCAATAGATTCAAATACTTATGCAGTTAGTTTAAAGTTCAATTTTGTTTGTCAGTTTTACTTTCTTTCTGTTAGACCGGTTCTCGATAGCCAGTGGTTATTAATTTAGTATTTAAACCAATTAAAGATGGCGGAGTAAATGCGACGTTGATTCTGGTTCGACTCCTAGGTCGGGCAGTGTTGTTGGGTTTTTCCACCAGATTTTTTTCTTGACATTAGGAAAGCCCTCTTTTTCGTAAAACTTAACTAGTGAAAGGTGTACCCAACCTCTGCCTAACCAATGTATAAAGAAATAAAAAAATCACTTCTCCATCAAAACATGAAATATCGAAGACATTCAACGAATCAACAATAATTTCTATCTTCAAAACAATTACTAAAATTATTCATAATAGCGGTTCACCACAAAAGGATTCCAAGAAATTCAAAAATCTTTAAATATCGAACAAAAAAAGGTGTCCTTTTTATCTATGCCATGTCATCTTTGCCAAAGATGGCGCCGCTTTGTAATAACTACTTTATCGATTCAATCTATGTTTTTAAACATCGAATAAAGCTGCAGAAGGATGTTTTGGCGCGTGGACTTAATCAGAACTAACGTAGCCATCTTGTTTTTCAGTATTTTCACAATAAATTATGTTTACCATCGGCGCCGTACGCGCAAAAGATCAATGTAACAGTACCAATACGAATTATTATCAGTAAGTGAAAAGGTTACCCGTATTGTGGTAGATTTTTTAGGGTTAGCTGAAAAGCCTAAAGTAAAGGTTAACCCGTATTAGGGTTAAACAGCCTACAATAACCAGTTCACCCACAGAGTTCACGTAGAAAATATGCAAGAAAGTGACGGAGTTAACCCACGCTCGGTGCTTTTCTCTTTCATTCTGGTTGATCAAATAATCAGCAATATTTGAATGGGTAACCCGTTTGTTATAAGGGTAGCCGTATAATGGTTAATCCAACATATTATTGGTTATAGCTGTTCTAACCGGCTAACTTTAAATCCCGATTAGTCGCTTCCTGCGAATTAGCAGATAGAAAGATGTCCTTGTCTCATCACCATCTGCCTGCCTCTTCCCCATGATTTTGGGGTCGGCTTCCAGTCTAACCGTATGCAGCTGTATATTTACCAGTACTTTACATGCAGGGACGGCCTATCTGACGTCCAGAACCCAGTTACTTGGCTCACTAAAACACATTAAAAAAAAAAATAATCAAATGCAAAAAAAAAAACAAAAAAAATCAGTAAGCAGTAGTTCTGAACACGGCACGCATAGTGAGGCGATTCCTCTCTCTGGAGCCCTGACCACCGGCAGCCAGGACCTTATTCCTGATGCCGATGGGCCATCTATTTTTTAAATTTATATTGATTGTTTACTTTCGTTTTTTTTTTTAAATGTATAAAATAAGAGAAATGATGAATAAAGTAATAATAAAAAAATCCATTATTAATTTATTTTTCTTTTGTCTCCAGGATATGGACCTGATCGAGGTGCTATGGAAGCAGGATGTCGACATGGGCTTCTCTTTGGAAGACCCGATGCAACCGGTAAGAATATTTTATATTACCAGCTGACCCGACAAACAGTCTCGTCTCAATATTTTCTGCGCTCCTTGGATGGCTTCCTCATGAATTGGCGAGGAGGAGCACAACGTAGAGAGTAGTGAATGGAAAGGAGGCATTTGCCCAGGAGTGGGACAGTTCAGGCTAATAGAAAAAAAAAACGTTAGAGCTCTGGTGGCCCAGAGGTTCCTGACTTACAAGGTGTACGCCGTGGGTTCAAGACCAGGCAGTCGTGTTACTTCGTGTAATTTATTTCATTACCATTGCTCTCAAAACGGTGAAACCGGCGTTGCTAGAACCAAAAATTCGAAGATATGTGACATCTACCAACCCGCACTGGGCCCGCGTGGTGGATTATAGCCTATTCCCTCTCATAGAGAGGAGGCCGTGTGTCGCACCAGTGGGAACATTAGAGGCTGTAGATTGCACCTTAAAGTCTTCACTTTTCTCAAAAAATGTGTTTTATTTTTATTTGTGAAACTAGGTGTTAAAAATAGTTTTATAAATACAGAGTGTAAGGGACAGCCCTCCACATACTGATGGGGTGAATTCAGTATATCATACTAAGATGACCGGTACAAGAAATTATTTCAGGAATGTTATGGGAATCCAACAAACTTGATTTGTTTTATTTCCTCATACGCAATGTATCGTTACCGTGGCAAAACGCACGTAGCGAACGGCAAGCGCGACGACTAGTTCGATGAACTCTGTAGTAGCAGGAAGCGAACGAGTATTTCGCCAACCATTGTTGGATTTTTGATTTTAGCCGTATTATTGTCATATAAATGGAGTGCTGCGTACAGGGAATGTAGAAACAAAGGAATGGTAACCAAAACAAAAAATCAAAAAGGAGAAAAAATCCGCTGAAACATGATTCCAAATAAGGAGCTGAATGCACCCTGTCAGTTTGTGGAGGGCTGTCCCTTACACCCTGTATAAAAACTTAGGCTCTCAGTTGTCACATAAAAGATCTATCATCTGCCTAGCCTTTTCCCAACTATATTGGGGTCGGCTTCCAGTCTAACCGGATGCAGCTGAATACCAGTATTTTACATGGAGCGACTGCCTATCTGACCTCCACAACCCAGTTAGTACTGGGCAATACGATACCACTTCGTAAGACTGGTTGTCAGACTTTTTGGGCCACTGACTACCTAACGACTGTCAAAGATCTAGAAATGACAGCCGGGACCAACGGCTTAACGTGCTTTCCGAGGCACGGAGGAAACTCGGTATGTAATGGGCGGTCACCCATCCACAGACCAACCTAGGCAAGCACGGCTTAACCTAAAGATCGACCCGAGCGGCTGCTATTATTTAGCCACGAGCTCCTCTCACATAAAAGATCTATGTCAAAACTTATTCTTCTTCCAACAGGAGGGTCCAATGGCTACCAAGGTGTTGGGAGATGAAATTGAGAAGGAGTTGAAGCTCGCTGAAGAGAAGATCGTGAAGAACAACGAGGAGAAAGCCGAGATTGAGAAAGTCAAGGCTAAGCTGCTGGATTCTGATATCAAGGAGGTAAGAGTTACATTTTACTAGCTTTTCCATTTATTTCAAACTAGCTGAAATTCATTATCATCATTTCAGCCGAAAGACGTCTGCTGGACATAGGCCTCCCCCAAGTGTCGCCACATTGGCCGTCCCGTGCGACTCGCATCCAGCGGATCCCTGCAACCTTCATCAGGTTGTCGGTCCACCTAGTGGGAGGCCTTCCAACAAGCTGAAATTATAAATATTCCCTATTTGAATCGGATTTTGTTAGATTTCAAGGGTTTTTATTTTGCACGGAACACTATTCCGTATTCTGAAATAAAAGTAGCCTAAGTTACTCCTTATAATATCAGCTCAGTGCCAGTAAAAGTCCCGTCAAAATAGGTCCAGCCGTTTCGGAGATTAGCCGGAACAAACAGACAGGCAGACACAAAAATAAAAATAGTTTATTTGTTATAAATACCGTATACACAAATATTCAAATTTATATGCTTTTACATTGAGTACTAGTTTTTTTTTTTTTTACAAATATTAGCTTAGAATAAGGCAACGCAGGCAGTAGAAAATATAATTATGTCCTATGGAGGATGCCAGATGGCTGTTTCTCAATTGACGGCATGGTTGGCGCAGTGGCTTAGCGATTGGGTGCTGCGCTATGTGTCGCGGGTTCGATCCCCGCACGGAACAAATATTTGTATGATCAACAGCCCTCGTAGCATGATCACCGTAGACAAGGATTTCTTTGACGGAAGAATCGACAAAATGACAGATTGTGTCGACACAATGACAGATTTCTTTGCACCTTGTCTACTGTGGTCATGCTACGGGGGCTGGTAGTTGTTCCGGGTCTGGCTATTTTTGTATTTTGAAAATGTACAACTCTGATCCTCAAGATACGGACTAACGTCTAGTTTTGGGGATCACCGTTATAAATAATTAAATAATATAATAAATAATTTGAATTTGAAATAATTTGAATTTAAGTTTATATGTTTGTAAACGCACCCATAATACAGGAAAAATCCTAGCATGGGACAAAGATAAAAAAAAAAAAAAAATCGAACTAATCGATGCTGTAATTACTATATATTTAGTCAGAAACATCGGTTTATATGTGATATGTTTCTTGTCAGGACGATCCGTGGGCCGGACTCTCTTACACCGTGGATACTGAGACAGGTAAGAATCTTTATATACTTATAGCGGCACTATAAAAAGTACTACAGCAACATAGTACAAAAAGTACCACAGCAACATAGTACAAAAAGTACCACAGCAACATAGTACAAAAAGTACCACAGCA
Source organism: Noctua janthina (assembly GCA_963576755.1). Taxonomy (NCBI): domain Eukaryota; kingdom Metazoa; phylum Arthropoda; class Insecta; order Lepidoptera; family Noctuidae; genus Noctua; species Noctua janthina. The sequence continues at coordinate 6,868,701 of OY755077.1, forward strand.
ACATAGTACAAAATGTACTACACCGCCATCTAGGACACAAATGAAGAACTAACATAAAATTCTAAATCGCGCAGTTAAAGTTATTTGCGACTTAAGACTATACATATAAGGTCAATCTTTTCATACACGAAATATTTTAAGAGTAACTTCTACAGGTCGTAAAGTCGCCATAGCAACGAAATAAAAAAATATTTGAGTGTTTTTTTTTTACAAAATTATTATAATTCTAAAAATTTTTGAGACTTTTTGCATAAAACCTTTACTCCCATATTCTAACAATGACAGTAGGTAAATACGACGTAGTAAACTACCGTAATGGATGCTGAAAAATAAGGAGCCAGTATTTATTTTGTGGGTCAAGTAATTTTAAATTATTTATTTTTATTAAAAAAAAATACTCTGATAAAAAAAAAAATCCTTGAAATGGCTTTTTTATAGCCGTTAGATGATTCCCTGAAAATATTTCGTGTATGAATAGTTAGACCCTATATAGAAATACCCGACAACAACTGTCGGGCAGTAGCCCACCAGACATAACACCCCAAGTAAAGAGAGGATCCTCCGACCAGACGGTCGGAGGATCCTCTCTTTACTACGGGGGGTGAAGAACTTTACACTCTGTTCTTCATAATCCTAAATACTTTAGGTTCAATAGATCAATTATAGACCGACCGCTTTAATGAGTCCTCACGAAGGTATCAATTTAAATGGAATATTCTGAAGGTTGATCACGTATTGGTTCAATTAGTATCGTAATACCTACGTGGATTATGGCTATTTTAAAGCAAATAACCTGTGGGATATTGTTAGGGCTTTGTGGACGCTTAATTTGCCACTGGGACAAGGCGGAGGACTCATTAAAGCGGTCGGTCTATATTACCCAACACGCCGTGAACAAACGTGATAATCAAAAGTCGTTGCCCTGCACAAGCTGATATAATTAACTCCGAAAATACCAAAAATCTCTTATACACCATGGAATGGTGGACGACTCAATAAAGCGGTCGGTCTATAGATCGACAGGGATGGATCTGAAGGGAGAAAAAACTAATAAACAGAGTACTCTCTGGTGTCAGTATTGCTCAAGACCTATGTTTTACGGCAGAACTATTAAACTATGGAAGACAAAAACCTTTGATATTGTCAGAAAGATTTAATTTGCATCCTGGTAAATTTTGGGCGACTAAAAAACTATCGAAAACCCTTTTTCTCGGGGGTTACTGTGATGTCTTATAGCAGGGGGTAATTCCAGTGTGGGAAAGAGACAGCTATACAGATCGTCTCTGTTTTTTTTTCGAAATGACTTTAATGAAACTTCGTGCGCATAAGCATACATAAGTCTAAAAACTTGACAGAATTGACTTTTCACTTTTTACGGTAGAACTCAATATTCTAACTATTTATACCCTTTATACAGTCAGACAGACAAAAAAATAAATGTTTTTTTTATTATAAGAACCATATAAACTTTCATATGCAATTGTACAGTTTAATAAAAACCATTTCAGTAGTTTTTGCGTGAAAGAGTAACAAACATCCATTCACAAAATTTCGCGCACTTAACATAACATAATCAGCCTATAATGTTCCCACTGCTGGGACACAGGCCTCCTGTCTATGAGAGGGAATGGGCCATAATCCACATGTCTTCGAATTTATGAAAAAAAGATTTTTTCCCGCGTTTATTTTATTACAATTACCTCTCAATTAAAACCAAAGGCAGCTGTTACACATTTTTCAAAAACGAGATCCAAAAATTTTCGTTCAATTTTTTTTTTTTTCGAAAATATTTATTTTTTGTTCCGGACCCTATTTATTCGTCTTTGTTTCTATCCCCTAGGGTTGCCAGTTGCGATCGTTGCCAGTGTTGCCACCCTGCGGCATATCGCGTTGGATCATTACTCTTGTGACTTGGCTATTTCTCTGCTTTTGTCGCACCGAAATATGTTCAGGTTTTTTGATTTGAAAACGAAATTGTATTTTAGTTCGAATGTTATGTAGATTTTTACATTTTAAAGATGTAGGTAGTTAAAATAGGTATTACGTTACATAACATCACGCCTGTAATCCCCGAAGGGTTAGGCAGAGGTGTACCTAACAGCACACCCACGTTTCGCCAGTTATGTGTAAGTCCCATGTAATTGGGGGCGAGCCTAATGCCATCAACCGGGCAACAATTCAGTCTCCGGTCTGCTACGGAGGAATTCCAAATGAAAAACCTAGTAACTTTTTGCGTGATCTGGAAATCGAACCCTGAACATGGACTACTTGCGACCACTAAAACCAATGCGGCAGTTACTATCTTACATGGAGCAACTTTTTATCTAACTATAACCCAGTTAGTACTGTCAGACTTTCCGCCCACTACCTGTAACGACTGTCAAAGATCTACAAATGACAGCCGGGACCAACGGCTTAACGTGCTTTCCGAGGCACGGAATGAAACAAATGTATAGGGTCTAACTATTCATACACGAAATATTTTCAGGGAATCACCTAACGGCTATATAACAAAGTCATTTCAAGGGATTTTTTTTATAAAAAATAAAAATTACTTGACCCACAAAATAAATACTGGCTCCTTATTTTTAAGCATCCATTACGCTAGTTTACTACGTCGTATTTACCTACTGTCATTGTTAGAATATGGGAGTGAAGGTTTTATGCAAAAAGTATCAAAAAAATTTAGAATTATAATAATTTTGTTAAAAAAAAACATTCAGATAATTTTTTTTTTCGTTGTTCTGGCGACTTTACGACTTATAGAAGTTACTCTTAAAATATTTCGTGTATGAAAAGATAGACCTTATATTTATTTATATCTAAATGCCGGTCCCATTGCTAGTATCACGTTTCTAAAGGGCATCGCCCCTTAGGGGTATTTGGCCCCTTATGTAATGTAAGTACATGGGGGGTGAAGCGATATACTTAATTTTGGTGGAAATGAGGGGTCGATGTGCGATCATGCGTTTTGTGCTCGAGTTTTGATATTTTAGGAAAGGTTTTTTCGATATACTATACGTTAAGAAAATCCTGTGCGATCCGAAGGGGGCATATAAGTATACCAATGACATTGCCAAATACAATAAGAAACATAAAATACAGGGTGTAAACGGACCCTTCACGAAGCCGTTAACCAAGCACTATGTATATCAAACTAAGTAACTAAGTAACGCAAAAATTATTGCTAGGAAACAATATTTTTTTTGGGATGAGAATTACGTTTTACGGTAGAACTCGATGTAATGCACTGTGCTGATGGATGCATTGCATAGTACGGGATTCGTGGAGTTATTTAAAGTAAAGTTAAAAATTTGTTTTTTTTATGAAGTCACTACCCGAGAAGCGACCGCGGTATTTTTTTTACTTATTCTCTAAAAATGATTACATAATGGAATATAATCTCTATACCTAATAATACTCTCACAAATCGGACAGGGTTTTTTTTTTACATATTGTATAACACAAGTATCAAGATTAGTACGAAAATCAAGCGTGACATTTAAACGACTACCTAAACTGACGTCAAAAGCACAGTTACTAAACAAACAAGTTACTATATAAAATAGACTACGTTTTTGTTCTTTAAATGTCTAGAATTTAGTTTTTTTTTTCTCTTTATTTATTTATAGTGGCTTTTACGCATAGCGTATGCCAGTCCCATCGTATCCTAAACAATTGTACATTTCACAAGACGAGGGCCATGAATTTTAACAAACTCTTCGCATCGTCACCCATTTGGTTGGGATAGAATTGTATGGAACATGCCTACATCAGGTCTGTTCAAATTCAGGGACTTTACTAAATTATTTCTACTGGACTCAAATTGGACACATTCCACCAATAAATGTTGTAAGTCCGCGACAACTTCACATTCCTCACAATTGTGTGAAGCGATTTCCTTCATCATGCATGAACGCAATTTTTTTGCATGGAATGTGTCCAGATCTGAGTCTAAGAGCAGTCATCATCATCAGCATCTTTTCAGCCGAAAGACGTCCACTGCTGGATATAAGCCTCCCCCAAGTGTCGCCACATTGACCGGTCCCGTGCGTCTCGCATCCAGCGGATCCTTGCAACCTTTACCAGGTCAGGTCCACCTAGTGGGAGGCCTTCCAACGCAACGTCTTCCAGTTCGCGGTCGCCACTCCAGAACTTTCCGGCCCCATCGGCCATCCGTTCTGCGAGCAATGTGCCCTGCCCACTGCCAATTAAGTTTGGCTATTCTTCGGGTTACGGGTAGTAACTATCAGTTTTCTACTTAAATCACTATTCATAAATCAGTGCACTCGAAGAGCTTGCTGCGACAGTAGCCACGTTAAGCATAAAATGCTTAAGCCGGGCTCACGAAGTAGGTGCTCTTGCGTCATCTAGGGATATCTATGTCTCTGGTACGCAAACTGTAATGACAACCAAAACATCTTAGGAGAATCCTAATCTATTTTTTTGTGTGTCATTATCATCATCTTGCGACTTATAATAATCCAATAAAACTTTCATTAATATATTCATTGGAAATCCGTAGTTTTGAAGTCGCGATGAAAAAAGTTTCGAACTTAAATTGACTTTAAAAAAAAAGTCGATTATATTCGGGGTTTTGAAAAGGACATGTTTTCAAGATTTTCGGTTAGGGCTGTCCACAAACATTTAGGGCCTAATATTGATACATTTTAATAGGTCTTTAAGTATGAAATTGCCGTGTTTTTCTCACATTTTGTTCTGTTTGTAACTTTGACGTAAATTTTTTTTTTTTTCCTAATTCTATTTTTATTGGATTAATTGTTAAATGACGTACCTTTTAGAGTTTAAATACCGTACTGGTAGTTGCATATTACCTCATAGGGTAGTGTGTCAAAACACCTGTTTCAATGTGCCGTCGGTTTCACTATTTCAAGTAGATATATTTTTGTCATAGACTGTGTTTTGAGAGTTTAACATACGCAGAACCGCGCAGCTTTTTTCACTCTAACTATAGTTTGAAATTGCATTATAATCGGGCCAGACGTTTCGAAGAAAAATAAAAAAATGTTAGTATGGAAATATCACTTTTCACATGTAATAGGGGGCGAGCCCATTGCCATCAACTGGGCAACAAATCCTCCGTAGCTGCTACTGAGAAATTCCTGATGAAAAAACGCAATATCACTTTACCCGAGCCGGGAATCGAATCCAAGACCCCATGCTCAGCAGTCGCGCTTGCGACCACTACACCAACGAGGCAGTTCTTGTATCACTTCAATACTTCAAAAGAATGATCCTGAACTATTAAAATTACGGCTCTACTATTCCTACTTACCGTGCCGGTGCCGGGTGTCATTTGTAGATCTTTGACAGTCGTTACAGGTAGCCAGTGGCCGAAAAAACGTCTGACTACCAGTCTTACCAAGGGGTATCGTATTACCCAGTACTAACTGGGTTGTGGAGGTCAGATAGGCAGTCGCTCCATGTAAAATACTGGTGTTCAGTTGTATCCGGTTAGACTGGAAGCCGACCCCAACATAGTTGGGAAAAGGCTAGGCAGACGATGATGATCTTCAAAAGGTTAAGAAAAATTACCTGCGGAACCATCTCCACTTCATTTCGCTCGCGCTTACCACTTTACATTTTCCACAAGTCATCGTACCGACCAGTGTTCTCTGATTAATGTACTTTTTTCTCTTTCTATTGTTTTTTTTTCTCTCTCCAACGATTGGTGGTATTATTGGGATATTTTCTTTAATGCTGTTAGAGGCAAATATTCCTGCTTTTGTCTCTTTTTGTGTGTGGAGATGTTTTAATCAAACGTTACCGTGGTGAAGAATTTTACGTTTTGAATTGTAGTAAGTATACAACATTATTTTTAGTATATCATCATCTGCCTAGCCTTTTCCCAACTATGTTGGGGTCGGCTTCCAGTCTAACCGGATGCAGCTGAATACCAGTATTTTACATGGAGCGACTGCCTATCTGACCTCCACAACCCAGTTATTACTGGGTAATACGATACCCCTTGGTAAGACAGGTTGTCAGACTTTTTGGGCCACTGACTATCTAACGACTGTCAAAGATTCACAAATGACACCCGGGACCAACGGTTTAACGTGCTTTCCGAGGCACGGAGGAAACTCGGTATGTAATGGGTGGTCACCCATCCACAGACCAACCTAGGCAAGCACGGCTTAACCTAAAGATCGATCCGAGCTGCTGTTATTATTTAGCCACGAGCTCCTGCTCATTATTTTTAGTATATGCGAAACCTAAATATAGTTTGTTCAGAATAAGTAACTGAATCGATTCCAATCATTTTTAAACCATGTTTCAAACTATACTATTCAATGCATCCATCAGCACAATGTTTTGAGTGGTTTACATTGAGTCCTACCGTAAAACATGACTTTCCACCCAAAAAAAAAGTCGTTTCCCAGCAATAATGTGAAATTGAGAAAAATTAGTTGACGGCTTCGTGAAGGGTCCGCTTAGACCTTGTATGGAGCTACTGCCTATTTGGCTTATGCTTAGGGCGTTTGTGCAATACAAGGAATTTTACTGTCCGGCAGTCCGATTTTTTACAGTCCGATATGGCACGCCATAAATGTATATGTTACGGCTAATAGCCGAAGTGCGGCTACATCTAGTTTTAGCCGGCTAAACATAGGTACAGCCGGTTAAACTTAGATGTATCTTACTTATCTTCGGTTAGAACGTGCAACCGATTTGGATGTAGCGCTCGCTCGGCTCGCGCGCGTTTGGTCACAGTTCTAACCTAACCTAATCCATTTGGTCGGTGTGTCCTAGCAATAAAAAGGATTCACAACTGTTACCGGCCGCACCTAGGTTTAGCCGGCTAGAACTTAGCCGCTCTTCGGCTTTTTGTCGTAACATATATACTTGTTTGTGAACTATACGTAATTTTACCGAGAGGAGCTCGTGGCTAAATAATAACAGCCGCTCGGATCGATCTTTAGGTTAAGCCCTGCTTGCCTAGGTTGGTCTGTGTATGGGTGACCACCCATTACATACCGAGTTTCCTCCGTGCCTCGGAAAGCACGTTAAGCCGTTGGTCCCGGGTGTCATTTGTAGATCTTTGACAGTCGTTAGGCAGTCAGTGGCCCAAAAAGTCTGTCAACCAGTCTTACCAAGGGGTATCTTATAACCCAGTACTAACTGGGTTGTGGAGGTCAGATAGGCTGTCGCTCCGTGTAAAATACTGGTATTCAGCTGCATCCGGTTAGACTGGAAGCCGACCCTAATATAGTTGGGAAAAGGCTAGGCAGATGATGACGATGACGTAATTTTACCGAACGACATTTTACTTTTCCCCATTCCGGGCCGTTTTAAAAAAAAATCATAAGTAGCTGTAGACATCCGGTGGGAAAGTAACCGTCTGATTTAATTTTTGGATATCAAAAACTTTGACAGGCATCTTTTCAAAACCACGCATACAGTTTGACAATCCCTAGCACATAATCCTCCATGAATTGAACTACACTACAATATAATTAATGATGACTACACGGGGGAATTGAGACGTCTGCTTACCCCCTAACATTAATCATAGCACTACAATAGCTATGCGCATGCGTGAGTATTATGTACTTTTTAAAAGGGAAGTTGTTATGTATATATCAGTGGCGAAGGTTCCATAGAACTCGATTCCTACCGGATTCACTTTGAAAAATGGCACAGTCAGTATTCTATAGACAAATAATATACGGCCCTTCGCTACTGATACCTATTATTGTATACATTATGCTATTATTGGGTTTATGACTTATTCAATGTGGTCGGGAACTAAAGAAATGATAGCAACGGACTTAAATATTCGCCTTGCCTAAGGGTGACTGGTAATTAGTGACCGATACTTAAACACGTGATTGTACTCATGATAACAAACAACTTTCCCAAAGAAACATTTTTTTTATACAAAGACTTTTATCACAATAACACAACAGCCGTATGGAATTCGCGCCAGTGACCTGTCAGCTGTTAGACCGTTTAAAAAAATGTTCGAGAGCAGCGGTGGCCCAGTGGTGGAGACCCCGACTTACGAGTAGTAAGTCGTGGGTTCGAACCCAGCCAGGCGCATTACTTTGTGTAAGTTATTTCATCGCCACTGCTCACAAAACGGTGAAGGAAAACATCGTGAGGAAACCGGCATTTTCTAGAACCAAAAATTCGAAGACATGTGACATCTACCAACCCGCACTGGGCCCGCGTGGTGGATTATAGCCCATTCCCTCTCATAGAGAGGAGGCCTGCGTCCCAGCAGTGGGAACATTAATAGGCTGATTTTGCTTATGTACTAATTACCAGTCACCCTATATAACTTAAATCAACTGACATTAAACCTAGCTGTCATTTGTAGATCTTAGACAAAGTCAAAGTTAAAACACACAGTCGTTACAGGTCGTCAGTGGCCCGAAAGTCTGACAACCAGTCTTACTAAGAGGTATCGTATTACCCAGTACTAACTGAGACTTTGCACTCAAATTTGCATTGTATACCTAGATTTTGATAGTCTTGGCTTAGCATAGCATAAGCATAGCATAATCAGCCTATTAATGTTCCCACTGCTGGGACGCAGGCCTCCTCTCTATGAGAGGGAATGGGCTATAATCCACCACGCGGGCCCAGTGCGGGTTGGTAGATGTCATATGTCTTCGAATTTTTGTTTCTAGGACATGCCGGTTTCCTCACAATGTTTTCCTTCACCGTTAAGTCTTGGCTTAGTTCTAAATAAATATAGAACAGGATGACATTCAACATACAACCGCTCCTAAGTTCATTGGCCTAGTTACTATTTAGATGACTTGACATAAAAAATAATAGTAAGTACGTACCTACTCGCATTCTGTCCTATCACGATGGTTAAGCAAATTCACTGCAAACTAAGAAAAAAATAGCTGATGAAAAACGAAAGTGTTGTCGACTCTTGGCACTGAAAAGTATAAAACCTTATTGGTGAGGTTCTTCAGTAAAGTCAGGTGCGTAGTACTCGCAACCGGCGTGCGTGTATGACCAGATGTATGAACGTGGACGAGGCTAAAGGAGTATGTAAGGAACGTAGCAGGTGGCGTTCTGAAGTTTTTGTTTCTGCAGATCCCCGAGGAAATACTGGTCGAGTTTATATTGTATTTTTATGTATGTAGAGCTTGATGCAACTAAGCTGAAAGCAGGTTAAGCCGATGGTCCCGGCGGTAATCTGTAGATCTTTGACAGTCGTTACAGGTAGCCAGTAGCCCAAAAAGTCAGACAACCAGTCTTACCAAGGGGTATCGTCTTACCCAGTACTAACTGTTGTAGAGGTCAGATAGGCAGTCGCTCCACGTCAAATACTGGTATTCAGCTGCATCCGGTTAGAATGAAAACCGATTGAGAATTAGCCTGAAATCTCGATTTAACTTTTAAGATCGGGAACCTTAGTATGTACTTGAACGATCATCATCGCCATCACAGGTAAATTTTCGTCGAAGCAGTCGAATTTGTGATATTTGGAGCCCCGAATAATCTGCTTTTGGTCGTTCTGAGCTAATATCGAATAAAAAATTAAACAAAACGTTGACTTGAAGGTTTTTTATTGTTAACTAGCGATCCACCTCCGCTTCGCATGGGTGAAATTTACATATAAACCTTCCTCTTGAATCACTCTATCTATTGCTGACAACTGCATTAAATTCCGTTGCGTGGTTTTAAAGATCTAAGCGTACAAACAGCCGGAGTGACTATTTTTTGTACTCGTACTAACATTTAGTGAGCACAAATAGTATCACCCATAGATATGTAGATTGTTTTAAAAATAAATAAATATGAAGGGCGAAATGAGTATTTTCCATTTTAAAATCTTTTGGATTTACGTTACGTTTGCACCACGCCTCCGTCCTTGGTTACTAGGCTATGGGTGGTATCCTTTGTCTAAATTAGCTTGGAAAGACCTAAATCTGCCTATTCGTAAATCATGTTATATTACAAACTCGATTATTTTAACGAAAAATGCTAAATGATCGCCACGATATGTCGTGGTAAATCAAAATGAAATTACTTTAATTTAATTTTCATAAAAAACTAATGCTCCTGAATTTCAGTGTTTTACTATTAGTCAGTGTTACATTTACATTCCACAACTCCGACTAAAATCAATACACAAACACTAAACCGAAAACAAAATGGCGCCCACGGGAAACCGTTTTCATTAAAATAAAAACATCGAAACCATTAATATAACCAAGAAAAGATTAATGTCGAGCGAACAAAGCGTAATAAATTAGTAGTGTAATATTCTGCAAAGGGAGCCTACCCTTCGGCCATTTTGTGTAATACTCGCTTCTGATTGGTCCGTTCGGTTACTAATCAATAATTTTTCTTTCGCGCCAAAAGGGCTTGACTCACGCTGGAGAGACACTGGATTTTCGACTTTCGGTATGAGGTTTAGGGTTAATTTTGCAGTGTGGTGGTGATTCTTGAAACAATGGGGGTTTTGTGAATGTGGTATAGATGTAAAAACAGTAGGTAAAGAGATATCTCGATTTGAAAATAAAGTAATTTATTTTTTTGAGGTTTTTGTAGACATAGTTGTAGGTAGGTAAGGTATCAAAAGGAAAACATGGTGACGAAATCGGCATGTCCTAGAACCGAAAAACCGACGACATCTGGGCCCGCGCTTTTCCAGCCATGTAAGGGTCGGCTTCCAGGCTAATCGGATGCAACTGAATGCCTACCGGTATTTTACATGGAGCGACTGTCTATCTGAGCTGAACACAGACACCCCTTGGCAAGACTGGTTGTCAGATTAGAGCTAATGATTTCATCATCATCGGCCTAGCCTTTTCCCAACTATGTTAGGGTCGGCTTCCAGTATAACCGGATGCAGCTGAATACCAGTATTTTACATGGAGCGACTGGTTATGTGACCTACACAACCCAGTTAGTACTGGTTAATGATACCCATTGGTAAGACTGGTTGTCAGACTTTTTGGGCCACTGACTACCACTAACGACTGTCACAGATCTAGAAATGACATCCGGGACCAACTGCTTAACGTGCTTTCCGAGGCACGGAAGAAACTCGGTATGTAATGGGTGGTCACCCATCCACAGACCAACCTAGGCAAGCACGGCTTAACCTAAAGATCGACCCGAGCGGCTGTTATTATTTAGGGACTTGCTAATGATTTATTCTAAGTAATATTAGACAAAGGGCCTTGTGAATTGGTTTGTCCAGGAAAATATATAACCACCATAATTTTATTAGCGGCAAACAGCATTACTGTGTTCAAAATTGTAAGACGCAAAAACAAAATGGCCACAATAAATTAAAATATTAGCAAAACCTTTTGAAATCATAACCATGCATAATCAACAGCTTCTAACGCATTTAGTTAAAATTTTAACAAAAAAAAGTAACTGTTAACACCTTCGATACTAGACAATAGTTAAAAAAAAAGGGTATAACCACAGTTTTTGTGACAGTCTACGACAATTTCAGTAGTCTATCAAAAAAACATGTCTTCAAAAGCTTTTAAGATAACTACGTAACAAGATTTGTCAAAAATATTGAGGTTAGACAAAAAAAGATCAATTTGTGGGTGAAACAAAATGGCCGATTTTGTTTTTGGGAATAAAATTAATGTTTTGGAGTTATAATTTGATAATTGACAGCTAAGTGCCTCGTAGTATGGACTAAACTAGCATAACACCGTGTTTGTGGTGGTTCTGTTTTCCTCTGGGATAGTTTTATATATGTTCCAATTTTAAGCGACCATCGATGAACGATGTTTTCGACGAATAGTTCTATCGGCGATGGATTTATTCGTGAAACCAACCGTTTACTAAGAGTGATTTCGCTGCACCGTACCATCGACGAAGGGAGATTCGCTTTACTGTTCTGAGTTTGTATTCTGTAGGTATAGTTCAAAGGCATTTGACCTCGCAATTGGTCCACTAAAGTCTGCAACGTATCAGTAAGCTCTATAACGGTTGTATAAAACCCTTACCTTAATCAGCCGATAATGTTCCCACTGCTGGGACACACGGCCTCCTCTCTGTGAAAAGGAATGGGCTGTAATCCACCACGCGGGCCCAGTGCGGGTTGGTAGATGTCACATGTCTTCTAATATTTGGTTCTAGGACATGCCGGTTTTCTCACAATGTTTTCCTTTACCGTTTTTGAGAACAATAATGATGAAATAAATTAAAAGTAATGCGCCTGCCGGGTTCCAACTCACGAATTACTGTTCGTAAGTCGGAACCGCCACCACTGGGCCACCGCTGCTCTCAAAAAAACCCTTAGCGAAGCCGAAAGGCACTTGTTCTTCACGTCATTGGCGGACTTAACACCGTACGCATTTTCTACCAGTCAATCTTTGGGTGATGCAAAATATCTTAACAGGGAACCTCCTTGTTACGGAGATCATCATCATCATCTGCCTAGCCTTTTCCCAACTATGTTGGGGTCGGCTTCCAGTCTAACTAGATGCAGCTGAATACCAGTATTTTACATAGAGCGACTGCCTATCTGACCTCCACAACCCAGTTAGTACTGGGTAATACGATACCCCTTGGTAAGACTGGTTGTCAGACTTTTTGGGCCACTGACTACCTATAACGACTGTCAAAGATCTACAAATGACACCCGGGACCAACGGCTTAACGTGCTTTCCGAGGCACGGAGGAAACTCGGTATGTAATGGGTGGTCACCCATCCACAGACCAACATAGGCAAGCGCGGCTTAACCTAAAGATCGATCCGGGCGGCTGTTAGTACTTAGCCACGAGCTCCTCCTTGTTACGGAGATATTGAAGACAAAAGTTCCAAATATTCCACACGTTTTAAAAAAATACAACTTTTTATTTTGTTACAACAATACTTTAAGTACCTTCAAGGTCCCAAGACCCTCCACTAATGCATCCATCAGTACAATGTTTTGAGTGCGTTACATTGAGAGCTACCTTGAGTAGATGGCTATAAAAGTAGAGGAAGACCAAAGAAACTATGAAAGGACTGTGTGAAGGATGATATGACTAGAAAGGAGGTAAAATTCCAGTGCGAGCAGGGTTTGAACCTGCGACCTTCCGATTCAGTACACCGGATGTCTTAACCAACTAGACCATCGCACCCCGCTCACAGATCTCGAAAAACAGCTATGTTCCCTACGCAGGGTTTGCGTATAAAATATTAAAAATTAGAAAGGAGGTGACTGATGAGATGACGAGCAATAGAGAAGTATGGAAGAAGAAGACATGCTGCGCCGACCCCAAATAAATTGAAATAAGGGCAAGAGAATGAAAATGATGCCATTGAGTGCTACCGTAACTGATAGACAATGGATGGTTATTAAGTTATACTACACAGTATATCAGGGATGTTAAGCAGTGATAGTCTAGTTGTGTGACCGTCGGACTGCCAAGTCATAGGTCTCGAGTTCGAACCCAAGACACGCACCTCTGATTTTGACCCAGAATTCATGTGCGTATTGTATAATTATCACTTTCTTCATCAAAACATCGTGAGGAAACCAGCATGCCTGGGAGATATTTCTCGACGCGTGTAAAGCGAAGTCAGTGGCCCATGGGCGGCATAAAAACTGACACCAGGTTAGGCACTAACCACATGATAATGAAGATCGGTAATGTGGAAGATTAACTTGGCACATTGATTAAACGCGCCAAAATCAATTCAACCGTCCAAAACTTTCAATTCTCTCCTAGTAAGTAAATAAACAAGAATTTTGTGAAAACTGTATCTGCAAAGGTGCTGATACGGAGTGACGCTGCGGACATGTCGTCATCATGACTCGTAATACAGCTTCCGGTCGGTCGCTTTTTAATTTTTTGAGCTTTCTATGAGTCGGTTATTAGGAGGTGTGAAGTGTGAGCTTGAATATTCGAATATAATTTGAGTAAATTTTTGGAAAACGGCCTTATCTTCGGCGTATTTTGCTGATCCTCATCAGCTGTCTGCATTTTTCCGACTTTGGGGCCTGCTACCAGATGAGTATGTTAGAGGAAGTTTGAAAGTTGCGCCAGTTACAGAAAAATTGAAAGGGAATCGACTGTCTTGGTATGGGCATGTGATGAGGAGGAACGAATAGCATATAACACACACTATAACAGTGATGAATATAAATGTTGATGAATGGAGAGAGAGAGGAAGACCAACGAAAAGATGGATGGATTGTGTGAGGATATTAAGGAAAACGGATTCAAAGATAGCGTGACGATTGACAGGAGAATGGAAGAAAAAAACGTGTTGCGCCGATCCTGAGACAAGGCAGATGATGGGGCGGCTGCAAAGTTAATTTAAATTTAAAAATGCGGTAAACTAGGTTTTTGTATGTTATCTGTCAGATCTGAATCAAGGTTTTTAAGTTTAGAGCCAACCTGAATATCAAAAAACTTGGACTTTTGTTCTTCTTATCACCATAACGCATTGAGAATTCGTCTTAAATCAATCAAATTATTGTCTGAATAAGAAATCGGCGCCTGTTGGGACCATTTTTTTTTCTTTTTTTTTTGTTATCTAGCCTATTCTGTCCCACTGCTGGGCATATGCCTCCCCCATTCCTTTCCAACTCTCCCGGTGTTTTGCCTCCTTTGTCCAATCAGTCAGGAACGAGTCCAAACGCCAGCGTTTCTTGGGCCTGCCTCGGTGATGACGACCGTCTTCAGGCACCCACTATGTGACGCTGGCCCATCTGTCCTGACCCATCCTGGAAATGTGACCCGCACAGTCCCATATTAACCTCGCAGACTTATCGCTAACATCAGCGATGCCTGCCTTGGAGCGTATTGTGGTGTTGCGTATTTGATCGGTGATTTTGATGTTCAAAAGGCTATGCTCCATTGCTCTTTATCAAACGAAAAACCTCTTACTTCTTTTGAAGTTTATGCTCCGCTATTTTCCATTACAATGCATAGATCAATTCATAAATTTTAGCATTCTGCACATCAAACTAAGTAACTACACGAAAATTGCTGGGAAACTACTTTTTTTTTGAGGTGAAAAGTCACTTTTTACGGTAGGTTTTAATGTAACGCACTCAAAACATTGTGCTGATGGATGCATTGAATAGAACAGGTCATAGAGGTACTAAAACTAAAGTTATAACCTTAAAAACTAGTCTTTAAAAAAAAAAACTTATGGAAAAGTTGGAACTTTGACCTCAAATATCTCCGTAACTAGAAGGTTCCCAGGTATGGTCTAGAACAAAAAAAATATCGCATTGACGGGGAGAACAAGTGCCTTTCGGCTTCGTTAAGGGTCTTTTTACACCCTTTATATTGGGTTCAGCTTCCCGTATAACCGGATGCAGCCGAATACCAGTATTTTACATAGAGCGACTGCCTAACTGACCTCCACAACCCAGTTACTGTGTAATACGATACGAATAAGCTACAAAGTTGAACCAAAATAAACACTTAAAAGCGCACAGAAATCGCTGATGGGCGATGACTGGCGGCCATGTTGTATCGGTGACGTCATCATGACTGGATCCAGTCTGGCAGTGAAAGTGTTCGAGTTTAGTGGTTTGTGAGGATAGTGGAGTATGCAGTAAGGAGGATGACGTTATAGTGTGTCAAAGGACGGACGTTCAGAGGTTTACTTCCATAAATACACGACCATAGTACAGTGCAGCATGCTGCATCCTTCGATAGAAAGTCATCAACAAAGAAATGGTTGATATTGAGTTATTTACGTAACATCACGCCGGAGGAGCTCGTGGCTACATAATAACAGCCGCTCGGGTCGATCTTTAGGTTAAGCCGTGCTTGCCTAGGTTGGTCTGTGGATGGGTGACCGCTCATTACATACCGAGTTTCCTCTGTGCCTCGGAAAGCACGTAAAGCCTTTGGTCCCGGCTGTCATTTGTAGATTTTTGACAGTCGTTACAGGTAGTCAGTGGCTCGAAAGTCTGACAACCAGTCTTACCAAGGGGTTTCGTTTTACCCAGTACTAACTGGGTTGTGGAGGTTAGATAGGCAGTCGCTCCATGTAAAATACTGGTACTCAGCTGCATCCGTTTAGACTGGAAGCCGACCCTAACATAATTGGGAAAAGGCTAGGCAGATGATGATTTGGAACTTATAAGTAAAATTCACTGACAGATAACGGACAACCACGTCCTAGGGTCCTAGGAGCAGGAAATTTTGCTCAAATGCTCTATTTATGGCGAATTTTGTATGGAAGTCCGTTCATTTTTTCGATAAGAAATCACGACTTGTTAAAAAATCAAACTCATTAAAAACTAGCAAGAAGACTATAGTTGTCGCTAAGATGGCAATAGCGGTCATTGAACCACATACATTTATTGAATCTCTTCTCTTAAAGAACGTATACAAACCTGTTAATAGCCCCTGAATTGACATTGATTGTGTTCCTGAACATTAACAGAAGTAATGAGAAGTACACGGTTTATGGTTTCAGTTCGTGTAAAGAGATATCAGGGAAAGGGCAATGACCGCTATTGCCATCTTAACTGGCAGCAACTACAAGTACTTAGTTGAAGGTACGATCCTTCAAATACCTATGTAAGTTCCAGGAGTAATGCAATTCCTAACTACAGCCAAGGCATAATAATAATACACTTAGTATTATTATTATGTACTAGCGACCCGCCCCGGCTCCGCACGGGTGCAATATATACATATAAACCTTCCTCTTGAACCACTCTATCTATTAAAAAAAAACGCATCAAAATCCGTTGCGTAGTTTTAAAGATCTAAGCACACATAGGGACAGACAGCGGGAAGCGACTTTGTTTTATACTATGTAGTGATGTAAACTATATATAAACACATGGTCCCAGGTACGGTGAGGTATATAAAAATAAATTGGTAATCTACATCTGTATGTGGATCGATTTTAATTAACTTTTTTTTGTCGGGGTGTGTAGCCAAGGCACCGCAATAAGGACAGGAGATTCGATACCGTTTTATTAAGTTTTCGTAAAATTGAAGTTTGTAGAGGTACTTTGTTAGTATTTTTCTTTAAAATGTCATATAAATAAAAAACATAAAAGTATTTTAATTCGAGCATCACTGACTCATAAAAGAAATAATTACACACAAACAGTCACATTACATACACAATACAACATTACTAATTTAACTCAATTCAATTGACTTAATTCAATTAATAATTAATATGATGAATGCGAGTCGCACGGGACCGGTCAATGTGGCGACACTTGGGGGAGGCCTATGTCCAGCAGTGGACGTCTTTCGGCTGAAATGATGATGATGATGAATTAATATAAGCTAAGCCCACGGGAACTCAATATCGTGATAAAAAGATCTTATTGAAGTTCTAATCTAGGTTTAGGGGTATCCCTGTTCCAAAATTCGCCCAAATCCGTTCTGATAAGTTATGGGTTAAAAAAGTAACACAGACAGGCCTCATTTATAAATTAGCATATTTAAGGGTAACCAGTTTTACCAAGGGGTATCGTATTACCCAGTACTGGGTTGTGGAGGTCAGATAGGCAGTCGCTCCATGTAAAATACTGGTATTCAGTTGCATCTGGGTAGACTGGAAGGCGACCCCAACATAGTTGGGAAAAGGCTAGGCAGATGATGATGAGTTAAGGGTACCGAAGACACGTTTTCTAAGCAGGCCATAGTGTAAAAGCGTATCTGTTCCCCCCCCCCCCCATAAGTCTTCAATTAAAAACAATATTTTTTCTGGATAGTTTAAAGCAAAATTGACAGAAGTAGGAGTACAACTTGGAAAACCTTCCAAAAGAATAGGTAGCACTTACTCATATTATTCATATTCATAGCATAGCATAGCATAATCAGCCTATTAATGTTCCCACTGCTGGGACGCAGGCCCCCTCTCTATGAGAGGGTATGGGCTATAATCCACCACGCGGGCCCAGTGCGTCACATGTCTTCGAAATTTTGGTTCTAGGACAAGCCGGTTTCCTCACGATGTTTTCCTTCACCGTTTTTGAGAGCAGTGGTGATGAAATAACTTACACAAAGTAATGCGCCTGGCTGGGTTCGAACCAACGACTTACTGCTCGTAAGTCGGTACCGCTACCACTGGGCCACCGCTGTTATTCGTATTCATTTTGTAAAAAAAGATGTACCAAAGGGCTTAAAGCTAGGTACATAAATATGGACCCTGTAAGGGCATAGCTAGGTAGGAGAGAGGAAGACGGCTTTAATTTTACTATTAACTAACTTTAGCCCGCGGCTTCGCCCGCGTGGATGTCGAAAAAAATCCGATTACTTACCTTCATCTCCCTTTTTAACCCTTCGGGGGTAGAATTATCAAAAACGCTGACACAAAATTTAAAGATCCTAAATTCATATTAACTTCCATCCCCTATTTTACTCCTTTAGGGGTGGAGTTTCCATAAATCCTTTCTTAGTGGATACTTACTCTTCACAAAGAACACTCCCTACAAGTTTCATGTCTCTAGGACCAGCGGTTTGGGCTGTGTGTTGATATATCACCCAGTCAGTCAGTTTACCATTTTATATATAGATTAGTTCGTATAAAAAAATAACAATACCAAAAAAAAAACCATTTAGTGAATCATAATTATTAATTTAAAATTTGTCATTTAGATATTCATTAATAGTATTACTCTTGTACTTAGTAGTATTATTTACGTAGTTTCGATGTTTCAATGACATTAAATTATTTCAAAGCGTCTAACTCAACGACCTTAACAAGAAAACCTCTATTTCACGATTAGTTTCAGTTTCTTCATACGGAGTCGTCGAAAATAAATTAACTATTGTAACTAGAGCATTGAACTCTTGTGTTTTAGTAAAATACAAGTTTTGAGCCAGATATATCATATCCCACCTTAGGAAAGTCATCATCTGCCTAGCCTTTTCTTAACTAAGTTGGGGTCGGCTTCCAGTCTGACCGGATGCAGCTGAATACCTGTATTTTACATGGAGCGACTGCCTATCTGACCTCCACAACCCAGTTAGTACTGGGTAATACGATACCCCTTGGTAAGACTGGTTGTCAGACTTCGGACCACTGACTACCTGCAACGACTGTCAAAGATCTACAAATGACAGCCGGGACCAACGGCTTAACGTGCTTTCCGAGGCACGAAGGAAACTCGGTATGTAATAGGTGGTCACCTATCCACGGACCAACCCAGGTAAGCTCTGCTTAACTTGAAGATCGACCCGAGCGGCTGTTATTATTTAGCCACGAGCTCCTCCCATTACCTTAGGAAAGTATTTTCCAAAAAAACTATGATGCAACTAACTCTTATAGGAGCTCGTGGCTAAATAATAACAGTCGTACGGGTCGCTCTTCCTGGTTAAGCACCGCTCGCCAAGGTCGCTCCGTGGATGGGTGACCGTCCATTATATACTGAGTTTCTTCTGTGCCGTTGGTTCCGGCTGTCATTTGTAGATCTATGATATCGGTATAATTATCTCTTACTTCGAAGGAAAACATCGTGAGGAAACCAGCATGCCTGAGAGATATTTCTCGACAGCATGTAAAGCCAAGTCAGAGGCCCATGGGCGGCATAAAAACTCTGACACCAGGTTAGGCACTAACCTCACGATAAAGAGAGAAAATCCGGTTTATTAGCGATAAAGAAGACTGTCGGTGTGACACGAAGATGGAATGAGCCTTCATCACGATACTTGTTCACTGCACGTTGATGATGGTGGTCCGTAGTTCGAATCGCTTAGCTACTTTTCACGAAATAGCCATTAAATAGGATTAAATTAACTTAGAGTGTTGTATTGATGATTTTAACGAATATAATTCTGTAACTACATACGTGTTACTGTCGCGAATCATATTTTGTTCAATATACAGCCTGACACTGGCTGGAAAATTTGAAAAAAAAGAACGTAAGAAAATTTAAATTTCGCGGGCTACCCTGGCGCTTTCTACTTATTGACTGTTTATTCAACCTATTTTTTTTTTTTTTGATATGGCAGTGATGTTCTAGATATTCTTATGCATATAAAAGTATGAAACTGCGAAAAATCTCAATTAGGTAGGTACCTAAATGCAGCAGTGGCCCAGTGGTGGAGACCCCGTCTTACGAGCAGTAAGTTGTGGGTTCGAACCCAGCCAGGCGCATTACTTTGTGTATGTTATTTCATCACCACTGCTCTTAAAACGGTGAAGGGAAACATCGTGAGGAAACCGGCATGTCCTAGAACCAAAAATTCGAAGACATGTGACATCTACCAACCCGCACTGGGCCCGCGTGGTGGATTATAGCCCGTTCCCTCTCATAGAGAGGAGGCCTGCGTCCCAGCTGTGGGAACATTAATAGGCTGATTATGCTATGCTATTCTAAATATTTGGATCTACCAATCGAAAGAGTCGCAAAGATCAAACCAAAAATTCTCGATAATAATCTGACTAAAACTCAATCTCTCAGTACCAAGGAACTCCAATTTAAAATATACCTAAAGTACCCCGACATATAAAGTATAACCAACATCCTGGCGCAAAAAAAAGTACGCTCACAATCGCAACAACAAACATACACCCATCTCTTTCTTACACAACACATTAACATACGTTAAAAAGAGATAGGTGTGTTTTCTCGCAGCCGATCTCAAGCTCCGCCTACAGGCCTTTAAGGCAGGCTGGTTGGTCGAGACAATGTGAAAAAAAAAACTGGCTAGTTCGAGCAAGGGACAAAAAGGTTATACGGCCCCATTATTCCGTTGCGGCTGCAAGGAGAGGTATCCTTTGCGCGATTAAAAAGTGAAAATCATAGTGCTTATTGCTATGTCATGGGTGGTTGCAATTTTTTTTTAATCCAGTGATATTTGCCTTTGGTATCGAAGTGAAAACTTTTTAGTGTTTTGTGTATTTTTTGACATTTACTGTGTGTGCAAAAAGGATTAGATCTTCATTGAGGTATGTAGGTGTATTAATAAATTCTTACAGTTAATTAGAATGTTTGTTATATTAATTGATACCCGAGCATGATTGATTCAAAATGGCGGCACTGCTTTACATATTCAACCGTTGTTATTACCATTCTGGTTTATGGCTCGATTTTCTATAAAAAATGAGGTTTTATCTCTGTAAGGGTCTGTAAATAAAACACCTGGAATTCGGGAAACGCGAATACGAAACTTCAGTAAAGCGATTAAAAGAACTACAACAGTCCGATAACAGCTTAAGTTCAGCTCCGTCGCAATTACTAGGATGACAATTCCAGGAGTATTTGAAGTCTATAGTAATGATTTATCATCTTTTGTAATGAATTCCTGTATGATGAGGATCCTAAATAATGCTGGAATCAGCATACGGAGCGATTAGCCTCTGGTCTCCAAAATGCTAAGGTTCTGATGGTGTTATAATCATCACCGGCATATTATTCCCACATTTTGCACCCAAAGCCAAATCTGGCTAGATTTTACGGATGTATCTTGAAAATGCTTTCCGAAGACAATGTTCGTTGGCAAGTTACATTAAACTTATACTGTCACTTACGGGATATCTTCCGTGATTGTTCATTAATTGAGTTCCCGATATTTCGAAGCTGTTGCAAGCGCCATGATCGCGGGTTGATCGGGCGCTCAAAATAATGAACAATCACGTAAGATATCCCGTAAGTGACAGTATAAGTTTAGTTGTAAACCGTGAAAGCTTAAAACAGTGTTTGAAGTCACATTACTCTTCATAATGGCCCGAAAATATTGTAAGGACACGTGGAAAACAATCCGTAATCCTCAAATCGCGTTGAGCAACCGTGGTGAACAATGCTTGTTCCTTCTCTGCATGAGAATAGGCTTTTGCAAGGCTAATATTTGAATTCTCTCCCATTGTCTGATTTCCCTTATGAAGTTCTCTTCTTAAATATTAGCTTCATCATCATCTGCCTAGCCTTTTCCCAACTATGTTCGAGTCGGCTTCCAGTCTAACCGGATGCAGCTGAATACTAGTATTTTACATGGAGCGATTGCCTATCTGACCTCCACAACTCAGTTAGTATTGGGTATAATACGATACGCCTTGGACTAAGACTGGTTGTCAAACTTTCAGGCCACTGACTACCTGTAACGACTGTCAATGATCTACAAATGACAGCCGGGACTAACGGCTTAACGTGCTTTCCGAGGCACGGAGGAAACTCGGTATGTAATGGGTGGTCAGCCATTCATGAACCAACTTAGGCAAGCGCGCCTTAACGTTAAGATCGACCGGAACGGCTGTTATTATTTAGCCACGAGTTCCTCAATATTAGCTAAGGACATTTTAATATTTGAAAGCCCAAAATTATTGTTTTCGATCGCTGAATATGAGCATTTTAAAAGCAACTGTTAACTGCTGCGATTCCCGTTATAACATTTGCATTACATACTTAATTCAAAATATATTTTTAACTTATTTTAAATTTTAGACATCGCTGTGAGTCTAATAATTATTACATTTATAACCTTAATTCATATCAAAAGATCTATGAAAAATAGATTCTTACAAATTCGTTTCCCGACGGTACGCGTCCCCGCGTCGCATCCAACAAAAGACTTCAACGCGTCCTACTCATTTTTAGATTGAACTAGCATAAGCCGTCGCCCGCGTGGAGTTCGGTAATAACCCACGGTATCGTAATACCGGGATAAAAATAACCCCATGTTTTAATCCAGGCTATAAATTATCTGTATGCCAAATTTCATCCAAATCCGGTCAGTAGTTTTTGCGTGAAAGAGTAACAAACATCCATTCATCCTCACAAACTTTCGCATTTATATTTGTAGAACGTTTTTCTACACCCTAGTCAGCTCAGCGTTGTTACTTCGAAAGGGATTAGTAGAATAAATTATTCATCTTTACTATACTATAAAGAGGAAAAATTTGTAAGTTTCTATGTAGGGGGTAATCTCCGGAACGAATGATCCAAATCTAAAAAATCTTTCATTAGCAGAAAGCTACATTATTCGTGGGTGCTATAGGCTATAAATTATATTTATATCATGCATATTAGCCGAGCTATCACAATTTTTAACGGACGAAGTCGCCGTAGAAAATTTCAATACCTACTCGACCTAAATGTATGGGACAGCTGATAATTTTTTTGCATATACGATTATGGACCCATGGAGAAAAGTGTTCAGTTTGATGTTCTGCAGCATATCCTTTCATATGACTATACCCTTTCTGTTACACCCTGTAGATATAAGGATTAGAGTCTGAGATGGCCACTGAACGTATTATTCAACACAGAAAACTTTAAAATACACACAAAAGCTGCGCTGTGTCATTTAGTTCAATCGAAAAATATCCCAAGAGAGTTACCAAGTAACCAAAAACTCAGAAAAAACTCCCAAAATCGTCCATTTTTATCGCTTATCAGTACATTGTTATTTTTTCTTCTTATTTACGGATTTCATCAATATCTGGTTGCCATCAGTACCCAGTAGCTGAACCACAATGGCTGTGATCCATCAAATCAGACATATTGGATGTCACAATATTTTTGTAGGTGCGGAATTTTGAACGAAGTTTCTTGAAATTGATCTTGTCCCGTGGGAGTGAGTATTCGGTTTATAGTAAACTAGCTACCCGCCCTGACTTTGCACGGGTACAATATACATATAAACCTTTCTCCAAAAAAAACCGCATCAAAATCCGTTGCGTAGTTTTAAAGATCTAAGCATACATAGGGACTGACAAACAGCGGGAAGCGACTTTGTTTTATGCTACGTAGTGATTGGATATGTATCTGTCTTTTTCATCCATCGTATTACTCAGGACCTGGGTTGTGGAGGTCAGATAGACAGTCGCTCCATGTAAAATACTGGTAATCAACTGCATCTGGTTAGACTAAGAGCCGACTCTAACTTGGGAAAAGGCTAGGCAGATGAAGATCTGCCTTTTTTTCAAACACTGTTTTAAGCTTTCACGGTTTACAACTAAACTTATATTGTCACTTACGGGATATCTTCGCGGGTCAACCCGCGAAGAAATATCGGGAGCTCAAAATAAGGAACAATCACGGAAGATATCCCGTAAGTGACAGTATGTCTTTTTTCATTCACTTGCAAATAAGTTTCGCACAGTTCCATATTAGTAATCTTACTTCGGAGGACTAGCTGTTGACCAACGTATTCTGCATGCCTTACACAGCCCTTTGGTGTAAGCCTAACCATTTTTAATTTTCATAAATATCAAACTTTAAAGGAATATAAGAAAATTCTGGATGAGAGTCGCAAGGGACCGGTCAATGTGGCGACACTTGAGGGAGGCCTATGTCCAGTAGTGGACGTCTTTCGGCTGAAATGATGATGATGATGATAGGAAAATTTAAAAAAAAAAGTCTCAGGAAGATATCCCGAAAGTGACAGTATTAGTTTATTTCTTTTTATTCTCCAAATCCTACTTCCTACTATAGATACTATTTATGCGAAAGTTTGTGAGAATGGATGGATGTTTGTTACTCTTTCACGCAAAAACTCTTGCCCGGATTTGAATGAAATTTGGCACACAGATAGTTTATAACCTGGATTAACACATAGGATACTTTTTATCCCAGTAGTACGACTCCGTGGGACAATTGCGGAACTCCACGCGGGCGAAGTCGCGGGACTAAGCTTCTCAGGATTCGGGAATGTTCTGAATAATTTAGAGCATTGCTATTTAAAGTGAGATCTCATAAGGCAACTCAAAAGCGATTACTAAAAACACGAAAAGGTAACCGCCAAAAGAATAAAGCAAACACACTTAAGATCCAGACATTAAATGCAACAAAATTATAACTTTGGAAAACCACAAAAAACTCACTCCCCTCCATACCCGCCTCCACTCAATTTTCAATACGACCGGTTTTTTTTTAATTTTATTTTTTCTAAAACCTCTGTCCCTCGGACCTTTTCAATTTCGGAACGTGTGGGATGTTCTCATTTCAAAAGTCGTGTCGGTGGTTTCTTTTTTTTTTGTTTCGTTTTTCGAATAAGAATTGTGGTCGGTTATTTTGGAGTTCGCTTTTTGGCTGTCCTTTGGGAGTTCAATTTTATTTTTTTTGAGGGGAAGATATTTTTGGAAGAATTCAAAAGAGTACTTATTAACAAAGAAGTTGTGGTTTAGATGCTTTTCCTCGACATTAACACGACAAAGTGTACACTGTTGATATCGTCGGGGATAGTGCAAATCCGCGAATCTACCATAGGTTTACAGGGGAAGGTTATAAGTTTATTTATTTTTTTATTTCAACGATATTGACCTCATTTTTACATGAATAGTAACAATTCATGTGTTCCATGTATTGTTAACAGTAGAAATCTATTAAAGTCATTAATTTAGTCGCTACGACAATGCGTAATTGAAATTTGTCAGATACGCGGAATTTTTTTTTTTTCTAAGGCTATTTCCGCGGATTGGCAATATCCACGACGACATTTATTATGTCTATTATTTCTTAACCATTCTGTTTTTCCAAGAAAATACTTGTAATTGACTGTCAGTTATCTATACTAATATTATCAAGAGGTACCACCTACTAGGCTCAAGAAATTTACTGAGTCGTACCATCTTCGATACGAAAGTAGAACTAGAACAGCAGAACTAGTACTGATCCGATCCCGAAAATAATTTCATTAATTGGAAGCTACCTTATCTCCGATTGTCAAAGGATATATTAACGACTTTGCAATGGGATCATTTACGAAAATAATGCGAGCGAAGTTGCGGGCAACAGCAAGTACTTAATATTTTTAGAGTTCAGAGTTCATTTATTTGTCAGAAACATGAGTACGCACACACAAAACATTGAAGATGTTAAGTACATTACAGAAAGGATCACAGTCATGTTTTACCTTTACGGCGTACAAATATAAAGAAAGAAAGAAAGAAAGAAAATATTATAATATCATTTATTTGGCACATGCCACAAGTGCACACAGTATAAAAAAAATATAACAAATAAAAAACAAAAAAAAAAAAAAAATCTAAACAAAAAAATAAAATAGTTTGACACTAATTAAAAATGAATATGTAATGTTATTATAATACATATTGTATTATAATAACATTACATTATTGATCAATCATAAAAATTATTAATTATTAAGCATTTATTCCGTTTCCAAGCCAAAATTATGTAGGCATGTATACATTAGGTACTAATACTCATTACTTTGAAAAAAAAACACAAATCAACCGGTATGTTGATACCTCCTCGCAGTGGGATACCGAATTGAATGGGTATCTAAAAAACCATGACCCCTGCAGCGAGGTTATGTTCACACCCTTCTCCGTTGTTGTAGGTAGGTAGGGTTCGTCTTCGGGCATATATTGAGTATATGTAATACGAAAGATTGACGAAAATGTCGTGAGGAAAGTTTTAAGTATGAATGTGGATGGTTATAAGAGTAGAGGAAGACCAAAGAAACGATGGATCGACTGTGTAAAGGATGATATGGCTAGAAAGGAGGTGTCTGATGAGATGACGAGTAATAGAGAAGTATGGAAGAAGAAGACATGCTGCGCCGATCACAAATAAATTGGAATCAGGGCAGAAGGAATGTGGCTATAAGCGTCGAGGAAGGCCAAAGAAACGATGGATGGACTGTGTGAAGGTTGATATGGCTAGAAAGGTGGTGACTGCTGAGATGACGAATATCAGAGAAGTTTGGAAGAAGACGACATGCTGCGCCGATCACAAATAAATTGGGATCAGGGCAAAAGGAATAAGGATGGCTATAAACGGAGAGGAAGACTAAAGAAACGATGGATGGACTGTGTGAAGGATGATATGGCTAGAAAGGAGGTGTCTGATGAGATGACGAGTAATAGAGAGGTATGGAAGAAGAAGATATGCTGCGCCGACCACAAATAAATTGCGATAATGGCAGAAGAATGATGATGGTAGGTTTCGCTTTTATGTATGAGGGCTTTGAAATAAGCAGTTCTTGTGTATAATTCCTGCTCTCGTACGGGCATGATTGGTGTCAAAATTTTAGCCAGAGGAAAGTAAAACCCGACTGGTTCATAGATTTTGAAATTCTAGCCTATGTCTTACTTAATTGATTCTACCAATTTGTTTTTCCACTCTGATTTGAAAAAGCCTGCATCGTTGGTCTAGTAGTCGCAAGCGCGACTGCTGAGCATGAGGTCTCCGGGCCGGGCAAACTGGAATTTCTCAGTTGCAGTCACGGAGTCTGAATTTGTACCCGGTTGATGGCAATAGGCTCGCTCATTTATATGGGACTTAAAAACAACTGGCGAAATGTCCAAGTACTATTAGTTCCAATTATGAGTGTTACTGGTCAAAAGATCTATACTTACCAGTGGCGAAGGTTCCATAGAACCCGATTCCTACCGGCTTCTCTTTGAAAAATGGCACAGTCAGTATTCTATAGACAAATAATATAATCACATTAAAGATATGTATACTCTGGCTTACCTCTTACAAAAATTGACCCTTCGCCACTGATGCTGACATATTTTACTTTCAAGTTTGTAACTTCAGTGGATGCCGAGATCTGTTTTATTTAAAGATATGAACTAAAGAAAGATACGTTTGCTTGCCTTTCGCTCGTGACTCCGCCTCTAAGTGATTAGGTAAAATTATCAAGATGAAACGTTTTTCTCAGGCTCGAAAGACAATAGGGAAACCGCCCATGGTAATTCAGTGGTTTTTAATGTATCAGAAAGTACTACCCACTAGTGGCGAAGGTTCCATACAACTCGATTCCTACCTGGTTCCCTTTGAAAAATGGCACAGTCAGTATTCTATAGACAAATAATATAATTACATATTACTGCGGCTTATCTTTTACAAAAATTGACTCTTCGCTACTGCTACCGACGGTTAATAAACTTGGTTACTTCTGTATTGTGGCCTATCTATGATTTTTACAATGTTTTTCCAGGTATTTTCTGATTTTTAGGACTAGTTCGTGTAGTTGTGGCATTTTTTTTTATATGTCCTTATTACCTTAATATTAATGAACTAAAAGAGACCTTTATATTTGACCAAACTTCATAAAAATTCGGTCTATGCAAGAAGTAGAAACATTAAGAAAAAATTTACATTAATAATTTCAAAATACTGTTCACGCTAGAGATATTTAGAATCCCAGAATTAACCACACTAATCAGACCAAACATAAAACTAATCAAAAATCCAAAATAGCATTAAGAAACATCTAAAATCTATTCAAAAGATGCACTTAAATAAATAAAGCTTATCCACATAAGAAATAAAAAAACATCTCCACACTTTTTTTGTCTTTGTCTCATTCATTACAATAATAATCACAGCTCTTTGATTCACAAAATGAATCATAAAGTAACATTAAAATCTTAAACCTAGTAATTTATACAAAATACCTACAAGAAACAAGGAAAAACTCGAAATAAAATACCTACACACTAAGGAGCGTCGAATCAAGCGACAGCAATGGGAATCCACATCAAAGCTCACAAAGATATGTAGCTATCTCTTTCCCACACGCTCAAATTAATTCGAAAATTGAAACAAAAAGTGTTGCGCAAGAAAGGGACGGATGTATGTCAGTTGTTTCGGTTGGAGGAATGTGGAACCGGTTAGGACTACTTGATTCGATTTTCAAATTTGAAGTTTGTGGTTGAGAATAGACAAGCGATTGGTCAGGAATGGGTAGAACTAATATTAATAATAGTTAGTTTACTGGGTGACTGTGTCGTTGGTCGAGTGGCCGCAAGCCCGACTGCTGACCATGAGGTCCTTGGTTCGATTCCCAGGTCGGGCAAAGTGTTATTGGGTTTTTCGATCAGGATTTTCTTAGTAGCAGCCACGGAGTCTAGATTTGTGCCAGATTGATGGCAATCGGCTACATGGGACTTAAACATAACTGGCGAAATGTGGGTGTACTATTAGTTACGCCTTTGCCCAACCCTTCGGGGATTACAAGCGTGCTGTGGTGTGTGTCAATAAACCTCCTAAATCCACTTACTGACAGAGAAGGTCGCTAGGTCTAGACACATCTTCACCATCACTGCTCTCAAAACAGCCAAGGAAAACATCGTGAGTCACCACATTCCTCGGCTTCGAACTGGACAGTTCTCTCACTTGGGGGCCGCATATTGATAAAATGTGCGGCAAACTCGGACGAGCATGCTTCGCTCTGGAAAGACTAGCGCAAACGCTCCCACGTAAAATGATGATAGGGTGTTATTTCGCCTTGGTACACTCGGTGCTCCAGTATGGTGTGGAGTTCTGGGGCCGAGCTGTCGACTGGGAGCGAGCCTTCAGGATGCAGAAGCGTGCCGTGAGAGCTATTACGCGTTCACAATGGGATGCCACCGCGAGACCACTTTTTAAACGTCTAAAAATATTGACTGTTCCCGCTATGGTGATATTGCAGGCGGCGGTATACGTTAGACATAATTACTGCACTCGTGGTAGAAACAAATTAGCTGGCTACCCACACACCCTATCTAAGTCTGGAAAGTTAATTCATGTTATGGGTCCATCGGTATACAACCGGCTACCGGATAATATTTTGAGCGCGACGTCTGACACTGTTTTTAAAGCTAAACTGAAAGGCTGGCTAACCGACCAGGCATTATATGACCTAAGAGAATGGTTTTAAGAAAATTTATGTGATTAGTATACTATATGGTTCTATTATTCTGTTTATTGTGTATTATTATTATTTTTTAAATTATGATAATTTGGGTTTAATGCTCTTTTTAATGTATAATGACTTGTTTTTTTTTTTTTTTTTAATGTATTATGATTTGTGTTTTTACTTTTTTCAAAATATGACCTGTAATTTTTGATAATTATTAATAAATAAACTAAAACTAACTAACTAGAAAACCGGCATGTCCTAGAACTAAACATTCGAAGACATATGACAT
Organism: Noctua janthina; assembly: GCA_963576755.1. Taxonomy (NCBI): domain Eukaryota; kingdom Metazoa; phylum Arthropoda; class Insecta; order Lepidoptera; family Noctuidae; genus Noctua; species Noctua janthina. The sequence goes on from OY755077.1 coordinate 6,898,483, forward strand.
CTACCAACCCGCACTGGGCCCGCGTGGTGGATACAGCCCATTCCCTCTCATAGAGAGGAGGCCGTATGTCCCAGCAGTGGGAAAATTATAGGCTGATTATTTACTTTTACTAAGATATGTGTTGTCTATTGTTTTAAGTTGGGTATGCCACTTGAGAGCACATGAAAGAGCAGCACAGCAAAGCTCTCGACAACCTCCCTAGAAAGCCATCGAATGCAGTCGCCGTGGCCGAAATTGGCTAGATGGCATGATCATCATTAATTCATTATTGTTTTAAATAATGAGAAAATCTGCCAACACAGAGATTGAGATCTTTATGAGAAATTGGAAAGTTTTTCTCATGAAAATGTTTTTTTTTTCTCATGAAAATGTTTTTTTTTTTCTCATGAAAATGTTTTTTTTTTTCTCATGAAAATGTTTTTTTGGTAGCCCTTGCTGACTAGCATATGCCCGCGGCTTCGCCCGCGTGGAGTTCGGTCATTGTCCCACGGGATCGTACTACCGGGATAAAAAGTATCCTATGCGTTAGTCCAGGTTATAAAATATCTATCAGTAACTATCAGTAGTTTTTGCGTGAAAGAGTAACAAACATACATCTTCAAAAACTATTGCATTTATAATATTAAAGTAGGAATCAAACTACGAATATCGCTTTCCTTGACTTGCTTTGTAAAATTTCGCGTCATTTTAGGCACCCTGATACCTCGATAGCATAACGTAAATCAAAAGATTTCTAAATCGAAAATACATAGCATTTTGGTTAAAATTTATACGACAAGCACAATAAGTATCCTATATCAAGGGTGTAAATAGACCGTTAACGAAGCCGAAAGGCACTTGTTCTCCCCGTCTTTGCGATCATTTTTTTGTTCTAGACCATACCTGGGAACCTTCTAGTTACGGAGGTATTGGGGTTCAAATTTTCAACTTTTTCACAAGTTTTTTTTTAAATAACAAAGTTTTATCGCAAGATTTTTACTTTACACACCTCCACGACCCCCGTACTATTCAATCCATCCATCAGCACAATGCTTTGAGTGCTTTCCATCGAGTCCTACCGTAAAACGTGAATTTCTACCTCAAAAAAAAAAGTCGTTTTCCAGCAATAATTTTTGCGTTAAGTTAGTTTGATGTACAGAAAGCTTGGTTGACGGCTTCGTGAAGGGTCTGTTTACACCCTGTATACTTAATATATACTAGATAAGAATAAGCTTTACAACTCATCATCATCATCATCATTCTCCTACCCTTATCCCAATTCATTTGGGGTCGGCGCAGCATGTCTTCTTCTTCCATACTTCTCTATTGCTCGTCATCTCAGCAGTCACCTCCTTTCTAGTCATATCATCCTTCACACAGTCCATCTATCGTTTCTTTGGTCTTCCTCTACTCTTATACCCACATTCATACTCAGAACTTACTACAACTTTGTTAATATTATGTATACGTAACGAGTATTTACATTTTTAAATAGCTTCGTTTTCGGTTCGTTCGAGGACCTCAGTTCTGGGCATTCGTTTAGCTTGTCCATCTCCATTCCACCAACAAGCTTGAGGAAATCTACCAAATCATTGAAATGGACATCAATTTGTGTTCAGCCAATAGCAAGTCCCCTCGTCAGTATCAATTTGAAACAATTGAAAGCAATAGACTTCTATTTAGAGGCGGCCATCTTGAATTGGTAGTGTCAAATAGGGAAACGATAAGATGCTGCATTTTGTCGGTGAATTTTATTGGTATGAGTCGTAAAATGCTGCTGTTACACTCATGTAATTTCCGAAGGGTCAGGCAGAATGGTAGGTACTTACACCCACATTTCGCCAGTTATGTGTAAGACCATATTGTTTAGAGAGACTGCCAGTAGATAGTTGTCACCTCACGATTAATTTATAACAGCCGCTCGGGTCGATCTGTACGTTAAACCGCGCTTGCCTAGGTTGCTCCGTGGATGGGTGACCACCCATTACATACCAAATTTCCTCCGTGTCTCGGAAAGCACGTTAACCCGTTGGTCCCGGCTGTCAATTAAGTCCCGGCTGTCAAGTAGATCTTTGACAGTAATTACAGGTAGTCAGTCGCTCAGAAGTCTGACAATCGAGTCTTACCAGAGCGTATCGTATTACCCAGTACCAACTGGGTTGTGGAGATCAAATAGGCAATCGCTCCATGTAAAATACTGGTACTCAGCTGCATCCAGTTAGACTGAAAGCCGACCCCAACATAGTTAGTAAAAGTTTATAAAGTAGATCTAATTAAAAATAAACCAATCCTAATAGAAAGAGCTTTAAATAACCAAACGTAACGACTGAAGTTCAAAAATAAACCATTGCATAACGTTGTAACAAAAAGCGTATTGTTGTAACCTTGGCAATGACTTGTCGCGTCGCTTGCGCCGAAAGTGAATTGATCTATAGATCTATGATCCATGGATCATTGGCGTGTCTGTCGAACGCATTGTTGATTATTTCGGCATCGAATGTTTTGATCGCGAATTTGTTATTGAAATGTTTTAGTTGATTTTATTTGCGGAAATAGCGTGAAGTATTTTTTGCGTTTTTTGGTCTCATTTCAATGGTTTTTTAGGTAACTGAAAATGTGGTATTAAAGCAGGGTGATTCATTATCGTCTTCCCAACTATGTTGAGATCTGCTTCAAGTTGAATCGGTTATAGTCGAATAGATGACACAATTAAAACGTAATAAAAACAGGAATAAATAATTTCTATTAATACCTAAACAAAACTTAACTCTTGCACACCCATCCTACTAATATACTACTAACAACCATTCTAAACCCCGCCATGATTGGTGGACCATGAAGGCCAACAAGATGGCGGACTAAAATGGCGCGAAACAATTAAAACATGTGTTTTTTCACCGACCGGACAGAATTCGGTACGCTACCGGTCGATTATATATACCTATATATAGGAAGTTTTTTTATAGTTTTTTAAGGCGTGTTTTCTATTAGATTTATCTGTTTATGTAGTCAGTAGATAAATCTATACTTAATATTATAAAGCTGAAGAGTTTGTTTGGTTGGACGCGCTAATCTCAGGAACTTATAGTTTGAATTGAAAAATTCTTTTAGTGTTGGATAGACCATTTATCGAGGAAGGCTATAGGGTATACAACATCACGCTACGACCAATAGGAGCGGAGCACCAATGAAAAATGTTGCGAAAACGGGGATAAGTATTTTTTTAATAATTTCACGCGGACGATGGCCGACGATACGATAGGTGGATTCGGTTTTGTCTACACTGTATATTAGACACATCCGACAAGTGCACACAATCAACGTCATTCATCATCAATTTCTTGCCCTTATCTCAATTTATTTGAGGTCGGCACAGCATGTCTTCTTCTTCCATACTTCTCTATTACTCGTCTTCTCAGACACCTCCTTTCTTACCATATCATACTTCATACAGTGTCCACAATATAAAACAAAAGTAAATAAAGAAAATAGCTTATGTTCTGGAGATGAAATTGTCAGTTATAGACCGACCGCTTTAATGAGTCCTCCGCCTTGCTCCATCAAAGGCACATTAAGCGTCCACAAAGTCCTAACCACAGGTTATTTGCTTTAAAATAACCATAATCCACGTAAGTATTACGATACTAATTGAACCAATATGTGATCAACCTTCAGAATATTCCATTTAAATAGGTACTTTCGCGAAATGAAAAAATAAATAAAGTTCATTATAATCTCATTAAAAAACACCAGAAGCATTAAAAATACCTTTAAAATAATCAAATTATTAACGTTAACGCTTCCGAAAAATAATCCCTCCTAATCTTGTACCGAGCTAACCCGTTGAACGCGACACGAAAAAAAAATACGTCGCCACTGACTTTGGGTCTTATAGACCCCACAATTGAAGAATTACGATAAGTCGTTATTGTGTATGACAATAGCTACTGTGGTTCACCGTTACTTAGTTAAAGGGTTTTGACTAAACGTGTCAAACTAATTTTGGGTTAATTTTTGTCGTCAGTTTTTTTGGATGAAGGTAGTGACAGGTTTGAAATAAGGAGAATATTTGATTTGTTTGATAGTTTCACAGTTTTATTGTAACACGAACGTTGTTTTTTGTGAATTATTAGAATAATTTTGTGCTTTTCTAGATTTCTTGATGCGATTTTTATTGCTAAGTCATTTAAGTCTTCTTAATAGATTATTAAATTTCGTGATTTAAAGGTTCGTTTTTTAATCTTAAACTCTCATTCGGGGCCAGTCTTATTTCCTTAAAATTAGCATCTAAAGTACCTGTTTCTTAAAAAAAACTTGTTTAGAAAATTTAACTATTTCATAATATAAAATCATGTCGAGGAGGTTCCTATCTCTGGAGCCCTAACCACCAGCACCTTGGACCCTGCTCCCGACACCGGCGGACGAATTATAGTTTTAAATGTTTTTTTTTAAAGAAATATTGAAAAATATAACTAATATGTAGAAAAGACAAATAATGAAAAAAAAAAAAATTACACTTTTTGTATATTATTTTGCACGAAGATTGCATTCCACACTTTAACACAGCTTACATTTAAAACAAATAACTATCAGCCGCAGTCCTTTTACTGTTTTTCCAAGAACAAAAATTCTGAAGTCGCCATGCGTCAATTATGATTTATTCCCTTAACCCCTCAGCTACTGTCCATGCATAATTTTTATGCGGCGCGGTCTTTTAGACCCTTTCATAGCCAAACAAGATTATCGGTCAGCATTCAAAGGGTTGCTTTTTGTGGTCAGCCGCTATGGAAACGCAGTAATGATTTATAGTTTTTAAAAGTTGTAAATTATTTTTAAAGATGGCGGTGTTGCTACTTGCAATTTTTTTTAGTCTATGGTCTCTTGGGGTTGAGAGAATGTTTTTGAAGTTATTTTTGGTCGGCACCGGTGTGCAGTAGACGATTTTGTTGTTGTGTTAAATTGTATGGAATTAGGATACTGTTTCAGAGAAAGGGTTGTCTTTGGTTATGGAGAAATAAAAAGAATCTACTAGTTATGCGGGTTCGTTGTGTTTTGAGACGGCTGGGATGGTTTTTATTGCATATTTTGTGCGAAAATTGGGTATCAATGGCAATGCTGAAGCCTCTCTTCACAGCTTTTAAGTTTTTATTCGGGACAAAAATTATATCCCAGGGAACTCCTCGGGGTATTCCTCAAAGCGCAACCAACTAAGCGCAACTAAATTATTCCTCGAAGCGCAACCATTAGTTGCGCTCACAAAATCAAACTAAATATATTATATGTTAACCATGATGAAAAATAGAGAGGGAGGAGCTCGTGGCTAAATAATAACAGCCGCTCGGATCGATCTTTAGGTTAAGCCGTGCTTGCCTAGGTTGGTCTGTGGATGGGTGACCACCCATTACATACCGAGTTTCCTCCGTGCCTCGGAAAGCACGTTAATCCGTTGGTCCCGGGTGTCATTTGTAGATCTTTGACAGTCGTTAGGTAGTCAGTGGCCCAAAAAGTCTGACAACCAGTCTTACCAAGGGGTATCGTATACCCCAGTACTAACTGGGTTGTGGAGGTCAGATAGGCAGTCGCTCCATGTAAAATACTGGTATTCAGCTGCATCCGGTTAGACTGGAAGCCGACCCCAATATAGTTGGGAAAAGGCTAGGCAGATGATGATGAAAAATAGAGAGGGTATGATGTATTAATTAATTATTATTCAATCATGGTTGAGCTTTGAGGAATAAACATATAATATTTATAATTTGAATTTGTGAGTGCAACTAGCGTTTCGAGGAATAATTTAGTTGCGCTTTGAGGAATACCTCAACTCCTCGAACGGCTTAAATGATGTATCCCGTGTATTGACCATGTTATTGAATTTTATTTTTTTAACATTGATATAGTGGATGTCGAAAAGCATTATTCTCATGGATGTCATTACTTGATAGTAGTAAACCTATCTCTAACTCTCTCCTCTCTCTTCCAGGCGAGTACGTCATCCAGGGAGACTTGCCCCGAGAGCTGGTCAGCAGCGAGGAGTCCAGGTTCGATCTCTTGGAGGAGGCGCTGGGACTGGTTGAACTCGGGGACGAGGCTGAGACGAAGAATGAACCGCCTGAGGTAAGGAGTTACAAATATAAATAACTTTGATAATTCCGCGTATCTGAAAAATGTAGCAATTTTCAATTACGCATTGCGACTAAATTAATGAATTTAATAGATTTCTACTGTTAACAATACATGGAACACATGAATTGTTACTATTCATGTAAAAATGAGGGCAAAAGACGTTGAAATAAAAAAATAAATAAACTTATAACCTTCCCCTGTAAACCTACACGTAGTGCAGACACGCGCACTTTACGTATGGTAGATTCGCGGATTTGCACTATCCCCGACGATATCAACAGTGTACACTTTGTCGTGTTAATGTCGAGGAAAAGCATCTAAACCACAACTTCTTTGTTAATAAGTACTCTTTTGAATTCTTCCAAAAATATCTTCCCCTCAAAAAAATTAAAATTGAACTCCCAAGACTCGCGGATTTGCACTTTCCCCGACGATTAGTCACTTCAAAGCACGCGCTCGTGACTGATAGTCACAACAAAGAAAGAAATAGTCACCGATGTTGCTCTTGTTCTAACCAACTGCTCATCCTGCAGGCGATAGAAGGCAGTAGCAGCGGCAGTCCCAGCAGCGCCGAGATGCTGCACCCCGCCATGCGGCACGTGCCGCATCATCTGGCGCACTATCATAACCAGGTCAGTCGACCACACCACATTACAGGAACTGATGGACGCTAGTGAAGGTGCCAAACTTGTTGTGATCCTCGGCTGTTTCAATTTAGATTGCCATCGATACGTTAGAAATAAGACAGGGAATTGGTTTGAGACGATCACGTGTCAATATTTTTGTTGCATTTAGTTCAACGCGGTGTCGCGTGCTGTCCAAGGCGAATGACGTCTTACATAGACTTGAAGACGGATTCTTCGTCGATGTAATTAATGACGTCACTGCCTAATAGAACCAATTAGAAAAATTGCTCTTATTTTAGGTACTGTGTGTAAAATGAGCTGGTTTCCGCATTTCTAGGTCCAAACTCGTATCATGTTAGTTCATTGTTAAAACGCTTGTTGATTCAGAAATATTTAAGATACTTACGAGGGAAAGTCGTAACGAATACCACCAAATAAAATAAAATTCTCCAACTAAACTTATACTGTCACATACGGGATATCTTCCGTGATTGTTCAATATTTTGAGCTCCCGATATTTCGGCGCTGTTGCAAGCGCCATGATCCCGGGTTGACTGGAGGATGCGGGTGGATGGAAAATAAATTGTTAAGAGCAGACAAATCTATCTACCCTCTTTCTCTTCCTTTTCCCTTTTCTCTCTTTCTTTTTTCTATAATGAACAATCACGGAAGATATCTCGTAAGTGACAGTATAAGTTTAGTTGTAAACCGTGAAAGCTTAAAACAGTATTCTTTAACTATTCTGCAGAGTAATGTTATCGTTTTGTTTAAATCAGTATCCTATATCATGGTCCGCGTATTCATCCAAATCCGTCCACCAGTTTAGACGCAAAAGGTAACGGACAGAGTTACTTTCGCATTTATAATATTAGGACAGAGTTACTTTCGCATTTATAATATTAGGACAGAGTTACTTTCGCATTTATAATATTAGGACAGAGTTACTTTCGCATTTATAATATTAGGACAGAATTACTTTCGCATTTATAATAATAGGAGTTAAAGTATGAAATAGCCGATGAACGAATGAATGTATGAACGATTTCGTGAAAAGTGATATTTCTATACTAAAATGTTTTTTTATTTTTCTTGGAAACGTCTGAACCATGTATGATGCAATTGCAAACTATAGTTAGAGTGAAAAAAGCTGCGCTGCATTGCTTATCTTAAAATCTCAAAACACAGTCTATGACAAAAATATACCTACTTGAATTAGTGAAACCGACGGCACTTTGAAACAAGTGTTTTGACACACTATCCTATGAGATAATATGCAACTACCAGTACGGTATTTAAACTCTAAAAGGTACGTCATTTAACAATTAATCCAATAAAACTGGAATTAGGAAAAAAATACTATACGTCAAAGTTACAAACAGAACGAAATGTGTGAAAAAAAACTGTAATTTCATAGTTAAAGACCTATTTATTCATATTAATTTGCTAGATACCAAATTACAAAAAGATCTGAATTCTCTTTTCGTCAGAATATATCAACTTTTCAATACAGTTAGACAAAATAATTTGACATTTACAAAAGTTACAATGAAATATTTTTATTGATACAGCGATCAACCTATATCCGAAGATGGTAACAAATAATTTTGTACACTAACAAAATAATGAATATATACAAAACAAATATTTAATTTTCATTGTATATGGTGTCTGTCTCGTTTCTCTCATTAACACACGGATAAGTTTCTCTCCAATTATTTTAAAGCTTTTGAAAGTCACCGCGAGAAGCTCGTGGCTAAATAATAACAGCCGCTCGGGTCGATCTTTAGGTTAAGCCGTGCTTGCCTAGGTTGGTCTGTGGATGAGTGACCGCCAATTACATACCGAGTTTGCTCCGTGCCTCGGAAAGCACGTTACGCCGTTGTTCCCGGCTGTCATTTGTAAATCTTTGACAGTCGTTAGGTAGTCAGTGGCCCAAAAAGTCTGACAACCAGCCTTACCAAGGGGTATCGTATTACCCAGTACTAACTGGGTTGTGGAGGTCAGATAGGCAGTCGCTCCATGTAAAATACTGGTATTCAGTTACATCCGGTTAGACTGGAAGCCGACCCCAATATAGTTGGCAAAAGGCTAGACAGATGATGATGATGAAAGTCACCACAATTTTGGTCTAGTCCTCTTCACAAATATTTGGGTACGTCATACTATATTTCGTTTTCATTTGACAAACTAGCATAATCAGCCTATAATGTTCCCCTGCTGGGACACAAGCCTCCTCTCTATGAGAGGGAATGGGCTATAATCCACGAGGCCCAGTGCGGGTTGGTAGATGTCACATGTCTTCGAATTTTTGGTTCTAGGACATGCCGGTTTCCTCACGATGTTTTCCTTCACCGTTTTGAGAGCAGTGGTGATCAAATAAATAATACAAAGTAATGCGCCTGGGTTCGGCTTATTCCCAGGCGCTCCAGAATTTTATTCCCGGCGGCTCCAAATTAAAAAAGCAATATAATAATAATAAATAAAATCTTTCCCATGAGCTCCAAAAATTTTCAAGTACAGATTGCACAAAAAATTATATATTTACAATAAAATTTATTTATGATTTTGTACCGGAGTAATGCGACAATGTCGAACCTCTCATCCCCCCACCCCCGCGCCCTACCGCGCTGTCCATCTACAATAGCGAAATAGGATAGTTGACCATGCGCCCTTACAATTGATGCATGTTTATGCAAATTCATAGATAATGAGTGAGTACCAAGATTGCGCTGTTGCTGGATCTTCAACATCCACAGAATTTACATTTTTAATTGTTTCACTTCATATTGTGTGACGTATAGTGAGTGCATTGTGAGATGATTGTTTTCAATTTTACAATAGGTATAAGTACATACTTAGTTAAGATAAGACTGATTTGTGACTGCCTATATACTGAAACTACTTACCACGAAATTATAACATTGATGGTAGCAATTTGTGTTTTGTTGACCTTACGCAATTTGGTTTGGAGCCACTGGGAAAAAAATTAGTATTTTATTATTTAACTAATAAAATTATGGAGCTGTTGGGAATCAATGTATGGAGAGAAATTGTTTGGAGAACAATGGATTTGTAGCTCCTGGGAATAAGCCCTGGGTTCGAACCAGCGACTTACTATTCGTAAGTCGGAGCCGCCACCACTAGGCCACCTCTGCTCTCATTATTCTAGTATTTGACACACAAATAATCAAAACCCTAAATAACTCGTAATTAATAATCACAGACTGTTGTCCGTGGTTGTGTTTTGTTTTAGTAAATAAGTCACTAGTTACCTCATATACTTTCCCTTAGCTCAAAAATCTAAAAAAAACTTCTACAAGTCGGTGCCCACAAAATCAAAGGAGACATGTAACCTGTAAGTTTTTACTCCTAAATAGTGATGGTAAATGATTCCATGTCACCGGTCATTTGTACCACACAGGGTGTTGCAGGGTTAAGAGCGTGGTGCAAGTTATAAGCTTACAAGTCGTGTCGCCAGTGGGGTTTTCGATTGGGACAAATTAAGAAAAAGAAAGAAAGAAAATACATTTATTAGCGCGTGCCATTAATGAAAGAACAAAGAAGAAAGAAAGAACATACGTTTATTTGTCACGTGCCATTAAGAGCGTTAACGTCTTACGGCATTTCATACAAACTTTCAAGTGATATTTTTTCGAAATGACTGAACCGATTTTAATGAAACTTCGTACGCATAAGCAGGATACATAACTCTAAAAACTTGACAGAGAACATTTTCGAAAAATAGTGTTACTGCCAAATTAGGCCGATTTTAGATTTTCCATAGAAACAGAAATTACCAATTATTTTTTTTTTTTAAAGACATTTCGTAAAGTTCTCTGTAAAGTTTTGAGACTTATGTATCCTGCTTATGCGTACGAAGTTTCATTAAAATCGGTTCAGTCATTTCGAAAAAAAATCTCTTGAAAGTTTTTATGAAATGCCGTATGGTCCATGAAAAATACCGATTCCGATGAGACTGGAAGGACTGGAAGTTTCCTAACTTAGTTGGGAAATGGCTAGGTAGATGGGTTCCTAGAACTTAGCTTGTATCTTGACTTATCCTGTATAGTTTCGTTACTTGCTTCGGTGAAGGAAAACATCGTGAAGAAACCAGCATGCCTGAGAGATATTTCTCGACGGCATGTAAAGCCAAGTCAGAGGCCCATGGGCGGCATAAAAACTCTGACACCAGGTTAGGTACTATCTACTCGATAAAGAAGCTTGTATCTTGTGACTTAGACCACTCCACACAATTGTTACTCGTTTCAAACCAGACAGTTTTGAGTCAAATAAACATTAATCATTTAACGACAAAAAATACCGACATACCGACAAATTGTTTGGTAGTTTTAGAAGATTTACTTTAATTGTTTTTGACTACTGTTTAATAATATGTTTTTAAATATTGATTGAGCTTTACGATAACGGCGAAAGGTATAAATGATTTTCGCGGAGAAAGTTGGTGTAGCTTTTTTCCTAAATTAGACCTTGGTTTATAAAAGATAACGCAAAAGTTGGCTGATGCGCTAATAATAATGTCTATCTGCGTAGCCTTTTCTCAACTATGTCAGTCTCGGGTGACCACCCATTACATACCGAGTTTCCTCCGTGCCTCGGAAAGCACGTTAAGCAGTTGGTCCCCGGTGTCATTTGTAGATCTTTGACAGCCGTTATAGGTAGTCAGTGGCCCAAAAAGTCTGACAACCAGTCTTACCAAGGAGTATCCTATTACCCAGTACTAACTGGGTTGTGGAGGTCAGATAGGCAGTCGCTCCATGTAAAATACTGGTATTCAGCTGCATCCGGTTAGACTGGAAGCCGACCTCAACATAGTTGGGAAAAGGCTGGGCAGATGATGGTGTCAGTCTCGGGTATGTTATGTTAGGGTCGGCTTTCAGTCGAACCACATGTAGCTGCGTACCAGTATTTTGCGCAAGATTTTGTTTATTAATAACTAGCGACCCGCCCCGGCTTCGCACGGGTGCAATATATACATATAAACCTTCCTCTTGAATCACTCTATCTATTAAAAAAAAACCGCATCAAAATCCGTTGCTTAGTTTTAAAGATCTAAGCATACATAGGGACAGACAGCGGGAAGCGACTTTGTTTTATACTATGTAGTGATTATTAATAATAAACAAAATCATCATCTGCCCAACCTTTTCCCAACTATGTTGGGGTCAGCTTCCAGTCTAATCGGATGCAGCTGAATACCAGTATTTTACATGGAGTGACTGCCTATCTGACCTCCACAACCCAGTTAGTACTGGGTAATACGATACCCCTTAGTAAGACTGGTTGTCAGACTTTTTGAGCCACTGACTACCTAACGACTGCCAAAGATCTACAAATGACACCCGGGACCAACGGATTAACGTGCTTTCCGAGGCACGGAGGAAACTCGGTATGTAATGGGTGGTCACCCATCCACAGACCAACCTAGGCAAGCACGGCTTAACCTAAAGAAATAATAATAAACAAAATACTGGTGGATTATACTCTATTATCTAACTTTGTTTTAAAGTAACCTATCCACTGGATTTCTGTATGCATAGTAGCTATTTAAAATAATCTCAAAAACTGCGGAACAGCACGAAAAATTCAACTTAAAAACTCTTCAAAATTAACTAAACCAATCTTACATCAGCGTACAATACAAAAATACACACGGCTTCTCAAATGTTTCAAATCAAAGTCACGAGCGCAACTCATGCGTTCCAACGATGATAATCTCGATTCAAATCTATATCGATTTACGTTTAGTATCGATATCTGACAACGATTAATCGAATAACATGGATCGGTATTTTTGGTATAAATATTTTAGATAGCTGCCTCGTTGGTTTACTGGTCGCAAGCGCGACTGCTGAGCATGAGGTTATGGGTTCGATTCCCGGGTCGGACAAAGTGTTATTGGGTTTTTCCATCAGGGTGTAATTGGGGTTTAAAGTTTCTATGAAAATCCGTCACCAGGCAAAGCTGGTGCGGGTCAGCAAGTAATATATAACATTAGTTTTAATATATAACCTGAAACATGACGTGTCTAGTATTTTTATGTAAAGAATCTATGTACAAAATTTCAAAACTGTATCATGAAAAATCACAGAGTTATAAACTGTTCTGTTACCTTGTTGTCCGTACAAAAACGTGGTCTCCACGCGGCGCGTACGCGTGCGCGCCTCCAGCGTCGTCTTGAGCTCATAGATAATAATAATTTGGCAGTAGGTACCTAAATGATTGCGATAGGTACTTAGTGTCGCTCGGTGTCCAACTTGTAGCCTTTTTTAAATATTTTTTGGATAAAATATAACATGGTTTAAAAATGATTAGAATCGATTCAGTAAGCAACTGAATCGATTCCAATCATTTTTCGATTTCTGAACATACTATATTCAGGTTTCGCATATACTAAAAATAATGTTGTATATTAATTCTAGCTTTTTCCCGCGGCTTCACTCGTGTTAATTTAGAATTTTAAAATCAATTCGGGTCGTACTCTGCTTATAATAATATAATTCAAACATGATTCGAAAGACCCGTGGCGCCATCTATTATCATAAAAACGTTATTGTTGTTTTCCTCGGGAACAGTACTTTTTTTCGGAACGAAAGTTACCCTATGTCCGTTTCTGTACACCTGACAGCGTATTTGCAAAATTTCAGGATGATCGGTTCAGTAGTTTAGGCGTGAAAAGGTAACAAACAAACAAACTTACTTTCGCATTTATAATGTATGTATGGAAGTATGAATGTATTTCGCGCTCTCTTTATAATAGTTCTGAAGCCTTAACAAAATAGTGATGTCCAATATCCATTTAAAAGTCCACCAATATAATTCCACGACGGGGGCCTAGAATTAAATCGCAATACATTGACTTTAACACAATCAATAATGACTTAGCAAGTCGGCTACATTAAAGGGTACCGCTTCTTTCATATGTCTGTTCGTCTGTCCCTTACTCAGCAAAATCGTGATACCTTACAGTATTATTTTGCAAGGGAATTTAAAATGATATGGTTAATGTTAATTGCGAAATTTCTAAAGGATATAATCTTGGATCTGTTGGTATTTGAAAGGTTTTTCCTGGTATAATAAGTGCCTGGTCCTGGGTTCGATTCCCGGGTCGGGCAAAGTGTTATTGGGTTTTTCTATTAAATTCTTAGTAGCAGCCACGGAATTTTTTTGGCCGGTTGATGACAATAGGCTCGCCCATGGGACTTAAACATAACTGGCGAAATGTGACTGTACTGTTCGGTATAAATCTACCTCGTCCACGTTCATACATCTGGTCATACACGCACACCAGTTGCAAGTAGTACGTACCGACCAGTTTGAAGAAAATCATCAAATTTCAACACTAAAAAAATGCCTTTGTTACTGTTATACACCGTGACTTTTTAGTCGTCTTACAACGGCAGCCCACTTCATGTATCCAATGAATACTAAACATTCATAAAAAAAAAAAAGGTATTTATGAGATTTTAATAATTTAAAAATAAAAATATTATTCAGTATTATGACGCATGACGTAGTTAAAACACCCTGTTGCGAGCGATGATCTACTGGACTCGAGTGCTGGGTAGGTATATGTTCTCCCGTTTGACACGTAAACATCATTAACAGGATGTTTCATAATTTTATTCTATTTTTTTATTATTATTTTTCTTTGTACCTATTATGCAAGAAAAAATAATCGCGCCTAGAGCTATTTTATGTCGGGTATATTGAGTGGACGACCTTTGTACGACGACTAATAAGTCACGGTGTACAATGTTTAAAGTATTGAAAATAGAATTATATTTATTTATCTTAGAAAACCTCGAGGAGCTCGCGCATGGCTAAATAATAACAGCCGCTCGGGTCAATCTTTAGGTTAAGCCATGCTTGCCTAGGTTGGTCTGTGGATGGGTGGCCGCCCATTACATACCGAGTTTCCTCCGTGCCTCGGAAAGCACGTTAAGCCGTTGGTCCCGGCTGTCATTTGTAGATCTTTGACAGTCGTTAGGCAGTCAGTGGCTCAAAAAGTCTGACAACCAGTCTTACCAAGGGGTATCGTATTACCCAGTACAGACTGGGTTGTGGAGGTCAGATAGGCAGTCGCTCCATGTAAAATACTGGTATTCAGCTGCAACCGGTTAAACTGGAAGCCGACCCCAATATAGTTGGGAAAAGGCTAGGCAGATGATGATCTTAGAAAACCTCGGTTTTAATCAACAGCTTGTCCTTTAACAAAGGCCTTCTCTAAAGTGTTCCATTTCTGCTTGTCTCCCGCTGTTCTCATCCACTCTGGACCAGCCTCTTTTTGAGGTCATCTTCCCCCTCTCCCGTTTTACTTTCACAACACAGGGAATCCTAGTGTGAGTTTCAGGAATCAATAAATAAAATAAATAAAATCTTTATTAACAGGTGATTGTTAGTAACATCAGTGTAGCTCTGGCTCTTGTACTAGGATTCCCTGTATCACAAGAGCCAGACCTCTCAATTCACAGGGAACATATAAAAAACGATAGACAAAAAAAATAAAAAATGGAATACACTATAAGATATGGCATGCATTAAAAGTGTTTACAAAAATAAAATATACAAGTAAGAGAAAAAAAAAATTAATTTAAAATTGGAGTATACATTTTAAAAATTAACTCAATCAATGCATTTAATGTAATCTCTTAAACAATAAATTATTCTTCTTTTTACTTTTAAACATTATTTTTGTCCAAATACCGATTATCTGACGTCACTAGCTCGAATAGCTTCGCAGACTGATATAAAAAAAGAACGAAGACTATACAATGCATGTCTCAAGTGCTGCGCCTAAATCAACAGGGCTGGGCAGTACGACATCAGAAGTGGGCTTTTTGTGCTACATATTTTTGAAGTAGAGATGGGTCGTTATCGATATTTTCTTATTTTTTATTCTTATTCTTATTATTTATTGCACACAAAAATAAGAGAAATACACACATAATTATACAAATATAACATATAACTTCAAACCCTGCTCGCACTAGAACTTTTCTTTCCATAGCAAAAACAGCTGTAGTTCCCTACGCAGGGTTTGACTATAAAAATATTAGCATAATCAGCCGTTTAATGTTCCCACAGCTGGGACGCAGGCCTCCTCTTTATGAGAGGGAATGGGCTATAATCCACCACGCGGGCCCAGTGCGGGTTGGTAGATGTCACATGTCTTCGAATTTTTGGTTCTAGGACATGCCGGTTTCCTCACGATGTTTTTTATAAAAATATTAAAAACATATAACTTATCTACAAAGGCGAGCTTAACCCAGAATTGGGTTTTCTTACAGCAATCCTTACTTAAATTGCAAGATTTGCAGAAGAGGATATACTTATGTGCATAAACAGTACATTTAAAAACTTACCACTTACTTACTTTTTTGTGGTTTAAAAAAATACTTCAAAATAAAACGATTTAAATAGAAATTTTAGTAAAGACAATTAAAGTCCTTCACAGGAGATAGCAATCTTGCTTTTTGTTTTGTTTAGAGAATAATAATTTATATTGTACTAGTTTAGGCGTTGCCCGCGCCGAGTTCGGTAACTATCCCACGCGATCGTACTACCGGGATAAAGTATCCTAAAATGTTAATCCAGGTTATAATGTATCTGTGTGCCAAATTTCACCCAAATCCGTTCAACCGTTTTTGCGTGAAAGAGGAACAAACAGCCTTACATCCTCACAAACTTTCGTGGTTAAGTTATGATGAGGCTGACTTGCTTTTGCTAAAAGCCTTCTTTTAAATTCAAGATCATAAAATAAAGAAAAAAATAAAAGAAGGAAGTAAATTGATTTAAATTCTCAGAAATAAAAGTCTTATGAAAGAAACAACAATATGTATTAAATAAAACTGTAAGTACCTATATGGTACCAATTCACTTTTAACTAAATTTTATTCTAATACGGGGTATTTAAATATAATTTTGACTGACAAGAAATCCATTATCGACATTTCATCGTACTCAAGTCCTCAAAAAATATCGATAAACTCAAGCACATCACTAGAAGTACAAGAAAAAACCTGAAATGCCTCAAATCTGGCTACTGTATTCCATGTCACAGAATTTAATATTTACATATAGTTAACATTCTTTACTTAAACCAATAAGGTTGACATTACTCAAATATTTTTAATTTTTAAAGAAAAAAAAACAATGGTGTTTTTGATTTGCAAGAGATATACTACTCCTGCTTAAGAATTTGAGAAAATGAGGCGTGATGCTATGTTAAGAATAATACAAAATCTTTATCAGATTTGTAACTTAAACAACTGCACAAACACCATCATCTGCCTAGCCTTTTCCCAATTATGTTGGGGTCGGCTTCCAGTCTGCCCGGATACAGCTGAATACCAGTATTTTACATGGAGCAACTGCTTATTTGACCTCCACAATCCTGTTAATACTGTGTAATACGATATATTCCTTGGTAAGTCTGGTTGTCAGACTTTCGTCAAAGATCTAAAAATGACGGCCGGGACTAATGGCTTAACGTGCTTTCCGAGGCAAACTCGGTATGTGTATTGGTGACCAACCTGGGCAAGCGCGGCTTAAGCTGAAGATCAAACCCATCATCACCTTCAGCCTACAGCAGTCCACTGCTGGACATAGGCCTCCTCAACCGCACGCCACTCATCTCGATTCACAGCAACTCTCATTCAGTTGCTACCAGCCACCTGAAACCGATCGGCTGTTATTAATTAGCCAGGAGCTCATAACAAATGCAAAACAAGCCACGCGTATCCGGCTCGAAGGACCATGTACAAAGTAATGGCTTGTATAAATTTTGCATGGTAGAATCGTGTGAAACATGTAAAGTTTATAACAGTGTTTTCTGCAAAAATAAAAATGATTTGATTTGATTTAAAAACCGTTTTTAAAAATCTTCATACGGTGACTTTGTCTAAGTTTAAGCGAAACTCAATTGAGAAATAAATCTTGAGATCCCAATTATATTTAAATTAGAAAGTTTTCTAATTACTTGCTACAAAAACTGCAATAAGTCCGTTGCACTCAGACTAGAAACGGTCGTAGGTGATCGCTTTTTAAAGAATTCGTCTATGTCTGGCTGGAAATTCGGTATCGGTATCGGTATCAGCCGAAACTGTAAAACAGTAATGACTTTTTAGCGGTATAATTTATTTTAGATCAATTTTATTTCATGCCATAGTGGCTTCGTCTGGGCGACCGAGTTCTAGACGGGTGTAAATAGAGAAAAAGAATCATCATCAACATCATTTCAGCCGAAAGACGTCCACTGCTGGACATAGGCCTCCCCCAAGTGTCGCCACATTGACCGGTCCCGTGCGTCTCGCATCCAGTAGATCCCCACAACCAATTCATCATCATCATCTGCCTAGCCTTTTCCCAACTATGTTGGGGTCGGCTTCCAGTCTAACCGGATGCAGCTGAATACCAGTATTTTACATGGAGCGACTGCCTATCTGACCTCCACAACCCAGTCTGTATTGGGTAATACGATACCCCTTGGTAAGGCTGGTTGTCAGACTTTTTGGGCCACTGACTGCCTAACGACTGTCAAAGATCTACAAATGACAGCCGGGGCCAACGGCTTAACGTGTTTTCCGAGGCACGGAGGAAACTCGGTATGTAATGGGCGGTCACCCATCCACAGACCAACCTAGGCAAGCACGGCTTAACCTAAAGATCGACCCGAGCGGCTGTTATTATTTAGCCATGAGCTCCTCACAACCAAATATTGTTAGTAATTACCTAGCGAGATCGATTTTTCACCCCGTAATCCTCTACTTTCATCAAAATCGTTAGAGCCGTTTTCGAGAACGGGATTACAAATAGGTATATGTATATCTAATACAAATATTGCTCGTTTAATAGTAGAGGATACTGGTATTCAGCTGTATCCAGTCAGGATTGAAACCAACCTCAACTATACCCCAACATAGTTGGGTATAGGCTGGGCAGAGACCCATCTTTGGGCATATGTAGTTTTAAGTCGATTTTATGCATTGTGTTGTCATGATACTTATTATAATTTTTTGCAAGTGAAAAGAACCCTCTTTATTTATACAACATAAGTTTTACTATATGCGAAACCTGAAACAAGTGTCTAGTATTTTTATGTAAAGAATCTATGTACAAAATTTCAAAACTGTATCATGAAAAATCACAAAGTTATAAGCTTGTTCTGTTACCTGGCTGTCCGCATAAAAACGTGGTCATCACGTGCGCCTCCAGCGTCGTCTTGAGCTCATTGATAATAATAATTTGGCAGTAGGTACCTAAATGATTGTGATAGGTACTTAGTGTGGCTCGGTGTCCAATTTGTAACTTTTTTAAATATTTTTGGGACAAAATATAACATGGTTTAAAAATTATTGGAATCGATTCAGTTACTTATTCTAAACAAACTATATTCAGGTTTCGCAAGTACTAAAAATAATGTTGTAAATCTAGTTACATAACAATTCAATTATCGCTTAAAAACTAACTACATGCCAGACCTCTTACGGACTTAAGAAAAAACACCAGGAAGTCTACTTTTTATCCAACTTTCATTTTGATTTTGAAAATAAATCAGTCAATTTAACTTTCTAGATTTACTTCTTGACACTAACAGAGTTATATGAACTTTAATCTTGTGTATTTAATGTGCAAAAACTAGTTTAACAAATCCGAAAGTCTGACAACCAGTTTTACCAAGGGCAGTATGTAGAATACCTCTTATAATTAACACTAGAAACGGGATATTTACCATGTTCACTGATTGTTTTAAGTTCCCGATATTTCGGCGCTGTTGCAGCACCATGATCACGGATAAACTGAAGTTATTGCGGGAAGGTGTTTATGAGCAGACAAATCGGTCTACCCTCTTTCTTGTTCGTTTTTTGCACTCAGTACCGCTTCCACTGTCGCTCGCAACTCGATTCTGTTCCCGACACACGAAACTCACTGAGTCCCGTGTCTAGTAAGTTAATGATAATGTTAGTGACAATAATAGTTTAAAAACTTAGTATACCTCTTGTTAATACTTACCCACTTACTAAGTTGATAGTCAGATAGGCATTCGCTCCATGTTAATTACTGATATTCAGGTGTTTCTGGTTTTCTCACAATATTAATCAAACAAAAATTCAAATTTTGAAATGAAAATAAAACTATAAGAAAGAAAAGAAAGAGAGAGAAAAAAGAAAGAAAAGAAAAAAGAAAGAAAAATAATTTATTAGACTCACAAAGCAAAAAAAAAATGGTTGAATTAAAAATAAAATAAAATTATATGAAAAATAAACAAGAAAAATACACAACGCTAAATGTAAGAATTTGAACCGTCATTACAAGAAAAATAAAATTAAGAATGACAAGCGGGAAAATCAGACTATATTATAATCACAAATATATTAAAAATAAAATTCTGTCTGTTACAAATAAAATGTTAATCCATTTTTTTTTTCGGATCGGAAATCATCGAATGACCCCCCCACTCTGGGCGGAACGGAAGGGAGTGTCAGACTTGTACTGACTAAAACCCATCCATGTTCCTTCTTAGCCCTTTGTGTTCCAGGGCCACGGTATCTCTTTCGAACAGTCCCGCAGCCCTGGCAGGATAAATTGTTAATCCTTACTAATATTATAAATGCGAAAGTAAGTTTGTTTGTTTGTTACCTTTTCACACCTAAACCACTGAACCGATCATCCTGAAATTTTGCATATACATTGTCAGGTGTACAGAAACGGACATAGAGTACCTTTCATCCCGAAAAAAATTACCGTTCCCGAGGAAAACAACAATAACGTTCTAATGATAATAGATGGCGCCACGTGTCTTTCGAATCATGATTTATATATAATATTACAAGCAGAGTACAACCCGAATTTATTGTCAAATTCTAAATTAACACGAGCGAAGCCGCGGTCAAAAGCTAGTTTTGAAGTTAAAATAAATATTAAAAAAAACTGACACCGCCAAATGCAAGGATTTGTTCCATCACTGCAAATAGTAAAAGAAGAAATGACGAGCAGGAAAATCAAACTATATTTCAATTACAAATCTATGAAAATAAAATTCTGTCTACAAATACAATGTTAATTTTTGTTACTTTCTAGCGAATCATAGTCAAGTACGGTCATCGATCCATGTTTTGGAGTATCACAATGACATTTTAAATCAATTATATCTAAAAACTAGAAACTGTAAAGAAAGCGGAAGATTTTGTTCAGGTACATCACTAATTTGATTAGGGTTATCAGTAAGTGGTAATTCCAAAAATTATGTTAGACTTTAATTTTTTAGTTATACATTTTTTGTTATTTCTAATGCTCATTTACACCACGTATAAATAAAAGCGATTAATACAGGAGTTAGTGTTAATCTCTTTTTAATAATAATATAATAAAGCTGAAGAGTTTATTTGGTTGAACGCGCTAATCTCAGGAACTACGGGTTGGAATTCAAAAATGATTTTAGTGTTGTATACCCCATTTATCGAGGAAGGCTAACATCACGCTACGACCAATAGGAGCAGAAATTTTAATGACGAAGGTCGCGCGCAACAGCTAATACATAATAATGTAGCATTCAAAGCTCCATAAATACACCATGTTTCAATTCGTAATGAAAAACCGGCTCTGTATTGAAAAAAAAACGATTTTTGAACAGGAATTTAGCATTAGTTACCATTATGTGAAGGAGTGGCTTGCAAAAGCCAGTGGCCACATAAAAAGGTCGACCCTCTTTTGCCCTTATCAAATACATAAGAAAAAAAAACAAAATGATTATGAAATCGTTTCATTTTTTTTTTGTTTTCCTGGCAACCCTAGCGTCCCATAGAGTTCATTAGTGTAGTCCTATCTCTTTCATCTTGCCGCCCGATCTCCATAGAGATGAAAGGACAGATTAAATCTATGGTCATCTATACCAGGTCATGTTCTTGGGTCAAGGGAAACACGGTTTTATTATTGTATCTAGGTACGTGTGTATTTCTTGTATTGTTTTTTTCTTTTGAGCATACGCACGCGCGTGCCCTCCACATCAAGCCACAATTTCACCGCAAATACGTAGGTCAAGTACTGGAGGTCAGATACGCAGTCGTTCTATTTTAAAGTAAGTACTGGTATTCAGCTGCGTCTGGTTAGACTGACATGATGGTAAAAAAATACTACCTCTGGCTGATTCTTTGAGGATTACAGGCAGGATGGTGCACTGATACTGTTAGCCTGCGTAATCCCACTGCTGGGCAAATTTGCCCCATTCCCACCTTAAATCACACTCATCTAGTCCATTTTCCATGTCAATAAAAATATATAATAAATTACCAGAAAACTTAAGAAACCAAAATAAAACCAGTATATTTTTAAATCAAATAAAGCAATACTTAATTAAAAAAAAGCTATTACACTGTCCACGAATATCTAACGGATAAATACGCAAAACTTAACAAAAACAAATTAAACTTTAACACTTATACTAATATAAGGTCTATCTTTACAAACACTAAATATTTTAAGAGTAACTTCTATAAATCGTAAAGTCGCCAGAACAACAAAAAAAAAATATCTGAGTGTTTTTTTTTTTTACAAAATTATTATATTTCTAAAATTTTCGAGACTTTTTGCATAAAACCTTTACTCCCATATTCTAACAATGACAGTAGGTAAATACGACGTAGTAAACTACCGTAATGGATGCTTAAAAATAAGGAGCCAGTATTTATTTTGTGGGTCAAGTAATTTTAAATTAATTATTTTTTTTAAATATACTCAGATAAAAAAAAAACCCTTGAAATGGCTTTGTTATAGCCGTTAGATGATTCCCTGAAAATATTTCGTGTATGAATAGTTAGACCCTATATACACAATAAATTATACTATAACACTTAGGTACACCTATATATAAATATACTACAATAATAATAATTAACAATTATTAAAAAGAGTAAACAAATAAGCAATTTTAAATACAATTAAATAAATAAGAAATGAATGGATAGAGTTACATATAAAATATTAATAGATTAAGTAAATGAATGGAAATATAAAATACTTTATGATAGAAAACAATTAAAACTTAACAACAAGGAAATGTAATAAAGCGCTCTTCCTCTCTCTACTTATTTAAAAAATTTGCTGTGCCCGACAGGGTCCATAATTGTTTCTATATATTCAAATAAGCAATTTTAAATATAATTAAATAAATAAAAAATTAATGGATAGACTTACATCATCATCTGCCCAGCCTTTTCCCAACTATCTTGGGGTCGGCTTCCAGTCTAACCGGATGCAGCTGAATACCAGTATTTTACATGGATAGACTTACATATAAAATATTAATAGATTAAGTAAATGAATGGAAATATGAAATACTTTATGATAGAAAACAATTAAAACTTAACAACAAGGCAATGTAATAAAGCGCTCTTCCTGTAAGTGTACATTATGGATATAGCAATAAACGATTTGATTTGATTACCTGTAAGTGTACATTATGGATATAGCAATAAACGATTTGATTTGATTTGATTTGAAAGGCCTCTCCCCATGACTTCTTGTTGCTTCGATCCAGGGCTAATGTGGACCACTGGTCGTTGGTTACGTCCAGCTCGTCCCGCCATCTTTTATAAGGTCTACCGCGACGTCTTCTGATGGACGGTGCACTGCTAGTACTTAAAAAATCAAGATAACCGCAGCAGTTTACATAAATAGAACATCAATTATATGTACTCACAATAATCACGTGTTATTATAAACTATTAAGACATCATTAGCTGCTTCTAACGCAGTTACATTTACCCTGTAATCTTAGAAAATGACGTCCTTATATATGTGACATTGTGTAGCAAAAGTTTTTATTTTTCCACATTATGTAACCCTGAATACGTGCTTCATGAGAGAGTGAGCGAAATAATAACAGCCGCTCTGGTCGATGTTTAGGTTAAGTCGTGCTTGCCTAAGTTTTTTGCCTAGCTTTTTCCCAACTATGTTGTGGTCGGCTTCCAGTCTAACCGGATGCAGCTGAACACCTTATTTTACATGGAGCGACTGCCTATCAGACCTCCACAGCCCAGTTCGTACAGGGTAATACGATACCCCTTGATAAGACTGGTTGTCAGACTTTCAGGCCACTGAGTGCCTGTAACGACTGTCAAAGATCTTCAAACGACAGCCGGGACCAACGGCTTTAAGTGCTCTCCGAGGTGCGGAGATTAACTAAGAGCTCTTACAGGCAGATGCCACAAGCCTTCGAATTTTTGATTCTAGGATTCTAGGACATGCCGGTTTCCTCACGATGTTTTCCTCTACACTTTTAAGAACGAAGTAATGGGCCTGTCTAGTGTCTGTAAATGTTACGATATTAGTACTTTCCCGGCCTGCCTTCTTCACAAAGCGTTCCTCTACTTTACTATTTTTTTCTGATGGGAAATCATCAAATGACCCCCCCACTCTGGGCGGAGCGGAAGGGAGTGTCAGACTTGTACTGACTAAAACCCATCCATGTTCCTTCTTTGCCCTCTGTGTTCCAGGGCCACGGTATCTCTTTCGAACAGTCCTGCAGCCCTGGCAGTCCTCTACTTTACTTTGGTTAAAAACTTTCTAAAAAAAAAAACCGACTTCCAAAAAAAAAACACTAAAATAATTTTACCTTCCGAAGTCGGTGACTCTGTTTGTTTCATTGACTTTTTTGCCACCGACTTCCAAAAGTAAAGTACAACCGAATTGAGAACCTCCTTATTTTTTTAAGTCGGTTAAAAATGCAACCGAATTGAGAACTCCTCCTTTTTTGATGTCGGTTAAAAATAAAGAGCGGTACACCAATGAGATAATGATTAATAACGTTTAGACGTAAACAGAAAACTGACACCGGCCCACCTGCATTGAGTGACGGGCATTTTGACAAATTGTTTTTATATTACTAGATGCATATCGAAGGATCTACAAGGGTAGACCTGGTCTGGGTGGACTGGTCCTACACCAGTAAGTAGAATATTCCTAAGTACGTAGAAAGATACTAAAAATAGTAGGTTAGGTAGCAGCTAGTGTCGACTGTACTAGGTAACTAGTACAGTCGACAAAAGCTGCATCTGCTCAGTTTTAAAACAAACCGTGTAAAAATATGAAATTTATTAATAAAGGGTGTAAATAGACCCCGTCATTGCGATATTTTTTTGTTCTAGACCATACCTGGGAAGCTTCTAGTTACGGAGATATTTGAGGTCAAAGTTCAATTTTTTTTCACAATTTTTTTTTTTAGTACAAATTTTTATGGTTATAAATTGATTTTAATTACCTCAATGACCTGTTTACTCTTCTAAGCATCCATCAGCACAATGTTTTCCAGTGCGTTACATTGAGTTTTACCGTAAAACGTGATTTTTCAACCCAAAAAAAAAAAAAACCATCAAAATACGTAGATGTTTTTCACACTAACCGCCCAGGTCTCATTCCAAGATTTTCTCAAAATACAGGTTTCTAAAAAAATTTACGCCAAAAATAATTTATTGCTTAATTCCTATTTACTACACAATAAACCATGTTTTAATAGGTGTTGCTACCTACCCTTACTACTTCAACCACAAAAATAAAACATTTTTTCACCCACTTTACCTTGACCCACGGCAAAAAAACGCACTAAAAGAAATGTACCGAATTTTTGGCACTTAGCTGTTTTTACTCACAAGTGGCGCCGCCATCAAGTGTCAAATTATATTGGTAACTTTTGACAAATGATGCGTTGACAAGGAGACAGGTAACCATTTTTTTTGACTACCCCCTTTTGTGAAGTAGGGTGTTTTTATGGCAGGTTGTGGCGTTTTTATGTTATTTTCTTTATTTTAGAAACCGCTAATGGTTTTATTGTGGTTTGAAGATACTTTGGGTGCTTTTTTAGGGTACCGTACCAGAAGGGTAACCAAAGGGAAAAACCCAAACCTATTACTAAGCCTCCGCTGTCTGTCAGCGGGCTGTATCTCATGATCCGTATTAGGTAGACAGTTGAAATTTTCACAGAATGTGTAATTCTGTTGCCGCTATAACAACAAATGATAAAATTAAAGGGGACTCCCCTAAAACGATGGTACGGAACCCTTCATGCGCGAGTCTGACACGCACTTGGCCCTTTTTTTTGGAGTTAGATGGTTTTATAAATGCCGATGGAAAATCATCTGGTGACGGTATCGTTGTTCTAGTGATCGCAAGCGCTGCCGAGCATAAAGTTCTGGGTTCAATTCCCAGGTCGGGCTAAGTGTTATTACCCAATAACACATTTTTCACCCGGGAATCGAACCCAGGATCTCATGCTCAGCATTCTTAAGTTACATTTTAAACAAGTATAAAAGCCATGTAAAGCTCGTGGCTAAATAATAACAGCCGCTCAGGGTCGATCTTTAGGTTAAGCCGTGCTTGCCTAGGTTGGTCTGTGGATGGGTGACCGCCCATTACATACCGAGTTTCCTCCGTGCCTCGGAAAGCACGTTAAGCCGTTGGTCCCGGCTGTCATTTGTAGATCTTTGACAGTCGTTAGGTAGTCAGTGGCCCAAAAAGTCTGACAACCAGTCTTACCAAGGGGTATTGTATTACCCAGTACTAACTCCCAAGAATCCTAGTACAAGAGCCAGAGCTACACTGATGTTACTAACAATCACCTGTTAATAAAGATTTTTTTTTTTACTAACTGGTTTGTGGAGGTCAGATAGGCAGTCGCTCCATTGAAAAATACTGGTATTCAGCTGCATCCGGTTAGACTGGAAGCCGACCACAACATAGTTGGGAAAAGGCTGGGCAGATGATATAAAAACCATGTAATACCGTTCTTAATTTTATATTGGAAGTAAGTACAAGTCTCTCCAAAGCCGTTACAGTAATGTGAAGAGTATTATAAAAGTGATATTCAATCAAAAATAATTATTAACAAATATGGACATTCGACGAGACGAAAGTTTTCGAATTGTTGTGTACTATGTAGCGTACCGTTTCTGTTGCTGATGGAGTTGGGATTAGGGCGTTTTGGGAAATGGCTAGTGTTTAAAACAAAAAAATAAAAAAAAATCTCCACTCAAACTCATTGGATTTTTTTTGTGCCCGATTGATGGCATTAGGCTCGCCCGCTATTACATGGGAAAAATGGGTTTTCCAGCAGGAATTTCTCAGTAGCAGCCACAGAGTTTTAATTTGTGCCCGATTGATGGCAATAGGCTCGCCCGCTATTACATGGGAAAATTGGGTTTTTCCAGCAGGAATTTCTCAGTATCAGCCACAGTGTTTTAATTTGGGCCCGATTGATGGAAATAGGCTCGCCCCCTATTACATGGGGCATAAACATAACGAGCGAAATATGGATGTACTATTAGGTACACCTCTGTCTAATCCCTCGGGGATTACAAGCGTGATGTTATGTTATCTTTACATAGTATAAAACAAAGTCGCTCGCGCTGGTAAGCTTAGATTTTTAAACTACGCAACGGATTTTAATTCAGTTTTCAGCAATAGATAGAGTGGTTCAAGAGGAAACGGACCCTTCACGAAGCCGTCAACCAAGCATCAAACTAAGTAACTTTACGCAAAAAATATTGCGTGGAATCGACTTTTTTTTTGGGATGAAAAATCACGTTTTACGGTAGGACTCGATGGAAAGCACTCAAAGCATTGTGCTGATGGATGGATTGAATCGTAGGTACGGGGGTCGTAGTGGTGTGTAAAGTAAAAATCTTACATTTAAAACATGTATTTAAAAAAAAAACTTGTGAAAAAGTTGGAACTTTGACCCCAATATCTCCGTAACTAGAAGGTTCCCAGGTATGGTAGAAAAAGTGTCTTTCGGCGATGTTAAGGGTCTATTTACACCCTTTATGTATATTATTTACAATGCACCCGTGTGAAGCCGGGGCGGATCGCTAGTATTAAATAAACTAGAAGACAAATAAAAACACACTCTAGACATTACAAAAAAATCCCAAACGCTACAACACCAGCAACATAATGATATATAATGCTCTCGCGTCCGTCTTACTGAATAGGACCGTAATTGCTGCGCCTGACCCCAAGATCTATGGCTCCGTTGCGATCTATAGATCATTGATCGATAATAAGGATAGTATGCGCCGTATGAAAGTAGAAAGGTAGTATCAGGTTTTGTATCGCGAAAATGAAAGATTGAGTTTGTTATATTGAAATTTTTGAAGACTTCATTATCATCTGCTTGCCTTTCCTAACTATGTTGGGGTCTGCTTTCAAGGAGCTCGAGGTTAAATAATAACAGCCGCTCGAATCGATCTTTAGGTTAAGCCGTGCTTGCCTCGGTTGGGCTGTGGATGGGTGACCGCCCATTACGTACCGAGTTTCCTCCGTGCCTCGGAAAGCACGTTAAGCCGTTGGTCCCGGGTGTCATTTGTAGATCTTTGACATTCGTTTCAGGTAGTCAGTGGCCCAAAAATTCTGACAACTAGTCTTACCAAGGGGTATCGTATTACCCAGTACAGACTGGGTTGTGGAGGTCAGATAGGCAGTCGCTCCATGTAAAATACTGGTATTCAGCTACATCCGGTTAAAATGGAAGCCGACCCCAATATAGTTGGGAAAAGGCTAGGCAGATGATGATCTTAGAAAACCTCGGTTTTAATCAACAGCTTGTCCTTCAACAAAGGCCTTCTATAAAGTGTTCCATTTCTGCTTTTCTCCCGCTCTTCTCTTCTCTTCTTCTTCTTCTTTTTGAGGTCATCTTCCCCCTCTCCCGGGTTGTGGAGGTCAGATAGGCATTCGCTCCATGTAAAATACTGGTATTCAGCTGCATCTGGTTAGACTGGAAGCCGAAAGGGTATCGGTAGATGATGATCTGCACCACCAAAATAATTTCATTATATCATAAACATAACATCACGCTTGTAATCTGTGAAGGGTTAGTCAGAGATGGACCTAATAGTACGCCCATATTTCGCCAGTTATGTTTAAGTCCCATGTAATAGGGAGCGAGCCTATTACCATCAAACGGGCACAAATCCAGACTCCGTGGCTGTTACTGAGAATTTTTTGACAGAAAACCCCAGTAACACTTTGCCCGACCTGGGAATCGAACTCAGGGACCTCATGCTCAACAGTCGCGACTGTCATCAATAAATCCAATATCAGTTCCAAATAAGATCGTTCACGGATCTATGAGATCATAGTAAATGATCCATGGATCGTTATATGCGTGCGCGCAGTTTTTGTTGCGTGTTTTACAGTTTAGCTATAATGATATTGTCTCGTTTGAGATATTACTGGACTTAATCGGTATTGAGCTTCTTTTGAAAATTTGTATTAAAAAATTCAGCTGTTCCATACATTTGGACTTTGTGGGTATTGCACTTTTGTAGGACTCATCCGTTTTTCTAGGGTTCTGTAGCCGAATGGCGAAAACGGAACCCTTCTAGATTCGTCATTTCTCTCTGTCTGTATGTCACAGCCACTTTATTCCGAAACTATTAGGGCAACACAGTTGAAACTTGGTAGGTAGATAGATGTATTCTGTGAACCGTTTTACGATGTTTATACAAATATATATATATATTTTAAAAAGGGGGGGGGGGGGGTTATAAAGGGGGCTCTACATACATTCTGGAACTAAAATTTAAAAAAAAAATCCTCAAACCTTTATGTGCGGGTTTATTTGGATGATTGGCTGCTGCGCTGCGTGTCGCTGGTTCGATTCCCGCACGGAACAAATATTTGTATGGCCTACAGGTAGTTGTTCCGGGTCTGGCTGCTTGTGTATGTGACTTTAAATGTTTATAAACGCATCCACGACGAAAAATAAATAAAAAAAAAAACAAATCATCATCTGCCTAGCCTTTTCCAAACTATGTTGGGGTCGGCTTCCAGTCTAAAAAATAAATAAAAACAAAACAAAAAAAAAAAAAAAAAAACTTTAAAAAAACAAACAAAAAATAAATAAGCATTTCTTAAATAAAAATACTTGTGTTAAGCGTAAAACAAACTAAGTCACGGAACACTTGCTTCCTCACACAGATATCTCAATAAAACTCACCACTAAACAACGAATTCAAAGAAAGTGAGAAAAAAACAATAAAACACAAAAAGAAACAGTTTTTATAATTTATTTAAATTTTATTCAAAAGCAAACATAATAACTCGCTTTGTTATAAAAGTAATTAGCAAGTGCTCACTTGTTAAGAAATTTAGAATTTAGTTACTATTAATATGCTTGACGGTATTTGCATATGAATGGACAAAAAAAAGTTATTACAGCGCTTAAAAAAGAGTTAGCACCTTAAATCTTAATTAGTGCAGACATAAAACCCGAGATTGAAAGAGAAAGAGAGCTTGCCTAGGTTGGTCCGTGGATGGGTGACCACCCATTAAATACCGAGTTTCCTCCGTGCCTCGGAAAGCACACGTAACCGTTGGTCCCGGCTGTCATTTGTAGATCTTTGGCAGTCGTTACAGGTATTCAGTGGTTAGAAAAACTACGTCTTACCAAGGGGTATCGTATTACCCGGTACTAACTGGGTTGTGGTGGTCAGATAGGCAGTCGCTTCATGTAAAAACTGGTATTCCAGCTGCGTCCGATTAGACTGGAAGCCGACCCTAACATAGCTGGGAAAAGGCTAGGCAGATGATGAAATAAATTCACCTTAATCAGTCTGTAATGTTCCCACTACTGGGACACACGCTTCTTCCCTATGAGGGCGTGGGCTGTACTCCACCACGCGGGCCCAGTGCGGGTTGGTAGATGTTACATGTTTTCGATATTTTTTCTTTTTTAAACGCAGAAGTATTTGTTGTGCTTAAAAGTTTTTAGCTTCATTCGATTACCAAGGTTAGGGAGAGTGAATTTTGATCTTTCTTCTTAAACCGATAATTTATTTGTACCTTACTTGTTAAACAAAGACGGATATTACTGCCCCTGAACGAATTTTCACAGCATTTTGTTAATATTATACAACCTTAGTTTTAGTATATGCGAAACCTGAAACACGTGTCTAGTATTTTTATGTAAAGAATCTATGTACAAAATTTCAAAACTGTATCATGAAAAATCACGAAGTTATTAGTTTGTTCTGTAACCGGGTTGTCCGCTTAAAAACGTGGTCACCACGCAGCGCGCCGGCGCGTGCGCCTCCCGCGCGTGCGCCTCCCGCGTCGTCTTGAGCTCATTGATAATCATAATTTGGCAGTAGGTACCTAAATGATTGCGATAGGTACTTAATGTCGCTCGGTGTCCAACTTGTAACTTTTTAAAAATATTTTTGGGAAAAAAAATAACGTTGGTTAAAATGATTGGAATCGATTCAGTTACTTATTCTGAACAAACTATATTCAGGTTTCGCATATACTAAAAATAATGTTGTGTACTGTAAGGTTTGACTTTGGAAGTATACCATCTTTTTTATACCCGTTTTTATAATTTTTTTGAGATACATCTCTTTGCTGTTGGACGTGGGTGAATTTTGCATGGACCGTGCCTCTTCTTGTTTAATGTGATGAGGAGGAATGAGGAAAATGTCATGAGGAAAGTTTCGAGTATGAATGTGGATGGGTATAAGAGTAGAGGAAGACCAAAGAAACGATGGATGGACTGTGTAAAGGTTGATATGGCTAGAAAGGAGGTGTCTGATGAGAAGACTAGTAACAGAGAAGTATGGAAGAAGAGGACATGCTGCGCCGACCCGAAATGAATTGAGACAAGGGCAAGATAATGAGGATAATTTGCAAGATAAATTAACCAGAACTGATCCGGAGATTGCGAAATAAAACGTTTATCACTACATAGTATAAAACAAAGTCGCTTCCCGCTGTCTGTCCCTATGTATGCTTAGATCTTTAAAACTACGCAACGGATTTTGATGCGGTTTTTTTTTTAATAGATAGATGGTTCAAGAGGAAGGTTTATATGTATATAAAGTCTATCTTTTCATACACGAAATATTTTCAGGGAATCATCTAACAGCTAAAACGAAGCCATTTCAAGCGATTTTGATTTTTTATCATATTTTTATAAAAAATAAATAATTTAAAATTACTAGACCCACAAAATAAATACTAGCTCCTTATTTTTGCACATCCATTACCCTAGCTTACTACGTCATATTTACCTACTGTCATTGTTAGAATATGGGAGTAAAGGTTTTATGCAAAAAGTCTCAAAAATATTTAGAATTAAAATAATTTCGTAAAAAAAAAACACTCATATAATTTTTTTTTTCGTTGCTATGGCGACTTTACGACTTATAGAAGTTACTCTTAAAATATTTAGTGTATGAAAAGATAGACCTTATATATTGCACCCGTGCGGAGCCGGGGCGGGTCGCTAGTTCAAAATAAACACAATTATTTGTTTTTCACATCGAGTACACACAATACGGTTCCAAATTAAAATCGTTAATCGATATTTTTTACACTGACTCGTAACTCGAAAGGAACTACGGTGTTGACCTTCTCCATTGTGTCGTACAAGTCATTGTCAAGGACTTCACTCGATTCGATGGCTCGTGGCTCAATAATAACAGCCGCACGGTCCGATCAAGGTTAAGCTACGCTTGTCGAGGTCGTTGCGTGGATGGGTGACCATTCATTACACATCGTGAGTTCTCCCTGCTTCGGAATTTGTAAATCTTTGACAATCGTTACAGATAGCCAGTGGTTCGAAAATCTGACTTAGTCTTACAAAGGAGGATTGTAGTACCCGGTAATAACTGGGTTTGGGGGGTACATAGGCATGTAAAATGCTGGTATTCATTTGCGTTCGATAACTTACGAATAAATACTGATGCCTTGCGTTGGTGCTAGGGATTTTATCATAACATCACGCCTGTTATCACTCTTCAGCAGGTCTACCTGTACTACACCCACATTCCACCAGTTATGTTTAAATCCCATGTAAAAGGAGCGAGCCTAATGTCATCAACCAGACACAAAAAAAAAGACAAATATAACGGAAGCTCTCAATTCATCGTTAGTTTGATTTGAATAAAATCACTTTATTCTCTAATAACGGACACTTTTCAAAAAACGAAAGCCGATCCGAGCGTAACCGAAATCAGCCGAAGTGACACACGAACCATTCTTTTTTCAAACGCAATGATTGATAGTCTCTCCCGCGCACATAGACAGTTATTCCGTAATTAACTTTTTAACTATCTTATAATTTTTATTGACAGTAGCAATTTGTAGAAAAAAGTTTTCTTGCAGTAATTATGTAGTAAGAAGAAATGGCTATAAAACATATTTAATTTTGTGGAATTTAATTATTTTTTTTAACAATGGTGGATGGCAGTAGCGAAGGGTCAATTTTTGTAAGAGGTTAGCCGGAGTACATATCTTTAGCATAGCATAGCAGCAGCCTATAATGTTCCCACTGCTGGGACACAGGCCTCCTCTCTATGAGAGGGAATGAGCTATAATCCACCACGCGGGCCCAGTGCGGGTTGGTAGATGTCACATGTCTTCGAATTTTTGGTTCTAGGACATGCCGGTTTCCTTACCAACCCGCACTTGGCCCGCGTGGTGGATTGTAGCTCATTCCTTCTCACAGAGAGGAGGCCTGTGTCCCAGCAGTGGGAACATTATAGGCTGATTATGCTTATTATGCTTATGCAGGCCAGTTTTTATAGTTCCACAAATCTGACTAAGTCTATAAAGACCGTTAGAGGGATTAACTGCAGTAGTTAGGTATGTATGAATATAACAGTTGAGTCTAGTAAATGTAACTGTTACACAGTTTGCCTACATTTAACTAGGAGTTTATAACTCCTGGCCATTTAACTGTTACAGTTAAGAAACTTTCACTTTCGGCACTTACTTTTGTTTTATACTTTTTTTTTTAATATTATATTTATTAAGCAGAGTAAACTAACTATAAAGGGTGTAAATAGACGCTTAGCGAAGCCGAAAGGCATTTGTTCTCCCCGTCATTGCGATTATTTTTTTGTTCTAGACCATACCTGGGAACCTTCTAGTTACAGAGATATTAGGGGTCAAAGTTCCAACTTTTTCATGTACAATACATGTTTTTAATGTATGATGTTTCCTTTACCTCCACGACCCCTGTACTATTCAATCCATCCATCAGCACAATGGTATGAGTGCGTTCCATCGAGTCCTACCGTAAAACGTGATTTATCACCCCAAAAATAAAGCAATAACTTTTCCGTAAAGTTACTTAGTTTGATGTACAGAATGCTTAGTTGACGGCTTCGTGAAGGGTCTGTCTACACCCTGTATACATTTAAAACTATTAAAAAAACTAACAACAAACTATAAAAGGGCATCGAAAAATTATATGAGTTTATTATAAACTTAATTCGTTAAAATTAAATATTAATTTGATACGTCTTGCCATATCATTCTTCACACAGTCCATCCATCGTTTCTTTGGTCTACCTCTACTCATATACCCATCCACATTCATACTCAAAACTTTCCTCACGACATTTTCCTCATTCCTCCGCATCACATTACCGATTACCACACAAATTTTCAGTCAACACCGCCATTTTATGGTTTCTCACACAAATTCTTGTCGAGAATTTATTTTCTTTAATGTTTGGAAGACTAGGACATGGCCAGGATGTGCCTACCCTAATTAAAGTGGGTGGGCAGGATAGTGATGATGGTAATTTTTCTTTCTGTAAAATGAGACGAATCGGTTAAACCGTGCTTGCCTAGGTTGGTCTATGAATGGGTGACCACCCATTACATACCGAGTTTCCTCCGTGCCTCGGAAAGCACGTTAAGCCGTTGGTCCCGGCTGTCATTTGTAGATCTTTGACAGTCAGGTATTCAGTGGCCCAAGTCTGATAATGAGTCTTACCAAGGAGTATCGTATTACCCAGTACTGACTGGTTTATGGAGGTCAGATAGGCAGTCGCTCCATGTAAAATACTGGTAGTCTGCTGCATCCGGTTAGACTGGAAGCCGACCCTAATATGGTTGGGAAAAGGCTAGGCAGATGATGATGATGATGAAAATGAGATGAGAGAAAATATTAGGTTTTGGAAAAGGTAAACTTCTGTGACAACTTCGACTAGCAGAAGTATCTAACTTCCGCTATTTGATGAAGAAATTCTGCACCATTTCCAACCTCATCTATCTCAAAATGTTTTCTAAATGCGAGTACTCTCTAACACCGAATGTGAGCTGTTGAAAGTATGTCTGAGTCAAAAGCTCACTGCACGGTGTCCGTTAGAAAATGATGAGTGCCCGCGACTCGCCGATTTCACACCGCCGTATTAGATGCTTAGCTTTTTAGGGGCCCGTAGGTTCGGTGGAGAAGCTGTTGGGCTAGCGTGGAGGCTGTTTTAACGGTTAAATGTGTTTTAATCGGGTTTCTACAAAGTAAGAAAGAAAAAAGGAAATACGTATATTCGCGCTCTCAAAACGGTGAAGGAAAACATCGTGAGGAAACCGGCATGTTCTAGAACCAAAAATTTGAATACATGTGACACCTACTAACCCTCACTGGGTTATAAACCTTTCCCTGTCATAGAGAGGAGGCCGTGTGTCCCAGCAGTGGGAACATTATAGGCGTTAGCCTGCTGATATGCTATACGTTCATTTAGCACAGCATAAAAAGGCGTTCAGCAATATAGTTATGCACTTCTCTCTCTGAAGGAACAGTCCTTCAGAGAGAGAAGTCCTAGCAACGGAATTGTCGTCATGATCCAGAATACTGGAAATACCCTCTATTGAATGCAGCAGTTTCCCGCTCTATCTCTATTTTTAATGAAATGACATATGTAATAATCTATCTTTCAGAATAAATTTTTATTTTTGACAGCATGACTGAAAAATTCCTACTACGTTCCATCTAAATGTCGAATCTCTTAAATAAGAGTTGCATCCGTCTTAAATGCTATTCATAATAGACAAGTTTTTCTTACTAGTTTTAAGACGTAATTCTATTGAACACATGTGGTATGAATATGTTTTTTTCTTCTTTCAAAATACCTCTATAAAAAAACATACAGAACCCAACAGAATCTAAGTCGAACGCTTTACAAATTTAGCAAGCGCGCCAACAGTATTGTACACGCAGTAACACTCGCGCTCTCCCGCGCATCGCGCGTACCATGCGCCGCCATCTTGAATTAACTGTCAAACTGACATGACACCTCTCGGCAAAGGAACAACGATGTGATTCCTATACGTACCTGAAATATTTTAAAATTAAGAATTTTTGTGCAATACACCACGTTAAGTGGACAGTCTGATTTTAAGTGCAATATTTTTTTAGTTTTTTATTTAGTGTTGAGTTTTTTTTTATAATATTTTAGTTTTAGTTACTTTTTTTTACTTTTAATGCTGTTATAATGGATGTTTACGAATATCAGGTGAGTTTTTTAGTTTTAGTTTTTTTTGATAATTTAGTTCCGGGATGATTAAAAATATATTGTAGTAATGAGATTTATAATGGTTTACAGTAGTAACAGTTCTAAGCTTTGAGTAGGAGTTAAATATAAATACTACCGTTGTTTTTAAATGACTATTTATTTAGTAGTGCCTCCTTGGTCGCAAGCGGGACTGCTGGTCATGAGGTCCTTGGTTCGATCCCCAGGTCGGGCAAAGTGATATTTGGTTCTTCCATCAGGAATTACTCGGTAGCAGCCACGGAGTCAGGTATGTCCATGGGCATGTGATGCGGAGCAATGGGGAAAATGTTGAGTATGAATGTAGATGGCTATAAGAGTAGAGGAAGACCAAAGAAACGATGGATGGACTGTGTGAAGGTTGATATGGCTAGAAAGGAGGTGACTGCTGAGATGACGAGTAATAGAGAAGTATGGACGAAGAAGACATGCTGCGCCGACCCCAAATAAATTGGGATAAAGGCATCACAATGATGATGACACATAAAATTATCCGTCGGCTCTTTGGTATTACCTACATTCTGCCAAATCTTTCTACAGATAAAAAAAGACAGCAGCGCCACGTGAGCGCGTTGGGTACTAAACTGCAGTCTTTCTTTTGTTTTTTTACGCGGCTACGGCGAAGCCTTATGATTTTATCAGTCTATGTGTGTTTGTGTTTACGTATGTTCCTCCGTAGCGTCTAAACATCATTGGTCTAGTGGTCGTAAGCGCGACTGCTGAGCATGAGGTCCTGGGTTCGATTCCCATGTCGGGCAAAATGTTATTGGGTTTTTCCATCTGGAATTTCTCAGTAGCAGCTACTGAGTCTGGGTTTGTGCCCGGTTGATGGCAATAGACTCTCCCCTTATTACATGGGACCTAAACAGAACTGGCAAAATGTGGGTGTATTATTAGGTACTCCTCTGCCTTACTCTTCGGGGGTTACAGGCGTGATGTTATGTTATGTTACCTCTGAATAACCCCTAGTGGGATTACAGATTGTTTTAACACACAAAAGATTCTTTATACTAACAAAAAAAAAACATAATTGGGCAGTTTTTGTCAACAAATTGAAATTAGCGATGTAACATGGCCTGTCATTTGTAAAATTACAGTGTATTCGCTCGGGACTCGAACCCAATACCTTGACATGACCGTGGCTAAATTACTAGTGTTATTGTTTTGGGGTATTTAGGTAAAATTATGGGAACTATACTTCCGGTTTCAAGTTCATCCTTTATCCTTGAGGAGGTTCAGTGGTAACAGCCTTGACTTGTCTTTAAGTTATAAGTCTTGAGTTCGACCTCAGGCAGACGCATTACCGATACTATTAGCATACGTCATCCCACAGCTGGGGAAAGGCGTCTCCCAATTTCAGTTGCTTCGATCCAGGGCTAATGTGGACCACTGGTCGTTGGTTCCGTCCAGCTCGTCCCGTCATCTTCTACGAGGTCTGCCGCGACGCCTTTTGGCTGTGTCACGGCTCCAGGAATTAGCTATTTTGACCCACAGCTCATTGAGCATGCTGCAGACGTGGCAGACGCATTACTTTGTGTATTTTTATTCAACACCACTCATCAGTGCTCGTGGCGGAGGAGCTCGTCGCTAAATAATAACAGCCGCTCGGATCGATCTTTAGGTTAAGCCCTGCTTGCCTAGGTTGGTCTGTGGATGGGTGACCACCCATTACATACCGAGTTTCCTCCGTGCCTCGGAAAGCACGTTAAGCCGTTGGTACCGGGTGTCATTTGTAGATCTTTGACAGTCGTTAGGTAGTCAGTGGCCCAAGAAGTCTGACAACCAGTCTTGCCAAGGTGTATAGAAAGAAAAGAAAGAAAGAAAAAATATTTATTTGTCGCAGGGACGTGACGTGCATCATACAAAATTACAAATTCATCATCTGCCTAGCCTTTTCACAACTATGTGGGGTCGGCTTGCAGTCTACCCGGATGCAGCTGAATACCAATATTCTACGTGGAGCGACTGCCTATCTGACCTCCACAACCCAGTTAGCACTGGGTAATACGATACCCCTTGACAGATTTGAGTTGACTTGAGGTTGTCAGACTTTTTGGGCCACTGACTACCTAACGACTGTCAAAGATCTGCAAATGACACTAACCAACGGCTTAACGTGCTTTCCGAGGCACGGAGGAAACTCGGTATGTAATGGGTGGTCACCCATCCCCAGACCAACCTAGGCAAACGCGGTTTAACCTAAAGAGCGACCCGAGCGGCTGTTATTATTTAGCCACGAGCTTAGTTAGTCTTGTCTAAACCACAGATTAAAAGCTGTAAAGAACATACAATTTAAAAGATAATTAGAAATCGAACAAGACATTCGTTTAAATCATAATTAATTTGATTGACATTACGTACTTATAGTAAGTATGTACTTCTTCAAACCATTATAATACTCTGTACGTTTTTATTATTATTTTTCTAATAACTTTCTTCAGTCGGTGACATACAATACGATTTTTTATAAATTTTTCATTTGACAGTTTCGATTTTTATTGAAAAACAAAACCAGGCTATGGTAATAAGCCTTACAGATTATTGGCCATACTTTAATTACGTGAGGTTCTTTAGGCCACTTTTATATCCCTTCCCCCCCCTCCCCCTTACTGATACGTCGTTGGGTTTTAGGCCACCCCTCCTCCTAGTATCACGTGTTATTTTTATTATTTTTTTCTTTTTAAAAAAACGTTGCCCCACACTAGGAATATCTCCTGTATCGTGGGTACGTTTACAAACATTTAAGCTCACATACACAAACAGCCAGACCCGGAACAACTACCTGTAGGTTATACAAATATTTGTTCCGTGCGGGAATCGAACCCGCGACACGAAGCGCAGCAGTCAATTGCTCAGCCACTGCGCCAACCGTCCCGTCATTATTGAAAAGATCAGAGAGTTTTAGAATGGTTTTTAAGAACTTCAAACTGAGCTAATCCAAGAATAATGACCAGGCTCCGAATCCTGGCTTAGCAGCCACGCTCGCGACAGCTTAACCCTTTTATTTTTTGTTAGCCTGAATGGTTCCACTCCTGGGCAAAGAACTCCCTCATTCCTTCCACTTTTCTCGATGTTGCGACTCTTCTCATCAATAACTAGAAAGCCATCCAAGGCGTGCCTCCATCTTCTCCTCGGCCTGCCGCGACTCCGTCTAACTGT
The DNA here is from genome assembly GCA_963576755.1 of Noctua janthina. Lineage (NCBI taxonomy): Eukaryota > Metazoa > Arthropoda > Insecta > Lepidoptera > Noctuidae > Noctua > Noctua janthina. Next base: position 6,937,718 of record OY755077.1, read on the forward strand.
CTCAGGGCTCCAGTCTTCACAGCTTTGCCTACAGACATGGCCTGCCCAGTCCATTTTAGTTTTGCAGTTTTTTGAGCTACGTCAGCAACTTGAGCTCTGGAACGCAGTGTGGTGTTCTTTTTTCGAACTGTCAACTCAAAATTTTCTCGTTTCGACGTAAGGGCTATTCTATTTTCAAACAGAGAAAATAACAAGACTATCATGGTATAATAATATACCTCGCCTGGTATTCTCTTCTCGTGACAGCTGGGTCACGTGATTGGCCCAAGAATACGTCATCAGTTGCGATGCTGTCGATGTGTTGCCACGGTGTGTGATTGAATTACCCGAGCAAAATGCATTTTTTAACTTAACAAAGCAATTGTGAACTAATAATTCAATATTTAAATTAATTTAAAACTAAATAGATTAATCACAAGAGTTACTAAATAGTTAAGCTAGTTGGTAATTTGTTTTATTTTCATTCAATAAATGAGTGTCCCTAAATTTACTGAAAAGGACAATCAATGGTAACACATATCGTGACAGTTTTGGGCCATCGTGGGAAGAGAATACCAGGCGAAGTATATTATTATACCGTAAAGCCTATAGCCAATCTAGACCATCTAAGAATTTCCACCTCAAATTCAAATCATAAAACTTCATATTCTAAATAACCTTGTCTCAAGGTGTCACAAGATTACACACAGCCAGTATCACAGCCGTGTAATTTGCGGCACGCGAGTCTGTACGCCGCCTAATTGTAGACACGTGTCTCTATGGTTTGACGTCAAGTCTATGGTCTGTACTTGTGCCTTTTTGAAGGACGCAACGTGATTCCATTTTCGAAATTAGTGGAAGATGTCGGAAAGTTGGGAGTATGGATGTGGATGGGTGTTAGAGAGGAAGACCTAAGAAACGATGGATGGACTGTGTGAAGGATGATATGGCTAGAAAGGAGGTGACTGCTGAGATGACGAGTAATGGAGAAGTATGGAAGAAGAAGACGCTAAAGAATGATGATGCTGAGGGTAATAAACACGTGTCTCTATAGTTTGACGTCAGGTTTATGGTATGTATTGTGCCTTTTTGAAAGGCGCAATGTGATTCGAAATAGACAATCAAAAATAAAAGAATTAAACTCTAGACTTTTTCAGAGCTGTTAAAAGTCTTAGAAAAGATTGAAATGTCTTTTATGCCTGTGACTCTTAATAATATCTTTCATATCGAAATAAAACCAGACCAGGTGACCTACAATGACGTCTTAGAAAGAGATGGCGCTAGACGTCCTGTATAGCTCTGTCTCTTTCCCACACTGCAATTACTCCTACTGTAAGACGTCATAGTAAACCCCCTGAGCAAGTGCTTTGTGGTACAAATAAGAGTAAAGTATCTACAAGTAACTGGCAGTATCGCATTCATAACACCACGCCTGTAATCCCCGAAGGGTTAGGCAGAGGTGTATCTAATAGTACACCCACATTTCGCCAGCTATGTTTAAGTCCCATATAATAGAGGGCGAGCCTATTGCCATCAACCGGGCACGAATCCAGAATCTGTGGCTGTTACTGAGAAATTCCTGATGAAAACACCCAATATCACTTAGCCCGACCCGGGAATCGAACACAGAACCTCATGCTCACTGTCGCGCTTGCGACTACTCGACCAAGGCTGTATCGCACTCAGCATAAAAATCAAGCTTGAATGAAAACACTAACAGATCTAGACTTAAACCTAGTTCTATAAAACCATTTATTTTAAACTTAATTCTTAGACAAACAGTTAAGTCACCAGACTACAGTTAAAAGACATTTTCTTCGACTTAACTCATAATACTAGAAAGTATAAATAACAGTTTAAAACTTGTCTATGGCTCTATGTCAAGTGTTTATGGTTTGCTCAAAACGAGAGCATTTTTTTTTTTCTAATGTTCGAAATCCAATTTTGACAGTTCTTTTTTTTTATTTAAATGTTAAAGTTTCGCTCGTGGCTAAATAATAACAGCTGCTCGGATTAATCTGCAGGTTAAGCCGCGCTTGCCAAAGTGTATCGTACCCAGTACTAACTGGGTTGTGGAGGTCAGATAGGCAGTCGCTCCATGTAAAACACTGGCATTCAGCAGGATCCGGTTGGACTGGAAGCTGACAAAGTTGGAAAAAGGCTAGGCAGATGATGAGTTCCACATGATAAGAGGAGGATGTTGGTAAAAATTTGTGATTGTTTGTGGAAATTGTATTTAAAAATATGATATGGGCGTTTGTTCTTACTGCGGCCATAAAAGAACCATACTGATGATTTTTCAGTTCGGTACAAACGTGTCTGCCCCACAGATATATCTAGATAACGCAAGTATCAAGATCTATTCGAAAACGAAGCGTGGCGCTTTACTACACAAACAAGTTACTATACAAAATAGATTCTTTTTTTGCTAGAATTAAGTTCCTGAGTTTTAACGTTGTTGTTCTAAACAAATTAGCTTACTGCGACAGTAGCCACGTTAAGCATAAAATACTTAAGCAGAGCACGCGAAGTAGGTGCTCTTGCTTTATCTAGGTTATATCTATATCTGTGGTCCAGTGGCGAAGGTTCCAAACAACTCGATTCCTACCGGATTCCATTTGAAAAATGGCAGTCAGTAGTCTATAGACAAATATATATTCGCATTAAATATATGTACTCCGGCTTACCTCTTATAAAAATTGACCCTTTGCTACTGGTGTGGTCTGCTCTATGGTCGAGTCCACAACCTACGGCGTAAGTAAGTCGTAAAAACTTACATGAAGCTTATACTTTTTAAGAAACTCAAATAAAGTACCTATACGGTTTTAAGGTTAGAAGTGCCTCTAACCTAAAACCGTAACAACGGAAATAAAAAAAACCGTATCCCGTAAGATGCTCGGTGAAAAGCGTTGGTTAATATTTACTATGCTCTTGTCAAAGCATTGCAAACGAACGATTTTGCCCGTCATGTGTTTGCTCTATGGCACGCGAGCGAATGAGACCGGTAGCTTGATTAAACATTCTTTATTTGAATTCAAGTTTTGAATTCGAAAACGTTATAGTTTCTACTGTTTTTTTTTGCTATGTTGGTCTTATAGATTTACGCTGAATGTAGGTTTTTTGACAAATGGGAAATTTTCTTTTAACCTTTTGAACGCCAGATCATAATAGCACGCGCGTGCCCTCCTCGCCAAGCCACAATTTCACCTACCATTTTATCACATTTTTGTCGTTTGGCGTACAGGGCACGTGCTGGCTGTCACGTATATAGGGTGACTGGTAATTAGTAACCGATACTACACGTGATTGTACTCATGATAACAAACAACTTTCCCAAAAAACATTTTTTTATCGTCATTCAGTTTTATCACAATAACACAGCAGCCGTATGAAATTCGCGCGCGCCTGAGACCTATCAGCTGTTAGATGCGTGATGCCGTCCTGTCTCATTACTATCGTACCGTGCATCAGTGGGTAGGCAGACTCCACACTAGGATACCCTGTGTCGTGGGGTCCAGTCTCATCCCAAGTAAGGGTGGATAACCCAGACAAAACCAAAAAACAAAGTCCAAAACACGGACTTTGCCCGTAACATACGAATACTCGAATACCTTTAATTCAACTCATCACTCGGTTCACTGTTCATAGACGCGTATTTTTTGTAATAAACCTCTTTTTTTTTGCTAATTGAGGAAAATGTTTGTGGCTATTTGCGATATGATGTACTTTAGAGGCTGATCACTGACCGGACGCTGTAGGTAGGTACATAAAGTTCATGGCAAGTTTTGTATTCAAGATGAATGAATGTAGTGCTGAAGAACTAATTAGAAAAATCATCCAGATGGAAAAATAGAATTGATTGGGAGGAGCTCGTGGCTAAATAATAAAAGTCGCTCGGATCGATCTTCTGGTTAAGCCGCACGTGCCTAGATTGGTCTGTGGATGGGTGACAATCCATAACATACCGAGTTTCCTCCGTGCCTCGGATAGGAGCCCCCTAGGACGAACCTATAGCTATCAACCGGGCACAAATTCAGACTCCGTGGCTGAGAAATTCCTGATGGAAAAATCCAATATCACTTTGCCCGACCTGGGAATCGAACCCAGGACCTCGTGCTCAGCAGTCGCGCAAGCGTCCACTAGACCAACGAAGCAGTCTACCGTTTCTACTAAACTCAAAAATAGCTTTCACAAAGATTTCATCATGATAATCAGACCACCAAGTTAGCCCTAAGCCAATAAAATCACCAGATATAACGAGATTCCTTTAAAAATCAAGTTTTTCATCGTTAAAACACACAACTATCCGTTATTTCTCATGTTGACAGTAACAATATTGACATCGAAAGTCGCCATGTTTGTTTTGAGATTTCGCGCCAACTTAACGAGTTTACCTAGTCTATGGTTTTTTTTTTCTTATTTGTACTTCTGTCTTTCGTGTTTTGGATTGTCAGATTTGTAGTTAATATCGTCATTTTGCCACTTTTAGATGTTTTATTCTGTAACATTTATTTAACAGCAAAATTAAAATTATTTGGACTATGCGTGTGACATTTAAAATTGGTAGGTACTGGCATTCAGCTCCATCAGGTTAGACTGGAAGCCGATCCCAACAAAGATGAAGAAAAGCAGGCAGATGAGGACTAGAGTTTGTTTTAAAACGGTTTTTTGCTAAAGAAGATATTCTCGATATTTTAGGTTACCTATCAAATTCTATGTTTAGGTCACAACATTAAAGCATCCGTTAAAAGTTTTTTTATTTTAAACTTTAAGTTACAAATAAGCAGTAGATGTAGTAACAATTTTTGTTTGTTAGGTGTCTGTACCTACTTATTAGTTACATAGTTGAGACAGTTAATTCATGTCAGACTTTTTTTTGTCTAATTCAACTTTCTGTCTAAGTTTCATTAATATTACCGTTACTCCCAAACCCCCAATGATATAACGAGCAATTAAATAGAAGCTAGATTAACTCCAAAACATGATTTCAGAAAAAATACTGTAAAAAAATATGAAAGTTGATATTTCATACATAAGATTTCGAAAGTAGGTAGGTTTTTATCATGTTTAACCTTAATTATTAAACGATACCGTGCTTACGTCAAAGTTGCACCTTCCAGTAACTAGTTTAGAACTAAACTAGCTGTTGCTCGCGACCTTCGTCGGCGTGAAATTATTATTAAAATAATTCTTCCCTATTTGAATCGGATTTTGTTTTCAATTTCAATGGTTTTTAATTTTTTTGCAGGCAAACCTAATCATTTTTTTTTTAAATAAAGTTGTAGTTTCCTTAGTTACTCCTTATAACAACAGCTATCTGCCAGTAAAAGTTTCTTAAAAATCGGTCCAGCTGTTTCGGAGAATAACTGAAACAAACAAAGTGAACGCCAAAAATTAAAAAAAAAAATTGGTTAAAAGTACCTATATGTTTTCATATGCATTTAGTAAAAGGCTGTTATTTTTGGACATTGCAAACAGACACTTTAATTTTATTTGTTTGTAAAGATGTTACTTTTGTTTGATTGATGATCTCAAGTCGTGAAAAGTGCAATTAGGTTTTTTCATCTGATTTTTTTCTGTAGCAGCCATTGGCTAGCTCCTTATTACCTGGGACTTAAACATAACTGGCGAACTGTGGGTGCACTATTAGGTACTACTCTGCCTACTCCTTCGGGGATTACAGACCTGATATTATGTTGTTCATTGAAATAATGTAATTTTGGGGCCGTTACATTACTTTTAAAAGAATAAATATTTATAAAAAAAAGTAGATTATTTGTTTACAATCACGCCATCTATCTTTAAAAAGTAACACGACGTTTAAAAAAAATATCGTTTTCCCCTGGCGGCGAGTAGCGAAACTATTTTATAATGACACTCGACGATATAACAATTAAGTTAGGTTAAGAATGTATTAAGGCACATTTACCGCATTGGTTAGCTGTAATGGTAGATGTAAGTCGATAAAGAAATAAAAATAACTTTGCAGCGACGCGATGCTCTAATTTTTTTCACTCTGATAAAAACATACCTGTGTATAGTGTTTAACTAAATTACATTACTTTTTTTGTGCAGGACATAAATCGATCGTGTCCATAACATGATTAATGTTTTCAACTTTCAAATAAGTTTTTTTTTTCGAACCTCTTTGCGTAAGCTCAAAAGTTAAGCGACATCGGCTCGGTCATACAGATGCCTACGTTCACAACTGCGATGCTTCCAGTATTTCAGACGTAACGGCCACTTTTCATCAGCCCCAGTTTTACAATAACCAATGTCTAACCATTTCATATAATTGTTCATAGTCGTACAAATAACCGTAAAGGAGCTCGTGGCTAAATAATAACAGCCACTCGGGTCGATCTTTAGGTTAAGCCGAGCTTGTCTAGGTTGGTCTGTGGATGGGTGACCGCCCATTACATACCGAGTTTTCTCCATGCCTCGGAAAGCACGTTAAGCCATTGGTCCCGGCTGTCATTTGTAGATCTTTGGCAGTCGTTAGATAGTCAGTGACTCCAAAAGTCTGACAACCAGTCTTACCAAGGGGTATCGTATTACCCAGTACTAACTGGGTTGTGGAGGTCAGATAGGCAGTCGCTCCATGTAAAATGCTGGAATTCAGCTGCATCCGGTTAGACTGGAAGCCGACTCCAATATAGTTGGGAAAAGGCTAGGCAGATGATGGGTCGTACAGATAACCGAAGGTGGCGGTGAACACTTTCCGACAGAGCCTGTGTGCATTTGCTCTGGGGAAATATCCACATAATTATCATTAAGGCGGTACCCTGACCAAATAACCTTGAGCATTCGTTCCCTCTTCGCCGCACCCCACCTAGATTTCAGATTATATAATAAAATCTTCATAAAATCGAATTTAGGATTTTTGAAAAAAAAATAAAACCTAGCATTACTATTCCTGATTATTATCTATCTCTGTGGCAAATTTCATACAGAACCGTTCAGCCGTTCTGGCACGATTGAGTAACGCATCTATCCATCCAAACTTTCGCATTTATAATATTAGTAGGACTAGTAGCTTATGCCCGCGTGAAGTTCGGTTATTGTCCCGTGGGACCGTAATATAGGGATGAAAAGTATCCTGTGTGTTAATTTAAGTTATAAACTACCTGTGTGCTAAATTTCATCTAAATCCGGTCTGTAGTTTTTGCGTGAAAGAGTAACAAACATCCAAACATCCATACATCGTCACAAACTTTCGCATTATAATATTAGTAGGAAGTTGAATAGTATAGATGTCGCGACTAACTCTGCTCGCACGGTGCAGGATTTTAGTTCTTATGTTGTAAGATAGATGTCGCTACATACTAGGAAGGATTAATATGTCTAACCTGTTCATCTGTTTGTCCACAGTCCCTAATGCGCTCCATGTCTGTGGAGCAACGTTGGCAGGACCTGGCCTCTCTGCTGACCATCCCGCCGCCTCCGCCACCGGACCAGTACCAGCACTACCACCACCATCATCACCACCAGCACCCACACCCACACCCGCATCCGCATCCGCATAATATTACGTGAGTATCTCCTATCTCGAAGCCGAAAGGCACTTGTTCTCCCCGTCATTGCGATATTATTTTGTTCTAGACCATACCTGGAAACCTTCTAGTTACAGAGATATTGGGGGTCAAAGTTCCAACATTTTCACAAGTTTTTTTTTTAAAATATATGTTTTTAACGTTATGCTTTTACTTTAAATACCTCCACGAGTTCTGTTCATCAAACTAAGTAACTCTACGCAAAAAATATTGCTAGGAAAGTTTTTTTTGTCGTGAAAAATCACGTTTTACGGTAGGACTCTATGGAACGCACTTAAAACATTGTGCTGATGGATGCTTGAATAGTACGAGGGGTCTTTTACACCATTTATGCTGTGGAAATACTAATAATACTACTTACTATATACATATACCTCGTTGGTTTAGTGGTCGCAAGCGCGACTGCGGAGCATGAGGTCCTGGGTTCGATTCCCAGGTCGGGCAAAGTGTAGTTGGGTTTATCCATCAGGAATTTCTCAGCAGCCACGGAGTCTGGATTTGTGCCCGATTAATGGCAATAGACTCGCCTCCTATTACATGGGACTTAAACATAACTGGCGATATGTGAGTGTACTAGGTACACCTTTGCCTAACCCTTCGGGGATTACAAGTGTGATGTTATGTGTTTATGTTATGTAAATTAAACTCAATATGCTTAGGTGTCTGTTCACAATAGAGCAACGAGTATCACGACGTCTAGCTGGTTCGAAGGTCTCCGTTTTGCCGTTTTATTTTTGTATTTCAATGCTGGTTTTAGCGCTTCGTCTGCAGAGAGGTGGTAAGGACAAAGGTAATAGTGGTAGTGTCGGTAGGTCTCAAGCTCGAACCCAAGACACCGTCTTATGACGACAGGCCGTGTCGACGGCGTGTTCGTGTTCCACGCGCGCCTCAAAGAGAGGGGTCCGCAAGGGCAGATGCCTGCCGGGGTACCGCGACTTTTTTTAGGAATTTTACCATGTTTTAAGCAAATAAATATTATTCTATTCTATTCGATTGGCTCCAGAATCCACTCCTCTGTCTAGAAAAGCTGTGTTAATATATTTTCTGATACTCGATTATCTGTTTACTCAACTAAATATATTTTGTTGCAATTTCCAGTGCCCACGGGGCTGCGGGCGGCTACGGGCCGAACTACCACGCTCCTATACCGCCGGTCCCCGAGAAGCACCCAGAGGCTTACGGTAAGACACATTTCTGCTGACCACTCCACCTTACTTCATCATCATCATCATTTCAGCCGAAAGACGTCCACTGCTGGACATAGGCCTCCCCCAAGTGTCACCACATTGACCGGTCCCTTGCGACTCGCATCCAGCGGATCCCTGCAACCTTTACCAGGTCATCGGTCCACCTAGTGGGAGGCCTTCCAACGCAACGTCTTCCGGTTCGCGGTCGAAATTTTTCATCGGATATAAAAAAAAATCAGCTATTCCATACATTTTGACCGTATATATAGGTACTTTTGTAGGAAACAGCTGTTTTTTTTTAACCGACTTCACAAAGGAGTAGGTTCTCAATTCGTCGGAATCTATTCTTTTTTATGTATGTTCACCGATTACTCGAAGATGCCTGAACCGATTTGGAAAATTCTTTTTTTGTTTCCGAGGTCTCATTTAAATTTTATCGAAATCGATCGAGCGGTTTTTGAAAAATCACAAAAGTCTAAAAATATTTCAACAAAAAATGAAAAAGTAAAAAATACTTTAGCTTCAGAAGTCGGTAGCAAAAAAAAAAAGAATTAAACAAACAAAAGTCACAGACTTCTGAAACTAAAGTTATTTTTCACTTTTTTGTGTTTTCGAAGTCGGTTTAATTTTTTTTTAATAACCTTTGACTAATATCATCGAAATACAGACTTAACCTAAAATTAAATCATTTTTTTGCTGTCACCAGGTGGCGCAGCGGCTCCGCTAGATGGCGCTTACAAGGTGGAGGCCGCGCAGCATCCTCAACAGCATGATCCACTCTACTATCAGGTAAATACCAGAATACTACAGAACCCCCTACTTGAGTAATAGTCTCATGATCTGCCTAGCCTTTTCCCAACTATATTGGGGTCGGCTTCCAGTTTAACCGGATGCAGCTGAATACCAGTATTTTACATGGAGCGACTGCCTATCTGACCTCCACAACCCAGTTAGTACTGGGTAATACGGTACCCCTTGGTAAGACTGGTTGTCAGACTTTTTGGGCCACTGACTGCCTAACGACTGTCAAAGATCTACAAATGACTTCCGGGACCAACGGCTTAACGTGCTTTCCGAGGCACGGAGGAAACTCTGTATGTAATGGGCGTTCACCCATCCACAGACCAACCTAGGCAAGCACGGCTTAACCTAAGGATCGACCCGAGCGGCTGTTATTATTTAGCCACGAGCTCCTCTACTTGAGTAATAGTCTAATAATAATAATCTCCCACCAGCCCCCGACAAGGATTTCTTTAACGGAAAAATCGACTAAATGACAGATAGTGCAAAGAAATCTGTCATTGTGTCGACACAATCTGTCATTTTGTCGATTCTTCCGTCAAAGAAATCCTTATCTACGGTGGTCATGCTACGGGGGCTGGAAATGAGTTGCCATGGCTGACCTGGAAGTCTTTAAATAGACTCCGGACCCAGGTTGGTCGCAGCAAGGAAAACCTGCTCAGGTGGAGATTCATTAACGACTCTGCCCTGCAGTGTAAATGTGGAGCTGTTCTACAAACGATGGGGCACTTAATATCGTGTCCTGCGTGTCCTGTTGTTTGTTCACTTCAGGAACTGATGGACGCTACCGAAAGCGCTAAACTAGTAGCTCAGTTCTGGGGTGACACAATTTAGATTGACTTCGACACGCTAAGAAAGTGAGGACGTGGAGTACTCGGGTCATCAATTTGTTCCGGCAGCATCTATTGATCATCAAACTACTTCGTATATTTAGCATGAACCGATCGGGAAACTTCGCGTCATCATCTGCCTAGCCTTTTCCCAACTATATTGGGGTCGGCTTCCAGTCTAACCGGATACAGTTGGGTACCAGTATTTTACATGGAGCGACTGCCTATCTGAGCTCCACGACCTAGTTAGTACCGGGTAATACGATACCCCTTGGTAAGACTGGTTATCAAATTTTCGGGCCACTGACTACCTGTAACGACTGTCAAAGATCTAAAAATGACAGCCGGGACTAACCGTGTTTTCTGAGGCACGGAGGAAACTCTGTATGTAAAGGGTGGTCACCTATCCACGGCCCAACCTAGGCAAGCGCGGCTTAACCTAAAGATCGAATCGAGCGGCTGTTATTATTTAGCGACGAAGTCCTTCGGGAAAGTTCGTGTGGCATCTACCAATGTTAAATCACCAGATTTGGCTTAGAAGATGATTATAAAATGGCATGTGTTTAACGCGGCGACAAACTAATCTGATTTAGGGTTTTAAAGTAACCTAACACGAAGGGGATTCCGGGGTCTTAGTTCGCTGACTACACCCCGCCATCCCCTTCGAACCTAACCTGTCCGAGCCGCAGTGCCACAAGTCTCTCTCAGCCTTCGCTCGCTCTTGCTTCCTATATTCTCCTTGCCGCAATGACCGGATAAATAGTTACTTACTTGGTACAATGGTCGCCCATCCAGTATATTGGTCGCCAATTACATTTTTATTCGCCCGATTAATAATTTCCCTTATAAAATTATTATTTTCTATTAAAACAGAATGCTTCCGCGGAGATGGCGGCTGGTCCGACCAACCAGGACGGGTTTCTGCAGTCCATCCTCAACGATGAGGATCTTCAGCTCATGGATATGGCAATGAACGAAGGTAAGTCCTACAATATACTACAATAATTTATTTGTGAAATATAGGTACCAGTAGCGAAGGGTCAATTTTTGTAAGAGGTAAGCCGGAGTACATATCTTGAATGTGATTATATTTATTGTCTATAGAATACTGTCTGTGCCATTTTTCAAAGAGAAGCCGGTAGGAATCGAGTTGTATGAAACCTTCGCCACTGATAGGTACATATTTACATACACAGATCTCACAATAATTATTTAGTGCGCTATGTTTTGCCAATAATGACGTTCTAGAACAACTATCCTTTTTTTTTCGGATGGGAAATCATCAAATGAGGGGGTCATTTGATGATTTGCCACTCTGGGCGGAGCGGAAGGGAGTGTCAGACTTGTACTGACTAAAACCCATCCGTGTTCCTTCTTAGCCCTTTGTGCTCCAGGGCCACGGTATCTCTTTCGAACAGCACCGCAGCCAAGAACAACTATCCTCAAACAGCTGGAGCCTTAAGAGCGTTCATCCAAAAATTTTCTCAACCTCGCAAATAGCTGTCAAATATTTACCTGTTTTTATTAACTTGGCAATATTACTGTCTAAGAATAAGATATAAGGCTAACTAGTGAACTAGAATCGTCGTGCATACGATGTAGAATATCGCATGAAGTTAGGTATGAAACGTAGTTTGTAAGTGGCTTTATAGATGGCACCACAGTCGTTACACGAATCTTAAAACCAACGACTGTATGTCGCCCCGCCCGGTACGATGTCTTAAGGTGACTCTCATAAAGAACTGCCAAATAATTGTTTTCACCTGATAACAGGTTATTACCAGTTCTTACTGGCGTCTTATCACATTATATGTAAAATTATATGACTACTTGTGATAGGCTGACATAATGATAAGACTGTGACGTAGACTGAGTCGAGAATCGGTGTTTTTGAGATAATTCTGAGTATAAAAATATGGCAATAATATTTTTGTAGCGACACTACAAAAAGTACTACAGCAACATAGGAAAAAGTATTACAACGCCATCTATGACACAGATGAAGAACTAATATCAACATTATAAATTGCGCAGTTAAAGTTATTCGCGACTTAAGAATATGTAGGGTGAATGGTAATTAGTGACCGATACTTAAACACGTGATTGTGAAAAACAAACATTTTTATACTCATTCAATGTTACCACAATAACACAATAACAGCCGTATGAGATCCACGCGCGCGCGCCTGTGACCTATCAGCTGTTAGCCGCATGACTCTGCCTACCCACTGTTGCACGATCGTAATGAGATAGAACGGGGTCACGTAGCTAACAGCTGATAGGCAACAGGCGCTCGCGCGCGAATTTCATACGGCTGTAATGTTGTGCTATTGTGATAAAAGTGAACGAGTAGGTATAAAAAAATGTTTCTTTGGGAAAGTTGTTTGTTATCATGAGTACAATCACGTGTATAAGTATCGGTCACTAATTACCAGTCACCCTATATACCTAGTAGATGATAAATAAATATACAGGGTACTTCAAACTAAGTAACTTTACGCAATAATTATTGCTGGGAAACGACTTTTTTTTGGAGTGAAAAATCACGTTTTAAGGTAGGACTCGATGGAAAGCACTCAAAGCATTGTGCTGATGGATTGATTGAATAGTACGGGGGTGTGGAGGTGTGAAGTATAAATCTTACATTAAAAACATGTATTCAAAAAAACTTGTGAAAAAGTTGCAACTTTGACCCCCAATATCTCCGTAACTAGAAGGTTCCCAGGTATGGTCTAGAACAAAAAAAATATCATAAAGACGGGGAGAACAAGTGCCTTTCGGCTTCGTTACGGATCTATTTACACCCTTTATAAATAAGTTCAGGATGTCTGCAGCATTAATAGTGATAAACATTGTTCAATAGGTAAATTGTCGATTGGAAAATCCAGCAGATGTCTAAATAGCGATAACCGTTGTCCAAATGTCCAATATCAACGATTTTTAGTATTAAACTTAGATAAATGGCAAAAACCTGATTCCTTCTTATCGCCTTACCATAGTGTTATCGTTGCTCTAGTGGTCGCTCGTGACTAAGTAATAACAGCCGCTCGGGTCGATCTTTAGGTTAAGCCGCGCTTGCCTAGGTTGGTCTGTGGACGGGTGACCACCCATTACATACCGAGTTTCCTCCGTGCCTCGGAAAGCACGTTAAGCCGTTGGTCCCGGCTGTCATTTGTAGATCTTTGACAGTCGTTACGGTAGTCTGGTAGTCAGGTCTGTGGCCCGAAAAGTCTGACAACCAGTCTTACCAAGGGGTATCGTATTACCCAGTACTAACTGGGTTGTGGAGGTCAGATAGGCAGTCGCTCCATGTAAAATATTGGTATTCAGCTGCATCCGGTTAGACTGGAAGCCGACCCCAACATAGTTGGGAAAAGGCTGGGCAGATGATGGCCTAGTGGTCGCAAGCACGACTGCTGAGCATGAGGCTCTAGATCGATTTCCGATTCGATATTCGATTCCCGGGTCGAGCAAAGTGTTATTGAGTATTTCCATCAGGATTTCTCAGTAGCAGCCTGGATTTGTGCCCGATTGATGGCTATAGGCTCGCCTTACATGGAATTCATGGGACTTGAACATGGCGAAATATGGGTGTACTATTAGGCACACCTCTGCCTAACCCCTCAGTGACTACAGGCGTGATGTTATGTAAATAGATATAACGCAAAACAACAGATTCAGTCTTATCACAGTCAATACGTAATATCGTTTAAGTATATAACTATGTTTCATGATAATTTTCCCTGAAAAAATAATGACTGTACATAATATTACTTTATCTAAATACTATCTTATTTATGTACATAAGTTGGTAGATAAAGAATTTAATTCAAAATGGTGGAGTCTTTGTCATGTGTCATTTATTTACTCTAAATTTTGGTAGTTTGTGTCTCACATGATATATATGTGTTATTTACTTAGTTATTAATGCTTGCTTCGCACAGCGCCACTTATCGGGTCCAAAACTGTATCTAATGTAGCCTATATTTTAGGTTAAGCATCTAGCAGTAGAGCGGTGAAAACTGCGTTCAAATCCATGTAGTAGTTTTTGCGTGATGCGCGTACAAACATACAGACATAAAGACAGACAGACAAAAAGTCTAAAAACTGTTGTTTTGGCTTTTGTTGCTCTAATAAAGCCCCCCCATTTATTTATTTTTTCAATATCTTCAATGTACAGACATCGGCCTGTTACAATTTTATTATATGTATAGATGACTAAAGAAACGATGGATGGACTGTGTGAAGGATGATATGGCTAGAAAGGAGGTGTCTGATGAGATGACGAGTAATGGAGAAGTATGGGAGAAGAAGACATGCTGCGCCAACCCCAAATGAATTGGGATAAGGGCAAGAGAATTATGACGATAACATAATCATTAATTCTTAACCGTGTAAGAAGACATATTTTAAAATGATTTATTGAATGGTATGAATATTATTTGCCATTATTATCTACCTAGCCGGTACTAACAATGTTGAGGTAGGCTATCATCTAGCTGAATACCAATATTTTGCATGGAGCGACTGCCTATCTGACCTGCCTACTTGAGGTCGGCGCAACACGGGATTTTCTTCCATTCTCTCGTATCAGACGTCTAGCTGTCATTATGATCATTATCCTGCGCTTATACCTATTGGTTTGTGGTCTGTGCACCATGTCTTCTTATTCCATACCTCTCTATTACTCGTCATCTCAGCAGACACCTCCTTTCTAGCCATGTCATCCTTCACGTAGTCCATCCATAGTTTCTTTGGTCTTTCTCTACTCTTACAGCCATCAACATTCGTTCTCTAAATTTTCCTCACGACATTTTCCTCAACGATAAATTCTTCAGTATCTTTATAATAAAACAGCTGTTCCAAACGGAAACTACAAATAAATGTAGCAAATAATCGTTTCTTATCGATATTCTGACCTAGATGACGTAACAGTCTTGAAAAAAATTCGTTAGTCACTTGTATAACTTCGTCGGTGATACACGATAATGGCCGAAGATATACGAATTGTCAAGCGATCTAAAATTAAACTCTATTTACGGAGTAAATAAGATATCAGTGTTGATTCAACGAGAGTTTATTAGGCGTAACATTTGAAAGATGTAATCATTTGACGTTTGAGGCTGTGCAGTGATATTCCTTTGCTTTATGCGTTTAAAGTAAAGAAGTATAAACGTCAGTGGTGTTGTTTTTTGGTGATTAGTTGCGTTCTAAAGAGTTTTTCATATCTGAAGATAAAAAAGCGGTTGGATCAGGTTTTTTTTTCAACGTGGACGTTGATAAAGAGTTTCAAAGATTATAAATTCATAATCAATTTGCCGGAACGTTTCACAAAAGGCTGTTGATACAGAATGTGTTTTTGAAATGTATTGACGCAAGTTATACAACAAACATGGGAATCTACTCATATGTGTACAGACTCTTTGTAATGAAGTTCAACATTGTTAAGTGAACCAGTGATTAATTAAAATCTAAAATAAACATTCGAATTAGAACTGTTATTGTAACAAAAAGAAAAACTGTGATTTTAAACTTTACGAAAAAAAAAGAACTGACAGTGAAGTGACATTAGTTTGCGCGCCAAGTTTTTGACATTGACAGTTGTATTTTTGAACTTTCTCGTTTGCAAAGGAGTACTCATGCCATTCTTCCGCAAAAGTGCAGTAAAGAGCAGAAAGGAGCATAGTGAATGTAGTCTATGCATGTGTAGATACTGTATGGCCTTACGGAGACAAAGAACGACCTGCGACTCCCTGATAAAAGTGTCAACTTCAGTTCTTAAAAGATACAACTTTTGTTTATACTCTTTCAAATACAGACTGTTTTTTGATCCTTGAAAGTTATCTAATATTAGTTTTAGATAAAACACAATGGTTTACTGTTTATATTAAGATCAACAGAGCTTAGTATTTACATATTTGTTACTTGCCCGCGTCACGGGAAATTCCGTGATGGAAATGGCGACTGAGTAATCAAATGAAATTATTTTACGATAACGCCGAAATATTTGCGAAGATATACGAAAGAATAAACGAAGATATATATTTTATATATAAAGAAAGATAAAGAATAAAGATTGAAAAGATTTTTGAGGATTCAAGATGGATTTGAGAGTAGCGAACTTCGCATACGCGCAGCCATTTTTCGCAATGGCGCCGTATTTGCGAAGCCCTCTGTACTATCCGGATCCGGTAGAATATCTGAATAGATATTACAAATACTATGATGGTAAGAATTCTGGGTTAATACGAATATACTTCTAATTTTCAGAAATTGCTACATCCGTTTATGCTCTACCTTAGTAAGAGGTCTTGTGAATTTCATCATTCGCCAAGTCGTTATCTCTCAAAATAGGTTTGATTAGTTCGTACTTGTACAGTCGCTATTTGCACGGCATCGTCGTTGGCAGCGCAGAGGAACTTTGGTCGCATGGTTGCATAGTTTTCAAATCCATTTATAGTAGTAGTTACCCCGTGGTATCTGTCCCGAATTACAATCATCAAGGCACTTGATGTGGGCCTGTGGACGTTGAGTAATGGGCTAGCTAGCCGCCCGGCCGTCTTATGACGACAGGATGTGTCGATGGCGCGTTCGTGTTCCACGCGCGCCTCAGTGAGTATGTCAGCATTTCGGAAGATGTCCGCAAGGGCCGATGCCTGCCGGGGCTGCGGGACTGTTCGAAAGAGATACCGCGGCCCTGGAACACGAAGGGCAAAGAAGGAACATGGATGGGTTTTAGTCAGTACAAGTCTGCCCCTTCCGCTCCGCCCAGAGCGGAAGGGGTCATTTGATGATTACCCATCCTAAAAAAAAAAGGCAGGCACTTGACTATGTGTCATATATTTCATAGCCACTGCTCCCAGCTCAAAGAGGAGCTCGTGGCTAAATAATAACATCGGCACGGGTCGATCTACAAGGTAAAACCGCGCATGCCAAGGTCGGCCTGTGAATGGGAGACCATCCATTTCATGCCGAGTTTCCTCCGTGCCTCGGAAAGCACGTTAAGCTTTTGGTCCCGGCTGTTATTTGTAGATCTTGGACAGTCGTTACAGGTAGTTAGTGGCCCGAAAGTCTAACAACCAATCTTACCAAAGGGTATCGTATTACCCAGTACTAATTAGGTTGTGGAGGTCAGATAGGCAGTCGCCCCCATGCAATACTGGTATTCAGCTGCATCCGCTGAACCCCCGTGGTAGATGACAGCCACTTCACTTCTCCCTAACGCTTTGAGGATTCCATGCATGATGTCATGTGTCACTTATCTGAAGACTACTGTTGCCCGCGACATTCGTCCGCGTGAAATTTGTTACAAAAATATTCCCCGCTTTTGCAACATTTTTTATTGATGCTCCGCTCCTATTGGTCTTAGAGTGATGTTAAATAACCTAAAGCCTTCCTCGATAAATGGGCTATCCAACACTAAAAGATTTTTTTTAATTCGGACCAGTAGTTCCTGAGATTAGCGCGTTCAACCAAACAAACAAACTCTTCTGTTTTATAATATTAGTATAGAATTGGGGGCTCGGCTTTCTAGATTCAAAATCAGAAAACTGTCACCATGACAGTCAATTTCGTCTAGGCTTATTACTGCGATAATCAACTGAACGTGATACCTGTACATCAAATACGACGATACTAAAATTCTGCTTAGTAATGAATCGATGCAGAAAACTTAAGCTATCGATAACCATTATGTAGGTTAGATTAAGTTTATCCCCTGTTCCCAACTCTATTGGGGTCGGCTTCTAATCTGACCAGCTGCAGATGAATACCAATATTTTGACATGGAACAACTGTCTATCTGACCTCCACAAGAGAGTTACTGGGTAATATCTGAACTCCATAACGTCCACAACTCTGTTTCTTTATATGATACACCTTAGTAAAACTGGTTGTCAGACTTTCGGGCTGTTAACTACCTGTAGCGACTGTCAAAGGTCTGCAAATGACAGCTGGAACCAACGGCTTAATGAGCGGCCTAATCTGAGCCACGGAGGGAAATGTAATCCATAGTTACTCATTCGTAAACCGACTTCGGCAAGCATAGCTGAGGCTAAGCTACTGGTCGCAACCGCTACTGCGGATCAAGGTTCGATTACCAGGTCAGGCCTAGCCATTTCACATCATAACATCACGCCTGTAATCCCCGAATGGTTAGGCAGAGGTGTACCTAATACTACACCCACTTTGCGCTATTTATGTTTAAGTCCCATGTTATGCACTCGGCCTAACCTTAACCTTAACCTCGGCCTAAGAACAGGCGTGATGTTATATTATTATGTTGGTCTAGTGGCCGCAATCGCGACTGCTCAGCGTTAGGAGGTTCGATTCTGGGGTCGGGCAAATTGATATTGGTTTTTTCCATCAGGAATTTCTCAGTAGCAGTCATGGAGTATGGATTTGTGCCCAGTTGATGGCAATAGGCTCGCCCTCTATTACAAGGAACTTAATCATAACTGGCGAAATGTGGGTGTACTATTATATATTATGTTACATGAAAGTCACAAGCTTAGCACTGTCTCTATGCCAGCCTTTATTTTAGCCCCGCCCTTACATCGCTGCCAAAATCACAATAATCTTAATTCTCTTAACAATAAGGTCGTTATTAGTATGCTCTCACTGTCCAGTCTGTCAAAGTTACAGTGAACTTTATTCACGAAAAAATAAGGTTAGCACAGTATCTATGTCAGATTATGATCATACGTAGGTTAAACGTCATATGCACAGATAAAAGACGAAAAAAAAACAAAATAAATAAAATGTAATTTACCATAGATAATAAAATGGCGTGTCATCATGACGGGTATAGTTTTTTTAGCTCACAGATAGGTAGTTCCGGTAAAACTTTGACTGACTGAGAATCGGACTTTTTTGATAGTTACTATGTATTGAATAGTGAGCTCGTGGATAAATAATAACAGCGGTTCGAATTTCACTCGTATAGCAGTGCTAGTCTAGTGGTGTGACCGTCGGACTGTCAAGTCATAGGTCTCGAGTTCGAACCCCAGGCACGCACATCTGATTTTCCGGATTCATGTGCGTATTGTATAATTAACACTTGCTTCGGTTAAGGAAAACATCGTGAGGACACCAGCATGCCTGAGAGATATTTCTCGACGGCGTGTAAAGCCAAGTCAGAGGCCCATGGGCGGCATAAAAACTCTGACACCAGGTTAGGCACTAAACACACGATAAAGAAAGATTTTCCTCCGAGCCTCGGAAAGCACGTTAAGCCGTTGGTCCCGGCTGTTATTTGTAGATCTTTGACAGTCGTTACAGGTAGTCAGTGGCCTGAAAGTCTGACAACCAGTCTCGCCAAAGGGTATCGTATTACCCAGTACTAACTGGGTTGTGGAGGTCAGATAGGCAGTTGCTCCATGTAAAATACTGGTAATCAGCTATATTGGGTTAGATTGGAAGGTGACCCCATGCTAGTTGGGAAAAGTAGGTGAAATCGGGCTGTGTGTGTGTGATATTATTTGTTCTTTCACTAATGGTAAGGTACATTATCCGCGAGTGTCAAGAGGCTATATTTAAAACGTTCCCGTGCGATAATTTCCGGGCATAACGCCGAGCTAAGCCGCGGGCAAAAACTAGTTATTTTTATTGTTGCATAAACTCACGCCTGTTGCTCATGGAGGCAGGCACAAGCTACAGATCGCCACCAGCTACGATCGTGACATACTCCTCTAGCCTCGTCCACGTTCATACATGTGCTCATACACGTACGCCGGTTGCGTACTTCATTTGTTTTCGCAAAATGACTGGTCATGTTTTGATAGTAGGCTAGACTTTTTGGCATAGATAAAGCAAAAAAGAAAACAAGTATTGACATAGTAAAAAAAACAGCCGTTTTTGATTTTGGAAGACGCAAAAGAAAAGACTAAAAATGTATAAAGGTTGACAGAAAGATCTTTGATCATCTCGCGAAAATTGTTTTTTATTTAATTTAATTCCTATTTTACTTTATTTTGAGGGGTTAAATTTAATAAAGGTTGAAAATAGATTTTTTTTTGTCGATGGAAAATCCCATAGCGACAAATGCCTTGTATTTTAAAGAGAACCCTATTCAGACTCAAAATAGGGATCAAAATGGTAAACTCCAAAATGTTCCAAAACGTAAATAAAAAAAAATTAACAATCATGACTGGTCGACATATTTTTTTACATAACCTTAGATACGAGATAAACACTTTTTGATAAGATTGTTGTACTTCCATAGCTCAGTTCTTTCCGATATCGCGGTTTTTCGCGAATCACCGTGAGTTGAGTTTATTTTTTTATTAAATATTTTTGTTACTTTACTTAGTTTAGTATGTCATTCATAATTGTGTTGTTACTTGCCTCCAATACTTGGTGATGTGCGAATAGGATTTTTGTTTTAAGTTTAGTGTTTGTTTTTCATTCAAAATGGTGGACATTTTTAAGGATTTAAGGGTAGGTGCGTAATTTAAAATTCCGCACACGAATTTTTTTTTGTGTGTCTTATTTTGACAGTTGGTTTTGACAGCTCGTTTTTTTTTTGACTTTTTTTTGCAATTTCCTTTTAACTGTGTGTTTTATTGAGTTACTTACTGTAATGGTGTAATAATGTCGTAACATTATTCAGTGTTTGTTCGTACATTTCGAGTCCTTCAAGTTTTTTGCGCCATGTTTCGTAAGGTTCAATGCCCGCTTAGTGAATGTTTTTTTAGATCATTAACCTCCTTACCTACCTTCTTGAATTTTAGTCTGATCGGTGCAAAATTGTTGTTTTTTTAATACCTTTGGTGTCCTCACAGTACTTATTCTAGATGAAAGCGTTAGAAAGCGGGTTCTTTTTAACCCTGTCATCTTTCAAAAAATCCATCCATCAAATGTCTGGTCTCTCTTCTCATGACTTGTCAATTTTAAGTACAGACGCCAGCATATCAATCTTCTACAATCTGTCAAATTTCTTTAATAGATTGTCAACTTTATCGCTAAAGCATTAGGTTCAAGGTTAATTGGGAAAATTTGACAGTTTCGGTTATGTTGATGTGCTGACTTCTGTTAGGTTTTTTTGGTTCAAACTCAATTCAGTGCTTTGACAGATTGTATTAGCCTGACGTCTGTACATGGATCTATTGACGCGTGGCGAAAATCGGAACTAACGCGTCAACACCGCCCTCTATCAACGTCATGCGAGCGTCTTAAAGATCTTTGTAACACTGTAGCTGCTGTGATTGGCTGACTATAAAGATAACAACCAATATATTACGACTTCCATGAGCCTTCAGCAAGGATCCGTGTTATCAATACGACATTGCGCTAATCTAGCATAATATACGCAATTCACAATGATTTTTACGAAATTATGTTTCAATTAGAATATAACAACGTTGTTCAAACACTGTTTTAAGCTTTCACCGTTTGCAAAAAAAAAAAAAAACAAACTTATATCCCGTTGTCACTTACGGGATATACTCCGAGATGGTTAAAAAAAAAAAGTAAGTGACAGTATAAGTTTAACGATGTTGTTGTTCGCGCCGTCCATACAAAGATATACTCACGCCTTTGACCCATGTCGGGTAGGCATCTTAAGGTGCAAACGCCAGGGTAGCCCGCAAAATTCAATTTTTTCTTACGTTTTTTTCAATTTGCAGGTCAGTGTCAGGTTGTATGTTGATAAAAATATGAGTCGCGCAAGTAACACGTATATAGTTACAGAATTGTAAAAAAAACATTAATACAACGCTCCAAGTTCACGTAACCTCACTCAATAACTATTTCATGAAAAAGTTATTGAATGGGGTTAAATGAACTTAAAGAGGGTTGTATTGATGATTTTAATTATTGTAATTGTGTAACTACATACGTGTTACTTGCGCGACTCATTTTTCATCAACATACAACCTGACACTGACCTGCAAATTGAAAAAAACGTAAGAATATTTGAATTTCGCAGACTACCCTGACACTTCCATCTTGATACCCTTTAGCTTCGTAGGGGAAGCCTTTCGCAGTAACAACGGTACTATCAATACTACCCTCTACAATGTAAAGCCATATTTTCACACGAATATTTTTTTAATCAACATACAACTTGAGGAGCTCGTGGCTAAATAATAACAGCCGCTCGGATCGATCTTTAGGTTAAGCCGTGCTTGCCTAGTTTGGTCTGTGGATGGGTGACCACCCATTACATACCGAGTTTCCTCCGTGCCTCGGAAAGCACTTTAAGCCGTTGGTCCCGGGTGTCATTTGTAGATCTTTGACAGTCGTTAGGTAGTCATTGGCCCAAAAAGTCTGATAACCAGTCTTACCAAGGGGTATGGTATTACCCAGTCCTAACTGGGTTGTGGAGGTCAGATAGGCAGTCGCTTCATGTAAAATACTGGTATTCAGCTGCATCCGGTTAGACTGGAAGCCGACCCCAACATTGTTGGGAAAAGGCTAGGCAGATGGATGATACAACCTGACACTGACCTGCAAATTGCAAAAAACGTAAGAATATTTGAATTTCGCGGGTTACCCTCGCGCTTCGTTCCACCTAGCAAGCTGCGTCATCGCCACGGTACTCGCTCGACGTCAACATGTGACGTACGCGCGTTTTGCTCGATGCAAGTCATGCTGGCCGAGGCCATGGACGATACCTTTAGAGTAAGTTAGCTCTGTTTGTTCCTAGACAATCTGACACATCCTACTTCCTACTACGAAAGTTTGTGACGATGGATGGATGGATATTTGTTTGTTTGTTTGTTTCTCTTTCACTTAAATACCTGTGAATATATATGTATACCGAGCTATACCTATTACCACATTCAAATAACCTTGTTAAAGTAGAAACTACGTGGAGTTGTCATTAAGCGAATTTGTCATTTTAAGAAGTTGACATTGTGAGAAGTTGACCTCATGCGAGTTTGTCATTGTGAGAAATGGACATTTTGAGAAATTGATATTATCCGAATTTAGCATTCTAAGAAGTTGACATTTTGCGTCCGGTTGTCATTTTGAGAAGTTGACATTATGTGCTGATACGTTTTCTCTGTCTTTCCCGTGTTCTTTGACAGTTGTGCGAAAGAGACAGAAATACTACATAGTCGTAGCACGTGCTAACAACTTGGAATCACCATGTCTCCTTTTTTTTCAAAAATAACAGAAATTCGCGCATAGATACTAACTTTATCTAATTTCAAGATAAATCGTTTAATAAAATGTTGAACGACGTGTGAGTAATGCATATATTTGTTATATAATCTGGTGAATCATGTTTTGTGTTCATTCATAAGTTGATATTACTATCATTAGGACTTCTATCTCCGCATACGATCAAGGTAAAAAATCTAAATACTATACTTATTCTGTCACTGACGGGATATCTTCCGTGATTGTTCATTATTTTGAGCTCCCGATATTTCGACGCTGTTGCAAGCGCCATGATCGCGGGTTGACTGGAGAATGTGGGTGGATGGAAAATAAATTGTTAAGAGCAGACAAATCTATCTACCCTCTTTCTTTGTCTTTTGCTACGCGCACTACTGGAACTCGACACTAAGTCACGGCAAAACACTCACAGTATCACCATGTTTTGTGGAGTATTACGATGCCGGCTGCTACTGCAACAGCTTCGAAATATCGGGAGCTTAAAATAATGAACAATCACGGAAGATATCCCTTAAGTGGCAGTATGAGTTTAGTTGTAAACCGTGAAAGCTTAAAACAGTGTCTAAATACTATGTCTTAAAATTGTACTTAAAAATGCAAGCTAAGCCTTTGTGTGCTTACTTTAGAGTTTACTATCTTATGCCTGCAGCTTCGCCCGCGTGTAGTTCGGTAATTGTCCCAAGGGATCGTACTACCGGGATAAAAAGTATCCTTTGTGTTAATCCAGGTTATCAAACTATCTGTGTGCCAAATTTCATCCAAATTCGGTCAGTAGTTTTTGCGTGAAAGTCTAACAAACATCCATCTATCCTCACAACCTTTCGCATTTATAACCCCTCCTACTCTGGGCGGAGCGGAAGGGAGTGTCAGATTTGTACTGACTAAAACCCATCCATGTTCCTTCTTAGCCCTTTGTGTTCCAGGGCCACGGTATCTTTCGAACAGTCCCGCAGCCCTGGCAGGCATCGGCCCATGAGGACTCCTACTTATTTGCTGCCTACTTTTTGAGGCGCACGTGGAACACTCTCGCGCCGTCGACACGGCTTGTCGTCAAAAGACGGCCGGACGGCGAGCTAGCCCATAACTCGCCGTCCACAGGCCCGATTTGTTTGAAGCCAAGCAATCAGTCTTTAGGGGTAGTCGAACAGGGTATAAAGTTCTCCATCCCCCATAGAAAAGGGAGGATCCTCCAACCAGACGGGTGTTGTGTTTGGTGGGCTACCGTCCGACAGTTGTCGGATTTTTCTTAAAGGTCTTAAGCCCCGGATAACTTTGACAGCGCGATCCAGAATTTTGTTATTAGTTCTTCATGTTTTGTCATAGATGGCGCTGTATTAATTTTTGTACTGTGTTGCTGTATTAGTTCTTGTAACACCGCTACAAGTCGTCTGCTGTTCTCCTAATTGATTACAGTCGGCGCAGCATGTCTTTTTCTTTCATACTTCTCTATTGTTCGTCATCTCAGCAGTCATTTATGTAAGTTTTATAAATAAATAACGTTATTCATGTATTTGTTTCAGGCATGTACACGATGCGGATGCTGGATGGCGCCAGCGCCCACCACGCTCCACACCACAATCATTCTCACATGATGATCACAGGTATGTACATATTACTGTTACAAATCAACTTCTTCACAAAAAAAAAACTTATTCAAAACCGGTTCATCCGTTTAGGAGTTACAATGCCACAGACAGATATACAACTTAATTATGTGTTATCCAGACGGACAGTAATACCCCGTTAGCACCTAAGCTGATTTCCAAAATTATTACTATTGAATCTTATGATTTTGGTAATAAGGAATAAATTGCAATAATCGACGCCTTTCTTTAAAATTGTCATGATTTCACAGAAGTATAAAAAATACTTAGTAATTATGCGTAGGTTAGATATACCACCTCACCAGTTCAGCTGATTTGCATATTAGCTACAACTCTTTGTTCATTATAATAAGGACTAAATTACAATAATCGACGCCCTTTTTTAAAATCGCCATGAATTTACAATAGTACATCTATTATTGCAAATTTTTGCCTCATTATAATGACTAAATAATTTCAAAACCTCCGCTGGGGATTTCCTAAGACTGTCCCAAATAAATGAACTGGCTATATTTCCAAAAAGACATGTTTTATCAACAGAGGATTAACTTACAGACAATAATTTTAAAACTTCATCATAGACTGAACAAATAAATGTCAAGTAATTTTTATAATTACAATATTGTCTTTGAAAGTATAAAATGACGAAGTAAAAGTAGCATAGTCATCTCGTCATCATTTTTTACGCATTGCTAGTTTTATTTTTCGTCAAAGTTGTGGCGTAGGAGTGAGTAAAAAAATTGTTTCTTTGGGAAAGTTGTTTGCTATCATGAGTACAATCACGTGTTTAAGTATCGGTCACTAATTACCAGTCACCTTATATGTGACAATAGTGCGCTAGATTTTTACACATTCCTTGGACTCCACACTAGGATACCCTGTGTCGTGGGGTCCTGTCTCTTCCCAAGTAAGGGTAACATGTTCCCACATGTTGCGTGTGTGATGTATCTGGATAACCTAGTAAACAAAGTAAAACCAGAAAACAAAGTCCAAAACACGGACTTTGCCCGTAAACATACGAATACTCTGATAGCTTTAATTCAACTGATCAATCGGTTCACTGTTCATAGAGGCATACTGCAACAAAAAAACTGTTTCTTTGGGAAAGTTGTTTGTTATCATGAGTACAATCACGTGTTTAAGTATCGGTCACTAATTACCAGTCACCCTGTATATGAAATTTAGAACCTTCTTGGGTTCAAACTTACGCCCTACAATTTGTAAGCCACGACCTTAGCCTAGCGGCCATCACGGCTTTTATGAATGAATCTCTAGATTTACAAATTCTAATAATGATGCCTTATATATTTTATCTAAATACGAATGTAAATACCCATTTCCTTTTAAAATTTAGATTGTGTGACTGTTCAAATTGATTAATATCTAATATCTTAGTTTTTTATCATTAATTGCTGTCTGTTACTCGTAATAATATTATTTAAATCGAAGAAAGTCCAAGGCCATCTTTAAGTCTTCATCATAAGATCCTACACGTGCACTCCGAGGGACATTTTATCAGCGACACCTATCTATCATCTGCCTGCATTTTCCCAAATATGTTAGGGACGGCTTCCGGTCTAACCAGATGCAGCTGTATACCAGTATTTTACATGCAGCGACTGCTTATCTGACTACCTCCACGACTCAGTTATTGTTTAAATCTATCATTTATTTGAGGCGCCCCCTTTATGCTTTAGGGGTCATCCATAAATTACGTCTCACGAATTTCATGATGTTTTGGCCCCCCCATCCTTGTCACAGCGGGTCAAATTTGTGAGACTCCCTCCCTCCCTAGTGTTACCTCACATATTCTGCAATTTTACATGTTCATACAGATTGAATTGTAAATATTTTAAAGATTTTCGTTAACAGTTCAAACGTGATTATAATACTTAATACAAAAAAAAAACGAGTTTTCATACAAAACTCGATCAGCTGTTCGGACATATGTATGGAGAGTTGAATTTTTTTTGTTTGTTTTCGGAAAAGTCGTAGAACAAATGTTGTTGTTTATGATGTTAGTTATCTACTCCTGCGAGGTTGTTGGTGTTTTACAAATAACCCTGTATATTAGATTTTGAAATGTGACGTCACGAAATTTTGGACCCGCCCACCCCTTGTCACACAATATTACACTTCGTCGACCCCCTCCCCCCTTAACATGTGACGTAATTAATGGATGGCCCCTTACGTGCTATCGTTAGCAACTTGATATCATCTTAGGTATAGAATAATATCCGATAACATATCTAAAAACAGTCAACAAATTACACACGTTTTCGTGAAATTTAGAATGACTTCTCAGGAAAATTCAAAATGGCGGCTCCTAAACGTCAACTGTCAAAGTCAAATGTTTTAACCTATAAATGTCGTTGTTTCAGAGCGGGACTCGGCCTCCGACAGCGCCGTATCATCGATGGGCTCTGAGCGCGTGCCCTCCTTGTCTGACGGAGAGTGGTGCGATGGTAGCGACTCGGCTCAGGAGTTCCACAGGTCAGTAACCTGTGAGATCGAGATAAATTAGCTAGCGTAACTGTACGCCCTCTTTCGGCACCCCCGCTCGGTCCAGGCGTGATGGAAGCGAGCTGGTGCCAAGACCTGGGCAGCGGAAGATCCTGCTGCTCCCCGACGCAAGTGTGCGAGGACACACCGGAGTGTCTTCAGTCAGAACGAGTCTGATAGATCCCTCTGCTCCCCCAAAAACGGAGGACATCCATTGAAATTTTCCACCTTGCAAAAAAAAAAAGTTAGCGTAACTGCGCAGACGTCGTTGTCCACCCAAAACCTGACTTTCAATTGTTCTATTGTTGTTGTAGCCGCTTTTAATTCTGACATCAATTGAGGACTTTTTTCCAAATTAATAAACATATCTCGACAGCCAAAGCCACGGTAAAAATGGTACCTAGTCTTTTTTTTTTTCTTTTTTTTTTTTTTTTTGAAATGACCACTCGCAGTACAACATCTACTAGAGGTTGTTCCTGCTTAACCGAACTTATCCTGTGGTGGCCAAAAATTACTTTAAGGCCCCCAGCCAGGGCTTACAAACTAAGGATATTCATTATTAAATGAACAGTCACTAAGGGCACCCCCTGCGGGGTTCGGGCCTCGACTTAGTGCGTCATTGAGGGGGGGGCAGCTAGGGTCAGGCTGGGTCGAATTATTATTTAGGGAGTTTAACGTTACTGGCTCAGCAGCGCGGGCTGGCACGTCGAGCAAGGGTCGGGCGGTGGTAAAAATGATAGTCGAATGTATCCGGAAATCCATAAAATGACTTTTACATTTAGATGTTGTCGTCAAACTGTGTTTGTTTTTAAGAAACACATAGCCTTGTCCGTGACACAGCAATCTAGCCATTATCAGTGTAATGAGATAAGCAAGAATGACGTTTATTTTGTCTGTCACACAGCTCAAAATTCCGCCCTTACGACAACTCATTCGGTCGCGAGCGCGCCGCGCCGCACCAACCACAGAAGAAACACCATATGTTTGGAAAAAGATGCTTTCAGGTAAATATTATTATTGAAAAAACTTGCGTAATTAATAACTAATTTGTCTGAGAAGTTTCATCGAAATTAGACTAGTAGTTTTGGTGTAAAGATGTGACAGACATACCAAGGCTTTTTTGCTGCAGTGAGCTGATACTATTATTGTTTGTCCTTGGTTCGATTCCCAGGTCTGGCAAAATGATATTAGGTTTTTTTGACAGGAATTTCTCAGTCCAGTCTGGATTTGTGCCCGGTTGATGACCATAGCCTCACTCCTATTACATAGAACTAAACATAACTACAGAATTCTCAATTCCACATCCGAAAAAAAGCTCGGCAGTTGATGATGGGATTTTTAATCTCCTTCTATTACATGGAACTCACAAATAGCACGTAACTTTATGTACACTTCTGCCTATCTTTTCGCTGAAAACAGACGTGATGTTATAATGTTTCTATTGTATGTACAGGAGCAACCAGCCCCTGCCCTGGAGCCGGTCGGCAGACCTGGTGTCGTGAAGTACGAATGCCCCGAACAGACTTACCACCATGATAATATGCATATGCATAACGGTAAGCATTCAAAGAAAAATTAAATTAATCTGAAGTTCAATCAAAATACAATAGAATTCAAGAAAAGCCAAAATATTTTTTTTTTTAAATCAGAATTATATCAAAATTATTTGGACTGACATAATACTTGACGTAAGAACTTTTTTAACAGCCGAAAAGTCAAATTTATTCTTCCTAAGCATAAATCAGGTATTTCCTTCAATGTTTAAAAAAAAAGTAGTAATGGTTTCAAAAGTTCTCCACTTGAAATTCTTAATACCACAAAAAAAAAAATCAGTAGACGCAAAATTATGTATTTCGATATTTTGGAGGAATTGTACCAAAAACTTGAAAACGAATAGTCTGATAATTTAAAAAAATCATTCCTTTTTTTTAATATTTTTTTTTAAATGGAAAAATAAAAAACATGATTAAAAAAAAATGATGAAAAAAAAATTTATTAAATGATTTATTTATTATAAAACGATTAAATATTTGGTTACATACTTTTTTTTTACTATCGGTGACTGCTACTAGTACTTACTCTATTTAACTTGTTACAGTAAAAATAACCATATATTTTATTAATCTTTCCTCAGTAGACTTCGCCCCCCGGCCTCAGTTGCCCCCGCCGCACATCACGAACATCCACGGCCCCGCACTAGACCTCAACACGGCGCACTCCAGCCATGCCTTACTACAGGTAATAATCTTTAACAAAATGTCCTAGTAATGTTAAAAAGAACTATTTTAGACTGGAATACTACAGTGGCGCCACAATGGTCGAACGACAAACAAAATTTTTGCTTACTTGTGGCATTAAGACGTCTGGTGAGACATCATCTGCCTAGCATTTTCCCAACTATGTTGGGGTCAGCTTCCAGTCGAACCGGATGCAGCTGAATACCTGTATTTTACATGGAGCGACTGCCTATCTGACCTCCACAACCCAGTTAGTAATGGGTAAAACAATACCCCTTGGTAAGACTGGTTATCAGACTTTCTGGCCACTGACTACCTGTAACGACTGTCAAAGATCTACAAATGACACCCGGGACCAACGGCTTAACGGGCTTTCCGAGGCACGGAGGAAACTTAGTTTGTAAGGGATGGTCACCCATCCTCGGGGAACGTTGCTTAACGTTGAACCTCGACCCTTTCAGCACCCTAAACTTGACTGAAATGTTAATTTTGTTTGTCCAGAGCCAGATCCCCAGCCCGGCCCCCCCCCGCTTCGCGTACGCGACGCCCGAGCGCGTGCGCCACAACCACACGTACAGCGCGCCGCTGGCGGCCGCTGACCAGCGACCCGCCGCTGTCAGAGACAAGAGAGGTAAGTCCCTATTTCCAGCTTTTTAGGTATACAGTCTAAGAAATCTGGACTGATAAATATTTTTACCATGGCATCGACTATTCATATAGTGCTTTTATCTTTTTCTTATTTTATATACTAAAAAAGCTTTTAATAAAAAAAAACAGGTTTTTAAATATACGTGTTGTGTAATTTTATTTTCTTATTTTACTCATCAAACTCTTTTAATTGATACTTATATGATAGGGGTGCATAAAAAATAACTAGTCCGCCATCTTTGGGATTCCGCCATATTGGATTTAGACTGACGTCGCTTAACTAACCATGCATTGTCATCAAAACTAAACGTGTATGCAAAATTTCAGGCCAATCCGTTGGGGATAACTGTTTTAAAATTCAGTTGCAAGATTTGACCTAAACATACAAACATTACAAGTTAAATAAAATCTTGTAAAAAGATGGTTAAAGCCAGCTGTTATTTGATAATTATTTTAATGACATGATGTATTTGACCATAACTTTATTTTATTCTACTTTTTATTTTCAACTTTATCTTTTTTTATCCTGTGACATTATTTACTTATTTAAATGAATTTATTAAATTTAATTATTGTTAATTATTTTAAATGCTACTATCAATATTGTATAATATTGTGGTGCCCGGCAGGGTCCATGTGAACTTTATTCTTATAAAACACATGCAATAAAGCATTGAATTGAATTGAATTTAAATTCAGACTATATATAATATTATATATGTATAATTAATGGAGTTGAAAGTTGTAAAACTTCATAATTCCTGAGGTTCTTGATCCAAGTTTAAAAGACTTTTTTTTCTCAACCTTAAAAGGAAGCTATAAAGTCTAAAATCGAATGTTTCTCCCACAGTTCGGCGGCTCACAGACGGTAGCATGTCGGATGGAGGCTCCTCAGCCACCAGCAGCGGGCAGCACCTGTCCCGCGACGAGAAGAGAGCCAAGGCATTAGGTAAGGACGAAAACTAGTCGCCATTATGTCCAGAAATACAGGGTGTAAAAGGACCCTTCACGCAGCCGTCAACCAAGCATTCTGTACATCAGACTAAGTAACTTTACGCAAAAATTATTGCTGGGAAACGATTTTTTTTTGGGATGAAATATTAAATTTTACGGTAGACGTCAATATAACACACTCATTGTGATGATGAATGGATTGAATAGTACGGGGGTCGTGGAGGTGTTTAAAGTAAAGTTCTTGCATTAAAAACATGTATTTTAAAAAAAAACTTGTAAAAAAATTGGAACTTTGACCACCAATATCTCCGTAACTAGAAGGTTCCCAGGTATGGTCTAGAACAAAAAAAATATCGCAATTACGGGGAGAACAAGCGCCTTTCAGCTTCGTTAAGTGTCTTATTACACCCTTTATTTATATTTTGCTTTACTTTTTAAAGTATTTTCTTCAAACTAGAACAAAATTATGGATTTTATGATTGAACACTTATCCCAGATTGATCGTCTAAGGTCCCCCAAATATACTCCATAAAGAGTGTTATACATGAAAATACCCCCACATTAACCTGTACAAGTTGCCGCAGGCATACCCCTGGAGGTGCAGGACATCATCAACCTGCCCATGGACGAGTTCAACGAGAGGCTGTCGAAGCACGACTTGAGTGAGGCGCAGCTGTCCCTGATCAGGGACATCAGACGGCGTGGGAAGAATAAGGTATGTCGGTTTTTATTTTGGATCTTATTGATAGCGGGATAAGAATTGAAGTTGTATGCATTGCCAACGGCTTATCTGAAGTCATGATTCGTTAATTTGCAATTTAACCTTTTGACAGCCACTGTCACATATACGTGACAAGCAAAAGTACGCCACACGACACAAATATGTGACGAAATGGTAGGTGAAATTGTGGCTTGGCGTGGAGGGCATGCGCATGCCTTTATGCTCAGGTTAAGCAACTAAAAGGAGAATTCACTATTCAATGTGCCTCGAGCTGCCTAGGAGTCTTTTACGTTTATTAAAACTAATTTCACAATTCAAAGTTCAAAAAACCGTTACCTAAGCTCTAGGTCACCCCAATATAGGGTGACTGGTAATTAGTGACCGATACTTAAACACGTGATTGTAGATCTTTGACAGTCGTTAGGTAGTCAGTAGCCCAAAAAGTCTGACAACCAGTCTTACCAAGGGGTATCGTATTACCCAGTACTAACTGGGTTGTGGAGGTCAGATAGGCAGTCACTCCATGCAAAATACTGTTATTAAGCTGCATCCGGTTAGACTGGAAGCCGACCCCAACATAGTTGGGAAAAGGCTAGGCAGATGATATGATGACTTAAACACGTGATTGTACTCATGATAACAAACAACTTTCCCAAAGAAACATTTTTTTTTATACTCATTCACTTTTATGACAATAAAACTTGCGAGCCGCGCGGGTGCTCTGCCTACCCACTGTTGCACGGTGCGATAGTAATGAGACAGAACGACGTCACGCGGCTAACAGCTGATAGGTCACAGGCGCGCGCTCGATTTGCATACGGCTGTTGTGTTATTGTGATAAAAGTGAACGAGTAGGTATAAAAAAAATATTTCTTTGGGAAAGTTGTTTGTTATCATGAGTACAATCACGTGTTTAAGTATCGGTCACTAATTACCGGTCACCCTATACATAACTTTTTCAGTTGATTGGGAAGTTATTCTTCGAATAAAAAAGATCTAAAATGACTTTGACAAGTGACTTCTAACACTATCGCTTTTAGCGATAAGACTGGTCATTGTGTCATCCTTTCTCCTCTCGCCGTGAATTTTCTTGCATATCATAATCAGCTTATAATGTTCCCACTGCTGGGACACACGGTCTTCTCTCTTATGAGAGGGAATGGGCTATTAATTTTCCACGCGGGCCCAGTGCGAGTTGGTAGATGCCACATGTCTTGGATTTTTTCCTTCACCGTTTAGAGATCAGTGATGATGAAATAAATTACACAAAGTAATGCGCCTGCCTGGGTTCGAACCCACGACTTACTGTTCGTAAGTCGGGGCCGCCACCACTGGGCCACCGCTGCTCTCTTCTTATGATTACTATTTAACCTAACATTCATATTCCGTCGACAGGTCGCAGCCCAGAACTGCCGCAAACGTAAGCTAGACCAGATCACGTCCCTCGCGGACGAGGTCCGCACCGTCCGGGACCGCAAGATCCGCACCCAGCGCGACCACAGCTCGCTCATCGCTGAGAGACAGCGGGTCAAGGAGCGCTTCGCAGCGCTTTACCGACATGTTTTCCAGGTAAATATCTATTTAAAATCAGCGCAGTGGCTGAGCGATTGACTGCTGCGCTATGTGTCGCGAGTTCGATTCCCGCACGGAACAAATATTTGTATGGCCTACAGGTAGTTGTTCCGGGTCTGGCTGTTTGTGTATGTGAGTTTAAATGTTTGTAAACGCACCCACGATACAGGAGAAATTCCTAGTGTGGGGCGACGTTAAAAAAAAAATGTGATGGAGTCCTTCGTTGATAAAGTGATCGCAAGCGCGACTGCTGACCATGAGGTTCTGGGTTCGATTCCCAGGTCAGGCAAAGTGTTATTTGGTTTTTCCTTCAGGAATTTCTCGATAGCAGCCACGGCGACTGTATTTGTGCCCGGTTGATGGCAATAGGCTCGCCCCCTAGTATATAGGACTGGCGAAATTAGGTGTACTATTAGGTACACCTCAACCTAACCCTTCGGGGATAACAGGCGTGGTGTTATGTTACTTATCCATAATGCTCTCCCTCAGAACCTGCGCGACCCTGAAGGCAGACCACTGTCGTCCCAGCAGTACTCGCTGCAGCAAGCAGCCGATGGCAACGTAGTGCTCGTACCTAAGATGCCACAGCACCAAGGTAACCAACTATAATATTTAACTAGCTTTCACCCGCGATTTTACTCGCATTCTAGGGGATGCCTGGACACGAAGTATCTCGAAAGTAAATATAAGAACATCGTCAACGTAGGAACCTTCTAGTTACGGAGATATTGAAGGTCAAAGTTCCAACTTTTTAACAAGTTTTTTTTTTTCTAAATACTAGTTTTTAAGGGTATAACTTTACTTTAAACACCTCCACGACCCCCTGTACTATTCAATGCATCCATCAGCACAATGTTTTGAGTGCGTTACATTGAGTCCTACCGTAAAACTTGATTTTTCACCCCAAAGGCGTTTCCCAGCAATAATTTTTGCGTAAAGTTACTTAGTTTGATGTACAGAATGCTTGGTTGAAGGCTTCGTGAAAGGTCCGTTTACACCTTGTATGTATGTATGTATACAAGGTGTGGATTGAATAGTACGGGGGTCGTGGAGGTGTTTAAAGTAAAAATCTTACATTAAAAACATGTAAATAAAAATAAAATTTGAAAAGTTGGAACTTTGACCCCCAATATCTCCGTAACTAGAAGGTTCCCAGGTATGGTCTAGAACAAAATGATCACAAAGACGCGGAGAACAATTGCCTTTCGGCTTTGTTAAGGGTCTATTTATACCCTTTATGTATGTCCATATTCCATCTGTTTTTATCTAATACAACTAACCTCTCTGTCTCCCTCAGACCACCCAATGAACCGCACAAACGACGATGAAATGGACAGGAAAGCGAAAAGCTACGACCAGTGACCCCCCGCCTGCTATACACCGTGCCCGAGATGGTAACGCACACACACACACACTTTAAGACTCTACCATGCAATAATATTGTTAAAGTATACAAAGGTTTTTCGCAAAAAGAATATACTGCAAGATTTTTGTGTAAAAAAAAACGTTACTAGGTATTTGTTAAATGTCATTTTTGAGTGTCCAATTTCTTCAATTTCAGTGTTATAAAAAAATAGATAAATCTTTTTGTCAGCCGATGGCTGGATTCTAATTCTCTTTTACAATCGGTAGAAAAATATCTCCTTTCAGAATTTGAAGTTCAACCTCTATGATGTTAGCTATCGATGTAACCCCTGAATTGCGCTCTCAGTTGTACTTCAAGAATGACACCTGTCAATTTTGACATTTGACACATGTCAAAATAGCTTTCTATCGGTTTTTTAAGGTTTGAGGCAGTTTTTTTTTAAATTTTGTACATATATGCCACTTTTCTATATATTAGACAAAATAGTGTGAAAGCTTGTCTATCAGTAACACCTATAGTGCAGTAGTATAAAAGTCCGCCTTTTGAACTAACGGTCACAAGTTTGAATAAAAAAAATGTGTTTTTAAATTTACCTATATTTTATTGTGTGTGTTATCCACTTCTTAAGAAAAATGTCCTATTTGGGGCAAAAATTGTGAACTCAAAGTTAATTTTCATAGCTTTTTAAAGGCCAGTCCTTAAGATTTCTTGCAGCTTGAATGTCCGCTGCGATTAATAGCTTAGTATAGCTTCTCATTCTTGTAAAAGGAGGTTAGGCTACAAGCTAAGTTTTTTGTAAAAATATCGAAAAAAAAAATTGTTTGTGATACAAAAAAAAGAATTCCATTTTGACTTAGTTCTCGATTAGCGATTTTAAAATTGAGTGAGTTTGCGTGTTTTTTACAGAAAAAAAGCTTTAGTAAATATATTGTATGTATTTCTCTATAAAACTGTATATTTGATTTGTATTTTTTTTTCTTTTATATCATCGTTTTTTTTTTTTGTAAAAAATACGTAAACCTAAGCCTAGTTTTTTTTTGGTTTTACCAACAAAATTGTTCCAAGCGAAAGTAAGAAAAAAAAAAAACAAAAATATTTACCACAAACGACTGATATCATATAAACCATAGATTTTAATAAACGATTAAAAAAAAAAACACTGGTGTCTATGACATCGTTATGTTGCAATAAGTAAATTTAGAAGTTTTTTGTAAAATATTTTTTTTCTCTTACACTTAAGTTATGTTATGTTTTTATAATATTAGTTTTTAAGGTTATAGTTAAAATATCAGCTAAAATGATTGACCAGACACAATAAATAAATATACATATAAATAATATAGTTAATTTTTTTTATAAAAAAAACTTCTTTTTAACAGGGTATATAGCTACAAAATAAAAAAAACACAAAATAGAAGTCAGAATTCTGAAAATTTCTGACAAAATGTCTGAATGTCTACTGATTTGTTAAAGGTTCAAAAAAGGTTTCATGTTAAATACTGGTATTCAGCTGCATCTTGATAGACTGGAAGCCGAACAACTCATAACTCTTCTTTTTACGCGGTCGCGTAAACCATATAAAGCAGCTTTTATTACTACCCTGTTAAAAACGTAGTTTCTAAGTCTACCTGAACAATATTTTATGCTGATTAAAAATGTAAGTGCTATATATTTTTCATTTGTCATTTCGGTACGAGCAACAAAATAAAAATATGATATTTGTCAATATTTTTTTTTTGTTTTTGATTATATTTTTATGAAGAATTTTGTTTAAACAAAAGTGATATTTTTATCATCGTTTTTCGAAGCTTTTTTTTGCATTATCATTTTTTTCTTAAAAAAATAAATAAAAGTAGCTGTACCTCTAAGAGGGTACATAATACCGACTAGGTACTTTTGAGGTGTCAAAAATTCAATAAAAAAACTTTTATAGGGACAAAAACAAATGATTTTGAAATCGAACCGCAGTTATTATTATACT
Source organism: Noctua janthina (assembly GCA_963576755.1). Classification (NCBI taxonomy): domain Eukaryota; kingdom Metazoa; phylum Arthropoda; class Insecta; order Lepidoptera; family Noctuidae; genus Noctua; species Noctua janthina. The sequence goes on from OY755077.1 coordinate 6,974,778, forward strand.
ATCCAGTATGAAAAAAGTGTATTTTTGATTTCTTATATTTATCAATTTTGTAGATCATTTAAATTTTGACAAATATCATATATATTATTTTTTTTTCTAATGTAGTACCTACTGTGCATATTATTTTGAATATGAGTACAAAATATTGAAACGAAAAAAAAAACAACTTATTATAAAAATGCAGTTTCTACCACTATTACGATTATGCATAAAAAAAAATCTAGCAAAAATAAATCGAAAAGGAAAATCTAAAACAAGTACATTCAAGGGTAACCCATCCCTTTCCAAACCTTTTTGAAGAGGCGATTGACATTTTATGTATAATCATAATAGTTATACTTTAATAAACAAAGTAGTTGTTAAAAAAAGATAATAAAGTGAAATTATCGTCTCTTATTTTTGTCATTATTATTTAAAATACACCTAAAATAAATCTATAATATTTTTAAATATAGAAAAGTACAGACAGCGCACCAAGCTACCAGAACATCAAGCTACTACAATTTGTCAATTTTTTTAAATATTTTTTTTATGGAAAAGCTAATTTAAAAAAAAATTGCCGATGTAACATTTCTATCTGAATACGTGGAAACCGTTTTAGCGTTGGTGTCTCTTCCACCCTGTATTATATACTCATAGAAGACAAAAACACGTATTTTTGTAATAACTTCTTTGTTATAAAACGACATACATAAACTTTCAAAGAAAATTATCTTTTTAGAACAACTGCTTTGTGATCAGTAAATTTAAGCATACTTAATTTAAATATTTTTTTAAAGACAACAAAACATTCGAAAACCGAACATTTACAAATTTGTAATATAAAAATCAACTAAAATCCTTGTTGTCTTTGAAAAGAAAAAAAAAATATATAAAATAACTATGGTGCATATTTTTTTTATCAAAAAAGTAGCGCATAGACTATCGCTTTTAAAAGAAAAAAAAAACAATGAATTAAAACATAAAAAAATATTTATTCGAATAGGGTGGTGTTGCCAGTCGATGGCATTGTATTTATTAAAATATTTAATTTAAAATAATGTACGCCTTCGCAAAGTTAAGCCTTTGAGTATTATTTTATAGTTATTTTTGTTAAGGAGTACTTTTTAAATTAACTATTTCGCAATAATAATGGGTCATAGTGTCTGTAGTCCTGTATACAGTGGTTTATATTGGTCTAACTTTAAGACCCTGAAAGTTGTATTAACACGTCAATCGATTCCCTACAATCCGCCTTTCCGTTTTTGAAGGTGTAATTACAGGCAGATGAGACATTTCATCTTTGTCTCTATGATAGCAACACAACTACGTAAATGCCAAAATGTTACTTCACTGTTACAATTTCAAAATCCAACATTGCAAGACATTATCATAAAAAAAAATGTAATACAATATACCCACTGTGTATAGGGCTTTATTAAAACCTTACTTTAAGCAACTTAAGTTATTAGGCAACGGGTAGAGCATTTTTAACTTAAGTTTAATGAAATAAAACTACTATTACCAAGCTATACGCGAAATGGCTGTGGGTTATTTTGTAAAATTGCCTGTGAAAGTTTATAATTATCAGTCAGGTTTGTTGTAAAATCTTGCCTTTTACTAAAATTAACTTTGCCTAATGAAGGCAAAGTTACATAAATCGGAGTAACTTTGCCTGGCACAAAAGTTTCTTTTATATTATACAATTCTACCAAATGGTAGGAAAAACAGAAAATGTTTTGAAACTGTACCTACTGGTATATTTTCTCATTTTTTTTTACTGTTTTTAAAATAAAAATAAACATGACTGACAATTGTGTATTTCACCCTGTGTTATCATGATAGCTTTTATATGATTTGTCTAAGATTTTCATAATGAAGCTTTTTTGCCTTAAAATGTTTAGAGAATATTAAATATGACGAATTCGTTGTCTTAAAAAAACCGCCAACGGTGCAACGGTTGAAAATGGCCAGTAACGCAAATAAGAATTAATTATTTTACAAAACATCTTTAAAATAAAAAAAAGAATGCCATCGAATCCCATAATTGATACTCTAAAACAAACTTTAAATAACTTTTTACACTTAAAAATAGTTGCAAGAATTTTGTATTGATTTCACTACAAAGATTTTGCAAAAAAACGCAAGAATATGCAAGTGAGTGGTTTTAAAAGCAAGATAATCTTGCGTCAAAAATGTTACCAACTTGCATCAAATATGCTCGTTTACTTGCATATTCTCGCGTCATGCAAGAGCCTGTATATAGCATCTGGTTTATTTTTAATGCCAGAAAATCTGTTGTATAAAACCTAGATTTAATGTATTTTTTATTTTAACTTTATAATAATATAAGTAAGGTAACAATAGATGTTAAGAAATAATATAAAAAAAAACATGAAATTTTACTTTTGGTTTTATTTTATTTTAATCCCTCTCCATCGTCATCTGCCTAGCCTTTTCCCAACTATGTTGGGGTCGGCTTCCAGTCTAACCGGATGCAGCTGAATACCAGTATTTACATGGAGCGACTGCCCATCAGACCTTCACAACCCAGTTAGTACTGGGTAATACGATACCCCTTGGGTAAGACTGTATGTCAGATTTTCGGGCCACTGACTATCTGTAACGAACTAGCGACTGTCAAAGATCTAGAAATGACAGCCGGGACCAACGGATTAATCTGCTTTCCGAAGCACGGAGGAAGCTTTGTATGTAATAGATGGTCTCTTATCCCCGGAACAACTTAAGCAAGCCCTGCTTAACCATGACACGAGTGGCTGTTATTAAATAGTAGTACCGGCCTTTAACAGTCCCATTGCTGGACAAAGGCCTCTTCTCATGCAGTGAAAAAAAGAGCATTGATCACCAGAACGATACTATGCATTTCCTAATGGAGATAAAACATAAAATGGCTTGACTGTGAAACTGCGCTCCCGACTGCGCTGCCACTTCGGTGTGAATCGACCCTAAGTTATTATGAGTTGAAAACATGAAAGCGATCTGTTTCCGCTAAGCTAGCGTGAACAGCTCGCTTTCACGTTTTGACTTGTGTTTGTTTGATTTACTTTTTTTTTGTCACCGACTTTTGAAGCTAAAGTTATTTTTCACTTTTCTGTGTTTTTGAAGTCGGTTTTATTTTTTGCAAAAAAGATTTTTTATTTTTCCATTTCTAGTTGTAATAACCTATACAAATATTTGCTAGATCCAGACTCCATGGCTGCTACTGAGAAATTCCAGATGAAATATTCAATAACACTACTGCCAGACCTGGGAATCGCACCCAGGACCTGCCTCAGCTGTAGCGCTTGCGACCACTAGACCAAGGACAGCACCATTTTAATTATTAAACTACTCATATCCACTTTCGTAAGTTAGGTAATCGCACCTACCTAAATTACAAGTGTTGAGTATTGAAAATTACGTCTAGACATAGTTGTTCGTGTATTAAATTATTGCAAAACATATCATCGTCCTCAGACGAATCACCTAGCTGAGGGCTGAGTCTCAACGGATCGCAGCAATACCACTCTTCCGCGCACAACACCCCGCCAGGAACGGAAGTCGTCTACAGACTATTCCGAGCCCCGACATCGAACTGAAGTAAATTCGGACCTTCGGAACCGTGATGCACGCGTTAAACGGACAGCATCGATCTCCGCGATCCAAATGGGCTTCGACGTCGCACCTCACGAGGTGAAGCGCGACTATTTTAGTCACATTGTTTAGAGCCTCCCGACTCTCGGGGCTCCTCAAATGATATCCTTGCCGGATTTGACTAGATGGGTTTCACCCTTAGTGGCGATCAGAGTTACTCCCTTCGGACGTAGCTTCGCACCACCGGCCGTTCGACCGAGTGCATGAACCAAATGACCGACACCGTGGTTATTGTAGGAATAAACGGTATTACTATCGCAACGACACGCCATCAGTAGGGTAAAACTGACCTGTCTCACGACGGTCTAAACCCAGCTCACGTTCCCTGTTAGTGGGTGAACAATCCAACGCTTTGTAATTTTCGCTTCACAATGATAGGAAGAGCCGACATCGAAGGATCAAAAAGCAACGTCGCTGTGGGCGCTCGGCTGCCACAAACCAGTTATCCCTGTGGTAACTTTTCTGGCACCTCTTGCTAAAAACTCTTTAAACAAGAAGATCGATAGGCCGTGCTTTCGCAGTCCCTATGCGTACTGAACATCTGGATCAAGCCAGCTTTTGCCCTTTTGCTCCACGCGAGGTTTCTGTCCTCGCTGAGCTGGCCTTAGGACACCTGCGTTATTCTTTGACAGATGTACCGCCCCAGTCAAACTCCCCGCCTGGCAGTGTCCTCGAACCGGATCACGTGGGAGTCATACTCTTCACGCTTGAATCACAAAAACCGTGCGCCCGCCGATATAATCGACCGCGCTCCGCTTCCGCCCAACCGAGTTAGTAATGAAACAATGAAAGTAGTGGTTTTTCAGCGACGATCGCGCGAACGATCTCCCACTTATGCTACACCTCTCATGTCTCCTTACAATGCCAGACTAGAGTCAAGCTCAACAGGGTCTTCTTTCCCCGCTGATTCTCCCAAGCCCGTTCCCTTGGCTGTGGTTTCGCTAGATAGTAGATAGGGACAGTGGGAATCTCGTTAATCCATTCATGCGCGTCACTAATTAGATGAAGAGGCATTTGGCTACCTTTGAAGAGTCATAGTTACTCCCGCCGTTTACCCGCGCTTACTTGAATTTCTTCATGTTGACATTCAAAGCACTGGGCAGAAATCACATTGCGTCAACACCCGCGAGGGCCATCGGAATGCTTTGTTTTAATTAGACAGTCGGATTCCCCTTGTCCGTGCCAGTTCTGAGCTGACCGTTGAACGGCGGTCATACAGAACCGCGCCGATCGCGCACAAGACGAAATCGACACGCTCTGTAATGCTAGGAAAATCTACAAAAGGCTGGAGTGTTGGTCTAGAGACGGCACTCGTGCCTCGAAAGGCACATGCATGTCGACCAGGCACAGCAGCCTCTGTTTCATGTCTCAAGCCAACCACCCCGGTCCTCAGAGCCAATCCTTGTTCCGAAGTTACGGATCCAATTTGCCGACTTCCCTTACCTACATTATTCTATCGACTAGAGGCTCTTCACCTTGGAGACCTGCTGCGGATATGGGTACGAACCGGCGCGACATCTCCACGTACATCCCTCACCTGAATTTTCAAGGTCCGCAGAGAGTATCCGGACTCCGCCGCAAATGCGGTGCTCTTCGCGTTCCAAACCATATCTCCCTTCTATAGGATTCCATGGAACTCGAACGCTCAGGCAGAAAAGAAAACTCTTCCCGGACCTCTCGGCGGCGTCTTCAGGCCACTTTGGGTTACCCCGTCGAACACTCGGTGTAAAACGAGGGAACGATTATTGAAACGGTTCCGCTGCCGGGTTCCGGAATAGGAACCGGATTCCCTTTCGCTCAAAGGGCGTTATTTATCATTGGACATACCATGTTTTACGATGATATATCTGTTCGAAAAAACACGCCACATCGACATAAGATTTCTCCTTGAGCTTAGGATCGACTGACTCGCGAGCAACTACTGTTCACGCGAAACCCTTCTCCACGTCAGTCCTCCAGGGCCTCGCTGGAGTATTTGCTACTACCACCAAGATCTGCACCGACGGAGGCTCCAAGCGGGCTCACGCCCAGACCCTTCTGCGCTCTCCGCCGCGCACGTCCTACTCGTTACGGCTTAATGACGTCATGACGAGCGTCGCACATGCCCGTAACGGTAGTGTATAGGCAAAACACTTAAGCGCCATCCATTTTCAGAGCAAGGCATCACTAATCAGGTGAGTTGTTACACACTCCTTAGCGGAAACCGACTTCCAGGGCTACCGTCCTATTGTCTCTGATGCCTTACGTCTTTTTTGTAACTTTGAGAGTTTTTTGGACGCCTTAACACTACGTTTGGTTCATCCCATAGCGCCAGTTCTGCTTACCAAAATTGGCCCACTTGGCACCGTCATCAGATCTCCGGCTTCATCGTTCGAGTAAGCCGGAGTACTCACCCATTTAAAGTTTGAGAATAGGTTGAGGCCGTTTCGGCTCCAATTCCTCTAATCAGTCGCTTTACCGGATGAGACTGTTGAAATCGACGCCAGCTATCCTGAGGGAAACTTCGGACGGAACCAGCTACTAGATGGTTCGATTAGTCTTTCGCCCCTATACCCAGTTCCGACGATCGATTTGCACGTCAGAATCGCTACGGTCCTCCATCAGGGTTCCCCCTGACTTCGACCTGACCAGGCATAGTTCACCATCTTTCGGGTCCCAGCATTTATGCTCAGAGCGCATCTGCATTCACGGATTGGAAACGAGACGCCTCGGGAGTGCGAGAGATCGACCTAGATCGACGCTCCATCTTCCCTGAGCGCGCGGCTAGCGCGCGCCTTCACTTTCGTTGCGCCTTTCAGTTTAATTATCTCAATGACTCGCATACATGCTAGACTCCTTGGTCCGTGTTTCAAGACGGGTCCTGCGAGTGCCCGAAACTGAACCATCGCAGACAGAGACGCGCACAGTCCGAGACAACACGGCGGCGACTACAGACGCGCCACACCTGCGTCCGCACTAAGGCGTAGACATAGGATACGACGTCGACTTGCGTCGAGCCGGACGCGTCTAAAACGCGTGCGCGATTCGTCAAAACTACCGTCCGACAGCCGGTCGGCCACCGTCGCGGTCCCGCCACCCCGTGAAGGAGCAACGGGGCTCCCGTATGGCGCCTAAACCGACATCAAACGGGTCGCGATGTAGTTACTAAGAGAGAAGTGCAAGCCGTCCGCGGACGTCGACGGACGCGACCCGTGCCTACCGGCCGAGGCCGAAGGCATCGAGGCGCGCGTCCATACGCCGCGGAATGACGATGAATCTCTCCGTTCGTTCATTCGAGTTTCGCAGGTTTACCCCTGAACGGTTTCACGTACTCTTGAACTCTCTCTTCAAAGTTCTTTTCAACTTTCCCTCACGGTACTTGTTCGCTATCGGTCTCGCGGTAATATTTAGCCTTAGATGGAGTTTACCACCCACTTAGGGTTGCACTCTCAAGCAACCCGACTCTAAGGAGAGTTCCTCTCGCCGCGATCCTCCGTTGCTACGGGCCTGGCACCCTCTACGGGAAAACGGCCCCGTTCAAGACGAACTTGGACAGGAGTGATCGCGACGAGAAAGTGGAACCTCCCGAACACCACATCTCCCGCCGCCTGAACGACGGCGGGATTCAGTGCTGGACTTCATTCCTGTTCGCTCGCCGCTACTAAGGAAATCCTGGTTAGTTTCTTTTCCTCCGCTTACTAATATGCTTAAATTCGGCGGGTGATCCTCCCTGATCTGAGGCCAACGATAACGAAGTAGACTCTTACACAAAGTCGTCTTACTTGTCACATAAAAAGAGCCATTTTCATACAGCCGCACTGGACGTCCTGCGATTTAATTAAAAACCACGAAGGAGGCAGAACAAAAGCGGTATGCTATACGCTGCTCCCAGGATCGTCACCAAAGAGTCTCGCGCACGTGTGTTAAGCAGTCGCCAACGCGTGTTCTCGCCGTCATCGTGTTGACGACAATACCCACGCGTCGGAGATAGCTCTGCACGCACACCGCTTTTGACTTCGTCATATCGTGTGACTATAGTCTCATTGTATGCACTCAATTACATTTTTAAACGGACTGAAACGGGGACGCATACGCGTTCTTGTCACAGAACCGTCAGCTGCAGTTCAGCGAGCTCGGTCATCTCACACCTGGTTACAGGTGGAGACGTTCGTGCACGTTTATAAAAACTGCAATGTGGCATTTGCATTTTTCAGCCAGCCCTCAGACAGGAGTGGTCCTGGATGTGTCTCCACGGACCGCAATGTGCGTTCGAAATGTCGATGTTCAAATGTGTACTGCAGTTCACACTATGACGCGCAGTTGACTGCGTTCTTCATCGACCCGCGAGCCAAGTGATCCACCGAACAGGGTAATAATTTTACACATTGGTATTTGTTACATAAATAAAAGAGAAGAGTGGTCCCATGGAAGCAAATTGAATTTGCATTTGTCCTTTAATTTTTTTCCAGGTGGCTGTATTGCCATCTGCAAAAAAAACGAAAATGGAATGGATGCTTAATTGCCGGTCGTAGTGAACAGACGTATCGAACAATTATTGCAATAAACAAATAATCACTTACGAAATTGTGACCTAGTTACCAATAGCCAGTAGTAACGCATACTCATACAGTACATTTGTGTAAGGTGTATTATTGGTAGAAATGACCGGTGTTTAACAGAGCCAATTTAACCTGCTTCATGATGGAGGATAGTCCGTTCAGCCGGAGCAGTAAATGTGTTCGCTCCCCGCCTTCAACACCTGTGCCCGTGGTCGTGCCTGTTGTCGTACCCGCCTCTACCCCTCAAGCGCCTATCCGAAGGAACGATGCCCCTGAAGTTGTCTCGACGTCAGAAATTCAAAACTGGATGGCTAGTATCGAACAGAGCCTGAAGGAAGTGTGCGCTATTGCAGCTGAGGGAAAGCTGAATGTGGAGCAGAAAATGCGCATCACTAACCTATGCCGGAGGGTTAGTCACGGGACCTCGCAGATGGCCGTCATGTACTAGTCCGTCAAAGCTAAAGCCCTCCAATCGCACCACACCGTCAGAACTCTCGAAAGCCAACTCGATCTTTCGCAGCAGCTACAGAACCTTAAGCTGAGTATCGAAGATTCGACGAAACCTGCCCAGGCATCTTCCTTTGCTGACATGGTAAAGAAAGGTGCCAACAGTTTTATCCAGCCAAGTTTTGTAAGTTCTGTGGCCATCTATCCGAGTGACAAATTGAAGACCAGCGATGAGACTAAAACTCTTGTCCAAAAAATTATCAGCCCCGAACAAATGAAGCTCCACGTGAGAGGCCTGCGCAAGACGAAGAACGGCGGTGTTATCATCAGCACCGAGACGAAGGACGACATCGAGAAGCTGAGACAATCGGTACAGCTTACCAAATCAGGCCTAACAGTTGACGAGCCCCATAAAAGGAAGCCTAGGGTTGTAATTATAGGAGTGCCGACTTCCATGCAGGAAAATGAGGTTTTTACCTGTGTTTACAACCAGAACCTAGCCGAAAAACTTCAGGATTGCAGCCTTGAGACGTTTTTGAGCTTAATTAAATTAAGTCATAAGTCAGGGAAGAAAGACTCGGAGACATGTAATTACATTGTTGAAGTATCTGCAGTCATACGCAAAGCCCTGATATCGCAAGACCGAGTTTTTGTAAATTGGTCATCATGCCCTGTGAGAGACTTTACTTTGGTCACACGATGCTATAAGTGTCAGCAGTATGGACATGCGGCCAAGTCATGTCGACAGACATCGTATACCTGCAGCCACTGTGGTGATCAAGGTCACTCTGTAAAAGAATGTCCAAAGAAGGCTGACGAACCAAAATGCGCTACTTGCTTGCATTTCAAAAAGCCAGATAAGCATAACACAGGTGCTGCTGACTGCCCGGCGAAAATAATGGCTGCAAAAAGGTACTTCAATTCTGTAGATTATGGAGGCGCCTAAGAGCGCCGTTAATTAGTTATTTTTCTGACCTTTTATTTTTTATAGTTTATATTTTTATTTAATCTACCATTATGATAAATAGTTTAATTAATGATTTAGATAATTTCTCTGTATCCGAGTCCAAAGTTTGTGAAGCGGAAAACTGCAAACAATATCTATCTGGCTACAAATCTCCACTAACAGTATTGACACAAAATATTCGCAGTGTTTTTAAGAATTTTGATAGCTTTAGTACATTTCAGCAACGGCTAAACATAAATTGTGACGTTATTGTTTTAACTGAATGCTGGCTTGCCAAACATTATAACATACCACTCATCCCGGGATATCATATGTATAGGAGTACCATAAATTACAACCAAAATGATGGTGTGATAGTTTATGCAAGAAATCATCTGAACGTCTCTGTTGAGGAACCTGATATGCACGACTGTAACAGGTTGTTAGTTAAAATTGGATCGGAATTTGCGGTATTAGCATTATATCGACCTCCGTCTTTTAAAAATACTAGCAATTTTACTGACTCTCTGAATGAGACCTTGCAGAACCTGTCATCTATCAAAAACACGATTGTAATTGGAGATATTAATATGAATATTCTTCCAGGAAGTGCTGATGCCTCTGCTCAGGACTACCTCAACCTATGCGCTTTTCATGGTCTGCTCCCAGCACATAGCTTTCCTACACATCACAGTGGCTCCTGTCTAGATCATATTATGCTTAAATCGAATTTCCCTTCTCTTGCACTTGTTGTTAACTCAACAATAACCGATCATAATGCTGCCCTACTAACCTTAAATTGTAAATTACCTAAACAAGGCACTCGCAAAATTTCAAAACTGAATATAAATAGACTTAAAGAAGATTTACGCGTCATCGATTTTGATCCAGTCTATAATTCCGCTGACCCGCAGTTTTGCATGTTGTTTGTAATTGAAAACTTACGAAATGCAATTCAAAAAAACACAGTCGTATCGCAGTTGAGCAACAGAAATTACAATATAAAACCATGGATAACAACAGGTCTTATTCGCTGTATGAAACATAGGGATAAACTGCATATGAAAGCAAAATCTAATCCAGAAAATGTAGTATTGCAACTTTCGTATAAAAGATATAGAAATTTCTGTAATGATCTCCTTAAAAAAATTAAAAACAACTACGACAAAATGGCATTGGAAAAGGCTGAAACAAATAGTAAAAAAATTTGGAAATATATTAAAGACGCAACTTATACCGCAAAACAATATGAGTCATCTTCAAGTTTATTACAAGCACACTCGTCACCGGTGGAATCCGCTAACATAGCAAATAATTTCTTTGTTAATGTGGGTAAGAGTCTGGCAGAAAAAAATCTGGGACAATCCCAAAACCTAACGAGCACTCCTTTACCATCTAACACTGCTTTAACATCCTTCGCGCTGCTAGATACTGACGAGACTGAGGTAGAAAGTATAATAATGACCTTGAAAGAAGACTGTGCAGTTGGCTGGGACAACATATCGAATAAAATTATTAAAAAATTCAAGGACATTTTGGTACCACCACTGACTTATATTTTCCGCATTTGTTTATCTTCAGGTCATTTTCCAGAGTGTCTTAAAAAAGCTGTAATTGTCCCTGTCTATAAATCAGGCAGCAAAGAGCAAGTGACAAATTACAGACCTATTTCTTTACTACCTTCTATGTCAAAAATATTGGAGAAAATAATAAATAAAAGGTTGTTGAAATATTTGGAAGATAAATCGATTCTGTCTGAACGGCAGTTTGGATTTAGACCTAAAGTTTCAACTGCCGATGCGGTACATCATCTGACTGACTATCTAGCGCAAGAACTTGACAAGGGTAACCACACAGTTGGAATTTTCCTAGACCTTGCCAAAGCTTTTGACACAGTTTGTATTCCAATTCTGTTGCGCAAGCTTGAGATCATGGGTGTGAGAGGCACCCAGCTGAAACTATTCCAAAGTTTTTTAGAAGACCGTTCCCAATGCGTAAAGATTGGTGATGTTGTCAGCTCTGTGTAAAAAAAAACACATTTTTTGGTGTTCCCCAAGGAAGTATTCTAGGGCCTACTCTGTTTTTGATCTACATAAATGACCTTTGCAATCTAAAGCTAGAGCATGGCACTATTATAACTTACGCCGACGACACTGCTTTACTTTTTTCGGCTGATTCAGAAAATGAAGTCTACAATTTTGCGCAACACGGTTTTAATATTGTAAATAAATGGCTTCAAAATAACTCACTAACTCTAAATGCAGGGAAGACAAATTATATTAAGTTTTCGATGCACAAGCATACATCGAATGTCCCTTCAGCGTTGCGTGCTCATTGTTGTCCAATTTCTGCAGATAGCCAGTGTAAGTGTCCCAATATTAAGAAGACTGATAAAATAAAATACCGGGGTATTATAATAGATGAAATCCTTTCCTTCAAACAACATATGGAAGCTCTAAATAGTAGAATTCGTAAGCTGATATTCGTATTCAAAAAGCTACGATTTATTACAGATCCAAAAGTTCTTAGACAAGTATATTTTGCTCTTTGTCAGTCAATTCTGACCTACTGTATTTCTTCATGGGGTGGCACGAGTAAAACTCTGTTATTGCCCATTGAAAGAGCTCAAAGAGCTATCCTCAAGGTGGCTACTTGCCGCCCTTTCCTTTTCTCTACCAACCTCCTGTATAAATCTTGTGAAGTACTAACAGTTCGACAGTAATTTATTATGAGCACTGTACTTAAACAACACGCAGCACTTCCATACAGCACTGAATTTACTAAAAAAAGACGGAAAGATATAGTTTGCCCTCAAAAAAGTACAAAACATGCTTTCACAGCGAAGTTTCATATGTACCTAGGACCGCTGCTATATAACAGGCTAAATGAAAAAATAAACATCTACTCTTTAAATATCAGTAACTGCAAGAAAACCCTCAAGGAGGCTCTTCAAACTATGTCCTATGAAGATACAGAGAAGTTATTACTAGTGCTTAAGTAAATATTGTTCGAATTATTGTTATTTTTTAATTAGTTATCTAAGTTAAGATAATATATTTTATATGCCTTTTTTACATAGGTATAATACATACTACATAGTTACCAATAAGATTAATAAGAAAATGTGATTATTTTATCAATTAATGTTACCTCCAATCGCCTGAAACACAGGATTACCTAGTTCAGGCACAAATCATGGGTGAACTAGACATAGATTTAAAAAAAACTGTAAAAGTTGTACTTTATATTTTTGAATAAATTTATTTATTTGTTTATTTATTTATTTATTTATACGGTGTCTAGCTGAAAATTGTATGCCCCAAATACATTTAGACGAATCGATATTCATCGTGTCTTGACTTCGAAAAGCCAGGTATTTCTGTACAATGTGAATTTGAAAGCACGCCCACTTCATGCGATCAATATAGTTGTCGGCTTTGTAGCGCTACGTCTACGAGCATAACTTCGCAGCCGACTGATTCACCGACCTGTATACATATGCGAAGCTACAAAACGATGGTATCGGTGTATTGCTGAGCCATGCGCGAAGTTTTATAGAAGATAGCAATGCAATCAACCAATTAATATTTGTATTTCCTATCTAAATTGTTTAGATAACTATTTGAAGCCAACACGTCATTTTTGTTGCGATTGCACAACAAATATAAATCTGGTGCATGTGGTTTATTTTTATACTCAAGGAGGACTGGTATTCCAATAAATACTCAATGCTCATCATCCTTGAATGTCCGCTGCAATTAATAGCTTAGTGTAAATTTTTCTAAAAATATCGAAAAAAAAAAATTGTTTGTGATACAAAAAAAAGAATTCCATTTTGACTTAGTTCTCGATTAGCGATTTTAAAATTGAGTGAGTTTGCGTGTTTTTTACAGAAAAAAAGCTCTAGTAAATATATTGTATGTCTTTCTCTATAAAACTGTATTTTTGAATTGTATTTTTTTTCTTCAATATCATCGATTTTTTTTTTGTAAAAGATACGTAAACCTAAGCTTAGTTTTTTTTTGGTTTTACCAACAAAGTTGTTCCAAGCGAAAGTAAGAAAATAATAATAAAAATATTTACCAGAAACGACTGATATCATATAAGTCATTTGTAGATCTTTGACAGTCGTTATGTAGTCAGTGGCCCGAAAAGTTTGACAACCAGTCTTTCCAAGGGGTATCGTATTTTATTTTTATACATTACCCAGTATTAACTGGGTTGTGGAGGTCAGATAGGCAGTCGCTCCATGTAAAATACTGGTATTCAGCTGTATCCGGTTAGACTGGAAGCCGACCCCAACATAGTTGGGAAAATAGCCTTTTCCCAGATGATGATGACTGATCATATAAATCAATCAGCTGACTTATCGCATACCATGCTTTACAGAGATATATTAATTAAAACATCGCAAACAAATACTGCCGATAAATCCAAGACTGAGGATAACTGAGGTTAAATTCATATTGGTGGAGAAAAGGAAGCGGAAGAAGATTGCCAATATGAGTGGCACCGGTCTAAGCTCGACTAAAGTACAGGTTGCTCAATTGTCAACGGCCGTGTATGTGTCTCGATTGAACAAAGCAACTACCACGGATGATATTCGAACATATGTCAGTGAAATGGGCGAGAATTGTGTTAAAGTGGAACTGTGAACTCAGAATCACGAGACTGAATTTGTTTTTTTTTAAAGTGATAATACATAGAAGTAGGTTTGAAAGATTCTTAAGTATTATATTATCTGTGCTTAAGTGTTGATTTTTGGCCTGTGGGCGTCAGGTTTAGGCGATTCCGTGAGTATACGGCGAAAGGAATAAAAATAAATAAGAGGATAAGGAATAAGAATATAAATGATTAATTATGGATTGTAAGTTATCCACTATATCTAGACTGTCCTACAATTGTAAATCAATTAAGCGATCAAAGCAATGTGTGCGTGAACTCACTAGATCAAATGACATCGTGTTACTTCAGGAGACTCCGTTGCTACCCTACGACTTAAATTTTGTAAATGAAATTAATGAAGACTGTGTCTACATTTCTGATCCTACTTTCCTCTCGCAGGTCTGCTGGAAGAGATTTCGCATGAAATAAGCAGTACCTTTGTGCTCTTCTATCTTAATGTTATGTATTGTTGAGTATTTTGTGTGTACATAAATAAATAAATAAGATTTTGGGTGTGTTGCCAAGTCTTCTGTCGATACTTCAGCAGGAATGTTGAGGGGTAGGCCGTATGGGGGCTTAGCCATTATGTGGAACAAAACTAAGTTTACATATGTCTCACCTATTGATTGTAGTAGTGGCCGCCTAGCGGCTGTGAGAATAGCGCACGGTATGGGATGTGTTATCGTTATTAATGTGTATTGCCTGTTGCTAACGTCGATAATCTGACTGAGTTTATTGATTGTTTGGGTGCAATAAACGCAATTATAGAAGAGGGCGATGCGTAGTGTGTTTATGTGATAGGTGAGTTTAATGCACATCCATCCGCTAAGTTTGGCCTTGAGTTGATAAGGTTTTGTACAGATATGGAGTGGGAATGTGTTGATTTTAATTTGCTAGGATAAGATTCAGATACTTTTACGTTCATGAGTGAGTCACATGGGTGTCGGCGGTGGCTGGATCATTGCATCGCAACGAAGGCTGCTTGGGATACTGTGATAGCGGCTGACGTCATGTGGTCTGATCACTATACCCCTTGCGAATTGATTGCAACATATCCTGTATGACTGTTGAGACAGCCTTCGCCGAGTCCAGTAACCTCCAAAAGAGAATCAAATGGGGCGAGCGTACCAAAGAACAAATTAATGCATACCAAACACATTGTTCTAATAAATTATGTGATGACTTTAACATGTTTAAGTGTGACTGTGATACCAATATAAATTGCGAACATTATGACAAATATTGTGAATCAATTGACTTGTATTATTCGTAAATCGTTGATACATTGCAGACTGCTGCTTAACAGAGTTCTCGTTTAGGTGAACAGGAGCGATGCAAAAAGGTGACTGGATGGAACTACCATGTGAGGGACTGCCATCAAACTGCTAGGCTCCATTTCGTGTGCGTTACGATTGCTCCGCCATGTAATCAAAACAGAAAAAAACTTCGCCAAAAAATTTGTCGAAATTTGTCAAAATCGAAGAGTACAAACCAAAAATTTGTCAAAGTAGAAATAAAGAAGTTATAAGGGTTTTAAGTTGGCCGCGCGAACGTAACGTGGAGGATTGCGCGGCCATGGAGATCTCAGCAACTACTTGGGTTAGAGATCTAATTCTTTCTTTTTCTTTGTCAATTGAAGACTGAATTTGTCAAAAATTGTCGAAAAAAGAATTATAAGCTCTGGATCAATATTTTATGAAATATTCACCTTGGAAGTTATGGCCGCGCAATCCTCCACTTGTTGTTTCTTTATTGTTGATTATTTCTTTAAACTTAAGACTTTATACATTAAAACTGTTTCAAGAAGAAAGGTCTTAATTTGTCAAAACTAACGAAAGCATTAAATACTACTAAAGTTTAGTTAAACAGACGAAAAAAGTCCAAAACAAAAAGTACGTGGCCGCGTGATCGAAACGCTACTTTGTACGCTGATATCTCATTATCTACAATTGCTAGGATTTCGGTGTGAACATCCATTTATTCGGCATTTTAACCTCATTAGAATGACATATCGTTTAACCCTCAGAATAGTTTACAACGCAACTACTGAGAAAACATAATTTTTAAGATTACACGCGTTGTAAACTGTTCTCAATACTATTTACTTATTAATAAACTAGATTAAATAAGCTTTTTTTTGATACCAATATATTATTACTTAGACCAACAGTGTAGCACGATAAATCAAAACAAACTACCCATTCCTATTTGAATTTGATATCGCCTCTGATGACAAAATCACGGCAAGATGGCTGACCATCTAAGGGTACAAACGCTTTTAGAATTATTTTGTTTTAGGAATAGGTTGGTTTTTTTTTTGTTATTAGATATTCAATCATTATAATATTTAAATGATAGGCAGGTTGTAGGTATACATTATTTATTAATTTCTTAAAAAAAAATGTAAATATAACGTAAAAATAAATAAATCTTATGGCTTGTGATAAGCCTTGAAACAGCCTTCTATACAAAGATTGACGTCACACTCCTCACATTTCCATATTGTCCTGGTCTTTTTAGGGCACATCCAGCAACAGGTGTTTTTCGACCCCGTACGAATAGGGAAGTGGTTAGCTTCAACAGTAGGTCTGGTCTGCGTCTTGTGTCGAGTATTACGTTTAAGAAACGTCGTCTTCACCTGTCCAGTCGTGCTAGATCTACTGTTCAAACGTCGGTATTCAGTCGTCAAATCAATTTGTCTGTGTCTCCTGATCAAATCTTCCGCCAATTTTGTACGAAACTGACGATGTGATATTTTCCGGTGAAAACTGGAAAATATCACAAAACAGTTCAAGATGGCGACATTGTACATTCGGCGGAAAAGTTTCTTATACCAAACCTTCTTCCTCAGACGTTCCATGGGTTGAGCTGATAAAAATTGGTCTTTCCTATCAACTCCTCCCATGCTCTTGTTGTAGTCGAGTACAATGTTTGGTTTGTATGCCAGTCTGTTGTACTTGTCTTGAGTCCCGATTAGGAGATTATGGTATGTAGAGATCATACTAACTAAGTTAGAGTCTCGCCATACCATAATAGCTAAATCGGAACAGTACGTAGCCACTACTTCACCTTGTCGAAGTTCAGTTTTTGTCAAAGTCTTGACTGTATCAGGAACGAATTCCCGATTCAGTCTGAGTGTTCCGTAACAGTCTGTCTTGTGTTTTTTCAAGCTCCGCAATAATAACGGACTATTATAAAAATTGTCCATTATTACGGTGTGCCCACGGTGAAGCAGTGGCTCGATCAAATCGTATACGATTTTCGCAGTAGCGGTCACGGGACGGTCTCCGTGTTCACCACTCCTAAATCTGTCAGTCGATGCGTCATTATTAGGTCTGTCGTTTGTCGCGTCTTCGTCAAGTCTGTCAATGGCCTCCTCCTCGTCTGATCTGTCAGTTGTCTCTGTATTTTGTACGTCGGTGCCATCAGTAGTCGAGGTCGGTTTGTATTTTCCAGCGTAAACGAAAAACTTCCAGAGATAGCCAGTAGATGACTCACAAAGTTCATAGGTTTTTACCCCGACTTGTGCGGCCTTACATGAAATTTTTTGGGCGAAATTTAGTCGGCCATGCCACTTCAAAAGCGATTCATCTATGGCTATCTCTTGTGAAGGCATGAAAAGTCTGGAAAATTTATGGTTGAAGTAGTCAATCACAGGTCGTATTTTACTAAGTCTAGTCGTGTCCTTGCAAGTCTGGTTGTCTACGAAATGGAGGAACGTTTTTAGCAATAAGAACCGGTTGTATGACATAATTTTCGCAAAGTATGGCATAGTTCCAAAACCGTTAAAAATGAAGTATGCCTCTTCCTCCGGTAAGGGGTAAAGACCTTGCAAAATCATTATTGTTAAAAAACTTATCATTTCGTCCCTATTTGTAAGAGACCAACGGTTAAAACGAGAATGCGGAGTTATTTTGTTTTGTTCTCGCAGCAAAGCAATCTTTTGTTCTGCGTACCTGTTTGTCTCCGTACAAAGTTGGTCAATAAAGGTCACGTCGAACATCTTGTCAAATATGTCGATGGATAATCGTCTTGTCCTAGAAAAACTGTCCTGTCCTTACTCCAAGCGAAAGTGTAACAGTCGTCGGGCACAATGTCGCGAATTGCACGGTCATTCGACACATCCTCCCTCTGTAACACTTCTGCTTGGAATGGTGTCAAGTCACTGTCACATGCGGGTTCAGTCGCAGCATTACGCTCGTGTACAGTCGGGAGGAGACAATCCTTATCATCAATGTTTATGTCGTCATCGCTGTCGATAATCTCGTCAGTCAGTTGCAACCACTCATTCATTTATTTATTTATTTATTTAAACTTCATGTACAATAGTGATACATAGGCGGACTTAATGCCACAAGGCATTCTCTACCAGTCAAACTTTGGGTTAAATAAGAAAACATTGTGATAGGGTACAAAATAAATATATAAAAATAACTTCTTGCTATCGAAAATCAAACGGAATCGAAGTTTTCGTCGCCAACATCTGGAATAACAAAATGCGACACATATTTTAAGATATACAAGACCCGTTCCTGTATATTATAAAATATGTGTATTGATTGTTCTGTCATTCATAACTATTATTGTATATAATTACCAATTGCTGAACGTAGCCCTGAAATATGTGGTGAGGCAGATGAGCCAATGATAATTTCCGCACCAACGTCTGGAGAAAAAAAGTGAAACAGCAGTCAAGTTATTTATTTAATATCAAATTACTCTGATTCAGAAGAGCTGACAAAGTGTCTTTCTTTTATTGGCCTCAGCATAACTTTCGGCAAGTTATTACTCGTCGACAATCGGCTAGGGGAGCTGTATGGCGAATTGGGAACAGTATCTGCCTCTGACGTACCGATATCTCCTTCCGCTGGACCTGGCCAAGCTCCGTCAATTGTAACAAACACGCTTGTAAGCAAACACATTTACAGTCTTATTATGTCACCAACAAAACCATAATTTACCTTCAAACACTATTTCAGCAGGGCAGGGTTCTGTAACAAACAAGGTAAGATGTAGTATACACTAAAATAAAAGATACTCGAAGGAGAAGATACTACGAATATACGATACTGCTCATGCTAGTAGCTATCTTACCAGCAGAACGAGATACACCCGAAGTTGAGGGCTCAGCTGCAGAGGGTTCTTCGGGAAGAAGTTCTGTAACAAGTTATGGTGTAACCTACATTGCACAGCAAAGTACTTATAAAACGAGTTTTTGAAATAACCATCTTACCGAAAGAACGGGACGGCCCAGAAGTAGAGGCTTCTACTCCGGAACAATGGCGCATTCCAGACGTCGAAGCCACGACCGTCGTTGGTTCTTCAGGGTTAAATTATGTGAAAAACAAGTAATAATATAACATAGATTAAACGGTAAAGAACTTATTCATTCTATGAAATAACCATCTTACCGAAACACTGTTCAGCAGATGGACTGACCATAATACAGGCCTGACGTTCTGGAGAAATCTTTCTGAAAATAAATATACTATTAATCACTACACTAACATGTTCTTACAAATAGAACTGAAACAATAATTAAACTTTGAAGCATACTGACAGACTAACACTTGGCAGTTTAAACGTTACTTCAAAGAATTATGGTAAGTGCATTGTAAAGTTTCGCTTTCCGTTCTTGTGAGAACCAAAAACTAGAAGGAAATGTTTACTTTGTTTGCCGTTTGCGCGGTGGTGCATCTGGCAAAAGCATTCGCTCCGGATGTGCTTCACGCTTTCGCGAGATTAATTGTCGTCTGGTAGCTGTCGGTAGCGCGGCCATTCGACGCTGCTTTATCTGCCTTTCTGCCCTGATCTGGTAGAGAGGGTCTTCCGAAGCGGCACTGCAAACAATTATACACTTGCACAACATCGGAGATATTTTAAAAATAAACTGGAATATTAAACGATGTTACAATTTGTTAGGTTTGACAAAAAGACACGTACGCTTGTACGCTCCCTCGCCCACGCCCTCGACGAACAGGCGAAAACTTCAGAACTTTTATTAAATAAAACAAAACAAGCTCTGCCACCAACCACACCTATGAAAAGTAATTATTTTCTTCAACTCCTTATCGATTTAATACCTACAATCGGTTAATATCATAATTTTTTACTTATAAAATTAACAATTATATTATATGTGCATATATGCCATGCTTGCATGTCTTAAAAGATGCCATTCTTAAAAGCAGCACTGAAAAATACATGTTAAACACAAGCATAACATTATACAGGGTGTGGCGTAAGTAGTGGTTCACCGTTCAGGATTCGATGAACCAGATAATTAACTATAACAATTAAAAATTTTAACCATTTTTACCCAAGGGTTACGAAAATATTTCCTTTTTGTCTTTTATTTACGAAATTTCTATCTTTTTTTACAAATTTGTTTGTAGTTTCAACAAAAACCATTATTTTTTCATTTTGATTTCTGTTAATTACTGCTGAATACTAGAGCTATCATGATAAATAATGATTTTTATGTAAATTCAGCTCTTTTGAAGAAAAAGTAGGTTCTTCTCTAATTTTAACCCTAATTTTTAAAACACCTTCAAGTTCAAGAGCGATTTTTGTAAAAAAAAACGTACTACATTGCCAGTGCCCATGCATTTAATAATATGCCTACTAAATACCGATTTCAAAATGATATCACTATAACAGATCCAATAATTTAACAAAAAGATATTCAATTTTAATTGAAGAAAAGAAGAATTTCATGAAACTACTTTTTTAAACTTTGTTTCGTTAATACTATTACAAAACGTATAAAAACTCAAAAAACGGATACAATGTAACTTTTTACAATTCAAATGTGATTTGTGTTAAAGCACAAACATGTCTGGTAAAAAAACCCTGACCCTTTTTTTACCTGAGACATGTTTGTTTTGTTAACAAAAACCGGTTAAAGCTCTCGCAATCGAGTAACGCACAATAGGAGTGATAAGGAAGAGATATGGTAGGGTATTGCTATCTCTTTCATTACTAACGTTGAAATCTTCAGAAATCTCGAAATGATTTAGTACGATCTCGTCACTCGTGTCGTGCGTCGTATACGTTTCGTTTTTATTCTGCCTGTGTTTACCTCCGCCATTTTTTTACCCCTGCCTGCCCCCGGACTCTGTTTAATTTGCCTACTGATTGGACTTGTTGTTTTGGTGATCTCTGCGATATTGGCTACGTGTACTGGTGACTTTGGGTTGCTCAACGATTTGGACAAACGTGCAGTGCAGTGACAATTAAAAAATGTCTCGGTACACACCGCGCGAATATGCTGACATGCATTTTATTTATGGCGAATGCAGAGGTGTCGGTAGAGAAGCAGCTCGACTTTATCGGGGGAGATATCCCGATCGAAGACATCCAGACCACCGAGTTTTTGGAAGAGTGCATAACGCATACACCGAGGGAAGGATACCTGGCACAGGCGTAGGCGGTGCAGGTAAAGGACGACCGCGACGACACAACGATGAAGAGGTAATGAATTTAGTTACAGAAGATCCTTCAACATCGGTCCGTGTCTTAAGTCGCAGAACTGGCATATCAACTAGATCTGTACATCGAATACTCAAAAGACATGAACTGTACCCATACCACTATCAAAGGGTACAGTCATTGCTACCAAGAGATTATCAATTGAGGGTAACATTTTGTAGAGTAATGCTACGCAGAATAAGAGAAGACCCGCAGTTTGCGGAGCGACGAGTCATCCTGCAAAAAAGATGGATATTTAAATCTACATAATTTGCATAACTGGCAGCTAGAAAACCCGCATCTCATAAGGCAAGACAGATCACAGTATCAATTTAAAATGAACCTTTGGACCGGAATCATTAACGGACAAATAATCGGTCCACACGAGCTGCCAGAAACATTAAATGCAGAAAAAGATAATTAAGTTTTTTGCAAATTGACTTGCCCTTGCTTCTGGAAGGTCTGTCGTTCCTGAAGTCCAAGAAGACATGTGGCTGCAGAACGATGGCTGTCCCGCTCACTACGCTGTTAGAGTACGAGAGCACCTTGATACAGCGTATACAAATAGGTGGATAGGGCGCTTAGGTCCAATATTGTGGCCACCACGCTCGCCAGATCTAAATCCCCTAGATTTCTTTTATTGGGGTTGCCTAAAAGAAAAAGTCTATAGCAAAGAAATCACTAGCATTGACCAATTGAGGACTAGAATCCAGGCAGCAGCTAGAGAAATCAGCGAAAGCGGGTTTGCCCGACGAATTAAACGGTCGTTTATTCGACGTTGCAGAGCGTGTATAGCTGCGAATGGTGGCCATTTTGAACATTTTGTTTAATTTTAATGATTGTAATCATGACAAAGATTAATAATAAATGATAAATAAAGTGATTTGTTTTTTTTTAATTCTTTGTTCAAATACCTAAAGTAACAAGTTAGGTCTAGATAACTCTGCAATAGTAGTTTTTTTTATACAAATGGGCACTGACACTGTAGTGTATTTTTTTGCAAATATCGTAAGTATTAACGCAGTAAAGTTTAAAAAAGTAGTTTAATGAAAATCTCCTTTTCTTCAATTAAAATTGAATATCTTTTTGATAAATAATAGGATCTGTTATAGTGATACCATTTTGAAATTGGTATTTAGTAGGCATATTATTAAATAAATTGGCATTGACAGTGTAGTACGTTTTTTTTACAAAAATCGCCCTTGAACTTCGATGGTATGTAAAAATTAGGGTTAAAATTAGAGAAGAACCAACTTTTTCTTCAAAAGAGCTAAATTTACATAAAAATCATTATTTATCATGATAGCTATATTATAGGTATTCAGCAGTAATTAGCAGAAATCAAAATGAAAAAATAATGGTTTTTGTTGAAACTACAAACAAATTTGTAATAAAAGGTAGAAATTTCGTAAATAAAAGACAGAAAGGAAATATTTTCGTAACCCTTGGGTAAAAATGGTTAAAATTTTTAATTGTTATAGTTAATTATCTGGTTCATCGAATCCTGAACGGTGGACCACTACTTACGCCACACCCTGTATAAATAAAGACCGTTAAAAAAAAAAAAAAAATATATACCTACGAGTATAGATATACCCAAACTGTTATAGAATTTGAACTAATTTGGCAGTAGGTACCTAAATGATTGCGATAGGTACTTAGTGTCACTCGGTGTCCAACTTGTAACTTTTTAAAAATATTTTTGGGACAAAATATAACATGGTTTAAAAATTATTGGAATCGATTCAGTTACTTATTCAGGTTTCGCATATACTAAACATAAAGTTGTATATTTTAAGACCACTTTTAGACTTTGATATGGGCTAAGAAAAATGCACGGAAAGTGTATGTATACACTTTCCGTGCATTTTTAGTCTCAACAGTACTTTAAATTTAGCGTATAATTTTGTACATTTCTCGAACATTTTTTTGATATTACACAAGTTATTCAAGTCACCGAGGCATTTTAATTATTAAACTACTCATATCCACTTTCGTAAGTTAAATTACAGCAGTGTTGTGTATTAAAATTTACGTCTAGACATAGTTGTTCGCAGTGGCGGATTTACCAGCAGGCTGAGTAGGCTTGAGCCTAGGGCGGCAGATTTTTGGGGCGGCAAATTTGGGAAACGAATTTTTATTTTTTGCTTCCTCATAAAAATCAAAAACATTTTGGCATGACGGTTTTCTGATGTTTTACAGATAGAAGTCTGCAACAAATTTTGACGATTACGTTCCCCTCTCACTTGTCATTGCACATTCCGAGTAGCAATCTTTCATATTCTAGAGTAAAACAGCTAGTTCGCCGCCCTCCAACCAGTAATCGGTAATATACCCAAAAAATATTTTGCGTGCAATTTTAACGAAATTGTTGGAATGTAAAAATAATGTAGGACATGACAATTTTTGTAGACGCAAGGGCGGCAAAAACTGTGAAAGTACTGTAGTTGCCCATTCCCTAACGTAGATCTCTATGGAGAAGAACGGGCAAGAAACTCCATGGACACTCTTTTAAATCAGAATACTTTAACAAAACCTTGGTTACATCATTCATTTTGAGATGGTACATTATGTGAGAACGATGCAGCAAGATGTGTACGTAAAAAGTGTCCATAGTAAAAACAATTCAAAAATAAAATAATTAATTCAAAAAAGCCGTGGCAAATAAGAGATGACCAGTCACAACTGACAGCGCCCGTTCACAAACATGACGCATGTATCAGCACCATTCAACTCAACCATTTTGAAGGGAACTAAATGATCCGACACACGTGCCACCATCAGCGAGACATTTGAGTGAGCATGACATACTCCTAACCGCCAGGGCACATTCAAGTCAAGAAAAGACGCAGGTTTCCAGCGAATGACAGCTTTCTGGTACATAGTACCAATATGGGCTAGGCGGCTATATAGTTATACAATCTTTAGCAACTCCAACAATACTATTTAATGCTATCAATTTAGGCGCCCCTGTTCTTGTGAAGCAGGACCGGCATTGAGCCAAGCATTTTTATCAGTGATATAAACGTCCAACTTGTAATATGCTTTCTTACATAGTGTGCGTTTAATGCATGTTTTAAATTTCGTTTCATTCAGTTCAAGAATACTTTGTGGAATTTTATTATAGCATCTCAAACAGTACCCCATGAAAGATGAGTCTACTTTAGCGAGTCTGAAGCCTGGCTGAACTAATTGGTCTCTATTTCTAGTACTGTAATTGTGTCAGTCACCTCTTTTATTAAAAAGATGTAGATTTTTTCTTACATACATTATGTACCGTCATAATGTTAATTTCCTTAAACAGTTCCCTTAGAGAATCGCGCCTACGAAGATTATATATGGCTCTGATGGTTCTTTTTTGCAGAATAAATATAGACTCAATGTCTGCAGCCCGTCCCCATATTAAAATGCCATAAGACATAATACTATGAAAGTAACTAAAATAGACCAGTCTAGCGGTATCTACATCAGTATATTGACGAATTTTTCTTATAGCATACGCTGCTGAACTTAGCCGCCCCGCAAGAGATGTTAAATGAGAACCCCATTGTAGCCTTGAATCAAGCGTAATCCTCAAGAAAATCGTTTTATCTACAAATTCAAGTTTTTCTTTATTCAATACTATATCACAATCGCTACTTTTAACATTCGGTAAAGCAAATCTTACGCATTTAAGCAAATCTTACGCATTTGTTGTTCGTGTGGGTTGTTCGTGTATTAAATTATTGCAAAACACATCATCGTCATCGTCCTCAGACGAATCACCTAGCTGAGGGCCGAGTCTCAACGGATCGCAGCAAGACCACTCTACCGCGCACAACACCCCGCCAGGAACGGAAGTCGTCTACAGACTATTCCGAGCCCCGACATCGAACTGAAGTAAATCCGGACCTTCGGAGCCGTGATGCACGCGTTAAACGGACAGCATCGATCTCCGCGATCCAAATGGGCTTCGACGTCGCACCTCACGAGGTGAAGCGCGACTATTTTAGTCACATTGTTTAGAGCCTCCCGACTCTCGGGGCTCCTCAAATGATATCCTTGCCGGATTTGACTAGATGGGTTTCACCCTTAGTGGCGATCAGAGTTACTCCCTTCGGACGTAGCTTCGCACCACCGGCCGTTCGACCGAGTGCATGAACCAAATGACCGACACCGTGGTTATTGTAGGAATAAACGGTATTACTATCGCAACGACACGCCATCAGTAGGGTAAAACTGACCTGTCTCACGACGGTCTAAACCCAGCTCACGTTCCCTGTTAGTGGGTGAACAATCCAACGCTTTGTAATTTTCGCTTCACAATGATAGGAAGAGCCGACATCGAAGGATCAAAAAGCAACGTCGCTGTGGGCGCTCGGCTGCCACAAACCAGTTATCCCTGTGGTAACTTTTCTGGCACCTCTTGCTAAAAACTCTTTAAACAAGAAGATCGATAGGCCGTGCTTTCGCAGTCCCTATGCGTACTGAACATCTGGATCAAGCCAGCTTTTGCCCTTTTGCTCCACGCGAGGTTTCTGTCCTCGCTGAGCTGGCCTTAGGACACCTGCGTTATTCTTTGACAGATGTACCGCCCCAGTCAAACTCCCCGCCTGGCAGTGTCCTCGAACCGGATCACATGGGAGTCATACTCTTCACGCTTGAATCACAAAAACCGTGCGTCCGCCGATATAATCGACCGCGCTCCGCTTCCGCCCAACCGAGTTAGTAATGAAACAATGAAAGTAGTGGTTTTTCAGCGACGATCGCGCGAACGGTCTCCCACTTATGCTACACCTCTCATGTCTCCTTACAATGCCAGACTAGAGTCAAGCTCAACAGGGTCTTCTTTCCCCGCTGATTCTCCCAAGCCCGTTCCCTTGGCTGTGGTTTCGCTAGATAGTAGATAGGGACAGTGGGAATCTCGTTAATCCATTCATGCGCGTCACTAATTAGATGACGAGGCATTTGGCTACCTTTGAAGAGTCATAGTTACTCCCGCCGTTTACCCGCGCTTACTTGAATTTCTTCATGTTGACATTCAAAGCACTGGGCAGAAATCACATTGCGTCAACACCCGCGAGGGCCATCGCAATGCTTTGTTTTAATTAGACAGTCGGATTCCCCTTGTCCGTGCCAGTTCTGAGCTGACCGTTGAACGGCGGTCGTACAGAACCGCGCCGATCGCGCACGAGGCGAAATCGACACGCTCTGAAATGCTAGGAAAATCTACAAAAGGCTGGAGTGTTGGTCTAGAGACGGCACTCGTGCCTCGAGAGGCACATGCACGTCGACCAGGCACAGCAGCCTCTGTTTCATGTCTCAAGCCAACCACCCCGGTCCTCAGAGCCAATCCTTGTTCCGAAGTTACGGATCCAATTTGCCGACTTCCCTTACCTACATTATTCTATCGACTAGAGGCTCTTCACCTTGGAGACCTGCTGCGGATATGGGTACGAACCGGCGCGACATCTCCACGTACATCCCTCACCTGAATTTTCAAGGTCCGCAGAGAGTATCCGGACACCGCCGCAAATGCGGTGCTCTTCGCGTTCCGAACCATATCTCCCTTCTATAGGATTCCATGGAACTCGAACGCTCAGGCAGAAAAGAAAACTCTTCCCGGACCTCTCGGCGGCGTCTTCAGGCCACTTTGGGTTACCCCGTCGAACACTCGCTGTAAAACGAGGGAACGATTATTGAAACGGTTCCGCTGCCGGGTTCCGGAATAGGAACCGGATTCCCTTTCGCTCAAAGGGCGTTATTTATCATTGGACATACCATGTTTTACGATGATATATCTCTTCGAAAAAACACGCCACATCGACATAAGATTTCTCCTTGAGCTTAGGATCGACTGACTCATGAGCAACTACTGTTCACGCGAAACCCTTCTCCACGTCAGTCCTCCAGGGCCTCGCTGGAGTATTTGCTACTACCACCAAGATCTGCACCGACGGAGGCTCCAAGCGGGCTCACGCCCAGACCCTTCTGCGCTCTCCGCCGCGCACGTCCTACTCGTTACGGCTTAATGACGTCATGACGAGCGTCGCACATGCCCGTAACGGTAGTGTATAGGCAAAACACTTAAGCGCCATCCATTTTCAGAGCAAGGCATCACTAATCAGGTGAGTTGTTACACACTCCTTAGCGGAAACCGACTTCCAGGGCTACCGTCCTATTGTCTCTGATGCCTTACGTCTTTTTTGTAACTTTGAGAGTTTTTTGGACGCCTTAACACTACGTTTGGTTCATCCCACAGCGCCAGTTCTGCTTACCAAAATTGGCCCACTTGGCACCGTCATCAGATCTCCGGCTTCATCGTTCGAGTAAGCCGGAGTACTCACCCATTTAAAGTTTGAGAATAGGTTGAGGCCGTTTCGGCTCCAATTCCTCTAATCAGTCGCTTTACCGGATGAGACTGTTGAAATCGACGCCAGCTATCCTGAGGGAAACTTCGGACGGAACCAGCTACTAGATGGTTCGATTAGTCTTTCGCCCCTATACCCAGTTCCGACGATCGATTTGCACGTCAGAATCGCTACGGTCCTCCATCAGGGTTCCCCCTGACTTCGACCTGACCAGGCATAGTTCACCATCTTTCGGGTCCCAGCATTTATGCTCAGAGCGCATCTGCATTCACGGATTGGAAACGAGACGCCTCGGGAGTGCGAGAGATCGACCTAGATCGACGCTCCATCTTCCCTGAGCGCGCGGCTAGCGCGCGCCTTCACTTTCGTTGCGCCTTTCAGTTTAATTATCTCAATGACTCGCATACATGCTAGACTCCTTGGTCCGTGTTTCAAGACGGGTCCTGCGAGTGCCCGAAACTGAACCATCGCAGACAGAGACGCGCACAGTCCGAGACAACACGGCGGCGACTACAGACGCGCCACACCTGCGTCCGCACTAAGGCGTAGACATAGGATACGACGTCGACTTGCGTCGAGCCGGACGCATCTAAAACGCGTGCGCGATTCGTCAAAACTACCGTCCGACAGCCGGTCGGCCACCGTCGCGGTCCCGCCACCCCGTGAAGGAGCAACGGGGCTCCCGTATGGCGCCTAAACCGACATCGAACGGGTCGCGATGTAGTTACTAAGAGAGAAGTGCAAGCCGTCCGCAGACGTCGACGGACGCGACCCGTGCCTACCGGCCGAGGCCGAAGGCATCGAGGCGCGCGTCCATACGCCGCGGAATGACGATGAATCTCTCCGTTCGTTCATTCGAGTTTCGCAGGTTTACCCCTGAACGGTTTCACGTACTCTTGAACTCTCTCTTCAAAGTTCTTTTCAACTTTCCCTCACGGTACTTGTTCGCTATCGGTCTCGCGGTAATATTTAGCCTTAGATGGAGTTTACCACCCACTTAGGGTTGCACTCTCAAGCAACCCGACTCTAAGGAGAGTTCCTCTCGCCGCGATCCTCCGTCGCTACGGGCCTGGCACCCTCTACGGGAAAACGGCCCCGTTCAAGACGAACTTCGACAGGAGTGATCGCGACGAGAAAGCGGAACCTCCCGAACACCACATCTCCCGCCGCCTGAACGACGGCGGGATTCAGTGCTGGGCTTCATTCCTGTTCGCTCGCCGCTACTAAGGAAATCCTGGTTAGTTTCTTTTCCTCCGCTTACTAATATGCTTAAATTCGGCGGGTGATCCTCCCTGATCTGAGGCCAACGATAACGAAGTAGACTCTTACACAAAGTCGTCTTACTTGTCACATAAAAAGAGCCATTTTCATACAGCCGCACTGGACGTCCTGCGATTTAATTAAAAACCACGAAGGAGGCAGAACAAAAGCGGTATGCTATACGCTGCTCCCAGGATCGTGTCATTGTAACGACCAAAGAGTCGCGCGCACGTGTGTTAAGCAGTCGCCAACGCGTGTCCTCGCCGTCATCGTGTCTGGTTTATCTTGATGACGTAGTTGTATTTAGCACTTCGTTGCAAGAACACATGAACAATCTCGAAAAAGTTTTCCAAAGGCTACGGGAGTCAAATTTTAAAATCCAATTAGATAAAAGCGAATTTTTAAAGTTAGAGACAGCTTATTTAGGTCATATTATTAGTAAAAATGGCATCAAACCTAACCCCGACAAGATATCAGCTATACAAAACTATCCATTACCGAAAACCGCTACCGAAATAAAACGCTTTCTTGGTTTACTCGGGTACTATCGCAAGTTCATTCCTGATTTCGCTCGACTAGCAAAACCTCTTACTCAGTGTCTTAAAAAGGGATCAAAAATTACTCTCGATACAAATTATGTAAACTGCTTTGAAAAATGTAAAACCCTTTTAACTAATGACCCTATACTTCGATATCCCGATTTTAATAAGGAATTTGTTCTGACGACAGATGCATCCAATTTAGCAATCGGTGCCGTACTTTCCCAAGGTCCGATAGGACAGGACAAACCCATAGCTTACGCCTCACGTACATTAAATTCCAGTGAGATAAATTACAGCACGATTGAAAAAGAGTTGCTCGCCATAGTATGGGCCACTAAGTATTTCCGCCCTTATTTATTCGGCCGCAAGTTTAAAATCATCACGGACCATAAGCCTCTCCAATGGGTCATGAATCTTAAAGAGCCAAATTCCCGATTAACGAGATGGCGATTAAAATTAAGCGAGTACAATTTTACAGTAATCTATAAACAAGGCAAGTCAAACACTAACGCCGATGCCTTATCCAGGATAGAAATATGCAACGAGGAAACAAGTTCCGTAATAGCTAACCCCACTGTTAATCCGCCCACGTTAGATGAATCTAGGACCCTTACAGCTCATACTGATGCGGAAAAGCCTATTTTAGAAGTACCGATATCAGACGATCCACTCAATAAATTCAATAGACAAATTCATTTCACGATTGTAGGTGACTTTAAAGGTAGAACAGTTGTAACAAAACCTTTTGACACCCATACCCGTACAGCCATACAATTATCTAAATCTAACCTCGAAACAGACGTTGTGAACGCGATCAAAGAATTTGTTAATCCTAAAGTAAAGACAGGAATATTAATTAACCCACCTTTAGAAATGTATTCCATCATTCCCATAATCCAAAACCATTTCAAGAGCTCATCCATGAATCTTGTTCTTACAAAAATTGAGCTAGAGAATGTGAAGGAATACTTACGCCAGCAAGAAATAATTCGGAAATATCACGAAGGTAAAACCAATCATCGCGGTATTAACGAATGCTACCTTGCACTGTCCCGGCGATACTTCTGGCCTAAAATGAAAGAACACATCGCGAAGTACATTAATGAGTGTACCATCTGCGGTCAGGGTAAATACGATCGTCAACCAATAAACCAGCAATTGCACATAGTTCCCCCACCGGCGAAACCATTTGAAGTTATCCATCTCGATCTGTTCACAGCTGAAACTGAAAAATTCCTCACATTCATCGATTCCTTTTCAAAGTATGCCCAAGCATACCATTTAAGGGACGGAACTGCAATAAGTGTCGTTCAAGCTTTGTTAATATTTTGTACTCACCACGGAGTACCATTAACATTAGTAACTGACCGTGGCACAGAATTCACAAACCAGTTATTCTCAGAATTTACAAGAGTTCATAAAATAAACCATCATAAAATATTAGCACACACACCCAATGAAAATGGGATGGTCGAGCGTCTCCATTCTACTTTATTAGAACACTTAAGAATACTAAAATTACAAAATCGTTGTGAATCAGTTATAAATTTAATGCCTTATGCTTTACTAGCGTATAACAGCAGCATACACAGTTTCACCAAGTGTAGACCGTTAGAGCTTATAAGCGGACACTTTGATCCTCGTGATCCATTAGACATGGACGCGACAGAGCACGTAATGCAACAGTATATTCAGAACCATAAAATTAGAATGAGTAAAGTCTATGAATTAATAAGCGAAAGTTCTTTAAACGATAGAACTGATATTATTAATAACTTGAATAAGAGTCGTGAGCCTGAGCAAAGTTATAATCCCGAGCAGCAGATATTTATAAAGAATCCCAAGGCTAGTCGTCAAAAATTAGCACCCCGGTATACACAAGATACGGTATTGGCAGATCTCCCAATACATATCTACACAAAGAAAAAACGCGGTCCAATCGCCAAATCCCGTTTAAAGAGAGCGCCTAAAAGTGCATAATTGTTACAGAATACTACTGATGTACATGCTTCAAGCGGTAGCTGCTCAAGAGATAACACTTGAGAGCCTCGACAATGGACCAGGACTTCTCCCTTTTAAGCTAGGTTCTGCAAGGATCATAACCCAGCATCATTCCTTTTTACAGACTATCAATATAGATGAAATTAAATCTAAGGTAACAATAGTTAAAACTCAATTGAATTATATTCAGCCCCAGTTAAATAATAAAACTCGGTCCCTGTACGAACCGCACATCGCACACCTTAAAAGTAAGTTAGATAAGATCACAGGTCAATTGCAGACGTTCGATTCCAATCGCGTTAAAAGAGGCCTTATAGACGGTCTAGGCTCAGTAATTAAAAGCATCTCCGGTAACTTAGATTATACAGACGCTGTACGTTATGAGAATGCCATTAAAGTTCTTCAGGATAACGAACAAGAAATTACGTCGCAATTCAATCAGCATATAAGTTTAACCAAGGATTGGATATCACAGCATTCAAAAGTGTTAAAAAGTATTATCGAAAACCAGCAGAATATATCCCACATAGTTAATGTAATGATTAATACCACTGAAGTTACTAATATAGATCTTCTTAATTACGCCCATCTGGCACAGTTATTCTTAATTTTGGAAGATAATATAGAAAATTTATCAGAAGAATTAGACAGGATAGAGAATCTTCTAGCTTTTATTCATGCAAAGAGTACGCATCATTCAATGCTTAGTCTAAATGCGTTAAGAAGTATGATAGATATAGTGCGTAGTTTATATAATAAGGAAGAAATACTAGACATAAGTATAAGGGAATATTTTGATATAATTAAATTGGGTTCATATTATAGTAGTAATAACTTAGTTATAGTGTTCAAAGTACCGATTGCCTTGCCCAGCACCTATGACCTATACAAACTCTCTATTGTACCCAATAAAAATCACAAAATCCTAATACCATCCTCTCCCTATATTGCAATACATGAGGACGAATTCATGTACATGGAGACAGAATGTCCGAAGGCAAGCACTTGGTATCTCTGCGAGATGAAAGTTAGCTTCAGACCTCGAGATCAAGTGGACTGCATTCAACAGCTGATCACAACGCAGAAAATAGACTCTACATGCAACCTTACCCCTGTTATACTCAGCAGAGGGGCACTGGAGCAACTAGACGACAGGCATTATACCGTCACGTTCCCGAAACCTACTAAGATCCAGACGTCCTGTGGAAGAAATGAATATACCAATCTGCAAGGGAGCTTCTTAGTTGTCTTACCTCATAACTGTTTCCTGCGGACTCCTGAGTTCACCATCATCAATAACAATGACCATGCAACGGGACAGGTTATCAAGATCACAGATTTACCTCCACGAAATTCCAATCTTAAATCGTCATCGCAACCAGTCCTAACCCTAAATTCAATTAACCTGGAAAATCTACACGCAAGCAATACTAAGATAACGCTACAGTCGCCGATCAATATAAAGAAGCCTCAAGATACAGTCTTATATCATACTACAATACCAATGTACGCCATCCTATTAAGTGCAACTGCACTAAGTAGTTACATCATCATCCGAAGATTCCTAGCAAAACGCCGAACTAACGAATCATCAGAAACTGAAATGAAGCAAACCGCATCTCAAGACATCAATGCTGAAACTTCAAATATGCGTCAATCTGACACGCCAGATCACTATTCAACATTATTTTCGACGAAAGTACTCAAATAATTGCTGAACTACGGCGGGAGGTGTTATACCATGGTACCCAAGGCAGATCGCTGACGATGCGTTAACCCCATTTTTACCGAACAACATATTGCATCAGCCACGGACACGAGGACGGGCCACGAGATGCTGACTTCGCGCAACGTGACAACGATCGCGCCACCAGTTCCCGGGCATCGGAAACGGCCACTTCGGTTCCAACCTCGAACGTAGTCATAATCTTTAGCAATAATCAATAATTGTAATTTCTTTTTAATTAAATTCATTATAAGTAAATTGGTTTTTTTTGAATCCTCCGCCTGCAGCTACCGTAATTCATGTTTTTTTGTTTGTTTGGTTTTGTTTGTTTGTATTGACTATTGTCGGGTATTCCTTTTCGGGATTTCTCAGAAGCATGGACACTGGAATTGGTTTTTAGACTTGTAA
Organism: Noctua janthina; assembly: GCA_963576755.1. NCBI lineage: Eukaryota > Metazoa > Arthropoda > Insecta > Lepidoptera > Noctuidae > Noctua > Noctua janthina. The sequence goes on from OY755077.1 coordinate 7,008,764, forward strand.
GAAGAAGACGGGAATACGACCGCTTTCGCTCCCTATTAGGGAACATATTATCATCATCATCAACATCATTTCAGTCGAAAGACGTCCACTGCTGGACATAGGCCTCCCCCAAGTGTCGCCACATTGACCGGTCCCGTGCGACTCGAATCCAGCGGATCCCGACCAGTGGCGGATTTACAAGTTTTCAAGGGATAGGCTGTACAGTCTTTGCCGCCCTTGCGTCTACAATTGTCATGACCTACATTATTTTTACAATCCAACAATTTCGTTGAAATTGCACGTAAATTATTTTTTGTGTATATTTTTGAGCTAATCAAAGCTCAATCATGTACCATTAATAAGGCGGGGTAATGTATGCTACTTACACAATAATGTACATTTGGTAAACGTAAATAAATAATCTTTATTGCGCTTACAAACAGTTAAAAATAATACTGAGAGGGGAACGTCATCGGCAAAATTTGTTGCAGACTTCTATCTGTAAAACATCAGAAAACCGTTATGCCAAAATCTTTTTGATTTCTATGAGGAAGCAAAAAAAAAAACCTCCGTCCCCAAATTAGCCGCCCCAAAAATCTGCCGCCCTAGGCTCAAGCCTACTCAGCCTGCTGGTAAATCCGCCACTGATCCCGACCATATTAAATTAAGGTGGATAAATAATAAGTCATCAGCTGCCTAGCCGAGCTATGTTGGGGTCGGTTCCAGTCTACCCGGATGCAGCCGAGTACCAGTATTTTACATGGAGCAACAGCCTATCTGACCTTCACAACCGAATTAGTATTGGGTAATACGATACCCCTTAGTAAGACTTGTTGTTAGAATTTCGCGCCACTGACTATCTGTAACGACTGTCAAAGATCTGCAAAAATGACAGCAGACCAACGGCTTAACGTGCTTTTCGAGGCACGGAGGAATCTCGGTACCTATATCGATCCTAGACTGTCACACATCTACAGAACGACCTAGGCAAGCGCGGCTTAACCTTTAAGATCGACCCGTACGGCTGTTATAATTGAGCCACGAGCTCCTATAGATATGAGTACAAGGTAGATTTTTGTGATGAAACAGTAACGGTAGGTACCTTTAATACCGTTGTAGATACTGAAATAGCAGTCATCGAAGCTTTTTCTTAACTTTTGGAGTAATTGTTGCGTGGTACACACAAGTGTGATGTGTAATTTACGCCATTAATAACAATGTAGGCTATGCTGTTAGGTATACTCTACCAGCGAAATTAAAGGATGTCCTCCTTCGACAGATGACAATCGCCACACAAACTCCGTGATTTTTAACCCCGACGCAAAAAGAGGTTTGTTATAAGTTTGACCGCAATGTGTGTGTGTGTCTGTCTCTGGCACCGTAGCTCTTAAACGAGTGAACCGATTTGGATGCAGTTTGTTTTAAATGAAAGCTAGTTTCTTGGTGATGGCACTTAGATACGTTTTATCAAAATTGGTGCAGCCATTTACTAGATTTGGGGGATGTAAATGGGTATGAAAAATCGAATATTTTCAAATATTACAATTAGACAGGTTTTGTCAAAACCGGCTCAGCCATTTTACTGACTTTTCAAATGTTTGTTAGCTTTTGTTTGTTGCGATGGGGGTTCTTTAAATTTTAAATTTAATTCATTATTATAAGCTTTTATTTAATTTGTTTGTAATATTGGTCAAATCTTGCTGAATTTCAAAGCAGTTCCCCCCAACCGATTGAGCTGAAATTTTGCACACACCTTTGGTTCTGGTAACAATACATTTTCACGACAGACATGACATAATCCAGCAGCCTGGATCGCGTCCTCACGAGAGAACTCCTCAACGGTTAATAGCACGGACACTAAACTTTGTAGACCCGTCTTATGTTGGATAAACCCATTTTCTTTTTCATTTAATTAACCAGAAGACTTTGCGTTGGAAGGCCTCCCACTAGGTGGACCGATGACCTGGTGAAGGCTGCAGGGATCCGCTCGGTGCGCGTCGCACGGGACCGGTCAATAATGCGACACTTAGGGGAGGCCTATGTCCAGCTGTGGACGTCTTTCGGCTGAAATGATGATTTAATAAAAGCTGTTTTTTTTTTTAAACTTTGAAAAAAAAAACAAAAAAATTATTTAACCTCATCTTCAAAAATAACACCGTTAATTTTGAGTTGTGGGACATATCAGACAATGGCCGAGCTCATTACAGTTAATGGCTAACCGCTATGCAAAATCGGTAAGCTTATTTACCTACACAAACACAGTGTGACCTTGTATAGCAAGTCATACGAGAATACGGCTAGGATTATGTTGAGGTCACCGTCCGGTCAAAGTTACCTACAAAAAGCATCGTTTATCATTAACAAGCGTATCCTAACCGCAAACAATTCTTACCGTGCTGTGCAATACTAAGTTGTGGAGGTCGTATAGACAGTCAGTCCATAATAAATATGCATAACGGGACATATGCAGGGAATATGATTTAGATCCATTCACAATTAGTGTGAATTCGACCAGAAGGTGCTTAAGTCTCAAATTTTTCAAGTAGCGGTAGGTTATGTTATTTGTTTTTATTATTTTTTCTATTATTTTAGTCATATAACTGCAAGCCAAGTTTAGATATATTCTTCTAACATCAAGGCAATATTTTTTTTATTATATAGACTTATATTCATACGCCAGGATTTGTAATTGGCTTTCTGGTGACTATGGTTTCCTTTTTTGTTTGTTTTAGCTGAAGTCATCCATGTACTAAAATAAATAAATAAAATACTGGTATTCAGCTGCATCGGGTTAGACTGGAAGCTGACCCCAACATAGTTGGGAAAAGGCTAGGCAGATTAGAGTAAGTAGCTCACTACAGGCTAGGGTATAGCCTGTAGTGACCTACTCTAATATGTTATAACTAATACGTTAAAATCAACATAAATTATGTAATTGTTAAAATTAGAATCAATAATAATTTATGTACTTACATATTTACAAAGTAACTTAACAACTAGTATTATACAACGTGTAACAGATTAAGCGCAATACCCCAGACACCCCAATTAGAATATTAAATTATAAGTCTAAAACAACATCCGTAATTAAATAAATTTAAACCAAACCTAGTCTTTTTTTTTATAAAATAGTTATCCTTACTAAACGCAAAACGTATGTTCAATAACATCCCTGCACACACACTCGTGCAATGTTAGCGGCCGACGCGACACGCACACTCGAGCGTCTGCCAGCTGACCATAGCTGTAGGCATTAGATGTGCGTTAGTTTGATGAACGTATTTTATGAAATTATCAACACGAATCTAAGACTTAAGGCTTAGTAACGGGGATGTAATTAAAACAGCGACTTTATCTTTCGAGATTGCACCCCCGCGAATCCCGCAATCCCTCTGATAAGTTGTGTTTAGGTACAGTTTATTGTTTCTACTACAAAAAAAATCAAAGACGGCGTGTTTAAAAGATTTGAATCATATATTTACAGTGATAAGAATACAATCGTATTGATAGGAAGAAGTAGTTACTTACAGAACTGGACTATTTACACTTTACACTTAGGTTATTAATTTGCACTATTTCTGCGATCCACTTTCATTAAAGTTTCAAAATGACCACCGCCTTGTTCTATGCACTTATTTGCAAGCTTTCTTAAATTGTATTTCAATTTTGTAAGCACTTCAGTATCACTTTTCACCGTCACAAATGCACGTCCAATTTTTGTTTTTAGTTCCTCGACACTTGTAGATTGACTGACGTCCACGAGCGATTTTATGCGACCGCACAAATAAAAGTCTAATGGTGCTAAGTCAGGCGATCTGGTAGGACACGACACAGGTCCTCCGCGACCTATCCAACTACTGCCATACTCCGCATCCAGATGCCTCAGTCGCCGAGTTGCAGCCTGCATCGTCCTGGCGCTCACACTGCAGCCAAAACGGTCATTGAACTCCCGACAAGCTAACACGACATTATCAAGACAGCGAGCCAGGGTCCTCACCATCTCCGAGTATTGTATGTTGATACCGGAAAGCCATCGCGCGCGGTAACAAAAATGTCACGGAAGTAAATAAAAAACAACTACACTAGATCACTAACGGCGGAAGACTAGCTATTGTGCATTATTCAGCGGTAGCGGCGGCGTGTGTGTCGGCATTTCGCATAAACGTCAAAGAGGTTGCCGACAAATGCTTTATCTCTTTGCAATAAATTTCTTCAAATTAAATCATTTTATTTTGTAAAAATGCCTAAAAATTGTTTGTTATTGTGTAGGGCTACTCTGATGACCAACTAAGTTTGGTCGTGCATTCAAATAAGCCTTACTCATTGGAGATAAAGTTGGAATTCCTTTAAATTACCTATTTATTTGACGCACACCACTTATAAATAATGTAAAATGCATTGATATTATTTACGTGTGTGTATTACGAGCTATGAGCGAACTACAAATAATGTCGTGCGTTTAAGTAGCCTTTATTGCTCTGAGTTAAGATTTCAATTTCCTTGAATTAAGGATTGTATTAATTTGTCATAATACTGTGTTTCTAATTTAAGTTATTTAAAAGATTTTTCCGTCAAAATTTAACACCTATTTTTTATGACGGAAATCGATTCAGAAGCCGATTCTGAACCAACTACTTTCAGGAATTGCGTTTATTCTGTTACACGTTGTATAAGTTAAAACAAAACTTTTGTAAAAATTAAATTCAACATACAAACACATATTTCGTATTAGTAGATAATTTCTTAACAGATAGCCGGCGCAGCTATGACGCGTCTTTTGTTCTGGCGGCCCAGCGCGCCCGCTACGTCACCCGAATCGGTTACGTGAGCGGGACGGCACTATCATTGCGTTGCGCTCCGTATGCGCTCGCGCCGGTTCGCTAGTGCGTTTACGGAACTTATAGCGACTGCAGCTATCAAAGAAATCTAGCTTCGCCGCGCTTCATATTGTCTGTTCAATAAACAAGCAAAATTGTTTCCGTGCTATTTAGGCTATTTCTACCACTCCTTCTTAGAGCACAGGCGACACAGGAGACACAGGCTACAGTTCCACACACAAGAGTTCCACTCTTGTGTGTGGAACTGTAGCCTGTGTCTGTGTATTAAACTTTCTTCCTTCTTGTGTACTTCGGACTTTTCTTCATCCCTGTGTATACCTTTTTTTTTTTACCTTCACATTCATCATCACACACGCCTCCACAACCTACAAGCTTCTAACGCCCTGGCTAGGTCATACAATTTTACTTTATGGCTCTTTCTTAAACTGCCTGTCAGTCGTACGTACTCGTGCTGGACCATGTCTAATTGCCTACCAGTGGCGAAGGTTCCATACAACTCGATTCCCAACTGCTTCCCTTTGAAAAACGGCACAGTCAGTATTCTATACACAAATAATATAATCACACTAAGGATATGTACTCCGGCTTACCTCTTAAGAAAATTGACCCTTCGCTGCTGTTGCCTACCGTTCTAGTGAAACTTTTGAACGCCAGTCACATACACGTGACAAGCAAGCGCGCGCCCTGTACGTCAAACGACACAAAATTGTATATGACAAAATGGTAGTTGAAATTGTGGCAAGGCGTGGAGGGCACGCGCGTGCGTTTATGCTCTGGCGGTCAAAAGGTTAGTGATAGCTTGTTCACTGCTACGTAGGATGTGTCATTGTGAGAGGTTTATTGAGATACCAGACTACTTTTCTTTTTTTAGGTGCATGGGAGTGTCACACTTCTACTGACTAAAACCCATCCATGTTCCTTCTTTGCCCTTTGTGTTCCAGGGCCACGGTATCTCTTTCGAACAGTCCCGCAGCATACCAGGCTGCTGCCTCGTTGTTCTAATGTTCGCGGCGTTACTAAACGATCCACAAGTTTCAGGGGTTACTCCGTTTTTCGTGCTAATGACATGTAAGTCGAGTAATTATTAATAAACTAGCTGTGCCGTGCGCTGCGTTACCTGCTATGTGTTGCAATGCACCTTTTTTAACCTACCCAACCTAACTACCTACTCTACGTATTATTTGTTTCTCACAGTTTAAGAAATAATTAAAAGTAACAGCCGCTGCCTTTTTTTTTCGCGCGGTCGGCATACTCTGGAGTGGGCGACACCTTGACCCGCGTGGCTCCAACGGAAGAAAGTTCAAATAATCATACGCGCAGGCCATGGGAGACAATGTTGACCCAAAGGTTGACTGGTAGAAGATGCCTATGGCATTAAGTCCGCCTCTGTACTTTGTGCATGAAGTGTTAAATAAATAAATAAATAAATGTTGGGCGACATGAGTTATCTTCACGTTTATAAAGATTTCCGCTGTTATATTAATGTTTTGCTAGTTAAAATTACATATTTAATAATATTATTAAATAAAACAAAAAGTCGATTTTTTGACAATTTCGAGATTTTTGTGTCGCTCACAGAGAAAGTTAAGTGTCGCTCAGCACTGTCCGACATGGCGTTGAACGTGTTAAACATTCCCTGAACTTCCACAAATATTTCAAGATCAAAAATTAGTCAAATCAGTCTCGAATTCTCTAATTCTCGAGTTTTAGCGAACAAACTAACAGCAATTCAGTTTTATATACGTCGGATATGTCAGAATTTACTCCGTTGGGCTCGTACATCACGATGGGTTTAGTGCTATGAAAACACACTGGTTGCGATACAGTTTCTAGCATACTAACGAATTACTTGAGATTACAACTTAACACAATAACACGGGGCACAATGAATCGGCAACAGTTCTAAGACGTCTCAACTCCACCGTGATCCGACACTGACTGTCGTCCTCCCTCGAGTTGGACATCAGGGCTCTGTACAAGCACGCTGTGTTGTCACCACTGCACAGAGGCGCACTTTCCAATTCATTTTATATCCGTACTAATGACCGGATCCGACATATATATAGAAGATAAACAAAACATCACGCTTCTTTGCCCCTTAACGGTTCAGCAGACGTGTTAAATACACCTGGATGAGACTGGCACAGAATGGAGCTTGGCACTATCAAAGAGAAGCCTATACTCAGTTAGTGAATTCGGTCGGAACTACATTTTTTCGTCGCACGACTGTGACGAAAAAATGACGACGCATGTGACTAAAGGACGACCCCTAAATAAAACAAAGGAATGATTTTTATATTCGGTTTTATTTCAAAATCTTTTCTCATACAGAGGATTACGTAATAAAGTTTATTTCATAATCATAAAAAGTTTAACACTACTTTTACATTTTTAGATTACATGTCATTTAATATAATACATTCTATAATACTTGTGAATGTATAGAATGCCGATGAAGTAATGTGATTTGGTAGGATACGCCAAATATCTGTGACCAATATTCTACAATATAACTATTCTAATGAGAAACAAAAATTAAATATATATAAAAAAAAAACTGAAGTTAACTGTAGCCCATGGAGTTCAATCTCATTTGAGACAAATACATTCTAGAATTTTGACTATCAAAAATGCATATCATTGAATTCTTTCTACTTTATCGTGTAGTTAGTGCCTAACCTGGTGTCAGAGTTTTTATGCCGCCCATGAGCCTCAGACTTGGCTTTACATGCCGCCGAAAAAGGCATGCTGCATCCTCACGATGTTTTCCTTCACCGAAGCAAGTGATAATTATACAATACGCACATGAATCCGTAAAATCAAAGGTGCGTGTCTTGGGTTCGAACTTGAGACCTATGACTTGGCAGTCTGACGGTCACACCACTAGGGTATCACCGCCTAACATTATCATTGAATTAACTTACAGAGTATTGAATATTTGCATTATTATTAAATGCGATTAGCATTAAGTTACTCATAATAATGCGGGGTGGAAGGGACACCGACGCGAAAACTGTTACCACGTATTCAGTACATCATTCTGAGACCCCCAGAAAACCTGAACCCCCTAAAATCTGGGGGGGACAGAAATTTTACGGGGTGTCCCTTCCACCGTGTAGAGCCCCATATAGGCATAATATATCACTTATAATTATTAACTTAAATAACTAAAACGATAATCATCGATTCTAAATAAATATTTTACATATTGCCTTACTTTCATATAAAATAACAAATATTTTAAAATGAAATATTTTATTTTTTCTTAAGATATTTTTAAGATTAAATACATTTAAAATGCTTAGATGACATACAGAATGAGTTTCTAAATAGGGACTCCTATGATAGTTGTGCCAATAATGTGCTAACTGGTAATATTACGATTATTTTTTTGCTTTGTGAGACTCAACAATTGTTTACAAACACTGTTTTAAGCTTTCACGGTTTACAACTAAACTTATACTGTCACTTACGGGATATCTTCCGTGATTATTCATCGCCAATATCGCGGGATGACACCCCGCGATCATGGAGCTTGCAAAAGCGTCGAAATATCGAGAGCTCAAAATAACGAATAATTACGGAAGAGATCCCGTAAGTGAAGAATGATATGGCACGAAAGGAGGCGTCTGATGAGATGACGAGTAATAGAGAAATAGGGAAGAAGAAGACATGCTGCGCCGACCCCAAATGAATTGGGATAAGGGCAAGAGAATGACGATATCCTGTAAGTGACAGTATAAGCTTAATTATTTACAAGATTGTCAAAACATCCCTTTTAAATTATCAACTATGGTTACACAAACATAATTCTTTTAAAACGTGTTATTTTTCTAATAATATCGAATGTGCATAGACCAAACAACCTACGTGACCAAACTAACATGAATGCACGGGATAAGGGACAAAATTTGCTCGCATCGTTTGAGTCAATTATCTTTGTTCAAATTGACGCGAACAGACGCGTAAAGCGCAGGACGCACCGCCAGCTAGCGAGCGAGCGAGCGAGCCGGGCGAGCATCGTTTCATTTCTTTTCATACTTCGGTTCACACCGCGAACTACAGAGATAAGCTACGTCAGCCATACAAACGATGCGAACGTAATATCTGACGATGCCAGAAATGTTGATTTTTGACCTCGTTAGGGTGTGTTGGCACTGTGGTTCGGGGTATGAACCGAAGTAAAAATTTAAAATTTAAAAAACCCCCATCGCAACTAATAAAATCGAACAAATATTTGAAAAGTCAATAAAATGGCTGATCCGGTGTTGATAAAACATGTCTAATTTTAATTTACACATCGTGCCCTTTCATTTGATACCCCACTTGGGTATATTTGAAAATATTCGATTATTCATTACCACTTTCATCCCCCATATCTGGTAAATGGCTGCACCGATTTTGATAAAACATATCTAAGAACCATCGCCAAGAAACTAGCTTTCAACTAAAAAAAAACCGCATCCAAATCGGTTTACTAGTTTAAGAGCTACGGTGCCAGAGACAGACACACATACACACATTGCGGTCAAACTTATAACACCCCTCTTTTTGCGTCGGGGGTTAATAAAAGAGGTGAAACGATGCCCGCTCATCCGTCTGTCCGTAGTTTTCGGTGTGAACCCACATACACGTAGTTTACATCGTCAAAGCTTCGGTTAGTTTATACAGGGTGACTGGTAATTAGTGACCGATACTTAAACACGTGATTGTACTCATGATAACAAACAACTATCCCAAAGGAATCCCTTTTATCAAAATAACACATGCCGCCGTATGAAACTCGCGCGCGCGCGCCTGTGACCTATCAGCTGTTAGCCGCGTGACGTCGTTCTGTCTCATTACTATCGTACCGTGCATCAGCGGGTAGGCAGAGTACTCGCGCGGCTCGCTTTAATCATTTTAACAAAGGACGCGCAGACACGTGCTGTTTTCTGCGCGGGATGGGCCTCAGTGTGGGACGAGCTTAACTCAATGTCTTAGTAAAATATATTACTATACTTATATCTAGAACATAATCATTACTACTGAATATACTAAATATGTGGTGGAAAGCAGTCTCAGCCAAAAATGCCTTATATTTCTAGATTTATGCTTAGTTTTCTACTTATATTCGATATAATATAATCTACTTTATTATACATGCATAATCCCCGTCTTAATCTATGAGCGTAGGCAGAGACACCACCTGCTACGTTCCTTACATACTCCATGCCACGTCCACGTTCATACATCTGGTCATACACGCACGCCGGTTGCGAGTACTACGCACCTGACCTTACTGAAGAACCTCACCAATAGTTTAGTTTAGTTTATTTATTAATAATTATCAAAAATTACAGGTCATATTTTGAAAAAGTAAAAACACAAATAATAATACATTAAAAAAAAACAAGACATTATACATTAAAAAGAGCATTTAACACAAATTATCATAAATTAATAAAATAGTAATAGTACACAATAAGGCAGCTGGATCAAGGGTTTGATTCAGTGCGCGGTACTCCTGGACACGGCTCGCATTGTTAGGAGGTTCCTCTCTCTGGAGCCCTGACCGCTAGCTTGGACCCTGTTCCCGATACCGGTGGGCTACAATTTTTTATATTCTTTAAAGGTTTTTTTATATTGTTTTTAGTTTAAGAAATATTTAAAAATGTATAAGATTTGTATAAAAATAAATAAAGGATAATAATACACAATAAACAGAATAATATAACCATATAGTATACTAATCACATAAATTTTCTTAAAACCATTCTCTTAGGTCATATAATGCCTGGTCGGTTAGCCAACCTTTCAGTTTAGTTTTAAAAACAGTGTCAGACGTAAGGTCAGTGCATGTCCTTCTAGGGCGTCCCTCCCGGCGTTCCCACTCACATCTGCCTTGTAAATACCTTTTGTTAGTCGCCTCTCACTCATCCTCTTCACGTGACTAAACCATCTAAGCACTCTTTTATTTTTTTGACCCTACAACTTAAAAATATAACTAACTATAAAATATAACTATATTTTGATACAATTTAGATAATTTAACCTTTTGAACGTCAGAGCATAAACATGCACGTGCCTCCACGCCAAGTCTCAATTTTACTTAATATTTTGTCACATATTTGTGTCGTTGGAGTACCGGTAAAACGGGGTGAATAGGACCGCAGGGGTGAATAGAGACATATTTTGAAAGGGATTTTAACGTTGAATTAATTTGATTATGTTATCAAAAAGTACTCGTTTTATTTACTTGGTTATACTTAATTATTTAGATACCTTGTTAGCAACATAACATATTAATTCAACGTTAAAATCCCTTTCAAAATTTGTCTCTATTCACCCCTGCGGTCCTAATCACCCCGTTCTACGGTACAGGGCACGCGCTTGCACGTCACGTATATGTGACAATGGCGTTCAAAAGGTTAATGAATTAGCGTCGAAGTTCCTTTGGAATCTCATTGATAGAGGCTGTCGAATGATGTGAATTTAGCAGTTTTCAATGTACCGCGACAGCTTTCAGGGTGCCATCATGTCTCGGAATGAACTGGAGCCAATATTTTTGAGTTATATTTTAGGAATACCACGAAAACTTAACCGGAGTGCTTATTACTAGAGATGAAACGGATAGTAATTTGGCCGGATACCGGATATTTGGCAAGCTTCTAGGCCGGATGGCCGGATATTCGTCCCTTTGTCACGTTACATGTTGTGACGAGGTAAATTTGAATTAACGCTGCCGCACAAGTGCGGTGTTTACGAAGCCAAGCAGAGTCGCTTTTTACCATCAAATACTGAAAACTTTGTATTCATTTTCCACTTATTAATTTTGAGTACTAAATTATTATCAATAATAATATTTTCGCAAGTAATTATAGTCAGTAATAAAACTTTGAATTTTTAGTTATAAATACATGGTGTTTATAAGCTACTGTGGCATTTTTTATCATGTGTTAATGAGAAATTATTGATTTCTTTTATATTCAGTATCCGGCCGGATAGTAAAAATTGGGTGGATAACGGATAGTTACCGGATATTCGTTTCATCTCTAGTAAAGTCCCTATTTCCATAATAATTATGTTGCTTTGTTCCCCTAGTTGATGACATGTTGCGGCGCGGCCGGCGGCGGGAAACAGCGCACATGCTCCACTCCCGCACGCTCCTCGTCGGCCGCCAGGTGTCGCGCGAGGACGCCGAAGATCTGAGAGTTCAGCACCTGGAACCGGCGGATGCGGTCCACCATGCGCTTGAGGGGCTGTGGGGGGGAAGTTATTTGTTAGTGCTCGTAATCGTTTGGCAAAATGTGGGTGTACAGTCGCCAGCACATCAACTTACCATAAACTGTCAATTTATCCAATTAATTTTAAACCACAAAATGTGTATGATTAAGTTCAAAATCAAATGAGAAAATTTGACAGTTTGTGGTTACTTAATGCGCTGGCAAGTGTTCCTAAAGGAACGTCTTCTTTTCATGCAAAATTTAAGTCATTGTAACGAGATAAAATATTGATGTCGAAAATACAGGGTGTAAACAGACCCTTTACGAAGCCATTGGATTTTTAGGAAATCGATATCCCTGGCCAGGAATCGAACCAGTTGACATCGGAAAAACACTGTATTATTACACTATTCGACATTGTCGCTATTAAGGATCAAATGCTCAAAATCCATCCACGGATCGACCTAGGGAAGATCGGCTTAAAAAAGCAGTATACTCACAATTCCCTTCACCAGTTCATCCTTCCCATCGACTCGCTGCACCCTCAGGATATGGTAGCAGAAGTCCAGGGCTTCGAACCGGCGCTGCTGGCCTAGTAACGCTATGATCGTGCACCCAGCCCAGTGGAGACCTTCTCCGAAGAGTTCCCTGGAAAATAGACATATATAATTACATAACATCACGCCTGTAACCCCCGAAGGGTTACGCAGAGGTGTACCTAATAGTACACCCACATTTCGCCAGTTATGTTTAAGTCCCATGTAATAGGACATTTCCCTCTCACCGCACTGACTTCATTCACCGATCATTCTTCGTTCAGTCTATTTCTCTGTGGAATGCGCTTCCCCAGGAAATCAGGAGGGCAACCTATCGTTTAAAATTAAAGTTTGCGAGTACATTCAGAAAAAGCTGGCAGTTTCGTCACAACGTTAATGTTTTCTTCATTGTTTGTCTTTTTATTTTAGTATAGTTTTATTTTGATATATTGTTATAGTATTTTATATATCCTTGTAGTTACCACTGTTTGTCTCTGCATCACCCAAAGGTTGACTGGTAGAAAATGCCTATGGCATTAAAGTCCGCCTCTGTACTTTGTGCTCGAAGTGTTAAATAAACAAATAGGGGACGAGCATAATGCCATCAACCGTGCACAAGTCCAGACTCCGTGGCTGCTACTGAGAAATTCAGTCACTCTTGACATGACTGATGATGACTCATGTCAGTTCAATCAATGTTCTTCAATGGCTTATGAAGAATTATAACTTCAGAATCAGAATCAGAATATTGATTTGTGAAACTTAGATATTACATAAAGGTCTTAGGTTAATTAAATGGGCGCTATGTTTTGCCGTGAAGGCGTACAAATATTATTGAAAATAAAAGCAAACAGTAAAACGAAACACAAAAAAAACTAACAGAAACGGCAAAATAAACAAAATTAAACACTTACAAGAAAATAAACAAAAAATAAAAACTATTTTAAATTTAACCTAAAAAGAGAAACAGACTTAAAAATATTTAAAAATTACATCAAACGTTTATTGCACACAAAATGTTAAAAATTATCATTGAGAAAATCTTCTACAGTATAATAACATTTTTCTATTAACACCGAGTATATATTTTTCTTAAACTTCAATAGTGGCAAATTTTTTATGTTATCGGGTATTTTATTATAAATTTTCGGAGCCTTGCCAAAAAACTCTTTTTAAGTAAAGCGGTTCTGCATTTACTGTCGCATAGTTTATTCACATATTGAGAACGCATTGGAGTCTTTTTTACTTCGGATAATTTTTAAAATAGGTGTAAATTGGCTTTAACAAATAAAGCAGTTTTGTAAATGTACATAGCTGGTATAGTCAGTAATTTTAATGATTTAAAATGAGGTTCACAAGTTTCGATAGTTTTTAAGCCACACATAGACCGAATACATCGTTTTTGCGCTTTAAAAACAATTTCTCGGTCTGTAGATCTTCCTAATCCTAACTAATATTATAAATGCGAAAGTAAGTTTGTTTGTTACTTTTTCACGCCTAAACCACTGAACCGATCATAGGGTCAGGATCGTCGAAACGGACATAGGTGCCTTTTATCCCGAAAAAAGTACTGTTCCCGAGGAAAACAACATCATCATCTGCCTAGCCTTTTCCCAACTATGTTGGGGTCGGCTTCCAGTCTAACCGGATGCAGCTGAATACCAGTATTTTACATGGAGCGACTGCCTATCTGACCTCCACAACCCAGTTAGTACTGGGTAATATGATACCCCTTGGTAAGACTGGTTGTCAGACTTTTTGGGCCACTGACTACCTATAATGACTGTCAAAGATCTACAAACCCAGCCGGGACCAACGGCTTAACGTGCTTTCCGAGGCACGGAGGAAACTCGGTATGTAATGGGTGGTCACCCATCCACAGACCAACCTAGGCAAGCGCGGCTTAACCTAAAGATCGATCCGGGCGGCTGTTATTACTTAGCCACGAGCTCCTCCCGAAGAAAACAACAATAACGTTCTTATGATAATAGATGGCGCTACGTGTCTTTCGAATCATGATTGAATTATACTATGACAAGTAGAGCACAACCCGAACTGATTGTCAAATTCTTATATAAGGTCTAACTATTCATACACGAAATATTTTCAGGGAATCATCTAACGGCTATAACAAAGCCATTTCAAGGGATTTTTTTTTATCTGAGTATATTTTTTTATAAAAAATAAATAATTTAAAATTGCTTGACCCACAAAATAAATACTGGCTCATTATTTTTAAACGCCGACGTCGTATTTACTTACTGTCATTGTTAGAACATGGGAGTAAAGGTTTTATGCAAAAAGTATGAAAAAAATTTTAGAATTATAATAATTTCGTAAAACAAAAAACACTCAGATAATTTTTTTTTTTTCGTTGCTATGGCGACTTTACGACTTATATAATTTACTCTTAAAATATTTCGTGTATGAAAAGATAGACCTTATACAAGATGGTTATTTTGATGAGCGTCCCGATACATTTTGCCTTACGGCATGCAAAATTATTTAACATAATAGGTAGGTACATTTACTAAACAAAAAATAAAACATAAAAAAGCAATTCATTCCCTAAGCAACATTACTACCATTATCAAAAATACTCATATTATTCAAAAACACTCGGAATTAAGCAGAATGCCAATAATTTAAATAAATAAAAAAGCTAGTAATAATATAAAGGTAACTTACTCAACAGTAAACTGTGTTTCTCCAACTGGGATGCAGTACAGGAACTGCAGAGCTGACCACAATCTGAAATAATGATAATGTCATCATGATCCATTTCTGAAACCACCACAGCACTGTGAATGAAAAAGACAGTACTATACAGTGTGTTTGGTTAACGGTTACCGATACTTTAAGGGCATATTATACAGAGTGTAAACGGATTCTTCACGAAGCCGTAAACCAAGTATTCTGTACATCAAACTAAGTAACTTAACGCAAAAATTATTGCTGGGAAACGAATTTATTTTTTGGGGTGAAAACCACGTTAACGTTTACCGTTTTACGGTAGGACTCGATGGAACGCACTCAAAGCATTGTGCTGATGGATGGATTAAATAGTACGGGGGGTCGTGGAGGTGTTTAAAGTAAAAACATGTATTTAAAAAAAATAAACTTGTGAAGAAGTTGGAACTTTGACCCCCAATATTTCCGTAACTAAAAGGTTCCTAGGTATGGTCTAGAAAAAAAAAATCGCTATGACGGGGGGAACAAGTGCCTTTCGGCTTCGTTAAGGGTCTTGTTACACCCTTTATACCCATTTCTATCGACAAATACACGTTTATAAATACTTCTCGGCAGCCATCTTGTTTTTTTATTCGGCTGATCTAGTGTATGTTCAATGAAAAGCTAATATCTTTGATCTAAGAGACCTAGAGACGTGGAAATGAAAATCAAAATCAAGTGAGTGCGATAATTTCACATTATCCCCCCCCCCCCCCCCAAATTTATTCAATCGTAATTTTTTTTTTTTATTTTATTATTTATTTTAGTACATGGAGGACTTACAGCTAATAAATTAGTATCGTCTGTATGCGCGGGCGCGTGGTGGTGCGGCGCGGGCGCAGGCGCCGCAGCACTAAGTAGTAACTTACCTATGGAACTCGTTAGTATCGTCTGTATGCGCGGGCGCAGGCGCCGCAGCACTAAGTAGTAACTTACCTATGGAACTCGTTAGTATCGTCTGTATGCGCGGGCGCAGGCGCCGCAGCACTAAGTAGTAACTTACCTATGGAACTCGTTAGTATCGTCTGTATGCGCGGGCGCAGGCGCCGCAGCACTAAGTAGTAACTTACCTATGGAACTCGTTAGTATCGTCTGTATGCGCGGGCGCAGGCGCCGCAGCACTAAGTAGTAACTTACCTATGGAACTCGTTAGTATCGTCTGTATGCGCGGGCGCAGGCGCCGCAGCACTAAGTAGTAACTTACCTATGGAACTCGTTAGTATCGTCTGTATGCGCGGGCGCAGGCGCCGCAGCACTAAGTAGTAACTTACCTATGGAACTCGTTAGTATCGTCTGTATGCGCGGGCGCAGGCGCCGCAGCACTAAGTAGTAACTTACCTATGGAACTCGTTAGTATCGTCTGTATGCGCGGGCGCAGGCGCCGCAGCACTAAGTAGTAACTTACCTATGGAACTCGTTAGTATCGTCTGTATGCGCGGGCGCAGGCGCCGCAGCACTAAGTAGTAACTTACCTATGGAACTCGTTAGTATCGTCTGTATGCGCGGGCGCAGGCGCCGCAGCACTAAGTAGTAACTTACCTATGGAACTCGTTAGTATCGTCTGTATGCGCGGGCGCAGGCGCCGCAGCACTAAGTAGTAACTTACCTATGGAACTCGTTAGTATCGTCTGTATGCGCGGGCGCAGGCGCCGCAGCACTAAGTAGTAACTTACCTATGGAACTCGTTAGTATCGTCTGTATGCGCGGGCGCAGGCGCCGCAGCACTAAGTAGTAACTTACCTATGGAACTCGTTAGTATCGTCTGTATGCGCGGGCGCAGGCGCCGCAGCACTAAGTAGTAACTTACCTATGGAACTCGTTAGTATCGTCTGTATGCGCGGGCGCAGGCGCCGCAGCACTAAGTAGTAACTTACCTATGGAACTCGTTAGTATCGTCTGTATGCGCGGGCGCAGGCGCCGCAGCACTAAGTAGTAACTTACCTATGGAACTCGTTAGTATCGTCTGTATGCGCGGGCGCAGGCGCCGCAGCACTAAGTAGTAACTTACCTATGGAACTCGTTAGTATCGTCTGTATGCGCGGGCGCAGGCGCCGCAGCACTAAGTAGTAACTTACCTATGGAACTCGTTAGTATCGTCTGTATGCGCGGGCGCAGGCGCCGCAGCACTAAGTAGTAACTTACCTATGGAACTCGTTAGTATCGTCTGTATGCGCGGGCGCAGGCGCCGCAGCACTAAGTAGTAACTTACCTATGGAACTCGTTAGTATCGTCTGTATGCGCGGGCGCAGGCGCCGCAGCACTAAGTAGTAACTTACCTATGGAACTCGTTAGTATCGTCTGTATGCGCGGGCGCAGGCGCCGCAGCACTAAGTAGTAACTTACCTATGGAACTCGTTAGTATCGTCTGTATGCGCGGGCGCGTGGTGGTGCGGCGCGGGCGGCGCGGGCGCAGGCGCCGCAGCACTAAGTAGTAACTTACCTATGGAACTCGTTAGTATCGTCTGTATGCGCGGGCGCAGGCGCCGCAGCACTAAGTAGTAACTTACCTATGGAACTCGTTAGTATCGTCTGTATGCGCGGGCGCGTGGTGGTGCGGCGCGGGCGGCGCGGGCGCAGGCGCCGCAGCACTAAGTAGTAACTTACCTATGGAACTCGTTAGTATCGTCTGTATGCGCGGGCGCAGGCGCCGCAGCACTAAGTAGTAACTTACCTATGGAACTCGTTAGTATCGTCTGTATGCGCGGGCGCAGGCGCCGCAGCACTAAGTAGTAACTTACCTATGGAACTCGTTAGTATCGTCTGTATGCGCGGGCGCAGGCGCCGCAGCACTAAGTAGTAACTTACCTATGGAACTCGTTAGTATCGTCTGTATGCGCGGGCGCGTGGTGGTGCGGCGCGGGCGGCGCGGGCCACTGCGGCGCCGTGAGGCACGTGCGCAGGCGCCGCAGCACCACAGAGAACAGCGACAGGCCGCAGCACAGGCGCTCGCGGGTCAGCAGGTCGCCCTCGCGGGACAGCTGGCCTTGCTACAAACGAAAACATAGTAGTCAATGATATTATAAATAAAAAGAGGTAAATATCGCACTAGCGCACGAAAAGAACAACAGACAAATTCAGACAATTGTCGTAATTTAAGTACTTCAAGCACAATAGCGATCTCTTTCTGTATCATACGTTCCGTATTATCTATCGCAGTCGTATCAACGCAACGATATTTGAACGCCGCTCTCAGTTTGAACGTAGCGTATCTTTTTTTTTATAATATCATTAGTTTAAGTAAGCTTGCGGTACTTTTAAAAATATTCCTGTAATTTTGTAAATAAGGCTGAAAATGCTGTATTTATGACATTCATCTTTTGATCAATGAAATTGAACAAATTCATATTCAAGTTAGGATAATAATAGGTCTTTACCTATGTAATTGGAGATTTAATAACCAGAATTTTCAGATTTAATTATCTGTGGATTGGCGCGCAATTCGAAATTCGAAAGCCGTGTTCTTTTAATTTCAAATTCAGTCATTTGTTATTAGATAATTTTTTGTTTTTGTGAAATTGTGATAGTTTTTGGCGCCATAGATAAACTGAAAATTCGTACAATTTTCGAATATGAGTTCCTACGTGGACATACCGCTGCGCAAACAACACGAAACAGTAACGACGTGTACGGGCCTAACACTGCTTGCATAAACACGGTCCATTATTAGTTCAATTGTTTTAAATCTGGAAATTTTGAGTTGAAGAATGAGCCTCGCGGTCGGCCGGTAACTATTGTCGACAACGACGAATGGAAGGCGGTAGTGGAAACGGATCCAACTCAATCTACGGCTGAGCTTGCTGCGGGCCTTGGAGTTAGTGTCAAAACGACATTGAAGCACTTGCGTCAAATCGGAAAGATAAAAAAGCTAGACAAGCTAAAATAAAAAAAAATACAAAAAAATTTGTGTTTAAAATTTTCATACAAATCTCCAATTTCATAGGTAAAGACCTAATATTATGTTGCAGCTTTTAAACAATATTTTTAAAAGGAACATAGCGGTGACTGGGTAACAGCACAGAGCGTGGAGACGCATCGGTAGCTGCTGTTAGCGACAGCTTTGTCTACACTCTCCGTACAAACCAAGCGTGTCATCGTTTACTACGACATTAGTGTCGTTTAGTAACTGATGTAAGCAGTGACAGCTTAATGGTGTGACCGTCGGACTATCAAGTCATATCGTCGAGGTTAGTGCAAATCCGCGGAACTATCATTGAATAATTCCGCGTATCTGACAAATGTAGCCAATTTCAATTACGCATTGTCGTAGCGACTAAATTAATGACTTTAATAGATTTCTACTGTTAACAATACATGGAACACATGAATTGTTACTATTCATGTAAAAATGAGGTCAAAAATCTTTGAAATAAAAACAAATATATAAACTTATAACCTTCCCCTGTAAACCTACACGTAGTGCAGATACGCGCACTTTACGTATGGTAGATTCGCACTATCCCCGACAATAGGTCCTGAGTACGAACCCAAAACACGCATCTCTGATTTTTCGGATTCATGTGCGTATTGTATAATTATCACTTGCTTCGGTGAAGGAAAACATCGTGAGGATGCAGCATGCCTGAGAGATATTTCTCGACGGCAAGTAAAGCCAAGTCAGAGGTCCATGGGCGGCTGAGAGATATTTCTCGACGGCAAGTAAAGCCAAGTCAGAGGTCCATGGGCGGCATCACTCTTACACCAGGTTAGGCATTCACTTTTATCACAATAACACAACAGCGGAGAATTACGGAGCGGGCTTGCGAGCCGCGCGGATGCTCTGCCTACCCACTGTTGCACGGTACGATAGTTATGAGACAGAACGACGTCACGCGGCTAACAGCTGATAGGTCACAGACGCGCGCGCGCGAATTTTATACGGCTGTCGTGTTATTGTGATAAAGGTGAGTATAAAAATTATGTTTCTTTGGGAAAGTTGTTTGTTATCATGAGTACAATCACGTGTTAAAGTATCGGTCACTAATTACCAGACACCCTATATAGTTAGTTTACTCTACTTTACTAATTAATAAATAAATATTATTCGACTTTATAATATTATTATAACTAGAAGACGGGATATTTACCATGTTTATTGTTTTCTTTGAGTTCCCGATATTTCGGCGCTGTTGCAAGCACCATGATCACGGATAAACTGAAGTTATTGCGGGTGGGTGTTTATGAGCAGACAAATCGGTCTACCCTCGGTAATCGGTAATATCGGGAACTCAAAGAAAACAATAAACATGGTAAATGTCCCGTCTTCTAGTTATAATAATTTTAGTGACCATGAAAGTTTAAAAGAACACTGGCGAAGTTCCATGTATTTTGGGACCCACTCTTAGAGTTAGCATTCATTATTGCAACTTATACATAGTTGTAAAACGGCTAAAGACTAACAGAAAAGTAAATACAAAGTGAGACGAACAAGTTGCTACCACGTGAAATACACTCGAAAAAAGAAAGCAACTGCTAGTGTATATCGCGTGGGCCCTAACGTTATCCAAGAGGTGGATCAAACAAGGGACTTGGGAGTTGTTTTCGAAAGCGCCTTGACATTTGTACCTCATGTCGAGGGTGTCATCAAAAAGGCTTCTAGAATGCTAGGTTTTGTCATAAGGAATGTTGCTGGTTTTAAGTGTAATCGGACGAAGATCTTATTGTACAACTGCATCGTTCGTAGTATCTTAGAATACTGCAGTACGATTTGGAGACCTCATTACTCTACGCACATTCTTCGACTGGAGCGAATACAAAAGAGATTCCTCTGGCATCTAGCCTATGCTAGCGGAAATGCTAAAAGGATACGATCCTATGAATCCCGACTCTCTTATTTTAAGATGGTCTCACTTGAGAAACGTAGACCAATCATTGACTCTTCCTTTGTTTATAAGCTACTCCGGTGCAAAATTGATTGTCCTCTACTACTATCAAAGTTTCAGTTTCGTGCTCCTGCCAGAATCCCTCGTGCTCCTATAACTCCTTTACACCCTCCACTCCGCAGAACTATACTAGGTGCAAACTCTGTCGTTCCTCGTCTTTGCAAATTATTAAATAACAGCAGTGATCTTATAGACGTGCATTTTGACTCATATGCCAAGTTTCATAGAACAACTATATCAATTGTTTAATTTTAATTTAATTTTGATTTGTTTTTGCTTGTTTTTACTTTTACTTTTATTTTAATGTTAACTTAAATTTTAATTTTGATTGTAATTTTGATTTTAATATTAATTGTGATTATAATTTGACTTTTGATTCGGATTTTAATTAATTTTGATTTTAATATTAATTGTGATTTTAACTTGACTTTTGATTTCGATTTTAATTTTAATTTTAATATTGACTGTGATATTAATTTTACTTTTCATTTAGATTTTAATTTGTGATTGTAATTTAGATTTTAATATTAATTGTGATTTTAATCGACTTCTGATTCGGATTTTAATTAATTTTGATTTTAATATTAATTGTGATTGTAATTTGACTTTTAATTTCGATTTTAATTTTAGATTGTAATTTTGATTTTAAATAGATTTTTAATTCGGATTCCAATTTCGCTATTATGTACAGTTTCGATGTGTTTCTGTTTGCTTTTCGTACTGTAAATCTCATCACGTAATTATACCTATTTATTTTAATTTTAGTTAAGTACCCAAATATTAATGTTTAATAATAGTTCAGTGCTTGTGGCACATCTTATTTGTTTATGGGGCATGCGGTGCTAACCTGTAATTAATTGTTACACTAACCTTGGATATTATATACTTACTTTAAATGTTATCAGTGTAAACAATTTTTGGTTGGCCAATAAAGGAAAAAATAAAAAAATAAAAAGTTGGGAGAAAAGAGATATACGTATTTTTATAAGATAACCTAAAAATCTTACGATTAAGGTTTCTAACTGTAAATGTCTGCTTATTTATTTAAAATGAATCTAAAAATAATAATGTTTAGGATGAATCATAAAGGAAGATTCGAATAAACTACTCTTAGATAATTCCCTTTCCAACCTACCCGGTCCGAGTAGAAGTTAAAAGGCATGCCGCGTTGTACACGGCCTCTTTGAATGATGCTCTGTGCTTTTTGGTTCTCTTTGGTTTTTGGTACTAGGCAACTGACAGGTGCCAGGGGAGGTAATAATTTGGGTTCGGGTCGTGTTATATTATTCTGATGTACTTATTATTTACTTATGTGCTAGTTGTTGATTAAAGACAAATTATAAAAAAACATAACTTTCTATTTCGCTTCTGGTCTCTAAGATTACTGTATTTCCCTCGCAGTTTTGACGGTACGTGTGTTGCTGCTCGTCTTAAGCCAAAACCAGAATTTTTACTTCATTGCCTGTACCTAATTGATGAATCATAAAACTGGCAGGCTGCGGCTAGAGACTATACTGATTACTAACCTAGTAATTAGTTCAATCACTATTAGAACTATGTTGTTACGACTTTGATCTATAAGCGAATTATGGTAAAGTAAAACGATTCTTACTACGCTGAAAGAAGATATACTTTTACATAAATTATAACAGCCAGAGCTCACTAGCAATCTTCGAGTACAGCTACCGAAAAGCACGGTTTGTTGAATAAAAAATGTGTATTGTGACGTAATAAATTTTTACATGGTTAATTTTTTCATATTTTTCAAGTGTTATAGAAAAAAATATTATCTTATTAAAAGATTATCTGAAAAGGAAGCTGGTGCAGCGATATAACTTTGGTGTCTGGCAGAGTCCATATAGCATAATATGCTCATGACATGAGAGCAACAGAGATGCATAGATTTATTTCTGGCACGTAAAATAAATGGGTGTTTGCCATGAAATAAAGGATAGGTAATAGTTACAGGATGTATTTCTTCTAAACATACATACATATACACCCATCTCTGTACTTTTTGAAACATCTGAGCACCTTCATCAGAGAGACGATGCCTCTGTAAGCGCGCAAGTCGTAAATGGCAATTAACGCAACGCATGATAGCGGTTAAAATCAAAGTCCAAATCAAAAGCAACTCGTTGTCCAAAGAAGAATGCGGTAGTCCAAGTCAGGGTGCAGTATCGTCAGTTCATGATGTAAAGGCCAAGTCGTCGAGAATCCACAAAATCACAATGATAAACATAAAATCGCACGCAAAAATACAAACGTATCGAACGATGGAATAGAAGTGGTTTTTCAACCTTTTTCATGACAGTACCCCATTGTGAGCAAAAAATTTTCGCGACCCCCGACCCTTCGCTTTTTCCATGTATTTTATTATGGTAACATAATAAATAACAAGAGCTCGAAAAGCTCAAAAGCTAAGCGATATTTATGTAGGAAATAAAAGAAAATAACTTTTGTGTCCTTGCAATTTGATTAATTTACGGATATGGCGGGCTGTGCGCAGTTTGAATTAGGAATTTCTCCTGTATCGTGAGTGCTTTACGAACATTTAAACTCACATATACAAACAGCCAGACCCGGAACAACTATCTGTAAGCCATACAAATATTTGTTCCGTGCGGGGATCGAACCCGAGACACGAAGCGCAGCAGTCAATCTCTCAGCCACTGCGCCAACCGTGCCGTCATGTTCATTGCAACAGCGCCGAAATATCGGGAGCTCAAAATAATGAACAATCACGGAAGATATCCCGTAAGTGACAGTATAAGTTTAGTGAAATTAGTTAATGAACAACAAGCGCAACCATCGTATTATTAAGATGGACTAGTACTCATACGTTGTAATTTTTTGTTAATTTTTATTAACATACAAAATATTTATATCCATAAGTTACATTACACATTTTCTTAACAAATGTATCCTTTTTAAACTTTAATGTTTTTTTTTTTTACTGAGGTAGTTTTCGCGATCTCTATAGAGGCTTCGCGACCCCCTCGGGGGTCGCGACCCACACTTTGAAAAACACTGGAATAGATTATGACAGATCTTACAGTGACAGTAGTGACGGGACTCGAACGATCACCATTGATAACGTTCCTTTATAACATTATGGAATGCAAGTATTGAGTATTGAGATATTCTAGGAAATCCCCATAGTTTTATTTTTATTACATGACTTTGTTAATTGGCGTTTTAATATCAAGTTTACATGTTTTTTATAAATATTGTACTTTATAGCATGTATAAAAACGAAGAGAAAGAGCCATGAATAAAAATCCTTGAGCAGAAACACATGTCATTGGATTGGAACGTAATCGGAAAAAAAGTTGCGTTTTGTAATTGCACGATTACTTAATTTTGAGTAAATTAAAATATTTATAACTTTCGATTCCCGTGTCGTAAAAATTCAATATTTTTTAAATAAATATCTCATAAAAATGTAGTTATAATTATTTTGCATTTACACTTGCATGGAGCTTCGTTAATTTTTAGATTCCTTGGGTCCAATTTCGCCGGACACCTTTTATAGTATAGATATAGATGAAGCTCACCTTAGCAGTGCCATATTTGTCGACATTCTGCACGATCTGTAGCGCGGCGTATTTAGATTCTAGACGTTTCTGTTTAGTCTCCGGCTTCTCACCCTCAGCGGCGAATGGTCGCGGTAGAATATTCTGGAACGGCGCCGCGTGGAGTAAGTCTGTCACTTCTTCTTGACTCAGCGCCTAAACAACACAATGACTATAGATCAGAAAATGTTCCATATTATATTGTGTTACTACTTGCTTACAGGCCTGGCACGAGTACTAGCTTCCAGCACTGGCGCGAGCACTTTCTTACAGCACTGGCGCAAGTACTAGCTTTCAGCACTGGAGCGAGTACTAGCTTCCACCACTAGAGCGAGTACTGGCTTCCAGCACTGGAGCGAGTACTCGCTCCAGTAGAACGGCAACTTCATAGGTACAGACCTATTATATCGTTATTAAAAAAATGGCACAATTAAGTAATAGGTACTTCTAATGAAAAGTCCGGACATTTGCTGAAAATGTCCGGAATTTTCAGCAAATTTCCGGAATTTTCTCCGGAAAGCCTAGTTATGGATCTAGGAACCCTAAACTTTAGAAATGTATTTTTACCCCCGCGAAATATCGCGAAACAACAACAATAGTTCTTCCTTGAAAAGTCTTGTGACCCACAAGATGTGTTGCGACCCCTGTGATATTTCGTTACCCAAGAAATATCTTGTAACCCTCAAGATGTCTTGTTACCCTAGAAAATATTTTGACATTCGCAGTTTTTTTGTCCACCAGTAAAGAAAGAAAGAAAGAAAATACATTTATTTGGCACATGCCACAACAGCACATAATATAAAATAAAAATAATACAAGAAAAAAAATAAAAAATAAAACTTGAAAACTAAACAAAAAAAATATATATATCAAAAAAAAAAAATCGTCTCTCACCTGCTCAATAAGCATACAAAAGAGTATAATGTTGCCCAGCTCTCTGAACGCGTGGAACAGTTCGGTGCGCGCGTCGGGGTACTGCACGATGTCCGTCAGTTGCGCGTGGTAGTAGCCCAGGACTCCTGTGGGGAAAGGACAATATAGTCATTAGTAAAGTAGAAGTAATAATACATAATAATTATGTATTTATTGTTCCACAAACTAGGTGATATACAAGTTCAGTACAAATTTATGTGCAAGAATGAACAGATGATGTACTGCTGGTACTTAAAAAAGGAAACCCTGAGTTATAAGTACCAGCTGCCCTTAAATGACACAGTGAAGTCTTTGAACGACATATCGCACATCCTCTAAAAAACTGTCATAACACAAAAATAGCAGTTTTGAGATAGGCATTTAAAGTTTTTGTGTTCTTAACGATGCTTTGCGCTAAAATCTTTCGCTTGTGCCATTCGGCGACTTATTTTGGTGTACTTATGGCGGTTTTCTTTTTAATTACAGAGCAAGGACAATTGAAGTCGAGTAGGGTATTATCTAAAAATCTACAGATTTTTTGTTATAACAGTTTTTAGAGGACGTGCGATATCATCATTTCAGCTGAAAGACGTTCAAAGCTGAACATGGCCTCCCCTAAGCGTTGCCACTTCGACCGGACTCCACCAAATTTGTGCGAAGAGGAGAGGAAATGCCTAAAATCTAGGTTGTATCCACCGAAGCTGTGCAGAGATGCCTACTGGCTAGACCGGAGCAGAGATTTGTGAACAGGCTACTGACGCGCAATTTAGCAAACGAGTATCTTCTCGTCTCAGCTGTGCGCTCTCGTAGTGTGCGGAGGCTGGTCTAAACAAATATGAGACATCTCCACTCCTCTCTGCTCAAATATTTCCGCAAAAGCTAACGAAAAATGTGAATAACGAAATTCTATGGTCGATTGCAACAAATCTCTACTCTCGTCTCGTGTCCGCTTCGGTGGAGTCCAGGCCTTATGCTTTTCGTATCCAGCGGATTTCAGGGTACACTAAAAGAAGCATTAAGAGCGTTAACGTCTTACGGCATCTCATAAAACTATCAAGTGATTTTTTTTCGAAATGGCTGATCTGATTTTAATGAAACTTCGTAAAAAAAAAAAAAGCATTAATATAGTTTGAAAAGAACTAAAAGGAACCAGGATTGTTTCAGTAACAGCCCGGGGTCAGAATTAGGACCCGTTGATGGCAATAGGCTCGCCGGGTTATAACATGGGACTTAAACATAACTGGCGAAATGACGGTGTACCATAGGAACACATTGGCCTAACCCTTCGAGGATTTCAGGCGTGATGATTTTGATCTGAAAGAACTTAACCGTCACACAGACAGACACAAACGACGGATTTATTTTATGCTATTTCTTTATTTTTAATTTGTCTGAGTTGATTTAAGGGTTATTGGAAGTACAGCTTTTTTCAGTTACTTGTTGGTAGTATTTTTTTATAATTATTTGTGATGAGTTGTTACCCCAGGTGTGAAATTTCACCTTCGGAGTGTGCTGTTACCCTTGGTGTATGTTATGACCCTCGGAGTGTCTTGTTGCTATGATGTAGATGTAGGTATGTTAGATGTAGGTTGGTACCCTAGCAATATTTTGACTCACCATTTGGTCTGTAGTCATATCTAAGCAATTTGCAGTGCCGTGGCATGGCTCTAGCGCCCTAGTGAACTGCGCTATAGTACTGTGCATTAGCCCGCGGGCAACATCTACTACTACTGCTCATGTTATGGAGTAGATTGTTACTGCAATTGTAAGTTAATGCCCTCGGAGAGGAATTTTACCCTTAAGAGTGAGTTGTTACACTTGGAGTGAGTCGTTACCCTTGGAGTGAATTTTTACCCTTGGAGTGTATGGTTACCCTTGTCGAGGCCTGTTACCCTCCAGCGTGTGTCCTTAAAAGTGTTTTTTAACCTCTAAACTACTTTGGACTTACCGTTAGATCCGTAGTCATATCGGGGCAGTTTACAGTGCCTGGGCATGGCGGCCGCTAGCGCCCTAGTGAACTGCGCTATAGTGCCGTGCAGTAGACCGCGGGCGACATCCAGCAGTTCTGAGACTACTACTGCTACGCCCTGGTAGCCTAGGAGACGGACTAGGGCGTGCAGGTGTTGGGCACCTACGAAGCCTGGTGGAAAAAGATATGGTTTGGATCAGTTGGTGAAACTTTAGATATGTGATCGTTAGTACTACCAATGCTGTATGAATGAGGGCTTATGGGAAATCATCAAATGACCCCCCCGCTCTGGGGGGAGCAGAAGGGAGTGTCAGACTTCTACTGACTAAAACCCATCCATATTCCTTTTTAGCCATTTGTGTTCCAGGGCCACGGTATCTCTTTCGAACAGTCCCGCAGCCCCGGCAGAGGAATGTGGGCTGCTGTTATCGTTATTTCAGTAGCGGGTTTTTATCAAAAATCACAGGAGAAGATACTATTTTTTATGTGGTAATATTGATAGAAACATAAGAAACTCGAGTAATACAGTAACCGTTTTACATTGAACAGACAAGCGATTTTTTTTTTCCTATTAATGCAATATTTTACTGATTTCACAGTCGTAGTAACTTAATAAGCAGTGCAAAATTGTATGTTTGATGTTGAACTTGCACTTTTATTTTTTTTAATAACTTTTCCCCACACTAGGAATTTCTCCTGTGTCAAGGGTGCGTTTACAAAAATTTAAACTCACATACACAAACAGCCAGACCCGGAATAACTATCTGTAGATCATACAAATATTTGTTCCGTGCGGGGATCGAACCCCCGACACGCAGCGCAGCAGCCAGTCGCTCAGCCACTGCGCCAACCATGCCGTCGTCTTTTGGTCGTTCTTTGGTGGACTTGCGTCAGTGTCATGGATATCGCTTAACCAAAGTGAGTGTTAAGTAACGTTTTCAAGATCTTGGCCTCAGATATTATCTTTTGATATTATTATTTGATGTATTATTCTACTATTGTTTTTCGTAGATCCTTACCTACGTACTGCGCATACTGTGCTGAATACGCAAGACTCAGTTGCTTGGAGCCCCACAGTAGAGCATGCCCGTACTGTTGCGGCTTCTCTCGAGACACGCCCGCCGCGAACTGTATGCCGCGGCATTTCACGAATCTGAACAAAAAAACAATTTGGTAATATTTATGATCTCAAATTATTTTCGATCTGTGTTGGAGTCAGGATACCGCTTAATAAGGCTCCTAATTATTTAATTTTAGCAATTAAAAAAATAGAAAACCGGGTTGGGTAATGTCATTGCGTTTTTGCATTATGCCCTTGGAGTTAGTTTTTACCGAAGGGATGTTTTGTTACCCTTTAAGCGGGTTGTTACCCTCGAAGATATTTGTTATACAAAGACTGTTTCGTGACTTATGGACCGTGCTTTTACCTTTACATTCTGCTTTTAACCTTTGACCGGGTTGTTGTTATACAAAGACTGTTCCGTGACTTATGGACCGTGCTTTTACCCTTAGATTTTGCTTTTAACCTTCGAGCGGGTAGTTACCCTAGCTATGTGAACTCGAAAAAACTAATATGGTATTTCTTACCTATCCGTAGCAGCGTTATAGCAGTAGTTGGGTAAGAAATCAAAGTTGAGTTCCCAGAACACATGCAGGGTGATCCTGCCGTAAGGCGCGAGTACGCCGTGGTCGCTCTCTCGCAAGATGGCGTCGAAGTCGTCCAGGGTGAGGTAGCGGCTTAACAGTTTGTGGCAGAGGCGGTTCACGGAGATCAGACCTTCGAGTTCCTGTGGAGGACGGTATGGTGTTGATAAACTCATCATCTGCCTAGCCTTTTCCCAACTATGTTGGGGTCGGCTTCCAGTCTTACCGAATGCAGCTGAATACCAGTATTTTACATGGAGCGACTTCCTCTTCCCCATCTGACCTCAACAACCCAGTCAGTACTGGGTAATACGATACCCCTTGGCAGGACTGGTTGTAAGACTTACGAGTCAACGACTTGACGTGCTTTCAGAGGCACGGAGGAAACTCTGTGTGTATGGGTGGTCACCCATCCACGGATCAACCTAGGTGAGCGCGGCTTAACCTGGACCTGGTGTTGATAAACTGATAAGTTTGTTAACTAGAAACGTATTGTTGTGAGCCATTGTTCGAACGGGCGAATTTTTTACGCGCTCTGAAGTTTTCAACTCGCGGTATTCAACCGAACATTGAGAATCTTACAAAGCGCAACGAGAGCTCATACTTACAACGTGAGCCAGACAACTTAAGCAAACACATTACCCTCCTTCTGGGTCAGTCGCATAAAAATTGTTGTAATTTACGGTACGGTAAATCACAACAAAAAAAGTAATTGTTTACATACATACAGGTCAAACACATAATCCTCATTTTGGTTTTCGCCGCAGTCGGGTAAAAAGACTTCCTTTTTTTTGTTAAATGACCACTCGCAGTTCTACTCTATAAGATTGCAATAAAATAGATAGCTTCAAATCGTGTGTTAAAAACTACCTGTGCAACGGTGTGTCGGGCGTTACATTTTTTAAATAAAAAACGTTGATCAGTTCTAAAAAGAAGAGAAGTTCAATCATGTTCAAATATACATACCACAACGCCTGTAATATCTCCGGCTTCGAACTTAGCGACGGCCGCGTCCAGAGCTCTGTGCATGTCCGCGTTGATTCGCTGAGCCACCTGTTAAAAGAAATATAATCAAAATTCTATTTTAGATCCATACTTGAGAACACCTCATAGACCGATGCCCGGTGGAGCGAACAAGTCCTTAAGTGGCTTGAGCTAGATGAAGCGTCCGTCTTTTTGCTGAAGGCTGAGGACAGGGTGTAGTGGTACAGTTTGGGAGGCCTGTGTCAAGCAGTGGACTGCAACAAACTGAGTTGAAGGTGAGGAAAAGTGTTTTGCAAAAATTTTTAATTTTGCTGTCTTACAAAAATCACCACAATGCGTTTTTTGTCCAAAAATTAATACAAGGTGGAAACAGACCCTTCACGAAGCCGTCAACCAATCATTCTGTACATCAAACTAAGTAACTCTACGTGAAAATTATTGCTGGGAAACGACTTTTTTTTTGTGGTGAATAATCACGTTTTACGGTAAGACTCAATGTCACTCAAAACATTGTACCGATGGATGCATTGAACAGTACGGGGGTCGTGGAGGTATTTAAAGTAAAGTTATAAAGAAAGCATTCTGTACACCAAACTAAGTCACTCTACGCAAAACTGATTGCTGGGAAACAACATTTTTAGGGTCAAAAATTACGTTTTTCGGTAGGACTCAACGTAACGCACTCAAAATATTGTACTGATTGATACATTGAATAGTAAACGGGCCATGGAGTTATTTAAAATAAAGTTATAACCTTAAAAACTGGTATTTAAAAAAAAACTTGTGAAAACGTTGGAACTTTGACCCCCAATATCTCCGTAACTAGAAGGTTCCCAAGTATGGTCCAGAACAAAAAAAAAATAGTAATGACGGGAAGAACAAGTACCTTTCGGCTTCGTTAAGAGTACTTTTACACCCATTATACTCACCAAAGCACACAGGTCCACATGTCTCCCTAGCAAAGCCACGTGTCGCTGCCTCAGTAGCGACGCGTAGCGGCCGGCGGCAGAACCTGTGGAGGCTCCACGCGCCGCGCACTCCGCGCGGTAGCGTTTGTCCAGTAGCATGCTGGAAAGAGACGGGAATGCTTGATGTGACACATCTATATGCTCTAGGCAGTAAAACCGACTCGTATGCCGTGGCGGAAGATGGCATGACGCTGTCATGGCGTGATATCTCCTCTATGCCACGTAAAATCAAACTTTTCCCATTAGAATAAAGTCTGTTTTGGCAAGATTGTTGATCTACAAATTCGATCGATAGATATCGATAAAAGAAAATTCTTTAATGTACTATTTATTCTTTATTTTACTCCATATTTCGTTATGGTTTTTTTTATTAATTATGGATTCTAATATTAACATTGATCTTTCACATTTGTCAGGCGTCCCATGACGGTTAATTTTTTTTTTCTGGCGTTCTCTTGCCTTATATGGCGCTTCGGCAATCATCGTTGATCTTCGGAAAAACGAACGCACGATGATGCGAACTAAAGAGCTGTTAGAACATGCGTTTACTTATTACCATGGTTACAACCACAAGTATGGTGCCTGCCTCGTTGGCCTAGTAATCGCAAGCGCGACTGTTGAGCATGAGGTCCTGGGTTCCATTCCCAAGTCGGGCAGAGTGTTATTGGGTTTTTCCATCAATAATTTTCCAGTAGCACCCACCGAGTCCGGATTTGTGCCCATTTGTTGGCATTAGGCTCACCCCCTATTACATGGAACTTAAACATAACTCGCGAAATGTGGGTGTACTATTAGGTACACCTTCTCCTAACCCTTCGGGGATTACAGGCGTGGTGTTAGAAATAGATGCTTTGCTTCCGAGGGTTACTCAGTGTCGCAAAGTTCGGCGCAAACATTACCGAAGCGTATTTCTTTTCTAGTCTAACTATACAGGGTGTAAGGGACAGCCCTCCACAAACTGTCAGGGTGCATTCAGCTCCTTATTTTGAATCATATTCCACCGGAATTTTCCTCCGGTTGTTTTTTTTTTCTTTTACTATTAGCAGCGGTGGCCCAGTGGTGGAGACCCCGACTTACGAGCAGTAAGTCGTTGGTTCGAACCCAGCCAGGCGCATTACTTTGTGTAAGTTATTTCATCACCACTGCTCTCAAAAACGGTGAAGGAAAACATCGTGACGAAACCGGCATGTCCTAGAACCAAAAATTCGAAGACATGTGACATCTACCAACCCGCACTGGGCCCGCGTGGTGGATTATAGCCCATTCCCTCTCATATAGAGGAGGCCTGCGTCCCAGCAGTGGGAACATTAATAGGCTGATTATGCTTATGCTATGCTACTATTCTTTTATTTCAATGTAAAATTAAATTCCCTATACACAGCACGCCATTTATGTAAAATTAAAAATCCAACAATGGATGTTGAAATACTCTTACGAACGACGCGTGAAATCAGCTGTTCATTTCCTGCCTAGCTACAGAGTTTATGCAACTCGTCGTCGCACTTGTCGTTCGCTTCGGGCGTTTTGCCACGACAACGATACATTGCGTATGAGGAAATAAAACAAATCAAATTTACTGGATTCCCATAACATTCCTGATATAATTTCTTGTACCGGTCATCTTAGTATGATATACTGAATTCACCGCATCAGTTTGTGGAGGGCTGTCCCTTACACTCTGTATTATGCTTACCTGCTCGCCAACTGCTTATAATGAGCGTAGACCTGCTCGGACAGCTTGTACACGAACTGGTCGAAGCATAGGTTGACTTCAGCTTCCACTTCATCGTACAGGAACTGTTTGCGAAATACTGTGAGCGCGTACTGAGCTGAATCATTGTATAGATCGAGCGGGTAGAGGACGTATCTGTTGAAGGAGAATGAAACTTGTTAGTGTGTAGTTACGAGTGCTTTTTTGGTAGCATTGTTTCTGTAAAATATGGGAGTCTTTACATAGTTTGCAGAAGCACGCTAAACCGTAGGTACCGGCCGTCAATTTGATTGATCTTTGACAGCCGTTACAGGTTGTCAGTGGCCCGAAAGTCAGACAACCAGTCTTACCAAGGGGTATCGTATTACTCAGTACTAACTGGGTAGTTGAGGTCAGATAGGCAGTCGCTCCATGTAAAATACTGGTACTCAGCTGGAGCCGGTTAGACTGGAAGCCGACCCCAACATAGATGGGAAAAGCTAGGCAGATGATGGGGTAGTTTGACATGGGAGAAGGACAGAAATATGATGATGATGATGAATAGCACTTACTCCATCATAGCCGGCTCCTTGGTCTTCAGTATATGGTCGGTCAGTATCCACGGCATGGACATCTCGATGGGGAACTGAATGCGTTTCTCCATTGTTATCAGATCATTGCATTCCTCGTTATGTTGATGGCGGACCATGCATTTCTGTAACAAAATATAATATTTTAGGGAAAAAAATAAAATCAGTGGAGGAAGGCTAAAATAGAGCGTTTCTCTACGCTGTTGTTGTGACTATAGTTTATTTCAGACATTATATATGTGAGAGCAGTGGTGGCCCAGTGGCGGAGACCCCGACTTACGAGCAGTAAGTCATGGGTTCAAACCCAGCCAGGCGCATTATTTTGTGTAAGTTATTTCATCACCACTGCTCTCAAAAACGGTGAAGGAAAACATCGTGAGGAAACCGGCATGTCCTAGAACCAAAAATTCGAAGACATGTTACATCTACCAACCCGCACTGGGCCCGCGTGGTGGATTATAGCCCATTCCCTCTCATTGAGAGGAGGTATGCGTCCCAGCAGTGGGAACATTAATAGGCTGATTATGCTGTGCTTATGCTTATTATATGTGTCGGATCCGTTCATTGGTACAGACATAAAATGAATAGCAAGTACGCCAGTGGTGACCGACAATCTACAAAAAAATCCTTCATTTTAAAAATGAGCTTTTGATTTACTTTAATTCAAAAATTTTAAAAATAAATCATTATGATGACACTTTTATTTAATACAATTTTGCTGCAAAAAAAAAACTTTTTTATAAAATTACCTTTTTTTTTCCATGAAATTTTATATTTTGGGGAAGTGTACTATATTTTTTATTGCTTATTTTGGAATATACTATATTTCACCGAAGAAACGTTGGCAACCCTACTTGTGGATGTTATTTTGATATACGTTTTACTGTTTATTTCTTTGTATTTTTTTTTGTTTGTTTCTAATTTAATATTTTGGTGTTACTCACGTTTACTTTGCGACCCATAGTCATCTCGAGATAGAACTCTCTGTACCATAGCTGGGAGAGGTCGCAGCATTTTTGAAGAGAATCTGTCGAAAAGAGAAAAATAATTAAAACTGTGTCAGACGCAGGCGCAGGCGTCGTTTTCGCTAGTCATCTACCACCTGGTGCTTGGCAGTATTACTTACGTGGCAATATTACCGACATGGCAATATTACCGACATGACAATATTACCGACATGTCAATATTACCGACATTACAATATTACCGACATGGCTATATTACCGACATGGCAATATTACCGACATGACAATATTACCGACATGGCAATATTACACACTTAGCAATATTACCCACCTCGCTGTTATATATTAACCCCCACCAATTAATACATACTTAGCCATAATATTGTCAACTTTGCTATACTTTATCCCCGAAGGTATTCTTCAAGCATAATTCTCACCTGACAAGTTGAGCAGGTACATCCAGTAGAAGCTCTGCCGGTGGAACATCGATCTGCGTCAGCGTGCCGGCGTCAAGGTCCTCGCGCAGAGTGCGTCTGCCGCCAGATTTGTGAAGATCCCAAGAGTGAATACCCGGGAGTAGCGATAGTGACAGGTATTACTACCCTGGCTGACTACATTACACACATGGCCATATTACACTCCTCGTAATTACCGTCTGGCAAACTAGGGCACAGGCCATATTAGGCACATGGTAATATTAGACATAGGCAAAATTACCCACATGGCTATACTACCCATATGGCAGTATTATTCACATGGCAATATTACCAACATGGCAATATTACCCACATGGCAATGTAAACAACATGGCTATATCACCCACATGGCAATATTACCCACATGGCAATATCACCAACATGGCAATATTACCACATGGTAATATTACCCACATGGCAATATAAACAACATGGCTATACTACTCTCATGGCAATATTGCCCACATGGCATTATTACGCACATGGCAATATTACCGACATGGCAATATTACCAACATGGCAATATTACGCACATGGCATTATTACCCACATAGCAATATTACCCACATGCCAATATTACCCACATGGCAATATTACCCACATTACAATATTACCCACATGGCAATATTACCCACGTAACCTTACAATACCCTGTCATTATACTCACCCAACCAACCCGCACTGGACCCGCAGCATGAATCGCGGCCTGCTGCCTGACGCCTGAACCCCATCAGAAATAACGTAATACTTTGATTTACTCACTCTCACCTGACAAGTTGAGCAGGTACATCCAATAGAAGCTCTGCCGGTGGAACGTCTCGATCTGCGTCAGCGTGCCGGCGTCCAGGTCCTTGCGCAGAGTGCGTCTGCCGCCAGACTTGTCGGAGATCAGCGCTTCTAGCTGTGTGCGGACCATGTAGAGCTGGGTTGAAGATGGGCCTGTGGGGTAAGTAAACATATTTAATTTTATTGGGTGGGTAACCAGCAGACGGACCTCTGGTATGATAAAATCATTTGTCAGCAACAGTGGCCAAGGGTCAATTTTTGAAAGAGTTAAACCGGAGTACATATCTTTAATGTGATTATATTATTTGTCTATAGAATACTGACTGGAGGAGCTCGTGGCTAAATAATAACAGCCGCTCGTGTCGATCTTTAGGTTAAGCCGTGCTTGCCTAGGTTGGTCTGTGAATGGGTGATCGCCCATTACATACCAAGTTTCGTCCGTGCCTCGGAAAGCACGTTAAGCCGTTGGTCCCGGCTGTCATTTGTAGATCTTTGACAGTCGTTAGGCAGTCAGTGACCCAAAAAGTCTGACAACCAGTCTTACCAAGGGGTATCGTATTACCCAGTACTAACTGGGTTGTGGAGGTCAGATAGGCAGTCGCTCCATGTAAAATACTGGTATTCAGCTGCATCCGGTTAGACTGGAAGCCGACCCCAATATAGTTGGGAAAAGGCTAGGCAGATGATGAGAATACTGACTGTGCCATTTTTCAAAGGGAAGCCGGTAGGAATCGAGTTGTATGGAACCTTCGCCACTGGTAGGCAGCGCTAAAGATATGTTGTAGGATGCAAGTTTCGTATACAGAGAAGGGACACCGACGCTAAAACGGTTACCACGTATTCAGTACATAATTTTGAACCCCATGGAGTTTTTCGTCGATTATTAAAAGAATAGCAGAACAGCTGTCATTTGTAGATCTTTGACAGTCGTTACAGTGATCCGAAAGTCTGACAACCAGTCTTACCAAGGGGTACGGTATTACCCAGTACTAACTGGGTTGTGGAGGTCAGATAGGCAGTCGCTGCATGTAAAAATACTGGTATTCAGCTGCATCCGGTAAGACTGGAAGCCGACCCCAACATAGTTGGGAAAAGGCTAGGCAGATGATATTAAAAGAACAGCAGTTTCTATTCCCTACTGCTATACCTACACGGTCAAAATGTATGGAAGAGCTATTTGTTTTTGATAACCGACGAAAAATTTCTTTGTGGAGGGGTTCTGAATGATGTACAGTCACGAGCACCAATATGTATACACTTTCATAAATTTAAAAGCAATTTTCGCGAGAAATAACGATTGTGACTTGGAGATAGGATCTTTTTTGTTATGGAAAGAAAAATTCGAGTGCGAGCAGGGTTTGTACCTGCGACCTTCCGATTCTGTACACCGGATGTCTTAACCAATTAGACCATCGCACCCTACTCACAGTTCTCGAAATTTACGTTCCATTAATAACGTCTTACGGTGACGTTAGCGCCATCTATTTAAGAAAGTATCGAACTAACTTAAACCAACACGTTGACATTACAGCCAAGAATAAGAATAAGAAGAATAAGAATAAGAAACTTTTATTTGTAAACATAGGTAGTTACACGGTGTGGCCAAATCAATGTTGTATAGAAGTCGCCATACCAAACTAATTTTTTTTAATTGTACAGAATCGGAAGGTCGCAGGTTCAAACCCTGCTCGCACTCGAATTTTTCTTTTCATATCAAAAACAGCTGTAGCTCCCTACGCAGGGTTTACGTATAAAAAAAAATATTTTAAAAAAAACATGAAATTTTAATCAGAACAGTAGGAGAAAAACACTTTTAAAAGTTGTTAAGTGTTTACATATTGGTGCTCGTGACTGTACTGAATACGTGGTAACCGTTTTAGAGTTGGCGTCTCTTCCAGGGTGGAAGAGACCTGTGATAACACCAGATAGCAACGCTTCTTGGCAGTATCGATAGGTATGGTAATAGTCATCTCATCACATCCCTGGAAAAATCTCTCTAGCATCCGGCGGTACATCAAGTTTTACCACTAAAGCTTTACAGATTTGAATATACAGGGTCTAACTAGACCCATAACGAAACCGTCAACCAAGCATTATGTACATCAACCTTGCCTTGCCTTTACATTATGGAAGTAGCTGTATTTGTAAAAACCAATCCAAATCGTTTCACACGTCTCGCAGACATAGCTCCTCGAAATAGGCGCGATGATAGCAGATTATGTATGCCAACCGCAAATACAGCACTCATGCGCAAAAGTGTTTTCTGCATGGCTCCATTCATTTACAATAAGCTACCTAAATCTTGGAAGGCATTAAATCTACCTTCATTCAAAAAAAAGCTACGCTCTTTTCTAGTGGGTAAAGCCTATTACAATATTTCAGAGTTTTTTGCAGAAAAAGAAAATGCATTTGTTTAACTATTAAACACGGCTACCACTAAATGTTAATTGTTATTATGTAATAATTATTTTTGTTGATGGTCTTGTACCTTTCGCATGCCTAATGGTAAAATGTGGCTGAACTTTGCTAATTGTTTTTTACACCATGTACTGTACCCATATTTGCGAAATAAATTATCTTATCTTATCTTATCAAATTAAGTAACTTTACTCAAAAAACATTGCTGGGAAACGACTTTTTTTTTTTTGGGGTGAAATATCACGTTTTACGATAGGACTCGATGGAACGCACTCAAAGCGTTGTGCTGATGGATGGATTGAATAGTACGAGGGTCGTGGAGGTGTTTAAAGTAAAAATCTTGCATTAAAAACATGTATTAAAAAAAAAACTTGTGAAAAATTTGGAACTTTGACCCCCAATATAGTGCGTAACTAGAAGGTTCCCAGGTATGGTCTAGAACATAAGAAATATCGCAAAGACGGGGAGAACAAGTGCCTTTCGGCTTTGTTAAGGGTCTATTTACACCTTTTATGTATTAACATCACGCCTGTAAAACCTGAAGAGTCCCGCACAGGTGTGACTACAGAATTTCACGGGGCACAGTTGGTAAGAAATATAATAGTTTACTTGACAATCACTTACCAACATTCCTTCTAGGCACTTTAATGGTGAAGCTGGCCTCGCCATCTTTCTTCCCTCGCAACGCCGGGTCCTGCTGAGGCTCGCAGCCGCGCGCCCAGTCCCCGCAGGTTTCACGGACTGATACTATTATACTGTGGGGGGCCGAAGATGGTAAAGTAAAAAAAACTTCATGATTCTTATGGCTTGGCTATTGTTGGCACTAAGGGACATTGGCAATGCCACACGTCTACATTGTTTGCTCGTTTTAAAATTAAAAAATAATTAAAATTGGAACTTTTGCCAAGATATTGTTAAGATATGGGGGAGGCCTTTGCCCAGCAGTGGCAAATAAACAGCTAACAAAAAAAAGTTTTAGTGCCATTAATTTTCCATTGCAATAATGAGTACCTCTTAGCAATTTTGCCTTTTTTCACCTAACAGTATCAACTCTTACTAAGCAATATTATATAACCATAGCATAATCAGCCTACACTGTTCCGTCTGATTATTATTATTATTATTTATTTATTGACACACCAACGACTTATTCACTAAATCATTACATTAAATATTTTCTAATTCAACAGCTTTGCGGTGAATTCGTCACTTATAGGTGTGCACAGCACTTGTATAATAAAATAAGAAATAAAAATTGAAATGAAAATATATGAAAATAACAAAATTAAAATTATAAAGTTTACATTGGATTTAAAACGTAAAGTAGTTTTTAAATTAAAAATTAAAATACAGTACAATTCCAAAATTTAAAAAAACAGCATTTAAATTAGAATAGAATAACAATTATTAATTAAAACTTTAAAAATAACAAATAAATTAGAGCGTAATTATTATTACTGTACTGTATGTCTGATGGTACACTGGCTACCTCTCTTTGGATAGGAGGGGCTGTAATCCACCACGCAGTCAGAGTGCGATTTAGTGGGATAGATGTCCCTGGATTGGATGTCCCACACTGCGATAAAAGCCACTTGGCGATATAAACCACTTCTTCGCGATATTAGCCGCTTCTTGGAGATATTAGTCACTTGGCGATATTAACCACTTGGCGATATAAGCCACTTGGCGATATAAGCCACTTGGCGATATAAGCGACTTGGCGATATTAGCCACTTGGCGATTTTAGCCACTTGGCGATATAAGCCACTTGGCAATATAAGCAACTTGGCAATATTAGCCACTTGGCAATATAAGCAACTTGGCAATATTAGCCACTTGGCGATATTAGCCATTTGACTATATTAGCCACTTGACTATATTAGCCACTTGACTATATTAGCCATTTGACTATATTAGCCACTTGGCGATATTACCCACTTGACGATATTGGCCACTTGGCGATATTAACCACTTGGCAATATTAGCCATTTGGCGATATTAACCACATGGCGATATTAGCCACTTGGCAATATTACACATACCTGCGTATAAGGTCCTTCTTGTTCTTGATAGCCTTGCGTAACGGCTCTCTCAGCAGCAACTGCACAAAGTCCTGCAGTTCAGCGTAGATGGAGCGCCTTGCAGCGTCCGCGAACACTGTCTCCATACGCGCCATGAGGACTTGCAGCCCTTTGATCATAGCTATCACTTCGATCATAGCGAACTTCTCTTCTGAGGTGTAGTTATAGCGGGTGGCCTGGAACCAAATTATTGATGATTAGTTTTGCTGCGTACAGGGAATGCAATTTTACATTGAAATAAAATAATAGTAACTGTTTTTTTTTTTTAATGTTTTCCGGTGAAAAAATCCGGTGGAATATGATTCAAAATAAGGAGCTGAATGCACCCTGTCAGTTTGTGGAAGGCTGTCCCTTACACCCTGTATGGGTAATATTTCCACATGCCATGTTGGTAAGATTGCCTGCTGAGTCTAATATGGCCACATTATGGTAATATCGCCAGTTGTGTTCAATATACACCTTGGAAAAATTACTGGTGACTAATATCTCCACCTGGTTATTATTTTAGCATTTGTTGTCAAAATAGACATCTGTACCTACGCTACGAAGGTGATAGGGCGATACGCCTTATTTTTTCGGACGGGAAATCATCAAATGACCCCCCCCCCTCTTCCGCTCTGGGCGGAGTGGAAGGGAGTGTCAGACTTGTACTAACTAAAACTCAACCATTTTCCTTCTTTGCCCTTTGTGTTCCAGGGCCGCGGTATCTCTTTCGAACAGTCCCGCAGCCCTGGCAGGCATCGGCCCATGCGGACCCCTTCCTTGTTGCTGCCTACTCTTTGAGGCGCGCGTGGAACACTCTCACGCCGTCGCCACGGCCTGTCGTCATGCGACGGCCGCACGGCGAGCTAGCCCATAACTCGCCGTCCCCAGGCCCGCCCGCAGGTGGCCGGGAGCCACCACGTGACCCCCGCGGCGGCTGCGACGTGAGGCTCTTTCCCTCTCAAGCCTCAAGTGGAGTTGAGCAGGACATCTGACTAGACCCGGAGATGGCCAAAGGAGAAGTTTTGACTGAAGAATGTTAGGCCAAAGAAACTAAGGCCGTCTAAAAGTGCTGGTTGGTGTGCTGGTGAGAGACGCACAGATAGAGAATCGAGAAGTATGCCAGAAATAAAGAGGGATCGAAAGGGTGTAAATAGACCCTTAACGAAGCCAAAAGGCACTCGTTCTCCCCGTCATTGCGATCATTTTTTTTGTTCTAGATCATACCTGGGAACCTTCTAGTTACGGAGATATTGGGGGTCAAAGTTCTAACTTTTTCATGTACAATACATGTTTTTAATGTATGATGTTTCCTTCACCTCCACGACCCCCGTACTATTCAATCCATCCATCAGCACAATGCTTTGAGTGCGTTCCATCGAGTCCAACCGTAAAACGTGAATTTTCACCCCAAAAAAAAAAAAGTCGTTTCCCAGCAATCATTTTTGCGTAAAGTTACTTAGTTTGATGTACAGAATGCTTGGTTGACGGGTAAGGGAAGGGTCTGTTTACACCCTGAATACCCAGCAGTGTGTGATTCTGGGGTGAAATGATGATCTGCCTACATCACTAAGCTTACCCGCTCATATTCCTCAGCGTCGGGCGGGCAGCGCGGGTTGCTGGCGTGATCGGTCGGGTGCAGCAGCTTCCAGGAGCACAGCTCGGTCAGCACGGAGCACCAAGATGAGACAAGCTGGAGGCCGCGTAGGCAGAGTTCTGTCACGGCCTTGTTCTCTGTGTCGGAGCCCGCTTCTTTGAAGGTCGTTGTTACCTGAGAGAGAAAATCGTAACTTTAGGGGAGATTATCTACAGGGTGTTTTTTTAAACGTGGGCAATACTTTAGGGGCGTGTAGTACTCATGAAAATAAGCAACTTTTAGTATGGGACCGACCATGAAATCGCGAAAAAAATATCAGCTGATCCATACATTATTGATAGCGTAACTCGAAAAAATGTAGGAAACAGCAGATTTTTTAAATCATATTTCATAGTTCGCCTCATAGTAAGAGTTGCTCATATTTATGAGTACTTTAGTCCCTTAAAGTATTGCCCACGTTTAAGAAATCACCCTGTATAATAGATGTAAAAGTACCCTTAACGAAGCCGAAAGGCCCTCTCTCTCTCAATCTTCCACCAACATTAGGATA
This sequence comes from Noctua janthina, assembly GCA_963576755.1. NCBI lineage: Eukaryota > Metazoa > Arthropoda > Insecta > Lepidoptera > Noctuidae > Noctua > Noctua janthina. The sequence goes on from OY755077.1 coordinate 7,051,118, forward strand.
AGCCCTACTAACCATAATAGAAAGTCTACATGAAACTCACATTTACAAAAAATGAAATATGATAATTGAAGTAATTAGATATTCAAAAGAAAAGAGATAGAATTAGCTTAAGTAACTTACCTCGTTGCTATACCTAGCAAGTTCAGATATATAGTTCTGATGCTCTTCTCTGATCTGAGGCAGGTGGACCATCAGGTCGGCCTGAGGAGAAGGTGGGTTTGTGCTCGATGACAGTGGCCACCTGAGGGGTACAACATTTTGTTAATTTTTCAACTGTATGCGTGCTGTGAAGTGGTTGCCGCCAATGGGTCTGATACTTTTACTGTTAGCCTGCGTCATCCCACTGTTGGGCAAATGCCTCTCCCCGTGACTTCCAGTTGCTATGGTCCAGGGTTAAAGTCAAGAGTCAAAGTCAAAAGCATTTATTTTAATTAGACCATCACAGGTATTTTTGAATGTCAAAAAAACAAAAAGAAGCGAAGCTACAGTCACAGTCACAAGACATAATAACTTGAGAAAGTACTGTATTTGAACATTCCAAAGCGTAGATCTCAATGGAGAAGAATGGGCAAGAAACTCCATGGACACTTTTAAATCAAAATATTTTAACAAAATCTTGGGTACATCATTCATGTTGATATTATACATATATGTGAGAACGATGTAGAAAGACTTGCACATTAAGAACGTCCAGAGTAAAAGATTAAATCAACAATGAAAAAAAAATAAAGTAATTAAAATAAACCGTGGCAGCTAAGAGGTGACCAGTCCCAACTGATAGCGCCCGTTCACGAACATGACGCATGGATCAGCGCCATTCAACTCAACCATATTGAAGGGAACTAAATGACCCGTCACCCATCAGCGAGACATTTGAGTGCGCATGACATTCTCTCAGCCACCAAGGCACATTCCAGTCAATGAAAGATAACAAAATTTAAGATGTAGCCTTACAGTACATAGCACTCACACATGTAATATGCAGTTATAGCTAATGTGTGTCACTGCCCTAAATATGCCTGCCTCATTATATTTTTCCGGATGGGAAATCATCAAATAACACCCCCCACTCTGGGCGGAGTGGAAGGGAGTGTCAGACTTGTACTGACTAAAACCCATCCATGTTCCTTCTTTGCCCTTTAACACTCCATATATACCATAGATACCGTGGCCCTGGAACACTCCAAGGCCACGGTATCTCTTTCAAACAGTCCCACAGCCCTGGCAGGCATCGGCCCATGCGGACCCCTACTCGGTTGCTGCCTACTCTTTGAGGTGCGCGTGGAACTCGAACGCGCCGTCGACACGGCCTGTCGTCATAAGACGGCCGGACGGCGAGCTAGCCCAAAACTCGCCGTCCACAGGCCCGAAATATGCCTGCCTGATAAACATTCAAAAGTGCAAACTCAAGATCTGCCAACTTGCTATGGAGTGCAGTATCCTAGGCGTCAAACTAACCGACCTTGTACTCAACACCACACTGCGCTCCAAAACACAAATTACTGACGTTGCTCAAAAAGCCGCTAAGCTGAAGTGGGACTGGACTGGCCACGTCTGCCGCATGTTCAATGAGCCAATGGGGCTATGAGGTAAAGAAACTTACTTGCTGGTATCATAATGTTTTGATCTCTTGATGTAGTTAAACGGCGCGATCTGCATGTCACCGAATAACGGAACCACTTCCAAATTCTGTAACAAAACATCAATGAATTGATACAACTTTTTGTATGACTGATAATGTACTAGTATAGCAAAATTTACTGATCATAATAATACGTTGCTAACCTAATCTATACAGGGTGTAAACAGACCCTTCACGAAGCCGTCAACCAAGCATTCTGTACATCAAACTAAGTAACTCTACGCAAAACTTATTTCTGGGAAATGACTTTTTTTCTTGGGGTGAAAATAACGTTTTACGGTGAGACTCAATGTAACGCACTCAAAACATTGTGCTTATTGATGCATTCAAGAGTACACGGGTTGCTAAAAAGTTGGTTAAAATTTGTGTTTAAAAAAAAAAATGTGAAAAATTTGGAACTTTGACCCCCAATATCCAGTATCTAGCATATATCTCCCAGTACGGTAGCAATTCTTTTTTGCCTCGCCCAATCAAAGCATTTAACCAAGTCGTAATGAACGAACACCCATCAATCGATTTGTTTGCAAGCGGCTTAGCGACAATTAGTACTGCCTTGTCTAAAAGCTGTGCTGTTAATGACGAATGTTAATAGTGGTTACGCCTGCGTGCCTGATTGTGTAGGTATTTAACTTAATTTTAAGTTTCTATTCTTTGTTGCTTAGTTATTGATATTTTGCTTAATTATTACTCTGTGCAACAATAGTTTATAGCTAACTGTGGAGGCTTGTAAATGGCTTGTCGTTGTTTGTTTCGCTATTAATTTTTGTATTGCTAGCTGTAAGCCACCCAAACACAATAAAATAAATTAAATAAAATATCTCTGTAACAAGAAGGTTCCCAAGTATGGTCTAGATTTCTAGAACAAAAAAATGATCGCAATGATGGGACGAACAAGTGGCTTGCGGCTTCGTTAAGGGTTTTTATACCCATATTATTGGTCAACAGACGAATTGAAAACAATTTATTTTGTGGATATTGGATTGGATACTCATTGACTATTCACCAATCAGTATCCAAAGAAGGGCAGCTAATAATATAACAGATGGGTGGATGGTTTTTTGTCACGGTATCTAGAAAGACATGCATAATCAGTCTATAATGTTCCCACTGCTGGGAGACACGGCCTCCTCTCTATGAGTGGGAATAGGCTGTACTCCACCACGTAGGCCCAGTGCGGGTTGGTAGATGTCACATGTCTTCGAATTTATGGTTTTGGACATGCTATTTTCCTCTCGATGTTATCCTTCACCGTTTTAATATAATATAAATTCGTTTATTCAGGTAATTAACACCCATTTATCACAATACAATCCAAAACATTACAATTTAGTTAAAAAAATAAAATAAAATAAATTACAATACAAATAGAATTGATTCAAATACAAATAAAATTCAACTCAACTTAATTAAAATTCAATCAAAATTAAAATGCAATAAATAATTAAATTAAACTTATGCATTTATAATACAGTCATAAATAATAATAATAAAAAATAACAATAATTACAACTTTATAATTACAAGTTTTGAGAGCACTGATGATGAAATTAATTACACAAACTAATGCGCCTGCCGTAATTCGAACCTACGACTTACTGTGCGTAAGTCGGGGCCGCCACCACTGGGCCACCGCTGCTAGAAAGCCAAATCTTTAGTTAAATTTGAACTTATCTTACCTTGAAAATCCTGTCAATTCTGTCAAGACGAATTTTTTTCTTCTGATCAAGACGGTTGATGTTGCAGACTTCAGAATCCATGAGGAATAGACCAAAACCCATTACCTACAACAATAAGATAAATATTATCATTAGCTTTTCTGTATACAACATTATTTTTAGTATATGCGAAACCTGAATTTAGTTTGTTCAGAATAAGTAACTGAATCGATTCTCCCATGTTATATTTTATCAAAAAAATATTTTAAAAAAGCTACAAGCTGGTTACCGAGCGACATTAAGTACCTATTGCAATCATTTAGGTTCCTACTGTCAAATTATTATTATCATTGAGCTCAAGACGACGCTGTAGGCGCGCGCGCGCTGCGTGGTGACCACGTTTTTGCGCGGACAAGCAGGTAACAGAACAAGCCTATAACTTTGTGATTTTTCATGATACGGTTTTGAAATTTTGTACATAGATTCTTTACATAAAAATACTAGACACGTGTTTCAGGTTTCGCATATACTAAAACTAATGTTGTATATGTTCGTACTTTAGAAAAAACATATTTTTATTATTATAATATGCAGGGTGAATTTTACAAGTGGGCGTGGATGGCCAAAACCGAAACTATGAGGAATAGCGAAAAGTACTCAAAGGACTCTCAGGCCCGATTTTGATGAAAACAAAAACTGCATCATTGGACTTTCGGAAAATCAATTTCCTTAGCCAGGAATCGAACCTGAATTTCGAAAAGAAAAAGCGTCGCTATTAAGGATCAAATTCTGGAAAGTAATGACATATTTCCTAGATAGAACTCGACTAGGTAGACTCTACCTGTAAACGTCAATAATTAATGGTATGGGCATGTGATGCGGTGGAATGAGGAAAATGTCGTGAGGAAAGTTTTGAGTATGAATGTGGATGGGTATATGAGTAGAGGAAGACCAAAGAAAAGATGGATGGACTGTGTATAGGATGATATGGCTAGAAAGGAGGTGTCTGATGAGATGACGAGTAATAGAGAAGTATGGAAGAAGAAGACATGCTGCGGTGACCACAAATGAATTGGGATAAGGGTAAGAGAATGATGAATTAACCTATAATGTTGTTACTTCAAGACTTCTTACTTGTGAGGTCTCAGTAACTAATAACGCACCACAAAATATTTTCAAATTGTAATAGAATAGAATTCTCGAATATCCATGACTCAAAAACTGTTAGTTAAACTTACGACTATGTTAGTAAACACTGAACAATACAACACAAGAAATAACGGTGGATGACTGCTGCGACAACCCATGAGTGATAGCACAGCAGCGACCCACATAGACACAGTCCAGGCGACTGGCAATCATGTTTAAGATACTGTTGGCGCTGCCCCACACCCTGCGCACCAGGGAAGCGCATCTTTTACGCATTGTTGCGTAAAAACAATCCATATGCGCATCCGCGAACATCCCCGATGCACTACAGAAGCGAGGCAGCCCCACCAGCATCCTAAACGCATTATCATATTGAACGCGGATAGCACTGTAAGATTTTTGAGCACATCTAGCCCACAGGCAAGCAAATGATGCAGGCATGCAGGTAATGATAAGAGTACACAAGAATGAATGAGTGCTTACCTTGACAAGCATGTGTTTCTCAGATGGTGTGAGGTACATCTTAGTTTCAAACATGTGCACGCATATGTTGACTACATCGGCTAACAATTCTTCGTAACCTATAAAAGAAATATATTTTAACCTTTTGAACGCTAGAGCATAAACGTACGCGTGTATCCTCCACGCCAAGACACAATTTCACCTAGCATTTTGTCACATATTTGTGTCGTTTGGCGTACAGGGCACGCGCTTACGTTTATGCTGGTCAAAAGGTTACCTAGCCTCGCCTCAGCTTGACACGGGTCTTAGGACTGGACGTAATTTTTTTTTCTATAAGCGAGTTATTTAATTCCTTTATTTCCATACAATTTTTTTTTTTTTTTTAATTCCTTACAAAAAACAATATAAAAAAACATTTAAAAATATAAAAAATGTAGTCCACCGGTATCGGGAACAGGGTCCAAACTACCGGCGGTCAGGGCTCCAGAGAGAGGAACCTCCCTAACAATACGAGCCTTGTCCAGGAGTACCGCTTTCTGAATCAAGCCCTTGATCCAGCTGCCTAACGAGAGCCTCCTCAGGTATTGGTGGAGGCTCTTGGCAATTAAGCCATGGGCTGATACAACTATCGGCACAATGATCGCTGAGTCCACATCCCACATGTCGACAACCTCGTGATCCAAGTCAAGATACTTAAGCAAGTTTATTATTAATGTATTATATTTCTACACTAGCTTTTGCCCGGGACTTTCGTTCGCGAGAAATTAGTACCTATAAAAAATATTACTTCGCTTTTTTAATCGGATTTTATTACCAATTTCAAGGGTTTTAGTTTTTTGCACTGAACCCTAATTCTTTTTGCTAAATAAAAGTAGCCTAAGTTACACCTTTTAACTTCAGCTATCTGCCAGTAAAATTCACGTCTAAATCGGTTCAGCCGTTTCGGAGATTAGCCGGAACAACATACAGACAGACAAAAATTTTAAAAAATGTTTTTGAAATATCTCTCAGGCCTGCTGGTTTCCTCACGACGTTTTCCTTCACCGAAGCAAGTAATAATTATACAATACGCACATGAATCAGAAAAATCAGAGATGCGTGCCTTGAGTTCGAACTCGAGACCTACGACTTGACAGTCCGACCACTAGGCTATCACTGCATAAAGGGTGTAAATAGACCCTTAACATAGCCGAAAGGCACTTGTTCTCCCCGTCTTTGCAATATTTTTTTTGTTCTAGACCATACCTGGGAACCTTCTAGTTACGGAGATATTGGGGGTCAAAGTAACAACTTTTTCACAAGTTTTAATACTTGTTTTTAATGTAAATTTTTGACTTTACACACCTCCACAACCCCCGTACTATTCAATCCATCTTTCAGTACAGTGCTTTGAGTGCGTTACATTGAGTCCTACCTTAAAACGTGATTTTGCACCCCAAAAAAAAAGTCGTTTCCCAGCAATAATTTTTGCGTAAAGTTACTTAGTTTGATGTACAGAATGCTTGGTTGACGGCTATGTGAAGGGTCTGTTTACACCCTTTACAGGGTGACTGGTAATTAGTGACCGATACTTAAACACGTGATTGTACTCATGATAGCAAACAACTTTCCCAAACAAAAATTTCAAAGGGTCTGTTTACACCCTGTATATCGATATTATACCCAATCTTACCGTTAATCTTCTCCAGCGCATCCTTCACAGTGTCTCTGATTTTATTCTGTGTTGCCAGAAACATGGACAGATTCTGTGACTCCTGCAGGCTCTGGCTGTCTGACATCACCTTCAGGAATTGTGCGGCCCTGTAACAAAAAATAAAGATAAATTTAAGGGGTCGTCCTTTGACAACGTGAAGTTCAAAAAGGGGGAGAGGGCTGAAAATAATTAACGATTAATCACGTCATACACGACACGGGGGGATAGAATAACAATCACATATATTTTTTCATGCGAAAAAATAAAAGGATGTGTGTGACGTATAAAATATTTTTTATCAATATCGGAATTAATTTAATTGTGTGACAACGAAAAACGCGAGCAAGGGAATGCTTTAAACAAACAAAACTTTTTTTTGTAACCAAATAACGTTCTTATAATCTTTAAATAATATAATATACACGTGAGCCACTCTCGGCAATATTAGCCACTCTCGGCAATATTAGCCACTCTCGACAATATTAGCCACTCTTGGCAATATTAGCCACTCTTGGCAATATTAGCCACTCTTAGCAATATTAGCCACTCTCGGTAATATTAGCCACTCTCGGCAATATTAGCCACTCTTGGCAATATTAGGCACTCTTGGCAATATCAGCCACTCTTGGCAACCACATTAAATCCACTTGGTAATACTAGCCCTGCCTGCATGGCAGTATTATACTCCTGTCGAACAATACCAAACAAAGAACATAGACAATAGACACTGACCTCCTATAAGTGGAGTAGTCATTCTTGACGGAGCTCTTCATGTTCTTCAGCTCGTCTAGCACGGCGAACATGTTGACGAACTTGCCGAGCGTGAGCAGGTAGGCCTCCGACACGAAGTCACGCCGCTTCTCCGCGTGGCACAGGCGGCGGACCTCGCCGCAGAAGCGCTCGATCGCTTTACGCTGTGGAAAAATAATTTTAAATTCGCATTCTTTCTTTATCGTGTGGTTAGTGTCTAACCTAGTGTCAGAGTTTTTATGCCGTCGAGAATTATCTCTCAGGCATGCTGGTTTCCTCACGATGTTTTTTCTACGCCGCAGCAAGTGATAATTATAGGGTTATTTCGATGAAACGATTTACGGGCACTTTTTTATCGTTCAGTTTGCCAAATAGTTTGAAGTTAATTGCCCGTTCGAAAACGTAGCTCTCTGTAGAGAAGAATGGGGAAGAAACTCAATGTAAGATGTAAAAGAGTAACCATGGAGTTTCTTGCCAGTTCTTCTCGATAGGAAAAGACCAAAACAAACCGTGCCTATCTATACATATAATAAAATTGTAACAGGCCGATGTCTGTATCTGAGTCAGAGGTTGCGTGGATCCGCTGGATGCGAGTCGCACGGGACCGGTCAATGTGGCGACACTTGGGGGAGGCGTATGTCCAGCAGTGGACGTCTTTCGGCTGAAATGATGATGATGATGATGTCTGTATATTGAAGATATTGAAAAAAAAATATATGGGTCTTTTTTTGACTTTTTTTTTTAAATTTATTCTGTATCGGTATTTAATTTATTTTTGATTTTTTTTAATTTAATGTGATAATGTTTCTTATTTAATGTAATGTAATTCTAATATTTAGGTTTTAGCTATAATTAATGTGTTTGTATGTGTGTCTATTTTTTGGTTTTTATTTGGGTCTTGGACCTTAAATAAATGGATATTATTTTTGTTTTTTTAATTTTTTTATTAGAGCAACAGAAGCCAAAACAACAGTTATTAGAATTTTTGTCTGTCTGTCTTTCTGTCTGTATGTTTGTAAGCGCATCAAGCAAAAACTACTGCAAGGATTTGAACGCAGTTTTCACCTCTCTACTGCTAGATGCTTAACTTAAAATATAGGCTACATTAGATATAGTTTTGGACCCGATAGGTGGCGCTGTGCGAAGCAAGGACGGGGCACCAGTGTGAAATAAAATATTTTTATTTAATTTAAGATTGAAGAATGATTGATTTGAATAAGTCTTTGTCTGTCTGTTTGTTCCGGCTAATCTCTGAAACGGCTGAACCGATTTTGACGGGACTTTGACTAGCAGATAGCTGAGGTTATAAGGAGTAACATAGGCAACATACTTTCAATTTAGAAAAGGGACTAGGGTTGCTTGCAAAAAAATTTAAAACCCTTGAAATTGTTACCAAAATCCTATTCAAAACAGGAAGTTATATTTTTTTATTTTAATTTCATGTGAACGAAGGTCGCGGGCAACAGCTAATTCCGTCATATAACTGGAAAGCAAACGCCGGAGCTCTCGAAAAATGGATGGAGTGGAGGGAAAGCCTTTGTCTAGAAATGGGATAGGGAAAAACAGTTTACCTGAAAATACATAAACTGCAGCAGCTTATCGACTTCCGGCGCCAACACCTGGACGGTCCTCTCATAGATATGCACCCTGTCTGGTTGCTCGTTGGAGCGCGGCTGAGGAATGGCGCGGCTGCAGCATCGCCAGGTGTACAGCATTACCGCGTGCGCGTTGCCTTCTTCTAGGAGTTCGTTCTGGAAAGAGAGTGGAAAATGAGTAATGATGAAGGTAGGCAGCTGTAGCGAAGGGTAAATTTTTGTAAGAGGTAAGCCGGAGTACTTACACTAATATCTTTAATGTGATTATATTATTTGTCTATAAAATACTGACTGCGCCAGTTTTCAAAGGGAAGCCGGTAGGAATCGAGTTGTATGGAACCTTCGCCACTGGTAGGCAGCTGACTTTTCTGAATCACATAGTATGATCTAAGACATACCAAGGTGTAAACGGACCCTTCACGAAACCATTAACCAAGCATTCTGTACATTAAACTAAGTAACTCTAGGCAAAATTGTTGATGGGAAACAACTTGTTTTTTGGGGTGAAAAATCACGTTTTACGGTACTCAACGAAATGCAATAAAACATTTTGCGGATGCATTGAATAATACAGGGGTCGTGGAGGTATTTAAAACTTCAGAACACGTGGAACATTGATCTCCAATATCTCAATAACTAAAAGGTTCAGACAAAAACAATCGCAATGACGGGGAGAAGAATTGCCTTTCAGCTTTGTTTATTTATTTATTTATTGGAAACTCAACAGCTTATTATTACTATGACATTTTATGTGAAATTTCACCCCACTGTCAATGAACAGCACAGTGCAGTTGCGACAAAGTAACTAGCATCTTAAAGACTGCATACACTAAACATTGACAGCGAGATGATGACAATTATCTCTTAAGCCAAGGGTCTTTTTAAGGGTTGTTTTACACTCATTATACATTACGGATAACTGATCACGGTTTATCCGTGATCATGGTGCTTGCAACAGCGCCGAAATATCGGGAACTCAAAACAATCAGTAAACATGGTAAATATCCCGTTTCTAGTGTTAATAATAGTTTAAAAACTCATTATACATCTTCATTCTGTTAATCATGATAGCTTAGTGGTTAAGGTTAGCTACAGTGTGATATCTCAATTCATTTGTGTTTTCTATGTTGTTAAGCTTGGACATCACTGACCTAGGTGAAGGTAAACCAGGGCTCAGAAACGTTAATAAATAACTTTTTTAAAACGTTTTGAACAGTTCTTTGTAGATCATTTTGTTTGGAACGAAAAGAGAATGTTTATTCTGCAGGGTAAAAACCGATTTATTAAGACGAACTTTTAAAAAGAGAACTTTTTTAGTTGAATCGGGTACTGTATGTATGGAATGGAACGTAAAAAAAACGGTTTAAATGTTGGTGTTCGATTCAAAAACGTTTTATATAACGTTCTGTTCGAACGTAACCGAAACAAATCATTTCTTAGGTATTTAAGACAATACCGTTTCGAAAAATATACCCGTATCCCCTGAGGTAAACATTGTGAGATAACCTGGGCTTTTAATTAAAACTAGTGGTCGCCCAGCTAAAAATTTTATCTTTCTACACTCCTTCTTCATATAAACTTTAACTGTGCTAAATTTCATACTCCTCCGTAAAATTTCAAACTAAGTTTAGGTACACCGCGCCTAATCCTTCAGGATTAGCCTATTCTTTCCCACTGCTGGGAAAAGTCCTCCCCATTCCTTTCCAACTCTCTCGCTGTTTTGCCTCACTCTTCAGGAATTTGTGAACGATGTTATTATTTAACTGCATGCTTTTATAATATCAATAGTAACTTACCAAGTTGGCATGGACCGTAGCCTCCTCAATATACTTGGCGATGCCGGTGACGAAGCCATTGCGGTCCTCAAAGTTAGTGTCAAAGTTGGCTTGGTATAGAATGGAGCATGGCGCTGCCTCGATGCAGGGTTGTTCATCTGTTACGAGAAGAAGAGATGTTTAGAATAATATGGTAGTGGAGACCAAGTGGATTGCGTGAGGAATTATATGAAAGAGAAAGGAGTAACTGATGGTGTGTTTCTCTGACCCCAAGTAGAATGTGACAAGGGTAGGAAAATGATTTCGCACAGACTGCAAAACAACATTGTCTTGTTAAGTGTAATCAATAATTTTATTGTAACTGAGTGAGTCATCAATGAGAGTGGCGGTGGCCCAGTGGTGGCAGTCCCGACTTATGAGCAGTAAGTCGTGGGTTCGAACCCAGCCAGGCGCAATTACGTTGTGTAATTTATTTCATCACCACTGCTCTCAAAATGGTGAAGGAAAACATCATGAGGAAACCAAACAAAAATTCGAAGATGTGACATCTACCAATCCACACTGGGCCCGCGTGGTGGATTATAGCCCATTCTCTCTCATGGAGAGAAGGCCTGTGTCCCAGCAGTGGGAACATTATAGGCTGATTATGCTTATGCTGAGTCATCAATGCTTAGCCTAAACCCTTGGACCAAGAAAGCTGAAATTTTGCACAGACATTCTAATTATTAGCAGAAGTATAACACTGTTGACTGACATTTTAATTATAATACCAATTGAAAATGATATGTTGTTTACTTTTTAAATAAATAAACAATCCATTATAAATCAATTCTTTTAGTTTTACAACCCATATTAAACGATCTTTACAATCAAAATGTACTTCAACAACTTGCCTATCTGTTCTAAATAGTAATCTGTGACAGAGGAAGTCCCATGACAATTTATAGGACCCCACCTTACTTTTATCAAAGACCAAATATTTCAATAATTAAACATGAAATAAGTACTTACCGGGCAATGTAAGCTCATCCAACACATCCACATTGCTCAAGGCATCGGATAAGGATACTTTTTCGCTCACAGACATGTTTCTATCAATTGTAAAACACGTAAAAACCGAATGGATATGTGTAACACAGGATATGAGTAATTACGGTATAATACCGCATAAGTTTGGGCTTATTATCACGATAGTGATAATACGAAACTTAATAATCGTTTTGGGGAGGTGAAATTTACTGTTTGTTGTCTATTTTGTGAAATATTTGAATATTTTTAACTCTTCGTGAGTTCACTGAGTTCACAATAATGGCGTTTGACAGCTAAACACTGTAGTGTTGCTCCCACTTGCCTCATTTTGAACTTAGGCCACAGATAACTAATCGAACCATATTACCGGTTTTCAATATTCGGTTTATGATTTTTTGTTTATTTGAGCAACGGATCGGTCATGCGCCACTCCACGTACTCGTAGGAGGAAGTGGGTGTCGATTATTATATGTTTATTATTGACGAGCTATTTTCCCGACAGGGCTACACTTCCATATTTCCCAAAATTGACCAAACAAAGAAATTACTATAATCTTAATAATGTTCCTTTGATTCCTTTTCCAAATATAGAAGAAAATTATTATTACTTACCTATGTAGTTATGAGTAGATAGGTACTAGTACTACGCAGGGCGTTCTTCAGTAGTAGATTTCTTTCAGCTGAGTGTTTAAAAAAATGGACTTTTATGAAAGGAGTGATTTATATAAAATATTTTGATGGATGGAGAGGAAGACCAAAGAAAAGATGGATGGATTTTGTGAGTATTGATATGAAAGAGAACGCAGAAAAGGAAGCCATGACGTCTGACAGGGAAGAATTGAAGAAGAAAAAGTGCAGCGCCGACCTCAAGTAGAATGGGACACGGGTAGGAAAATGACTATGAATTGGACTGATAAGCTGGTTTAATGATTGATCAATTCTAAACTATGTAACACTATGTCAAATAAAAAAAATAATTGATTTTTTTATATGCATTATGTTACGCTTACGACTATGTGAATACGGCACTCGCCTATGATAGTTTTCATTTATACAAAGCGCCAACTACACAGGGTGACTGGTAATTAGTGACTGATACTTAAACACTTGATTGTACTCATGATAACAAACAACTTTCCCAAAGAAACATTTTTTTTTAATACTCATTCACTTTTATCAGAATAACACAACAGTGAAGCATTACGGAGCGGGCTTGCAAGCCGCGCGGGTGCTCTGCCGACCCACTGTTGCACGGTACGATAGTCATGAGACAGAACGGCGTCATACGGCTAACAGCTGATAGGTTAGAGGCGCGCGCGCGTTAATTTCATACGGCTTTTCTTTGGGAAAGTTGTTTGCTATCATGAGTACAATCACGTGTTTAAGTATCGGTTACTAATTACCAGTCACCCTATAAAGGGTGTAAACAGACCCTTCACATAGCCGTCAACCAAGCATTATGTACATCAAAATAAGTAACTTTACGCAAAAATTATTGCTGGAAATCGACTTTTTTTTTAGTGTGAAAAATCACGTTTTACGGGGGTCGTGCAGGTGTGTAAAGTAAAAATCTTACAGTAAAAACATGTATTTAAAAAAAAAAAACTTGTGAAAAAGATGGAGTGAACAAGTGCCTCTCGGATATGTTAAGGGTCTATTTACACCCTTTATAATATTCTTAAAATAAAACAAAAACCAAATTATGTACATTATTTTATTATGTACTCCATTCAAAGCTTGCTTTCTCAGCTGTGGGCAATGTTTTAGCAACATACAGGATAATATAAATTAAACTTAAATTTATTATTTGAAAAACCATCTCTAACAATTGTCTGAGGTATATGATCGGGGGGGGGGGGGGGGATGACAGCTTTCGCGACAAGAGACCATACCCCTCCCGCATCGCGCAGTTACCTCTGGTCTGCGTTTAAATAGAACAGTAATTTGTAACAACAAAATAGTCCAATAGTCAAGGAGCGAAATCGTTATTTTTTATTCAAAATCACATTACATAATTGTCAAAAGCTTTGTGGCAAGTGTTCCATGCTCCTATGATTTTTCGTCGCTCAGAACCGTAAAAAGAATCAGAGCGAGCTGCAAACCTGCATCCTAGATAATGCCTCGTGCGATAGCAGTCCCGCTGTTTCTCGGAAATGACGGTTCTAAACTCAGACTCAAAACATTTATTTTAATAATACCATTACAGGGCACGTTTGAATGTCAGAAAAACAAAGAAAGCGAAGCTAGAGACACAAGGCATAATAACTTGTGAAATAACTGTAGTTGCCCATTCCAAAGCGCTGATCTCTATGGAGAAGAATGGGCAAGAAACTCCCACTTCTGAGCGACAAAGTGATAGGAGCATGAAAAAATGCGATTCTGTGCCACTAGATGGCGCGCAACCCGTAGTCAAGAATATTGAGGACATTGACACAAAAACAAATAAAAAAATATTAAGTAAGTACCTACAATCACCAGCACATCAAGTTACCACAAATTGTCAAAGTCCAAATGATTTTAAACCATAAAATGTTGATTGATAAGTTCAAAACTGAATGGGAGGGTCCATAATTGTGACTAATATATTTATTTCTCTACCAACTACATAAATACGCAATAAAGAATTGAGAAAATTTGACAGTTTGTAATAACATGATGGGCTGACGACTGTCAGAATTTTCTACAACTCGATGTTGAAGACATTTAAAGTTGCATAAAAAAAAAAACTCAAAAAGAGCCCCTTGTGATTATTTATCTGGCTTTACAACCTAATGTCACATCCTCACAGTTGAAACAGACGGCCTAAGTTGCAGCTTATAAAACAGTGATATTTATTTACATCAATGTTTTATTAATAAACTCTAAAAAATAAATAAACAGGAATTGTAACTTAAATGTTATACAAGGTGTTAACGGACCCTTCACAAAGCCGTCAAACAAGCGTTCTGTACATCAAACTAACTTAACGTAAAAATTATTGCTAGGAAACGAAATTTTTTTTGGGGGTGAAATATCACGTTTTACCGTAGGACTCAATGTAACGCAATCAAAACATTGTGCTGATGGATGAATTGAATTGTACGGGGGTCGTGGAGGTGTTTAAAGGTCTTACATTAATAATATGTACTTATTTTTTTTTTTTAAGTCAAAAAGTTGGAACTTTGACCCCCAATATCTCCGTAACTAGAAGGTTCCCAGGTATGTTCCAGAACACAAAATGATTGCAATGACGGGGAGAACAAGTGCCTTTCAGCTTGGTTAAGGGTCTTGTTACACCCTTTATATTTAGCCACGAGCCCGTGACATTATGACAATGTCATATCTTGCAAGGAGCACAAACTTAAAACTAAATAAAATAATCACTTTTATAAAACCATGTTATACATAGTTTCCGCACAAAATCTTCATATAACTTAACTCAAAACAAAAAAAAACTAATTTCAGTAATAATTTATGTAAACTTATACATAATCAGTGTGTACTTAAAAATAACCTAGAAAATGACAACTTTTACATATTATACAATGTAGATGTAATAAAATTTTACATTTCTTATATAAACACTCATGTTTAAATAATATATTATGTGTGAAATAAATTAATCTTCTAGAGTATTTTGAGCCAACCTACAGTATTATTGTATTAGAGTGCTTACATAAAGAAGCAGGTTTCCGGTGCAGACAAATCTGTGCGGGTCGGTACCGATCGGTGCAGGGTTAACTTGCTTATAGAAACCTTTCTTTATAAGTGAGGGCATAAGATAATATAGAAATTAATACCTGCACCGATCGGTACCGACCCGATCGGAACCGACCCGATCGGAACCGGAAACCTGTTTATGTAAGCACCCTTATTCGTTAATGGTCGCAAAGAAACGAAAAGACACCTTAGCTCCGTACATTTTTGTCATTGTCTTTTAAAATTAATCAGAAAATGGGAGAAAATTTGATGTTAGTATAGACACCAGGCACATTAAGCTACACGAAGCTGTCAAATTTTCCCAATCAACCTTGAGCCTAATCATCATCTGCCTAGCCTTTTCCAAACTATATTGGGGTCGGCTTCGTCTAACCGGATACAGCTGAATACCAGTATTTTACATGGAACGACTGCCTATCTGACCTCCACAACCCAGTTACTACTGGGTAATACGATACCCCTTGGTAAGACTGGTTGTCAGACTTTTTGGGCCACTGACTACCTAACGACTGTCAAAGATCTACAATTGACAGCCGGAACCAACGGTTTAACGTGCTTTCCGAGGCACGGAGGAAACTCGGTATGTAATGGGCGATCACCCATCCACAGACCAACCTAGGCAAGCACAGCTTAACCTAAAGATCGACCCGAGCGGCTGTTATTATTTTAGTGATAAAGTTGAAAAGAAATTTGACAGATCGTGGTAGCTTGATGTGCTGGCGTCTGACATTTCGACAGAACTACGCTCAATATGTAGTAAGCCAAACAGATTCAGAGATTCAGACACAAACACACACTCTCGGGCAAGTAGGTGCTTACGCCCAGTGCCTTACGTGGGCGCGTGGCGTGAGGAATTATATTGCTCTCACGGACACCCAACACTCTCGAAGAAACTCATAGCACATCACTTTATATTTTGTATTTTATTCTCCTCTCATTTCTTGGAGCTTTTACAATGTTGTAGTTCGTAAGTGCAATTTAATATTGTAATTTTAAGGATGTCAGCCTGGGCCTCAAGTCTGCTATTACAATAGTGTCAGAATGGTCTATCATTGATTCCATAATTGTTGATTTTGACAAGTTTGGTAATCTACTAATATAATGGCTTCATTATGACTTTCCAATGATCAACCACTGACACTCCAATGAAAGAAATGGCACAAAACGGTAATCTCATACATAATGACAAATGAATGACTGACATAAGCGGTAATCTGCTAAAATTTTGACAGTTCCTTTGATCAGTGACCTACCATTAGAACGTAATTGTGAAGTCATTGCTTTTAATTCGTTACGGGTACTGGAGATCTGTCATACAGGTCGCCAAACCAGGATAGACTCCAGGGCCTCAAGTCTGCTATTACAATTGTGTCAGAGTGGTCTATCGTGGATTTCATAATTGTTGATTTTGACAAGTTTGGTAATCTACTAATATCATGGCGTCATTATGACTTTCGAAGGGTCAACCACTGACACTCCATTGAAAGAAATGGCATAGAATGGTGATCTGATAAATAAAATGTAAAAATATATATAAATGAAATCTGGCATGAATAAATGTTCTTTAGTAGTAGTTTTTCGAAAACCATTTCTACTAACGGGTTTTATAATAATGGCAATACGATAATGTCATTGTAACACAATTATATTACGAGACCATTGACCGACCAATGATCGACGATTATGAATTTAGCAGATTACGAACTTTTAGCAAAATGACAAGGGGATCGTGTTGGAATGACGAATTTATGAAAATAGTAGACTTGAGCCCCTGCTCTCACAAAGGTTTGAATCTGCCTGTAACCTAGAAATCATCATCAAAATTGTACCTTTTTGAGAGAAATAAATTACTGTTGCATTATTGTAAACATGGGTAGCAGACAGATGTGTTGCAGGGGAGTTTAAATTAAAAAAAAAAATACTAAGAAATGGCAAAGGGTGAGCGTTTTGGCGAACTGCCTTTTATAATTTAGACATAAAAATGCACATTTTCAATAAATTTTAAATAATGAACGGGTCCACATTACTTATAAAGTAGGTGTGTAAACAAAAATATTTATAGGTAATTTATAAATAAATAGTTTTATCCTTATGTTACTTTGATAAAATATCTCAGCCAAAAAATGTTTTACAAGCATAAAAAACAACATATTATACAACAATTTATTTACTTCGATAAATCTTAGAAACGTATTTTATAGGGTTCCGTACCCGAAGGGTAACGAACGGGACAAACAGACGAACGGACAGCGGGCTGTATCTCATGATCTTTAATAGTTAGACAGTTGAAATTTTCACAAAGTGTGTATTTTTATTGCCGCTATAACAAATAATAAAAATAAAAAAAATTAAGGGGGGTACTACGATAGCACAGAACCTTTAGTGCGCAATTTCGACTCGCACTTGACCGGTTTTTAAATTATATTACAACATTTCAAACCACGAAAAAACGTGACCAGCACTACAAAAAAAACTAATATTTCGTTTTGTTGTATTTAAAATACCGAATAAGAGCTCTTTTTAAAAAATGCCTAATTCTAAAAAGATATCGCAATTTTTGCTTCAAAACATCGAAAAAATAAATAATATGCCTCATTTTTTTTACCTATTCATAATTCGGTATGTAAAGTAAAAAAATAACCTATGTTATACGCTGATTCAGAAAACATTCCGAAATTTTAGGTTAAACCTTATTTTGTTATTTCGAGCTCTTAAAATCATAAGATCACGTTTATTTTAACAAAAATACTTGAAACAACTTGCTCTTATTTCACCTCTCAATGACGTCACACGTTGAGCTGATAGAGGCTACTTTCGGTGTACTTGACAAGTGTCATATTTAAAGTTTCAATTACAAAGCAAAACGTCAAATTTAGACGTTTTATTCGTGGACAAGACAAAGTGGCAAAGACATCAAACTCTTCATCCATATTACTAACGTCATCACGTGCAAAAGTTTCGAAATTTATTAAAAATTAACTACAGCTTGGAATACAAAAATATTCAAATTAGTTGCTTAAAGCGTAAATCTACAAAATAAAAATATATCGGGAATAAACTTTACATACCGAATCGTTTTAAATTGTCGACTTTTAACACTTGGCGACTCTTAAAGAACCTACTAGTATTAACCTAGTGGATAATATACATTTAGCCTTTAATTTAAGGACTAGACCATGTACATTGATATATCACACATACTTATATTTAATAATATTTATCATACATATTTATTTTTTACATTTATGAACGTCGACATTTCATACAAACTTTCAAGTGATTTTGTTTCGAAATGACTGAACCGATTTTAATGAAACTTCGTACGCATAAGCAGGATACATAAGTCTAAAGATTTGACACAGAACTTTTCCAAATTTCTGTTAAAAAAAAAGATAATTGGAAATTTCTGTTTCTATGGAAAATCTAAAATCGGTCTAATTCAGCTGTAACACTATTTTTCAAAAAGTTCTCTGTCAAATCTTTAGACTTATGTATCCTGCTTATGTGTACGAAGTTTCATTAAAATCGGTTCAGTCATTTCGAAACAAAATCACTTCAAAGTTTGTATGAAATGCCGTCAGACGTTAACGCTCGGGTATACAAACATCGTGAAGGAACCTGGACTCGTATCGAACAAGAGTGGAGATGCCTTCTCTGTAGTAGAAGAGGCCTTTGACCAAAACACAAATTAATAGACTGGTATTGTTATTATTTAATAAACAGACATCCATTTATAAAAGTCTACTACCGATATATGTACATGCTACTACAACATAGATATCTGGAAGATAAACTAATTATGTGACCGGACAGCTAGATAACTACTTATAGCGAAAGCTAAAACTCGCGCGGGTGCACGCTCGCGCGTGTTTGAAAAAATAGTATGACAGCGTTAACTGGCGCTGACACGTGTGCGTCTCCGTGCACCCGCGCGAGTTTTAGCGTACGCTTTTTTAAGGAACTCCGATTCGGAAACCCTCCAAGTGAAATTTTGTTGAGGTTACAATCAAATAATAACAAAACATGACTATAAGTGTACGACACTTTCTTTTAAGAATACGCTGAACATTCTTCGGGTAGGAACACGATATAAAGCTGACATTTCAATTTGTGTCGAGTCGAGTCGAGTCGAGTCGGGTTGGAGTGGAGTCGGGAGTCGATTCTGTGTAATATGCTAAAACCTTAAACAAACCTCATTTGCAGGGCTTTCACTTTCAAGTGTTACAAAATTATCTTGCCGTTATTTTGTCGAATACTTAGCTCGAAAACTTATACTATACATAAACATATAAATTATTTTACTTAATATATCAAAATATAGAGTCATAACTGCCTACCTCCATGGGTAAAGGTGTGAACTTATGTTTATGTAATGTTATTATATGTTACCCTGAAGACGGGTTGAAAATCTAAACACAATTTTTTTTTCAGATGCTCGATAAAGGAAAGCAAGAGAAAAATATTACAACTACCCACATTTTTATAAAAGTACTGATTTTTTGTCAATCACAGCACAAGCATAAAGAGTAGGTAGTAGTATTTTCTCACTTTGTTTTCCTCTCTCAAACTTTAGTAGCCGCTGTAAAGATGACTAAGAAGACTTACTTTAATAAAAATCTTGATATCACTACACACACTGAAACGTCCACAAAAACCACTGCATTTCAATCCATTTTAAAATTCAATCGGTACCTCTTGCATCACCAACTTATATCCCAAACTCTGTAACGGCGCAAACTTCTCCTGTGGCTGATTTAAACCGTTAAGTTCCGTCAATTCCACGATAGGAGCCGGCAATTCAAAGTCTAGAGTACTCAAATAATCGTCATTTTCCATAATGTTCAAATCATCGAAGCCATTTTGGGAGATCTCGTGAAGATTGTCAAAGTGTATTTCTGGACGAGCATCTTCGAATGGCATTTCTGGGATTTTCAGGCGAATGCATTTGTGTGAGCGTAGAAGAGACGGCCAGACAAAAGTTTCTTCGCAGACTTTGCAGCGTAGGTTTTCATAGTCTGAATGTTGGGTCTCAATGTGGCGATTAAGACTGAAATTCGATGAGTAGTACTTGCCGCATGTCTGGAACAGATAGGACTTGGTTATTAAGGGCTGTAAGCCCCTTACACTAATCCTAATGTAAATATGGCAGAAACTCTCAATTCCATACTTACTAAAACATGCAACTGGATGAACGAACATAACCTCGAGATAAACTACTCCAAAACCAAATTAATAACTTTCCACCCTTACCAAAAATACCATTCACTTTAGATTTTATTTTCATCGACTCAAAATTAGAAACCGTTAACGAATTTACCTTAGCCCGCCGCGGAAAGCACGTTAAACCGTTGGTCCTGCGACTGATCTCTTTTAACATTTTATATATTAGACAAAATATACATCTGTATAGTAAACACAGTGATATTTACAACATTAACATTAGAAAAAAGCACAATGTCACAAACTAGGTGCCTTTCATCAGCTTCATAAGGTTCATATTTCCTTCGTAGGGCTTGGTATCACCTTTTATGACAAGCAGCCGTCTTCTATCCTAGATATGCCTTCGCCCAAGTGCAAATAAGAAGGTTCACAAAATTTTATCAGCATGGCAGTGCAAAAGAACAAACATATTTTCTTTTATATCAGATTAATTTACTCATTACCTACCTAAAAATATAGAAAGGAGAAATTGATGAAATTAAATAATGTATTGTGTAGATATAATATCAGAATTACTCATAATCACAGATGGATTTGACATGTTTTCTCTTAATATCCCGTAATAGCAAAACATCAAGGCACTTTGGACCCGTCAAACGAAATTGCCTACAATTCCTCCACTCCTCATAAGAGCTAAGCTTTTAAATAATGTTACTTATTACTGTTGTTTTAAATTTTCTTTTCTTTTGTACTATCATTTATAAAACATTACTCTTGGTAAAGGGAAAAATACTCTTACTGTACTGCACTGTCTGGCTGAGGCCCGTCCTATGATCCAGGGCTAATGTGGTCTACATTAGCCCCGAATCAACAATACCAGACCACGGTCATTGTTTAAGACCATATAATATGCAACTAAACACTTCACTGTAAAACAAAAATTGCTGACTTTGCTCAAAAATCCACTAGGCTGAAGCAGGACTGGGATGACCACATCTGCCATAATGAGCTGTTGGCAAAAATAGCCACTACGTGGAGCCCTGACACAGCCAGAAGGCGTCGCGACAGATATCGCCGATGGCAGGACAAGCTGGATAAAATAAAAGGGAAAAATACCTTCACAAAATACCAACCTGGCACTGGTGCTGAGATACAATAGTCTTTTTACTCTTCGGATCAACTAACGGCTTCTTGATCGTCCCGTCTTTTACTTCAAAATTCCTGACATCAATGTAGTCAACAGTACCCTTTACCATCATCTCAGCAATTTTAATCTTCTCCAACACCAACACTGGTTGCATGTACTCCGGTATTGGCTCACCAATCTTATACGTTGTTTTTATTGGTTTCTCCTCAATTTTTTCCCGGTCTTGGGAGTTGTCACTGGTTATCAGAAAATGGGTCCACTTATGTTGGAGCATATCTGTTTCCGTGTCAAACTTCTTGAAGCATTGATCACAGAAATAGTAATCTTTATATCCTGTCATGGCTTTGTTGGTTAAGTCAGGTAGTAATTGTACATGGCGTTCTAACGCATCTCGTTCTACCGAGCTTTCTTCGCAGAAGTTACATAGGTAGAGTCTCTCGTTGCCCAAGTTACGCATACCATATAAGCATGTTGGGCGATCATTTGAATGAAGGAATGCAACATGATGAGCCAATGCACATTTATTCGCAAATTGGTCTTTACAAATATCACAAATGAGACATGCAGCAGCATGTTCGTAACTGTGATCTTTCAGGTCCATGACACTGAAGTATACTTCCCCACAAGTCTTGCATGGATGCAGTTTTAGAATGCGACATACATTCCGACGATGGTCGGAGAATTTGACTTTATTTGGTAAAAATAGACCACAGACATCGCAATGCAACTTGATATGAACTTTAAAGAATATTCGATCAATGAAGCTTTTATTGCAATAGTTGCATATATAGCACTTACGCTTCTTATGGTGTAATTTTGAGTGAGATTTTAAAAGGTAGTATGCTTTAAAGATTTTAGGACATTTTCTACATTTATGGTATTCTTTTAGCTCGTGGATGATAACATGATCAGAGAAGGACACACGCTTCTGTGGCTTGCATACAATCATATGTTTATTTCCCTGGTGTTTGAGCAGCTTTTTCTCACAAGAGTACCTTTTTTCACATATTTTACACTTTATAGTAGCCATGTTTGGGTCTATTTCGCTGTCAGAACTTGAGTCAGAGAGCCTGTCAGACACCTGGGGCCTCTGGTACTCCTCTTTCAGTTTAGCTAAGTTCTGCCTCACCAAACCGACGAAACATTTTCTAGTAAACCGGTTTTCTGGCGATACTTTAGGGCCCGTCGGTTTCATACGAGGTTTTTTACGAGAACCTTGGGTTTTCAACTGCCGCAAGTAAGGACTTATGTCATAACGAGGCAGAAGGACCTGGGGGACCTTCTGGAAGCCTCGAAATTCGCCTCCAGGAGGTATATTATGTCTAAATTCGACTGATATTCGCCGAAACGCCACTTTATCAACACATCTGTCGGTTTTTCGTTTATCTCCATTTCTTGTGGACATCAGAAATAACAATAAACGCGGGAAAATAATATGTTAAAAAGAAAAAAGCTAAGAAAACGCTAAAAACGTCAACAAAGCTATATGTCATGCTAATAAGATGGATTGCAGAGGTAACCAACCGCCATCATTCTTCAATGTCGCAACAAAACCGGTATTACCCGAGACATATATTCTCTTTTGATTTATTTATTATTCAAAAATCTAAAAAATACATTTAAAAGGTTTGAGAATATCACTAAAACATAATTATTGTACTAATAGGCTATTAAAAAAAAATGATACACACATCAACAGTTTTAACTAATCAAAAACCGGAAAAACTGCTTCCAAAGTTTTATGTACATCTGTGAAAAGTGTGATCAAAAACTCAACTCTGAAAACTTTTCACTTGGTTGACAGGAATGTCTTCGGGTGATACTATCAAAATATATCGTTTCATATTTTTTGTGATAAGTAATACAAGGGTACATAATATTTTTCTTGTATAATGGTTGCTTTTGAAAGTTTTCAGAATTATGGATAACAAAACTATACAGTTTTTAATGTAAATCAAAATGTATGAGTTCATGTTTATGAACGCCTCCGTACAATAGTCCTACTTATTATTATGTTTTATCAAAATATCTTTACCCTATTTTAAGCATTCGCGTTTTCCTAATAAGGACTAAATTCGCATCAACAAAAAATACAACATTACATAACATTGTCACCACTGTTTGTCTAATTTGATTTTTCTTATCCGTTGTAGGTACGTACTTCAGTACTTCATTCACCACGCAAAATAATCAATTCGCGTGATTTTACGTAAACAATTTATTTTTAAGCCGCCGCCGTGTGCGTTTACCAGTCGAAATGTTCCCGCCGACTCGTATACGGAGTTGTCTTCCTGTTATAAATCCTCTGTTTAGACAAAAGTTGCGTCCTCACAGACCTTTTCGACAAACATCTACGCTGCACACCCAACAGACAAAGACGCTACAGAAAAATAAATGGATGAATTTTCGTTCTATTATTACTAGATGGGTGCCGTTAGGCAGTGCTATTTACGTAGGCTGGTGTTATATCCGTGCATCAATTAACTATGAAGTGTCTAAAGTGGAAATTCTATTCTACGAAATGTTTCCTTTCCGTGTTACAAGCAGAATTTGGGGGAAGCTAGCTGCTATTGAGCTACCGATCTCTTTACGGAGCTTCGTGTATGGTACGTACATTAAAATGTTTAATGTGAATCTAAATGAGGCTGAATATACCGACTTAAAGCTATACAAGAGTTTGTCTGCATTTTTTACGAGACCTTTAAGAGATGGAGCGAGATATATTGCACCTTCGCCGTGTGTGTCTCCTTGCGATGGAGTAGTCTTGAATTGTGGACCAGCGGACACAGACAAAATAGAGCAAGTCAAAGGGGTCACATACAGCCTTGAAGAATTCCTTGGACAAAACAAATGGTCGAAAAAGAAGGAAGACAATTATTATAAATCTTTACTAACAAACAAAGACAATATTCTACATCAATGCATAATTTACTTGGCTCCCGGAGACTATCATCGCTTCCATTCACCGTGCGACTGGACAGCGACGTTCCGAAGACACTTCTCCGGAAAGCTTCTTTCTGTGAATCCGTGGCTAGCAAGACTAATACCTGGCTTGTTCACAATCAACGAACGTGCTGTGTACGTTGGCGAGTGGAAACATGGTTTCTTTAGCATGACTGCTGTAGGGGCAACGAATGTCGGCTCTATAGAAATCTATAATGATCCTGAACTACGAACAAACACGAAAGGCAGGAGGAACCGGATCAACGAGGTTGAATTAGGGCAAGTCTCAATGAAGAAAGGGGAGCTGTTTGGTCAGTTTAACATGGGCAGCACAATAATTTTACTATTTGAAGCTCCGAAAGAGTTCAAATTCGAGATGGCATCCGGAGACAAGGTCCTCGTTGGCCAAGCATTGACGGCAGCAGCTAAGGAACATGCTAGGTGACTGGCTTATAGTGGTTTAGTTGAAATAGCCCAAGTGGCCATGTTTTTCTACATGATGTCCGTTTTGCTGTGAGTTTTTTTTATCATTTTGAAACTTTTAACCGCCATTGTTTATAATACCAGCCTATATAAGGCTTTTGCCCAGTTGCAGTGGGACTAACTATCCCATTGCTGGGCAAAGACCTTTTCTCATAAGGAGAAGGTGAGAATTAATGAACGGTTAGCGTTTTCTGACATATTAATTACTAGCTCTGCCCCAGTGTTTCACCTGCTATGTCTGACTTATTTTATTTTTGCCCGGCTCCTAAGGGTCATGACGTGATGCCTATAACCTTACTCAATAATTGAGTAAATGCAAAAAAATTCAAAGTGCACAGTAGTGCCAGAGATAAGTGTGTTCAAATATAAACCCAACTCTTAAGTGTGTATTATACAGGGTGTGGGGTCAACAACTCCAAAACGGTTACCATTATTCAGTTCATCATTCTGAACCCAACATAGAAATTTTTATCCGTCATTAAAAAAAAATGTAGCAGCTGCAGCTGTAAAGAGCTGCTTTAGCATCGGTATCCGTACCACATTGTATTAGTGTAGATAAGTTCAGATTTCCTCACAATGTTTTTCTTCAGCGGTGTCAGTCATCTGCCTAGCCTTTTCCCAACTATATTGGGGTCGGCTTCCAGTCTAACCGGATGCAGCTGAATACCAGTATTTTACATGGAGCGACTGCCTATCTGACCTCCACAACCCAGTTAGTACTGGGTAATACGATACCCCTTGGTAAGACTGGTTGTCAGACTTTTTGGGCCACTGACTGCCTAATGACTGTCAAAGATCTACAAATGACAGCCGGGACCAACGGCTTAACGTGCTTTCCGAGGCACGGAGGAAACTCGGTATGTAATGGGCGGTCACCCATCCACAGACCAACCTAGGCAAGCACGGCTTAACCTAATGATCGACCCGAGCGGCTGTTATTATTTAGCCAAGAACTCCTCTGACAGTGATGACTAAAATAAACTTAGAAAGTTCAAATGAATTGAAAAAGTCACATTCGTACTTACTACACATACTACTTTTCTACGACGTTACCCAGTGTGTTGTTACACCAGTGTTTATATTAAAAGGCATTACCCCACAAATTGTACGCCCTTCGCTACTTACTAAGTTACTAGTGTTTGAGCTGAGAAAAAGAAGTGAAGTTCAAACTCCCTTGTAACAGTGAATTTTCTGTTAAGTTATAAGAAAGTAAGTCTTCCGAGTGATTATAAAGGATGTAGTTCTCTGCTTACCCCAATGGCTTGAGTTATGTATGTATGATTTATAAAGCAGGCTTATTGATTAGCTATGGTTAGGTCTCCATTGTAGAATCATTAAACCTAGACTCAGTGTATAAAAAATTCTTGTACTCCAAAAACACCTTTTGATGAAATCAGTTTAGTAGCGAATTTTGCTGCAAAGTTATAAACAAATTCACAAACATACATTCTAGGTGCAATTGTTATGACTTAAAACCTGAAATACAGTCATTTGAGTTATGCAAACACTTATGAAGCATCTGTTATTTTTTTTTGCGATTTCTAGGTCTTATAAATACTGGTTCATAATGCTAAGTACCTCTTAAGGTGAAAGCGCCAGGGTAGCCCGCGAAATTCAAATTTTCTTACGTTTTTTGCAATTAGCAGGTCAGTGTCACGTTGTTCTGCCAGGGCTGCGGGACTGTTCGAAAGAGATACCGTGGCCCTTGAACACAAAGGGCAAAGAAGGAACATGGATGGGTTTTAGTCAATACAAGTCTGACACTCCCTTCCGCTCCGCCCAGAGTGGAGGGAGGGGGGTCATTTGATGATTACCCATCAGAAAAAAAAGAGTTTGTTAGTTTGGTTGAACGAGCTAATCTCAGGAAGTACTGGTTCGAAAAAAAAGTGTCAGGTTGTATGTTGATGAAGCATCCGTAACACGTATTCGCTATCGTAACAAATATGGCTTATAATCATTAGATTGATAGATGAGTATGGGACTGGAAAGCAAAACTTTTTTAACCAACTTATAAAAAAGGACGAAGTTTTTCCACCAGCATCTCTTTTTTGATCATGTATGTTCACCGATTTCTCCGTGATAATTGGTCCGATTTAAATGATTATTTTTTGATTTGGTGGAGGAAGCTCTCACTGTGGTCCCATATAAATTTTAATAATTTTGCTTAGAGACTTTATGAATTATCCTCTATAATATGCATTTTTATCTTTTTCGTCTGTGTGGATGATGTGCTAATAATTTCTAGTTACAATGTAAACTTGATTTTTGACAAGGATTTGTGTAAGATACCCCAACTAAAAAGGCTAAAATATAGAGAGAACTCAACTCGATTGTTGAAATACTGATTAAAATTAAGAATAGCATAATCACAGGACACAGGCCTCCTCTCTATGAGAGGGAATGGGCTATAATCCACCACCCGGCCCAGAGCGGGTTGATAGATGTCACAAGTCTTCGAATGTTTAGTTCTAGGACATGCCGGTTTCTTTCACCGTTTTGAGAACAGTGGTGATCAAATAAATTACACAAAGTAATGCGCCTGCCTGGGTTCGAATCCACAACTTATTGTTCGTAAGTTGGGCCTACCGCCACTGGGCCATCGCTGCTCATTAAATTAAGAATATTAGATTAAAGATGTAATTTAAATTAAGAATGTTAGTTTCTAATGCGCCAAATTGTTCATTATTTTCCACACTAGGCTTTCGAAGTAGGTTTTTCTAGATTATAAGCGCTTTTGATACCAGCTTCTGCCATTTTCGTAATTCTCTTTACCAAGGAAGATGGTTTAGAGGCTTCTAAATTCATCTTCTGTTAATAGATTTTGTCATCTCAACTTTTTATACTTGGCGGCCAAGTTAGTGAGACAATTGGGTAGTTGAGACCATTAAATTTAGTACTGGTCGCCTAATGGACGTTGTTCGGCCGAAATTCATTCATCGATGGATTTCAAATATCGAAGGTTGAACTCAATATTTAATTATTGACTAGCCCGCGACTATACTATTTTACTCGTTTTAGGATCATTTTTCATTGATGCTCCGCTCCTATTGGTAGTAGCGTGGTGTTATATAGCCTTCCTCGATAAATGGGCTATCCAACACTAAAAGCATTTTTCAAATCGAACCAGTACTTCTTGAGATTAGCTCGTTCAACCAAACTAACAAACTCTTTTTTTTTTCTGATGGGAAATCATCAAATGACCCCCCTCCCCCCACTCTGGGCGGAGCGGAAGGGAGTGTCAGACTTGTCATCCATGTTCTTTCTTTGCCCTTTGTGTTCCAGGGCCGCGGTATCTCTTTCGAACAGTCCCGCAGCGACCAATTATTGGCCTTAGATAATATTAGAACCGATTGTTCAATAATAAAATTAATCATTAAATAATCATACAAGTTTTGATAATCTGATAGATCCTCTCTAGAAAAGCTGGAGATTGGAAAATGAATAATTACTAAACAAGGAGTGTATTATAATGTACTAGCTTTCGCCCGCGGCCTCGCCCTCATATCTACACAAATTACCATATATTAGAAAGAAAGAAAAAATATTTATTTGTCGCAGGGACATGACGTGCGTCATACAAAATTACAAAAAATAAACAAAAAACAATATATAAGGTCTATCTTTTCATACACGAAATATTTTTAGAGTAACTTCTTTAAGTCGTAAAGTCGCCATAGCAACGAAAAAAAATTATTCGTGCTTTTTTTACAAAAAAAAAAAAAAAAAAATTTGAGACTTTTTGCATAAAACCTTTGCTCCGGTATTCTAACAATGACAGTAGGTAAATACGACGTAGTAAACTAGCGTAATGGATGCTTAAAAATAAGGAGCCAGTATATATTTTGTGGGTCAAGTAAATTTAAATTATTTATTTTTTATAAAAAATAATACTCAGATAAAAAAATATCCCTTGAAATGGCTTTTTTATAGCCGTTAGATGATTCCCTAAAAATATTTCGTGTATGAATAGTTAGACCCTACATATTATAGCCTACGTGTTCATGTATGTATTAAATACATCCATATAAATCGATTTCTACCGGATTCCCTTTAAAAAATGGCACAGTCAGTATTCTATAGACAAATAATATTATCACATTAAAGATATGTACTCCGGCTTACCTCTTACAAAAATTGACTCTTCGCTACTGATGACTATATTACTGTATAGTCTCATCAAATCCGTCCATTCGTTTTTACGGGAAAACGTACGTTTATTGGAGGTCGGCGCAGCATCCCGTCTTCTTCCATACTTTTCTATGATAGCTGTTATAACGAGTAATAGAGAAGTATGGAAGAAGACATGCCGCGCCGGCCCCAGATACATTGGGATAAGGACAGGAGAATGTTGATAATACCTACAATTTTAGAACGGATGGATGAGTTTTTACGTAAAAGAGTAACATATATCCATCCATCCATCCTCACATACTTTCGCATTTATAATAGTAGGAAGAAGTAAGATAAAAAAAAAAAAAACAGGAATTTGTCGCCTCAATCGCCTTCTGATGTCTTTTCCGAATTTAATGACTCGAATAAGGTAAATGCTCGATATAACTATGTCTCGAGAGACGTACGGCATTCTACGCCATACTAATAAAAAAAAAAAAAGTTAAAAAAAAAACAATTTTTTAATAATATGTAAATTTGGTTTATCTATCAAAATTGTCGCGTTTACAAAGCTTCGTGTCCGCGCTCTTAACCGTTGAGGAGTTCTCTCGCGAGGCGACGATCCTGGCTGCAGGATCAAGTAATGTCTCTTATAAAAATGTATTGTCACCAGAACCAAAGGTGTGTGCCAAATTTCAGCTCAATCGGTTCGGATTAACTGGTTCGAAATACATTTGCAAGATTTGACCAATAACACATTGCTTTTAATCGTGTCACTCAGTAACGTGGTCGTGGAGGTCAGCTGCATGTAAAATACTGGTATTCAGCTGCATCTGGTAAGACTGGAAGACGACCTATAGTTGATTATGCCCTTTTATTATTAAAAAAAGTGAATAAAAGGTTAAGCAGATGATAAAGATGTCATGTATCTAATAAAATGGCCCGCGATGTGCGCAAAACTATGGCCTTACTTGAAAAAAGTGTGTCAAGATTAGCAGGTCAAGCTGCGACCTATTCGCTTTGTTTTGATTGCAAAATAAAATCTAGCAATCACCTTGTATAAAACTTTGATTAGATTCAATTAATTAATTTGTAAAACATAAGTACTGAACTGATTTGGTATGCAGTCAAAACGAATTCTTATGTGAATATATATTTAGGATCTCTTGTTATGTTTGCCTAACAATGTCCTAACTCATTAAATGTGAACTACAGAAGGATGAGTTTTTCTCCATGACCAGTTACTATTCAAAGCATCCATCAGCACCAAGTTTTTAATGCATAACATTGAGTTTTACCGTAAAACGTGATTTTGCACCCCCAAAAAAAAAAGGAGTTTCCCAGCAATCATTTTTGCGTAAAGTTACTTAGTTTGATATACATAATGCTTTGTTAACGGCTTCATAAAGGGTCCGTTTACACCCTGTATTTATAATAAATGGCTGCCCCGTTGGTCTCCCGGTCGCAAGTGTGAGTGAGGAGCATATCATAGGTACGTATCCTAGCTCGGCCAAAGTGTTTCTCAGTAACAGCCACCTAGTCCGGATTTGTGCCCGGTCAATGGCAGTAGGCTCGCCCACTATTACATAGGCCTTAAACAAAACTGGCGAAATGTGGTTGTACTATTAGGTACACATCTGCCTTATCCATCAGGGATTGCTGGCGGCATGTTATCTTAATCTAGGTATCACCAATCAGTAAGGATGATTCAGGTTAGATAACAAAACAATGTTTCAAAATATTTGGCTAAATGCGGAAAATGGCTTTATTCGGTGACTATACTGCATATGTTACGGAATGGACATTTTTGATTATCTCTTTGCTCTTTAATATTACCTACTAGCCGTTGCTCGCGACCTTCGTTCACGTGAAATGATAAAAAAAAAAAATTAAGTACTTCCTTTTTTGAATCGGATTTAGTTACCAATTTCAAAGGTTTTATTATTTATTTATTTATGTACACACAAAATACTTAACAAGACATAACATTAAGATAGAAGAGCACAAAGGTACTGCTTATTTCATACGAAATCTCTTCCAGCAGACCTGCGAGAGGAAAGTAGAATTAGAAATGTAGACACAGTGTGTAGAAAAGACAAAACAGGAAAATTGAAATGGGAACTTAAAACAAAGTTATACCTATATAAAATAAACATACATACAAATATACACATATAAAATAAATACTTAATTACTTACTTACTTTACTTACTTGTTTTAATTTTTTTTCACGGAACCTATTTCTTATCCTAAAATAAAAGAAAAGCGCGGCCGCAATTTTGCAAAAACAAAAATGGCGCACTTTAGGCCGGCCATGCTTCATAAAAAATCTTTCAAGCCCTTTTATACAATTATAACCGAAGCAATAACATTATAATCATGAAATAAAACATTAAATTAATTTAATTGCCACATATCAGCTAGCACACGTCAAAATACCGAAATGAAAGATAAGTAAACATTGAGGATATACTCTAGCAAAATAATAAATACCTATAAACAATAAGTGACGAATTCAGTGTATCTAAAATTGATTGTGATTTATGATCTTTTAGTGAGTAAGTCGTTGATGTGCCATATAAATAAACTAGCTTTTGCCCGCGGCATGGCCCACGTGGATGTCGAATAATATCCGATTACGTTCCTTCATCCTCCTTTTTAACCCTTGGGGGGGAAGAATTGTCAAAAACGCTGAGACACGTATAAATTAATTTTCAATCGTCAGCCTAAACATAAAATTTGAAGATCTTAACTTCAAAACTGACGGACTTTCATATAAATTTCCATTCCATATTTCACCACTTTAGGGTTGGAATTCCCATAAACCCTTTCTTAGTAGATACTTACTCTTCACAAAGAATACACTCTCCAAGTTTGATGCCTCTAGGGCTAGCGGTTTGGGCTGTGTTGATATATCACCCAGTCAGTCAGTTTACCATTTTATATGTAAACCGGGTGTAAACAGACCCTTCACATAGCCGTCAACCAAGCATTCTGTACATCAAACTAAGTAACTTTACGCAAAAATTATTGCTGGGAATCGACTTTTTGTTTTGGGGTGAAAAATCACGTTTTACGGTAGGAGTCGATGGAACGCACTCATAGCATTGTGCTCATTGGAATCATATAAGGGGGGTGTCGCGCTCGCCGTTGATCATCTGCCCGCCAAATTACCTTGCTCCACTTCGGGGCAATCAATATATAGTCTCCGCTGGCTTGGTTCAGGTGTTGGAGAACTCGGGTTATCAAATTTGGTTGTTTATATTCACTTAGGTTTTCCACGCTTCACAGACATACAATACCTTTATAGATTTAAACGTAGATTCTATTAGGCTATCGTATTATCCAGTGTCTGGGTTGTGGAGATGAGAAAGGCAGTCACTCCATGTAAAATAGTGGTGTTCAGTTGGTTCGGTTAGACTGGGATCCGACTCCAACATAGTTGGGAAAAGGCTAGCATATGAAGACTTTTATCTTAAAATGGCTATGGATCGTGATTTAAAAAATCTCGATGAAAAAATCAAGGTGTTTAAAAGTTTAAAAATGATTCTCTTAGATGTTTTTCATTGATTGAAAAATATAGCAAAATATTTTTTTTTTTTTTTTGTAAGTAACCGTTTTAAACCTAAGGAGCTTGTAACGCTACTATATTATTATGTATATTTAAAAAGCTATTGTATGTAATATATTTTAATTAAATCGACTTGCAAAATGAATATTGCAAAAAGAGATGTCCTTTAACGATCTCGATCTAATATATCGACAAGCACATTAGGTTAACTATCTGGCAAAATTGTGGGTACACCAATATTTTTGAAGGAGGGTACCTTAAACTTTTTCGCTATGTAAATGGTACTTCACTATTTTGTAATTGAGTGCCCCACTCTTCGAAGTAAAGTATTCAATGGTAAAATACGAAGCAGCTACTATGTCATTCCGAGTTCTAAAATAACTTATTATAATATTGTATGGGTCATGTAAAATACTGGTATTCAGCTACATTCTGAGAGAATGGAAGCCGACTCCAACATAATTGGGAAAAGGCTAGGCAGATGATGATGTAAACGGTGTGTGAAACTCGATTTGGCCATATTAAAGGCTTAGTACTTAAAAAATACTTTAAAAAAATGCGGGTATTGCGTTTTTCAAGTGGGGTACTTAAGTATTAAGAAAATAGGGTATTTTGAAGTCACCATATCCATATTTAAAGTCAGATAGCTAACTAAATACGACTTTCGACCAGTTTTGCTGTAGATTTAAAACTAACTTAGTTTATTTGTATAGATTTTATTATAGATTTTTATGCGAACAAATGAGTTTTTATGTTGTCTGTGTCAGATAAGGAAAAATCGACTGAGTTGTCGAAAAAAAAATGTGAAGTGCAATTTTTGAGGGGTAAAATTTTGAGTAATATTTACAAAGGGATTTAATGAGGGGTAAAATATAAAATTTTATGTTGTAAGTTATTTCCAATGTGAAGGCAATGTAAGCCTTCAATTTCCTGTGAATTGCAAATCGCTACGAATTTTTGGGCCACACCTAAAGCTTGACAGGTCGCAAGAAAGAACTAGGTACTTACAGTCTTTTCACAGGCGTTTTGCTCAGTGCCCAACAACCTTATTGCAATAAGAATAAAGTTCAGTGATTGTTGACACTGACATAAAGATAAAGATAGAATAACGGTGAAAGGACTGTATAGTATGTAATTCTGTATTTGCAAATGAAGATGCCCAAAACACCACGCTTTTAACAATTGTGCGCAGTGCTTTTGCCGCATAAACAGGCCACATGCAGCCAGGCTGACTGAAGTAAAATTGAAATAATACTGCCCAGTATTATTTCAATTTTACTTCAGTGCGCGAAAGAGATGGAGCTGTACATCCATCTCTTTCTAACACTGAAGTAAGATAACAGTAATACTGTTATTATGAGCGGTGGTGGTACAGTACCTGTAGACTTGTGGTTGGGAGAAGGTACTTACTTGATCAAATAAAAAAAAAATGTGATTTAAATGACGATGTGTTCGTGTATAGCCTATTGAGCAAATGTGTCTACTAAACTATCGTAATTATAGATATGCATGGTATCGCCCCTGAATACAAGATGGCGCAATTCCGACTGTCATAGTCGGAATTGCGCCATCTTGTTTTTTCAAGACAATCTCCACAGTCAAATGTCTATCAACAGTGCTACCCTGACAGTGTCATTCAAGGACCGAGAGAACCATTCCTTTAATTCTATTTGAGTTTTGAAAATTTTTGACGCAAGAAAGTGTACATTTTGATCGACAGACTTTCCGCCTTTTTATTTGATCAAGCAGAATCTTTAAAAGATAAAAATGACTACCAATCTTAGTGAGAAAACAGTGCAGTTTGTATTAAATTGATCAAAAGTTTTGCACCACTGGATATGTCACTTTACAGAACTGTACTAAAAAAACTCGTCATTTTTTGAGAGCTAGATCTCTCAAATGCCTTAAGTTTTGGCCACCAAATCCTGCACCAGACGCGGGGCTGACTGTCCAAAGTGTGCTGGACATATCCTCATTTAAGTAGCTTTCGAGTTACCCAGTAACTCAGTTCGGAGTACAGATAGGCAGCCGGTCCTTGTAAATACTGGCATTCAGCTGCATCCGATCAGACTGGAAGCCGATCCCAACATAGTTGGGTAAAGGCTAGGCAGCCAATGAAGACTCTTTCCGCTTCTAAGTGTTGCAAAACTTTTTTGATACACACGCATAGTGATAGTTTGCTCCCAAATTGCCCATGCATTGCGAATAAAGATAACTATAGTTAGTGTGCTCGAAAAAAATGGATGTTCAATTCGACAATTAAGTGTTTGTAAACTAAAGAAAATTGAATAAAAAACAACAATAAAATTGAAGTGTGTTTTTGTTTCTTACCATCATCATGCTCTTGACCTTGTCCCAATTCATTTGGGGTCGGCGCAGCAAGCATGTCTTCGTCATCTCAGTCATCTCATCAGACACCTCTTTTCGTGCCATATCATTCTTCACACAGTCCATCCATCGTTTCTTTGGTCTTCCTCTACTCTTATATCAATCCACAGTCATATTCAAAACTTTCCTCACGTCATTTTCCTCATTCCTCCGCATCACATGCCCATACCACGACAACCGAATACCACACAACTTTTCAGTGACCGGCGCCACTTTCAGACTTCTAATTACCACTGCGCTCCAAAACACATATTACTAAAGTTTTTCAAAAAGCCGCTAAGTTGAAGTGGAGCTGAGCTGAACACGTCTGCCGTATACCCAATGAGCTGTAGGCCATATAATATCTACAATGTGGAGCCCTAGAGACGGCAGGATGAGCTGAACAAAAACAACGACCAGTTGTGCACATTGGCCCTGGAGCAGAGGAACTGGAGGGCATGGGGAGGAGCCTTTACCCAGCAGTAGGGATAGCTATCAGTATATCCCCACCCTAAATATTGGTTGCAAAAAGCTGGTTCGCCGTAGCTACAGCTGGTCAGCTCCCATTGATAAGTAGGCCGCGCCCGACCCGCTGCCAACATTTGCCCGCGTTGTGTCATGTGTGTAAAGGTAATGAACAGCGCAGCTCTCACGACGGACATGACCCGACCCGCACCCGCTTTCTGTGTGATTCGGGCTTTATAGACAGCGGCTTGCAATCGTCCTTTTTACCCGACTACGGCGAAGCGGAAAGCGATTTTAGCAGTCTATGTATGTATTTACGTACCTATGTTCCTCCGTAGCGCCTAAACTATTTATCCGTTTTTGATGAATAAGGTGTCAATCGAATCGTTATTATGACCTGGGTAACATAGGCTACATTTTAACCGACTTCAACAATAAGAGGAGTTGATTTTAGCTTCTAAACCCCGAATTTAATTAGAGCGTGATTTTTCAGTAGTCGGGTTTTTTAGTTGTATTATACCACACAAATTCTTGTTTGCAAGAAAAAATACCTATTGTGTCTTCTCCGGGATTCCGTTTTTTTTACATTTTCCTTCTTTAAGGTAGGTACCTTGTCTGCACACCTATATGCAATTCTTGTAAATTTTGTGTATCTTATCAATTTATTATATACCTACAGATATACAAAATCAGCTGTTAAAATGCAGTTTTACCTATTACATATTTTGGTGTTCCGTCCCCAAACGGTGCAAATGGGACGGGGGACCCTGCTGTACGTCCGTCTGTCTATCATAGGACTGAATCTTTGAAACTGTGGCATGGATCAGTCAAGTAAGTTACAGCTGCAAGCGTTGGAAGCTACTGAGCGACGTGCCAAGAGGCTTATTGACGACGACACTCTTGTCAAAGGCAAGCTCCAAAGCCTTGTACATCGCAGTAAAATTCCAAGACTGTCGGTTACATTTCGGAGAGTGTGCTTTGAAATTACACAATCTAATTCCTCCATTCCCATTCTATCATCGGACGAGCAGAGATACGGCGAGGCGTCACCGTTATATGGTTATAGTTCCACGGATCCGAACAAAGCGCTATGCTTCCACATTTATTGAGCGAACCGCCCTTCTGTGGAATTCACTACTGCCTGTTTGTGTTTCTGTTTACCGATCATTATAATCGAAATCTCTTCTAAGTTCGATTGAATCGGTTTCTTCTAGGCAAGCGTGGTCCACCCTAGGCCGCGGCATCGCTTCACATCAGGCGAGTTGCGACCTTAAGCAGGCCTATTTAGTATTAAAAAAAAAACTAAGGGACTTAAAATTGGTAGTGGTAACACTCTAACCTCGAGGTGGTCTAGTTTAAAACGAAGTTTTAATAAAATAAGAGGCCAGCCTATACTGGTTTATTTATCAATGTCCAGCGTACATACACATATTTTTGAATAGTACGACCTTTCTGCTGATTTAACTTTGCAAAAGCCTAGAAACTTATTATACGGTCTGTTTCCTGTGGTATGCACTGATAAGGGTCTTAGAATTGCATTTAAAACAACATTGCTCAAAGGCAAGGTCATTCTAAAGGTTTTTAAAATTACCGTGTTCTAGAGCCAAAAAATCTCGAATTTATGTGACAAGATCTACCTACCCGTACTCTGGGGTGGTGGCTTGTGGAAGTGGAACCAATTCCTTCTCATATAGTGAAGGCCTCTTTCCCAGCAATGCGAGCTACTAAAATTATAGGCTGTTTATACAATCCTTGCCTACTCCTTGCGCCGCCACGTTCACACATGCACGACGGTTGCAAGTACTATACAAGGTGTAAACGGACCCTGCACGAAGCCGTCAGCCAAACCATTTGTAAATCAAACTAAGTAAAGTCTACACAAAAATTATTGCTGGGGCGCGATTTTTTTTTGTTGTGACAATTTTCGTTTAGCGGTAAAACTCAATGTAACGCACTCAAAAAATTGTGCTGATGGATGCTTTAAATAGTAAACAGGTCATCGAGGTATTTAAAGTAAAGTTGTAACTTTAAAAACTAGTAAATATTTAAAAAAAAAGCTGGAAATTTGACCTCCAATATTTCCGTAACTAGAAGGTTCCCAGGTATGGTCAAGAACAAAACAATGCAGCTCCTCCAAACTGTTCCAGCTGACTGTCTTTTACCAGTCTGGGCCATAAATTTCCGACTGTTTGTATGATGTCGTCACTCTATCTATTAAATGGTCTAGCCTTCCTTCTTTTTTTGCTCATTGGATACGAACTTGTAATAATTTGTGACCATCTTTCATTGTAGCTCTCTGGATATATGACCTGACCATTTCCATTTCAGTGTCAGAACCTGTTCGACCACATCTCTTACCATTGTTATCAGTGAACTTTCTCAAATACAATGTCATTATGGCGCCCCGGTACAGGATATGCCCCACCTCCTTTCTTGCCCATTCTGCACGCCACCTGCACCTTCCAGGATTTAAATGAAGCTAACGATAGAGCTGTGCAGGTGACTTTATACTGGTCGGGTTTTATTTGGGTCTATGGACACGCAAAAAAGAAGAAGTGAACTTTTGACTCTGTCTTTCAATCTGATATTCATGTAACTCCGTTCTATTCCTCGTTGACAGCTTCATATTTTACAGAAATGAAAAGAAACGAAAAAAATCCTGCTATGAAACATTCCCGGAATCTTAATCGTGTTACAAAATTCTTGCAAAAACTTGTAGTCATCGATCTAATATTGCCAATTTTTATCTACTGATAGTTAACATCCTGATAAAGAGTTATTTAATGTGTTAACGTCACTTATCCAAGTTATCTCTTTGCGGAAATATGACTTACCTAGTCCTTGCTCATCAAGTCGACTACTGCATTGTAAGTCAGCCTGTTATATCAGGCAGGCAGTGGCTCCATGTAAAATTTACCAATCTGTGTTAGGTCAGCTGCCAATCTAAACGGATGCAGCTGAAAACCAGTATGTTACTTGGAGTGACTGATCTCCATGATCTGACAACCCAGTTAGCACTAGACAATACGACACCCATTGGTAGGTAGGACAGTTTGTTAGAATTTCCAGCCACGACTGGCAAAAATCTACAAATGACATCCGGGAGCAACGGAATGTGTAATGTAATGGATGGTCATCCATCCACGGACCGGCCTCGGCAAGAGTAGCCTAGCCTTCGTTTATACAGTAAAGCTGTTATGATATAACCGAGAGCCCTCTAATAGTGAAAACAACTTATATAAATAAAAATCTGCCTATTTTGGCATCGTTCTAGTTAAAGAATTTCGCAATATACATAACTACGAGTATATTACACGTATCTCAACATAACATTGTGATTTCATAAAACAGGTATTTTATTTTTATTACATATATAGCTACCTATGATCAAATCGTTATCGAGGTCGTTAAACTTTTTATCTAATAACATCGTGTCTTCACCTACGCAGATATTCTTAATGTTTTTTTTTTATCAAGAATCATTCAATTTATTTGCATGAAATGTGCACCTTTTAGAGCCATTTAATCATTAGGTTTTTCTTATCATTTTAGGGTCCCGTAGTCAACAACCCTTATAGTTTCGCCATGTACGTCCGTCTGTCTGTCCCCGGCTTAGTTCAGAGACTTTTAGCAGGTACCAAATTACCACAAACTGTCAAATTTCTCCAAATGATTTTAATCCATAAAACGTTGGTGGTTAAGTTCAAAATCTTAAGAGAAAATTTGACAGTTTGTGGCTACTTGATGTGGTTGACTGTACTAGAAAGTGGTATATTGAAATCTTGAAAAACAAAAAATGTTTTAGGTTCTCCTCTACACGTATAATGGCTATGATTTACGACGGACCAGACCGCAATACCTAGAAGGACTTACACTGACCTTTTTGATAATATTCTTCAGAAAGAATTTTTGCCAGTCGTGGCTGAAAATTCTAATAACCTGTCCTACCTACCGATGGGTGTCGTATTGCCTAGTGCTAACTGGGTTGTCAGATCATGGAGATCAGTCGCTCCATGTAATATACTGGTATTCAACTGCATCCGTTAAGATTGGCAGCTGACCCAACATAGTCAGGAAATTTTACATGGAGCCACTGCCTACCTGACCAGTGTGTGTTGCCAGTGATTACATACGGGACCAAAACGTGGTCGCTCACAATGGGCCTCATCAGAAGGCTTAAAGTCACCCAAAGGGCAATGGAGAGGGCTATCGGAGTTTCCTTGCGTGATCAAATCAGAAGTGAGGAAATCCGTGCCACTCGCAACCAGTGTGTGTATGACCAGATGGATGAACGTGGACGAAGCAGAAGTAGTAGTAGATCGTAGCAGGTGGCGTTCTCTAATTTTTGGCTAACCCCATTTTTAAAAGGCACCAGTTCAGGTACCGGGTAAAAGAGGGTGAATAGGACCGCTGGGGTGAATAGAGACAAAACTTTGACGGGATTTTAACGTTGAATTAATTTGATTATGTTATCAAAAAGTACTTTGTTATATTTACTTAGTTAGCATAATAAGCACAAACAGCCTATTAATGTTCCCACTGCTGGGACGCAGGCCTCCTCTTTTATGAGAGGGAATGGGCTATAATCCACCACGCGGGCCCAGTGCGGGTTGGTAGATGTCACAAGTCTTCGAATTTTTGGTTCTAGGACATGCCGGTTTCCTCACGATGTTTTCCTTCACCGTTTTGAGAGAAGTGGTGATGAAATAACTTACACAAAGTAATGCGCCTGGCTGGGTTCGAACCCACGACTTACGGCTCGTAAGTCGGGGTCTCCACCACTGGGCCACCGCTGCTCTCTCTACTTACGTTATATTTAATTATTTAGAGACCTTGTTAGCAACATAACATATTAATTCAACGTTAAAATCCCTTTCAAAATTTGTCTCTATTCACCCCGTTTTACGGTATGTATGTCATCATCTGCCTAGCCTTTTCCCAACTATTTGGGGTCGGCTTCCAGTCTATCCAGATAGATGCAGTTGAATATCAGTATTTTACAAGAAGCGACTGCCTTTCTGACCTCCACAACTCAGTTAGTACTGGGTAATACGATACTCCTTGGTAAGACTGGTTGTCCGACTATCGCGCCACAGACTACTTGTAACGCCTGTCAATGACCTACAAATGACAGCCGGGGCCAACGGTTTAACGTGCTTTCCGAGGCACAGAGGAAACTCGATATGTAATGGGTGGTCATTCATCCTCGGACTAACATAGACAAGCGCTGCTTAACCCAGAGATCGACCCGAGCGGCTATTATTACACAAGGTGAAAACGGACCCTTCACGAAACCGTCAACCAAGCATTCTGTACATCAAACTAAGTAACTGTACGCAAAAATTATTGCTGGGAAACGACTTTTTTTTACGGTGAAAAATTACGTTTTACGGTAGGACAAAGTAAAGCACTCAAAACATTGCGCTGGTGGTTGGATTGAATAGTACGGGGGTCGTGGATGTATTTAGAGTAAAGTTCTAGAAAAACCTTTGAAAAAGTTGGAACTTTGACCACCAATATCTCCGTAAATAGGTTCCCAGGTGTGGTCTAGAACAAAAAAATTATCGCAATGACTGGGAGAGCAAGTGCCTTTCGACTTCGTTAAGGGTACTTTGACACCTATAGTAGCCACGAGCTCCTCCACGAGTTCATGTATGTATGTATCTGCCGCAAATTATTAGTACAGCGTTGACTGATAAGCAGTGAATATGCCAAAATACAAGTGTTCTCGATAAGAACATCGCGCGATCCATAACGTTGATAAAGGCCTACATTAAATAACGTTACGTCTGTGTATTCGTTGCTACCTACATGTAACATGATTAATTGATATGGCGTGATGGTGCGGGGGTTAAGAGATCAGCTGCTTGTACACGAGGCTGTTGGTTCGAATTCGAACCTAGAGTTTACCTATTTTTGTGAGTTTTTCGAGAGATAAAACGTTTTTTTCTAAGATAAGTAGGATCCTATGTTCCTGGAAGCGCGAGGGTAGCCCGCGAAATTCGAATTTTCTTACGTTTTTTGCAATTTGCAGGTCAGTGTCGGGTTGTATATTGATTAAAATTTGATTCGCGACTGTAACAAGGCTTTACTGAGTTATAATCATTAAAATCATCAATACAACCCCCTAAGTTCATTTAACCCCATTGACTTATTTATGAAATAGCCATTTAATGAGATTAAATGAACCGAAGAGGATTGTATTCACGATTTCAATACGATTTTATACACTTTCATATGCACAAACAGATCATCATCATTTCAGCCGAAAGACGTCCACTGCTGGCAATAGGCCTCCCCCAAGTGTCGCCACATTGACCGGTCCCTTGCGTCTCGCATCCAGCGGATCCCTGCTACCTTTACCAGGTCATCGGTCCACCTAGTGGGAGGCCTTCCAACGCAACGTCTTTCGGTTCGCGGTCGCCATTCCAGAACTTTACGGCCCCACAAACAGATACTTCAATTTTATTTATTTTATTTTGTTTATTCACAATAAACAGCTACAATATGTGTTGGAACAGAAGAAAAATAATAAAAAATATTAACAATTGCAGCCTACAACATTATCCGCATATTAACAAAAGAGAATACGATAATTAGTGCCACTAGATCAAATAGTTAGCTAAAAAAAAGTTACCATTTGTTGCCAGTGGAAAAAAAAAAGAAAAGGCATCTAATATGACACATGTTCTCCAAAAAGTACTAGGTTAGCATGAGCTCAAGGTGGTATGAAGTTCGCCGGGTCAGTAACAAATAGTTATAGGAATATCAATTAGCAATTATTAAATAATAAACGATAAAAATACACGAAATATTAATTACATCATGCAAAATAGAAATTTCAATTGATTTGTTTGGCAACAGAGTAATAATTAGCACGAGAGAGAAAGAAATATGTATAGATGTATAGATTTTATTTGCATAGTAACTATAACTGTGTTTTATGTTATTATAAGGCCCTGTGCAGACGACGGACTTTTTGTCCGCACGATATGAATGACCGTTCTTGTTTATTGGTTGTTGTGTTGTTTTTTCATCTATTGATTGACGTCCATTTGTTGTTGCAAATTGTTCGCGAACAAATTGTCCATCGTCTGCGCAAGCCATAAAAAGTAGCATGTCGTCGGTAAAAACTAACAACCACTGTTTGAACTAAAAGACAGCTGTGTAATCAACCTTAAAATATAATAAAGACGACGACAAGACTTGATTGAGCGTCCATTACAAATCTAAAGTGGAGATCTCCGCAGAATTGACAATGGCCCATGGTACGCGAATGGGCTATAGAGCAAATTGCCGCGGTTGTCAATTAACTGCTAGTAAATTGGAATGGCAGTTTCCTTGGGATGTCTTAAGTACTCATGAAGCTCATACTTCTCGTTGTGTTAACAATTATAGGTAAGTAAAGAATGATTTACATAGAATAAAATAAGAAATCACACTATATATATATATAGATATATAGTGTGATATATATTTATATATATATATAGTGTGATATATATTATATATATTTATATATTTATATATATTTCCTCGGTGTGTTGGATCTTTAGATGGAAAACATATCGTTATGCAGTCACCCTTTCACTCAGGATCAACCTACTACGACTACAAGAAAAGTTTTCGTATCGTTCTTATGACACTAGTAAACAGCAACTACAAATTAGTTTGTCAATATAGGCGGTCAGGGTAAAATAAGTGACGATGGAATATTTAAAAAGAAAAAGGTCTGACAACCGGTCTTACCAAGGGGTATCGTATTACCCAGTACTAACTGGGTTGTGGGGGTCAGATAGGCAGTCGCTCCATGTAAAATACTGGTATTCAGCTGCATCCGGTTCGACTGGAAGCCGACCCCAACATAGTTGGGAAAAGGCTAGGCAGATGATGATGAAAATAAGAAATCACACTAATTATAAAGGGCGAAAGTATGTATGTGTGTATATTTGTTACTCCCTCACGCTCAAACGGCTTAACGGATTTAGATGAAATTTGGTATCAAGATAGCTTATATTCTGGATTAACTCATAGGCTAATTTTGAACCCAGAAAAATGCGGTGTTCTCGTGGGATGATCGAATAATTCAAATATGGTTTTCCCGAATTTTGACTAAAATCGTCTTTTTGGCGACCAAAAGTACTAGGCTAGCATAAATTCAAGGTGTTGTTTATTCAATCGAGGTAGGTAGGTAGCAGTAGCGAAGGGTTAATTTTTTAAGGGGTAAGCCGGAGTACATGTCTTTAATGTGATTTTATTATTTGTCTATGGAATACTGATTGTACCCGTTTTCAAAGGGAAGCCGGTAGGAATCGAGCTGTATGGAACCTTCGCCTCTGGTAGGTAGGAAGTTAAGTAGTAAAAAGTATAAGGAGGTAGTACAGCTTACTGTTACCAGCTTTTAGCATCAAATTAACAAGAACATGAAAATCAAATTATATTTTTGAAAATTTTATGTCACTCTTTTTCCGTTCGTTGACGTGCCAACTTTGTCACTGCGGGTAACACTGCTGGCGCAACTAGCGAGTACATAAGAGGAAGTCTGAAAGTGGCTCCGGTGACTTAAAAGTTGTGTGGTAATCGGTTGGCTTGGTATGGGCATGTGATGCGAAGGAATGAGGAAAATGTCGTGAGGAAAGTTTTGAGTATGACTGTGGATGGGTTTAAGAGTAGAGGAAGACCAAAGAAACGATGCATGGACGGTGTGAAGGATGATAATGGCAAGAAAGAATGTGTCTGACTGATGAAATGACAAGAAATAGTGAAGTATGGAAGAAGAAGACATGCTTTGCCGACCACAAATAAATTGGGATGAAGCTGAAATGGGACTGGGTGGGTCACGTTTCTGCATGAAAGACAGATGGACGAAGATTTTAACACAGTGGGTGGCTAAAGAGGCAGGCCCAAGAAAGCTGTCGTGACTATCTGGACTCTTAACGGATTGGTCAGAGGGCAAATTGTAAACAGAATTGGAAAGCCATGGGGGAGGCCTGTTCCCAGCAGTGGGACAGAGCAGGCTGATAAAAAGAAGGCTAGAGAATGATGTTGAATTGAATTTTGTAAAAACTTTATTTTTGGCGAATAGCTGTTTTATGTAAAATACGTAATTATTGACAATAGCCGCTTACGACTG
Organism: Noctua janthina; assembly: GCA_963576755.1. Taxonomy (NCBI): domain Eukaryota; kingdom Metazoa; phylum Arthropoda; class Insecta; order Lepidoptera; family Noctuidae; genus Noctua; species Noctua janthina. The sequence goes on from OY755077.1 coordinate 7,095,946, forward strand.
AAAGGTGGTTGACTTGTTGACTCTCAATCAACTGTTACGAGGTTATAAACCGTTAGCCTAGGGTACGACCTATCGATGAACTGAATCAAGGTGGGTGAGTAAAAATAGCGTAATCATTATAAATTTAAGCGTTCTGATCTAAGTTCTTGGAAGTTTATCTTTTATTAACACGTTTTTATTAGCTTCACCTGTTACTAACTAACTAAAAAAACAGCTGTTTCCTACAAAAGTGCAAACTGTTTCCTTCAAAATGTATAGAACAGCTGTTTTTTTTTTTTTGGAGAAAAAATTCTTCAAAATTTCCGTTTTCGCGTCGGTGTCCTTTCCACGCCGTATAATATGACAAGAATTTGTGTAGGATATCTTAACTAAAAAGGGTAAACTAAAAAAAAAAACATTTTTGCAAAAACACATAACCGACTTCCAAAAAACTTTAAAAAAGTGAAAGTTTCGGAACTCGGTGGCAATAACACTAATAAAACAAACTAGTCACATCAACAGTCAGTCAGACGAAGTCGGTGTTTTTTTGCCAAAATGTTTTTGTTCAATGTGTATGTTATTATCAACATACATGGCCTGTCCCGGCGCGGCGGGACATTGATGCAATCACTACGGGACGTCCCGTGAAATACGCAACGCTGTAACAGACAGACACATGACGTATCTTCAAAATCCCTGTAGGTACGTCAATGAAAAGTTCATGGACAGTAAACAATAAAATATTTCACGGAATTGACGATGTAAACATCATTAACAATAATAAATTCCAATAAAATCTATGTTTGTAACGGAATCACAGCTCAGTTGATTTCAAAGTTTCCTGTTATTAGATATCCGATGTAAATAATTCGCTTCGATAATGAGCAGGGTTGCCAGTAGATATTTTTAAATTATTCGCCAATGTTTCTGAAATTATTATTTATTTAATTTATGTTCAAAATTGACTCTGGATACAAACAGTGCTTAAATTTTTTTAAACATACACAATTATGATTAATCATGTGAACTTGCCATGTTATTTTTTTTCATTTACTACGTTACTGGCAACTCAAAAAATATTACCATAGAAAACTCAGATAAAAGAATTTAGGCTTTCCGTATCCAATTATACATGAGGGTCCAGGATACATTCAACAAAAATCAATCAAACAAATTATACAGTTTTTGTATCAAATTATACAATTTAGCAGCCCTGATAATGAGCGTAGCGAGCTAACGTAACCCGTCAGTCTGTTTCGTTCCAAGTTCTTTTTTTCTAGACTGCTCTGTCCCACTCCTGGGCAAAGGCCTTCATCCACTCTATCCATCTCTCGCGAACCCGCGCGTCCTCCGTCCAGTTCGGACAGAACTTGTCCACTTCGTCCCGCCATCTCCTTCGTGTCCTGCCGTGACCCCGCCTCACTGTGTCAGGGCACAAGTTTCCTGTATTTCTTTGCTGTGGTGGATGAATGGATTGTGTGAGGAATGATATGAAAGAGAAAGGAGTAAATGACAGCGTGACGATTGCCGGAGAATGGAAGAAGAGAACGTGTTGCGTCGACACCGAGTAGAATGGGACGAGAGCAGGAACATGACGTTGATTCAGCTTCTTACATTGAGTGAGTCATCGTCATCATCTGCCTAGCCTTTTCCCCACTATCTTAGGGTCGGCTTCCAGTCTAACCGGATGCAGCTGAATACCAGTATTTTAGCCACGAGCTCCACAGAGTGTCAACAATGTCGTCCACATGGCAGTCAATGGGAAAAGTGCCCAGAAGGCTGGCAGCATTGCTACCTTTTTTTTTTCTGATGGGAAGTCATCAAATGCCCCCCCCCCCCCCTGTCTGGGCGGAGCGGAAGGGAGTATCAGACTTGTACTGACTAAAACTCATCCATGTTGCTTCTTTGCCCTTTGTGTTCCAGGGCTGCGGTATCTCTTTCGAACAGTCCCGCAGCCGTGGCAGGCATCGGCCCTTGCGCAGACATCCTGTGTCCACACAGCACACAGACATCATGTGTGCAGACATCTCTTTGATACGCGCGTGGAACACGTACGCGCCGTCGACACGGCCTGTCGTCATAAGACGGACGGATGGCGAGCTAGCCCATTACTCACCGTCCACAAGGCCAGCGCCTACGGTGGCCGGGGGTCAGCACGTGACCTCCGACGTCCGGGGCGTCTCCCGCGGCGGCTGGGACGTGAGGCTCTTTCCCCCTCACGTCCCACCACCTCCTTCGCTAGCATGACTGCTTCGCAAGAGGAGCATTGCCACCTTCGATGGCAATTCAGTTAGCAATCAATTGGAAACTGATTGCTGGATAACTCTGGTGCTCATGTTCAGCAATCGTACTTGCGACCCCGTTGGCCTCATAATAAATTGATCGTCTCATTTCGCCGAAATAAACGTGACCGCTTTACCAACGTAATAAAAGAAAACTTGTTACAGTAAAATAACATGAGTTATAACAGTACAAGGATCTTTTGGCGCGTGAATAAAATTGGAATGAGCGTTGCCATCTTACATAACATAAGTTCATGCTTGTTATTCCCAATGGGTTAGGCAGAGGTATGATTAATAGTACAAATACATTTCCACAGTTATGTTTAAGGCCTATGTAGGGGGTGACCCTATTGTCATCAAAATACAAAGAGTATTGGGTACAAATCCAGACCCCGTGGATACTACTGAGAAATTCCTAGTAAAAAAAACCCAATAACACTCTGCCTGTCCTGGGAATCGAACCCAAGACTTCATGCTCAGCAGTACTTAGAGCTTGCGACCACTAGCCCAAAAGGCAGTGACTCAAGTATGTCGAAATCAGTACACTTTTAGGGTTCCGAAACCGAAGGGTAACCAACGGGACCCTATTAATAAGCCTCCACTATCCGTCCGCCTGTCAGCGGGCTGTATCTCATGATCTGTAATAGGTAGACAGTTGAAATTTTCACAGAATGTGTAATTCTGTTGCCGCCATAACAACAAATAATAAAAAAGATGTTTTCTGTTCCTTTTTCAGCCACAGATCTAAATAAATTGGTACCTAGCTGTAACCGCTTTTCTCAGTTCACTGAGTTTAATGACACGACAAGGTAAGGAGTCTGGAATTGTTTTTTTTTTTTCTTTTAAGTCTTGATAAGATAAGAATAATATACATTTACTTTAGCTTTAGTGATAGTGTAAACTGTCCCAGTGCGCAGCTAAGGCCTCTTTCAGGTGAGTTACTACGCCGTTGAGGTTTGTAATAAATCGGCTGGGGCACTCACTCAATGTATACCAAGCCTGCCGAGTTTCCTCCGTGCCTCGGAAAGCACGTTAAGCCATTGGTCCCGGCTGTCATTTGTAGATCTTTGACAGTCGTTACAGGTAGTCAGTGGCCCAAAAAGTCTGACAACAAGTCTTACAAAGGTAGTATCGTGTTACCTAGTTCTAACTGTGTTGTGGAGCTCAGATAGGCAGTCGCTCCATGTAAAATACTGGTATTCAACTGCATCTGGTTAGACTGGAAGCCGACCCTAACATAGTTGGGAAAAGGCTAGGCAGATGATGACGATGACTCACTCAATGTAAGAAGCTGAATCAACGTCATGTTCCTGCTCTCGTCCCATTCTACTCAGTGTCGGCGCAACACGTTCTCTTCTTCCATTCTCCGGCAATCGTCACGCTATCATTTACTCCTTTCTCTTTTATTTCAATCCTCACACAATCCATCAATCGTTTCCTTGGTCTTCCTCACCCATCCATCAACATTTATATTCACATTTTAGTCAAATGTCCTTCATCCCTCGGATCCTCATTGCATGTCTATCCCAAGACGGTCGGTTCTCTTTCAAATTCTCTGTAGCTGGCGCCACTTTCAAACTTCCTCTAATTTAAGTAAGGAATGAGTACCTTACTTTATCCGTTCTTGTCACTCCCTACATCCATCTCAACGCCGTCGACACGGCCTGTCGTCATGCGACGGCTGGACGGGGAGCTAGCCCATAACTCGCCGTCCACAGGCCCGTGCCTACGGTGGCCGGAAGCCACCACGTGACCCCCGACGCCCAGGGCGTCTCCCGCGGCGGCTGGGACGCCACCTCCTTCACTAGCATGACTGCTTCGCAGAAGGAGGTGACGGCTTCTCATTCTCTCTCGCTCCGGACCATGGCTTGGACAAGGGCCAGACGCGAGAGATGCCGCCGTCAATCGCCGCTACGAGGACACGGCGGTGTTCCGCCCAAGCGGGGCAGACCTCCACGATGTGCTCCACCGTGTAGTAGTATAGTGTTACCCTTATCCCAATTTATTTGGGGTCGGCGCAGCATGTCTTCTTCTTCCATACTTCTACAGGGTGTAAACAGACCCTTCACATAGCCGTCAAACAAGCATTCTGTACATCAAACTATGTAACTTTACGCAAAAATTATTGCTGGGAATCGACTTTTTTTTTTGGGGTGAAAAATCACGTTTTACGTAGGACTCGATGGCAAGCACTCATAGCATTGTGCTGATGGATAGATTGAATAGTACGGGGGTCGTGGAGGTGTGTAAAGTTCAAATCTTACATTAAAAACATGTATTTAAAAAGAAAAGTTGTGAAAAAGTTGGAACTTTGACCCCCAATATCTCCGTAAGGTAGACTAGACTAGACGGTTCCCAGGTATGGTCTAGAACAAAAAAAAATATCGCAAAAACGGGGAGAACAAGTGCTGTACGGCTATGTTAAGGGTCTATTTACACCCTTTATATTACGCGTCATCTCAGCAGTCACCTCTCTTCCTGCAGGGTCTAACCTTCCGTGGTCCACCTGGAAATCCTTGAACCGTCTCCGGACTGTTAAGTCTCGAATACATCATTAAATGAGATATTATATCAGAACCAATTAATACCAATTTCCCTTTAACTACAAAATAGATTAGTAAATAATCAGTTGTCATTATTAATTAATCGCAAAATAATGACTCTTAATCTCTTGTATAACTACTTTTACTTGAGTAAAAAGATAGGTATTTAATTACATAAACAAGCTGTAATTAAATGCAATAAGTTACTAGGTCAGTAGCTATGCAGAAGGATTACAATAGGTGGCCTTCAGAATACGTTAAATGTAAATAACGAAAAGGCGTTTTCTGGTAGAAAACGCCTTTTCGTTTTCGAGCAGGTTCAGGGCTCAAAGAGGGACTCTCTTTGAGCCCTGAACCTGCTCGTAAACTATAACGGTCCCAGTGCTGGAAGTGGGACAGAGCCCACCTCTCCGTGAGAAGTGCACTGTCGTTTCATACAGGCCCAATGTGAACCACAGGACCTGTCACTTTTCAGCGGCCACTGTCATATATACCGGGCTACGACTATAATAACTGGGTCATCGCACTGTGTTGCCGAGGGCGGACAAAAACCTAATTTTTAAGTTGAATTAATATTACTAAGCCTCCACTGTCCGTCCGTCCGTCCATCTATCAGCGTGTTGTATCGTATAGGTAGACAGCTGAAATCACAGAATGTGTATTTCTGTCGCCGCTATAACAACAAATAATAAAAATAAATTAAAAATGAAAGGGGGTTCCCCTACTACGATGGTACGGCACCCTTCATTCATGAGTCCGACTCGCACTTGGCTGGTTTTTTTTTAACTTTTTCTCCATCCATTACATCCCTCGTCATCACATCATCTTTCGCCCTTTACTCCGAAGAGATTAAACACAAAGAACGGCTGTGACATGCAACATGCAGCTGAATCATTGTTTGATAAAAGCATGACGCATTCAAATCCATGTTGTTTTAAAACTCATCAAGTGCGCAGCACATAGAAAAATTGAAGTGCGAATTGAACTCGCAGTTAGCACGTGTAGCGTGTCTTTTTATGTTATGTTATTAGATCAAATATTTTATTTCACATAGGTAGGCCAGGGATCCGCTGGATGCGAGACGCACGGGACCGGTCAATGTGGCGACACTTGGGGGAGGCCTATGTCCAGCTGTGGACGTCTTTCGGCTGAAATGATGATGATGATGAGGTAGACCTATGTGAAATAAAATATGTCCACGGGCACTGATAAAACGTAGAGAAAAAGGTGCACGGTTCGGGTTGGTTGTTTCCTATGGAGAAGAACCACCAAGATACTCCATGGTTACTCTTTTAAAATGATTTGGTTTTACAATCAATCAACCATTTTATTGTCAGGCAACTGAGGCCCATAGATAAAAGTACACAAAATAATCTTATACAATAAAAAACTACAAAAAAACTTATTTAACTATAACTAGACATGTAGCGTTGACGGCGTCGTGTTTTGCTGCGTGGTGTTGTGTAACCGTCCTCGGAATTGTCGGTATACGACACCTCACAGTCCTCTTTCATGAAGGTCTGTAGATAGTGACAATATTATCATGTTACAGCATTAGTACCTAAGTATGGGGGGACAGCGTAGGCCCGACAATAATTCGTTGATTACCACACAAAAAACGTAATAATGTTTCTAAAATAAAAGTAGCGTTGGATAGATCTTATTACATTAGCTCTCTGCCAGTAAAAGTCCCGTCAAAATTGGTCCAGCCGTTTCGGAGATTAGATGGAACAGACAGACAAAAATTGAAAAAAATGTGTATACATTTTTTTTTATAATAGACGTTCAGTAAAAACCTGTTATTTTGATATAACAAACAGACACTTCAATTTTATTTTTTTCTGTAGACTATAAAGGGTGTAACAAGAACCTTACCGAAGCCGAAAGGCACTTGTTGTCCCCGTCGTTGCGATCATTTTTTTGTTCTAGACCATACCTGGGAACCTTCTAGTTACAGAGAAATCGGGGGTCAAAGTTCCAACTTTTTCACAAGTTTTTTTTTTTAAATACCTACATGTTTTTAATGTAAGTATTTTACTATAAACACCTCCACGACCCCCGCACTACTCAATCCATCCATCAGCACAATGTTTTGAGAGCGTTACATTAAGTCCTACCGTAAAACGTAATTTTTCACCCCAAAAAATATGTCGTTTCCCAGCAATAATTTTTGGGTAAAGTTACTTAGTTTGATGTACAGAATACTTGGTTGACGGCTTCGTGAAGGGTCCATTTACACCTTGTAGATGTACAGATGTACAAATCATGATATGTAATGTATTTGCGTTGATACATACATAGACTGACTAATGGTTGACCCGCTTTCCTACGGGCCCAAGTGCCCCAGAAATAAATTCTGGGGACGCTGTTGTTGTTAGTCACCCAAAAACGGATTAATTCGTCAAAGTTCCCGTTTCACAGGAGCCAATGACTAAATATCAACACGAGGGGACACAATCAGTGGTACTGTGACTCATTCCACAGCTGTGAACTAACATAATAATTATCAGGAAATGTGTACGGGAATGTTACCATTTATTGTTCATAATTAAATGTATGTATCATTTCTTTGTTTCTTGTTTTAAGATGAATGCCAGGCCAGTGGTCAACATTGGCCCTGGATTGGAACACCTGGAAATCATGGGCCTTTCCCAGCAGAATACGTCGATGTCGCCCTAGAACCACATACACTGACCCTATTGGCTTCAGAAAGGTCAACCTCGCAACCGGCGTGTGTGTATGACCAGATGTATGAACGTGGAAGAGGTCATCATCATCATCATCATTTCAGCCGAAAGACGTCCACTGCTGGACATAGGCCTCTCCCAAGTGTCGCCACATTAACCGATCTCGTGCGCCTCGCATCCAGCGGATCCCCGCAACCTTGTGGAAGCGGTGAAAGGAGTATATAAGGATATAGCTCGTGGCTAAATAATAACAGCCGCTCGGGTCGATCTTAAGGTTAAGCCGTGCTTGCCTAGGTTGGTCCGTGGGTTGATGCATATCGAGTTTCCTCCGTGCCTCGGAAAGCACGTTAACCCGTTGGTCCCGGCAGTCATTTGTAGATCTTTGACAGTCGTTACAGGTAGTCAGTGGCCCGAAAGTCTGATAACCAATCTTACCAAGGGGTATCGTATTACCCAGTACTAACGGGGTTGTGGAGATCAGAAGTCGCTCCATGTAAAATACTGGTATTTACCTGGAACCGGTTAGACTGGAAACCGATCGAACATAGTTGGGAAATGGCTAGGCAGATGTTGATAGCAGGGGGCGTTCTGAAGTGTCTGCTTACTCCCATCGGAAAAATTCCATCATAGACCTCATCCATCGCTTTCCATCAGGCGTAATCGAGGTCAAGAGCAGGCTCATTTTGCAATAAAAAATAAAAAAAAGATGTGATGTATGAGTTATAAGTACCTATGCCGCCGTGTTATCGTGACCTGCTCACGGCATTGGCGCCACGTTCTTCAAATATTCAACGGAAAGTAGGTGTATAAATGTCTTGTCTGAACACGGAATACATCGATTTTCTTGGGAATATTAAGGGAAGGTATTTTTTACGTCCTAAAACATATGTTATTTTACCTAAATCTTGAATCTATTAACAAATGAAAATCGTCGAAAAATTGCTCTACAATTGGATTGATATTATTGATCAAATTCCATATAGGTATACCTAATGTCGACAACCTCGTAAACAGAATTGTACAAATTCACGAGGTTGTCGACACGAGGATGTCAATAATTATTTTATACATCAACTAACACCCCGAGCCGGCTTCACACGGGTTCAGTACACTAATGAAGAAAATTTTACTGAGATTTTCATACAAAAACGCTAAAGAGGCGGATGTTACAAAAAAAAAACTTTCGTACAAACCTGACGCTAATATTAAAAAAAAAAAAACAGCCAAATCAGTCGACCCGTTCTCAAGTGATGATCTTTCATACATGCCGTACCTATTTAAATAGATGCATATGTCCTTCTAGGGCATTTCCTGCGTTTCCACACACATCCGCCTCAAAAATTCCTTAGCGAATTTGTAATACATCCCATCACATAAACTCATTCATTACCTACTCTAATTAAAGATAGTTACAAGAACGCATTACCGTCGAGAGTACGTTGTGACCGAAATAGAACTAGTTAGAAGTCAAGGTCGGGGTTTCGCGAGGTTCATAATGCTTCTCAACTCTCGTTTTCATTTATTCAAAACTTGAATTATTAAAAAAAAAACAAAAGTTTTTTCGTCTGTGGGATAATAAATTGTTCAATCTGGCAACATAACGACGATATTTTTTATCTGTTAAAGCATTGTTGTCATTGTCAATGTCAAATTGTGTACACAACAAAGCTTGCATCTTTGTGATAATTCGATCAAAATTCTACCAAAAATAACTAAAATTAAGCAAGAAATATACGTTAAACTTTTATTTATCGTGTAAGTGCAAAATAACATACAAATGAGTTCGATACAGGAGCGTTTACAGCTAAAAAGGGTACCGTTAGACACTTGGAATGTACGGGAGCAACTATGTCTTGCTTCTGCTGTCGTCCGAAGCGGGGATCAGAATTGGATGTCAGTTTCTCGAGCTCTAAAGACTATTGGAGAACCAAATCGACCACCAGACTGGTATTCTCAAAAGAGGTTGGTGTTTTTGATCGATTATTTTTGAGATAACCAACAAATCTACTGAATATGAATGTATCTTTTGTTGTTATTAAACTTGTTTGTTATTTGTGTAGCTATTTCGCAAGTTGCTATTTTGAGTAAATTTCTACTGTCCTTTATTTATTATTTTACCTCTAATTTGCAGTTCAGTGGCCTAAACTTATTAGGTTTATGTCAGGTATAATATATTTTTTTTTAAAAGAATGTATTTCACATGTTTACTGTTAAGAGTGAGGTTCCGAGCCCATTTTTTAAACTGAAAAAGGGTCTTTTGCTCTCTTATTTTAAAATATTACCTTAGCACTCTGGGATTTAAGATTTTTTGCTTGTTCTTATGTTGTCGGATAATGATGTCTATGGATAAAGTTGATATTTCTAACTGACTGACTAACTGAAAATTAACTAGTGCATGTAAATGATTTAATTGGAACAAACGCTTTTGAGATTGAAGCAAAATGACAATTGTTCGTCACAAGTTGGTTGGCATAACACATATTTGTCTTCCATCCTTCTCTGTCAACCTGTTACACATCACCTGTTTCATATCATTCCTCACACAATCAATCCATCTTTTCTTTGATCTTACTCTCTTTCTTCATCCATCATAATTAATATTCATCACTTGTTTAGTGAACTATATTAATAATAAATTGCAATTAAAACACTGAATGTGATGTTGTAACTGTTTTAGGTGTAAAAAAGGCATTTGGAATGTTTCCCAATACTTTTTTTACATCTAAAACTAAATATTCGGTCACTCGGTGTTACAATATTAATTATTGCATTTCATAATCAATACTTTAGTTCACTAGTTAGCCATATTTCTTATTTCCATACAGTAATATTGTTGAATTAATCAAAACAACGAAATATTTGACAGCTATTTGTGACGTTGCCCAGTTTCTGAACAAGCGCTCTTAAGAATGATAATTACTACTACTGCTAAATGTCTTTTACAGTTGCGCAGCCCAATACGGAGCCCTACTGGAACATGTGGAGACACCAAAGCGCAAGAAGCGTAGTTCTGAAGGGGCAGTGGAAACTCCACAGGAGAGTATACTGAAACGGTTGACGCAGGAGCGTATCGGAGAAATACAGAAGACGCTTGTTGAAATGAACCAACAGTATGAACAATTGAAGGTAGGTTTCTTTCATGTTTTATGGCCTACAGGTAGTTGTTCTGGGTCTGGCTGTTTGTGTATGTGAGTTTAAATGTTTGTAAACGCACCCACAATACAGGAGAAATTCCTAGTGTGTGGTAACGTTTAAAAAAAAAATATCTTCTTAGCGTGTTGATGGCAATCTAAATTGTGTCAGCCCAGAACTGAGCTACTAGTTTGGCGCTTTCGGTAGCGTCCATCAGTTCCTGTAGTGAACAAACAACAGGACATGCTCGCAATATTAAGTTTAGTTATGTTTTTAATTACAACATATAACACATCCGCATGGGACCGGTCAATGTGGTGACACCGGGCGGAGGCCTATGTCCAGCAGTGGACGTCTTTCGGCTGAAATGATGATAATGACACATCCTCAAAAAAACTGTTGTGACTCTGAAATTGCAATTAGATATACGCATTTTTAAGTTTTGTGTGCTTACCGATACTTTCCAAGAAAAACTGTGCCATTTGGTGATTTATTTTCACAGTAAGAAAGAAGAAAATAAAGAATTTTTTTTTTTTTTTTTTATATTTTTGTTTACATGTTTTTTTTTGGCAGTACACTTTTGGCAGTTTTTTTTTTCAATTAGACAGCAAGGGTAAATGAAATTGGGTGCTTTAAACACCTCCACGACGCCCGTACTATTTAATACATCCATCAGCACAATGTTTTGAGTGCGTTACATTTAGTCTACCGTATACGTCATTTTTGCCAAAAAAAGTCTGCCCAGCAATACCTAATTTTTGCGTAGGGTTACTTAGTTGGATGTAGAGAATGCAAGGGTCCGTTTACACCGTGTATAGGTGTCGTGGTTCCGGAGATTACCCTCAACATACATACAAACTGACAAAATTCGCAAAATATTATAAAGATATTATAAAGAGAGAGCTCTTTATAATATTTTTATAGACTACCCTTTGGAAATTTCAGGCGTGATACTAATATTTGCCATCTCTTTCCAACAGACTGAAATAACAGAAGTACGAAACCCATCGACATCAGAAGATCGTCTACGCGAAGTATGGAATACTATAGAGGCGAGGAACAGAGCGAGGGAGCGAGAGGCGGCGAGGCGGGCCGCCTGGCTGAAAGAGAGGGACGAGAGACGCGCGAGGGCGGATCGGGCGTGGAAACCTATACTGAGTAATCCTAGTCAGGCGCAGCCTGTTGCTACTAATGGTATGTAATCATGAATTAAGAACCTTTGTTTCAAGAGTTTTTAGGGTTCCGTTACCTCAGTCGTCAAAAATGGAACCCTTATAGGATCTCTTTGTTCTGTCTGGCTATCCGTCGTACTCTTTTACTCAGGAACGTGTGGAGGTATCAAGCTGAAATTAATATCAAATACTCAGATCTGTTATCCCTTGTAGCAGTAAATAAATCAAACTTGTTAGTCAATACGATCAAAAGATATGACTGTTTATGTCGCATATTTTGCGATTTCTCAAGGGAATCAAAACCTATAGGGTACTTCCCGTTGATAGAATCATGAAATTTTGGTAAGAAGTAATGTCTTACAGCACATGTAAAGGAAAAAATCTGAAAACCGTAAATACAGGGTGTAAACAGACCCTTCACGAAGCTGTCATACAAGCATTCTGTTCATCAAACTAAGTAACTTTACGCAAAAATAATTGCTGGAAAACGGCTTTTTTTTTGGGGTGAAAAATCACGTTTAAGCATTTTGCTGGAATAGTACGGGGGTCGTGGAGATGTTTAAAGTAAAAATCTTACATTAAAAACATGTATTTAAAAAAAAACTTTTGAAAAGGTTCGAACTTTGACCCCCAATATCTCCGTAACTAGAAGATTCCCAGGTATGGTCTAGCTAGATTCTAGACCATACCTGGGAACCTTCTAGTTAAAATTGAAGTGTCTGTTTGTAATATCAAAATAATAGCTTTTTACTGAATGCATATGAAAATATACATATACGGCACTTATAACAAAAACGCATCTTTTTTCAATTTTTGTGTGTCTGTCTGTCTGTTTGTTCCGGCTTATCTCCGAAACGGCTGGCCCGATTATGACCGGGTTTTACTGGTAGATAACAGATGTTATAAGGTCTAACTTAGGCTACTTTTATTTTAGAAAAATAATTAGGGTTCCGTGCAAAAAAATAAAACCCTTGAAATTGTGAACAAAATTCGATTAAAATAGGGAAGTGCCTATAATAATGGGGATTTTTTTTCATAATAATTTCACGCAGCTAGCTACAAAAACAAAAGTGAAAAAATTAGGATTTTTTTATTGCTTCGCCATATCAACTGAACCTGCGTAGTAATTCTACAATATCATAACTATTACAGCCGCCACCCCCGCGCCGCCCGCCTCCCCTCTCCTCACGTCTCTCCTCAAGTCTTCGCCAGTCGTCACAACTCCGCAGCATATCTCGCACCCCGCCAACTGTGTTGGTAAGTAGACCATTACATCTTTTTTCTGTAAATACAAATGTCGGATTAGTCAGGATTTACTCCGTTAGGCTTGTACATCATGAGGGAAGATGGGTTTCGTGCTATGAAAACACACTGGGTGCGATACACCGTGTCTAGCAAACTAAAAAATTACTTGAAATTACAACTTAACACAATAACACGGGGTGCAATGAATCGGATACAGTTTCGCGACGTCTGAACTCCGCCGCGATCAGACACTCACTCGTCCTCGCTGCGAGCTGGCCCGATTCTGTATAAGCACGCTGTGTTGTAAGTAGACTGGTAAGTAGGTCGTGTGATGTCACCACTGCTCACTGGCGTACTTCGATTCATTTTATGTCCATAACAACGACCGGATACAACACATACATATGTATTACGGCCGCGAATCATATTTAGTTAAAAATACAACCTGACACTAACCTGCAAAATGCAAAAAACGTAAGAAAAATTTGAATTTCGCGGACTACCCTGGCGTTTCCATCAGACTAAAGATTTTAATCATCATCATCTGCCTAGCCTTTTCCCAATCATGTTAGAGTCGGCTTCCAGTCTAACCGGATGCAGCTAAATACCAGTATTTTACATGGAGCGACTGCCTATCTGACCTCCACAACCCAGTTAGTACTGGGTAATACGATACCCCTTGGTAAGACTGTATGTCAGACTTTTCAGGCCACAGAAGGAAGGAGGAAACTAGGTATGTGATGGGCGGTGTACCCATCCACAGACCACACTAGGCAAGCACGGCTTAACCTAAAGATCGACCCGAGCGGCTGTTATAATTTAGCCATGAGCTCCTCAAAAACTGAAGGTTTTAATAAAACATGTTTTCCTCCAGAAACGCAATCCCCCTCAGTAACAGCGCCAACCCTCTCCATGCTCCTAGAGAAGTCCGCTTCAGGTACCAGTCAGCATGAGAGCAAGCACGCCGCCATAGAACACATCAAGAGCCAGCTGGTGCAGATCGAACAGCAGCTCAAAGGTAAGTAGCGTAAGGTTCAATTTGGTTTGACGGCAAAATTTGGTCCACGAAGAACCAATGATTTTCTATGAAATGTATGAGAGAAGCTTTTTGCAATTTCCGACTTTTTTAATACCACAACCTGCCCCCGTAGCATGACCACCGTAGACAAGGATTTCTTTGACGGAAGAATCGACAAAATGACAGATCATCATCATCATCATTTCAGCCGAAAGACGTCCACTGCTGGACATAGGCCAGCGTCGGCACATTGACCGGACCCGTGCGACTCGCATCCAGCGGATCCCTGCAACCTTTACCAGGTCAGGTCCACCTAGTGGGAGGCCTTCCAACACAACGTCTTCCAGTTCGCGGTCGCCACTCCAGAACTTTCCGGCCCCATCGTTTCCTCATTTCTGATTTGATCACGCAAGGAAACACCGAGCATAGCCCTCTCCATTGCCCTTTGGGTGACAGATAGTGTAAAGAAATCTGTCGTTGTGTCGACACAATCTGTCACTTTGTCTATTCTTCCGTCAAACAAATCCTTGTCTACGGTGGTCATGCTACGGGGACTGGGTTGGTCCCATAGAAGTTTTTGATCAGTGTTAGAAACAGGACCAATAGGCATCAATATTTTTTTTTGATAATCTGTGAATGTGTATCAAAATATCACGAAAAATTATAACTAAAAAGCTGAAAGCAAATTCACTTTTTAAAAAAAAGTGCGTAACCACTATTTAAGTCAGAATAAATAGCTCTCTCTCTATTAGAAGTCGAGTCATGGTAATTATTATTAGGTTTCTCGTTTTTAATTTTGGTATTTGTTAAAATATGTATTAGTTTATTTTATTTGTATATAAGTATTAGTATCATTATAAGTGCCTATATAAATTTTCGATAGCAAGAAGTTATTTTTTATATATTTATTTTTTACCCTATCACAATGTTTTCTTATTTAACCCAAAGGTTGACTGGTAGAGAATGCCTTGTGGCATTAACTCCGCCTATGTACCACTATTGTACATGAAGTTTAAATAAATAAATAAATAAAAATTATGGATGGTCTCCTAAGACCATTCTCGCGTCCTGTTGAATTTATAGTTTATTGTTTATTTTTTTGTAATTTAGTATGATACACGTCATGTCCCTGCGACATAAATATTTTTTCCTTCTTCCTTTTTCTTTATCATTAAAAAAATCTTTTACAGCCAACACTCCCCCCGTACTGTCAACCTCAGCCCAACCATCGACGCAGGCGCCATCTCTAGACCTAGACGACATCGAGATCAAAGCGGAGGATGTCTATGCCTTCCGAGACATCGACATACACATACCGCCCGTCACCACCATGCATAAACAGGTTAACAGGTTAGTATAATACAAAGAAAGAAAGAAAAATAAACTTTTTTGCCGGGTGTAAACAGACCCTTCACGAAGCCGAAAGGCACTTGTTCTCCCCGTCATTGTGATATTTTTTTTGTTCTAGACCATACCTGGGAACCTTCTAGTTACGGAGATATTCGGGATTAATGTTCCAATATTTTCACGAGTATTTTTTTTAATACTAGGTTTAGGTTTATAAATTGACTTCAATTACCTCAGTGACCTGTTTACTATTCAAAGCATCCATCAGCACAATGTTTTGAGTGTGTAACATTGAGTCCTACCGTAAAACGTGATTTTTCACCCTAAAATAAATCGTTTCGCAGCAATAGTTCTTGCATAGAGTTACTTAGTTTGATGTACAGAATGCTTGGTTGTATATCAGGAGTCCTGGCCGGCTCCCGATGTAAGCTGTGGGAAAATAGCTGTCCCCCTCCCACTCACTACACACCAAGTGATCATCTTTCTGCAGGGTCTAACCTTCCGTGGTCCACCTGGAAGCCCTTGAACCGTCTCCGGACTCAAGTAGGAAGATGTAACTCAAACCTCGTTAAGAGCGGCTACCGCAATGAAACATCAGCGGGGTGTGGTTGTGGAGTTGTGTCACAAATTATGCTCCACCTCCTGTCCTGCACTCTTAGCCCAAAAACATGCAGCCGAAGTGACCTTTGCGCTGCCACCGACGACGCGTTGGAGGTGACGGAGTTCTGCGCTAACAAAATATAAAGATTGTCGTGCCAGCGACACGAAGAAGGTGAAGAACCTGGGAATTACATCCGGAATCTCATTAAAATTATTTGTTTGCAGGACATCAGAGAAGCCAGCGGGGCAGGCGGTTAGCAAAGAGGAGGCTGACGTCACGCCCGCTTCCGTTCCCGAAGATACGCCTGTCATAGTCGACGAACAAGTCATTAAGGTAAGGGAAATTATTAATCGGGCGAATAAAAATGTAATTGGCGACCAATATACTGAATGGGCGACTATTGTACCAAGTAAGTAACTATTTATCCAGTCATTGCGGCAAGGAGAATATAGGAAGCAAGAGCGAGCGAAGGCTGAGAGAGACTTGTGGCACTACGACTCGGACAGGTTAGGTTCGAAGGGGATGGCGGGGTCTAGTTCGCGAACTAAGACCCCGGAATCCCCTTCGTGTTAGGTTACTTTAAACCCTGCAAAAATAAATAGGAGCCC
Organism: Noctua janthina; assembly: GCA_963576755.1. Lineage (NCBI taxonomy): Eukaryota > Metazoa > Arthropoda > Insecta > Lepidoptera > Noctuidae > Noctua > Noctua janthina. The sequence goes on from OY755077.1 coordinate 7,112,560, forward strand.
CGCGCAGCCTGGCTACGTCGACTACGCCTTATCTACGATCTAGTGGTTAATTGTAGCTACCTATTATTTTTGCTACCCATTTTAATTATTTTTAAAACCCTAAATCAGATTAGTTTGTCGCCGCGTTAAATACATGTCTTAAGGTAATATTCTAACATATTACCCACTGATGGACAAAGTCCCCATGTCTTCCAGTTTGTCGATCCAGGACTAGTGTGGATCACTGGTCTTTGGTTGTGTTCAGCTTACAAAATGTACCATAATAAACACATAAACTCCCGTGTGGTGTCTCGGACAATGAAACCGAACAACAAATTATGGTCTATTTCCTCACTCACTTACAGAAGAGCAAACGCTTCGATTCGATTTCGTTTCGGAGGTCGTATGTCTATCTCGCTCGCTTTCGTAATGCTAAAAAAAGATAGACACGACTTGTTGAATCGAAATCGAATCGAAGCGCTTTGAAAACTATCAGTAGCGAAGGGTCAATTTTTGTAAGAGGTAAGCCGGAGTACATATCTTTAATGTGGTTATATTATTTGTCTATAGAATACTGACTGTGCCATTTTTCAAAGGGAATCCGGTAGGAATCGAGTTGTATGGAACCTTCGCCACTGGTAGCTATGCAGAACCGTGTCCCAACAGTCAGTGGGAAGGCTGATTATGTTATGTAAGGAGGTGCATTAAAACCATTCTTACCAAAGGGTATTCTAAAATCCACTGACTGGGTTGTGGAGGTGAGATAGGCAGTCGCTCCATGTAAAATACTGGTATTCAGCTGCATCCGGTTAGACTGGAAGCCGTGGTAGTTGGGAAAAGGCTAAGCACTCTACGCCTGTCCCTGTCTCTGAGTCTCTCTCTCTTTCTAGGGTCCCGTACCCGAAGGGTAACTAACAGGAACCTATTACGAAGCCTCCACTGTCTGGCTCATAATCCGTAATAGGTAGATAGTTGAAATTTTCACAGAATGTGCATTTCTGCAGAGCAGCGGTGGCCCAGTGGTGGCGGCCCCGACTTACGTAGACTAAGTCGTAGATTCGAACCCAGGCAGGCGCATGACTTTGTGTTATTTATTTCATCACCACTGCTCTCAAAACGGTGAAAGAAAACATCGTGAGGAAACCGGCATGTCCTCGAACCAAAAATTCGAAGACATGTGACATCTACCAACTCGCACTGGGCCCGCGTGGCGGAATATAGCCCATTCCCTCTCATAGAGAGGAGGCTGTGTGTCCCAGCAGTGGGAACATTATATGTTGTTATAGCAGCAATTAATAAAAATAACTTAAAAATGAAAGGTGGCTCTCCCCTACTACGATGGTACGGAACCCTTTGGCACCTACCGCTACCTTTGGCATTAAAAAAGCTGAAAGCAAATTCTGTTTTAAAAGAAAAGTGCGTAACCACTATTTAAGTCAGAATAAATAGCTCTCTCTCTATTAGAAGTCGAGTCATGGTAATTATTATTAGGTTTCTCGTTTTTAATTTTGGTATTTGTTAAAATATGTATTAGTTTATTTTATTTGTATATAAGTATTAGTATCATTATAAGTGCCTATATAAATTCTCGATAGCAAGAAGTTATTTTTATATATTTATTTTGTACCCTATCACAATGTTTTCTTATTTAACCCAAAGGTTGACTGGTAGAGAATGCCTTGTGGCATTAAGTCCGCCTATGTATCACTATTGTACATGAAGTTTAAATAAATAAATAAATAAATAAACCCTTCATGCGCCAGTCAGACTCGCACTTGGCCGGTTTTTTTTATATACTATTTTATGTTTTACTTTGTTTCAGGTGGAACCAGAACAAATGGCAATGGAGCCAATTGAAGAAGAAGTCTTACAAGAAGATATCGATACGGTAAGTAATATTTATTACATGATAGCCCAAGGGTTGTGGGTTCAAATCCGGGCAAGTATCAACGTGACTGAATATACACCGTGTTCCAGACGATATAAATAAACTTCGACCAGATGTTCAGCACACGGAAATAAGCATTTTTCATTATGGACACATTAATGAATTCTTATTATTTTTTATTTACTCTCGGGTTCCTCTCGTACGTGCAAATGAAATGCAAATAGCATTTGATAATTTAATTGTACTTAGCGGCAACATAGGCCAAATTAAGACCCTTTCTTACTGCATAGCTCAATTAACTTTTATTAAATGAAATTACCAATATCTTTGTAACGAAGCCTTTTTAAGTACTACTTCCTTTGTAAGATTTGATTTGTAAAAGCTTTAAAAGCGTTTGCCAAAGTTTATGGATAACGTGAACAACACGGTGTATATAACCGATATGAATTGAAAAGTTCATATATACTTTCTAAGTTTACCAATTGGTATCGAATTACCCAGTACTAACTGGGTTGTGGAGGTCAGAAAGGCAGTAGTGTAAAATATTCAGCTGCATCCGGTTAGACTGGAAGCCGACCCTAACATAGTTGGGAAAAGGCTAGGCAGATGATGATGTACTTTCTAAGTTTTTCTTGGACATCACAGACATGACCAAATGAAAAACCTACCGTTGTATAAATTTAAAAAACGTTTCACAGAGTTTCTTGTGGATAAATGCTATTATTCTGTGCAGGATTTCTTAAATGATAATTTTTTGTAATTGCTTTAGTTTGTATCACATTTGCATGCTATATTAAGGCAGAATGTACTCGGATCCTATTATATAATTTAACAACTTATTTTTATGTACCTACATTCTAAGCAAATAAAGACCTATTCTATTCTATTCTATCAGTGAAGGAAACCAGCATGCCTGAGAGATATTCCTCGACGGCATGTAAAGCCATGTCAGAGGCCCATGGGCGGCATAAAAACTCTGACACCAGGTCAGGCACTAACCACACGATAAAGAAAGAAGTGAATGAATTTTTAAAATAATTTAATTTTGGAAAAAAATACAGACTTTACCTCTTTATAATATTACTAGCTGTTTCCCGCGACCTTCGTTCGCGTGACATTATTTAAAAAAAATATTACTTCCCTTTTTTGCATCGGATTTTGTTACTAATTTCAAGGGTTTTAATTTTTTTTTGTACGGAACCCTAATTATTTTTCTAAAATTAAAGTAGCCTAGATCTTATAACATCAGCTATCTGTCAGTAAGAGTCCTGTCAAAATCGGTCCAGCCGTTTCGGAGATTAGCCGAAACAAACAGACAGACAGAGAGATAAACAACACAAAAATTGAAAACAATGTGTTTTTGTTATAAGTGCCTATATATTTTCATACACACTACAATTTAATTTATTTATAATAGTATAGATTGAAAACATATATAAAACTTAGCCACGCGAACCCCGCTCACTGATGCAGTAAATAAACCATCAAGAGCGCAGGTGAGCATGCGGGGCTAGATGGCGCGGTGGGCCAGTGTTTGTGCGGACACGTCGCATACGCACTTGACGTCTGAGCCGTCCATGAACTCCTGCAGAGCTTGTCTTTGCTCCGGCCGACTTGGGTTCGAAGTCTGTTTAGAGATTTCCAAGTCTGCCACGGCAACTCGTGTCCAGGTGGAAGGTTTTCTGATGGATCGTTGAGCTTGTCAGGGGGGTTAAACCGCTCCCGTCAGAGATTGTATCTTGCTGTGGAGGCGTTGAAATTGACTGGGCTAGCTGGGCCCACGCACCCAAGAAACCTTTACGACTTTTCAGCCTCTGGGGCATTGAGACGTAGCTGCGCAACTTCTAGTAACAATGTTATATTATCTGCCCGTAGGAACCGGTACACCCCCCAGTGCAAGCAGCAAGAATAACGAAGGAGTCCACACCGGAAGTGGAAGTCAAGATCGCGTTCCCGGAAGTCAAGTTCCCAACCACAGAGATTAAGATTATACACCCGGAAGTTCAGAAGGTATGTCTCATATAATATTGTTCATTATTAACAACATCAGCAAGTTATCATTATTCAGAGCAGCGATGGCCCAGTGGTGGCGGCACCGACTTAGGAACAGTAAGTCGTGGGTTCGAACCCAGGTAGGCGCATTACTTTGTGTAAGTTATTTCATCACCACTGCTCTCAAAACGGTGAAGGAAAACATCGTGAGGAAACCGGCATGTCCTAGAACCAAGAATCCGAAGACATGTGACATCTACTAACCCGCACTGGGCCCGCGTGGTGGATTGTAGCCCATTCCCTCTCATGGAGAGGAGGCCTGTGTCCCAGCAGTGGGAACAAAACACTGATAATGACGATAATGAATGATTATTAACATGGTCATCACGTTTTCCAAATAATTTGTTGAAAAACTTCAAAATAAATTCAATTGTTATGTCTGCCTCGTTGGTGTAGTCATCGCAAGTACGACTACTGAGCAGGGCCTGGGTTCGATTCTCGAGTCGGGCAAAGTGTCATTGCATTTTTCCATCAGGAATTTCTCCGTAGCAGCCACGGAGTCTGGATTTGTATAGCAATATGCTCGCCCCCTATTACATCGGTACTTAAACATAACTGGCGAAATGTGGGTGTACTATTAAGTACACCTCTACCTAACGCTATGGGGATTACAGGCGTGATGTTATGATGAAGCTGTTGTTGAAAAAAAAAGACGTTGCCCCCCACTAGGAATTTCTCCTGTATCGTGAGTGCGTTTACAAACATTCAAACTCACATACACAAACAGCCAGACCCGGAACAACTACCTGTAAGTCATACAAATAATTGTTCCGTGCGGGGATCGAGTCCGCGACTCACAGCGTAGCAGCCAATCGCTCAGCCACTGCGCTAACCGTGATGACTTCGTTCAAGTGGGTTTGTATTTAATGCAAACTTCAAGCCATTTTATCGGTTTAAAAATGTGTTAAATAGGGAGGAGGCTCTCCTTAGGCGGTTGGAGGTTCCTGTCTCTGGAGCCCTAACCACCGGTAGCTTGGACCCTGCTCCTGATACCGGCGGACCACTATTTTTATATTTTTTTATGTTTTTATATGGTTTTTTTTTAAGAAATATTAAAAAAAGTACGTAAGAAAATATATAAACGAAAGGATAAATAATAAATAAAGTTGTAATTTTTGTTGATAATTAGATAAAAGAGGAAATCAAAGAACCGGAGACTCCGACGGAACCGGAAAATGTTGAAGAGGAGATCGTAGAAGAAACTCCAGAAGTCGTTGAAGAAGAGAAGTGAGTATATGCATAATTTGTACTGCTTTAAAAAACCGGCCAAGTGCGAGTCAGACTCGCGCATGAAGGGTTCCGTAACACCGTAGTCCATAGCTTTCCCTTATAATATAAAGGTTGTAACGAGACCCTTAACGAAGCCGAAAGACACTTGTTCTCCCCGTCATTGCGATCATTTTTTAGGACTCAATGTAACGCACTCAAAGTATTGTGCTGATGGATGGATTGAATAGTACGGGGTTCGTGGAGGTGTTTAAAGTAAAAATCTTACATTAAAAACATGTATTTAAGAAAAAACTTGTGAAAAAGTTGTAACTTTGACCCCCAATATCTCCGTAACTAGAAGGTTCCCAGGTATGGTCTAGAACAAAAAAATGATCGCAAAGACGGGGAGAACAAATGCCTTTCGGCTTCGTTAAGGGTCTTGTTACACCCGTTATTCCATACTATTTTCTTTTAAAAATATTTCGCACATACAATACTACCCACCAGTGGCGAAGGTTTCATACAACTCGATTCCTACCGGCTTCCCTTTGAAAAATGGCACAGTCAGTATTCTATAGGCAAATAATATAATCAAATTAAAGATATGGCTCTACGGCTACTCCGGCTTACTTCTAAAAAATTATCCTTCGCTACTGCTACACACCACACTACAATCAAAAAAAATGTTTAATATTCTTCTGTAGCGTAATACAAGAAGAGCCAATTCAAGAAGAGATAAAAGAGGAGCCCGCTTCAGTGGAGTCACAGGTTCCAGAAGAGGAAGTACCACCTGAGCCTGTGGTGGAAATACCGCCGGAAACGATCCCCTTGCCGCCGGAACCCGTGGTGGAGCCACCGGAACCGGAACCAGCTGTCGTTGAAGGTTAGTAACAACACGGCCGTAATCCCCTAAGGGCTAGCCAGAAGGTGACTAATATTAGACTCACTTTCGCTATGTTCAAGTCTTATGTAAAAGAGGGCGAGTTTATTGCCATTTCATTTGTTCAATAAACAATTTATATTGTTTCTAAATGTTACATAAAATAAAAATAGTTAAATAAACAAACAGAATTACATAACTAGATAAAAAAATCATCTATTTCTAAATATAATAAACTAGCTGTTGCAATGCACCTTTTCCTACCTACTACCTACCTACTACCTACCTACTACCTACATACTACCTACCTACTACCTACCCACTACCTACCCACTACCTACCTACTACCTACCCACTACCTACCCACTACCTACCTACTACCCACCTAAGATCCTCCTGACAATAACAAACACAACAATTTTTTTTTATTGAAATCGGTCCAGCCGTTCACGCGTGATGGCGTGACCAAGGGAAATAGGGATTCATTTTTAAATATTAGATATAATAAACATGTCGAACAAAAAACAAAATATCGTAATCTAGTTTTCCCATAATATAAAATTCTGAATTTGAATTTGATAATCATTATCAAAAATTAAAATCATAATACATAAAATCAATAAAAAATCATGTTATAGCAATAAGTAATTTAAGTCATTAAAAATTTCTATATGGAAAATATATCAACCTGCCATAATTTTAAATGATTTAAAAAAATAATTGAAAACACATTGATCACACACACATCACACACACACACACGTATTCACACGTTCACGTACGTACGTTTTCACGTTCACATTGATTTTTGTTTTTTATTATTTATTTTTTTTAATTAAAAAATTTGGTTCTGGGTTAAACTCGGCATTGTACATAAGCTATATTATTGCAGTTTGTATGTATATTTGTTATTTATTTTGTGTGCAATAAAGAATAAAGACATTCGGGCCCGAAACGTGGTCGCTCACAATGGGCCTCATCAGAAGGCTTAAAGTCACCCAAAGGGCAATGGAGAGGGCTATGCTCGGAGTTTCCTTGCGTGATCAAATCAGAAATGAGGACATCCGCAAGAGAACCAAGGTTACCGACGTAGCCCGAAGAATAGCCAAAGTGGCAGTGGGCAGGGCACATTGCTCGCAGAACGGATGGCCGATGGGGCCGGAAAGTTCTGGAGTTGCCGAACCGAAAGACGTTGCGTTGGAAGGCCTCCCACTAGGTGGACCGATGACCTGGTGAAGGTTGCAGGGATCCGCTGGATGCGAGACGCACGGGACCGGTCAATGTGGCGACACTTGGGGGAGGCCTATGTCCAGCAGTGGACGTCTATCGGCTGAAATGATGATGATGATGATGAAATGAAATATAAAAATGGATGAAAACATTTTTTGTCTTAAAAATAATGCTTACATTCAAATAAAACGCGAATTTGACTCACCAAAACCAAACTTATACTGTCACTTACGGGATATCTTCAGTGATTGTTCATTATTTTGAGCTCCCGATATTTCGGCGCTGTTGCAAGCCCCATGACCGCGGGTTGACTGGAGAATGCGGGTGGATGGAAAATTAATTGTTAAGAACAGACAAATCTATCTACCCTCTTTCTTTGTCTTTTGCTACGCGCGCTACTGGAACTCGACACTAAGGGTGCTTACATAAATAAACAGGTTTCCGGTATGGGCGGGTCGGTACCGATCGGTTCAGGTATTAATTTCTATGTCATCTTATGCGCTCAATTATAAAGAAACAGGTTTAAACTTGTCGACGAGCTGTACGGGTTCAAGTCATATAATCAATACGGACAATTTTACCGTTTCTATTTACAAGTTAACCCTGCACCGATCGGTACCGACCCGCACAGATTTGTCTGTACCGGAAACCTTCTTTATGTAAGCACCCTACGTCACGGCAAAACACACTCACAGTATCACCAGGTTTTGTGGAGTCCTTATTACGATGCCGGCTGCTACTTTTGAGCTTACTCAAAACTGATATCCCGTAAGTGACAGAATAAATTTAGTTGTAAACCGTGAAAGCTTAAAACAGTGTTTACTCACAAAAGTTAAAATACCATCCCCAAACTCTACTCCTAATTTCTTTCCATCAGAACCACAACCCCAGCCGGAACCGGAAGTGCCAACACTACCGGAACCGGTACACACGGACACCATAGAGCAAGAACTAGAGATGATGGAGAAGGGACCGGAGCCAGTAAGAGTTGAGGAACAGAAGGTGATAGAGGAAATTAAGAAAGAGGACGAGAATGAGGTAGAAAATACTAGATTATTTTAAATTGTCTTAAAAATAAATACGTAATGGGTATCCGGGCATAGATTTAAATCATACAGGGTGTAAGGGACAGCCCTCCACAAACTGACAGGGTGCATTCGTTTAGGGTAAATTTTTTTTTTTTTTTTACTTTTTTTTCACTACGCAGCACTCCATTTATGTAAATAATACGGCTAAAAACAAAAATTGAACAATGGATGTTGAAATAATCTAACGAACGACGCGTGAAATCAGCTGTTCACTTCCTGCACAGCTATAGAGTTCATCGAACTCGTCGTCGCGCTTGCTGTTTTGCCACGGCAACGATACATTGTGTATGAGGAAATAAAATAAATCAAATTTATTGGATTCCCATAACATTCCTGATATAATTTCTTGTACCGGTCATCTTAGTATGATATACTGAATTCACCCCATCAGTTTGTGGAGGGCTGTCCCTTACATCCTGAAGAATAAAGAACAAGGTGTAAAGTTCTTCATCCCCCCTCGAAAAGGGAGGATCCTCCGACCAGACGGGTGTTATATTTGGTGGGCTACTGCCCGACAGTTGTTGTCGGGTTCTTCTATAATGGGCGTAAAAGTACTTAACTAAGCCGAAAGGCATTTGTTCTCCCCGTCATTGCGATATTTTTTTTGTTCTAGACCATACCTGGGAACCTTCTAGTTACGGAGATATTGGGGGTCAAAGTTCCAACATCTTTACAAGTTTTAATGTTATAACTTTACTTTAAACACCTCCACTACCCCGTACTATTCAATGTATCCATCAGCACAATGTTTTGAGTGCGTTACATTGAGTCCTACCGTAAAACGTAATTTCTGACCCAAAAAAAAATCGTTTCCCAGCAGTTCCAGTTTGATGTACAAAACGCTTGGTTGACGGCTTCATGAAGGGTTCGTTTACACCTTGTATCTGGAAATACTACAAACCAGTGGCGAAGGTTCCATACAACTCGATTCTTACCGGATTCCCTTTGAAAACTGGCGCAGTCAGTATTCTATAGACAAATAATATAATTAGATTAAAGATATGTACTCCGGCTTACCTCTTACAAAAATTGACTCTTCGCTACTGCAACAAAGTATTTGTAAAATTTTCAAAAAGTCGCGATTTTTAAACAGGACTACCTTAAAAGTTGAAAGATAACTCATGTATATCTTTCTGGTCCAGGACATCCCGCTAAAAGAGATCATCAGAGAAGAGACGCTTCCCGCAGCACAGGAAGCGGAAGTTAAAGAAGAGAGAGAGAAGACGGACGTAGAGGATACGCACACAGAGACTGATGACGATACCCCTATGGAGGTGAGTAAGGCGAGTAGTTTTGACATATATTTGGGTGTTCAAAAAAACCATTTAGGGGTCGTCCTTTTATCACGTGAAGTTTGAACTGGGAGACACAAGCACAAGCTATATTATTGCAATTTGGATGTATATTTGACGCCCCGGCCTCGCACGGGTGCAATGTAGATGTCATCATCATTCTCTTACCTTTATCCCAATTCATCTGAGGTCGGCGCAGCATGTCTTCTTCTTCCATAATTCTCTATTACTCGTCATCTCATCAGACACCTCCTTTTTTTCATCAAATGCCCCCCCCCCCCCCCCCCCCCCCTACTCTGGGCGGAGCGGAAGGTAGTGTCAGACTTGTACTGACTAAAACCCATCCATGTTCCTTCTTTGCCCTTTGTGTTCCAGGGCCACGGTATGTCTTTCGAACAGTCCCGCAGCCCTGGCAGATCAGACACCTCCTTTCTTATAGATAATAATGTAATAATGCAATGTAGATAATATACATATAAACCTTCCTCTTGAATCAAGTATCTATTGCTGAAAACTGCATTAAAATCCGTTGCATAGTTTAAATGATCTAAGCTTACAAACAGCGGGAGCGACTTTTTTTATACTATGTCAAGATAAAGAAAAATATTAGGATGGTGCCACGTGTGAGTTTAATGTCTGACGTGTAATATATTTTTTTTATCAATAATTAATTAAAAACGCGAGCAAAAGAATTTTAATTAAAAAAATCCGATGGTTTTTTTTTTATTTTAACATATTCTAAAACTGTCTGATCTTTTTAATAATTAAAAATACACGTGATGCTCGGAGGGGGTCGAGGGGTAGCCTAAACCCTCACGACGTATCACCAAGGGGAAAGGCTATAAAAGTGGCCTAAAAACCTCACGTGATAAAAGGATGGCGCCTTAGGGGTTAAAATTGTAACCTGTCTTGGCTTGTGGCTGGACTCGTGTCGCGAGAAAGGTCGTGGGGGGAGCAAACTGCCCCGAAAAAATAACCGGCGAGCTATTAACTGTTCTGCCTTGATTACTGTTCTGTTCTGTTCTGTGCGTTCATAAAGTAGCAGGACTGTGCAGACCACTGTTCTGCACTCGTGTGAGTCCAGCATAACACAACATCATGCTGAGTGTGTGAGAAACCTGCTTGTCGAAATGGGCATGTGTTAAAATACCTTCTTCTTACAGTTAAGCCGAGAAGAAGAAAAAGACGGCAAGAAGAAGAGGGACTATTCGCGCAAGAAGAAGTCTGATTCAAGAAGTAAGTTCCATGTTGATTTTAATCGCTTTTTTCTTTGTTTTTTTTTTTCCAATTCCTGAATGTTTTATTGAATGAAACATTATTTGGTAGACAGAACCCTCTCAATCGGGAAGACCGTTGAAAGCTAATTGTAGATGGCGCGACCATAGCCAGGTCTCAATCTGGCTAATGAGGTCCAGCTATTTTGAAATATAAAATAACATGACTAGATTTTTAATCTTCTTTTTTTTTACTTTCTTAAATAGATGGCGCCAACGTCACCGTAAGACGTTAGTAATGGAACGAAAATTTCGAGAGCTGTGAGCAGGGTGCGATGGTCTAATTGGTTAAGACGACCGGACGTCTTAACCAATCGGATGGTCGCAGTTTCAAACCCTGCTCGCACTCGAATTTTTCTTTCCATATCAAAAACTGCTAAAACTATGACGATGTCTTGGTACCAGCTTTGCTTAGTTCCACAGTTGCCATCCCAATGACAAAAATATACCGTCACCGTATCGTCCTTATTAAATACACCTATAAAGTTCAAAATTGCCTTTTCATGGCCTAATTGAAAAAAGTACGGCATGGTTGGCGTAGTGGCTGAGCGATTGGCTGCTGCGCTGCGTGATGCTGGTTCGATTCCCGCATGGAACAAATATTTGTATGATCTACTGATAGTTGTTCCGGGTCTGGCTATTTGTGTATGTTATAAAACTGGTGATGGGCATTGTTTAAAAAAAAAACCGTCACGGGACGTCCAGCAGATGTGAAACATCTATTTTAAAATTATAATTCATAATTAGTAAGAAAATCCTCTTAACAAAATATGGAGTTTAATAAAGAATAAAGACAAAATAGTCACGTTAAAAAAATCAATTTATTTTTCCTATTATTTTAATTTTGATTTTTTTTCACTCACAACAATCGTGACAATCGTGCTCGTGGCTAAATAATAACTGCCGCTGGGATCGATCTTTAGGCTAAGCCGTGCTTGCCTAGGTTGGTCTGTGGATGGGGGACTACCCATTACATATCGAGTATCTTCGGTGCCTCGGAAAGCACGTTAAGCCGTTGGTCCCGGCTGTCATTTGTAGGTCTTTGACAGTCGTTAGGTAGTCAGTGGCCCAAAAAGTCGGACAACCAGTCTTACCAAGGGGTACCGTATTACCCAGTACTAACTGGGTCGTGGAGGTCAGATAGGCAGTCGCACCAAGTAAAATACTGGTATTCAGCTGCATCCGGTTAGACTGGAAGCCGACCCTAACATAGTTGGGAAAAGGCTAGGCAGATGATGATTCACTCACAACTATCGTTTCAAAATAAACTTTATTCTAATGTGAAAAGGTTGATTTTACGTGTCATAGAGGAGGCATCACGCCATGACAGCGTCATGCCATCTGCCGTCACGGCATACGAGTCGGTTTTACTACCTAGGTTACATAGATGTTTCACAAAAAAAAAGAGCAGCGGTGGCCCAGTGGTGGAAACCCCAACTTACGAGCAGTAAGTCGTGGGTTCGAACCCAGCCAGGCGCATTACTTTGTGTAAGTTATTTCATCACCACTGCTCTCAAAACGGTGAAGGAAAACATCGTGAGGAAACCGGCTTGTCCTAGAACCAAAAATTCGAAGACATGTGACATCTACCAACCCGCACTGGGCCCGCGTGGTGGATTATAGCCCATCCCCCTCTCATAGAGAGGAGGCCTGCGTCCCAGCAGTGGGAACATTAATAGGGTGATTAAGCTATGCTTATGCTACATCAAAAAATGATTTATCTACCCGTACAAATTTATTAAAGTTTGCACCATTTATTTGTGCATTAAGAATGCTAAATAGTGTCTCTCGGCGTAGGACATGTTTTGTTGCTCTTTGGCGGAATTCCAGAGGGTGGCACTAAGTATGTTGTCCACTGTCTTACTTATGCTTCTACCCAGACCCGTTACTTGGGGTTGGATAATTTGCAATTTATGACTACTTTTGTTAGCTTGGGTCTTACCTGTAAAAACAAATGTATGTGTTAATAAATAAATAAATCTTTGAGCCACCAGTTCTGCTTACCCCCTTATTGACAAACCACCTCCCTCCGCAGCCTGCTCGGGGTCGGAGAGCGCGGCCGAGGCGAGCGCTCCCGAGTCCCCGAGCGCTAACGACGCGGAGAGACAGCACCGACTGTGGAAGAAGTCGGTCATGCTTGTCTATAGCAGGTAAGTCGATTTATAGCTACTGTCTGAAGAATAATAAAAAATAAAAATAAATTGTTTATTTGCACCTTCTTTGATAAACTCTAATCGAGAAGATATAAGTTAAAAAAATTTAATGTTCCACACAAAACGGAACTATTTAACAAAAGCTTCTTTGGCATGGCATCAAAAATATACAACAAGATACCTATTGATATTCTGAGCACTAAGGAACTTCCAGTATTTAAAAATAAACTGCGTCAATTTTTAATTGAGAAGCATTCTACACGATCCAAGATTTCTTGAACCATTGAATGAATTGTTGACCATGTATTAATTTGACTGTATATTGATATTTTGACATTTATAATTACCAAATTTGACATGTAAAATAATTATAAATGTAATGCCACTACATAATTATTGTATGCCTATTAGGCAGGACATATTGGAACTTAAATTTATTGTTTAGACCTGTAACTAACATATGCCCACAATAAAATAATTTGAATTTGAATTTGAATAAAACTAGGCCTCAAGGTAATTAAAGTTGTATGTTATGAATTCCAGCCAATACCTAAGCTAACTTAATATCTTGTAATTATAGGTATTAGCGCCCACCCTCGTTATTATAGCCAATGGTATTGTGCCTAGTTTAAATATACAAATCCGTGATTAGACCTGTCGTACTGTATGGATCGGAATGCTGGGCTGTGAAGAAGATGGATGAAAAAAGATTGCATATAGCCGAGATGAGAATGTTGAGGTGGATGTGTGGTGTGACAAGAATGGATAAGGTAAGGAACGAGTATATTAGAGGAAGCTTAAAAGTTGCGCCAGTTACAGAAAAGCTAAAAGGGAATCGACTGTCTTGGTATGAGCATGTGATGAGGAGGGACGAATCGCATGTGACTAAAAGAGTGATGAATATAAACGTGGATGGATGGAGAGGGAGAGGAAGACCAAAGAAACGATGGATGGATTGTGCGAGGAATGATATGAAAGTTAAAGGAGTAAATGATAGCGTGACGGTTGACAGAGGAGATTGGAAGAAAAAAACGTGTTGCGGCTACCCCAAGTGACATAGGAAAAGGACAGGAAGATGATGATGGTATTGCGCCTAGTTTGTGCAAAGATTTTGGATAAATAAGAAACATCTTGCAGGACTATATTAGGAGTACAATGAGTAATCATTCAAGGTATATTAATAAAAAAAAGAAACACTAAAGTTGTGGCTGGGTAGTGCTTTCCTATTTAACACTGATAAAAAAAAAATACAAGTTGTAAACGGACCCTTCACGAAGCCGTCAGTCAAGCATTCTGTACATCAAACTAAGTCTACGCAGAAATTATTGCTGGGAAACGACTTTTTCTTTTTGAGATGTAAAATTACGTTTTACGGTAGGATTCAATGTAACGCACTTAAAATATTGTTCTAATGGATGGATTGAATAGTACGGGCGTCGTGGAAGTGTTTAAAGTAAATGTATAAACATTATAAAATAGTATTAAAAAAAAAACTTGTGAAAATGACGAGCAAATAATGGCATTAAGTCCGCCTTTGTACAGTTTTTACTTGTGCATAAAGCTTTAATAAATAAATAAATAATAAAATGTTGGAACTTTGACTCCCAATATCTCCGTAACTAGAAGATTCCCTGGTATGGTCTAGAACAAAAAAATGATAGCAATGACGGGGAGAACAAGTGCCTTTCGGCTTCGTTAAGCGTAATTTTACACCCATTATAAATTATTTAATATTTATTTATTTCGGCTTCCACTCTGTATAGACTTAAACTAAATATATTTACATGTATCGAAAGGTATTGGTATAATTGGCAAACTAATTTCTCTCAGCGCACTAACACACAGACAATCGTACCATTTTCGCAATATCTAAGCAGTGATAGGCTAGCGATGTGACCGTCGAACTGCCAAGTCATAGGTCTTTTTTGTTTTTTGTTTTTTTTCGGATGGGAAATCATCAGATGACTCCCCCCACTCTGGGCGGAGCGGAAGGGAGTGTCAGACTTGTACCGACTAAAACCCATCCATGTTCCTTCTTTGCCCTTTGTGTTCCAGGGCCACGGTATCTCTTTCGAACACTCCCGCAGCCCTGGCAGGCATCGGCCCATGCGGACCCCTACGTGGTTGCTGACACCGCGTAGGGGTCCGCATGGGCCGATGCGTAGGCGCGCGTGGAACACGAACGCGCCGTCGACACGGCCTGTCGTCATAAGAAGGCCGGACGGCGAGTTAGCCCATATCTCGCCGTCCACAGGCCCGGCCAAATCAAAGGTCTTGAGTTCGAACCCAAAACACGTACCTCTGATTTTTCGGATTCATGTGCGTATTGCATAATTATCACTTGCTTCGGTGAAGGAAAACATCGTGAGGATGCAGCATGCCTGAGAGATATTTCTCGATGGCATGTAAAGCCAAGTCAGAGGCCCATGGGCGTTATAAAAATTCTGACACCAGGTTATGTACTAACCACACGATAATAAAAGTCTTACTAATATTATACCTGTCTCTTTCACAGACTATGCGCCCACAAGTACGCGTCGCTGTTCCAGCGGCCGATCAGTGACGACGAGGCGCCCGGTTACAGCCAGGTGGTCAAGCGACCCATGGACCTCACCACTATCAGGAAAAATATCGATTCCGGTATTATAAGGTAATTCATAAATATGTCCTTATTAATTTGACTGCCAATTTGCGACTGCTGAACATGAGGGTTCGATTCCCGGGTCGGGTAAAGTGCTATTGGGTTTTTCCATTAGGAGTTTCTCTGTAGCAGTCACGGAGAGACACATATACATAACATAACATCACGCCTGTAATCCCCGAAGGGTTAGGCAGAGGTATACCCAACAAGTACGCCCACATTTCGCCAGTTATGTTTAAACCCCATATAATAGGGGGCGTGCCTATTTTTTAACCGAGCACAAACCCAGACTACGTGACGGCTATTGAGAAATTCCTAATGGAAAAACCCAATAACACTTTGCTCAACCCGGGAATCAAGCCCAGGACCTCATGCTCGGCAGTAGTGCTCGCGACCACTCGACCACAGTAGTAAGATAATATGTTTTTTGTTCTCAGAACGACGGCCCAGTTTCAGCGGGATGTTCTATTGATGCTGTCGAACGCGTTGATGTACAATAGCAGTGAGCACAGCGTCTATACGATGGCTAAAGAAATGCATGGCGAGGTATGTACTGTACTGTATTATGAGATTTGCCCTGTCTTAAGGCCTATTAAAACCTAAGCGGTATTCGCTACACGAAGGGGATGACGGGGTCTTAGCGCGCTTCGCCAGCTCACTAGACCCCGCCATCTCCTCCGAACCTGACCTGTCCGAGTCGGGGTGCTACAAGTCCTGAGCTTGATGGAATGGGTATGCGGTAATATTACTGTTCACACCAAAGCGGATTTCGCTACCGTCTGCGGAACTTGATAGTAAATACCTGAGCGAAACCCGCGCGTTATGCACTTTTACCCACAGCGGCAGCGAATACCGCTCAGTTCGCTCTAGCCGCGGAACTTGATACTAAATACCTGAGCGAACACTGCGTGGTATGCCTAGCCTTTTCATAATTATGTTGGGGTCGACTTCCCAAATGTATGGGACAGCAGACTTTTTTTTTCGCGATTTTTACAAACAAACATCATCTTGGTAAACATCAATATTTTGTACTAAGGCGTAGTCGACGTAGCCCCGCTGTGCGGATCGCCTGTTTCTGTCTGCAGACTTTAAAGTAACCTAACACGAAGGGGATGGCGGGGTCTTAGCCCGCTCACTAGATCCCACCATCCTTTTCGAACCTAACCTGTCCGACTCGGGTTGCCACAAGTCCCGATTTTTTTTTGTCGTACTCCGCCAGGCGCAAAACCAACTCGGCATGCTCCTGTGCGCGCAGGCGCACGCCGGCCTGGTGGACAGCGCGCCGTCGCGCCGCAAGCGCCGCCGCGAGCACTCGCCGCGCGCGCACGCGCACAAGCGCCTGCACTGATGCGCGGCCGGACCCGCGCGCACAGCGCTATAGGATGCTGTGTACACGAGCGAATTAGAGGTGGGGACATACTGAGTATGCCCCTCCCCCACATATAAATTTTTCACTCGTAATTAAATAAAAACTATTACCTACAATATTGAAATATTTCATCATCATCATCTGCCTAGCCTTTTCCCAATTATGTTGGGGTAGGCTTCAAGTCTAACCGGAGGCAGCTGAATACCAGTATTTTACATGGAACGACTGCCTATCTGACCCCCACAACCCAGTTAGTACTGGGTAATACGATACCCCTTGGTAAGACTGATTGGAAATATCTACACGGTCAAAATGTATGGAACAGATGTTTTTTTCCCAATTAAAATGTATATGTGGGGGGTTGGGCTCAGAATGATGTACTGAATACGTGGTAACCATTTGTGCGTCGGTGTTCCTTCCAACCCGTAGTTTTAGCGCTCTTTCATCACGTCCTACCTACTCATGTATCAAGTTTTCATGCTGAATAAAATATGCTTACTGAAATACCTCCTGGCCTACCTAGCATCCTTTTTCATGGTGGAAACGTCATTGTAGCCCGTTAAATTCAAATTTTGTTTCTTTTTTTGCAATTTGCAGGCCAGTGTCAGGCTGTATATTGAACAAAATAAAATTCGCGAGCGTCCCACGTATGTAGTTCATCATCATCATTTCAACCAAAAAACGTCCACTGCTGGACATAGGCCTCCCCCAAGTTTCGCCACATTGACCGGTCCCGTGCGTCTCGCATCCAGCGGATCTACCTAGTGGGAGGCCTTCCAACGCAACGTCTTCCAGTTCGCGGTCGCCACTCCAGAACTTTCCGGCCCCATCGGCCATCCGTTCTGCGAGCAATGTGCCCTGCCCACTGCCACTTAAGTTTGGCTATTCTTCGGGCTACGTCGGTAACCTTGGTTCTCTTACGGATTTCCTTATTTCTGTATGATCACGGAAGGAAACTCCGAGCATAGCCCTCTCCATTGCCCTTTGGGTGACTTTAAGCCTTCTGATGAGGCCCATTGTGAGCGACCACGTTTCGGTCCCGTATGTAATCACTGGCAACACACACTGGTCATAGACTTTCGTCTTGGGACACTGCGGTAAGTTGGACGAGAAGATACCGCGCACCTTCCCGAACGCTGTCCAGCCGAGTCGGACATGGACAAAATCAAAGTCATGTTGAATGCCCATGTAACACCCACTCCTATCAAGATCGGAGACTCTACACTCGAAGTTGTAGACGATTATGTCTACCTGGGACAAACGATCCAGTTAGATAAGTCTAACTTCGAGAAAGAGGTTAATCGTCGAATCCGACTCGGCTGGGCAGCGGTCGTATGTAGTTGCAGAATTATAATCATTTAAATCATTATTACGAGAGCAGCGATGGCCCAGTGGTGGCGGCCCCGACTTACGAGCAGTAAGTCGTGGGTTCGAACCCACGCGCATTACTTTGTGTAATTTATTTCATCGCCACTGCTCTCAAAATGGTGAAGAATAACATCGTGAGGAAACCGGCATGTCGTAGAACCAAAACTTCGAAGACATGTGACACCTACCAACCCGCCCGTGTGGTGGGTTATAGCCCATTCCCTCTCATTGAGAGGAGGCCTGTGTCCCAGCAGTGGGAACAGAACAGGCTGATTATGCTAAATCATCAATACAACCCTCTAAGTTCTGTTAACTTCAGTCAATGACTATTTCAATAATAGTCATTCAGTGGCGTTAAATGAACTTAGATGCTAAAAATGCTATAAAGCCGTTTTTGTTATGTTCGCGAATCATATTTTAATCAACATACAACGCGACACTGACCGTCAAATTGCACAAAACGTAAGAACGTTTGAATTTCGCCGTCTACATTGGTGCTTACATCTTAACGTAAATAAATACTTGAAGCTAATTTTGATAACATGACTCGACTAAATGTACGGAGTAATTGATTATTATTTTAGGTGATTTCCTGCTAGGTCTTATAGTAAAGAATATTCATAATGATGAGTTTTTTTGATCTCTTAAGTGTTTTCCAGTTACTCTTTGTATGTATTACGTGCTACAGTAGTAAATAAAGGGTGTAATTAGACCCTTAACGAAGCCGAAAGGCACTTGTTCTCCCCGTCATTATGATGTTACAGCTAAAATAGACCGATTTTAGATTTTCCATAGAAACATAAATTTCCAATTATGTTTTTTTTAAAAAGACATTTCGAAATGTCCTCCTCAAGTTTTTAAACTTATATATCCTGCTTGTGCCTACGAAGTTTCATTAAAATCGGTTCAATCATTTCGAAAAAAAATCAATGAAAGTTCGTATGAAATGTCGTAAGACGTTAACGCTCTTAATTTTTGTATGAAACACTACTGCGTTTGGCTGAGTCAGTTTTAATACATCGCAGAACCTTAGTAACAGGTTTTCGTCAATCTCCTTTACACTCTGTATTGCAGAGACATCCAATATATCAGTGGCGAAGATTCCATAAAACTCGATTCCTACCGGCTTCCCTTTGAAAAATGGCACAGTCAGTATTCTATAGACAAATAATAAAATTAGATTAAAGATATGGACTCCGGCTTCGCTACTGATACATATAAGGTCTATCTTTCTTATCGTTTTTTAGTAAGGAGTTCACGACTATCGGCAACTCGTGATATTGCCGAGTACTCGTGATTGTGCCTTATATATCTACCTTATTTAGGTAGATATATAAGGTCTATCTTTTCATACACGAAATATTTTAAGAGTAACTTTTATAAGTCGTAAAGTCGCCATAGCAACGAAAAAAAAAATATCTGAGTGTGTTTTTTTACGAAATTATTATAATTCTAAAAATTTTTGAGACTTTTTGCATAAAACCTTTACTCCCATATTCTAACAATGACAGTAGGTAAATACGACGTAGTAAACTAGCGTAATGGATGCTTAAAAATAAGGAGTCAGTATTTATTTTGTGGGACAAGTAATTTTAATTTTTTTATTTTTTTTTTTAAAATATACTCAGATAAAAAAAATCCCTTGAAATGGTTTTGTTATAGCCGTTAGATGATTCCCTGAAGATATTTCGTGTATGCATAGTTATACAAGGTAGACTGTGTTAATAGTTCGTCACTGGATTCTGTCTTGCTTCATCATCATCTGCCTAGCCTTTTCCTAACTGTGTTGGGGTCGGCTTCCAGTCTAACCGGATGCAGCTGAATACCAGTATTGTACATGAAGCGACTGCCTATCTGACCTCCACAACCCAGTTAGTGGTAAGACTGGTGGCTTCTGTCTTGCTTACTATAGCGAAATGAAAAGTACAATGTTTATTATGAGAAATAGATATGTTCTGTAATAGAGTAGTTGACTGTTTTACCTAAGATTTGAATAGATTTACCCTACAGTATTAATTAATGGTCGCGTTTCTTGTTCGATGTTTTTTTTAAACGTTTCCCCTCACTAGGAATTTCTCCTGTATCGTGGAATACGTTTACACAAACATTTAACCCTTTGAACCCAGAGCATAAACGCACGCGCGTGCCCTTCACGCCAAGCCACAATTTCACCTAACATTTTGTCACATGTTTGTGTCGTTTGGCGTACAGGGCACGCGCTTGCTTGTCACGTTTATGTGACAATGGCGTTTAAAAGGTTAAATAGATTTTACCTTACAGCATTAACGCGTGTTGCGATTCTCTTTCGATGTTTTTTTTCAAACGTTGCCCACACTAGGAATTTCTCCTGTCCCGTAGGTGCGTTTACAAACATTTAAACTCACATACACAGACAGCTAGACTTGAAACAACTACCTGTAAGCCATACAAATATTTGTTCCATGAATCGAACCCGCGACACGCAGCGCAGCAGCTAATCGCTCAGCCACTGCGCCAACCGTGCCGTCAGAGTATTTTCTCGCTTTCTCACAATGAAAATCGTTCCTTTGTTGTTCGACTGCTTCGTTGATCTAGTAGTCGCAAGCGCGACTGCTGAGCATGAGGTCCTGAGTTCGATTCTCAGGTTAGCCAGTGTTATTGGGTTTTTCTATCAGGAATTTCTCAGTAACAGTCAGTAACAAAATCGCGGAGTCTGGATTCGTGCCCGGCTGATGGCAATAGGCTCTCCCACAATTATACAGGACTTGACATAACTGGCGAAATGTAGGTGTAATATTAGGTACATCTCTGCCTAACCCTTCGGGGATTACAGGCGTGATGTTATGTTTGTTTATAATCAACAAAGAGAAATATTTGTTTAAGCTTTTGAACGCCATTGACACATATGCGTGACAAGCAAGCGCGCGCCAAACGACAGAAATATGGGACAAAATTGTAGGTGAAACAATAAATTAAATTTCACAATTTTACCACACGAGGATGCGTTTATGCTCTGTTCAAAAGGTTAAATCTTTGGTTTTAAATAGATTTTCATTTTGCAGACGTCCATAGGCGTCGGTCATAATGCCTGTTATCACTATGCTGAAATCTCAACGCCCAGCACAGCGCTGAAAGTCGAGAATCCAACAGCGCACTTATACAAAATTAGTTTTAGTATATGCGAAACCTGAAACACGAGTCTAGTATTTATATGTAAAGAATCTATGTATAAAATTTCAAAACTGTATCATGAAAAAGTTATAAGCTTGTTCTGTTACCTGGTTGTCCGCACTAAAACGTGGTCACCAGGAGGCGCCGCCGCGCGCGCGCATCCATTGTCGTCTTGAGCTCATTGATAATAATAATTTGGCAGTAGGTACCTAAATGATTGCGATAGGTACTTAGTGTCGCTCGGTGTCCAACTTGTAGCTTTTTTAAATATTTTTGGGACAAAATATAACATGGCTTAAAAATTATTGGAATCGATTCAGTTACTTATTCTGAACAACACAGGTTTCGCATTTACTAAAAATAATGTTGTATATCGCCTAATGTTAGTGAACAGTCAACTACGAAAGTATAATACGCTTTTTGAATTGTATCTGGAAAGTATGTATAAGTTATAAGTTTATTATGTATTTTTTGTGAAGTAATTAAATGACAATAATGCAATGTGTTGGTTTTAATTATTCACCCTGAAGTGATTGAAAGACCAAATATACTAAAGAAACGATGGATGGACTGTGTAAACAATGATATGACAAGAGAGGAGGTGACTGCTGAGATGACGAGTAATAGAGAAGTATGGGAGAAGAAGACATGCTGCGCCGACCACAAATGAATTGGGATAAGGGTAAGAGAATGATAACCCTGAATTGATATCCTATTCTTACTAAAGCTAGATATGAATAATATGGTTCCTCCTGGTGCTGGCTATTTTATATACATGGCCACATGATTGACCTCCATCTCTTTTAATTCAAAGAAGTGTCATTTTTAACCCTTACGACAAGCCCGCTGTTTCTAGCTCTTACCCATATTAATAATATTCTAATGTTTGACGAATCCATGGATATTTTTGCAAGTACTGAACTGAGACTCGACACTGCTTCTCGATACCTGGAGTCCATTGCCACTCCCAGTACTATCTCCTCGGAGTAAACAAATTGTATTCCTAATAAAAATGTATAGTTTTATGATGCCACAAGTTTTGTTTTTCTATCTACTAAAAATGTTTTGTTTATTCTTCGCGTCTACAATATTGTTTACTTTATAATTTTATTACTATTTTTTATTCTGATTTCTATGTTCAACCAATAACTTGTATGTGTGGTAAAAACTGTAAGTATAAGTTGGTTATAAATAAATAAATATTTTTTTTATTATCACTGAATAGAGCGTTTCCATAGAAATTGCTATCTTCTTGAGGAAAGTTTTGAGTAAAAATGTGATGGCTCTAAGAGTAGAGGAAGACCAAAGAAACGATGGATGGACTGTGTGAAGGATGATATGGCTGGAAAGGAGGTGACTGCTGAGATGACGAGTAATAGCAGTATCCGGCTCGAAGGACCAAAATGTGGGGGACGCGACTACAAACACTCAAACAACTTTAAAGGGTTTATTAACGTAACGTTTAGGCTAAGCTATCGCTAAAATAATGAAAATGAATGTACCCTGTTGCTGTCGGTTATGTACTGAGCTCGCGGGGCACTTAGTGCGGCCGTATCGTATCGGTAGGTAAGCAAAACGTAGTACATTCCAATTATAGCATCGAACAAATAGAGAAGTATGGAAGAAGAAGACATGCTGCGCCGACCCCAGATAAGTTAGGACAAGGCCAGCAGAATGCTCATTTCTATCTTTTTGTCCAAAAGGGGTATACACCGTGAGTTTTTAGTCTTACAAAGGTCTTCCACTCAATGTACCCGACATAAAATAGCTCTAGGCGCGATTTGTTTTTTTTTTTTACCTACCATAATGGGTACAAAGAAAGTGTCTGATGAGATGACGAGTAATAGAGAAGTATGGAAGAAGAAGACATGCTGCGCCGACCACAAATGAATTGGGATAAGGGTAAGAGAATGATGAATAGGTACAAAGAAAAATAAATAATATATTAGAATAAAATTGTGAAACATCCTGTTAATGATTTTTAAGTGTCAAACGGGAGAACATACCTACCCAGCGCTCGAGTCCAGTATATCATCGCTCGCAAAAGGGTGTGTTAACTACGTCATGCGTCATAATACTGAATAATAATTTTATTTTTAAATTATTAAAATCTCACAAATAGGTAGCTATTTTTTTTTATGAATGTAGTAATCATTGGATACATGAAGTGGGCTGCCGTTGTAAGACCACTAAAAAGTCACGGTGTATAACCCTGTGTAGACCCGTAGAGGTACGCAATATTTGTATACTAAGATGGTGTGACGATTTTATTTCGTTTGCGGGGCGAATATGGCCAGATATCGCACAGGACAGAGAGGTTTGCAAGGAGAAACAGGAGGCCTTTGCCCCGCACTGGGACACTCGAACAGAATAACAAAAAAAAACTAAAGTTTCTTTGGGATAAGTGCTACATTCAAATAAAACACATTTGTCATCTATGATATTGTATTTCACTTAAGTTTTACATCATACAACCAACTGAACGCAATAATCGACAAAATACTATATATTTATGTAATGTGATACAACTGGAGACTGAATATAAACGTTTTTACCACATCTCTTATAATAAACGTCACGTCCTTTCATAGCGCTGCATGCTTCTTGTGGCGCGCGGCATCGAACGACGCCATCTTTCTTTTCAATTCAATGTCGAACAACTACTAACATCGCATGTCGGACGATGTCACTCGAGTGCCACAAGAACCAACCTGCATTCTCACAGAATCATTACAAAACGATAAACAATAGATTTTTCTTTCGACATCATATCTTTTTTTAATTCACAGAATTATTCCCATTAAAAAAATCGTATCGCAGATATATCTGAATTCTTTATCAATTCTTTCGCCTACCCAAGTTTTGTTTATCGATTTTTTTAATGTTCTGTTCATACCATGGAGTAATAAGAAAAGTATTCAAGTCGCTACGTTATGGTACTGAGCAGAATTGCTGCTATCACTAGCAAAAATTGCCCCATTTCTGAATCATTCCTTTACCAGCATTGAAACAGCTTTTTCTAACTTTCGGACTCAGTTTCGAGCTCGAAAACTCACAAACCATTCTTCAAGACACTAACAATATTATAAAACACATGAAAAATGCCTTAAATAACATCCTAGAGCAGCTCAAGCCACTTTCCTCAATACTCCACGGTCATAAGATCTATTTTCATAATAGACCATGTCATTATATTACAACCATATTTTATTCTACAGTAATTTTTCGTCATTTCGAGTTTCGCGATTATTTCGCTGTCTTAATCTTTACAAGTATAAAAACGTCAAATCGTACAACGCGTGGCTTCTGTAGCCATTTTGTCAATATCAAGTTTACATGGCAGTATTTTCACATCCTTATTTTTATCCTAAGATAATCGTTTTATCAGAGCCTGTTCGTCCGGATAATGTCTATTAGCCGGAGCTAATCAAGAAACAGGCCATAGAAGTCGCTTTTTGTCACATTTTTAGAATTCACATTGAACAAGCGTGGTGATCAATGTTCGTTAATATGAGATCTTTGCCCAGCATTGGGACAGTTACATACCGATATTTTTATTCATCATCATCATTTCAGCTAAAAGACGTCCACTGCTGGACATAGGCCTCCCCCAAGTGTCGCCACATTGACCGATCCCGTGCGACTTGCATCCAGCGGATCCCTGCAACCTTCACCAGGTCATAGGTCCAGCTAGTGGGAGACCTTCCTACGCAACGACTTCCGGTTCGCGGTCGCCACTCCAGAACTTTGCGGTCCTATTATATTATATTTTATTTTTCATTATATTTTTATTACTAAGGCTAAATTGACAAGAGCGCTTTTCGAATTTCAAATCTCATTTCTATTGTGGAGGTCAGATAGGCAGTCGCTTCATGTAAAGTACTGGCATTCAGCTGCATCCGGTTAGACTGGAAGCCGACCCCAACATGGCAGGGAAAAGACTAAAATAGATTTAACACTACACCAACAAGTGTTAAATCTATTTTTTTTTCAATTTTGTCGGCAAGATGTATACGGGAATAGCTTGTAAGCACAAAGAAAATGAAAAAAAAGGGAAACATCTAAGAAAAAAAAAAAGAAAAATCGAATCGAAAGCGAAACGAATGGATAATTATTTTTTTCGCTATTATAATATTTGACCTACATTCAAAACGTTGATGACGATACCACAAGCTCATGCAGCGGTAACATTAGAAGCGTGTCAACAAGCTGGTAGGACTGACTGACTATTTCACAGGTCCTTTCATCCCTTCAAATGCTTTTAAAAAAACATGGACAAGCTCATGTGAAATTTTTAGATTGATCTCTTTTTCAACCGACTTCAAAAAGGGGGAGGTTATCGATTCGATTTTATTCTTTAAAACAAAATAATATTAGGTAACTAGCTGTGCCCAGCGAACTTTGTCCGCGTGCAATTAGTGGTGTCAAATATACTTTACGACCTATTCTAATACCTACCGAATATATATAAAAAATTTCATTAAAATCGGTCGGGCCGTTTTGAAGGAATGCGACCACAAACACCGTGACACGTGATTTTTATATGCTTGAAAAGCGCTCTTGTAAGTCAAGTCTAAAACATCATTGTCTTATCATAAATGTCATAATTTTTTTACAGTTATTTTAGCTCAACCCAACAACACCCTTATTGGAAAGAGTTTAACGACCAATATCGTTTGACATTGATGTAGATTAGAAACACATAACTGTGTGAGTGTCATATCTAATGCTTTTAGCTACCAAAGAAGATTTTAACAAAAACGACAGCCCTCCACAAACTGACCGACGCGTGAAATCAGCTGTTCACTTCCTGCCTAGCTACAGAATTCATCGAACTTGTCGTCGCGCTTGCCGTTCACTACGTGCGTTTTGCCACGGTAACGATACATTGCGTATAAGGAAATAAAACAAATCAAATTTATTGGATTCCCATAACATTCCTAAAATAATTTCTTGTACCGGTCATCGTAGTATGATATACTGAATTCACCCCATCAGTTTGTAGAGGGCTGTCCCTTACACCCTGTATATTTTATCATAGCATCTGGCAGTGACTGCTTCAACATTATAAACCATAAGAATCCGCATACGTTAAAATATTTTAAAATAAATGTTGACTTTCTTTAACATAATCTTTTATAATTTAATTTATACACAGTCATCATCTGCCTAGCCTTTTCCCAACTAGCTTCCAGTCTAACCGGATGCAGCTGAATATCAGTACTGTACATGGAGCGACTGCCTATCTGACCTCCACAACCCAGTTAGTACTAGGTAATACGTTACCCTTTGGTAAGACTGGTTGTCAGACTTGCGGGCCACTGACTACTTGTAACGACTGTCAAAGATCTACAAATGACAGCCGGGACCAACGGCTTAACGTGCTTTCCGAGGCACGGAGGAAACTCGGTATGCAATGGGTGGACACCCATCCACGGATCAACCTAGGCCAGCGCGGCTTAACCTTAAGATCGACCCAAGCGGCTGTTATTATTTAGCCACGAGCTCCTCTGAATTTATACATAGTGTTTTAAAAATAATAATAGAATCTACAGGATGTTTTACTTATGGAGAGCGTTGTTTATCTTTGAAAGTGAATGAAAATGATACAGGGTGTAGGCGATACCGCACAATCTGTTATCTGTTTATGCTATATGTCCTCAAAGTGTGGAGGACTTCCATCATATACAAGGTCAGATTGAATTAGCTAGTGAAACTCCACTCATGTTACGGGTCGATATATAAACACGAAATATTTAAAACGAAATGTTTGCCGGACGAACTGTGGGCCAAAATAGGAGGAAGCTGTAGCCCTGACATAGTGAGGCGGGGTCGAAGGTGATGGCGGGACGAACTGGACAGGTTCCGTCAGAACTGGAAGAAGGTCGCGCGGGATCGCGAGAAATGGAAAGAGCTGAGGGAGGCCTTCGCCCAGGAGTGGAATAGAGCAGGCTAGGAGAAAAAAAAAGGAACAGTTTGCTGAATTTTTGGGGTTATTGACAGTTTCTGTTAGTTTCGTCGCGTTTAGCCATCGATACCCATCACTACAGAGTTTCTCTAGCAAATTGATCTCAAATACAGAGTGTAAAATAATAAACGCAAAACCTCTACTGTGGTCTCTCAGACCATGAATCTAAAAAGCTTTTGTTCTATGACTTTTGGAAATTCATAACTTTTTTTTTTAGTGTTACCATACATGTTGATTCGCGTCAATTCCTATAGAAAATCCAATTCTTTTTTTGCGAATTTCTAGAACTCGTAGAACAAAAGTTGTTTAGTTTCATGGTCCAAGAGACCACACGGGAGGTTTTGCATTTATTATATTACACCATGTATACATCTATTTGTATTTCTAGTATTTCTTGTATTATTTTCGGGTTTATTTCGCGCTAGTTACTTATGGTTCTGTCTGAGCGCGGCGGCGATGTCGCGCACGTCCAGCTGCACCTTAGGCTTATGCTGCGGCGGCTCGAAATAGAAGTCGAACCGCTTGAAGGATTCTATCTCGCGCTCTGACACTTCCAGGGACGACAGATTCGTGATGCTCGAGTCCGGGAGGAACACGCTGGATTCTGGAACAGGACATGTCATAGTTTAGTCATTCTGTCATGAAGGTACAGTGACGCGCACCAATGTGTACACACTTTCCTAAATTTAAAAGCAATTTTCGCGAGAAATAACGATTGTAACTTGGAGATAGGATCTTTTTCATAAAAATATGAGTTCCAGAATACTGTGTTCGTAACAACATGAAATTTTAATTAGTAGGAGAAAACATTTTTAAAAGCGTTTACGACTAAGGCATTTCAGATAATCTGTTAAGTCCTTCGTCAAGTTCTTAGACTTATGTATCCTGCTTTTGCGTATGAAGATTCATTAAAATCAGTTTAGTAGTCATTTCGAAAAAAAAAGTACTTGAAAGTGTATTTGATGTGCCGTAAGTCGTTAACGCTCTTAAAAGTTGTTCAGTGTTTGCATATTGGTGCTCGTGACTGTACATACTGGTAACATCACGCGCGGAAAGTATTCGTGCTAGGAGCTAGGTGTCGCGACCTCTGTGCGGCTGCATGGGCGTGTGGCGCGCGCCGACGGGCCCGAAGCGGCGCTCGTCGGCGGGCGGCGCGCCCGGGCCCGGCAAGGGCGAGCTGCGCGCCGACTGCACGCCTGGGAATGTACGTCAACCTATTACAGTATTTTGGACCCGGCTGTCATTTGTAGATCTTTGACAGTCGTTAGGTAGTCAGTGGCCCGAAAATTCTGACAACCAGTCTTACCAAGGGGTATCGTATTACCCAGTGCTAACTGGGTTGTGGAGATCAGATAGGCAGTCGCTCCATGTAAAATACTGGTATTCAGCTGCATCCGGTTAGACTGGAAGCTGACCCCAACATAGTTGGGAAAAGGCTAGGCAGATGATGATAAGGTCGTTTCGTTTTGTTCAAAGAGTGACTCGTACGCACGGCGACCAATCAAGTTGTTAATTTATTTTAGACTAGCACTTTGCCCGCGACTTTGTCCGCGAAAATTGAGATAGCTCGGCAAATTTGCATGATATTAATATAGTTTATAAATAAAATAAAATTCATTTATTTCAGATAACTTAATCCATATAGCCAGATTTAAAATAAATTAACATTGAAATCATCAGTCGTCCATTTTAACCAAGATCCTTTAGTGGCTTCCGGAGCTTGTTCGACAAGAACTGTCAGACTTACCGGTTGTGTTAGGAGCGGGCGGTCCGTACAGCTGGTCAGGCCACGCGTGGACCGGCGCTCTGCTGAACAACGATTCCTCTCCCTGCAGCCCGCACTCCAAGGGGAGGCCTGGCTCCTAGTTAGATAAAGCTTATAGCATTAATACCGTAATTTTTCACCACGCGAGCTGAACTCAATCCTGCTACCATCCTACAGACTACTGCAGAAGAATAGCCGTGTCCATATTGAAACAAATATAAGGTCTATCTTTTCATACACGAAATATTTTAAGAGTAACTTCTATAAGTCGTAAAGTCACCATAGCAAAAAAAAATATCTGAGTGTTTTTTTTTACGAAATTATTATAATTCTAAATTTTTTTAAGACTTTTTGCATAAAAAACCTTTACTCCCATATTCTAACAATGACAGTAGGTAAATACGACGTAGTAAACTAGCGTAATGGATGTTTAAAAATAAGGGAGCCAGTATTTATTTTGTGGGTCAAGTAATTTTTTATAAAAAAATATACTCAGATAAAACAAATCCCTTGAAATGGCTTTGTTATAGCCGTTAGATGATTCCCTAAAAATATTTCGTGTATGAATTGTTAGACCTTATACAACATGTAACGTAATTAACGCACACCCTCAGACACCTCAATTAGTATATTATGTTATAATCATAATACATACACTGAATTTTTAGTTAAACATATATGAGCATTGATTATTGATTGATTTAGTTACACTAATTCCGGAAGAATGTTGTGTCACAGTACAAATCCACGAACGCAGACAGTCGCACACGTAGGTATGAGGGTCTTGTTAGCCTAGTAGGTATTCGCTCGCGTTCGAAACGAGTTAACGAGTTTTTACTGTAATTTACGTAGTTTTAATTATTTTTGGAAAAAAAATACCTATAATAAAAATTATAGAAATCGATTCAGTAAACGATTCTGAACAAACTAATTTCAGGATGTGCGTTAATTATGTTACATGTTGTATATAAGGCCCCATTAAAATAGATGAATACCCTTTTAGAAATCATCAAAACCAATGAAATATGGTCAAAAAATAATAAGAATAACACATTAGATACTTACAAGAAAAAAAATTCAGCTAACGAAAATACACTAAAATGTTGGTTATCCAAAGATTTTAGGTCAAAACAAAATCACATTATTCAGTTTTTTTTGCTTGGATATCTTTGGTTAGACGTACTGAACGCTGTGTTAAAATTTGTTCATCTATTTTAATTGAACCTTATAATATATTGTCTCCATATTATATCATGAAAATTGCTGTTTTGACATGGAAAGAAAAATTCTAGTGCGAGCAGGGTTTGAACCTGCGACCTTCCGATTCAGTACACCGGACGTCTTAACCAATTAGACCATCGCACCCTGCTCACAACTCTCGAAATTTTCGTTCCATTAATAACGTCTTACGGTGACGTTAGCGCCATCTATTTAAGAAAATATCGAACTAACTTAAACCAACACGTTGGCATTACAGCCAAATCAATGTTGTATAGAAGTCGCCATACCAAACTAATTGGTGAAGACGTCCGGTGTACTGAATCGGAAGATCGCAGGTTCAAACCCTGCTCGCACTAGAATTTTTCTTTCCATGTCAAAACAGCTATAGTTCCCTACGCAGGGTTTGCGTATAAAAATATTAAAAATCATGAAAATTGCCACATAAATGTACCTGTTTTAAGTGATTAAAGTATGGCCCCTTATCTCAAATTCAAGATGTTTACGCATTGCGCTGTATTTATGAAAACTTATATGCACTAGTAAAATATGAACAGACCTAATAAATTTTCTAGCAGTCTACGTGGGTGACAAAGGATGTCAGAAAATGGTCCGTGCGGGAATCCAACCCGCGATCCTTAGAACAGATAGTTCAGTCACCGCCACACGTTATACATTCTTTCCATTTTTTTCCAAAAAGAATTTATGGAAGACAAAATGTTAAAATAGAGTTCGAATATAATTATTCATGTGTTAATTATAAAATATATTCTTTCTTATACAACATTATTTTTAGTATATGCGAAACCTGAATATAGTTTGTTCAGAATAAGTAATTGAATCGATTCCAATAATTTTTAAACCATGTTATATTTTGACTCAAAAATATTTAAATAAAGTTACAAGTTGGACACCGAGCGACATTAAGTACCTATCGCAATAATTTAGGTACCTACTGCGAAATTATTATTATCAATGAGCTCAAGACGCCTAGAGGCGCGCGCTGCGTGGTGACCACGTTTTTGTGCGAACAACCAGGTAACAGAACAAGCTTATAACTTTGTGATTTTTCATGATACAGTTTTGAAATTTTGTACATAGATTCTTTACATAAAAATACTAGACACGTGTTTTAGGTTTCGCATATACTAAAACTTATGAGGAGAATGACAGAGCTGGCTATAAGTTTAATTAATATAATATGTTAATTGTGAACGTTTCTAATCTACGTGATATTAGATAATACACACATAAACACACACACAATATACACACTTTTCAATATTAAGTATTAGTTTGCTGCGCCCTAACAGGGTCATGTACTCATTAGTTTTAAGTTTAGCGTAAAAATATGTGTACATTGTGCATTCAATAAATAAGTAAAGACAAAACCTGAATGTACCACTCACCTGTCCTTTATAAAACTTGGACTCCGTAACATGGTGTATAGTCACCTCACTGTTCAACTTAGATCCCACCCTCAACCTCTGAAAATACGGCAACGAGTCCCCATTGGCGACATGATTGACCCCCATCTCTTCATTCTTTGAATGAGCAGACTCATTT
Organism: Noctua janthina; assembly: GCA_963576755.1. Taxonomy (NCBI): domain Eukaryota; kingdom Metazoa; phylum Arthropoda; class Insecta; order Lepidoptera; family Noctuidae; genus Noctua; species Noctua janthina. Next base: position 7,144,650 of record OY755077.1, read on the forward strand.
TTATCACTGAATAACGCATTTCTGAAGACATTCCTATCTTCTTGTCCAAAAGGGGTGTATAACCCTGTGTAGTCAACCCTCTCTTCTTGCTTTAAGGGTGTCCCGATAGGCTCAGGCCGTTGGATAGGGTTCGCAAAAAGGGATGAATCCGATTCGAAGGTCCGGGAGGCATCTACAGGGCGAGTACCTATTGGATTCGGTGATACCATCGATTTCGGACTCTGATTTTCGTAATATTCCGGTGTTAGGAAACTCCTCTGTTGGTTATCATCAGGGGTCTTAAATAGGGAGTAGCCTTCATCATTTTTCTGAGTAAATGAAGCTAGATTCATGATCCTAGTTTGGAAATCGTCTGGTTTAGGGGATGCCCTGGCTTGTTCCATGTACTGGGTTGGTGCTGGGGGTACAGGATTGTACTGATTGGGGTTCACATAGTTATATTGCTGCCCATACATGGGGTTGAGTTGGGGACTTTGAGTGCGAACACCCATCAAACTTTGTTGGTGCATCATGGTCATTAGGGGGTTCCTAATAGTGTACATCCCGTTGGACGTAGGGGTGATAGTCGCCTGGCAAGCATTCGGGGGCATTGGAATAGGGTCTGGTATCCTTATCTGCTCTTGTTTCTTCTGAGCTGGTTGGTTGGTGACCTGTACTGGTGGTAGGTTGGGGTGGAACATGGGATTCCGTAGGGTGACGATCTTGGCGCCGTCTGGTTTGGCTTCTTCGGCAGCTGCAGCAGCTTTTTTGGCTTTTTTCTTTGCCTTTTTCGATTTCCCTACCGGGGGCGGCGGGTCGGCTATTATTACTGGTTTTGGTGTTTCTGTAGAGAGAACGGTCAAGTTAGATTTTCTGGTATTAATTCTTTATCGTGTGGTTAGTAGTGAGAGCAGCCGTGCACCCCGACTTACGAGCAGTAAGTCGTGGATTCAAACCCAGCCAGGCGCGTTACTTTGTTTAAGTTATTTCATCACCACTGCTCTCAAAACGGTGAAGGGAAACATCGTGAGGAAACCGGCATGTCCTAGAACCAAAAATTCAAAGACATGTGACATCTACCAACCCGCACTGGGCCCGCGTGGTGGATTATAGCCCATCCCCTCTCATAGAGAGGAGGCCTGCGTCCCAGCAGTGGGCTTATTAATAGGCTGATTATGCTTACGCTTATGTGTGGTTAGTGCCTAACCTGGTGACACCAATCAAGGACATTTTTATTAAAATTGTGATAAAACCTAAAATTAAACCTTTGCCTTAAATTTGCCACATGTCATTGCTTCCCAGAATTTGATCCCTATTAGCGACACTATCGAATGGTGTAATAATACAGCGTGTGTTTTTTTCTTCAAAATAAACGGATTGGATTACTGGCTAGGAATATTGGTTTTTCGAAAAATCCAATGACGCCTTTGAGTATTTTTTTTTCGCTATTCCTCATAGTTTCGGAGATGGCCATCCACGCCTATTTGAAAAATTCACCCTGTATAATGACATTGGTACAATTCGCTCCAAAGGTTACAGTAAAGTTTTCTAATTTAAAAGAGTGTCCATGGAGTTTCTTGCCCGTCCTTCTCCATAGAGATCTACGTTAGGGAATGGGCAACTATAGTATTTTCCCAGTTTTTGTGTCTTGTGACTGGGACTGTAGCTATATTTTACTGTTGCCTTTGTTTCAACAATTCAAAAGTGCCTGTAACTGGCCTACTTGAAATAAATGCTTTGCTTTTGAATAAGCATTAGAAGATATATCACAAGGCCGGGTGTACTCACCGGGATGAGCAGTAGTGAACATAACGTTGGCGGGATCGGCGTTGATGACGGGAGCGGGACGGGCCACCGGCGTCGGCGCAGCGGGCAACTGTCCTGCCTTCCATAGCGGCTGTAGATAATAACAACAATATTAATTTTTAATATTTTTATACGCAAACCCTGCGTAGGGAACTACAGTTGTTTTGACATGGAAAGAAAAATTCCAGTGCGAGCAGTGTTTGAACCTGCGACCTTCCGATTCAGTACACCGGACGTCTTAACCAATTAGACCATCGCACCCTGCTCACAGCTCTCGAAATTGTCGTTAAGACGAAAAGACGTCGTCGTCGTTGGTTAAGACGTCCGGTGTACTGAATCGGAAGGTCGCAGGTTTAAACCCTGCTCGCACTAGAATTTTTCTTTGCATGTCAAAAAAAACAATATTACTTCAAATCACGCTTATTACAAGAGCACTCCGCGCGAGCAGACAGCATTTGTGCTACTTTATAATATTAAAGAAGTGTTTACCAGTAGCGAAGGGTCAATTTTTGTAAGAGGTAAGCCGGAGTACATATCTTTAATGTGATTATAATATTTGTCTATAGAATACTGACTGTGCCATTTTTCAAAGGGAATCCGGTTGTAATCGAGTTGTATGGAACCTTCGCCACTGGTGTTTAGTTATAGGTAATGTTTAGCGTAGGAGATGGCGTGCGCGTGACGAGCTGGACTCTTAAGCCGCGTTGACATGATCAGAGTATGCTCGGACCCAGTGGACTCGGAGATCTACTCGGATGCAACACGTATTTTGGCAACCCATAATCCGAGCGCACTCGGATGTGTATGGGAATGGTATATATAGTATACTTCGCCTGGTATTATCTTCCCGTGACAGCTGGGTCACGTGACTGGTCCAAGAATAAGTCATCAGTTGCGATGCGGTCGATGTGTTGCCACGGTGTGTGATTGAATTACCCGAGTAACACGCATTTTTTTAACTTAACAAAGCAATTATGAACTAATAATTCAACATGTAAATTAATTTGAAACTAAATAGATGAATCACGCGATTTACTAAATAGTTAAGCTAGTTAGTAATTTATTTTATTTTCATTCAATACTCAATACTTTTATTGCATTCCAGATGTTATTCTCAGGTAGTAGACTTATAATTAGATCATGTAGGGAGCACCTGAGAATAACGTCGGGCACAGCGAATAAGTGAGTTAGGAGAGAGGAAGCATTTGTAAATTATATAACATTACACAACAAACTACTATATTATAATAAAAATGTAGGTACTTTCTGAGGTAAATTTAATTTTAAATGGGTATCTATTGAGAGGTGTAATAAATAATTAATTAATAAATCAAAAAAAAAATTAAGTCTCGAGTGCTTAAGTTATGACTTTATAAGTCTATCACTTAGATATTATAATTATTCACTAAATGAGAGTCCCTAAATTTACTGAAAATGGTAACACTTATGACGTAGTCTTAGGCCATCGTGGGAAGAGAATACCAGGCGAAGTATATTATTATACCATGTGTATGGGCTGCCACAATACGAGTTGCGTCCGAGTAGGTCTCAGAGTCCACTCGGTTCGAGCATACTCTGATCGTGTCAACGCGGCTTTATCAAAAGGATTGGGCCCAAATAGTCAAAGACAGCGATAAATGGAAAGAGGGAAGGCTTTTGTCCTCCAGTGGCACACATATGGCTTATAACAAGAATAGTAACTATCGCTCGTATTGTTAGGTTCCTCTCTCTGGAGCTCTGCCCGCCAGTAGCTTGGACCCTGTTCCCGATACCGGTGGGCTACTATTTTTGGTATTGTATTTTATTAGGAATATTTAAATTATACCAAATCATAAATACATTTATATCAAATCCTTGACTTTATATAAATTTATTTATGAATTTGTATGAACTTTAGACTTATATTTTCATTATATTATTTAATAATTTGTATGCCCAAGTGGGAGATCATGGAATGAACTTTATTAGTATATAATTATGTAATGAACACCTGCATTCATAAAAAAACGATTTGATTTGAAAAAAAAATGTAAAATTTGTGAAGAAATAAAAAAAGAAATAATAAATAAATTAGCGTTAGTGTAAGTACCTTTTAATTGGTTAAAAATCTACAAGTAGTTACATAAACATCTGCCAACAAACTATTTTACGGTTTGGCAAAAGTAAAAATAAATTAAAATTAGGTTTTTAGTAAAAACATTTTTTTTTTCATATACATCTTCCTCGGAGTGTTTCGTCAAACAACGACTATAAACTGTATACAAGATTAGTGTACTTACCACCGATTTAATGGGCGGCGGTTCCTTCTTGTCGCCGTGCTGCACGCGCGTCAGCGTGATACCCGGCGGCAACTTCAGGTCGGCCACCTGCAAGTGTCAGGGATAACACGAGCGAAGGGTCTGCCTAACCCTTACCTAGTCTGACTGTATTTAGACTCGGTAATGGTGCGGTCAAACCGAGCATGCCGTACAACGTTGCAGCTACTGACACCGTAGTTTGATAGATATTTCAGTATTATGGGTGTAACAAGACCCTAAACGAAGCCGAAAGGCACTTGTTCTCCCCGTCTTTGCGATCATTTTTTTGTTCTAGACCATACCTGGGAACCTTCTAGTTACGGAGATATTGGGGGTCAAAGTTCCAACATCTTTGCAAGTTTTTAATGTTATAACTTTACTTTAAACACCTCCACGACCCCCGTACTATTCAATGCATCCATCAGCACAATGTTTCGAGTGCGTTACATTGAGTCCTACAGTAAAACGTGATTTTTCACCCCAAAAAAACTGTGTACTGTAACACAAAATTGAACAGGCTAATAAAAAAAAACCAGCCAAGTGCGAGTCGGACTCGTAGTAGGGAATCCCCGTTTATTATTTAAATAATTTTTATTAATTCTTGTTATAGCGGAAATAGAAATACACATTCTGTGAACATTTCAACTGTCTACCTATTACGGATCATGAGATACAGCCCGCTGACAGACAGACAGACGGACGGACAGCGGAGGCTTAGTAATAGGGTCCTATTGGTTACCCGTCGGGTACGCAAATATAAAAGGACAGCAAATTGTGCGTCATGATTAGTGCTGCCGCCGCTAGTCGTTGCCCACGCGCAGATATCGTGCCCTGTGGTACTCAGTCCGCAGTACGAGCTCCTCAAAATTTTAAATATGTTTTTTACGCAAACCCTGCGTAGGGAATTACAGCTTTGATATGGAAAGAAAAATTCGAGTGCGAGTAGGGTTTGAACCTGCGACCTTCCGATTCTGTACCGGACGTCAAAGCCAGTCAGAAAAAAAAATGCAGATAGCGTGAAATTGGCCATGTTAAGTTTCTTTAGCTTAAGTCGGGCACGCGAAGTAGATGCTCTTGCGTTATCTAACATGATCATCTGATACATACCTGCACTCCACAGCTGAGCTGCTCCATAATACTGCATGAGGCTGGCTTCTCTGGCTCTGTGGTGCATGGATTCTGAAAGAAAAAGAATGTTGGTTATGTGTGGGATGTAGAATCCTGCCTTCAGAATTCTACGTCTAATGCAGTGAATATTTTTTATTTAATTTTTGCCTTTCTGTTCGTTACGGCTAATCTTCGAAACGGCTGGATCGATTTTTACGGGACTTTACTGGCAGATAGCAGATTTTTTATAGAATAACTTTTATTTTTGATAAAGGAGGTGGTTCCGTGCAAAATTATTAAAATCCTTGAAATTGTTAACAAAATCAGATTTAAATAGGACGTAATATTTTACGAACGTCGCGGGCGACAGCTAGTTATTAAATATCGTGGAGGAGAACACCGTCTGAACGGCCGCTGGCACCACGAATCGCTAAACGCGTTTAACGTAGAACGTACTTTAAACATCATTCTGTCTGTGTCATTTTTCTGTTCACCTAAACGGGAATAAAAAATGACGAAAGAATGAACCTGTGTTGAAGACTATGGGTACTACACATACTCGTACCTCCATGTTTTAATTTTCGAATGATTTTATTGATATTTTTATTGAATGACTTTTTTGATTTTTGTAATGATTTTTATTGATTTTTCAATGATTTTCTAATTTACTGTTTTTATTTAATCTCAATTTATTTATTATTTTTTGTTGTATATGGGTATTTTGCCTGAATTAAAACATTTTTTTTTAACTTATACTGTCACATACGGGTATTGTCCATGATTGACAGATCAAAATAGAGCATTTATTGCACAAATAAATGCATTAGAGCAATTTACGGAACTCGACCTGACGAATCCTGTAGACCGATATTTAAAAAGCTTGGCTTGTTACCACTACCGTCTCTTTACATATACGAAACATGTATCTGTTTTTGACATGGAAAGAAAAATTCCAGTGCGAGCAGGGTTTGAACCTGCGACCTTCCGATTCAGTACACTGGATGTCTTAACCAACTAGACAATCGCACCCCGCTCACAGTTCTCGAAATTTTCGTTCCATTAATAACGTCTTAGGTCTTAGGTGGTCTTAGGTGGCCTACGCAGGGTTTGCGTATAAAATATTAAAAATTCGAAACATGTATGTTTGTGAGGAAGTATAAGGAATTGTTTAATAATGCAAATGATTTATATCCTCGTAACCGACGAGACCCCCACAGGCTAGTATTGGATGTCCTTCCAAGACTAGCTAAATATTATAAAAGTTGTATATCTATGTGTGTACGTGTTTATAATAAGATACCAAGTAATCTCAAGAATCTAAATATGAGATTATTTAAAAATAAATTGCATGAATGGTTGTGTAGTCATAGTTTTTATAGTGTCAAAGACTTCTTTGACAATAAATGTTAAATATTCTCGTGATAATTTTGCACGCTTATTACTGTTAAGCAAAAACATGTATGCTCTTTCTTTTTACCGAAAGATATTGTAAATGCGTTCTACGTTAAACGCGTTCAACAATTCATGGTGCAAGCGGGCCTTAGTCTCAAAAGATATACCCTCACCTTTTTACTAACAACTTCTATGGTGGTATCCGGTGTAATGTTAATCACTTGCGGCTTGTTGTTCTGTTGTTGTTGCTGTTGTTTCTTGGACTCCTTCTTAGTCTGTTGTTGTTGTTGGGGCTGTGCCGGTTGTTTAGTTGTTTTGGACTGAGGTTGTGGCGCTGTAAATAATAATAATAATTTAGATTAATTCTAGATCTGGCTCGCGAGGTTGTCGACATGTGGGACGTGAGTACAGCAGTCATTGTGCCGATAGTCGTGTCGGCCAATGGCTTAATAGCCAATAGCCTCGACAAACATCTGAGGAGGCTCTCGCTTGGCAGCTGGATCAAGGGCTTGATTCAGAAAGCAGTACTTCTGGACACGGCGCGTATTGTTAGGAGGTTCCTCTCTCAAGAGCCCTGACCACCGGTATTTCGGACCCTGTTCCCGATACCAGTGGGCTACTATTTTTTATATTTTTAAATGTTTTTTTATATTACTTTGTATAGAAATATTTAAAAATGTAAATTATATGTATAGAAATGAATAAAGGAAATAATTTATAAATAGTTATTTCACGAAGGCAGGTTCGAGGTGGCGCAGGAGAAGGGTACCTGGATGGATATGGGGGAGGCCTTTGCCCAGCAGTGGGACATACAAGGGCGATTAAAAGAAAAAGTTATTTTTTAATTACTTTATGGTTAGGTTTTAGGCAGCGGTGAGAGCAGCGGTGGCCCAGTGGTGGAGACCCCGACTTACGAGCAGTAAGTCGTGGGTTTAAACCCAGCCAGGCGCATTACTTTGTGTAAGTTATTTAATCACCACTGCTCTCAAAACGGTGAAGTAAAACAAAATATTCGAAGACATGGCATCTACCAACCTGCACCGGGCCTGAATGGTGGATTATAGCCCATTCCCTCTCATAGAGAGGAGGCCTGTGTCCCAGCAGTGGGAACATTAATAGGCTGATTATGCTTATGCTAGGTTTTAGGGTTGTCGATATGGAAATCTTTGAACAGACTGCGTGCTCAAGTTTGCCGCTGCCGATCCAATTTGGCTTGATGGGGAATATTCTGCACATTTCGGACACAAAGCGATTGTGGAGCTCCAACACAGGATATGCCACACCTTCTCTCCTGCCCGTCGTGTACAACTAATTGCACCTTGAATGAGGTAAACGACAGAGCTGTTCAGGTTGTTACGTACAGCATAGCTTTTCACAAACGCTTCGGTTCGATTTCGATAAGTCGTATATCTATCTTTTTTTGGCATTACGAAAGCGAGCGAGATAGACATACAACTTTCTGGTCGGAAAAAATCTGAGACATCAAATCGAGAAGAAGTGATGAAATTAACTTAAATCTTCTTCTTAGCGTGTCGATGGCAATCTAAATTGAGTCAGCCCAGAACTGAGCTACTAGCTTGGCGCTTTCGGTAGCGTCCATCAGTAACAAACAACAGGACACGCAGGACACGATATTAAGTGCCCCGTCGTTTGTAGAACAGCACCACATTTACACTGCAGGGCAGAGTCGTTAATGAATCTCCACCTGAGCAGGTTTTCCTTGCTGCGACCAACCTGGGTCCGAAGTCTGTTCATAGACGTCAGCCATTAATTGTAAAGACAACACAGAAATCTACTTCTATTTCTGTATAAAACTAACCTTTCTCCACTTTATTCTCCTTGCCTTTCTTCTCCGCCTTCTTGTCGACCACCTTCTCCTTCTTCTTCTCTTCTTTCCTCTCCTTCTTAGCCGGCTCGGGTTTCTTCTCGCTCTTCTTAGCGGGCTCCGGTTTGGGTGTGTCGGGCTTTCTGGCTTCCGGCTGCTTCTTGGATTTAGCTTCTGGTTGTTGCTGTTTCTTCTGCTCTTCTTCTTCGGCCTGAGGAGGGAATTTAATATTAATTAACAGAAGAAAAGATTTATTTTTTATTTTTTATTATACAGTTTAAATTCGTATCCGACCGTGGACATCACTTTGGGCCCTATCAAAATACCAGCGCTGTGACTTGAGTGTGACAAATGAACGTGAAATGTCAAATTCAAATTCATTTATTTCGTAAACACAGGGTGTATACAGAAGATGTTATAAATAAATTAGGACCGAGCTGTGCAAAAAGGCATACAAAATATCAAAGGGTTTTTTTCTTTAACAAATACATGTGACATCAGAAAGTGTCTTCGATGAATCATACTAAAAAAAAATTCACAAGTTTTGATTTTTATCAAAATGTTAGTACCAGACTTTCTATTTCTATAATCAATACAACCGTGACAGCCTAGTGGTGTGACCGTCGGACTACCAAGTCACAGGTCTCGAGTTCGAACCCAAGGCACGCACCTCTGATTTTTCGGATTCATGTGCGTATTGTATAATCATCACTTGCTTCGGTGATGGAAAACATCGTGAGGATGCAGCATGCCTGAGAGATATTTCTTGACGGCATGTTAAGCCAAGTCAGAGGCCCATGGGCGGCATAAAAACTCTGACACCAGGTTAAGAACTAACCACATGATAAAGAACAATACAACCGTCTCAGTTCATTTAACCACAGAAATAATTACTGAATGGGTTTAAATGAACTTCAGGGATTGTATTGATGTTGCGGGACTGTTCGAAAGAGATACCGCGGTCCTGGAATACAAATGGCTAAGACCCCATCCTGGGTTTTAGTCAGTACCAGTCTGACACTCTCTTCCGCTCCGCCCAGAGCGGGAGGGGTCATTTGATGATTTCCCATACTAAAAAGGAAAAGGGGTTTGTATTGATAATTTTAAGACTAGAGGCTAAACGAGCGTATTTTTTTGAGCTGTGAGTCGCGTAAAATGAGTCGCCGTGGGTACAAACAGGACTTTAGTATGAAACCGAAAGCAGCGTAAATTCCGGGACTCATTTTACACGACTCACAGCTCAAAAAATTACGCTCGTTTGGCGTCTGTCTTATGATTATACTACATTCGTGTTACGGGCGCGGGTGAGAGCTGCGGTGGCCCATTGATAGGACCCCGACTTACGAGCAGTAAGTCGTGGGTTCGAACCCAGCCAGGCGCATTACTTTGTGTAAGTTATTTCATCACCACTGCTCTCAAAACGGTGAAGGAAAACATCGTGAGGAAACCGGAGTGTCCTAGAGCCGAAAATTCGAAGACATGTGACATCTACCAACCCGCACTGGGCCTGAATAGTGGATTATATTTCCATTCCCTCTCATTGAGAAGAGGCCTGTATCCCAGCAGTGGGAATATTAAAGGCTGATTATGATATGCTTATGCTTTAAGAAAATTTGAATTTCGCGGGCGACCCTGGCGCTTCCACCATCAGGTCTTTACCTGTTGCTTAGCGAGCTGCTTCCTCTGCTTCTTGGAGAGCGTCTGCGTGTCCGGGAGCGAGTTGGATCTCTGCGGTTCCTTCACCTCCTTGGGCTTCTGTTCCGGTTGTGGTGTCTTCTCTTTCGGCTCTTTGTGCTTCTTCTGGAAAATTTAGAAGATAAAGTTGTATTAGTATATTTATTTAGTATAATATGTATGTTATTAATAAGGATATTTTTATATGATTTTTAAGTTTTTTTTTTATAACAAATACAGGGTGTAAGGGACAGCCCTCCACAAACTGACAGGGTGCGTTCAGCTCCTTATTTTGAATCATATTCCACGGGTATTTTTACAATTTTTTTTTTTATTTTTTTTTTCAATTATTGTTCCTTTATTTCAATATAAAATTACTATCCCTGTGCGCAGCACTCAATATATGTAAATAATACGGCTAAAATTAAAAATCTAACAATGGATGTTAACGTCGCGTGAAATCAGCTGTTCACTTCCTCTCGTCGTCGCGCTTGCCGTTCACTACGTGCTTTTTGCCACGGTAACGATACATTGCGTATGAGGAAATAAAACAAATCAAATATATTACATTCCCAGAACATTCCTGAAATAATTTCTTGTACCGGTCATCTTAGTATGATATACTGAATTCACCCCATCAGGAAAAATTCCAGTGCGAGCAGGGTTTGAACCTGCGACTTTCGATTCAGCCCATTAGTTTGTGGAGGGCTGTCCCTTACACGCTGTATTATAAGTATATTTTATTTAAATCGCTGGTAAAGATGTGGATAATTTGGTAGCAGTATATGTGCCACTGCGCATAGTAAAGTGTTGATATTTCTGTATAAAAAAAAAAATATTTTGTTGGTGGCACGTATACCGCCTCTACCATAAAAAGGGTCCATCATGTGAGGATACTTAGGCCAGTTTTATTACATCCCCATCACCCTAGGTGATACATCGTGACGTTTTAGAATTATAAAGGGTGTAAAAGTACCCTTAACATAGCCGAAAGTCTGAAAGGCACTCGTTCTCCCCGTCATTGCGATCATTTTTTTGTTCTAGACCATACCTGGGAACCTTCTAGTTACGGAGATATTGGGGGTCAAAGTTGCAACTTTTTTTTTTAATACAAGTTTTTAATGTTATAACTTTACCTTAAACACCTCCACGACCCCCGTACTATTCAATCCATCCATCACCACAATGCTTTGAGTGCGTTACATTGAGTTCTAACGTAAAAATTCCTTGCCCGTTCTTCTCCATAGAGATCTACGTTAGGGAATGTGCAACTACAGTACTTTCACAGTTTTTGTGCCTTGTGACTGGGACTGTAGCTACATTTCATTGTTGTCTTTGTTTCGACAATTCAAAAGTGCTAGTAACTGGCTTACTTGAAATAAATGCTTTGATTTTGATAAAGTGATTTTTCACCCCAAAAAAAGTCGTTTCCTAGCAATGTTTGCGTAGTTACTTAGTTTGATGTACAGAATGCTTGGTTGCCGGCTTCGTGAAGGGTCTGTTTACACCCTGAAGACTCGAGATTACCTTCTGCTTATTAGATCCTTTGGCGAGCTGGTTGATGTGTGCCAGCGCTTGTTCCCACGTCTGCTTGCGATTGTCTGCGGCCTTAGCGGCAGCCTGCGCGGGCGCGGGGTCTTCGCATACGTTCAATACTAGAAGAAAATAAAATAACATCACGGCTGTTATAAGATTTTAAACTTTCATGGTCACTAACATTATTATAACTAGAAGAAGGGATAAAAAAAAAAAAAAAGTAATAATAAAATAAATAATTCCTGTCTCTGGAGCCCTGACCACCGGTATTTCGGACCCTGCTTCCGATACCGGTGGGCTACTATTTTTTATATATTTAAATGTTTTTTTTTTTATATTACTTTGTATAGAAATATTTAAAAATGTAAATTATATGTACAAAAATAAATAAAGGAAATAATATCGAAATATCGGGAACTCAAAGAAAACAATAAACATGGTAAATATCCCGTCTTCTAGTTATAGTCACGGCTGTTATCCGCGAAGGCTTAGGGGCGAAACAAACAGAAAAGACGTAAGACACGACCACTCGACGACCTCTTCAATAAATTTTCATACAAAATGTATAGTAGCATCGCGACACAAAATAAACACGCCTGTTTTTTTTATTTTTTTTTATACTGTGTGCACTTTTGGCATGTTACAAATAAATGTATTTTCTTTTCTTTCTTTCTTTCTTTAAAAGACAGGGCGCGGACGAGACGCGGAAATGAAAAACGCGTCCTCGTCTTACGTCTTTTCTGTCTGTCCCGCTCCTAAGACAGAGGCCTATTAGTACACCCACATTTCGCCAGTAATGTTTCAAGTGTCGGGAACCAGGGAGCCAGCCTATTACCATCAACCGGGCACAATCCCCGTGGCTGCTACTGAAAAATTTCTGATGGAAAAACCCAATAACATTTTGCTTGACTCGGGAATCGAACTAAGGATCTCATGCTCATCAGTCGTGCTTGCAACCACTAGAGCAACGAAGAAGTCGAGGAAAGAAGATTACTTTAGAAAATTTTCAGTTTACTGTCAGACATTGTCGAAGGTTACGTACGCACTGACAGCTTGCTTTGCACCTAGAGCCTAGCGAGTACCGAAATGAAATGAACGTTCAAGAATGGGGAATATGCACGTAATTTTTTCTTTACTTAGATCATCTTCATCATCTGCCTAGCCTTTTCCCAACTATGTTAGGGTCGGCTTCGTCTAACCGGATGCAGCTGAATACCAGTATTTTACATGGACCTCCACAACTCAGTACTGGGTAATACGATACCCATCTGTAAGACTGGTAGTCAGACTTTTTGGGGCCCACTGACTACTTGTAACGACTGTCAAAGATCTACAAATGACAGCCGGGACCAACGGCTTAACGTGCTTTCCGAGGCACGGAGGAAACTCGATATGTAATGGGTGGTCACCCATCCACAGACCAACCTAGGCAAGCGCGGCTTAACCTTAAGATTAACCCGAGCGGCAGTTATTATTTAGCCACGAGCTCCTTCACTTAAGTCAATGAAATACAATACTATGAACTCAAAAAAAGTATTAAAAGTTAAGTTCAACTACTGCTTGTCGCTCAGAAAAAAATATTCTCCAACAATTTTCTAGGACAGTTCAAACGTCCTTTCTCCATCTACTTAGCGTGTCGTGTTAGACCTACGTCTTTTCTTGACTTGAATGTGCCCTGGCGGTTAGGAGTATGTCATGCTCACTCAAATGTCTCGCTGATGGTGGCACGTGTGTCGGATCATTTAGTTCCCTTCAAAATGGTTGAGTTGAATGGTGCTGATACATGCGTCATGTTCGTGAACGGGCGCTGTCAGTTGTGACTGGTCATCTCTTATTTGCAACGGCTTATTTGAATATTATTTTATTTTTGAATTGTTTTTACTATGGACACTTTTAACGTACACATCTTGCTGCATCGTTCTCACATAATGTACCATCTCAACATGAATGATGTAACCAAGGTTTTGTAAAAGTATTCTGATTTAAAAGAGTGTCCATGGAGTTTCTTGCCCGTTCTTCTCCATAGAGATCTACGTTAGGGAATGGGCAACTACAGTACTTTCACAGTTTTTGTGCCTTGTGACTGGGACTGTAACTGTAACTGGCCTACTTGAAATAAATGCTTTGATTTTGCCCAAAAAATCAGCCACGCGAACCCCACGCACTGCTGCAGTAAGCAGATCATCAAGTGCGCAGATGATAGGACTTGCGGTGCAAGATAGAAGGTGCGCCATTGTCTGTGGGGAGACGCCGCATACGCACAACCCCCCTGACAAGTTCAACGATCCATCAGAAAACCTTCCACATGGACACGCGTTGCCGTGGCCGACTTGGAAATCTCTAAACAGACTTCGAACCCAAGTCGGCCGGAGCAAAGACAATCTCTGCAGATGGGGGTTCATGGACGGCTCAGACCTCAAGTCTGTTCTCTTGATATCATGGTAATGAGGAGCAGTACTGACCGGTGACGTGCTTGTTGTGCAGGTCGCAGCTAGGTGCGGGCACGCACACGGTGACGGCGCCGTCGCCCGGCGAGCGCCGCACGCACACCATGCCACCGTCTGTGGGGAGGGGAGCGTTTTACTAATACAATAAAGGGTGTAAAAGTACCCTTAACGAAGCCGAAAGGCACTTGTTCTCCTGGTCATTGCGATCATTTTTTTGTTCTAGACCATACCTGGGAATCTTCTAGTTACGGAGATATTGGGGGTCAAAGTTGTAACTTTTTTTTAAATCCAAGCTTTTAATGTTATACCTTTACTTAAAATACCTCCACGACCCCCGTACTATTCAATACATTCTCCAGCACAATGTTTTGAGTGCGTAACATTGAGTCGGAGCATTTTTTTTTAAATAATTTCAGGCAGACGAAGGTCGCGGGCTATCAGCAAGCATCAAATTAAAATAACACTTACTAATAAACGTAGCACCCTGTTTCTGTTTCTCGATCTTCTGTTTCTCCAACTCCAGCATCTGCAACTGTCGCTGTTGTTCCAATTGCTGCTGTTGCAACTGTTGCTGTATCGCCTGCTGTTGTTGATGCTGTATCGCCTGTTGTTGTTGATGCTGTATCGCCTGTTGTTGTTGTTGCTGTATCGCCTGCTGTTGCTGTAACGCCTGTTGTTGCTGTATCGCTTGCTGTTGCTGTAACGCCTGTTGTTTCGCTAGCAACGCTGCTTGGTCGATCTGCTGAACAAGAAAATGTTACAGGCACGGATTTGAAAAGAAAACAATACAATATGTTAAAAAAAAAACCTGTCGAATGCGAGTCTCGAATAAGGAAACATAACATCACGCCTGTAATCCCCGAAGGGTTAAACAGAGGTGTACCTAATAGTACACCCACATTTCGTCAGTTATGTTTACGTCCCATGTAATAGGCTTCGAGCCTATTGCCATCAACCGGGAGCAAATTCAGACTCCGTGGCTGATACTGAGAAATTCCTGATGGAAAAACCCAATAATACTTTGCCCAACCCGGGAATCCACTAGATCAACGAGGCAGTCTGAATAAGGAAAATCAACGAAAATTGATGATGTGAAGAAAGTTTTGAGTGTGAATGTGGATGGGTATATGAGTAGAGGAAGACCAAAGAAACGATGGATGGACTGTGTGAAGGATGATATGGCAAGAAAGGAGGTGTCTGATGAGATGACGAGTAATAGAGAAGTATGGAAGAAGAAGACAGGCTGCGCCGACCACAAAGGAATTGGGATAAGGGTAAGAGAATGACGGTTCTAAAAGGCATGTATTTAACGCGGCGACAAACTAATCTGATTTAGGGTTTTACAAATAATTAAAATGGGTAGCAAAAATAATGGGTTGGTAGCTACAATTAACCACTAGATTGTAGATAAGGCGTAGTCGACGTAGCCTTGCTGCGCGGGGCTCCTATTACTGTTTGATGGGTTTAAAGTAATCTAACACGAAGGGGATTCCGGGGTCTTAGACCCCGCCATCCCCTTCGAACCTAAACTGTCCGAGTCGGGGTGCCACAAGTCTCTCTCAGCTCTCGCTCGCTCTTGCTTCCTATATTCTCCTTGCCGCAATGACCGGATAATTAGTTACTTACTTGGTACAATAGTCGCCCATTCAGTACATTGGTCGCCAATTACATTTTTATTCGCCCGATTAATAATTTCCCATTCGAATATTGATAAAGATATACAACTCTTGACAGTACTTACTTGTGCTTGATGTAAAGACCTGTCTGGTTTGCCCTGGACGGCTCTCGACTCTGCTAACTGCCGCTCACAGTTCTGCAGTCGCCGGGAGAAGTCCAGGACTTGCTTCTCGGCTGCTTGCATTTCCTGGAACAATATTATGGTCAGGTTAAAATCGGTCGGCTTCCAGTTGGATATCTATTCGACCGACCGCTTTTATGAGACCTCGCGTAGCTATCAATTTAAATGTAATATTCTGAAGGTTTATCACGTATTGTTTCAATTAGTATCGTAATACCTACGTGGATTATGGTTATTTTAAAGCAAATAACCTGTGGGATATTGTTAGGTTGCACATGAAGAGAAGTCTTCTAATAAAATTAAAAAGAAAACTCCTCGACATGTGCATCCTGCCCGTCCTAACCTACGGTGCGCAAAGTTGGTCACTGACTGCACAACAAAAGTCCAAGCTCAAAATTTGCCAGCGAGCGACGGAGCGCAGCATCATAGGTGCCAGATCGCGTTAGGAACACCACCCTGCGCTCCATAACTCAAGCAGCTGATGTTGGAGTTAAAACAGCCAAGCTAAAGTGGGAGTGGGCTGGCCATGTCGCACGGAAGCACCTGGAGAGGTCGGCGAGGATCGTCACTCACTGGCGGCCTGAGGGTGGGCAGTGCTGACGAGCTCGACCGCGGCGAAGGTGGGGTGACGATCTGACCACGTTCGCGGGGCAAGCGTGGCCAGAAATTGCATTGGAGGGAGTAAAGAGAGGCCTTTGACCAGCAGTGGGACACAATACAGGTTATCAAAATTTGTTAGGACTTTGTGGACGCTTATTGTGCCTTTGGTGGGGCAAGGCGGAAGACTCATTAAAGCGGTCGGTCTACAAACTGTATATCGTCGGAGATATTGCAAATCCGCGAATCTACCATACGTAAAGTGCGCGTATCTGCACTACGTGTAGGTTTACAGGGGAAGGTTATAAGTTTATATAGTTGTTTTTATTTCAACGATTTTTGACCTCATTTTTACATGAATAGTAACAATTTATGTGTTCCATGTATTGTTAACAGTAGAAATCTACTAAAGTCATTAATTTATTTGCTACGACAATGCGTAGTTGAAATTGGCTACATTTGTCAGATACGCGGAATTATCCAATGCTAGTTCCGCGGATTTGCACTATCCCCGACGATATCATAGCTTACTTACCTTCGATGTAGTGTTCATAAGAGTAGTCAATTCCCCTAATTGTTCTGCCACAAGCTGCACTTTAGCTTGCTGAGCTGGATTCAATTTCTGCTTTTTACCTGATCAAACAAAAACATAATCATTATAAGAAGACAAGTCTTTTAGAGCTGGTGTGGTGCTTGAAGACCGTATGTTCGAAGCTCATCATCATCAGCCTAGCCTCGGGTCCATGTTAGGGGCTCGTGGCAAAAATAATAACAGCCGCACCACAGGTCAATCTGACAAAACAAAAGTCTGACAAGCAACTAGTCATATCAAGGGGTTTCGCGATACACAGCAGCTAGGTTGCAGACACTCATCATCATCTGCCTGCCTTTTCGCAACTATGTTGGGTCGGCTTCCAGTCTAACCGGATGCAGCTGAATACCAGTATTTTACATGGAGCGACTGCCTATTTGTCCTCCACAACCCAGTTAGTACTGGGTAATACGGAATCCGTTGGTAAGACTGGGCTTTTCGGGCCACTGACTACCTGTAACGACTGACAAAGATCTACAGATGACAGCCGGGACCAACGGCTTAACGTGCTTTCCGAGGCACGGAGGGAACTCGAGATGTAATGAACAGTCAACCTTCCACATACCAACCCTGGCAACCGCCGCTTAACCTTGAAGGTCGACTTGTGCGGCTGTTTTCATTTAGCCAGTCGCTCGTCATTTATATAAGTTGTAAACAGACCCTTGACGTCAATCAAGCATTCTGTACATCAAACTAAGTAACTCTACGTTAAATCAAATATCAGTAGTTATGACACATTAAAAAGCAGTAGACTTAGAAATACACTACGCAATAAAACATCCCACACTGCACTATATAGCAATAGTATTTTTTGTATGGGCATAAAAATATATAATAAGTTACCCATAGACATTAAGAGCGTTCATTTAATTGGTATTTTTAAAAGAAAGCTAAAAGACTTTTTGATTAAAAAGGCATATTACTCTGTAAAAGAATTCCTTGGGAAAAAATAATTATTTAATATTAAAATAAGAAGAGTATGTTTAATATAAAATGTTTGTATAATGATAATTAATATAAAATAATGTTAATTATAATATTAAGTATGGATATATATATATTTTTTTAAACCATTTAATTGCAATGCCTTAACAGGCCACTAAGTTCTAAGAATCTACCTATTGTTACCATCGTCAAAATACTGTACACTTAGTTCGCAATAAAGAATTTGAATTTGAATTAAAATTATTGCTGAGAAACGAGTTTTTTTGGGGTGAAAAATCACGTTTTACTGTAGGACTCAATGTAACGCACTCAAAACATTGCGCTGATGGATGCATTGAATAGTACGGAGGTCGTGGAGGTATTTTAAGCAAAGGTATAACATTAAAAACTAGGATTTAAAAAAAAATTGCAACTTTGACCCCCAATATCTCCGTAACTAGAAGGTTCCCAGGTATGGTCTAGAACAAAAAAATGATCGCAAAGACGGGGAGAACAAGTGCCTTTCGGCTCCGTTAAGGATATTTTTAGAGCCATTATAGACCGTACCTTTCTTCTTGTTAGCCTTGCTCTGCGCCTGCAGCATCTGCCGCGTGTGCTCCAGCCGTCGCTTGGCTGCGGCGTGCGCGACCTGCAGCGCGTCCATCTCGCGACGCGCACGGTTCAGCTCGTTCACTACCGCGTTGCGTTCTTCTACGAGCCGGGATTCCATCTGTTGTGGACATTTTTAATATCAGAAACAGAATATAGCACGTATTATAAAAGTGTGGTCCAGTAGCGAAGGGTCAAATTTTTGTAAGAGGTAAGCCGTAGTACATATCTTTAATGTGATTATATTATTTGTCTATAGAATACTAACTGTGCCATTTTTGAAAGGGAATCCGGTAGGAATCGAGTTGTATGGAACCTTTGCCTCTGGTGTGGTTATATTATGTGTGTGTTAAGGAATAATAAATAAATAAATAATAAATAAATAAATAACTAATAAATAAATATTTAAGAGTGTGGTACAGATCAACAGAACCTTTTTTCGTGGGACCCACATCATAACTGCGAAAAAACAGCTATGCGTATTTCATGAAAAAAACATTCAATGGCATGACTCTCTCTGGCTCTTACTCTTTTCGTATTACCCGGTACTAACTGGGTTGTGGAGGTCAGATAGGCAGTCGCTCCATGTAAAATACTGGTATTCAGCTGCATCCGGTTAGACTTGAAACCGACCCCAATATAGTTGGGAAAAGGCTAGGCAGATGATGATGATGATGGCATTTAATGAACTTAGACAGCCCTGTATTGATTGCAAAAAATTAGATGTAAACAAGGCAGATAGAGGTAATGACGTCACATAACATGACATGAATGGCCGCGACAGTCACGGGCGTTTGAACTGTCGTAGAAAATTTTAGGAGTTTAATTTTTTTTAAGCGACAACCAGTACTTAAATGTAACTTTTAATTATTTTTTTGGGTTGATAGTACTGTATTTTTAACCCACGACGCAAAAAGAGGGGTGTTATAAGTTTGACTTGTCTCTGGCACCGTAGCTCTTAAACGAGTGAACCGATTTGGATGCAGTTTTATTTTTATTTGAAAGCTTGTTTATTGGCGATGGTTCTTAGATACGTTTTATCAAAATCGGTGCAGCCATTTACTAGATATGTGGGATGAAATATTCGATTCTTCATCACCAATGAAGAATCGAATATTTTCAAATATACCCAAGTACCCCACTTGGGTATATTTGAAAATATTCGATCAAATGAAAGGGCATGATGTGTATACTACAATTAGACATATTTTATCAAAACCGGCTCAGCCATTTTAATAGACTTTCCAAATATTTGTTCGCTTTTCATTGTTGCGATGGGGGTCTTTTAAATTTATTTAATTTTAAGTTATAGTAAGTTAAGTGATGAAAAAATTACCAGCATATGGTGACAATAAATAATTTTGTATTTTTTGTATTGTATATGAGTAGAGGAAGACCAAAGAAACGATGGATGGACTGTGTGAAGAATGATATGGCAAGAAAGGAGGTGTCTGATGAGATGACGAGTAATAGAGAAGTATGGAAGAAGAGGACATGATGCGCCGACCACAAATGAATTGGGATAAGGGCTAGAGAATGATGATGATGTATTGTATTATAATCAATCAATCAAAATCATTTATTTCAATCCATTAAGAATCATATAATAATGCATACATTGGTGACAAAATGTTACAATTATAATCAATTTAATACTATAAATTAAAATTCTGAAATTATTATGAAACAAACAATTTAAAAAAAAAATCCAATCATATATTTATATAAAAATAGTTAATTAAAATAAGTAATAAGAGAGAGTAGAGTAGAGTGGAGTGGGAGAGTAGTGTGGGTAGTAGTAATATGTTATATGTGTTATTATGTAAGTAATTGAGTTATTTTATTTTTTAAATGTGTCAGTGGTTTCGACACAACTAACTTTATTATTATTATTTGTATGCTCTCGAGTAAAATGTAGCGAACTGACCATTTTATTATAACATCCTATTGTAATTAAACCTACATTTACAAATAAATGTGATTTGATTTGAATAATTTACCTTCTTAGCCTTCTGTCGTTGCTTCTTAGCTCTCTTCTTGCCGCGATCGACATGTCTCGCGGGCCCTTCTATGTACTGTAGTAGCGCGTCTAAGTCGCGCGTGTCTTCTGGTCGAGATCCTCGCCAACACGAACCGCTAGAAAAGCAAAAAAAAAAAAAATATTACGATTCGTCTCTATTAGGAAACATAACATAATTCCGTCAAAGGATTGGGAGATGCTGATGTACGAGCATCGCCACATGAAATTGTTTTAGTTTTTATCTGAACAAGCAGTCGCTATGATGAGGATGAGGAGCTCGTGGCTAAATAATAACAGCCGCTCGGGTCGATCTTTAGGTTAAGCCGTGCTTGCCTAGGTTGGTCTGTGGATGGGTGACCACCCATTACATACCGAGTTTCCTCCGTGCCTCGCAAATTACGTTAAGCCGTTGGTCCCGGCTGTCATTTGTAGATCTTTGACAGTCGTTAGGCAGTCAGTGGCCCAAAAAGTCTGACAACCAGTCTTACCAAGGGGTATCGTATTACCCAGTATAGACTGGGTTGTGGAGGTCAGATAGGCAGTCGCTCCATGTAAAATACTGGTATTCAGCTGCATCCGGTTAGACTGGAAGCCGACCCCAATATAGTTGGGAAAAGGCTAGGCAGATGATGAAGCAGTTGCTCATTCGCCGATTTATTATTAATTTATTTATTCAGTACTACACATACATTTTATTCATTAAAGTTGGCGTCAATATAAACTTATTAAAGTTTTACCGTGCACCAAAATCATTGACTACATAATTTAGAAAATTCGATCCACTTAAGTCGGT
Organism: Noctua janthina; assembly: GCA_963576755.1. NCBI lineage: Eukaryota > Metazoa > Arthropoda > Insecta > Lepidoptera > Noctuidae > Noctua > Noctua janthina. Next base: position 7,166,046 of record OY755077.1, read on the forward strand.
ACTTAGTTAAAAATAAACTACAACTAAAATTAAAGCGGGTATTAGGCGAAATAATATATAGAGAATAACGAGCGAACCTCGGTGACCAATCCGACCGTCCATTCAAAAACAGAAGTGGTGGAGGAAGGTGGAGGTGTGGTGGAGGAAGGAGGTGGAGGTGTGGTGGATTATTTATGTACACTCGCTGACGAGGCGTCGCCCGCCACAAGTCACCTACTTTATGCGTTATACACCGTGACTTTTTAGTCGTCTTACAAAAGTCGTCCACTCAATGTACCCGACATAAAATAGCTCTAAGCGCGATTTGTTTTTTTTTTACCTACCATAATATGTACAAAAAAAAATATATATTAGAATAAAATTTCCTCCTCCTGTTAACGGTTTTTAAGTGTCAAACGGGAGAACATACCTACCCAGCACTCGAGTCCAGTATATCATCGCTCGCAACAGGGTATATAAACTACGTCACGCGTCATAATACTGAATAATAAATTTATTTTTAAATTATTAAAATCTCACAAATAGGTACCTATTTTTTTATGAATGTTTAGTATTCATTGGATACATGAAGTAGGCTGCCGTTGTAAGACGACTAAAAAGTCACGGTGTATAGGGTGACTGGTAATTAGTGAGCGATACTTAAACACGTGATTATACTCATGATAACAAACAACTTTCCCTAAGAAACATTTTTTTATACTCGTTCACTTAGAGCCCAATAACACAGCCGTATGAAATAAACGCGCGCGCGCGCCTGTGACCTATCAGCTGTTAGCCGCGTGACAACGCTGTTTCCTACAAAATTGCTTTACCTCCACGGTCACAAAACGTATGAACTGACTGCTGGGCATGAGGTCCTGGGTTCGACTCCCGGGTCAGGCAGTGTTATTGGGTTTTGATGACATTAGGCTGGCTCTTTCATGAGAATTAAACATAACTGGCGAAGTGTAGGTGTACTATTAGGTACATGTCTGCCTAACCCCGCGGGGATTACAGGCGTGATGTTATGTAGCTCAACAAAAACAACAACAGATGTTGACTCACCCAGAACAACCACTGGAGGTCGAGAACACGCTAGTATCTCGACTAGAAAGAGACACCGTACTTCTTTGTTGTTGCGCTCTACTCTGCCTCTGTTGTTGAGCTTGCTGTTGAGCCTGCTGTTGAGCTTGTTGAGCTGCCTGCTGCTGGGCGGCTTGCTGTTGAGCTGCCTGCTGTTGAGCTGCTTGTTGTTGATTTAACCGCTGTTGTTGTTGCTGTTGCTGCTGTTGCTGTTGTTGTTGTTGGTGGTGCTGTTGATGCTGGAGTTTTTGTTGCAGAAGCTGTGGAAATTTTAAACATTAAGATATACAGGGTGTAAACAGACCCTTGAAGCCGTCAACCAACCATTCTGTACATCAAACTAAGTAACTGTACGCGAAAATTATTGCTGGGAATCGACTTTTCTTTTTGGGGTAAAAAATCACGTTTTACGGTAGGACTCGATGGAGCACTCAAAGTATTGTGCTGATTGATGGATTGAACAGTGCGGGGGTCGTGGAGGTGTGTAAAATAAAAATCTTACATTAAAAACATGTATTTAAAAAAAAACTGGTGAAGAAGTTGGAACTTTGACCCCCAATATCTCCGTAACTAGAAGGTTTCCAGGTACCATACCTGGGAACCTTCTAGTCAGAACAAAAAAATGATTCCAAAGACGGGGAGAACAAGTGCCTTTCGGTTATGTTAAGGGTCTATTTACACTTAGATAAGGGCAGGAGAATGACGATTACTAACCTGTTGCTGTTGTTGTCTAATCTGTTGTTGTTGTTGAGGCGTGAGCGTCGGTTTGTTGTGTATAGGCAAGTCGTAGATAGGCTCCGGCTTCTTCTGTTGCTGTTGTTGGGCTTGCTGCTGCTGTTGTTGTTGAACTTGTTGTTGTTGTTGTTGAGCTTGCTGTTGCTGTTGTTGAGCTTGCTGTTGTTGTTGCTGAAGCTGTTGCTGGTGTTGGTGTTGATGTTGAGCTTGGTGTTGTTGTTTTAATTGCTGCAAGAAAATTATGAGTGTTTTAAAACTGTGGTCAACAGCGTGTGTGTGTTTATCTCAGTAATTGTGTAAGCTGAGATATACAGGGTGTAAGGGACAGCCCTCCACAAACTGACAGGGTGCATTCAGCTCCTTATTTTGAATCATATTCCACCGGAATTCTTCCCCGGATTTTTTTTTCAGTTACTGTTCCTTTATTTCAATGTAAAATTACATTCCCTGTACGCAGCGCTCCATTTATGTAAATAAAACGGTTAAAATCAAAAATCCAACAATGGATGTTGAAATACTCTAACGAATGATGTGTGAAATTAGCTGTTTACTTCCTGCCTAGCTACAGAGTTCATCGAACTCGTCATCGCGCTTGCCGTTCGCTACGTGCGTTTTGCCTTGGTAACGATACATTGCGTAAGAGGAAATAAAACAAATCAAATTTATTGGATTCCCATAACATTCCTGTAATAATTTCTTGTACCGGTCATCTTAGTATGATATACTGAATTCACCCCATCAGTTTGTGGAGGGCTGTCCCTTACACCCAGTTTTTCATAGGATGGTGCATATGGGTTACAAAGGTGAATAGATTATACTAATACAGATCTTAAAGTAGGTAATTAATACAACCCTTACACTTACTATAAGCTGATTGGATCTAAAAAGATGCTCTGAATGTACTGGACCGATTTCTAAAATACTTTTTTTTTTTGTATAAAATCGTAAAGCGGTTCACAGAATACATCTACCTACCAAGTTTCAACAGCTGTGTAGTCCTAATAGTTTCAGAATACAGTGGCTACGGACGGTAGGACGGACGGACGGACGGACGGACGGACGGACGGACGGACGGACGGACGGACGGACGGACGGACGGACGGACGGACGGACGGACGGACGGACAGACAGACAGACAGACAGACAGACAGACAGAGACAGACAGACAGACAGGGTTCTGTTTTTTGCCATTCGGCTACGTATTTGATTGAATGACTTTCGATTTACGATACATAACATCTCGCCTGTAATTCCCGAAGGGTTAGGCAGAAGTGTACTTAATAGTACACCCACATTTCACCAGTTATATTTAGTCCCAAGTAATACGGGGCGAGCCTATCACCATCAACCGAGCGCAAATCCAGACTCCGCGGCTGCTACTGAGAAATTCCTGATGGAAAAATCCTTTAACACTTTGCCCGACCTGGGAATCCAACTCAGGACCTCATGTTCAGCAGTCGCTTTTGGGCCACTAGAGCAACGAGGCAGTATTTAAGATACACTAAGGATTATAAGTATTACCTGTAATCTAATCTGTTCCATAGCATTAGGGTTCACTTTCCCTTCAGCCTTCAATACGGGTGGCACATTTATTTGAATAGGCACCGTTCGCTGCAACACCTGAAAAGAGATACAATAATAAAGATTTGACGGCACGGTTGGCGCAGTGGCTGAGCGATTGATTGCTGCGTTGCGTGTCGCGGGTTCGATCCCCGCACGGAACAAATATTTGTATGATCTACAGGTAGTTGTTACGGGTCAGGGGCTGCAGCCTCGACATAGATAGCGACAAAAATCGGTCGTTAAGTTATACGATGTCAAATTTCTTTAATAGATTTTCAACTTTAAGGTTTCGAAATAAAGTTGACTTAACGACCGATTTTTGTCGCTATCTATGTCGAGACTGCAGCCCCTGGCTGTTTGTGTATGTGAGTTTAAATGTTTGTAAACGCTCCCACGATACAGGAGAAATTCCTAGTGTGGGGCAACGTTTTAAAAAAAAAGATTTAGTCACGTGAGCTTTGCACAGGCGGGGAGGGGGTCAGAAACACGATGCGGAGGCGACAAAATTTAATTGAATGTGTGAGGTCTAAACTATTTTTTACCAATTATGAATTACGAGCAAATACTTTTGTCTGAAAACCCGAGCAAGCCATTTTTTATATAAAAAAAAAATCTTTATTTTTTTAACTTTTTGAACGCCAGAGCATAAACGCACGCGCGTGCCCTCTACGCCAACCCACAATTTTACTTACCATTTGGTAATATATTTATGTCTTCTGGCGTACAGGGCACGCGTTTGTGTGTCACGTATATGTGACAGTGGCGGTCAAAAGGTTAAACAGATTCTAAAACTTTCTGATCTTTTTAATAATTAAAATACACGTGATACTGGGAGGGTTAGCCTAAAACCTCACGACGTATCACCGAGGGCCGGATATAAATAATACAAGAGATAGCTGTTTATAACGTGGATGGATGTGGAACACATAGGATTATTTTTGTCCCGATAGTGCGACCCTGATGAGCGGCGGTGGGCCAGTGGTGGCGGCTCCGACTTGCGAAGAGTAAGTCGTGGGTTCGGTCCAGGCAGTAAGTTTTGTTTAATTTATTTCATCACCCATAATCTCAAAATGGTGAAGGAAAACATCGTGAGGAAACCAGCATGTCCTAGACCCAAAAATTCGAAGACATGTTACATCTACCAACCCGCACTGGGCCCGCGTGGTGGATTATAGCCTATTCCCTCTCATAGAGAGGAGGCATGTGTCCATTAACATTATTGGCTGATTGTGTGTGTGTAGGGCGATCCCGTGGGGCAATTTCCGAACTACACGCGGACATAGGCAAGTGTTCAATACGCAAAATGGCGTCGTTACCTTAGGTTTGCTAGGAGTCTGAGCGGCTGCAGCAGCCGGCTTCTCAGACACGGCCATCTGCGCCATCTTGTCCGCCAATTGTTTCTGTTGGATGTCTATTGATTGTCGTTTCTGCTGGACTTGCGCTGGCGTCAGGTTCGGCGGCTGCGTTTTTGGTAATGCCTGTGTGTAGAAAATTAAATGAAAAAACTTCCTTAAAAGAGAAGTGAACATTTAGAAAGTAAATAAAATATATACAGGGTGTAACAGAAAGGAAGTATATCCTTTTATATGACTATACAGTCATATTAAAGGATATGCTGCAGACCATCAAACTGAAAACTTTCTCCTTGGGTCCAATATCATAATTGCGAAAAATTTATCAGCTGTCCCATACAAAATTTCAATACCTACTCGTCTCGACCCAAATGTATGGGACAGCAGATAATTACTCAATCAAATTTGATGGCTTAACAAGGTATTATTTTTTACTTTTGATGACCTTGCAACGGTTAAATCGATTTTGATAAAACATGTCTAGGAATCCAGCTTTCAAACAAAAAAAAATCGCATCCAAATCGGTTCACCCGTTTAAGAGCTACGGTGCCACACCGTGGCGGATTTACCAGCAGGCTGAGTAGGCTTGAGCCTAGGGCGGCAGATTTTTGTGGTGGCAAATTTGGGGACCGAATTTTTTTTTGCTACGTCATAGAAATCAAAAAGATTTTGGCATGACGGTTTTCTGATGTTTTACAGATAGAAGTCTGCAACAAATTTTGCCGATGACGTTCCCCTCGCACATTCCGAGTAGCAATCTTCCATATTCTAGAGTAAAACAGCTAGTTCGCCGCCCCCTGACCAGTATCGGTAATATACCCAAAAATTATTTTACGTGCAATTTCAACGAAATTGATGGATTGTAAAAATAATGTAGGACATGACAATTATAGACGCAAGGGCGGCAAAAACTGTACAGCCTATACCTTGAAAACTTGTAAATCCGCCACTGGTGCCACAGACAGACACACATAGCGGTCAAACTTATAACACCCCTCTTTTTGAGTCGGGTGTTAAAAAATGGGGTTTAAAAAAGGAATCACAACCCGTGGTTCCTTATTTTTTACAATTTGAACTGACACTGCCTGTCCGTTCGATTGCGAATTTAAGTATTATGTTGATATGCTAGACTTTCAAACTTATAAGTTTAATTAATATAATGTTTAAATGTGAAAGTTCCTAATGATGTATGTAAGTCATATTAGATAAATAATAATAGATACTCTGCAATATTAGTTTTGAGTTATCTTGCTGCGCCCTAACAGGGTCGTGTACTCACTAGTATAAGCTTAACGTGTAAAATTAGTTGTGCATTAAAATAAACAAATAAATAAATATCGCGGTGATGACGTAATATGATTGAATTTCCATTCTTTTGAAAATATTTTGAATTGGCTAGAATTGTATTCTTTATTCCTTGTCTGGAAAATATAAAGAATATTAGAAAAAAAATCGGACTTAATTTTTTTTTCTGAAATTTCGAAATTTTATTGCAGTATCGGGTTGACCTAGACCATAGAAACCATTTAGGATCTGAGACGCATGGTCCTCTGACCCACGGTTTCCGAATTATGGGCCTCTAAAACGAAATAAAACTAAAATTTTATAAGTCCGAAATTTTTTCTAAGTCCCGATTTTTTGTTTTGTTTTGTTTTAATTGGTGCTCATAGTGCCCCTAAGCGTATACTCCAACTCCTATAAATCCGCCCCTAAGACGACCCACTGACCGGCTCCCCTAATCTACAGTGCACTGCCGAAGTCAATTACCCAACTACCCTTCAAAAAATTGTTCGGCGCTACGGAATTGATTGTTACAGGAATGTTTGTTTTCAATTCACGATTTTTTTGTAAAAAGTCCCTGTAAATTATTTTGTCCTGGTTATTGTTTTATGTTTAATTTTATAATATTAAATCTCTCTCTTTCTACAAACTACATAAAAAAATAAATTTTAAATTTAAGAAACTCCCATTGCAGCAAAGAAAAGCGAACAAACATTTGAAAAGTCAATAAAATGGCTGAGCCGGTTATGATAAAAACCGTCTAAGTGTAATATACATCATGCCTTTTCATTTGATGCCCCACTTGGGTATATATATTTGAAAATATTCGATTTTTCATACCCACTTTTATCCCCCATATCTAGTAAATGGCTACACTGATTTTGATAAAACGTATCTAAAAACCATCGCCAAGAAACTAACTTTCAAATAAAAAAAAGACACACACACATTGCGGTCAAACATATAACACCCCTCTTTTTGCGTCTGGGGTTAAAAAAGTGTGTACAACACAATAATTGAAATAATGTATAATTTTAAAATTAATGAGTGTATGTGTTGTGTGTGTGTGTGTGTGTGTGTGTGTAGTTAGTAACTAATGTTAATTGAAAACGAATGTGATGTAAATAATGTTAATTGTAATTTCAGTTAACTATGCAATATTATGAACACCTTTGTAAACATACCATGTTTCTGGCAAATCTATATTTTAAATATTATAAAGCTGAAGAGTTTGTTTGGTTGAACGCGCTAATGTCAGGAACTACTGGTTCGATTTGAAAAATTCTTTTAGTGTTGGATAGCCCATTTATCGAGGAAGGCTATAGCATATAACATCACGCTACGTAAAAAGAAAACAAGACAGAAGTGGCGGGTGAAACAGCGGGGCACAGCAGGTGAATAAATAAAGTATATCGCACCAAGTTCACTGTTATCTCATCTAGTGTTGGCAACTGCAAATGTTCCCGTTTTATGGTACGATTTAAATCCCGTAGACCTAAACATATTCGTAATTCACCACTAGGCTTCCTTACTACCATCATACTGTGACCAAAGAAACGATGGATGGACTGTGTAAAGAATGATATGTTGCCATATCATTCTTTACACAGTCCATCCATCGTTAAAAAAAAACCTGTCGAATGCGAGTCTCGAATAAGGAAACATAACATCACGCCTGTAATCCCCGAAGGGTTAAGCAGAGGTGTACCTAATAGTACACCCACATTTCGTCAGTTATTTTTAAGTCCCATGTAATAGGCGTCAAGCCTATTGCCATCAAAAGGGGGCAAATCCAGACTCCTCGGCTGCTACTGAGAAATTCCTGATGGAAAAACCCAATAATATTTTGTCCGACTAGAGGCAGTCTGAATAAGGAAAATCAACGAAAATTGATGATGTGAAGAAAGTTTTGAGTGTGAATGTGGATGGGTATATGAGTAGAGGAAGACCAAAGAAACGATGGATGGACTGTGTGAAGGATGATATGGCTAGAAAGGAGGTGTCTGATGAGATGACGAGTAATAGAGAAGTATGGAAGAAGAAGACATGCTGCGCCGACCCCAAATGAATGATAAGGGCAAGAGAATGATGACTACCGTCATACTGTAAACCCAATCCTCAAGTCCTTCTACCCTCGCTTTTATTTTTTTGTTTTTAAATCTCAACCAATTTTGAAATTTTTTTTTTTAAAGAAGCTGGCAATTTTTGGTGGAGCATATACAACTGGGCTTATGACACTATCTATACTAATTTTATATTCTAGTGGCATACAACCAAAAAATATATATATATATATTTATATTCAGCAACTCAGACTAAATTTATAATTTAAAAAGAAAAGCGAACAAACATTTGAAAAGTCAATAAAATGGCTGAGCCGGTTTTAATAAAACATTTTTAATTGTAATATACACATGCACTTTCATTTGATACCCCACTTAAACTAATATTTGAAAATATTAGTTTTTTCATCCCCCATAACTAGTAAATGGCTGCACCGATTTTGATAAAAAATGGTCTAAGAACCATCGTCAAGAAACTAGCTGTCAAAAAAAAAACTGCATCCAAATCGGTTCACTCGTTTAAGAGCTACGGTGCCAGAGACAGACACACACACACACACACATTGCGGTCAAACTTATAACACCTCTCTTTTTGCGTCGGGGGTTAAAAAAAGGAAGATGGCGCGCCGCGAACAGTAAAAGTGAAGCCACAAAACTATGCTCCTGCACGTAAATATACACGCTCATGCACCCACTTACACTAAAACCGTGCTCATCGCTCTTAGTACGTCACCAGTCGTCGCTCAGATAACATTCATAAAAAAAAAAAATAGAATTATGTCTTCCTATGTAGTAAAAACAATAGCAAATCACAAAAAAGGTCTCACGGAATCACTTTTCACTTGTAAGTACTTGAAATAACATCGTTTTAAATTTGGATTTTTTTTAAACCTGGAACAAAAACTTCAACGAACGAAAGCAGTGACATAAAGTACGAATGTTGCCATAATATGATTTCAAATTTCCCCATTCGATTAAACAAATTTCAATATGATTTCTTACTTCGAGTAATTATATTCCAGTTTTCTTTTTTTGTGTATTTAATAATTTAGATTTCCAATTAATGCTCAACGATTGAGGTACAATACTATACTCAACAATATTGTACTCTTACAATACTATCCTACCCATCAGTAGCGAAGGGTCAATTTTTGTAAGAGGTAAGCCGGAGTACATATATTTAATGTGATTATATTATTTGTCTATAGAATACTGATTGTGCCCGTTTTCAAAGGGAAGCTTATAGGAATCGAGTTGTATAGAACCTTCGCCACTGGCACCCATACTATATTCCTAAATTATAGGGAAAAACTTTAACAAATGGCAACTTTTCGAAACACACATAGATAAAAGATGGCTTAAGTTTTGTAGATCGCGGCGCGCCGTCTTCATTTATTTGTTGGTTTGCGTTCAGCAAAGACATTTTTATATTCTGAGCTGTTTTCTGAGCTGGTAAGAGTGAAGCCATACAGCTCCGTTGCGTTGCGACGTCGCAAAGCAAGATTTTCGTTCGACATTTTCTAAAATGTATATGTAAAATGACGCAGGCGTCAACGCTGCGACGACGCAACGCAGCGCAACGGAGCAGTGTGGCTTCGCTCTAACGGGTAGTGTTAATTTAATCAAACTTAATTCTCGACAGGTATCACGGCCCAATATTGGAGGAGAAGGTACATCAGCTAATAAGCAGTCAATAATGTAATCAAACTCTTTATATTTTACTTTCAAATTAGAGCTACTAACTACGTCAGTCACTGTCCGAATACCCTCGAAGTTTGGTAAGAATAAGATGGTCTTTCGGACGGGTAAAAAATTAATAACCTAACCTAACCAATCAATTTTAAATGAAACTTTTTTGTTACTTATTGCTAACTTTTTTTTACGTCGCCCCATTAGGAATTTCTCCTGTATCGTAGCTACCAGTGGCGAAGGTTCCATACAACTCGATTCCTAACGGATTCCCTTTGAAAAATGGCACAGTCAGTATTCTATAGACTAATAATACAATCGCATTAAAGATATGTACTCCGGCTTACCTCTTACCAAAATTGACTCTTCGCTACTGGTAGGTGCGTTTCACAAACATTAAATATCACATACATAAACACCCAGACTAGGGATAAACATCTGCGGATCACACATTTTTTTTGTCTCGTGCGGGAATCGAACCCGCAAGCCCTAGCGCAGTAGTCCAATTGCTTAGAAACTGCGCCAATCAGGACGTCAAACTTTACACACCAGTCACTTGGAGAATTGTTAACATAATATATTACCTGTTCGTATAACTCGTCCTCGTCCGAAGTGCAAAGCACTTCATACACCTTACTCACACGTGAAAAATGTTTTAAATTATTGCACTTCAAACATCATTTTCCAATCGCTGGACTTTTATAACCGATGTGATCCATTCCACACGTTTGGCACGAACGTCCCTGGATTCGCTGATTAGCGTCTCCATCATAACCCTTTTTTTCGGCTGGTAAATCATCAAATGACCCCCCCCCCCCACACTGTGGGCAGATCGGAAGAGAGTGTCAGACTTGTACTGACTAAAACCCATCCATGTTCTTTGCTCTTTGTGTTCCATGGCCACGGTATCTCTTTCGAACAGTCCCACAGCCCTGGCAGGCATCGGCCCATGCGGACCCCTACGTGGTTCCTGACATCTCTTAGAGGCGCGTGTGGAACACGAACGTGCCGTCGACACGGCTCCATCAAAACCCTTTGAAAAATGTGGCGAATACGATGATGTTCCACGGCCTGTCGAGACCGAGGCACCGACGACGCCCCTCGGAAGTCTCTGACCACGGCGTTGCCGCGATTCCCAATGCACTTGATAACTGGTCTCATCTTCTACATTATCAGTCTTCGCGCTGTTTATTCGTGATCCACAATACGCACAGTGTTCCACGGTCTCTTTATATTTCATGCTTGCACGCGCGATAACTGAGCTATGTTGCATATTTCGATGGCCTTTTGCAATGTTAATTCGGGCTCTCGAAGAAGGCGTTCTCGAAGTGATCCGTCCTTAATTTCACATAATAATCGGTGTCGTACTAAATCGTCACATAATCCCTCGACATTTTAACGCCAATTTATTTAATTCCAACGAGAATGTTTCGACTTATTCACCATCACTTTGCTTACGTATAAAAAATATATGCCTTTGTACCGTTATATTTTTCTTTGTAGACAAACTCGAACAAACTTTTGTATGATACTCCTCAAATCGATGAATTGCTCCGTGATACTGATACTGTTAGCCTGCGTCATCCCATTGCTGGGCTAAGGCCTCTCCCCACGACTTTCAGTTGCTACGATCCAGGGCTAATGTTATAAATGCTCCGTGAATCGTAAATTCATAAATTCCTCGACACTGTTCTCCCACAACATGCAAAAATATATTCATTTGTAAACTATGAGTCTTCTTGTTAAGCTCACGTGCTTCAAAATATATTAAAAATGCAGTCTCCTATTTTTCCCAGTCCTTCGATTTGTCTCCCTTATGTCGTATTACCCAGTACTGGGTTGTGGAGGTCAGATAGGCAGTCGCTCAATACTGGTATTCAGCTGCATCCGGTTAGACTAGAAGCCGACCCTAACATAGTTGGGAAAAGGCTAGGCACATGATGCAGTCTTCCATTTTTCCCATTTCTCTCGCTGATGTCGAACTTTCCACGTTATTGTTGAAAAAAAATGGAGGCGGTCGCGGCAGTACAGTTTCCATGGTCTCCAGAGATCCACTTATATTCGATAGCTAATCATCACTTTCGAATTTGATTGATCGAACGACGAAATTTTTCTACTTCAAATATTTACGTTTTAAGACATTTATTTCTCAAAACGAATACAATTCACTTAACATGAGAAATACAAGATAATCTTAAAACTAAATCTAAGAATTACTTATGGAGAAGGTAGGTACTCGTAAATAAATATGTTAAGTAGTCGACACACAATTTTTCAAGTGTTGTGGGTAAAAGGAAAAAGTGAGTGTACTATTACATATCGATTCTTGAAGGCAAGTCAATAGGAATTACACGTTGAACTATTACGGCGCTACCTCGAAAATAAATCGTAGCTCGATTGATCTACCAAGCGAGCGAAAGTGATGCAATTACTTTTGAAACGCAAAAGAAGAGATGGCTATAATGTGCGTGCGCTCGGAATAAAACGACGTATGTGCCAAAACAAATTTACTCCTTTTTTAACAAAATAAATTAATTTAATTTAAAACCACTTTGAGTAAACTTTGATATAATAATTCTCTATGCTTTAAAGTAAATTCCATTGAATAACTCTTAAGCGTTACGCCGTGATATAACATTGTAATTTTTTTGTATCGAGAAAATTCATTGAATCGTGTATTCCTTTTACATGATACTAGACCAAAGAGTCAAAAAACATATACCAATATATTAAATCCCTAATCCACATACTTGACAAGTTACACGAAATAGAAAAACCACATCTTTTGAAGATATCGCCCTAATATGTACTGTAATGTTACAGAAATACAGAGTAGGTATCCTAGTTACCTTTATATTTAGCAAATTAGTAAATAACAATTGATGTAGATGTAAATTAAATTGATGTCGTGGGTTAAATTTAAAACCTAGAGAAATCCTTTAACGTCTTACGGCATTTCATACAAACTTTTAAGTGTTTTTTTTTTCGGAATGGCTAAACCGATTTTAATGAAACTTCGTACGCATGAGCAGGGGACATAAGTCTAAAAACTAGATAGAGAAAATTTTCAAAAAATAGTGTTACAGCTAAATTAGATCGATTTTAGATCTTCCATAGAAAAAAAATCTAATTATGCATTTTTTTAAATACATTTCGAAAAGTTCTTCTTCAATTTTTTTGACTAATATATCCTGCTTATGCGTAAAAAGTTTCATTAAAATCGGTCCAGTCATTTCGAAAAAAAAAATCACTTGTAAGATGGTACGAAATGCCGTAATACGTTAACGCTCTTAAGATGTGGTGCTATATGTTTTTTTTTTTTTTTGTATAAAGTAAATTTAACGAAGTACACTACCGGCTGCGCCATATCAGTTAATGTCAATTAATCACCAACTCAGGTCAACAACTAAATTATTTATTCTCCTACATACATCTTGTTACATCAATACCCTCAGTTATAATTATAATTTTATGACTTGACCTGGTGTAAAGATTGGTTAATCACTACGTAGTATAAAACAAAGTCGCTTCCCGCTGTCTGTCCCTATGTATGCTTAGATCTTTAAAAACTACGCAACGGATTTTGATGCGGTTTTCAGTAATAGAGTAATTCAAGACGAAGGTTTTTGTTTTTTTTTTTTTATAATGAATGGGCTTACTCTTGACCTCAATCTAGTCCAGAGGACAGAGATGAGGTCGACGATGGAACGAGCTAACCCAAAAGAAGCCTATTAACTCGCGACTTAAATAGATTGGGGCCATATGAACTTGGGAACACCGACGCAGGCAGGGAATTCCAACAGGGTTTATATATATGCAACGTTCTTTTTAGTATATGCGAAACCTGAATATAGCTTGTTCAGAATAAGTAACTAAATCAATTCCAATAATTTTTTAACCATGTTATATTTTGTCCCTAAAATATTTAAGGAAGGCTACAGGTTGGATACCGAGCGATACTAAGTACCTGTCGCAATCATTTAGGTATTACTGACAAATTATTATTAACAACGAGCTCAAGACGATGCTGGAGGCGCGTGCGCGGGCGCGCCCCGTATTGCCCACGTTTTTGTGCGGACAACCAGATAACAGAACAAGCTTATAACTTTGTGATTTTTCATGATACAGTTTTGAAATTTTGTACATAGATTCTTTACATAAAAATACTAGACACATGTTTCAGGTTTCGCATATACTAAAACTAATGTTGTATATATATTGCAACCGTGTGAGGCGTAGGTCGCTAGTTCGACATAAAATTAATTGATTAAAAAAAAACATAATCAGCCTATTTATGTTCCCACTGCTGGGACGCAGGCCTCCTCTCTATGAGAGGGAATGGGATATAATCCACCACGCGGGCCCAGTGCGGATTGGTAGATGTCACATGTCTTCGAATTTTTGGTTCTAGAACATGCCCAATTGATTAAGATAAATAAATTTATATCGACTATTCGATATTCGAACCCCGCGTAAACTGAGCGCTTACACACGACAACGACAGCGACCAGAACGCGTAGCACGACCACCGTAGAAACAGATTTCTTTTGTTGATCTGTCATTTTGTCGATTCTTCCGTCGACAAAACCAGTTTATACGGTGGTCATACTAAGCGTGCAGTACTTGAATAGCAGACACTTAAGTGACGTTCTAAGTCGGCAACATTAGATTGGTCAATATTTGTTGAACATCAAAGGCTAAAAGACAAATAAAGACTGCGTCGTTGGTCCAGTGGTCGTAAGAGCGATTGCTGAGCCTAAGGACCTGAGTTCGTTTCCCGGGTCGGGCAGTGTTATTTGGTTTTTCCGTCAGGAATTTCTCGGTAACAGCCACGGAGTCTGGATTTGTTCCCGGTGAGATTAAGTTGTTTCGGTTTCAAGGAATTTATTTCTCATAAGAACATACAGTCCGCTTATAATAAGATACAAAATAATAAGTTTGATAATACAATACAATTTCCTTCAGAGTAGTAATAGCACTCTTTAATATCGTCCGGTAATCCATTGGATAGATGGACTCCTTCAAATAATATGGTCTTTCTACCGCAATTAGTGCGTACGCTGGTGACTTCAAGTTTGTTTTTAAGCCCCGATGCAAAAAGGGGGGTGTTATAAGTTTGACCGCAATGTGTGTGTGTCTGTCTCTGGCACCGTAGCTATTAAACGAATGAACCGATTTAGATGCAGTTTCTTTTTTTAAAGATAGTTTCTTGGCGATTGTTCTTAGATACGTTTTATCAAAATCGGTGCAGCCATTTACTAGTTATGGGCGACGAAAGGGGGTTTGAAAGATCGAATATTTTCTAATATACCCAAGTGGGGTATCAAATGAAAGCGAATCATGTGTATATTTTAGACATGTTTTATCATAACCGGCTCAGCCATTTTATTGACTTTTCAAATGTTTGTTCGCTCTTCTTTGTTGCGATGGGGGTTTTTTAAATTTGAAATTTAATGTTTTATTATATCTATATTTCAGGTTATGTAACATTGTTTTTTTTCTTTAGTTGTATGTTAGTTTGTATTGAGTTTAGAGTTATGTTTTTTCACACATAATATATTTAAACATGAGTGTTTATTTAAGAAATGTAAAATTTTATAACATTTACGTTGTATAATATGTAAAACTTGTCATTTTCTAGGTTATTTTTAAGTACATACTGATTATGTATACATAAATTATTACTGAAATTAGTTTTTTTTTGTCTTGAGTTAAGTTATATGAAGATTTTGTGTGGAAACTATGTTTAACATGGTTTTATAAAAGTGATTATTTTATTTAGTTTTAAGTTTGTGCTCCTTGCAAGATATGACATTGTCATATGTTTCGGGCTCGTGGCTAAATATAAAGGGTGTAACGAGACCCTTAACGAAGCCGAAAGGCACTTGTTCTCTCCGTCATTGCGATCATTTTTTTGTTCTAGACCATACCTGGGAACCTTCTAGTTACGGAGATATTGGGGGTCAGTTCCAACTTTTTCACAAGTTTTTAATGTAAGACTTTTACTTTACACACCTCCACGACCTCCGTACTATTCAATCCATCCATCATCACAATGCTTTGAGTGCTTTCCACCGAGTCCTACCGTACAACGTGATTTTCACCCCAAAAAAAAAGCCGATTCCCAGCAATAATTTTTGCGTATAGTTACTTAGTTTGATGTACAGAATGCTTTTTTGACGGCTTCGTGCAGGGTCTGTTTACGCCCTGTATACAACGGTGTGTGAGCTCGTGGCTAAATAATAACAGCCGGTCGGATCGATCTATAGGTTAAGACGTGATTGTCTAGATTGGTCTATGGATGGGTGACCACCCTTTACATTACGTGTTTCCTCTGTGCTTCGGAAAGCACGTTAAGCAGTTGGTCGCGGCTGTCTTTTTTTTAGGGTTAAAAATCACGTTTTACGGAAAAACTCAATGTAACGCACTCTAAACATTGTGCTGATGGATGCATTGAATAGTGAACGAGTCATGAAGATATGAAAAATAAAGCTATAACCCTAAAAACTTGAAATTGAAAAAAAAATTTTGCAAAAGTTAAAATTTTTACCTCCAATATTCCCAGGTATGGTCCAGAGCAAAAAAATGTTCGCAATGACGAGAACAAGTGCCTTTCGGCTTCGTTAAGGGTCTTTTTACACCCTTTCATCATCATCATTCTCTTACCCTTATCCCAATTCATTAGTGGTCGGCGCAGCATGTCTTCTTCTTCCATACTTCTCTATTACTCGTCATCTCGCCAGACACCTCCTTTCTTGCCATATCATTCTTTACACAGTCCATCCATCGTTTCTTTGGTCTTCCTCTACTCATATACCCATCCACATTCATACTCAAAACTTTCCTCACAACATTCCCCTTTACACCCTTTAAGATGTTTAAATAAATCAAGTAACGTTACCGGCGGCTTGGGTGCGATGGGCGGCGGCTTCACTGAGCTGGGCTTGGGCGGCGCGGGCGTCTCGATGGGAGGCGTCTGGATGCCCGTCGGTTTGCTCACTACCGGCTCTGGCTCGCCCTGCAGGAAATACATAGGGATTTATTTATTTATTTATGTACACACGAAATACTTAACAAGACATTGAATTAAGATAGAAGAGCACAAAGGTACTGCTTATTTCATGAGAAATTTCTATAACAAATAAGTAAATAATAAAATAATATAATATAATATAATAAATAAATAAATAAAGCCTGAAACTTGCTCCTGATGTCGATGGGCCATCTATTTTTTATTGTTTTGTTTTTGAAACCATTTAAAAATGTATTAGATAAAAGAAAGAATGAATAAAGGAAATAAATATAATTTATATTTTTTTTTGGTATTATTTCGCATGGAATTACATTACGATACACATGTATAAAAGCGATATTTCCGTAACTAGAAGGTTCCCAGGTCATCATCTGCCTAGCCTTTTCCCAACTATGTTGGGGTCGGCTTCCAATCTAACCGGATGCAGCTGAATACCAGTATTTTACATGGAGCGACTGCCTATCTGACCTCCACAACCCAGTTATTACTGGGTAATACGATACCCCTTGGTAAGACTGGTTGTCAGACTTTTTGGGCCACTGACTATCTAACGACTGTCAAAGATTCACAAATGACACCCGGGACCAACGGCTTAACGTGCTTTCCGAGGCACGGAGGAAACTCGGTATGTAATGGGTGGTCACCCATCCACGGACCAACCTAGGCAAGCACGGCTTAACCTAAAGATCGATCCGAGCGGCTGTTATTATTTAGCCACAAGCTCCTCAGCCATAAGAAGGTTCCCAGGTATGGTCCAAAAAACAAACCCAGTGACGGGGAAAACTAATACCCTTCGGCTTCGTTAAGGGTATTTTTGCACCCATTATGTCAAGGCATACCTAGAATTAATTAAACAAAAACAAAGGTTTTATTTCAAGTAGGCCAGTTACAGGCACTTTTGAATTGTCGATAAAAATGTAGCTACAGTCCCAGTCACAAGGCATAATAACTTGTGAAAGTACTGTAGTTGCACATTCCAAAGCGTAGATCTCTATGGAGAAGATCGTGTATATTAGACTGACCGCTTTAATGAGTCCTCGCGAAGGTATCAATTTAAATGGAATATTCTGAAGGTTGATCACGTATTGGTTCAATTACTATCGTAATACCTACGTGGATTATGTTTATTTCTAAGCAAATATCCTGTGGGATATTGTTAAGAGTTTGTGGACGCTTAATGTGCTTTTGATGGGGCAAGGTGGAGGACTCATTAAAGCGATTGGTCTATACTTACATTAGCACTTTTGCACTGTTGTTTCTTCTTGTTGAGTATAGATCGTAGTCGCTCTCTCGTCTCGTTAAAGTTTCGAGGCACAGGTGTCGTTACAGGCGGCTGTGGGTGAATTAATCATCTAAACTTAATCTATACTAATATTATGAAGAGAAAAGATTTTTTTGTTTGTTGTTTTTACCGAATAAGCTCCGAAACTACTAGACCGATTTAAACCATTTTTTCACCAATAGAAAACTAAATTAACAGGAAGTAAAATAAGCTATCCTCTTATTTAAAAAAAAACCATTAAATCCCCGTAATCGAAAATTACGCGGGTGAAATCGCGGGACGCAGCTAGTATTATTATAAAGAGATGGAAAAATTTGTATATTTGTAACGAATAAACTCAAAAACTACCGCACCGATTTCAAAAATTCTTTCACCATTAGAATGCGACATTATCCCTGAGTAACATAGGCGATATTTATTACTGGAAAAAATTAGGGGGGGGGGAAGAATTAGGGGAAAGTAAATGTCCACCCGTGCGAAGCCGGGACGGGCCGCTAAACAATTATAATTTGCAATATTGTACACGCAGAAAACATTGGGTTGAAATTTGCGTGATTTTTTTTCGAGATTCTAAGAAATTCCATACTGCAACACATTTACACATGGGTGTAAAAGTACCCTTAACGAAGCCGAAAGCTACTTGATCTCCCCGTCATTGCGATCATTTATTTGTTCTAGACCATACCTGGGAACCTTCTAGTTACGGAGATATTCGGGGTCAAAGTTCCGACTTTTGCACAAGTTTTTTTTTTAAGTACAGTTTTTTATGTTATAACTTTACGTTAAATAGCTTCACGACCCCCGTACTATTCAATGCATCCACCAGCACAATGTTTTGAGTGCGTTACATTGAGCGTTAACCATGATTTTTCCGAGCAAAAATAAGTCGTTTCCCAGAAATAATTTTTGCGCGTACTTAGTTTGATGTACAGAATGCTTGGTTGACGGCTTCGTGAAGGGTCCGTTTACACCTTGTATTTTCTTACACAAACAACAGGTCAGCCCGCCGCGCGTCTGTGAAGATTCACCCTAAATGTGTTGGCATGCGCCAGCCCGCCACACTATTGCTTAACTCCTGTGCGCCAGAATCAACAGTGGCGACCACAAGAAAAGCGCCGAGACAATGAAGCTCGACGACGTCCCAGAGACACAATTTAACTGTCTTGGATCCCGCTACGAAATTAATCAGAAAAGTATAGCGGAGGAGTAGGAAGGCCATATCTTCCACTTCTACACTTGTACTCTTAAATGTGCTTTACTTACAGCATGTCCAAACACGGTACAGTAACAGCAAGTACATGGCTGTTCGGTGCCCTCGCCTGCGCACGCGACGCCTCCGTGTCCCACTGTCGAATTATTAACATTTTTATAACAGAGGGGGGGGGGGGCTACTGAAGTAACACTGGTATAAAATATGGTGGTACAGTCCAGTAGCGAAGAGTCAATTTTTATAAGAGGTAAGCCGGAGTACATATCTTTAGGGTCAGCGCACACAGAACGGAGCGCAGCGGAGAGGATGTTATTAACGCACTTGAAAATAAACTTTATAATTACTACAATAAAGTGCATAAATGCTTGAACCTGACAAAAAATGCTCGCGCGTCCTCTAAGATATATTTTTTTTTTATTTTATGTTTTTGCTTTTTACTGGTCAGTGTCAGGTTGTATGTTGATTAAGGTATGATTCGCGACCGTAACAAATAAGGCTTTACAGAGTTATTGTCATTAAACTCATCAATACAGCCCTCTAAGTTCATATAATCACGTTTTTTTTTTTTCAAATATCAAATTATTTATTAATAATCACACACAGAAACACATACACACACACACACACAGAAACACATACACACACACACACACACACACACACACATACACACACACACACACACACACAGAAACACATACACACACACACATTACATTATGCATAGAAATTTGAACGGTGAACCCCAAACTAGACGTTAGTCCGTATCTTGGGGAGAATTGAATTTGAATGACTAGTTCATGAAAAAGTCATTCAATGGGATTATATGAACTTAGAGGGTTGTATTGATGATTTTAATTAATATAATTTTGTAACTACATACGTCGTACTGACGCGTATCATATTTCGTTTCACATATAGCCTGAAACTGACCTGCAAATTGCAAAAAACCTAAGAAAAATAGAATGTCGCGGGCTGCCTCAATGTATTGATCTTATTTTAGAGAGAGATTACATTATTGGTCTATAGAATACTGACAGTGCTATTTTTCAAAGGGAATCCCATAGGAATCGGGTTGTATGGAGCCTTCGCCACTGGTAGAGACCCTGCTATAAGCACGATCACAAATAAATTCAAAAACTAACCTTTACAAACATGCTGCTGATGATTAACATTCTCGCAGGCCTTCGCCACTGGTTTGGGCTTCACCACCGGCTTCTTGACCTCCTTCTTCTTATCCACCTTCTTGTCTCCATCGTAACACTGCTTAACTATCTCCCCTAGACACACACTATCATTGTCCTTACAAGAATTGCAGACGCAATCGTTCGTCCACTTGCAGTCGGTCTTCGGAGTATCACAGACGTCACTTTCGGACTTCGACTGACCATTTCTAAGGCTGATTCGTTGAAAAGCTACCGCGTTTAACGTTTGCTTCGCGTTTCTTAACGCTTGAGCTGAATATTTCGCTAAGTCCTCGTGATTTGAAGGCGAGATAGACTTTTCTTTATCATCATCTTCTCTGTCAGATTTCAAACTGTCTTCTAAGTCTTCGTCTAGGAGTTTCGCGTCGATTGAAGAGCATATGGAAATTACGTGTTTTTTGTACGTTTCGGGGACTGGTAGACCTTGTGTTATGTACGATTTGATCGTGTAGAAACTGTCTAGTAATGATTTTTCGCCTTTAGATGTGAGGATGGCTTCACATTTGGCTAATAGCGCGTCGTTTTTGCATTTTTTGTCGTCGTCTTCAACTTTCTCTTTAGGTTTCTCTTCTTTTTTCTTCGGTGGTTCTGATTTTTTGACGACGCGTATGCTTGCTTTACCTATAATCTTGCTTAAGCCTTTTGCTGCTAGGATTTCGGCTTCACTTGCGTTTTGCGTCGTCTTCACAGGCTGAGGCGCAGCCTTATTGAAATTTTCTTTTAGTTTTTCTTCGTATTGTTCTAATTTGTAGAGCATGACTAACCATTCGTCTCCTGAAAGGTTTTTCTTGGGTAACGTCTCCATATATTGCCTATTAACATCCCTTAGCCTTTCAATAAAATAATCCCTCTTCTTCTCACTAGACATGTTAGAAAAATCTGGCACTATCTCCGGTTTTTTAATCTGAAAATCCATTAGATCTTGAATAACGTTGACTGCTGTTTCCGGATCAGTTAAAATCCAGGTAGCAAGTGGCTGGGACTCGCAGCATCTTCGCAAAACGTTCATATATTTGAACTTTAGACCTTTAACCATTACTTTTTTCTCGTGCGTTAATTTTGGGAACTTCATGATGAGTATATCTAAGGTGTTTCCGACTGAAGTAGTCAGTAAGATCTGTCTGACCGACTCTCTGGAATCGCTATCAGAATCTCTATGGGTTTCATGATGTTTTTTCAACTCTTCTAACTTAGCAGCCATTCTATCAGGATCAGGTACGAAGTTTTTCCCAGCCAAGTCTTGTATATAGCTGTAGAACTTATCCAACATAGCTTCAATTTCATCATCCAAAATTTCGACAGGTATTCCTTTAAATTTCGATGCAACGTAGTGTTTCCATGAGTTGAAACGTGATTTGACTAAGTCTCTCAATTCTTCCATACTTAAAACATCTTTTACTGAGTTATCGAATAGAGTTGACGCTTTCGAGTACATTTCCGAGTTTAAACTATTTTTGGGTAACAAATGTTCTAGGACAGGACTTTTATTTTGTTTCAAATATTCAAATACTTTGTTGATGACAACTTGAGCTGAGATAGAGAAGAGCAAATCTTTGAAGTCTTCTCTGTTTTTGTTTTTCATTAACGCTTGTAGATCTTTTTCGTCTTTAAGCAGTTCCACTATATCTTTATTGTCTAATTCAAATGTCATTGTCCCTATAATATCGTTAGATTCAATGTTACTCTTAAGTCTACGTTGAGTTTTACGTTTTGCCGTATTCTTAGTCACTTTCACACTATCCCTAGATTTATTTAATTTTAATTCACGGATTTGTTTTAGCGTTTCCGGTGTTAATTGAGCTTCGTTATTGACTTCCGGCAGACTATTCATTATTGAAGCGAATTCAGGGAGTTCGAAAGAGGCGTTCGCGAATTCGGATAGTTTTGATGCGATTTCGGGCATGTTTGCTAGTATTTGAGGCATATTTTCGACTAGCTCTGCTAGTTTGGTATTGGCAGTGTTTATATCAATGGGATCTTCAGCTTTAATTTTGTCTAGAAATTCGGCTGAATTCTTATCTAAAGTCATCATCACTTCGCAGATCTGTTCTAACGACAGTTGTCCATCGTCATCTTTTTTACCATCCTTAATACTGTTATAAGAATTAATAATATTCTGGCATTCTTCCATAGCCTTTTTGATTTCCAGCCCGAAAGACACATATTTGTAGATATTAGGATCTTTATCATTTTCTATCTCAGTCACACTTTCTTTTTCATCTTTTACAAGTAACGGAGTTCTCCTCGCATTTAACGGTATATTCAAAACTTCGGGCGTAATTTGTGTGTTAAAATCTCCGTTTTCATCTTTATTTAAAAACTTATTTACAGAGAGTAATCTCTGGTTCGGTTTAGAAGAATAAACTGGCATAGGTTCAGGTGTCGTCGGGGACATTTCCTGCAGAGGCGGGCTAACTGACTCAGGGTACTTCCCCTCAACTTGCACATGGAACTCCTCAGGTAGACTATCACTGTTTAACGCGAAATTGGAGAACTTCGCCAGACATTCCTTCATTTCCTTACACATATCCACTGCCTCCTTCTCTCCTACTATCGTCTCCGTATCGCTGATATTGTCTTCTCTTTCTAACGGGAAAGCTTCGGGTGGTTCCGCTTCTACTTTCAGATCTTCGGTTTTAAGATCATCGGTTAGAAGCTGTGTGGTTTGAGCAGGAGCTTTGTGTTTTAGCATTTGTAGTATTTTATGTGGTTTGCTAATGATTGATGGGGAGGTTGGTTTTAATTTACGTTTGGGTGCAGTGGTTAGGCGTGGCACTTTGGGGCTGGCGGTCCGACGTTTGCGTCGGGGTAGATCTTCGATTAGCGTTACATTGCTTTCTGGTAAGCTGTTGAGAGATTTTTTGGGTTAATTTTGTGATTTTTTTGGTTGGATCATGGCTTCAAAGTAAAAAAAATGTTCTTAAAGATGAGTCGGCTTCCAGTCTAACTAGATGGAGCTGAATACCAGTATTTTACATGGAGCGACTGCCTATCTGACCTTCACAACCCAGTTAGTACTCGGTAATATAGTACCCCTTGGTAAGACTAGTTGTCAAGACTTTCGGGCCACTAACAACCTGTAAAGACTGGTAAAGATCTACAAATGACACCCGGGACCAACGGCTTAACGTGCTTTCCGAGGCACGGAGGAAACTCTGTATGAAATGGGACGCCATTCATTCGTAAATTATATATGTTCGTAGGACAGTAACATTATTTTGCTAAGAAACATAAAGTTTCATCATTTAATTAAACGTCAAAATATATATAGTTTATCTATGGTTCTCACCTCTCCCGCTCCTGCCTGAGTTGGTCCTCTAGCCACATCCGTAGTCTATGGTAGTACAGCTGCTGATCTCGCATATGCATCACTTTGCGTCTCACCTGCAACAGTGCATGTTACGCCAATGTTTTTTAAAGTAATTCTATTAAGTTGATATACTGGGTGTAAGGGACAGCCCTCCACAAACTGATGGGGTGAATTCAGTATATCATAATAAGATTTATTTATTAAAACTTTATGCACAAGTAAAAACTGTACAAAGGCGGACTTAATGCCATAGGCATTTTCGACCAGTCTACCTTAGGGTGATGCAGAGACATAATACAGTAGGTGCAATAACAGAAAAAAAAAGACTAAAAAATATTTATAACTAAAACATATAAGAATAAATACTTATATACATACATATATGAGACCGGTACAAGAAATTATTACAGGAATGTTATGGGAATCCAATAAATTTGATTTGTTTTATTTCCTCATACGTAATTGGTGGCAAAACGCACGTAGCGAAAGGCAAGCGCGACGACGAGTTCGATGAACTCTGTAGCTAGGCAGGAAGTGAACAGCTGATTTCACGCGTCGTTCGTTAGATTATTTCAACAACCATTGTTGGATTTTTGTTTTAAGCCGTATTATTTACATAAATGGAGTGATGCGTTCAGGGAATGAAACTTTACATTGAAATAAAAGAATAATAACTGAAAAAAAAGAATTTTCCGGAGAAAAATTCTGGTGGAATATGATTAAAAATAAGGAGCTGAATGCACCCTGTCAGTTTGTGGAGGGCTGTTCCTTACACCCTGTATTGTAAGTTATACAAATGCAGAGTTAGTATTTTCAAGGAGGATACGCTCAGGTAGCCCTTGAAATTTAAATTTTCTTACGTTTTTTGCAATTTTCAGGTCAGTGTCAGGTCGTATGTTGATTAAAATACGATTTGCGTGTCTATACAACATTAGTTTTAGTATATGCGAAACTTGAAACACGTGTCTTGTATTTTTATGTAAAGAATCTATGTACAAAATTTCAAAACTGTATCATGAAAAATCACAAAGTAATAAGATTTTTCTGTTACCTGGCTATTCGCACAAAAACGTGGTCACCACGTGGCCTCCAGCGTCGTCTTGTGCTCATTGATAATAATAATTTGGCAGTAGGTACCGTTGAACCGCTGCAGATGGTACTCCGGGCACAGCGCGCGGCACGGCTGGTGCGGCGCGGCGGGCGGCGGGGAGCCACCAGCTGCATGCACAGCTGCAGGTCGTGCAGGTGTTGGCGCAGTACGTACCTCCTTGAACCGCTGCAGATGGTACTCCGGGCACAGCGCGCGGCACGGCTGGTGCGGCGCGGCGGGCGGCGGGGAGCCACCAGCTGCATGCACAGCTGCAGGTCGTGCAGGTGTTGGCGCAGTACGTACCTCCTTGAACCGCTGCAGATGGTACTCCGGGCACAGCGCGCGGCACGGCTGGTGCGGCGCGGCGGGCGGCGGGGAGCCACCAGCTGCATGCACAGCTGCAGGTCGTGCAGGTGTTGGCGCAGTACGTACCTCCTTGAACCGCTGCAGATGGTACTCCGGGCACAGCGCGCGGCACGGCTGGTGCGGCGCGGCGGGCGGCGGGGAGCCACCAGCTGCATGCACAGCTGCAGGTCGTGCAGGTGTTGGCGCAGTACGTACCTCCTTGAACCGCTGCAGATGGTACTCCGGGCACAGCGCGCGGCACGGCTGGTGCGGCGCGGCGGGCGGCGGGGAGCCACCAGCTGCATGCACAGCTGCAGGTCGTGCAGGTGTTGGCGCAGTACGTACCTCCTTGAACCGCTGCAGATGGTACTCCGGGCACAGCGCGCGGCACGGCTGGTGCGGCGCGGCGGGCGGCGGGGAGCCTGGCGGCGGCGGCGCCGGCGCGCGCCCTCCCACCAGCTGCATGCACACCTGGTGGGGGAGGAGGTTACAGTCTCAAATCTAAGGAATCCTGCTACCTAGGATTGAATAATTCAATCTCAGTGGTGAAATTCATCCGTAACAAAGAAGACGGCCATCGAAAAAAGTGTAGTAACCAGTTTCATTAAAATACTACCTAGTGAGGAAAATATTGTTTTACGGTCATTCATTTGCTAAAAGTGGGCACTGTGGCATTATTAAAGAAAGCTACCAATGCTACCCATTCGTTCCACCTGCTGAAAATCTCCCACCTGGACATGAGTTGCCATGGCTGACCTGGAAGTCTTTAAATAGACTCCGGACCCAGGTTGGTCGCAGCAAGGAAAACCTGCTCAGGTGGAGATTCACCAATGACTCTGCCCTGCAGTGTAAATGTGGTGCTGTTCTACAAACGACGGGGCACTTAATATCCTGCGTGTCCTGTTGTTTGTTACTGATGGACGCTACCGAAAGCGCCAAGCTAGTAGCTCAGTTCTGGGCTGACTCAATTTAGATTGCCATCGACACGCTAAGAAGAAGAAAGAAAGCTTAGCCATTTGAAAGAATGCACCCAATTACCAAAAACGGCTGTCAATTACTGAGTGTAAGGGATAGCCCTCCGCAGAATGATGTGGTGAATTCAGTGTATCATAGTAAGATGCCCGGTATAAGAAATCATTCCAAGAACATTATGAGAAATCAATACATTTTTTATTTGTTTTATTTCCTCATATGCGATGTGTCGTTACCGTGGCAAAATGAACGTAGCGAACGGCAAGCACGACGACGAGTTCGA
The DNA here is from genome assembly GCA_963576755.1 of Noctua janthina. Taxonomy (NCBI): domain Eukaryota; kingdom Metazoa; phylum Arthropoda; class Insecta; order Lepidoptera; family Noctuidae; genus Noctua; species Noctua janthina. Next base: position 7,192,521 of record OY755077.1, read on the forward strand.
CGAACTCTATAGCTAGGCAGGAAGAGAACAGCTGATTTCACGCGTCGTTCGTTGGAGTATTTCAACATCCATTGTTGGTTTTTTGATTTTAGCCATATTATTTACATAAATGGAGTTTAGCGTACAGAGAATGTAATTTTACATTAAAAGGAATGTAAGTGAAAATTTTCCCCAGATAAAAATCCTGTGGAATATGATTCAAAATAAGGAGCTGAATGCACCCTGTCAGTTTACGGAGTGCTGTCCATTAGGCGCGTCGCTCACTGGTAAGTTTAGGTGTAGTAGCGACACGGTCGAGTAGTGGTATCTATGTGGAGTCGACGCGCTATGCTTCCATCCCTTTTCTGTACGTTGCTACGCACGAAACGAAATAATAAAATGACGTCACACTCTGGGGCACTTCCGCGCCTGCACCTCGACTCTTTATCGTGTGGGCGACGGGCCTTACACCCTGACACTCGCATAAATAGTCAAAGAAACCGAAGCAAGTTCGCACCTGTCTCTTTATGCGCGGACGCATACAGAAAGTGTGGCAACTACTTCTTATTAAGAAAAATTCGAGAGCGAGCAGGGTTTGAACCTGCGACCTTCCGATTCTCTACAACGGACGTCTTAACCAATTAGACCATCGCACCTTGCTCACAGTTCTCGAAACTTTCCATTAATAGCGTCTTACGGTGACGAACCCTGAACCCTGCTCGCACTCGAATTTTTCTTTCCATATCAAAAACAGCTGTAGTTCACTACGCAGGGTTTGCATATAAAAATATTTAAAAATACTTGTTATTACTACAACAAAACTCACGGTAGACAATTTCTTCTGTTTCCTATAAACCTGCAGCTGCCTGCGATGCACTTCCGGCAGCCGTCGGTACATCGCCATCAGTTTCCGGTCCACCTCCGATAGACCCATGTCCACGCGTTTCCTATAACAAAAAAAAAACATATATTTTTAATAAAATAATAGTTCTAACAAGGATACAACGATACAAAGGGTGCCAGAACCTGACACTGACCTGCAAATTGCAAAAAATGTAAGAAAAGGACAATGAACAAAAGTGTATGGAGCTTGGACCAAATGTCCACCACTAACGAGACCTATGTAATGGAATAGTCAACGAAATAATGAGATATTATAACCAGACCGCAACCAAAAAAATGCAGTCAGTACAAAGTTATGACTGAATGAAAAGTCATGTTTCTGTCTATCGCATATTTTGAACTAATCTACGCATGTTATGTCATGCCACTTGGTGTCCCGTGTTTGGTTCTCGCTGAAATAATAGGTCTTTACCTATGTAATTGGAGATTTAATAATCAGCATTTTTAGATTTAATTATCTGTGGATTGGCGCGCAATTCGAAATTCAAATAAATTTTATTCGAAAGCCGTGTTCTTTTAATTTCAAATTCAGTCATTTGTTTTTAGATAGTTTTTTGTTTTTGTGAAATTGTGGTAGTTTTTGGCGCCATGGATAAACTGAAAATTCGTAAATTTTCGAATACGAGTTCCTTACGTGAACATACCGCTGCGCAAACAACACGAAACATTAACGACGTGTACGGGCCTAACACTGCTTGCATAAACACGGTCCATTATTAGTTCAATCGTTTTAAATCTGGAAATTTTGAGTTAAAGAATGAGCCTCGCGGTCGGCCGGTAACCATTGTCGACAATGACGAATTGAAGGCGGTAGAGGAAACGGATCCAACTCAATCTACGGCTGAGCTTGCTGCGGGCCTTGGAGTTAGTGTCAAAATGACATTGAAGCACTTGCGTCAAATCGGAAAGATAAAAAAGCTTTTAATTTTTTAATTTTCATACAAATCTCCAATTTCATAGGTAAAGACCTAATAGATCTTTATCGAAGGCCCGGAATAAAGAAAACACAAAAATGCTTCACAATAGTTTTATTTGTCGGGTATGTCACGATTTACTCAGTTAGGCTCGTTCAAAAAACGATAGCCCAAGTCGCAAAGCATAATCAGCCTATAAATGTTCCCACTGCTGGGACGCAGGCCTCCTCTCTATGAGGGAATGGGCTATAATCCACCACGCGGGCCCAGTGCGGGTTGGTAGATGTCACATGTCTTCGAATTTTTGGTTCTAGGACATGCCGGTTTCCTCACGATGTTTTCCTTCACCGTTTTGAGAGCAGTGTTGATGAAATAACTTACATAAAGTAATGCGCCTGGCTGGGTTCGAACCCACGACTTACTGCTCGTAAGTCGGGGTCTCCACCACTGGGCCACCGCTGCTCTCGATTTTTCATTTAGTCATAACTTTTTACTGACAGCTTATTTTGTTTTTGTCTCATACTGAAAGTAACTCTCTATTCAGTGAACTATACGCCAAAAGAGGTCTCATTAGTGGTGGATTTTTGGACCATTATTATTCATTCTCCTTTGAATCTCGCGGGCTACCCTGGCGCGCAATTTAAATTTTCTTACGTTTTTTGCAATTTACAGGTCAGTGTCAGGTTGTATGTTGATTAAGATATGATTCGCGACCGTAACTAATATGGCTTTACAGAGTTATAGTCATTAAACTCACCAATACAACTCTCTAAGTTCATATAATCCCATTGAATGACTTTTTCATGAAATAGTCAATGGCAATAAATGAACTTAGAGGGCTGTATTGATGATTTTAATTCTGTAACTACATACGTTTTAAGGTCGCAAATCATATTTTGTTTCACATATAGGGTGCCTGGTAATTAGTGACCGATACTTAAACACGTGATTATACTCATGATAACAAACAACTTTCCCAAAGAAACAATTTTTTTTATCGTTCACTTTTATCACAATAACACAACTGCCGTATGAAATTCGTTCTCACGCGCCTGTTACCTATCAGCTGTTAGCCACGTGACGCCGTTCTGTCTCATCACTATCGTACCTTACAACAGTGGGTAGGCAGAGCACAGTAGGAAACAGAACGGCGTCACGTGGCTAACAGCTGATTGTGTTACTGGGGTAAAAGTAAACGAGTAGGTATAAAAAAAAAATGATTCTTTGGGAAAGTTGTTTGTTATCATGAGTACAATCACGTGTTTAAGTATCGGTCACTAATTACCAGTCACCCTATATAGCTTGAAACTGACCTGCAAATTGCAAAAAACGTAAGAAAATTGAAATTTCGGGGGTTACCCCGGCGCTGCCACCTTAAATTAAACAATATAGTTAGTGCCAACAGTTGAGGAGCTCGTGGCTAAATAATAACAGCCGCTCGGGTCGATCTTTAGGTTAAGCCGTGCTTGCCTAGGTTGGTCTGTGGATGGGTGACCGCCCATTACATACCGAGTTTCCTCCGTGCCTCGGAAAGCACGTTAAGCCGTTAGTCCCGGCTGTCATTTGTAGATCATTGACAGTCGCTAGGCAGTCAGTGGCCCAAAAAGTCTGAGAACCAGTCTTACTAAGGGGTATCGTATTGCCCAGTACTGACTGGGTTGTGGAGGTCAGATAGGCAGTCGCTCCATGTAAAATACTGGTATTCAGCTGCATCCGGTTAGACTGGAAGCCGACCCCAATATAGTTGGGAAAAGGCTAGGCAGATGATGAGTTAGTGCCAACACGCACAGGGTCCACGTGGTGGACAATCCAGTCCAACAGAGAGGAGGCCTGTGCCCAACAATGTGAATGTTATAGGGATAAGCTACAGGTGAATGATAGAGGCGTTTATTACAAGACACTGGAAAAACATAACATAACATCACGCCAGAATTCCCGAAGGGTTGAGCAGAGGTGTATCTACACAATGTTGTGTTTACTAACACAATTTGTATTTTATTATAAAGGGTGTAAATAGACCCTTAACGAAGCCGAAAGGCACTTGTTCTCCCCGTCATTGCGACCATTTTTTTGTTCTAGACCATACCTGGGAACCTTATAGTTACGGAGATATTGGAGGTCAAAGTTCCAACTTTTTCAAAGTTTTTTTTTTTAAATACTGGTGTCGGGATTTGTGTCCGGTTGATGACAATAGGCTCGCACCGGGACTTAAAATAAGCTGGCTAAATGCGGGTGTACTATTAGGTACACCTATGCCAAACCCTTCTGAGGTTACAGGCGTGATGATGATGTTGTTAAAACTCTGTCTAATCCTTCGGGGTGAACCGTCTTTTAACACGCTTTTATTAGCTTCACCTGTAACTATGTAAAAAAAATCTTAGAAGTCAAATTTGAGCCACTTCCCGGTGTCCGATTGAGCTGACATTTTGCATACATGTTTAGTTTGGATGACAATGCATGGTTAGCTTAGTGAGTTTTTTTTTTTTTCAAATTCGTTTGTTCAAATTGTAAAAAATATACTGATGTTGTACACCGTGACTTTTTAGTCGTCTTACAAAGGTCGTCCACTCAATGTACCCGACATACAATAGCTCTAAAGGTATAAAGAAAAATAATAATAAAAAATTAGAACAAAACTATGAAACATCCTGTTAATGATGTTTACGTGTCAAACGGGAGAACATTACCTACCCAGCACTCGAGTCCAGTAGATCATCGCTCGCAACAGGGTGTTTTAAGTATGTCAAGCGTCATAATACTGAATAATAAATTTATTTATAAATTATTAAAATATCATAAATACCTATTTTTTTTTATGCATGTTTAGTATTCATTGGATACATGAAGTGGGCTGCCGTTGTAAGACGACTAAAAAGTCACGGTGTATAAATAAATGTTGGTTCATACTATGTCGCGCGTACAAAATATTGTAGTTCAAATAACAAACACAAAAATAAAAAAATAAAAAAAAACTAAGTAGATGTCGTCATGGCGTCATTTGGAATCCAATATGGCGGATTCCCAAATATGGCGGTTTAGTTATTTTTTATGCATATGGGTAACAAATGGTATGCTGAGAAGAATACGAGAAAGCGGGTTTTTTAGTTATTTTTTTTTTTAAATTTAATTGTTATATTTTGTTTTAAATTTTTGTTAAATACTTACATATTGTCTGTCCTCTCATACCTATAACAGTAATAAGACATTCTTGTAAAAGAGAAATATTTTTGAAAGGGTAACTAACAGCCGAGTTTTTGCCCTATACAAGGTGTAAAGGACACCAACACTAAAACGGTTACCAGGTAATTTTTAATATTTTTATACGCAAACCCTGCGTAGGGAACTACAGCTGTTGTAGTTGTAGCCTGCTCGCACTAGAATTTTTCTTTCCATGTCAAAACGGTTACCAGGTATTCAAGTACATCATACCGAACCCCCACACAGAAACGTTCCACAGTAATCATAAAAAAAACCTGTTACCTACAAAAGTGCTATACCTACGCGGTCAAAATGTTTAGTACAGCTGTTTTTTTTTTTTTTAAAATACTGGTGACTGCTATGTGGGTTCGGAATGATGAACTGAAAATGTGGTACACTGGTAATTACAAAAAAATTACATGTTACCTACAAAAGTGTAATACCTACACGGTCAAAATGTTTAGTACAGCTGTTTTTTTTTTAAATAACCTGATGACTGCTATGTGGGTTCGGAATGATGAACTGAATATGTGGTACACTGGTAATTACAAAAAAATCACATGTTATCTACAAAAGTGTAATACCTACACGGTCAAAATGTTTAGTACAGCTGTTTTTTTTTTTAAAATACTGGTGACTGCTATGTGGGTTCGAAATGATGAACTGAATATGTGGTACACTGGTAACTACAAAAAAATTACCTGTTACCTAAAAAAGTGTAATACCTACACGGTCAAAATGTTTAGTACATCTGTTTTTTTTTTAATACCCGATGACTGCTATGTGGGTTCGGAATGATGAACTGAATATGTGGTACACTGGTAACTACAAAAAAATTACCTGTTACCTACAAAAGTGTAATGGTCAAAATGTTTGATGCACCTGTTTTTTTTATTTTTTTATTGACTGATGGCTGCTATGTGGGTTCGGAATGATGAACTGAATATGTGGTACACTGGTAATTACAAAAAAATCTCATGTTACCTACAATAGTGCAATACCCACGCGGTCAAAATATAAGGTGACTGGTAATTAGTGACCGATACTTAAACACGTGATTGTACTCATGATAACAAACAACTTTCCCAAAGAAACATTTTTTTTAATACTCATTCACTTTTATCACAATAACACAACAGCGGAGAATTACGGAGCGGGCTTGCGAGCCGCGTGGGTGCTCTGCCTACCCACTGTAGCACGGTACGATAGTCATGAGACAGAACGGCGTCACGCGGCTAACAGCTGATAGGTCACAGACGAGCGCGGTAATTTCAAACGGCTGTTGTGTTATTGTGATAAAGGTGAATGAATATTTAAAAAAAATGTTTCTTTGGGAAAGTTGTTTGTTATCATGAGTACAATCACGTGTTAAAGTATCAGTCACTAATTACCAGTCACCCTATATGTACACAGCAGTAGCGAAGGGTCAATTTTTGTAAGAGGTAAGACGGTGTAGATATCTTTAATGTTAATATTATTTGTCTATAGAATACTGACTGTGCCATTTTTCAAAGGGAAGCCGGTAGGAATCGAGTTCTATGGAACCTTCGCCACTGGTACACAGCATCATGGAATAGCTGTTTTTTTATTTAAATTACCGACCGCACCGTTTGTACCTCGGTATCCCTTCCACCTCGTACAGTTGGGAAACGGCTAGACAGATGATGATGATGAATAGGGGACTGGCGAAATGTCTACTGTACAATCCACCTCTGCCTAAACCCATCGTGGAACAGTCGTGAATATAGAACACTCACCGCGCTTCGTGATCGTTCCTGGTGGGAGGCGCGGGCCACTCGTCGCAATGCTTCAACACTCGGTCCATGAGCCTTTCTATCGAAGCTATCGACCGCATCAGATGCCTAAGAGGAAGAGAGTAAGGAAATGTGGTTATTTTGCACAACACATCTATACATACAGGGTGTATGGGACAGCCCTCCTCATACTGATGGGATAAATTCAGGATATCATCACTACGATGACCATCATCAGCATTCTCCTGCCCTTATCCCAATTCATTAGTGGTCGGCGCAGCGTGTCTTCTTCTTCCAATTCTCTATTACTCGTCATCTCGCCAGACACCTCCTTTCTTGCCATATCATTCTTTACACAGTCCATCCATCGTTTCTTTGGTCTTCCTCTACTCATATACCCATCCACATTCATACTCAAAACTTTCCTCATTCCTCCGCATCACATGCCCATACCACGACAACCGATTACCACACAACTTTTCAGTCACCGGCGCCACTTTCAGACTTCCTCTTATATTCTCATTTCTTATTTTATCCATTCGCGTAACACCACACATCCCCCTTAGCATTCTCATCTCCGCCACATGCAAGTGCCTTTCGTTCATCCCTTTTGTGGCCCAACATTCTGATCCATACAAGACAGCAGGTCTAACCATTGTTTTATAAAGCTTCCCCTTAAGTTTAAGGGGAATGCGGGAGTCGCAGATTGTTCCCGTGACCTGCCGCCATTTCATCCATCCCGTGTTAATTCTGTGCTTTACGCTACGATCTATTTTGCCATCACTTTGCACGAGGGAACCGAGATACCGAACGACCGGTACAATAAATTATTTCAAGAATGTTATAAGTTTATAACACTTATCTAAGGTACACTTGGGTTTTTGAGACGAAACTAATGATACCTCAATCGTCGAAATCCATCAAGCCATTTGGAACATAGGAGGTAATAATGAAATTTACAAAAACAAAAAAGGAACATACAAGACGCGCGAAACATAACCCTTCCTAAAAAGACCGAAAGTTTCCTAAGAATGTTTGACGGATTTGTATTTCCCCAGAGCATCATGCTCCTGCCCTTATCCCAATTTATTTGGCGTCGGAAACCGACTGTCTTGCAGTGGCGAAGGTTCTGTATCTGCAATACATGAAAACACACATCCGATCGCGGCCGTTGCACTCGCTTCACTAAGCCGTGCGCGTGCGCTTGGCAATATTTATATGTGGTGCCAACACGCCGCGCTCTAGGCGCCACCACACGGATATCTAATGGAACTAAATTCTTATAGGAAAGACCCAAATGACTCCTATTGGTTGTTGAAATATTGGTAATATATTTCTAGCTTTAAGTCTGCGTACATTTTCCTAATAGTATTCCAATAAGCTTCAGCACTTGCCAAACTTGAATATACTACGTCGTCATCATCTGGAGTATTATTTCACACCACCTAAGCGCTACAGTTCCATACAACTCGATTCCTACCGGATTCCCTTTGAAAAATGGTGCAGTCAGTATTCTATAGATTACTAGCTGACCCGGCAAACGTTGCTTTGCCATATAAAAAAAATAAAATAAATAGATGTTGGCTGATTCTCAGACCTACTCAATATGCTCACAAAATTTCATGAGAATCGGTCAAGCCGTTTCGGAGGAGTACGGGAACGAACATTGTGACACGGGATTTTTATATATAACATTTATATAATCACATTAAAGATTGTACTCCGGTTTACTTCTTACAAAAATTTACTCTTCGCTTCTGCTGTCTTGGTATGTGCTTGTGATAAGAAGGGCTCATCACATGCCCCAAGACAGTCGGTTCCCCTTCCACTTTTCTGTAACTGGCGCAACTTTTAAACTTCCTACCTTATCTATGCTTGTCACACCACACATCCACCTCAACACTCTCATCTCCGCTACAAGCAATCTTTTTCCATCCATCTTCTTGTTATTGATAATGTTATCAAAGATATATTAAGTTCTTCATTTACCTGACGGTGCGACACAGTTCCCCAGGCGCGGCTTCGCCCTCAGAGCCGCCGGACTCCACGGCGGCCGCTGCAGCCAGGAGCAGTTCGGATGCTGAGTCTAGCGATGAGGAGGTGGAGAGGCCCAGGGACCCCGTACCTGAGTTAGCGTCGGAGTCTGATACTGTAACAGAGAGGCATTTTTATTTGACTCCGTTTTCATGATTTTCGATTTTTTTTTGCAGTGGTTTAAGGGGGAAGTGCCAGGTCATCATCATCGGCCTGCCTTTTCCCAACTATGTTGGGGTCGGCTTCCAGTCTAACCGGATGCAGCTGAATACCAGTATTTTACATGGAGCGACTGCTAACCGGCCTCCACAACCCAGTTAGTACTGGGTAATACTATACCCCTTGGTAAGACTGGTTGTCAGACTTTTTGAGCCACTGACTACCTAACGACTGTCAAAGATCTACAAATGACACCCGGGACCAACGGCTTAACGTGCTTTCTGAGGCACGGAGGAAACTCGGTAAGTAATGGGTGGTCACCCATCCACAGACCAACCTAGGCAAGCACGGCTTAACCTAAAGATCGATCCGAGCGGCTGTTATTATTTAGCCACGAGCTCCTCGGAGTAAATGCCAGGTAGCCCGCGAAATTCAATTTTTTTTTACGTTTTTTGCAATTTGCCGGTCAGTGTCAGATTGTCATCATCATCATTTCAGCCGAAAGACGTCCACTGCTGGACATAGGCCTCCCCAAAGGGAGGGTTTTGCCATAATCGCCACGCTTGGCAGCAGGGCTCGGATACCGGTATATTTTTCGAAACGGTATCGTCTTAAATACCTAAGAAACGATTTGTTTCGGTTACGTTCGAACGGAACGTTATAAAAAACGTTTTTGACGAACAACAACATTTATATCGTACTTTGTTAATAAAACGTTTTTAACCGTTTTTTTCCATTCCGTTCCGTACACACGGTACCCGATTCAACTAAAAAAGTTCATGCTTGTCGCGGGCCGTCGTGCGCGGAATAAACGTTCTCATTCCGAACAAAATGAATGGACGTTATTTTAAATAACTTTTCCAAGCCCTGCTTGGCAGGCGGGTTGGTGATCGCAGTACGGTTGTTACAAAAGCACAGAGAACGCTGCTGCCCATTCTCTGGTAAGTCCCTTAGTCGCCTCTTACGACACCCACGGGAAGATAAGGGATGGTGCTATTCTTTACGTCCGACACCATACAGTACGTGTCAGATTGTATGTTGAACAAAATATGATTCGCGGCCGTAATACATATGTATTTAGTATTTACAGAGTTATAATAATTAAAATCATCAAGTCACCAAGTCTAAGTTCATTTAACCCTATTTCATGAAAAAAGCAAGTGAAAACGTAATCAACCTTCTAACTACGGAAATATTGGAATTCAAAGTACCAATAAATAAAAAAAAATAAAAAAATTAAATACTTTTAATGTTATTACTTTACTTTAAACACCTCCACGACCCCGTACTATTCAATGCATCCATCAGCACAATGTTTTGAGCACGTTACATTGAGTCCTACCATAAAACGTGATATTTCATAATTTTTGCGTAGAGTTACTTAGTTTGATGTACAGAATGCTTGGTTGACGGCTTCGTGGAGGTGGAAGCGCTAAGGTAGCCGGCGATATACAGAATTCCTTGCGTTTTTTACAATTTGCAGGTCAGTGTCAGGTTGTATTGTATATAGATTAATAAATAAATAAATTAAAAATATATTTTCTTTAACTTCAATAAACATTACAACAATGTGGTCTCAACTCCTGAACTAGGACAGCATGTATGAGGTTTCCGGTTACATAGGGCTGAATGTGGAAGCTCAGACAGTGCTCACTGTAGCTACTGTAGAAATTAACTAAAAAATAAATATCTACTGTAGAAATTGACATAATTTAAAAACTAACAGAAGAACAGAAGATAGGGTAAAGTAAAATAAAGGCACATTTCATAATTATGGATTGTAGAAATGAGTCGCGCCAGTAACACGTACGTAGTAACAGAATTACAATCATTAAAATCATGAATTTAAATTGCAAAAAACGCAAGAAAATTTGAATTACGCGGGTCATCCTTTTTTTTTTCCTCGGATGGGATATCATCAAATGACCCCCCCCCCCCCACTCGGGCGGAGCGGAAGGGAGTGTCAGACTTGTACTGACTAAAACCCATCCATGTTCCTTCTTTGCCCTTTGTGTTCCAGGGACACCGGCGTTTCCAACTTAAGAGTCCGTCTACACGTTGTAGTACTCACAGTCGTCTAGATCGCACGTGGTGTTGGAGTCGCTGTCCTTGTCAGCGGCGGGCGCGGGCTGGCCCTCCGCACAGTCCACTCCCTCGCCACTCTCTGCTAAAAAAAACTTAAGGTCATTGTGCGGTACTGATATTACGACGCCATACATCATTTTTGAAAAATGGCACAGTCGGTATTCTATTGACAAATAAAGTATCACAATATTCGTCGGCACGGTTGGCGCTTTGGCTAAGTGATTGACTGCTGCGTTGCGTGTCGCGGGTTCGATCTCCGCACGGAACAATTACTTGTATGGCCTACAGGCAGTTGTTACGGGTCTGGCTGTTTGTGTATGTGAGTTTAAATGTTTGTAAACGCACCCACGATACAGGAGCAATTTCTAGTTTAAAAAAAAAAAAATACTTTGAAGTTGGAAAAAAAGATTCTATCGTGTAATGAGCGGGCAAAAGTAGCCCATATCTTTACTATTGCAAATTTTGTGAGTTTGTATGTATGCGGAGGGTAAACTACGAAAACACAGAATCCAAATGAAAAAAAAAAAAAAATCCGGCTGATGTGAAACATCTATGTTAATATTAGAATTCATAATTAATAAATAAATTTAGTGATGGGATCTTTATATTGTAATATTACACAATTAATTTTACATTAAAGTATTTTCTTTTATCGATATCTATCGATCAAATCTGCATACGACCTGACTACATCAATAATTGAGTAGCGTGGAACTGTCGTAAACGGAATAATATGTAGATCAACAATCGTCCCAAAACAAACTTTATTCTAATGTGAAAAGGTTGATTTTACGTGTCATAGAGGAGGCATCAAGCCATGACAGCGTCATGCCATCTGCCGTCACGGCATACGAGTCGGTTTTACGGCCTAGACGCGCATATAGGGTGACTGGTAATTAGCGACCGATACTTAAACATGTGAATGTACTCATGATAAAAAAACAACTTTCCTTTCACTTTTACCCCAATAACACAAAAGCCGTATGTAATTCGCCTGTGACCTATCAGCTGTTAGCCACGTGACGCCGTTCTGTCTCCCACTATGCTCTGCCTACCCACTGTTGCTCGGTACGATAGTAATGAGACCGAACGGCGTCACGCGCTTAACAGCTGATAGTTCAAAGGGGCGCGCGCACGAATTATTGAAAAAAAGTGAACTAGTAGGTATAAAAAAAAATATTTCTTTGGGAAAGTTGTTTGTTATCATGAGTACAATCACGTGTTTAAGTATCGGTCACTAATTACCAGTTACCCTATATAGATGTTTCACATCAAAAAAAAAATACCTTACGAAAGGTACTTTATTCCGGATGAACACAGGCTACACAGATACCAGTTTTACATACCACTGTCTGCTGTCTCAGCGCTCTCGGCGCTGTCGGCGCTCTCGCGGCTGGCGTGGCTCTCAGCGCTGCCCATACTTTCGATGCTATCTGGCCCGTCCTCCGGTGGTCTGGAGACATTGTGTTATTAAAATTCCATGCTTATTATACAGTACAAAATGGACCTTCGGTGTATGGAAGACATGCACGTGAAAAAGAGTGCAAGTAAAAATTTTAGAGAGCAGCAGTATCCCAGTGGTTGCGGTCCCGACTTACGAGCTGTAAGTCGTGGGTTCGAACCCAGGCAGGCGCATTACTTTGTGTAATTTATTTCATTACCACTCTCAAAACGGTGAAGGAATACATCGTGAGGAAACCGGCATGTCCTAGAACCTAAAATTCGAAGACATGTGACATCTACCAACCCGCACTGGGCCCGCGTGGTGGATTATAGCCCATTCCCTCTCATAGAGAGGAGGCCTGCGTCCCAGCAGTGGGAACATTATAGGCTGCTGCAATGCTAAAAATTTTAAGTTTTTTTTTACATATTCCACTTCACTTCTTCGTGTTGCTGTCTCGACTGTATTTATTCAGGGTGGAACGAACATCGACGCACAAACGGTTACCACTGAACACGATACTAAACCCTGCCTTCAGCCGGACAGGTGGGCGAAAATAGTCACACAGTGGGTGCCTGAAGACGGCCGGTGCACCCGAGGCAGGCCCAAGAAACGCTGGTGTGAGGATCTGGACTCATTCTTAACAGATTGGTCGGAGAGTAAATTGTAAACAGGATTGGAAAGCCATGGGGATGTGTTTGCCCAGCAGTGGGACAGAGCAGGCTGACATAAACCAATAAAAAAAGGGAGAAGAGATAAATTTACACACGGCGGCAGATAGAGCTGTACATTTCCAGTATAACTTGGCCTCGCTTTGTATAGATTTCCTATATGATGAGAGATCCGCATAAACTGGTTTTATATAGCTTGATTGACCGACGTGCGTGCTATATTAATTTACAACATTATTTTGAGTATATGCGAAACCTGAATATAGTTTGGTCAGAATAAGTAACTGAATCGATTCCAATAATTTTTAAAAATTGTTATATTTTGTACCAAAAATATTTAAAAAAAAAAGGCTACAACTTGGATAACGAGCGACATTAAGTACCTATCACAATCCTTTAGGTATCTACTGCCAAATTATTATTATCATTGAGTTCAAGACGCCTAGAGGCGCGCTGCGTGGTGACCACTATTTTGTGCAGACAACCAGGTAACAGAACAAGCTTATAACTTTGTGAGTTTACATGAGACAGTTTTGAAATTTTGTACATAGATTCTTTACATAAAAATACTAGACACGTGTTTCAGGTTTCGCATATACTAAAACTAATGTTGTATATATAAATTAAATACTTACTTAGCGCCAGTCCCGTCCCCCTGCTGCAACTCTCTGCTGGTCGTTTCTGGTTCCATCTCGTTTGGAGGCTGCGGAGAAATATCACGTTATACAATACACCACGCAACTCAGGTTTGTAGAAAATATAAGTAGGCTTCTCGATTTTTCGAGCCTAGATAGCATATTACCTACTTTTACATATTTTGTCAAGTCATTATCTGCCTAGCCTTTTCCCAACTATGTTGGGGTCGGCTTCCAGTCTAACCGGACGCAGCTGAATACCAGATTTTACATGGAACGACTGCCCATCTGACCTCCACAACCCAGTTAGTACTGGGTAATACGATGAGATGAAGATGTATAGTGGTACTACAAAAAGTGCTACAACGCCATCTATGAAGAACTAACATCAACATTCTAAATCGCGCAGAAGTCGCGGATAACTTTTGAATTTAAGTGAGCGTAGACGGCCAACTCTGAAACTATGAGGAATAGCGACGAATACTCAAAGAAGCCTCTAGCTCGATTTTGATGAAAACTAAAACTGCGTCACTGGATTTTTGAAAAAAAAAAATCGAATCGAACCCGTTGATTTTGGGAAAAAAATAATTGTATAATTACACCATTACACGTCCATTAACCTTTTGAACGCCAGAGCATAAGCGCACGCGCATGCCCTCCACGCCAAGCCCCAATTTCACCTACCGTTTAGTAACATATTAGTGTCGTTTGGCGTACAGGGCACGCGCTAGCTTGTCACGTATATGTGACAATAGCGTTCAAAAGATTAATACTGATAATATTACCTTGTCGCCATCCGCACTCGTCTCAGGCTTGGCAGGGTTGAAATCCATATCCTCCATCATACCGAAGAACGCCATGCTGCAACACACATAGTAAATACACAATCAGAATATTTAAGCAAAAATTCAAAACATTTATTTCAATGAAACCTCGCGATTTCCAATCGATGTATCGTTTAGTTTAGTTTATTTATTAATAATTATCAAAAATTACAGGTCATATTTTGAAAAAAAGTAATAACACAAATTATAACACATTAAAAAAGAAAAAAACAAGTCATTATACATTAAACACAAATTAAAAAAATAATAATAATACACAATAAACAGAATAATAGAACCTTACAGTATACTAATCACATAAATTTTCTTAAAACCATTCTCTTAGGTCATATAATGCCTGGTCGGTTAGCCAGCCTTTCAGTTTAGCTTTAAAAACAGTGTCAGACGTCGCGCTCAAAATATTATCCGGTAGCCGGTTGTATACCGATGGACCCATAATATGAATTAACTTTCCAGACTTAGATAGGGTGTGTGGGTAGCCAGCTAATTTGTTTCTACCACGAGTGCAGTAATTATGTCTAACGTATACCGCCGCCTGCAATATCACCATAGCGGGAACAGTCAATATTTTTAGACGTTTAAAAAGTGGTCTCGCGGTGGCATCCCATTGTGAACGCGTAATAGGTCTCACGGCACGCTTCTGCATCCTGAAGGCTCGCTCCCAGTCGACAGCTCGGCCCCAGAACTCCACGCCACACTGGAGCACCGAGTGTACCAAGGCGCAATAACACCCTATCATCATATCATATCATCGAAACAGGAATTTCCGAATAGTAGCCACAGAGTTTGGGTTTGTGACCAGTTGATGGCAGAATGCTCGCCCCCCATTATGATATGGGATGACAACCGTGATGTTATGTTAAAATGGGTGTAAAATTACCCTTAACGAAGCCGAAAGGCACTTGTTCTCCCCGTCATTGCGATATTTTTGTTCCTGAGTTTCACTTTTTCACAAGTTTTTTTTTTTTAATTATAAGTGTTTGATGTTATAAATTTACTTTAAATATCTGCATATCCCCTGTACTATTCAACGCATCCATCAGCACAATGTTTTAAGTGTGTTACATTAAGTCCTACCGTAAAATGTGATTTTTCACCCCGAAAAAGAGAGTTACTTAGTTTGATATACAGAATGCTTGATTGACGGCTTCGTGAAGGGTCCGTTTACAACTTGTATAAGTATAATACACTCACATAGCAGCCTTCAGGTGTCCACTACTGCACATTGGCCCTCCCCATAGTCCGCTGTAACAAAACATAGAATATTTTACTTAGTATTTGAGTTTATATTCTTGTCAGCCCAGCTTTTCCCAACTACTGGTTGGGGTCGGCTTCCAGTCTAACCGGATGCAGCTGAATACCAGTATTTTACATGGAGCGACTGCCTATCTGACCTCCACAACCCAGGTACTGGGTCATAAAGAGTGTAAAAGCACCCTTAACGAAGCCAATAGGTACTTGTTTTCCCCGTCATTGCGATCATTTTTTTTTGTTCTAGACCACACGTTAGACCCCCGTACTATTTAATGCATCCATCAGCACAATGTTTTGAGTGCGTTACATTGAGTCCTACCGTAAAACATGATTTTTCACACCAAGAACTAGTCGTTTTTTCGTCGTGGAGTTACTTAGTTTGATGTACAGAATGCTTGGTTGACGGCTTCGTGAAGGATCCGTTTACACCCTTTATAATAGATATTAAATCTAAGAGCTTACCAAGACAGGTTGTCAGACTTTGAGGCGACTACCAGAAAGATTATCAACTGTCCCATAAAAAAATCAAAATGCCAAAAAAAACAATAGTATGGGATATTTTTTTTTTTCGATGGAGATGTTAATCCAATATGACCACACTTTTTGATACACTCTGTATAGCGGACGCCTTTGCCCAGCAGAGGGACAACACAGGTCAACAATAAGTTTATATAAGGTCTATCTTTTCATACACGAAATATTTTAAGAGTAACTTCTATAAGTCGTAAAGTCGCCATAGCAACGAAAAAAAAAAATATCTGACTGTTTTTTTTTTTTTACAAAATTATTATAGCTGTTTTTTGACATGGAAAGAAAAAAATTAGTGCGAGCAGGGTTTGAACCTGCGACCTTCCGATTCAGTACACCGGACGTCTTCACCAATTAGACCATCGCACCCTGCTCACAACTCTCGAAATTTTCGTTCCATTAATAACGTCTTACGGTGACGCTAGCGCCATCTATTTAAGAAAGTATCGAACTAACTTAAACCAACACGTTGACATTACAGCCATATCAATGTTGTATAGAAGTCGCCATACCAAACTAATTTAAACAGCTGTAGTTCCTTATGCAGGGTTTGCGTATAAAAATATTAAAAATTATTATAATTCTAAATTTTTTTGAGACTTTTTGCATAAAACCTTTACTCCCATATTCTAACAATGACAGTAGGTAAATACGACGTAGTAAACAAGCGAAATGGATGCTTAAAAATAAGGAGCCAGTATATATTTTGTGGGTCAAGTAATTTTAAATTATTTATTTTAAAAAATATACTCTGATAAAAAATATCCCTTGAAATGGCTTTGTTATAGCCGTTAGATGATTCCCTGAAAATATTTCGTGTATGAATAGTTAGACCCTATATACTGTATATACTTTTTACATCAAGAATAGCCAAACTTAAGTGGCAGTGTGGCCGGAAAGTTCTGGAGTGGCGACCGCCAACTGGAAGACGTTGCGTTGGAAAGCCTCCCACTAGGTGGACCTGACCTGGTGAAGGTTGCGGGGATCCGCTGGATGCGAGTCGCACGGGACCGGTCAATGTGGCGACACTTGGGGGAGGTCTCTGTCCAGCAGTGGACGTCTACTGCTGGACAAAGGCCTCCCCTAAAGGGGAGTGGGGGTTGCCATAATAGCCACGCTTGGCAGGCTGGAGGCTGGAAAAAAGCACAGAGAACGCTGCTGCGCATTCTCTGGTAAGTCCCTTAGTCGCCTCTTACGACACCCACTGCTGACGGACGGTATCATTATCCGTCAACTCGGGCTAGCACTGAAAAGTCCAACCAGACCAGTCCAGTTTCTAATCCTACTTTCCTCTCGCAGGTCTGCTGGAAGAGATTTCGTATGAAATACGAGGGCGGGTCAATAAGTCCGTGACTTTTTGAATTTCTGACCTCTTTACTGAAACAGCAACACTGCTCCTGTCAACAGGCATCTGTCAGTTGACTCCTGTCAAAATTTAAACTTGCTGCGTCAGTTAGTTTGTGTTTGACAGCTATTTTTATCAGACTACCCACTAATTTGAGGAGAAAATGGAAAAAAGTGAATTTCTTGTGCTTATTAAGCATTATTTCTTGCGAAAAAAAACCATTACCGAGACCAAGGCTAAGCTTGATAAATACTATGGGGACTCTGCACCATCGATTTCAATGGTAAAAAAGTGGTTTACTGAATTTCGTTGTGGCCGTACAAGCACTGAAGATGCCGAACGTCCTGGACGCCCAGTTGAGGTCTCTACACCCGAAACAATCGAAAAAATTCACGATATGGTGTTGACCGACCGAAGATTGCAAGTGCGAGAGATTGTGGAAGCCGTAGGGATCTCGCATGGCTCAGTGGTTTCAATTTTGAATGATCACTTGGGCATGAGAAAGCTTTCCGCAAGATGGGTGCCGCGTTTGCTCACAGTCGACCACAAACGCAATCGTGTAACAACTTCACAGGAAGCTTTGGCGTTGTTTAATCGCAATATGGAGGACTTTTTGCGCCGTTTTGTAACCGTGGACGAAACATGGATCCATCACAACACACCAGAAACCAAACAACAGTCAAAACAGTGGGTTTCTAAGGGTGAATCGGCGCCAAAGAAGGCCAAGGTGGGTTTGTCAGCCAATAAAGTTATGGCGACTGTTTTTTGGGATACACGCGGGATAATCCACATTGACTACCTTCAAAAGGGAAGAACAATCAATGGGGAATATTATGCCAACTTATTGGACCGATTCAATGACGATTTGAAAAAAAACCGACCTCATTTGGCCAAGAAAAAAAGTTCTTTTCCACCAAGACAATGCAAGGGTGCACACATGTGCAGTTGCCATGGCAAAAATCCATGAATTGGGCTATGAATTGCTCCCTCATCCGCCCTATTCTCCAGATTTGGCTCCGAGCGACTACTTCTTGTTCCCAAACCTGAAGAAATGGCTTGGTGGAAAAAGATTTGACTCCAATGATGAAGTCATCTCGCAAACAAAGGCCTATTTTGAGGACTTCGACAAATCATTTTTTTTGGAAGGGATAAAAAAATTGGAGAAGCGTTGGACAAAGTGTATAGAGCTCAAGGGAGACTACGTTGAAAAATAAAATTATTTTTATCAAAAAATCCGTGTTTTATTCCAAAAGTCACGGACTTATTGACCCGCCCTCGTAAGCAGTACCATTGTGCTCTTCTATCTTAATGTAACGTCTTGTTAAGTATTTTGTGTGTACATAAATAAATAAATAAATAAAAGTTCCTCTGGTGTTGGGTTTGTCATCATGGTGAAAGGATTAATCAGCTAGACCCTGAGTTACCGAGTGCCAGCTGTCCAGGGTGCGCCAGGAGTTTTAGAACTGTGCAGGTGGCTACATACTGATCTAACACCATTTGACATGTTTACTGTTTGTTTTGTTGTGGTATATATCCCGTTTCTAGTGTTAATAATAATGTTAGTGACCAGGATTATCCATCAGCAATTTGCTCTAAAATACAGTCTTCTTGAATCGGAAGTGCCGTACTATAGGTATGTGCCCTACCCAGTTCTCGAAAATGGCGGTATCTCATTGTACTGGGATCGATCTATCATCACTGACAGGACTATTGTAGCTAATAAGCCTGATATAGTGGTGGTGGATCGATCAGAGCGGCGCGCAGTGATTGTTGACATAACGGTCCCACATGATGGGAACCTCGTGAAAGCCGAGAAAGATAAGCAAATCAAGTATCTTGACTTAGCTCACGAGGCTGTCGACATGTGGGATGTGGACTCAGCGATCATTGTGCCGATAGTTGTATCAGCCCATGGCTTAATTGCCAAGAGCCTCGACCAATACCTGAGGAGGCTCTCGTTAGGCTGCTGGATCAAGGGTTTGATTCAGAAAGCTGTACTCTTAGACACGGCTCGTATTGTTAGGAGGTTCCCCTCTTAGCATGGTGGTAGCTTGAAGCCTGTTCCCGATACCGGTGGGCTACAATTTTATTATATTTTTAAATGTTTTTTATATTGTTTTTAGTAAGGAATATTTAAAAATGTAATTGATTTGTATAGAAATAAATAAAGGAAATAATAATGTTAGTGACCGTCAGTGGCGAAGGTTCCATACAACTCGATTCCTTCCGGAAAAAAAAAAAATTTTTTTTTTCCGGAAATTTGAAAATTTGAAAATTGGCACAGTCAGTATTCTATAGACAAATAATATAATCACATTAAAGATATGTACTCCGGCTTACCTCTTACAAAAATTGTCCCTTCGCTACTGGTGACCATGACAGTATAAAAACTTATAACAGCATTAGAGTTTCATTGACACGAAAAGAAGAAAAATAATAAAAAATAAGTATTTATTTAGTGACTTACGCTAGCAACTGTTTCCTCTGCTGAGCACACAGCGACCGCGGCGTGAGGCAGTCGCACCGATGCTTGTAGCCCGACCACGCGTTCACTAGGAAACAAATAACACTGTTATTTACTAACCAATACATAACATAACATCACGCCTGTAATTCTCCAAGGGTTAGGCAGAGTTACCTAATAATACACCTACATTTCGCCATGTTTAAGTCTCTATCGGTATCAGCCGGGCACAAATCCAGACTCTGTGGCAGCTACTAAGAAAGTCCTGATGGAAAAACCCAATAACACTTTGCCCGACCTGGGAATCGAACCAAGAACCTCATAGTAGTGTCTGTTTGTAATTTCAAAATAACAGCTTTTTACTGAAAGTATATATGGTACTTATAAAACAATTTCTTTTTTTTAAATTGTCTGTCTGTTTGTTTGTTCCGATTAATCTTCTAACGGCTGAACTGATTTTGACGGTACTTTACTGGCAGATAGCTGATGTTATAAGGAGTAACTAAGGCTACTTTTATTTTAGAAAAGACATTAGGGTTCCGCGGAAAAAAAATAAAAACCTTGAAATTGTTAACGAAATCCGAATTAAAATAAAAAACCTTGAAATTGTTTACAAAATCCGATTTAAATCGAGAAGTAATATTTTTATAATAATTTCACCCGTACGGATGTCGCGAGGCACAGCTAATAAGGATTATTAAAAGTGCTGTTAGATTTTCAACTGTCAGCGTTGAACCGATCGTCGATTTATAGAAATATTTTTGATGTGACACATCTATATGCTCTAGGCAGTAAAACCGACTCGTATGCCGTGGCGGAAGATGGCATGACGCTGTCATGGCGTGATGCCTCCTCTATGACACGTAAAATCAACCTTTTCACATTAGAATAAAGTTTGTTTTGTAACGATTGTTGTGAGTGAACAAAAGTCAATATAACATCTCTTTAATTATAATAAGAAAAATAAATTGATTTTAGTAACGTTACTATTTTTCTTTATTTAACTTTATGTTTCATAAAAGTTTTTTTTTATTAATTATGAATTCTGATCTTACTCTTAGTAATATTATAATTGCGAAAGTGTGTGAGGATGGATGGATGTTTGTTACTCTTTCACGCGAAAACTACTGAACGGATTTGGATGAAATTTGGCACACACATAGTTTATAACCTGGATTAACAAACTGGATACTTTTTATACCGGTTGTATGATTCCGTGGGACAGTTACCGAACCTCACGCGGGCGAAGCCGCGGGCATAAGCTAGTATTAATATACAAAATTATTTTTAGTATATGCGAAACCTGAGTATAGTTTGTTCAGAATAAGTAACTGAATCGATTCCAATCATTTTTAAACCATGCTATATTTTTTCCCAAAAATATTTAAAAGTTGAACACCAAGCTAATTTAAGTACCTATCGCAATAATTTAGGTACCTACTGCCTAATTATTATTATCAATGAGCTCAAGACGACGCTGGAGGCGCGCGCTGCGTGGTGACCTCGTTTTTGTGCGGACAACCAGGTAACAGAACAAGCTTATAACTTTGTGATTTTTCATGATACAGTTTTGAAATTTTGTACATAGATTCTTTACATAAAAATACTAGACACGTGTTTCAGGTTTCGCATATACTAAAACTAATGTTGTATATGTTTCACATCTGCCGGGCGTCCCGTGTTGGCCAAGTTTTTTGTTGTTACTCCGGGTTCCATATACTCACAGTCGTGAGGAGTAGTTCTCGCGGCCATGTCAGCCAGGCGCGCCCTCGTGGAGGCTCGCTGGTGCGGCTTCAGGTAGCGCTGCAGCCGACTGCGCGCCGCCGTCACCCAGTCCCACTGCCCAGCGTCTGCGGTACTGCCCACACTCCCTGGTATCATGTCCACCTGGAGATGAATGGCCAAGAAAGAGAACGTGTTTTATTAACATAACATCACGCCTGTAATCCCCGAAGGGTTGGGCAGAGGTGTACCAAATAGTACACCTATTAAGTCTCATGAAATAGGGGGCGAGCCTTTTGTCATCAACCGGACACAAATCCGTGGCTGCTACTGAAAAATTCCTGATGAAAAAAACCCAATAACACTTTGCCCGACCTGGGAATCGAACCCAGGACCATTACAGCAACATTACAGAAGAGTGAAAAAAAATTGCATATTATGCCTGAGAGATATTTCTCGACGGCATGTAAACTCAAGTCAGAGGCCCATGGGCGGTATAAAAACTTTGACACCAGGTTAGGCACTAACTAAACGAAAATAACATAAGACACGAAGTTTCTCCAATCAATTTAATTTGACCTTTACGTACCTTGAACGAGATCGTAGACGCTGCTTTGAAGTTCTCCAATATTTTGCAAAACCTTTCCACTGCGTATCTGTTGATAAATTAAACAAGAATATAGTAAAAAAAAAACACAATTTTAACTTTTGACCGCCACTGTCACATATACGTGACAAGCAAGCGCGTGCCCTGTACACCACACGACACAAATATGTGACAAAATGGTAGGTGAAATTGTGTAGTGTGGCTCTGGCGTTCAAAATGTTAAATAAAGTTATGACGTAATTTTTTTTTCGTATTCTTCTTGGCTAACCCTTGTATGCCGACATCATGATATTTTTTTAAATAACTTGTCCCCCATCTTTAGGAATCCGCCATATTTGATTTAAAATTACCATGCATAATTATCCAAACTAAACGTGTTTGAAAATTTCAGCTCAATCGGTTGGAGACAACCGTTTCGAAAATCTTTTACATGAACTAAATCTATATATTTATAACAAATAAAATCGGGTTAGCTACACCATTTATAACCCAAGAACGGCTGGACCGTAGGTAGGTAGGTAGGTTTTAATAAAATGTTAAATGTTATGGTCTTCTTTTTATTTAAGACTAGCTGTGCTCCGCGGTGTCACCCGCTGCTTGACTTGTTTTTTTTTGCTCAACTCCTATTGGTCGTAGCGTGGTGTTATATAGCCTATAGCCTTCCTCGATAAATGGACTATCGAACACTAAAAGTTTTTTTTTTATTCGAACCAGTAGCTCCTGAGATTAGGCCGTTCAAACAAACAAACTCTTCAGCTTTATAATATTAGTATAGATGTACTGTTATAAAGGAAAAAAAATTCTTTAAGATTAACCTAATTATAATAGAATACTTACTCTTTCTGAGGAGCTCGTGGCTAAGTAATAACAGCCGCTCGGATCGACCTTTAGGTTAAGCCGCGCTTGCCTAGGTTGGTCTGTGGATGGGTGACCACCCATTACATACCGAGTTTCCTCCGTGCCTCGGAAAGCACGTTAAGCAGTTGGTCCCGGGTGTCATTTGTAGATCTTTGACAGCCGTTATAGGTAGTCAGTGGCCCAAAAAGTCTGACAACCAGTCTTACCAAGGAGTATCGTATTACCCAGTACTAACTGGGTTGTGGGGGTCAGATAGGCAGTCGCTCCATGTAAAATACTGGTATTCAGCTGCATCTGGTTAGACTGGAAGCCGACCCCAACATAGTTGGGAAAAGGCTAGGCAGATGATGATGACTTACTCTTTCTCCATGGGCTTGTCAAACGGTCGGCACAGGCATATGTCTCGAACTATCTGTTGCGTCGTCTCAGTGTGCGCCGCTAGCTTACAGAGCTGTTCGTGTATTATTGCTGCACCTGTAACATTTTTAACGGTGAAGGGGAAAAAAAACATCGTGAGGAAACTGTCCTAGAATCGAAATCTACGAAGACATGCGACATCTACCAACCCGC
The DNA here is from genome assembly GCA_963576755.1 of Noctua janthina. Taxonomy (NCBI): domain Eukaryota; kingdom Metazoa; phylum Arthropoda; class Insecta; order Lepidoptera; family Noctuidae; genus Noctua; species Noctua janthina. Next base: position 7,216,487 of record OY755077.1, read on the forward strand.
ACTGGGCCCGCGTGGTGGATTAAAGGCCACTCCCTTCCATGGAGAGGAGGCCAGTGTCCCAGCAGTGGGAACATTATATAATCATGCCTGTAATCCTCGAAGTTAGGTTACGAAATGCCCCTACATTTCGCCAGTTATTTTTAAGTCTCAAGTAATAGGGCGGGGGGCGGCGGGAGTTTATTGCCATCAATCAATTCCAGACTCCGTGGCTGCTACTGAGTGATGTCTAAAATCCAATAACACTTTTTGCCGGACCTCGGTATCGAACCCAGGACCTCATTGCCCGCAGTCTCGCTTCCGACCACTAAACCAACGAAGCAGAAAAAATTGACATGATAGCTATAGCCCCTTATCTTATTGCAACTCCTAATATGTTGTCATAGATTTCGCTACAATAATGGGTGTAAAAATATCCTTAACGAAGCCGAAAGGCACTTGTTCTCCCCGTCTTTGCGATCATTTTACTGTTCTAGACCATACCTGGGAACCTTCTAGTTATGGAGATATTGGGGGTCAAAGTTACAACTTTTTCGCAAGTTTTTTTATGTTAGATTTTTACTTTACACACCTCCACGAGCCCCGTACTATTCAATCCACCCATCAGCACAATGCTTTGAGTGCGTTCCATCGAGTCCTACCGTGAAACGTGATTTATCACCCCAAAAAAAAGGCGTTTCCCAACAATAATTTTTGCGTAAAGTTACTTAGTTTGATGTACAGAATGCTTGGTTGAAGTCTTCGTGAAGGGTCTGTTTACATCCTGTATAAAGAGTGTAAACAGGCCACTAACGAAGCCGTCAACGAAATCAAGTCATTCTCTACATACTCTAATAAAAGATATAAAAAGAAAATACTTTAATGCAACATTTATTTTTTATTTTACTCCTTATTTCGTTGTGGGATTTTTTTTTTATAAATTATGAATTTATGAAGGAAGTCATGGGGAGAGGCTTTTGCCCAGCAGTGGGATGACGCAGGCTAACAGTTTCAGTATCAGAATATATTAACATAGATGTCGCACATCGTTGCCGGGCGTCTCGTGACGGCCATATTTTTTTTCAATTTGGTTATTTATTTTATTTATTTATTTGCATCAGACACAACGATCCATAATTTAGTTAATAAGTACACTTAAAAATAATGTTAGTTTTAGATCACATAATCAAAGACAAATACACACCACACAATAACGTTTATAACTAAGTAGTACACAAAATAAAATTACAATCATTTTTTCGTCAAATGTCGTTATGTCGTCGCTCCAATAGCAAATGGTATTTTTCTTATTTATTTTTTTGCACTCTATCACAATGCTGTCCCATTTGACCCAAAGGTTGACTGGTAGAGAATGCCTTGTGGCGTTAAGTCCGCCTATGTACCACTATTGTACATGAAGTTTAAATAAATAAATAGCAAGGAGCATGTTACCCTGAGGAGGCGCTAAGGCCCGCCGCAGCAGCGCCAGGTCCCAGCGCTCGGCGTCGTAGTGGCCGCGCGGCCGCAGTGCGCGCACCACGCACGCCGCCGCGCGGGCCGTGCGGGCGCCTGGGGGAGTTGCACAACGTTACTTCTAGTTTATGCGGAACCTGAATATAGTTTGTTCAGAATAATAACTGAATCGATTCCAATCATTTTTAAACCATGTTATACTTTTGTCAAAAAAAAAAATTTTAAGTTACAAGTTGGACACCGAGCGACATTAAGTACCTATCGCAATCGTTTAGGTACCTACTGCCACATTATTGTTATTAATGAGCTCAAGACGCCTAGAGGCGCGCTGCGTGGTGACCACTATTTTGTGCGGACAACCAGGTAACAGAACAAGCTTATAACTTTGTGATTTTTCATGATATAGTTTTGAAATTTTGTACATAGATTCTTTACATAAAAATACTAGACACGTGTTTCAAGTTTCGCATATACCAAAACTAATGTAGTATATCAGTAGACGTCGATGTCACCGGATTAAAACGAATTGCAATTTTAGCATCAGAAGAGCTCGTGGCTAAATAATAACAGCCGCTCAAGTCGATCTTTAGGTTAAGCCGTGCTTACCTAGGTTGGTCTATGGATGGGTGACCGCCCATTACATACCGAGTTTCCTCCGATAGCACGTTAAACCGTTGGTCCCGGCTGTCATTTGTAGATCTTTGACAGTCGTTACAGGTAGTCAGTGGCCCGAAAGTCTGACAACCAGTCTTACCAAGGGGTATCGTATTACCCAGTACCAACTAGGCAGTCGCTCCATGTAAAATACTGGTATTCAGCTGCATCCTGTTGGACTGGAAGCCGACCCCAATATAGTTAGGAAAAGGCTAGGCAGGTGATGATGAGTTTTGTAGGAAACAGTTTTTTTTTTTTTTAAACCGACGATAAATTTCTATGCACACTCACAGTGCGCCAGGACTCTCCACTCTCTACATCTATACGTAATGGTACAGTCACGAATACCAATATGTAAACACTTAACAACTTTTAAAAATGTACTGTTCTGACTAAAATTTCATGTTGTTACGAACATGCATAATCAGCCTATAATGTTCCCACTGAATGGGAATGGGTTCTAATCCACCACGCGGGCCCAGTGCGGGTTGGTAAATGTCACATGTCTTCGAATTTCTGGTTCTAGGACATGCCGGTTTCCTCACGATGTTTTCCTTCACCGTTTTGAGAGCAGTGGTGATGAAATAAATTACACAAAGTAATGCGCCTGACTGGGTTCGAACTCACGACTTACTGTTCGTAAGTCGTGGCCACCACCACTGGGCCACCGCTGCTCTTTCGTTACGTATTCTGAAACTCGTATTTTTATGAAAAACATCCTATCTCCAAGTTACAACCGTTATTTCTCGAGAAAATTGCTTTTCAATTTAGGAAAGTGTTTACATATTGGTGCTGGTGACTGTACTCACAATGCGCCAAGGCCCACACCACGTCGCGTATGAACGCGAACAGCGCGTCGGCGTTGTTGGCGAGGCACAGGCACCCGCGGCAGTGGCAGCCGAAGCGCGCGCGGTACACCCACTCCTCGGCTACCATCTCTAGACTCCTGTGGAAGAGAGAGGGAATATTGAAAAAAAAAATTTGTTCAATTATAACAATTAAATTTAAAATTTAAAAAACCCTCATCGCAACAAAGAAAAGCGAACAAACATCAACGTGTTGATAACGCGCAGAGGACGCACTAATCAAAAAATAAGAATTATGAAAATCGGTGTACAATTGGCGGAGAAATCGATGAACATAGGTACATTAAAAAAATACATACCGTCGAACATAGAAACTCCTCCTTTTTTTAAGTCGGTTAAAAATTGTCAAAAGAGTTTTGGTGAAACATTAGTGATCCGTTAACAATACATGCCATGGTAGTAGGCTTATCTCCAATAAATGGAACTTAACATACCTAACTGTTGAAATGTGGGTGTACTGTAGACTGTACTCATCTCAGAGCATTGAGGCGTGATGTTATGTTATGATTTTGTGTAAACAATGAATATCCAAGCGATTGCAGCCATCGCGACAGATTTGCTGTCTATAAGAGATCTCTAAGAGTTCCATTGTTAATCTCCGAAGATCAGAGTCAGATCTTCACCAAATAAAAAATGGGACCACCACGGAATAATATTCTTCCAAACAAAGAAAGAATCATCAAAATCGGTTCACAATTGGCGAAGATATCGCTGAACATACACACAATTCAGTCGACTTGATAACCTCCTCTTTTTGGAAGTCGGTTAAAAACACGTCAGCGCGTAAAAAAAAGTGGTGTGGGTCTAAGGTTTACTGGCTACGACTGAATCTCGTATAAAGCGCGTAAGGCGCGCTCCAAATTATGATGACCAACATAATGACCAGGGCTTATTGCTCGCAGAACGGATGGCCGATGGGGCCGGAAAGTTCTGGAGTGGCGACCGCGAACTGGAAGACGTCGCGTTGGAAGGCCTCCCACTAGGTGGACCTGACCTGGTAAAGGTTGCAGGGATCCGCTGGATGCGAGTCGCACGGGACCGGTCAATGTGGCGACACTTGGGGGAGGCCTATGTCCAGCAGTGGTCGTCTTTCGGCTGAAATGATGATGACGACATAATGACCCATACCAACACATCCGAGTGCGCACGGATTATGGGTTTTGCGTACTGCTAGATGAGGCGAAACCCTAGCTTGGGGCTGTCGTCGCTCAACCAGCTTAGGCCCGGTAAGATGGCGCGCAGTATTTGTAATACTAGGGTGCACCTCTGCCTAACTTAGTGATACAGGCGTGATGTTGTTGAGTATACTCACATGTTAGTCCCCCGGAGAGTGAACATGAGCGCCGAGATCTCGCACCACGAGTGGAACACGCCGAGAAGCCAGTCCTGCACCGGAGAGAATAGCACGCCCGGCTCGCTAGTTAGGCGTTCGGCTTCTGTAAAAGCATACATACATGATATAATACAAGGTGTAAACAGACCCTTCACGAAGACGTCAACCAAGCATTCGGTACATCAAACTAAGTAACTCTACGCGAAAATTATTGCTGGGAAACGACTTTTTTGGGCTGAAAAGTCACGCTTTACGGTAGGACTCAATGTAACGCACTCAAAACTCTGTGCTGATGGATGAATTAAATAGTACAGGGGTTGTGGTGGTATTTAAAGTCAAGTTATACCAATATCTTGTAAAAATATGTTGATTTAAAAGAGTGTCCATGGAGTTTCTTGCCTGTTCTTCTCCATAGAGATCTACGCTTTGGAATGGGCAACTATAGTACTTTCTCATGTTATTATGCCTTGTGACTGGAACTGTAGCTTCATCCATAAGTTTTTGACCACCAAAGGTGTCTATAACAATCTAATTGAAATAAATGCTTAAAGTTTGCGTATAACAAACCCTGAAAACTACTCTTTTCAATTTCGTTTTACCTACACGCGTACCATGGCCAGCGTAGAAAAGAGTTTTACCGACGGAAGAATTGATAAAATGACAGATAAAAAAGAAAAAAAATCTAAAAAAAAAAAAATTACATAAATAAAAAAAATAATCGAAGAAAAATAAAAATTTTAAATAGAAAAGAAATCTATAATTTTGTCGATTCTTCCGTCGACAAAACCCGTTTCTACGGTGGTCATGCTAAACGTGCTGGTATTGGAAAATTATAGTAAAGCTGGTAACAGACCCATCCCACACACGTAGTGGAGTAAGGTGGCCTCTTCCTCCGCAGTCACGGTGCCGTCTTCAAAGTCCAGCATCTCACTGCCCGACAGTCTGAGAAAGACGACACACAAGAATATAATAACATCGATGTAATCGCCGAAGGTGTCGCAGAGGTGTGCTAATATTTCAATTACTCTTTGTATACTGAAAAAATATCGAGAGGGTCACAAGAGTGGCGGAACTGAAGACGAAGTGGGGCACCATTCGCCATGCCTTCAACTGCATCTGCCACCTACCAGAAGAAGATTGAAGACTTCTTTTCAACCCGGGGAATGTGCCGGCGCATCATGGATAACCGCGGGAATGGCGCGTGGCTCGGGGTACCGAACCCGGCTGCGCGAGCGCCGCTACCACACACTGAGCTCACAGACCACTCCGGGCATTTCATTGTACTATCTTCACACGTTGCACTGTGTTAATTGTGGTATTACACATAAAAATACAGTCCACTGGTCTTTTCTTATAAAGTCGCAACCGAGTTTATTCAATATGTAAAAACCGGAAAAGTGCGAGTCGTACTCACACGCACACAGGGTTCCGTAGCCCCCCCCCCCCCCCTTAATCTGTTATTTTATTTATAAAAATCGTAAAGCGGTTCAGATCGATGCGAGCGGCTGATATTATTTAGCCACTGCAAAAAACTGATCACTGACAGTGGCCCCAAAAGTCTGACAACCAGTCTTACCAAGGGGTATCGTATTACCTAGTACTGTGTTGTGGAGGTCAGATAGGCAGTCGCTCCATGTAAAATACTGGTATTCAGCTGCATCCGGTTAGACTGGAAGCCGACCCCAACATAGTTGGCAAAAGGCTAGGCAGATGATGAGTTTTTTGCAGTCTAGTCTCAGACTGTTTGTTGAACAAAATATGTTTCGCGGCCGTAACAAATATGGCCTTATAGCAGCTGCCTATAATGTTCCCACTGCTGGGACACAGGCCTCCTCTCTATGAGAGGCAATAGGCTATAATCCACCACGCGGGCCCAGTGCGGGTTGGTAGATGTCACATGTCTTCGAATTTTTGGTTCTAGGACATGCCGGTTTCCTCACGATGTTTTCCTTCACCGTTTTGAGAGCCTGGCTGGGTTCGAACCAACGACTTACTGCTCGTAAAATTATTATAACTAGAAGACGGGATATTTACCATGTTTGTTGTTAAATATCCCGTCTTCTAGTTATAATAATTTTAGTGAGCATAACAGTTTAAAATCTTATACTGCTCGTAAGTCGGGACCGGCACCACTGGGCCACCGCAGCTCTTACAGAGTTAATAATTAATTAAAATCATCAATACAACCCTCTAAGTTCATTTAACCCCATTGAATGACTTTTTCATGAAAAAGTTATTGAATGGGGTTACGTGAAAATTGAGAGGAATTATATTGATGGTTTTAATGATTATAATTCTGTAACTACATACGACACTGGCGCGATTTATATTTTAATCAACATACAACCTGACACTGACCTGCAAATTGCAAAAAACGTAAGAAAATTCGAATTTTTCGGACTACCCTGGTGCTTCCACCTTCACTTAACACTTACATGTCAGTCTGAGGTTCTAACGGCGACTCCTCCTCCAGCGGTAGATCTTCCCGAACGCTCTCCTCAGCAGACGCGAGAAGCTGGTGACAACGTTACACAATTTACATAACAAAACATAACATCACGCCTGTAATCCCCGTAGGGTTAGGCAGAGGTGTACCTAATAGTACACCCACATTTCACCAGTTATGTATAGTCCCATGTAATAGGGGGCGAGCCATATTGACCCTATTGCCATCAAACGGACACAAATAAAGAAAAGAAAGAAAGAAAACATATTTATTTGCATGCCACAAGTGCACACAACAAACAAATAAAAATAAATAAAAAAAACTTAAATTTACACAATAAAAAAGTTAAAACTAGACAGAAAAAAAAGAGATCATATTATTTTATGTCTCACGGCTCAAATTCAGACTCCGTGGTTGCTACTGAAAAAATCCAGGTGGAAAAACTCAATAACAGTTTGCCCGACCTGGGAATCGAACCCAGGACCTCATGCTCAGCAGTCGCGCTTGCGATCACTGGACCAACAAGGCAGTCACACAATTTAATCATTAGCTATCTTCTTTAAACAATACAGAGTCAAGATAAGTGGTGTCAGTTACAGAAGCTGAAAGGGAATCGTCTGTCGTGGTGGTGAGGTGGGATGACATGAGATACCATGGCTGGCGCAGTGGCTGAGCGACTGACTGCGCTGCGTATCGCGAGTTCGATTTCCGCACGGAACAATTATAAAAAAAAAAGAAACAATATTCCTAGGTAGGAATCGAACCCATTGATTTTGGAAAAAATAATGTCGGAGGAGCAATGGGCAAAAAATACCACTCAGTGGATACCAAACAGCAGGACACGACAACGTGGCAGGCCCAGAAGGAGATGGCGGGATGAGCTGGACTCTTTCACAAAGGATTGGCCTACAATCGCACTAGACCGCGAAATGTGGAAGGAGGGAAGGGACGCCTTTGCCCAACAGTGGGACAATATAGGCTTATAATATAATACAAGGTGTAAACAGACCCTTCACATAGCCATCAACCAAGCATTCTGTACATCAAACTAAGTAACTTTACGCAAAAATTATTGCTGGGAATCGACTTTTTTTTTGGGTGTAAAATCACGTTTTACGGTAGGAGTCGATGGAAAGCACTCAAAGCATTGTGCTGATGGATGGATTGAATAGTACGGGGGTCGTGGAGGTGTGTAAAGTAAAAATCTTGGATTAAAAATGTTATTAAAAAAAAAACTTGTAAAAAAGTTGTAACTTTGACCCCCAATATCTCCGTAACTAGAAGGTTCCCAGGTATGGTCTAGAACAAAAAAATTATCGCAAGGACGGGGAGAACAAGTGCCTTTCGGATATGTTAAGGGTCTATTTACAACCTTTATAAACACATACTGTATTATTACACTATTCGATAGTGTCGCAAATAAGGGTCAAAATTCTAGGAAGTAATGACATTGTACTGTCTTCAAATGTATTCGTAAGAATCCAGTGAACTAGGAACTTGTAAACTGGTCCTCTGTAGCTCTAGAACTGGTGGTATACCTGCAGTATGTCCTCGTGTCTTATGAGGAAGTGTTCAGGGTGCGGAGCCGGCGCGTCGGCACTCAGCAGCGGCAGCAGGAACTGCCCCATCGCGGGAGCCTCCGCCTGCAGGTCAAATGGAATTCAGTATGAACAAAAATTAAAATAAAGTGTGAGTGTGTGTGTGTAGTGTGAGTGTGTGTGTTGTGTGTAGGGTGTGTGTGTTGTGTGTTGTGTGTAGGGTGTGTGTGTTGTGTGTAGGGTGTGTGTGTACGGTGTGTGTGTGTGTGTGTAGTGTTTGTGCGTAGTAAAGTGTAAGTATGGAATGGAGTTATTGGAATATCTGTATAATTCTTCGAGTAAATAAAGACTGCGTAAAAAATATTGCTGGAAAACAACTTTTTTTTTGGGGGTGAAAAATCACGTTTTACGGTAGTACTCAATGTAACGCACTCAAAACATTGTGCTGATGGATGCATTGAATAGTACGGGGGTCGTGGAGGTATTTTAAGTAAAGTTCATCATCATCTGCCTAGCCTTTTCCCAACTATGTTGGGGTCGGCGTCCAGTCTAACCGGATGCAGCTGAATACCAGTATTTTACATGAAGCGACTGCCTATCTGACCTCCACAACCCAATATGATACCCCTTTGGTAAGACTGGTTGTCAGACTTTTTTAGATTAAAAGTAGAGTTATAACATTTAAAACATTTAGTTTAAAAAAAAAGCGTGAAAAAGTTGTAAATTTAGCCTTCAATATCTCCGTAACTAGAAGGTTCCCAGGTATGGTCTAGTGCAAAAAAAATATCGCAATGACGGGGAGAACAAGTGCCTTTTGGCTTCGGTACTTTTAAACCAATTATGTTGGGGCCAGCTTCCAGTCTAACCGGATACAGCTAAATACCATTGTTATGGACATACATGGAAATACTGCTACGGAATAACAATACGATAAAAGTGCCAAAACTGGTGTCAGAGTTTTTATGGCGCCTATGGGCCTCTAACTTGGCTTTACATGCCGTCGAGAAATTTCCCTTAGACATGCTGCATCCTCACGATGTTTTCCTTCACCGAAGCAAGTGATAACTATACAATATGCACATGAATTCAAAAAATCAGAGGTCTGGAGACCTAGGACTTGTTTAACGGTACTAACCGAAGCCTTGTGTTGGTATCCGTTGCAGTCCACATCGATGGCCGCTGCCTCCTTCAGGGACGAGCTGTCTGATGAGCCAGCTATTGAACAAACAAATATCATTAATATTAGGACTAGAGACATAACATAACATCACGCCTGTTATCCCCGAAGGGTTAGGCAGAAGTGTACCTAATAGTACACCCATATTTCGTCAGTTATATTTAAGTCCCATGTAATAGTGGGGATCCTATTGCCATCAACCGGGCACAAATCCAGACTCTGCGGCTGTTACTGAGAAAAACCTGATGGAAAAATACAATAACAACGGTAATGTTTTCCCCATTGTTTGTTTGTTTTATTTTAGTATATCCATGTAAATGTCTATTTACATTAATATATTTTTCGATATATAGTAGTTTATATATCTAGTTTATCTTAGTATTAACTAGCGACCCGCCCCGGCTTCGCACGGGTGCAACATGTACATATAAACCTTCCTCTTGAATCACTCTATCTATTACTGAAAACCGCATCAAAATCCGTTGCGTAGTTTTAAAGATCTAAGCATACATAGGGACAGACAGCGCGAAGCGACTTTGTTTTATACTATGTAGTGATTAATATTATTTTCAGATATACACCTACCACTGCTTGTCTCTGCATCACCCAAAGGTTGACTGGTAGATGCCTATGGCGTTAAGTCCGCCTCTGTACTTTTGTGCTTGAAGTGTTAAATAAATAAAAAAAAACTGTCTATTGCTGTACATTTTTCTCGATTACGCTTGCTGAATGCGAGTCGCACGGGACCGGTCTACGTGGCGACATTTGGAGGAGGTCTATGTCCAACAGTGGACGTCTTTCGGCTGAAATGATGATGATGAGGATGCTTGTAGCGGCCTGGTATGGCCGCTCATACTCACAGGCGTCATCGAGCTCAGTCCACTGGTCGTCGGAGTCGGAGTCGGCACCGACATCCGACGCGTCGGACACGACCTCGACGCGTCGGACACGCATGCAGACAGCGCGGCGTGCTGCGGCACTGCGTCGGCGGGACATCTGTAGAAAGATATCATGTTATAATATATGAATGGACAAGGATTATCATACGACGTAGGTATGAAGAGATGAGATAATAAAGGGTGTAACAAGACCCTTAACGAAGCCGAAAGGCACTTGTTCTCCCCGTCATTGCGATCATTTTTTTGTTCTAGACCATACCTGGGAGCCTTCTAGTTACGGAGATATTGGGGGGTCAAAGTTTTATCACAAGTTTTTTTTTAAATACATGTTTTGAATGTAATATTTTTATTTGAAACACCTCCACGACCCCCGTACTATTCAATCCATCCATCAGCACATGAATAGTACGGGGGGCGTGGAGGTATTTAAAGTAAAGTTATAACATTAAAAACTTGTATTAAAAAAAAAACTTGTGAAAAAGTTGGAACTTTGACCCTCAACATCTCCGTAACTAGAAGGTTCCCAGGTATGGTCCAGAACAAAATTAAGGTTGCAATGACGGGGAGAACAAATGCCTTTCGGCTTCGTTAAGGGTATTGTTACACCCATTATAATCCGACCTCTAATCATCAATTTACAGTATGACAGTGATAGGCCTCACCTCCTTTCCCTTCGCGATGGGCCTCCGTCTCGGCGCTCGCTGGGGCCGCGAGTGGCGCCGAGGCCGGCCTCCACGGCCCCCGGACCAGGAGGATGACGAGGACCCACTGCCAGAGCCGCGGTGGCCCATCTGTAATACAAAAAAAATAGTTTTAACACATATTACAGAACTCCACGAATTTGAGGTTTTGGTATTGATAATTTAGAAAGAATGAAAAACAAACAAACTATTTAGTTGTCTTGCACAGGATAAATTGATTAAATCCTACTATCTATACAAATAAATAAAATTGAATCATCAACTCATCATCTGCCTAGCCTTTTCCCAACTATATTGGGGTCGGCTTCCAGTCTAACCGGATGCAGCTGAATACCTGTATTTTACATGGAGCGACTGCCTATCTGACCTCCACAACCCAGTTAGTACTGGGTAATACGATACCCCTAGGTAATTCTGGTTGTCAGACTTTTTGGGCCAGTGACTACCTAACGACTGTCAAAGATCTACAAATGACAGCCGGGACCAACGGCTTAACGTGCTTTCCGAGGCACGGAGGAAACTCGGCATGTAATGGGCGGTCACCCATCACAGACCAACCTAGGCAAGCACGGCTTAACCTAAAGATCGACCCGAGCGGCTGTTATTATTTACCCACGAGCTCCTCATACATTTGTGTTCACATTAATAATTAAAATGTACAGAACAGCTGTAGTAGCATGTCATAGGGGCAACATGCTACTACAGCTGTTCTACTACTTCTTCTTAGCGCGTCGATGGCAAATTTTTATTGAATATATTTGGCCCAAAATTCAGCTATGCGAACTCCGCTCGCTGAAGCAGTCATAAGATCGTCAAGTGCGCAGGTGTTAGGGCATGCAGCGCAAGATGGAAGATGGGCCATTGTCTGTGGAGACACGCCGCATACACTTTTAAGATCTGAGCCGTCCATGAAATCTGAAGAGATTATCTTTGCCACGGCTGACTTGGGTTCGGAGTCTATTCAGAGATTTCCAAGTCGGCCACGGCAAAGCAGGCCCAAGCGCAAGGCTTTCAGACGGCTCGATGTAGCCGACTACTACTGACAAATATCTAAATGAAAACCTCAAAAACGCTTTGAAAGACCTGGCAATGGAACCCAGGGTCTCATGCTCAGCAGTCACATTTGCGCCCTAGACACACATTGTCATTTCGTCCTTGAAATGAAAATTAACAGCACCTGTTTGTCTTTGTCTAGTTCACATTGATATTATTATTTTATTCTAGTGTTCAGGTATCAAAACCTTCTTGTTTTATACGTAACATCACGCTTGTAATCCCCGAAGGGTTCGGCAGAGGCGTACCTAATAGTACACCCACATTTCGCCAGTTAAGTTTTAAGTCCCATGTAATAGGGGGCGAGTCTATTGCCGTTCCTGATGGAAAAACCTAATAACACTGCCTGGCCCGGGAATCGAACCCAGGACCTCATGCTCAGCAATCGCGCTTGAGACCACTAGACTTATGTCGGCTGTAGAAGCATAATATCGTGTAAATATCAAAATTCTAACTATACATCACCTTAACAATGTGTTTTTACTGACAAAAATTTCAGAACCTCAATTTCCATATCAATTACCATGTAATAATACTCAAAATTGTTGATATGACAGTTTTAGGAGGTTAGATAGGCAGGCGCTCTATGTAAAGTACTTGTTTTGGGCGGCATCTATTTCTGTCTAGTCTGGAAACAAACAACAATATAATTGGGAAAAAGCTAGACATATTATGATGAAGTCCACTATTATAATAACAAGGAAATACACAGCAAAAACTCGATTAAAAAAAAAACAAAGCTTTGTTTGTTTAATAAGATCTTGTTTACAAACACCTACAGTTACTGTTTACATACAAATGTTATCTTATTACTGTGTGTAAAACATAGAGTAGAAATATTCTCTACACATGATCTGCCCAGCCTTTTCCCAACTATGTTGAGGTCGGCTTCCAGTCTAACCAGATGAATAGGCACAGGCATCTTTTGGACACGCTCGTCCCATCATAGGCCTCATCTATCGCTTTCCATCAGGCGTTATCGAGGTCAAGAGCAGGCCCATTTTATAAAAAAAAAAAACCTGTAATTTACATGAAGCAACTGCTGATCCAACCTACACAACCCAATCTTTTTGATATTCTCGATGATTGCCTTTTTTTATAAGACCTTAATAATAAACAAATGTTTAACATGATGAGTACCTCTCGAAAGCCGATAAAGATAAGCAAATCAAGTATCTTTACTTTACTCCTGACGTTGTTGACAAGGGGTGTGAACTCAGCAATCATTGTGCCGATAGTCATTTCAGCCTATGGCTTAATTGACAAGAGCCTCGGCCAATACCTGAGGAGGCTCTCGTTAAGCAGCTGGATTAAGGGCTTGATACAGAAAACGATACGTCTTGACACGGCTCGTATTGTTCAATCAAAATCAAAGCATTTGTTTCAAGCAGGCCAGTTACAGGCACTTTTGAATTGTCGAAACAAAGACAACAATGAAATGTAGCTACAGTCCCAGTCACAAGGCATAAAAACTGTGAAACTTCTGTAGTTGCCCATATTAGGAGGTTCCTCTCTCTGGAGCCTTGACCTCCGGGTAGCTTGGGCTCTGTTCGCTATACTGGTGGGCTACTGTTTTTTTATTGTTTATTTCCTGTTTTTTAAAGAAATATTTAATAATGAAAATTTGTATGTAGCAAACGTAAATAAAGTAATAATAAATGTTTGGTGTACACAAATCCCAAAAAATTTACTTGTAAATTATAATAAGTACTTTTGTGAAAGAAATAAAATCAATTATTAATGGACACTTCCAAAGTATCTGATAAAAATGTAAACAAATGGATCAGAAATAGTACTTGAGATGCTAATAATTTGTAGTTCAACCTGTTGATTTCATTTGAATTGATTTGAATACTTAAACCTGAAGTAGCCAAAAGGATTTCTCCATAAGGAATTTCTCTGTAACAACCTTGGTGTCTAGATTTGGGCCTGGCTGATGGCAATAAGATGACCCCTATTACAGTGGAGTTAAATAAAACTGGTGAAATATGGGTACCTTTGACTAACCTTTCAAAGGCTACAGGCGTACATAACATCACACCTGTTATCCCCGAACGGTTAGGCTGAGGTGCACCTAATAGTACACCCACATTTCGCCAGTTATGTTCAAGTCCCATGTAATAGGGTGCAAGCCTATTGCCATCAACCAGGCGCAAATCTGAGAAATTCCTGATGGAAAAACCCAATAACACTTTGCCCGATCTGGGAATCGAACCCAGGACCTCATGTTCCGCAGTCGTGCTTGCGTTCACTAGACTAATGTTAATGTGTTTGATGTTACAAAAACTGACAACAACTTTATAACCTAAATTCCATAATATAATTACAATATAATAAGTTGCGGACACCAGCCCGTTATACAATACAATACAATATAATAATACTCAAACAAAAATTGTTTAAAGAAATAGTGAGATGTCAAGTTAAAACCTCCTAAATTCGGATGAATGTATTACTAATTCACTTTAGTAAGAGATTGTATGGAAATTTAACCTAAAATGGGTTTGTTTGTAGTGTGATCAAATACTTTTGAACCAGTTTTAATGTTAGATAAGTATTTAAGTGGAAGTCTGAAAGTGGTACCAGTGACTGAAAATTTGTGTGGTAATCGGTTGTCGTGGTACGGACATGTGATGCATGTGGATGGGTATATGAGTAGAGAAAGACCATAGAAACGATGGATGGACTGTGTAAAGAATGATATGGCAAGAAAGGTGGTGTCTGATGAGATGACGAGTAATAGAGAAGTATGGAAGAAAAGGACATGTTGCGCTGACCCCAAATGAATTGGGATAAGGGCAAGAGAATGATGATGTTGATGATTAAGACTAATTCTGAGTTTCTGAATTGCACTTGATTTGTTCAGGACTTGTCAATGTCTACTTTAGTGTTAAATTTTGAATTTTATTGGCTACATTACTTTGAAGTTAACATCTAATTAGAGTTTAACATAAGATTACACATGTGTTTGCCGAAAGGTTAGCCAGAGGCCAATTATGTTTAAACACTGTTTCAAGATTTCACCGTCTACAACTAAACTTATACTGCCACTTCTCTTATTGGGAGCTCAAAATAATGAACAATCATGGAAGATATCCCGTAAGTGACAGTGTCAATAGTAAATTATGTTTAAGTCCCATATAATAGGGGCAAGCCTATTACCGTCAACTGGGCACAAAACCAGAGCCCATGGATGCTACTGAGAAATTCTTGATAGAAAAACCCTAACTACATTTATAAATTATGAAACAAGTAAGTATGGAAAAGCGGAGTTTCCTAACACAAGCATATTTGCTTATAAGGCTCCAATCAGTAGTTATAAAGGCTTAAATAATAAACCATTTTTCGTATAAAAAATTACAAAGAAAGCAATTCCAACAGTCCTTTGCGCACATTACCAGTCGGTGTTGAAGAGTTTTTTGATGCTAAATTTTACTGTTTAAATGAGGTTATTTTATTGTTTTTATTTTTAATGTGTTAGGTGTAGTTAATTTTAATGACAATGATATTAAATTGTGTCATGTACCATTTGTTTATGTTTTAAAAAGAAATTGGTGAAGTTAGTGAAATATTCTTTATCTGGTGATAGTCCATTATTTATGTTATGAAGCTAAAAATAAGTAAGTATCTTGTATGATCGGTTTCTGAACCTAATAAGAAAATAAACATATTGGAAGAAATATAACAAAGTATCTGTAATAAACATACAGATAAAATGAAATGATGAAAAAAGTACTTTAAGATTTATTCTTTGGATTCATCTAATTAATATTTTACTAAAACCAAATGAGGATTATAATTACAACCCCAAAAGTTAACTTAAAACTGAGTAAACAAAAAAAACTTGTCATTGTTCCAATAAAAATAAGAATTGCAAGTTCTGAATTAAAAATCAAGTACCAGGCAAACAGGTTTTGCAGAAGCTATTAGTTGCCAATCAATAACTTATAAAGGTATATCTCCATAATTGATTGTCACAAAATGTACACAAAACATACCATACAGGTATGTGTTAGCGAATTGGAGTTCATTGACATTTGGTTGAAGCAAGGAATCAAAGTAGAATCTAATTGTCAAGCCATCAACTGAGATGAGGCCAGTCAGCCATTTTGACACTTACGGCTATATCGAAGAGTGATGGAAAGTCCTGCTGCGGTTCACCGTCAGCTAAACCAGCCAGCAATCCGAGCTCCGCGCTCAAATCAGCGAGCTCAGCCCCGATGCGGTCCGCCCGATCAGCATCACCCAGCTCATCTTTCAGGATATCGCCGATCTCGTCGGACACCGCAGCCACGGCCGAAGCCACCTCGTCTGAAGGCACTCCCTCTTTGCCCAACCCCTCGCCACCGCCGGCAAAAAGCTCGGCTTCCTCTGCAGTTCCATTACCACTACGGCCTAAACATTTCTCCATAGAAAACATCATTTAAGAACCGAATAACACAACTCATACGACAAACGTAACATCTAAAGTCACCGCTGGTCCTTTTAGATCACTCGAAAACAGATAACTCGGTAATTAAAAGACTTGAAACCATTTTTTCATCGGCTCCGATATATCCCGAAGTTTTTGACAATACCAATATGGCGACGGTATTTTTAGGTATTTTGTGACCAGTTGCAAGCGGATAACGTGACAATATTGCGTATGGCAATTATCTTTGTTGGAACCTGTTTTTGCATTCTCATTTCAAGCAAAGAAGATATTTTGATGTTAGATTTATTGTTGCAAGAATAAGCTCTAAATTGTCATCTCTATCGTGGCATTATAAAAAATTTCTGCTGAGGAATTAATATGCACTAATCAAGCATGCAGTCTGCATGCGTGCACTCAAAGATCAAGGCTACATCCACGAGGCCAAGGTAATTTTATTTGACTGAATGGTTCGGTCGCACGGGACCGGTCAATGTGGCGATACTTGAGGGAGGCCTATGTCCAGCAGTGGACGTCTTTCGGCTGAAATGATGATGATGATGATGATGAATTGTTCGGTTCATGTATAAAAAGCATAGTCCTTTTAAAGTTGACCTGAACATTAATTCTAACCTAGGATCAGATCCAGTTTAAAAAAAAAACCAAATAAGGCCAAAACTTGAGATAAATCTTATTTCCTCACTACCACTATCATCACCATTTTGGAAAAACCAATTTTCACTGGAAATTGATCTCGCACTCTGTAGTAACGGTTGCCACCACGAGACCAAGTAAAAAAAAACGAAGCTTCAAAAACAAATTCATGCTTAGGACTTCAAGCATTAAAAATATTTTTAACCAATCGAAATTGCATTAGCGTCAAATATTATGAATACATTCATAGCCCAATTTGTGTTTCCTAGCTTATGAAGCTTCGACTAATTTGAAATGATAGATCTGCTATTCCCTGCTAGATGTCGGTAAATTATTTTAGTAGCGACATCTGGTGCTGAATAGATTTTCAAAAACCTTTTTCTTGGCAACACTGTTGACCTATTGTCAATAGGTCAAATGTCAAATTATTGACAGCCTTTGTTTGACAGAACTAGATTCTGCGCGAAACACTGTACGAAGTTATTTTAAAAGATATTTATAAATTGTATATGAAAACTACTATGCAGGTAAAATGCCGCATTGCGATGCACGCTGTAACAAACACGCAATGATTCTAATATAAATACGACGCTTAGTTAATTCAATTAAGCACATGATCAGGCAAACAAACCACCGCATTTATGTTTTTTTAAATCTATATTTAGTGTTGTAATTAGGTCAAAGTGAAAACCGGAAATAGTGCTTGTACTTATCGTACTTGTTTAGTTCTAAATTCAAGTGATGGCGGTACAAAATAAAGTTTTGTATGCCTTTCGGGGATGGATAGCATTTGTAGCATTTATGGATTTAGGTACGGCAGGACGGTCTTATATTGAAAGGAGGTCGTTTCTAAGCAACGCAGGGGACGAACACTTAGATGGTAAGTTATTTAAATACATAACAGCTTAATGGGGCTCGAAACTGATCCTAAAAAGTTTTTTTTTTATCATCCATAAAGTGTATATCTTAAACCTTAACCTTTTGACCGCCGTAGTCACATAAACGTGACGAGCAAGCGTGCCCTGTACGCCAAACGACACAAATATCTGACAAAATGGTAAGTTAAATTGTGGCTTGGCGTAGAGGGCACGCGCATTCGTTTGTGCTCTGGCGGTCAAAACTGTCACAGTTTTAACACATGCCGTGTTAAAACTGTGACAGTATTGTTCCAAGCCCATCTAATGATCTGACTGTGCAACTGCAGTACTGTTGGAGAAAAAAAGTTACCGATCTTGTCTTTTTTTTTTCAGAATCAGAATCATTTATTCATAAACATAGGTAGTGATTACATACAAGACAAATACCAATTGACATACAAATAATTAAACAAAGAAAAAAACGATTATACAAATGGGTACCTAAAAACACAGACAGTCATTTCATCCTCTTGCCCTTATCCCAATTCATTTGGGGTTGGCGCAGCATGTCTTCTTCTTCCATACTTCTCTATTACTCGTCATCTCGCCAGACACCTCCTTTCTTGCCATATCATTCTTTGCACAGTCCACCCATCATATGAATGTGGATGGGTAGACCAAAGGCCCATCCACATTCATACTCAAAACTTTCCTCACGACATTTTCCTCATTCCTCTGCATCACATACCACGACAACCGATTACCACACAACTTTTCAGTCACCGGCGCCACTTTCAGGCTTCCTCTTATATACTCATTTCTTATTTTTTATCCATTCGCGTAACACCACACATCCCCTTTATCATTCTCATCTCCGCCACATGCAAATGCCTTTCATTCATCCCTTTTGTGGCCCAACATTCTGATCCATACAAGGCAGTAGGTCATGGTAAACAAGGTAAATATCCCGTTACTAGTGGTAAAGATAAGTAGGTACCTACTATTAAATTAAAATATGAATTTATTACAAGATAATTATTAACATATTTGAGTACCATAATATGATTGAAACATCATGAAAACAATTTAAATTTTATTATTTTTTAATATTTTATATGCAGACCCTGCGTAGGGAACATAGCTATTATTTAGCTTTCGAGATCTGTGAGCAGGGTGCAATGTTCTAGTTGGTTAAGACATCCGGTGTACTGAATCGGAAGGTCGCAGGTTCAAACCCTGCTCGCACTGGAATTTTTCTTTCCATGTCAATAATAGCTAAATTTTATTATTCATAAATAATGTCAAAATTTAAAGTCAATTCAATTCGAAAGATTAAAAGATTAATTTTTAATTTAAGATTAACATAAAATTTAAGATTAAGATAAAAAAGATTAAAGGCGAATCAGTCAGTTTCTTCTGCATAGGCACAAAACAAAACGAAAATTAGAACTGTGCATCTATCCTTTGGCATAAAAAAAATTCCATGTAAAAGCATTAGCATAATCAGCCTATTAATGTCACAGGCCACGAGCCTAGCTTAGGCACCAGTCTCCCACAATATATACTTACATGAATTGTGTATCATTGTCGAATCTGACCGATGTAAAATAATTTGTGTATATTGTGGTGAGAAAAATAAAGTTGATTGATTGATTGAATGTTCCCACTGCTGGGACGCAGGCCTCATCCCTATGAGAGGGAGTGGGCTATGATCCACCACGCATGCCCAGTGCGGGTTGGTAGATGTCACATGTCTTCGAATTTTTGGTTCTAAGACACGTCGGTTTCCTCACGATGTTTTCCTTCACCGTTTTGAGAGCAGTGGTGATGAAATATCCCTAGTCGATGTCCCTTCCATCCCGTTCATACATTCCCCCTTTACATACACAATGGCCTTTTTATTCCAAACTAGCGACCCGCCCTTGCTTCGCATAGCGCCACCTATCGGGTCCAAAACTATATCTAATGTAACCTATATTTCAAGAGCATCTAGCAGTAGAGCGTTCAAAACTGCATTCAAATCCATGCAGTAGTTTTTGCGTGATGCGCGTACAAACATACAGACAGAAAGACAGACAAAAAATTCTATAAACTGTTGTTTTGGCTTCTATTTCTCTAATAACACATCGGCCATTTTAGTACAAATGTATCGTCATCATCATCATCATCATTTCAGCCGAAAGACGTCCACTGCTGGACATAGGCCTCCTCCAAGTGTCGCCACATTGACCGGTCTCGTGCGTCTCGCATCCAGCGGATCCCTGCAACCTTCACCAGATCATCGGTCCACCTAGTGGGAGGCCTTCCAACAAATGTATAAAAGTAATAAATTAAATATTGGTTTTTCTTTTAATTTCAGGTGACTTCACTATATCACGTATGCTGGGGATGTATTCTTTCCTCAAAGCATTAGCCCTGATACATTGTACACTGTACATACATTATAGACCGTAAGTATTGTTAATATTTTTATACGCAAACCCTGCGTAGGGAACTACAGCTGTTTTGACATAGAAAGAAAAAATTCTAGTGCGAGCAGGGTTTGAACCTGCGAACTTGCGATTCAGTACACCGGACGTCTTCACCAATTAGACCATCGCACCCTGCTCATAACTCTCGAATTTTTCGTTCCATTAATAACGTCTTACGGTGACGTTAGCGCCATCTATTTAAGAAAGTATCGAACTAAAGTAAGTAACTTAAACCAACACGTTGACATTACAGCCAAATCAATGTTCGCAGGTTCAAACCCTGCTCGCACTAGAATTTTTCTTTCTATGTCAAAACAGCGTGAGTATTGTGTTCGAGAACTTTTCAATATTTAATCATGAACAGTAAGCTGAAGAGCTTTTAGCTGAAAGGTGTGGCTACATCTATACACCGTGACTTAGTCGTCTTACAACGGCAGCCCACTTCATGTATCCAATGAATACTAAACATTAAAAAGAAAATAGGTATTTATGAGATTTTAATCATTTAAAAATAAAAATATTATTCAGTATTAAGACGCATGACGTAGTTAAAACACCCTGTTGCGAGCTATGATCTACTGGACTCGAGTGCTGGGTACCTATATGTTCTCCCGTTTGACACGTAAACATCATTAACAGGATGTTTTATAATTTTATTCTATTTTTTTATTACTTTTTTTCTTTGTACCTATTAAGAAAGATAAAAAAAAAATCGCGCCTAGAGTTATTTTATGTCGGGTACATTGAGTGGACGACCTTTGTATGACGACTAAAATGTCACGGTGTACAGCCTCACTAGCTGTTGCCCGTTTGTGGGAAATTATTATAAAAAAAATATTACTTCCCTTTTAGAATCGATTTTAAATTTTTTGCATGGAACCCTACTTATTTTTCTAAAATAAAAGTAGCCTATGTTAGACCTTAGTATAACGGGCTGGTGTCCGCAACTCCACGTCAAAGCGCGTATTTTGCGTGCGGAATATTTATGTTAGACCTTATAATGTCAGCTATCTGCCAGTACCGGATCTAACCGGATGCAGCTGAATACCAATATATGAAACAACTGCTTATCTGACCTACAAAACCCCGTTAGTACTGGGTAATACGATACCCCTTGGTAAGACTGGTTTAATGTGACATACATGTTCTTCTATTTTCAGGGTGGTGTCATTGGGATACTGGTCTCTCTCCCTCACCATTATCTTGTATTTTTCTGAAGCATTCTATTTCCATTCGACGGATCTCAATTTTTACGTGGTGTTTCCCTGCGTTTTGAATAGTAAGTTTAAAACAACACCATTTTTTTTAACTTTCTTTTTGCATTTTAAGTACGCACGACGACCAATCATGTTATATCTGCATAAACCAGTTTATGCAGATCTCTCATTGTACGCGAAGCTCGTACAAAGCGAGGTCAGGTTATGCTGGAGATGTATCGCTTGATCGCCTATAAATCATTTGTTTTTTAAAAATAACTTATGGCTTAATAAAGCTCAGGGCCTGCATCACCACCTCTTATAGCAGTATTACCTTAATGTCACTAAAGTGTGCGAAAGAGATGGAGCTATATAGCACGTCTAACTGCATCTCTTTCCCACACCGAAGTAAGATTAAAACAATGCTGCTATAAAAGGACAAAAAAGACAAAGGTTGACTGGTAGAAAATGCCTAGGGCATTCAGTCCGCCTCTGTACGCTGTGCTTGAAGTGTTAAATAAATAAAAAAGGTCACCTGCACACAGAAGTGTATAACGTACGGGGCGCGGCTGCGCGCGATTGTCGTTAATATTGAAAACATACATTACGCGACTATTCACGCCGGTTTGAAAACCGCGAACCATACATTTAAATCATAGATTCGCCATATTGCGCCAAAAAATGTTCGGGTTTCTATTGCGTTGACAATGAGATTGGAATAGTATTGTCTCGCTCGCTCAAACCGCACGTCGTATCTATCGTTTCATGCGGGATGTGCCAGCTCTCTCTCTCTCTCATACTTCTCTGTGAAAACCCTTTATCGCGACCTAAGTATGGTGACGACACATCTATGCCGCGAGCTAACGTCATTCCATATCCCGCGCGGGGCTGCTTCACGTGGCACCAGAGCTTAAGTTCGCAGCAATCTACTGATAAGGCTGGGTGACATGTCTTTTAAGGCTTGGAAGAGGCTTATGTCCAGCAGTAGGCCTTTAACAGCTTTAAAATGTGAATACCTGTACTTTCATACAAGCCTACAAGCTTGGCTTGCCCTCATATTCTACTACTCTTCAAGAAGTTCGTTTCTAAACAGCCTGCATGCCACGGCTTGCCTTTATTATTGGACCCTAGGCATGCCACTGCCTGAATGATGACAATGTCTAAATGATCGAAGATGATCGCTTCAGATGAAACGCACCTTAAGGAAATGCATTATAAATGCCTGCAAAATCAAGTTGTTTTTGAAAATATCATCATCATTAAGGTGTAAAGGGTCTGTTATTTGAACGCTCCCTTAACGAGAACTTTCTTTTTCAGTCATCACCCTCCTAGGCCTAATATACTTACCATCAAAATTAAAACTCTTCGGACAAATACCTGGAACTTCAGGCATGGACCGGGATATAGATGATGAAAACACACAGATTCTACGCACCATGGGCAACTTCAGACGACGGAAACCTGGCAGCTCTGCTAAAAATAAACATGTCTGATAGTGTTGCTAGTGTCAAAATTGGCTTTGACAGTGTTTGTATGAAACTTATGCCCGGTATTACTAACACTGCATCCCCTTTTAAGTAAACACCAAAAATGACTAGATTCAACTGTTTCAATAGCAAAAATAGTCAAATTAAAACATTTCTATCAGAAATAGCCAGACCCAATCTTTAAAATTGAATTACGCTAGTATTTTGTTCTAGGCACATAGTTTGAAATCAGTGTTGCCAATCTAAAAATGATAAAGAATTCTTGCATGCAAGGATTCATACGTAAAAATTGGGAAATACAAAATATATCTAGTGGGGCAGAGTTAGTCATTTTTGTTTGTAGTCCACGCAATGAATGTCGATATTCAGACGCTCTGTTGGATGTTGAACTCTCGGCCCCGATTATCGGCATTCATTGCCCAGTGTTAGTAAAATCAGGCATAACAGGTCGCCTGCCATGATCTTAATAGCAGTATTGTTTTAATGTTAATTCAGTGTGGGAAAGACATGGAGCTATACAAGGTGTAAATGGATCCTTCACGAAGCCGTCAACAAAGCATTCTGTCCATCAAACTAAGTGACTCTACGCAACAATTATTGCTGGGAAACGAAATCACGGTTACCGGTAGGACTCAATGAAACGCACGCAAACATTTTGCTGTTGGATACATTGAATAGTACTAGGGTCATGGAGGTATGTAAAGTAAAGTTATAACATTAAAAACTTGTATAAAAAAAACTTTGACCTCCAATATCTCCGTAACTAGACGGTTCCGGTATGGTAGAGAACAAAAAAAAATATTGCAACGACGGAGAGAACAAGTGCTTTTCGGCTTCATTAAGGATCCAGCCTACACTCAAGTAACGTTAACATAATACTGCTTTAAGGGGCCCAGGACGTAGTTCTACCATAGTGAGCCAACCCAGCATCTCTTATTAATTCTGTTACATACGTCAAACTGAACTGATTTAAATGTGGCTTATTACTTTTCAGTTAAATCAGTCTCATAATACATCCAAAAAAAATAAATTTAAAAAACCCCCATCGCAACAGAGAAAAGTGAACAACATTTGAAAAGTCAATAAAATGGCTGAACCGGTATTGATAAAACATGTCTAAATGTAATATACACATTTCATTTGATACCCCACTTGGGTATATTTGAAAATATTCGATTATTCATCACCACTTTCATCCCCCATATCTTGTAAATAGCTGCACCGATTTTGATAAAACGTAAACGCTTTCAAATATAAAAAAAACTGCATCCAAATCGGTTCACTCGCTTAAGAGCTACGGTGCGAGAGACAGACACTGTGAGTGTGTCTGTCTCTGGCACCGTATTTTGCTGTCAAACTTATAACACCTCTCTTTTTGCGTCGGGGGTTACAGACGTAAGCCTAGAACAGATTTACTCCCAAAATCAGCGTTTACTATCCAAAATCAGTTCAATTGCTTCGGAATATGGAATAAAATTGATGTGGGTTGATACGTTTTGGCAGAACTAAGTCCTACTGTCCTATAATTATAAGATTTTAGATTACTTTTCTGCTAATTTTAATTGAATCTAAAAATTTTTCCTGGTGCTTGTAGGCAATGAGTAAAGACAGGTATACTCAATCTTTTTATCTAAAAAGTGTTTTAAAAGTTCGTTTCCTCGTATCTACAAGTCTTTTGAATAGCCCGTGCTGTGGTAAAAATGTAAGCCTGTCAGCAACCATCGTAAGGTAGCCGGCATGTCCTAGAACCAAACATTTGAAAACATGTGGTATCTACCAACCCTCACTGGGTCTACGTGATGGACTACGGTCTACTCCCTCTCTCAGAGAGGATGCTTGTGGCCCAGCAGTGACAACATTATAGGCTGATTACGTAGCAATCGGTGTCGGGACTGACGGCCCAAAAGCCAGCGCAGACCTTGTGAAATGGCTTTCTTTGCCAAACAAATTTAAAAACTGCGAACATTGGAATCAAGTTCAAATTAAATAATCGTCCATGATTGGACAGGGATTGATTATACCTGTGCGAGCGACTTCACTGCGTTTAATAATATTTTTCACTTAAGAGGGTAGTTTGAACGCTTAGCTACTTTTTCTTAGAAGTTTTGTAAAAAAAAACCGATTACCGGTTTTTTGTGTGAGAACTGACTAGCAGCGGGTGTGCGGGTGGTATTAATGTGTTTGACTAAAGCCAAGGATACACATGCCAGTAACTTACTCAAAATAAGCAAGTAGCATACCACAAAAATTAACTTGCTCTTTCTTACAAAGACGTGTCCCAACAATGGGAACGGTGTAGGCAGATTATTAGGGGCTGCACCACCAGTATTACTTTAATGTCACTTCAGTGTGGGTAAGAGACAGAGCAATACAGAACGTCTAGCTCCGTCTCTTTCTCACACCAAAGTAAGATTAAAACAATACTCCCATAAGAGGTCAAGGTAGGCCACATGATAGGATGAATCAAGCTACAAGTTGCGTACGTTTATTTGCGCAAGTCACTGGCATTTATTCATGAGGACATAGATGAGTGGCAGCAAATTTCAAGGATACTCGCATTTCTAAAATGACGTTTAACAGAATTGACTTGAGCTCATTTTACAACAAATATTACTTCTGCCAAACTGTAAAGCAGTTTCAGTAGCTGCTGCTGCTGCTAGACGACGAGTGAACGTAAACTATGTAGTAGAAATGATCACCGTATTTTCCTACCACGGCCTTATATTCTTGCACTATAGCTTCTAAGTTAGTTCTGATCTTACCTATTTGATAATGCTGTCGAGGAACTTCTCCTTTTACTGTCGAAGAAATCGTCATAGATGCTCCCAAGCCCCGAGTCGGTCTGGACTTATGCTAGAATCTCAGAGTTAAGTTAGATGGTATATCAAATAAGTAATATCAACGATTTACACTTCATTTTCATAATTCCATCTAATACATAGCGTAAATACCTCTAAATAAGAGTGCCAATAATATATAAAGCATATAATTTTATACATGACACGTTTTTACACGCAATAGACAATTAGAATGATTGTTATCTTAGCTAGAAGAAACCATGGTTAGATTTGCAGTACAGGAGGCCTACACTTTTTATAGCAGTGTTATTTTAATTTTACTTTAGTGTGGAAGAGAGATGGAGCTAGGCGTTCTGTATAGCTCCATCTCTCTCACACACCGTAGTAATACTGCTTTAAAAGGTGGCGGTACGCACAACGACCAATCAAGGTACACAAAACCAGTATAACTGGATCCCTCATTGTGCGAGAAATCAATACAAAACGAGGGCATTTTATACTGGATGTATAGCTTGATGGGTCGCTGTGTGGACGAGCCCAGTTCCAAAAACCTTGACCCGGTAAAATGAAATTGGCGTGAGTTGTACGCTCAAGCCCCACGCTTCTTCTGACAGCAACGGTTGAGACACGCGGAGGAAACGAGAGCTTGACGTTAATGGCCGAGGCAGGGAACGCGACTATAGACTGATGCCACACGGGCTTTGCGTCGTCGCAACGACGCTGTCATGTCTACGCAACGTAGGGGCGATATCGCAATGCGGTTTTGCAGTAGCATATGCTAAACCAAACTAAGCTGATCTCTCATTGTACGGTAAGTTCATACAAAGCGAGGTCAGGTTATACTGGAGATGTATAGTTTGATGTGTCGCGTACGTGTTGGCTTTTCCGTCATCGTGTCACTTGTTCAAAGCCGTCTTGTCATTTTTCATTAATATCGTTAGTTCCCCTTTCAACCACCGGGTCAGGTTAGTTTTGGCGCTGTACACTATAGAATTATGGATTTGTTTTTTTTTTACATGTTTGATGTTAAAAAGAGTGTTTAGTCATTTCTAGTCATTATATTTAAGTAATTTTTATTGTGACTGAGGAAAAATAAGATTATCTGTACGCTCGCACTAGCTCCAACCCAACAGGGACTTTATTATTATGTCTACAGGGTTATTTGTAAAACACCAACAACCTCGCAGGAGTAGATAACTAACATCATAAACAACAACATTTGTTCTACGACTTTTCCGAAAACAGACAAAAAAAATTCAACTCTCCATACATATGTCCGAACAGCTGATCGAGTTTTGTATGAAAAGTCGTTTTCTTTTTGTCTGTTTTCGGAAAAGCCGTAGAACAAATGTTGTTGTTTATGATGTTAGTAATCTACTCCTGCGAGGTTGTTGGTGTTTTACAAATAACCCTGTATAAAGATCACTATAATTTTGACAAACGTGTCAGAAATTTTGAAAGTCTGTCATTTTGACAGCGATACAAGAGCTGACAGAGGCTACCTAAATCGCTTTGATTTTGACAGATTTTTCAGTAGCAACCTTATTGGAATGAAAATAAGGATCACTTCCTATTTTAACAGTGATTCAAGTGAGAGGTAAAATAACTGCAAAAGAACTACAGTGATTTTCTGCTGTGTAATTTTTTGTCAATATGGCGGCCTTAGCTCCAATTCATGCCGCACACCAAAATATCCATGTACAATTAGAGCTACAGATAATTTTATTACTTCCTCTCAAAAACAAGATTTTATGCAATAAGCTCAACAACATTTGTGCTTTGTAGACAATAGATTTTAATTCTTAAAGCATTCTATTTTGGAAATATGTACAGAGTAAAATACTTCCTGAGAATTTCAGCGGCCATTCACATGAACGAAACTAAAGAAAGTTTGTCGATGAGGACTATCGTGTTTGTGCTCCCAGATGGCGCCACTGGACAAGACCTTACGTCTTGTCTTGTCCATACTTTGAAAAATCAGTGTGGGAAAGAGATGGGATGAGCTAGACATTCTGTGTAGCTCCATCCCTTTCTCACACTGAAGTGACATTAAGATGGAAGCGCCAGGGTAGCCCGCGAAATTCAAATTCTCCTTATCTTTCTTGTGATTTGTAGATCAGTGTCAGACTGTATGTTGAACGAAATATGATTCGCGAAAATTGAATTTCGCGGGTTGCCTCAGCGCATCCTCCAGTACTGCTCCATGAGGTCATCTGTACATATTTTCAAAGTATACAACATTAGTTTTAGTATATGCGAAACCTGAAACACGTGTCTAGTTTTTTTATGTAAAGAATCTATGTACGAAATTTCAAAACTGTATCTTGAAAAATCACAAAGTTATAAGCTTGTTCTGTTACCTGGTTGTCTGCACAAAAATGTGGTCACCACGCAGCGCGACGCTGGAGGCGCGCCCGCGCGCGCGCCTCCAGCGTCGTTTTGAGCTCATTGATAATAATAATTTGGCAGTAGGTACCTAAATGATTGCGATAGGTACTTAATGTCGCTCGGTGTCCAACTTGTAACTTTTTTTTAAATATTTTTGGGCCAAATATAACATGGTTTAAAAATTATTGGAATCGATTCAGTTACTTATTCTGAACAAACTATATTCAAGTTTCGCATACACTAAAAATAATGTTGTATAATGAACCTATTATGTAAACTTAGAAGGACCACAGTCACCAGTGCCATATCAGTATAGGAATTGTTACATTTTGACAAATAAAACAAGGTTTGAAAAATATAATATGTTTTGGTTTTATTTCAACTCTCTTAAATAAATAAGGTGTAAAAATGTTAAAATAAATAATAATTCAAGGACGGAAACTTAATTGGAATGCATTATAAATAACTATTTTAAATACATACATTTTCTTTTCTAACCGTTTGAACGCTAGAGCATAAACGCACGTGCGTGCCCTCCACGCCAAGGCACAATTTTCCTACCAATTTGTCGCATATTTGTGTCGTTTGGCGTACAGGGCACTCGCTTGCTTGTCACGTATATGTGACTGGCGGTAAAAAGGTTAATAATAGTCCGGAACGGGGGCGC
Source organism: Noctua janthina (assembly GCA_963576755.1). Classification (NCBI taxonomy): domain Eukaryota; kingdom Metazoa; phylum Arthropoda; class Insecta; order Lepidoptera; family Noctuidae; genus Noctua; species Noctua janthina. The sequence goes on from OY755077.1 coordinate 7,245,532, forward strand.
ACGCTATTTTGACGAAGTCTTCATAGCGCACTGTTCCTGTATTCGTTACATTTGCTTCCCGGAATATATTGTCCACCTAAAAGACAAAGAATCATTTAATTAAAATTAGATGACCAACCGTCACCAGGTCATCGGTCCACCTGGAAGGCTTTCCAATTCAACGTCTATGATGACCTGGTGAAGGTTGGGGATCGGTTGGATGCGAGTTATGGCCAGTAATGGATGTGTTTCGGCTGAAATGATGATGGATGGCCACGCTCCAAACGTCGTGAGGAAACGTGAACTTAAATTGTGGCCATTTTACACCCCCAGGTTTAAAAAGAGAAATCCTACGGGATTACAGGAGTGATGTTATCTTTATATCAGTCTGAAATCACTATTTTTTTACTATTTCGCTTTGAGCAAGCATGCTAATCAATGAGTTCTAAAGTACTCATACCCTGCACCCATTTAAATTAGAAACCATTCTCAGCACAAAGTTGAAAAAGGCTAGACAATTGATAAAATTGACAATATTTCTCACCTCTCTGGCAGATAGGCCTTCGCCCCAATTCTGCAGTAAGTTCCTCAGCTGCCTAGCTGGAATCACGGCATTTTTCTCTGCATCACCAGCCTTGAATGCATTTACTACCTGAAGGAGAATATAAGCGTGTTGGATCCGGTCATTGGTACGGACATAATATGAATCGCAAGTACGCCAGTGGTGACATCACGCGACCAACTTACAAGTCTACCCACACCACAGCGTGCTTCTACAGAGCGGTGATGTTTACAGCTCGAGGCGAGGACGACATTGAGTGTCTGATCCCAGTGGAGTCGAGACGTCCTGCAACCGTACCCGATTCATTGTACTCCGTGTTATTGTGTTAAATTGTAATTTCAAGTAAAGCCCAGTGTGTTTTCATTGCACTAAATCCATCTTCTGCCCACATGATGTACAAGCCTAACGGAATAATTCCTGACAATCCAACAAGCAGATAAATTACTTAAACATATTGAATTCACTGACAGACCCTGCATAGCCTTCTTTAGATTGTTACTCTTATTGAACATAACAGTACTTTACTTTGCTGTAACACCTTTCATTGTTTTATTTCTAAAGATACATGATTTACCTCATTAGGTAGGTTTTCAGCTCTGGAATGAATGTGCATCACTTCCAAAAAGTCAGCGAAAGACATCTTGCCACCTTTTCCTTTTAAATATCCTGTAAATATTAAAAAAAAAATTAATAATAAAATATACAGGGTGAATTTTTGAAGTGGGTGTGGATGGCCAATTCCAATACCACGAGGAATAGCGAAAAATACTCAAAGCGTCTCAAGCCCGATTTTGATTAAAACTGTATCATTGGATTTTTGGAAAATCAATATCCCTACCCAGGAATGAAACCCATTGATTTTGGAAAAAAAAAACACTATATTCGATAGTGTCGCTATTATGGATCAAATTCTGGGAAGTAATGACATCTTACCAGCTAACTCCTGAATGGTTGGGCTCATGCCCAGAGATCTCATAACAACAGTGAGCTCATCCAGCGATGTGATCTGCCCAGAACGGGCGAACAGGTAGAAGCACTCACGAAACTCTGTAAATAATAAGACTTATTAGAAGAAGGATATGGGGGAGGCTTTTGCCCAGCAGTGGGACATACCAGGCAAATAAAAAAATAAAAAAAAATTAGAAGAAGAGAGATTTGGACATTTTCAATACTAGTGTTTCTCAGCTTAAGCAATTGTTAGTGAAAAGCTTTTTCACGGAAAGGTAATTGTTTGCGTCTGAATTTAGTGTTTTCTTTTTTAATTTTTAGTTTGTAGTTTTTATTAATAGATCGCTTTTTTTTTGTTTAATTTGTGTTATAATGTTTTGTACCTAACTTCTTTTTTTGTTGTCTTTTTTTTGTTTCAAGTGTTTATCTGCAGAAATTTTTAAATGGCCTTAGAATTCTTATAGTTTAAGAACATTGTTTATTTTAGCTGTAAGTTTCCCGAATATTATAAAATAAAAATAAGGCTTTTTCCAAGAATGCGGAAAAAATTGTTGTTTGTTTACAGAAGTTTGCTGTCTTTGTTTTTTATTGCAAAATGGGCCTGCTCTTTGCCCCAATCGACTACATTAAGCAGCAATTTGATATAATATAAAGTAAATATTTATTATACTAATTGCGATATGCGATATATTTTTTATAGATAACTTTCTAAACAGAAACGTCATTAATACCGTTACTTTAGTATCAAAATAACAAAATCATACTCCATCTTCTCGAACTTATTGTAAGCTGTAACTACAGAATGGCTTTCTGAAGCTTTTATGAGAAACTGAATTATATTATAGGGGTTGATTCATTAAAATTATCATGCAAAATCTTATCAAATAAAGACAAGTGATAAAAGAAAGTAGAACGTACCGTCAATATCCTGTTCCTTGAAATAACGAGCCTGTAACAAAGAAATTATGTGTTAATAGGCACAGTTATTAGTAGTTAACACGAGAAACGTCTTTTATATACCATTTTCTTAGTTTCGGAGAGGAATTTTCAAACAATAAAGTTTACAACAGTACGGCACAGCAGACTACACTATTTTGACAGTAGCTGTCAGAAACGTTCCGGGTCACAGAACATTAAATTATAGCGAGTTCCGGGTTCAGATATAAACAAAGTTTTACCCAAGGAACATAAGATCCTTGGTTTTTCCCTCAAAATTAAAACCTCAGAACAATAACTAAAGTTATTGTTCTAAGGTTTTACCCCATGATTTTACCATCAATGAGATAGCCACGAACACCACCCTCATCACCCCAGGGGGGCACACTCTATACTTAGTTTACTCTTTGCACCACCTTTAGAGCATTTTTTATCGCTTATTCCTATGACACTACCCAAGTACCTGCCAATCTAAAATATAGTTTCCATATTGAGTTCTTTCCTTCACGAGTCAAATGCAACTTTAGGTAAATACCTGTTTAATTTGTTTGATTTATTATACTTTTGTTTCTAAAATATAATCTCTTTATTCACATTGAAGCATTTTATGTCCATGAATGAGATTAAAAGACTAGTATCCAAATCTAAAAACATGTATAGTCTGCGAACCAACATGGGCGACCAATCAGCTGACATTACTGAAAGCATATTTTTCCATGGTGTAATTAACTAAATTGGTTGAATTATTACATAAAACCTACTCTAAGGCAGTTTTCAGTGATTTATTTGTTATTTATGTGATTTATTTACCTACATCTGTTATGGATATCGAGATGAGCATTGCGTGAGTATTCTCATGATTGTCGTAAGATTTTGTGATTTCCGTTTATAATGATTTATGTTACCTTGTACTATGAAATAGATAAGACGACAATTTGTGTCCTTTGACCGCCGTAAAACTTGCGTCTGCTTAGGTTATTGACTTATAGAATGTTATTGGAAAATGATGGATTTCTATAATTCAATTTCAATGCCATGCCGACCCTGTATTACGTATATTATTCATAATTTACAACGCACGAGTACAACTATACTTTTTTATTTATTTGTCCTTTTATGACTTACATTGAAGGTTTCCGACCATATTCTTGAGATTTGACAAGGTATTTCATAAACAACACTATGCTTGTAATACAGAAATCAACAGTGTTTGGCTGTTAATAACATGGGTGCCTATGACATAAGCGAATGGGGCCGCAAAATAAAAAACCTGAAAGTTTCTGACAGAACTAGAAAAAGTTACAGACAAAAGTTTTTGGTAATTTCATGGAGAAAATTGTTCAAAGCAATATGGTCGAATGGTCGAAAGAATATAGCCTTCCCTAAGGGGTAAATAAAAAATAAAAAAATAGAGAAAATTGTATGTATATATTTTATATTGTTAGATTGTTGTTAGTTCAGTGTTGGTTAGCAACAATATAATGATGAAATTTCTATGTTATGTTATTCATAATTAAATATACTGAATTCATAATCTCTCATCAATAATTTTATTCGCAATGACTAATATCTTTGTCAAGATTATTTAAATGTACAGTACCTTTTTAGGACTTATTTGAAAGGTTTTTTTTTCTCAATGATTAAATAACTCACAATGTGTGAGTTATTTAATCATTGAGAAGTTATTTAATCTTTAAGTTTCACATATTAGTGAAATTTTTGACTATTTCACAAAATAAAATGCCATCTGGTAGGAGGGTAGGTTATGACTAGAAGGAGGTGATTGCTGAGATGACGAGTAATAGAGAAGTATGGAAAAAAAAAAGGCCTTGCCAGCCAATCCCAAATAAATTGAGATAAAAGCAGGATAGTGATGAAGAGTGCCTGTGTGTTGGAAACTTTTGTCCTAAAACTTTTCTAAGTTCATTTAACATATTTTTAATGTATTTTTTTTTGTTTTTTTTTTTATTGTGTTGATATCATTTGTAATTGTATGGATTAATTAATTTTATCTGAAAAAAAAACTGATTAATAATAATTAACCCCATCCAATAACTATTTCATGAAAAAGTCATTCAATGAGGTTAAATGAACTTAGAGGGTTGTATTGATGATTTTAATTTTATAACTACATATGTATTACTTGCGGATTCATATTTTCATCAACATACAACCTCACACTGATCTACAAATTGCAAAAAACGCAAGAAAAATTGACTGACACTTCCACCTTAAATTAATTTAATCATTTTGTTTTGTCCTGTGCGGGACATATAAATACCTTTTCTTTCTTTCTTTAAAAGACAATTAATAAGAACATGAAACAGGTCACAAGCAGTCTTGGCCCTAGATAGAGCACCTCCTTAATTTATTATTATTGTCATGGTAACATTCACTTTTGATTGATTCAAACTAGTACCTATAAAGATATAATACTCTTATTTCATCAATAATGTTGTTACTTGTTATAAACACTTCCTGTTTACCATACCTCTAGTATGTAAATATTGTGACAAAATACTGATTTATACAATAATATTTATATATAATATAATAATATATTATATTATATATAAATATTTTTAAGAGTTTTATAATAAAATAATATATTATATTATATATAATAATATATTATATTATATATAATATAATATATTATTTTATTATAAAACTCTCAACAGATTAAAAAACTGCAGTATTCAGAGACAAGTCACATCACTACATAGTATAAAACAAAGTCGCTTCTCGCTGTCTGTCCCTATGTATGCTTAGATTTTGATGCGGTTTTTTTTTAATAGAATGATTGAAGAGTTGTAGATTGGGTCGCTAGTACATAATAAAAAATAATCTAGACACTAAATTATTTTTATATTGTAGGTGAGTTGTCTTTTGCAACTTCGAAATAACTGCTTTTACTGAATGCATACAGTACTTATAACAAATAAACATATAAAATTTTTGTCTGTCTGTCGGTCTCTGAAATGGCTACACCGATTTTGACGGGACTTTAACTGGCAGATAGCTGATGTTATAAGGAGTTACTTTAGGCCTTAGGCATCCAAGCAAAAAAAAATTGAAACAACAAAATTATTTTCTAAATCTGATTCAAATAGTGAACTAATATTTTTATAATAATTTGAACATCGAACACGGGCACAGCTAGTGGAGTATAAACTTTACTACTGTACATTATCAAGATTGTGTAATTTTTTATTTGTGCTTATAATATTAGAAGTAAAATTTACATGTAGGGGGTAATCTTCTAAACTACTGATCTGAATCAGAAAATTATTTCACTAATAGGAAGGTACATTATCATAGTCATAGTCATTTATTCATTAACTAGTATTTCGTATCTGAATTTAAACACAAAAATGACACAATCACAGTACATACACTAAAATAAATTACATTTGAATTTCATAAACTACACCAACAAATTCAAAATAATAACTTCACATTTCATCAAAATATTTCGACATACAATATGCCTTAAAATTTAAAATAATAACAATATCCCTAAAATAATTAAATGATGAATACAAATACAAGCCGACCAAGTCACGGGCAACAGCTAGTATTTTAAAACTTTAATTGTCATCATTACGAAAAATTTTTGTGGACACAGATGTATGAAACAGAAATTTTCGTTAATTGCAATTTAAAAGTGGTCTCATAGCAACAGTTGGTCTTAGTGGTGAGTACAATGACTCCTTTTTTAGCATAAATAAGCATAATTAGTAGAGACCGGATTAAATGCATATTTAGACTATATCTCAAAAATCCAAGTGTCCTTAGATAGGTGGTTAACAAAAAAAAAACAAAATGGCGGATTTTTGGCGCTAAATTGTAAGTCGTTAATTTTTTTTTTTTTCAACGAACCCCATCGAGTGGGGTATCAAAATGAAGGAAATTACAAATATATGTATTAGGTACATAATACAATTTGTAGTCGGGTTTTGTGATTTTAATTAAATGTTACTTGTTTGAATATAATGCATATTTTAGATAAAATCGGCATCATGCATTTTTCGGGCATTTTAACTGGCATCACTGTGTCAGAGGTCAAAAAGCATCTAAATTCAAATAGTGCTCATCACAGTTGCTCATTGACCTAAGTGGATGTAGACCGATCGTTTTCCAGTTAAACAAAAAAAAAATTGATTAAGAGTAACCTCTATAGTGCTACTGATAATTTTGAACAGTACTCGGTTTTCAAGATTAAAAAAAAATAGGACATGCCGTGAAGTTGCTTATCTAAATTTCGCTGTAGACAAAAGAAATACTATTTTCGGCCACCCGTAAAACATGACCTTGGCCAAAGTATATGAATACATTATGATAAGATTCATAATCTTAGTATCTTTATTTTAACTAGGCGCTGTAAACTCGCCGAATTTTTACACAATGTTTGTTTACCGCACATTTTCTTCTCAATAGTGTTGAGTATGACTGATGTGGATATCTATATGTATAAAAGTAGAAGAAGACCAAAGAAACGCTGGATGGACTGTGTGAAGAATGATATGGCTAGAAAGGAGGTGACTACAGAGATGATGAGTAATAGAGAAGTGTGGAAGAACTTAAAAATCAACTAAAAAAATCCAACTTCTAGATACAGGTCTGAGTACCGAGTTTAGGAGCCTGGAATCCTGACGAAAACTTAAACCTTGGTAGTACTACGCACTGTTTCCAAATGCTATGTACTGTGCTGTTGTTTTTTCATTTTTATGTACTAATAAACACTTAATATTTCTTTTTATAATATAAAACAATATTTAAAAAAAAAACGTTTAAAAATATAAAAAATAGTGGTCCGCTGGTATCGGGAGCAGGGTCCAAGCTACCGGTGGTTAGGGCTCCAGAGACAGGAACCTCCTCACAATGCGAGCCGTATCGAGGATTACTGCCTTCTGAATCAGGCCCTTGATCCAACCGCCTAAGGAGAGCCTCGAGATGGTCGTCGAGGTTCTTGGCTATAAGGCTATTGGCCGTAAAAAGTTATTATTATTATGAAGAAGAAGAAGACATGCTGCGCCGACCCTACTTAAATTCTGATAAGGGCCAGAGAATTACGATAGCTTGATTTTTCAGCTCACGAGCTTGGGTCGAACGTTGAAAATCTGACTGAACGAGTTGTGCGCTCAACGCACTTCCACCGCCATGGACTTTATTAGTACTGACGCCAGCAAATCAAGCTATTACAATCTGTCAAATTTCTTTAATAAAGGGTGTATCAAGACCCTTAACGAAGCCGAAAGGCACTTCTCCCCGTCATTGCCTGGGAACCTTCTAGTTACGTAGATTTTGAGGGTCAAAGTTCCAATATTTTCACAAGTTTTTTTTTAAATGCAAGTTTTAAATGTAAGATTTTTAAACACCTGCACGACCCCCATACTATTCAATCCTCAATCAGCAAAATGTTTTGAGTGCGTTACATTGAGTTCTACCGTAAAACGTGATTTTTCACCCCAAAAAAAAAGGTCGTTTCCCAGCAATATTTTTTGCGTACTCACTTAGTTTGATGTACGTAATGCTTGGATGACGGCTGTGTGAAGGGTCAGTTTATACCCTGTATGTAATTCTGAAAAATCTATTGACCTTACCGGAACCTTCTAGTTTCGGAGATTTTGGATGTCAAAGTTATTTTTTTTATTACAAGTTTTAAATACCGCCATGGCTCTCGTACTATCCAATGCATCCATCAGCATAACGTTTGCGTGCGTTTCATTGAGTCCTACCGGAAACCGTGATTTCGTTTCACAGCAATATTTTTTGCGTAGAGTCACTTAGTTTGATGTACTTAATGCTTGGTTGATGGCTTCGTGAAGGGTCCGTTGGCCCTGTAGATTTGCAACATCGCTAAAGCTAAAGCTTAGGTTCAAGTTTGATTGGAAAAATTTGACAGCTTCGGGTAGCGTGGTGTCTTGGCGTCTGTACGACCATACCCAGTCTCTGGCGGTGCGATGCGTTGCTAGGCAACTGGGATTATCCCAGTTTTAACATAGCCCCTTTTTGCCTACTTGATTTGGAGGGAAGTGGAAATTATGTTTTCTTACTTCACCGCTATTCTTTTCTGATTAATGTTGCTATTACATCACGCCTGTATGTCCCCGAGGGGTGAGGCAGAGGTGTTCCTTTGGTACACCCACATGTCCCATATAACAGGGGGCGATCTTATTGCCATCAACCAGGCACAAATACAAACTCCATGGCTACCACTGAGCTTATTCCTGATGGAAAAACTCAATAACACTGCCCCAACAGGCAATCAAACCCGGGACCTCATGCTCAGCAGTAACGTTTGCGACCACTAATGCAACAAGGCAGTAATCATTTTTTTTTTTTCTATTTTTCAGGTCAAGTGTGCAGCGACAGTCTACTGAATAAAAATCATGGAAGAACCTATATCTAGGATAAATCAAAAACATTTGGACATAAACAAAATCACTTAAATAAGCAAAAAAAAAACTTAAAAAAGTGAAACCTATAAATCAGTAATTTAAGTTAAACAACAAAACAAAATAGCTAATTCAAGAGATCTAGCCTCTAATAGAATAAAATAAATAAATATTAAAATAGAAAAAATAAAAATATTTATTTTCATTAATTACTGTTACTATTAATAATCTACAATTTAGTTGACAGTTGATTCCATAGATAATCTGTATTAAAAATACGTTAAAAGTTTGTAAAACTTTTTTAAATGGTTACCAAAGATAGTAAATGTATAGATTTTTAACGTAGATGTATGGAATTCAATAGAGAGATTGTAGGATTGTATATTTGAGAGTAGGAATAAAATGGCTGCCACGATGGTTGAGACCCCACCTCCGCAGTTGATCACAACTATTGAATGGAGTATGATGGACAAGAAGAAGTTTTTTCCGCTTTACGCTTTAAGTAGTTTCACAGGTAAGAATTTTTTTTTTTTGATTAGGAAAATCCTCGTGGATACCCTCCGTCTGGGGCAAGAAGAGGGTTATGTCGGACTCTAACCGACTAAAAACCCACTGTTCCTACTACTTTGGGGGTATGAAGAACAGGGTGTAAAGTCCTTTATCCCTCATAGAAAAGGGGGGATCCTCCGACCAGACGGGTGTTATGTCTGGTGGGCTACTGCCAGACAGTAGTTGTCGGGTTCTTCTATATAGTCTTAAGTCGCGGATAATTTTACTTGCGCGATGTAGGATTTAGGCGTATTTCGATGTTTAGTTCATCATGTGTCATAGATGGCGCTGTAGTACTTTTTGTTCTATGTTGCTGTACATTTTGTAGTGTCGCTACACTACATCCATGTGTCGGGGGCCAGGGTGATACGAGTACATTCGCGGGCACCCCCATCACCAAGTTTCTCCATGAAGGCGGACCTCATGCTCAGCAGTCGTTCGTGTTTGCGACCACTGGACCAACGAGGTTCATTACATACTGAGTTTCCTCCGTGCCTCGGAAAGCACGTTAAGCCTTTGGTCCCGGCTGTCATTTGAGTATGAAGGTACTCGTTCTCCCCGTCATTGCGATATTTTTTTTGTTATAGACAATACCTGGGAAGATATTGGGGGTCAAAGTTCCAACTTTTTCACAAGTTTTTTTTAAATATAATTTTTTTATGTTATAAGTTTACTATAAATACCTCGACGCCCCCGTTCTATTCAGTCTCGTTATATCCATCAGCACAGTGTTTTGAGTGCGTAATGCGTTACATTGGTTCCTACCGTACAACATAATTTTTCACCCAAAAAAAGTTACCCAGCAATAATTTTTGCGTAGGGTTACTGAGTTTGATGTACAGAATGCTTGGCTGCGTGAAGGGTCCGTTTACGCCTTGTATTGAATGAGGCAAATTCTTTGAAAGCGTCACGTTTCCAAAATATAAACTATCTAAACATTAGTTTTAGTATATGCGAAACCTGAAACACGTGTCTAGTATTTTTATGTAAAGAATCTATGTACAAAATATCAAAACTGTATCATGAAAAATCACAAAGTTATAAGCTTGTTCTGTTACCTGGCTGTCCGCACAAAAACGTGGTCACCACGCAGCGCGCCCGCGCGCTCTCTTCCAGCGTCGTCTTGAGCTCATTGATAATAATAATTTGGCAGAAGTACCTAAATGATTGCAATAGTGTCGCTCGGTATCCAACTTGTAGCCTTTTTTAAATATTTTACATGGTTTAAAAATTATTGGTATCGATTCAGTTACTTATTCTGAACAAACTATATTCAGGTTTCGCATATACTAAAAATAATGTTGTATAGTAAAATATTATTCACACCCCTTTGCTGTGTAATCAGTCAGTTTTAAACCATACAAAGTACGTAGTCAAATATATTCGTATCTTATCATAACAGTGATTACAAGTACATTTATCTAATCTATCATTATACATAGATACACTAAAAGAGACGGCCTTAATAGTGCCTCGTTTGTTGCTAATCAACATTAATCTGCATTCGAAGTTAAGTTTCCAAACATCATCAGAATTCTCTTGTTCTGCACGCGTAGCATGACGACCGTAGAAACGGGTTTTGTCGACGGAAGAATCGATAAAATGACAGATACTGCAAAGAAATCAGTCATTGTGTCGACACTGTTATTTTGTCGATTCTTCCGTCAAAGAAATCCTTGTTTACGGTGGTCATGCTACGGGGGCTGCACGCGTAGCATGACACCCGTAGAAACGGGATTTGTCGACGGAAGAATCGACAAAATGACAGACCAACAAATGAAATCAGTCATTTTGTCGATTGTTCCGTCGACAAATCCCGTTTCTACGGTGGTCATGCTACGCGGGCTGATCTCAGTTTATTTGTGGTTCACGCAGCATGTCGTCTTCTTCCATACTTCTCTATGACTATCATCGCAATAGTCACTTTTATTATCATCTTATCCATCGTTTCTTTGGTCTTCCTATAGTCATGAGGGCTGAGAATATGTCATGCTAACTCAAATGTCTCGCTAAGGCCCGGACTCCACCAAAGCTGTCATTTTTAGGGCTCCTTTGCCAAATGGTAAAAAACGGAACCATTATTTATAGATTCGTCTTGTCTGTGTCTGTCTGTCCGTCCGTATAACACAGCCATTTTACTCGAGCCTTATCAGCATACAGTTGAAATTTTAAAAGTAGATGCCTTTAATGAGTCGCTACACAAATATGATGTGAAATTATGATAAAAAGTAAAACAATGTCTACGTATACACGGTGGACACCCCCACACACTCTTAGCCCTTTGTGTTCCAGGGCCGCGGTAACTCTTTCAAACAGTCCCGCAGTCCCGGCAGGCAACGGCCCTTCCATTTTCCTGACATCTCTTTAAGGCGCGCGTGGAACACTCGCGCGCGCCGTCGACACGGCCTGTCATCATAAGACGGACGGCGAGCTAGCACATTACTCACCGTCCACAGGCCCGCTCCAATGTGTCCCCCCTTTAATTTCTTTTATTTTTCTTTCCAGTAAGATGTGCGTTGTATCCATTAACACTTATCAAGACACAGATCCAAGTACAAAGACGGAAAGAGGCCTACAGTGGCGTAGCTGACGCTATATCTAAGATATATAGGAATGAGGGGGTGCCGGGGTTGTATCGAGGATTCTGGCTGTCTAGTGTAAGTAATAACAGCTGTTAATCTATCTAAGGCGCTAATTATACAGAAATAGCGTAAGGTGAAGGCGCGGCGCAGGCGCAGGAATTGATAACGAAACGAAAGAATGGCGTGCCTGCGCCGCGCTGCTTGATTTTAATTCACGACACGTCGCCTACATAAATATTTTATGAAAAAGCTGCGCCTGCGCCGCGCCTTCATCTTACGCCGTTTCTGTAAAAATTGCCCCTAAGATGACCCAAAAATTTTGGTGTTCATGCACTTGTGCTTAACCCTTCGGGGAACACAGCGTGATGTTATGTTGTATACAGCTTTATTTTTAGTATATGCGAAACCTGAATATAGTTTGTTCAGAATAAGTAAGTGAATCGTTTTCAATAATTTTTAAACCATGTTATATTTTATCCCAAAAATATTTTAAAAAAGTTACAATTTGGACACCGAGCGACATTAAGTACGAGTACCTATCGCCATCATTTAGGTACCTACTGCCAAATTATTATTATCAATGAGCTCGCGCGGGCGTGCTGCGTGGTGACCACGTTTTTGTGCGGACAACCAGGTAACAGAACAAGCCTATAACTTTGTGATTTTTCATGATACAGTTTTGAAAATTTGTACATAGATTCTTTACATAAAAATACTAGACACTTGTTTCAGGTTTCGCATATAATAAAACTAATGTTGTTTTTATATGTATGTTGTATTGTATAACGGGCTGGTGTCCGTTATGATGTGATGATGTTGAGGATATTATGTTATGTTATTTAACCGTTGTTTAACTACAGTTTCAGATAATCTCAGGAATATTCTACATCACCACGTACGAGGGCGTCAGATATGAACTCGGAAAACACGACGTCAGCCCTAAGTTGAAGGTATATTATACAATCATTACTATAGTGGCTGTAAAAAAACCCCTTAACGAAGCTGAAAGGCACTCGTTCTCCCCGTCATTGCGATATTTTTTTGTTCTGGACCATACCTGGGAACCTTCTAGTTACGGAGATATTGGGGGTCAAAGTTCCAACTTATTCACAAGTTTTTTTTTTAATTACTACCTCCATGAACCCTGTACTATTCAATGCATCCATCAGCACAATGTTTTGAGTGGCTCCTGCTCTTATCTCAATTTAGCTGCGCAACCTGTCTTCTTCTTCCATACTTCTCTATTACTCGTCATCTCAGCAGTCACCTCCTTGCCATATAATCCTTCACACAGTCCATCAGTGGTGAAGGTTCCATATAACCCGATTTCTACCGGCTTCCCTTTGAAAAATGGCACAGTCAGTATTCTACACCGTGACTTTTTAGTCGTCTTACAACGGCAGCCTACTTCATGTATCCAATGAATATTAAACATTCATAAAAAAAAAAAAGTATTTATGAGATTTTATCATTTAAAAATAAAAATATTGTTCAGTATTATGATGACGCATGACGTAGTTAAAACACCCTGTTGCGAGCGATGATCTACTGGACTCGAGTGCTGGGTAGGTATATGTTCTCTCGTTTGACACGTAAACATCATTAATAGGATGTTTCATAATTTTATTCTAATTTCCTTTATTTATTTTTATACAAATCTTATACATTTTTAAATATTTCTTAAACTAAAAACAATATAAAAAACATTTAAAAATATAAAAAATTGTAGCTCACCGGTATCGGGAACAGCGTCCAAGCTACCGGCGGTCAGGGCTCCAGAGAGAGGGACCTCCTAACAATACGAGCCGTGTCCAGGAGTACCGCTTTCTAAATCAAACTCTTGATCCAGCTGCCTAACGAGAGCCTCCTCAGGTATTGGTCGAGGCTCTTGGCAATTAAGCCATGGGCTGATACAACTATCGGCACAATGATCGCTGAGTCCACATCCCACATGTCGACAACCTCGTGAGCCAAGTCAAGATACTTGATTTGCTTATCTTTCTCGGCTTTCACGAGGTTCTCATCATGCGGGACCGTTATGTAATTAATTTTTATTATTATTTTTCTTAGTACCTGTTATGGAAGATTAAAAAAATAATCGCGCCTAGAGCTATTTTATGTCGGGTACATTGAGTGGACGACCTTTGTAAGACGACTAAAAAGTCACGGTGTATAGACAAATAATATATAATCACATTAAAGATTATGTTACCTCTTAAAAAATTGCTTTTGCTCTTCCGTGCCTCGGAAAGCACGTTAAGCCGTTGGTCCCGGGTGTCATTTGTAGATCTTTGACAGTCGTTAGGTAGTCAGTGGCCCAAAAAGTCTGACAACCAGTCTTACCAAGGGGTATCGTATTACCTAGTACTAACTGGGTTGTGGAGGTCAGATAGGCAGTCGCTCCATGTAAAATACTGGTATTCAGCTGCATCCGGTTAGACTGGAACCCGACCCCAACATAGTTGGGAAAAGGCTAGGCAGATGATGACCTCTTAAAAAATTGACCCTTCGCTACTGCAGTCCATCCATCGTTTCTGTGCCTGCGCACACACTTGTGCTCTATAAGATCTCCTGCGCCGATAGCCAATCTCCGCTGAGATTGGCTGCCATGACCGGAAACGGTCATGAGAACTATTATTATTATATCTAATATACATCATTTCAGTCTTTCATAGGTGGCGGTTGTGCTTCGATCGTGGGACAGACTATCATCGTGCCCTTCGACGTGCTGAGCCAACATATGATGGTGCTTGGCCTGGTCAGGGGACGGGCGAATATGAAGAACCCGGTAAGACATCCATATTACCCGTACAAACTTATTAAAGTTTGCGCCTGTATTGTGTGCATTAAGAATGCTAAATAGTGTCTCTCGGCGTAGGACATGTTTTCTTGCTCTTTGGCGGAATTCCAGAGGGTGGCACTTGGTGTGTTGTCTGCTGTTTAAGTTGTGCCTCTACCCAGTCCCGTTACTTGGGACTGGATTTTTGCAATTTATGACGAATTTGTTAGCTTGGGTCTTACCTGTTAAAACAAATGTGTGTGTTAAGGAATAATAAGTCTCCTGCCCTCATCTCAAATTATTTGTGGTTGGCGCAGCATGTCCTCTTCTTCCATACTTCTACATTACTCGTCATCTCAGCAGCATCCTTCACACAGTCCTTCCATCGTTTCTTTGGTCTTCCTCTACACTTATACCCATAATTTTTTATAATATAGTTCATTAAAACCCTTTAATTTTTTTTTTTGCAAAAAGAAGTCTTCTCTAAAAAGTTTTTATTCATTCCAAAATTTCATAAAAATATGTTTACTTAGTTTTGAACATGGAGTGACTGCCTATAGTGCCTATCCGACTCCCGCGACCCCAGATACTGAGTACAACAATGCCGTCGAGTAAGACTGGCTGTCTTTTTTGACGCAATTTTTTTTTGTTCCGTTTCAGAAAATGAATCCTTTAGGCCTGGACCTAGAGATGAAAAGGTCGAAGGCTGCCCTTGCGAAGGAAGTAGCAGTACGGGTGTACCAGCTCCATGGTCCTCTGGGGTACTACCGAGGATATACGGCATCCTTAGCCGCGTATGTACCCAACTCTGCATTGTGGTGGGCCCTGTACACGGCTTATCAAGGTAGGCACCGATTTTGGTTCAATTTAGAAATCATCATCATCATCAAAGTAATCATCATCAAAATGTTTTATTTCACATAGGCCTAGATGGGCACTTATAAAATGTCGACAAAAAGGTGCACGGATACCGCATGGGCCGATGCCTGCCAGGGCTGCGGGACTGTTCGAAAGAGATACCGTGGCCCTGGAACACAAAGGGCTAAGAAGGAACATGGATGGGTTTTAGTCAGTACAAGTCTGACACTCCCTTCCGCTCCGCCCAGAGTGGGGAGGGGGAGGGGGGGGGGTCATTTGATGATTTGGTTGTAAGCAGTGATAGCCTCGTGGTGTGCCCGTCGGACTGCCAACTCATAGGTCTCAAGTTCGAACCACGTACGACGCCAGGTTAGGCACTAACCACACGATAGAAGACTAAGTTTGTATTTTTTTTTTTTTTTTCAGATGAAATGTTGAAAATTGCACCAGCGTGGGTATCCACCCTGCTGATACAGTGCGCCGCGGGTACGCTCGGCGGATTCACGACCACTTTCCTCACGAATCCTCTGGACATTGTTCGGGCTAGACTACAGGTACGCACATCACAATTAACCCGACAATATTGGAGGGAGGGGGGATAACACAACTACGCCAAAAACGGCAACTATTAGGCTATATAAGGTCTATCTTTTCATACACGAAATATTTTAAGAGTAACTTCTATAAGTCGTAAAGTCACCATAGCAACGAAAAAAAAAAATATCTGAGTTTTTTTTTTACAAAATTATTATAATACCAAATTTTTTTGAGACTTTTTGCATAAAATCTTTACTCCCATATTCTAACAATGACAGTAGGTAAATACGACGTAGTAAACTACCGTAATAGATGCTTAAAAATTAATAATTAATTTTAAATTATTTATTTTTTATTAAAAAATATACTCAGATAAAAAAAAATCCCTTGAAATGGCTTTGTTATAGCCGTTAGATGATTCCCTGAAAATATTTCGTGTATGAATAGTTAGACCCTATACACAAGGCATCGTTGTCGGGTTTCGTAGTTCTGTACCCGAAGGGTAAACAACGGGAACTATTACTAAGCCTCCGCTGTCCGTCCGTCCGTCTGTCAGCGGGCTGTATCTCATGATCCGTAATAGGTAGACAGTTGGAATTTTCACAGAATGTGTATTTCAGTTGCCGCTATAACAACAAATAATAAAAATCATTTAAGAATTAAAAGAAGCCCCCTTTCATTCTTACCTACCCTACTACGATGGTACGGAACCCTTCATGCGCGAGTCCGACTCGCATTTGGCCGGTTTACTTGTATGCAGTCTGGCAACGTCATGAGGTTTACGCAGCTTAGTATATTGTCGTATTGTCGGCGCCATCCTGTATAAAAATCACGTGTCATTGTGTTCGTACACGCTAATGGCCGTTTTCACATTAGGCGATATCGATAACGACACGATATCGTGGGACTAGTAGTTTCATATATTTTCATTTTGTAACGGTGTAAGTTGCTGGCGGGTCGCGACTATACGGTACTCGAGACCTGGTGGCCTACCATGGCGTCTTTATGCAGGAGTAATTCCAGTGTGGGAAAGATACAGAGCTATATAGGTCGTCTAGCGCCATCTCTTTCCTACACTGGAATTAGTCCTGGGGCTGCAGTCTCGACATAGATAGCGACAAAAATCGGTCGTTAAGTTATAACGATGTCAAATTTCTTTAATAGATTTTCAACTTTATACCTTAAGGTTGAAAATCTATTAAAGAAATTTAAGAGACCCCCCCCCCCCCCCTGCCTAAAGACGTCATGGTATACCACCAGGGCTCGGATACCGGTATATTTTTCGTAACGGTATCGTCTTAAATACCTAAGAAACGATTTGTTTCGGTTACGTTCGAACGGAACGTTATAAAAAACGTTTTTGACGAACAACAACATTTAAATCGTTCTTGGTTAATAAAACGTTTTTAACCGTTTTTTTTTATTCGATTCTATGCACACGGTACCCGATTCAACTAAAAACGTTCATGCTTGTCGCGGGCCGCCGTCCGCGGCTACGTCTTGCGGAATAAACCGGTTTTTATCCTGCGGAATACAAAATGATCTACAAAGAACTGTTCAAAACGTTTTAAACGTTATTTTAAATAACGAATCCAAGCCCTGCTCGAGACTGCTCAGTGGCATAACGCTTACAAGCAGTTAGTTAATGTCGTCTCGACATCGTCGGATAATTTTTTATTTATTTATTTTATTTATTTATAACAGTTTAGATTATCATTACAGGGTTTACCCTAATGCGACAGTTAAGAACTTCAAACTAATATACTGAACTATATGTATACTTACAATAAAAATAAAAATTACAAAAATTAAAACTAACAACATTATTAAATTTTTACACCATTTAAAACACAAAAACAGCATAACATAATTACTTACAAACCTAAACACAAACAATTCACTCACATTAAAAAAATAAAAATAAAATATAAGTATTATTTTGCTTGTAGCATAATATAAATAGTAATACCCTTGTGAATTCACTCCAACTACATGTAAATACATCGATCTGATTTTGAAGGTGGTTGATGGTACTGATAGCTCTGGTAAATGAAACTACTAGTCCTACGACATCGTGTCGTTATCGTTTTCGCCTAATGTGAAAACGGCCAATCTCCGATACCATCCAACCGATTTCAATGAAAATTTGTGAATGTGTATGGTTGGTCCCAGCTTTGATTGATAGGATAGTGTTGGACCCGATAGGTGGCGTTGTGCGAAGCAAGGGCGGGGCCCAATTTTTTTTTTAATTGGCATCTATTGTCCCACTTCTGAGCAAAGGCCTCCCGCCATACCTTCCATTTCTCACGATGATGTGCTTCTCCTCTCCAATTCGCGAGGAAGCCATCTAAGACGTCACTAGTCTTAGTATAGACTAGCTGTTGCTCGCGACCTTCCTTCGCGTGAAATTATTAGACTTCTCTATTTGAATCGAATTTGGTTAACAATTTCAAGAGTTTTATTTTTATTGCACGGAACCCTAATTATTTTTCCAAAATAAAAGTAGCTTAAGTAAGACCTTATAACATCAGCCATCTGCCAGTGAAAGTCCCGTCAAAATCGGTCCAGCCGTTTCGGAGATTAGCCGGAAAAAAACGGACAGACAGACAAAAATAAAATATGTTTTTGTTAAAGTGTCGTATATATTTTCATATGCATTCAATAAAAAGGTATTTTTTGCTATTACAAACAGACACTTCAATTTTATTTAATTGTGTGTATAGATTATAATGTCGTCCATTTTTTGTTACAGGTGGAAGGCGTTGGTACTATGAAGGATATCTTCAAAGCACTTTGGGTCGAAGAGGGGTTGGTAGGGCTCTACCTCAAGGGGCTGTCCGCCCGGCTGCTCCAGTCAGCTTGCTTCTCATTTAGCATCATCCTTGGTTACGAAAGCATAAAGAGATTCGCGCTGAGCGAAGAGTTCAAGCCAAGAGTGCGCTGGTGATCTAAATAAATGTACGCCTTAAATGAGATTTTTTTATTTATTATTCAATACATCCTTTCCTAACAGTGACTTAGCATAAAATTATCAGCCTATATGATGACTGTCCTGAAGTGTAAATGTGGTGCTGTTCAACAAATGATGGGGCACTTAGGGCCTTATCATACTAGCGGATTGCGAGCGT
This sequence comes from Noctua janthina, assembly GCA_963576755.1. Lineage (NCBI taxonomy): Eukaryota > Metazoa > Arthropoda > Insecta > Lepidoptera > Noctuidae > Noctua > Noctua janthina. The sequence goes on from OY755077.1 coordinate 7,264,791, forward strand.
CCTCAAAGCGGAGCGGGCGCGCAACGAACACGCCGTGCATGCGCAGCGAATTCGTTGTGGATAATGGATCTTCCCAAATTCTTCGATGGTTTCGTTTTCGTCTCCGGCGTCTTCAGTCGCCCAGCGTGGGGTGGTAGTTACCACATGTTTTCGAATATTTTTTCTGGTTCTCATGATGTTTTCCTTCTTCGTTATAAGAGCAGTGGTGATGAAATAAATTACACAAAGTAAAGGATAATTCACGCTACACCGTGTCGCGACCGAGCCGGGCACGGCCACCGTGCGCCGGCCGGGCCAGTCATTCATGCTACACCGCCGGTGGTCCCGGTTCCTAAGAATGGGCGGTCATAGGGTTTGCAGTAGAGATGTTATGGATATGATATTTCGGATCCGGATATAGGAATAAAAATATATCGGTTTCGGATACCGTTACGGATGTGTAATTATTTCGGATTATCCGTTAGTTTTGGATAGTTTCGGTTACGGATATTGGATTGAAGTAAAAACTAACTAGTTATGAAAGAGGTTATGTTATGACTAGACATAACAAACAAACTGCAAGATTTACATGGCGCGCGAGCGGTGAAACAAAAACCTGTCGAAACTAGTCGTTTTATTTAGACTCCGCCCTTATACAAAACTATCCGAAACTTGTGAAACGGATACGGTTACGGATATATTTTTATTTCGGATATCCGATAGTTTCGGTTACGGTTACGGAGCTCCATAGCATCCCTGGTTTGCAGGCCGGATAAAAATGAAAGAATAACTTTTTTACCTAAGAAATGATTGTTTTGAGGTTCTAAGTAGAGATGGGTTACTAGCCGAAATTTCAATAGCTTAGCTAGCAGGCTATTTTTGGTGGAATAGCCAGCTATTTTGGCTACTTGGCTATTGAGCAATAACGACTAGCGCTCGCTAGCGGTGTAGCTAGCTAGGTAGGACTTGAATGAATAACGAACTCAACTGCCCTGCGATTCGAGTTCGATCCTCGCCGTGGCAACAAGATGTTAATAAATGTTTATTTCTTTTGTTTTCCTTACATCTGACAGTAACTAACTCCTTTCTAAATATCGTATTTCGTTAATTCGTATACTAAACGAACGAAATTACTAAGTATAATGCCCTCTCTTTTTGTAATCTATTTTGTGGCTATAGTGAGAAAGAGATGTGCGATGCGAATGCAGTCCGCACACGCGTCTCACACTACTCAGCGCAGTGAGTACGCACACAGCTAGTCAGCTATCGGCTATTCCGGCTAACCAGCTACCGAATACCGGGACGGCTGCAAAACGTAGTAGTTATATTATACGCTGTGCCGGATTAGCTACCCATCACTAGTTCTGAGGGTAATAACGAGTAAAAAAATTATATTTTTAAAAGCGAGGTAGATACCTTCTCAAAAAAAAAAAGAATTCACAATTTCATCCATATTAAAAAATAGGTAGGTAAGTAGGTAACAATAAAATTGTTTTTATACATTTATTATTTCTGAGCATAGCTTAATTGTCATATTAATAATAAAATTTACTAGCTAATAGATAGCGTAACATATTCTTTTCTTTCTAGTAGTAGTTTCGTAATTTTATCTTTATTCGTCGCAGATAACCAGGAGTTTAGCACAACCATTCAAGGAAAAGAACACTTGATGGTGGCACCTGCAGAATAAAAAAAAAAAACATAAGTACCTAAGGTATTAAATTTACTTTACGATCTAATCATTCATTCAATGACCTATAACAATCCTCGGCGCACCTTGGCGCACCTAGACGTTACAGTTTTTGAAACTAGACAAACAAGAGATTATTTTGATAAATGTTTCATCTTTGGGGATTTGTTCCTTTATAAGTAAAAGTCTAAATGAATACGGGAAAGCGAAAAAAAACAAAGAAATTGAAAATCTCTCTTTTACGGTGCTGGTTACCGATAACGACAGAGTAAAAGTAAACACAATACGATTCAAAATGTCGTACGTACCTTCTTTTTGAATATCCATGGCACAACAATATTATAAACAATCAATTTCCGAGAAAAACAACAGTGAAAAAAATGGAAATTTCGCCGAAAAGAGAACGCTAATGAGCACTAATAGTGTTAGAACTTCGGGTGCACAAAAATTAATGTTCCATGTATGTTATTGCAATTACTTTTGTACTTGGGGGTAGAAGGGTTAAGTAAATACGCAATTTTCACAACTTGAATTGGCAGCTCATATCGTATGTACACCACAGGGTAGGTACTTGCGCCCACATTCTATAAATTTTTCGTTGTCCATTTTGCTGTTGACCTACGCTGCTGCTCATCTCAAAGATTTGTCGTGGACTGCCGGCCGGGCACCCGGCGCACACATCCATGTTATAAGGTGTCGGAAACAATGCCTACCTACATTTTAACGCCGTGTCCCGGCATCGCATGGCTCGGCCACGATCAAACATGACTCACTTCATACAAAAAGTATAGCACTATGGTAAGCCATAGTTTACTATTACGTTTTCTGTGGTTTAAGTAAGGATCTGTCACTGTCACTATCTTCTGTGGTCAGTGATGATGTCAAATTGTTAATTGTCAGACGAACATCTTTGATATTTTTTTGTTCTTCAAAAGCCGATATTCTAGAGTTAAAATAAAATAAAATAAACTCAGATGGTGAAAAGGACTATTTATATTGAAGTGAACTGTAGTTTGAATTGAACCTGCACCGGATGGCGCCCTAACATAATGAAGCTAAAAGAAAGCGCACTCTTTAGTCACAGACATTTATCACGCTATTAATCATAATAAATACAATAATAAGTAATTGTTTAGAGCCAGTAACAGAAACCTAACATTTTTTTCAAGCATAAGTGTGGTTTTTGAAGTTTAAAGATGGAAAAACTACAAATGTGTAGGATATGTTTAGTGGAGAATATTCGTTTGTATTTTGTAAACAAGACAGTGCAGACAATTTATAAGAAGCTGACTGACTTTCCCGTAAGTTTATGGATCGTCGTCATTATTATTATTCCTTTATTCATTTTATAAACACATTTTACATATTTCTTAAAAAAAACCATATAAAACCATTTACAAATATAAAAAATAGTAGTGCGCCGGTGTCGGGGGCAAGGTCTAAGCTAGCGGTGGTTAGGGCTCCATCGACAGGAACCTCTTTACAATGCGAGCCATATCGAGGAGTACTGCCTTCTGAATCAGGCCCTTGATCCAACCGCCTAAGGTGGGCCTCGAAAGATGGTTGTCGAGGCTTTAGGCAATAAGGCCATTGGCCGTCACGACAATCGGCACAATGATAGCAGAGTTCACATTCCACATGTCTACAACCACGTGTGCCAAGTCGAGATATTTAATTTGTTTCTCTTTCTCAGCTTTCACGAGGTTCTTGTCATGCTGGATGGTAACATCGACTAACATTACGCGGCGCGCTGATCGGTCCAACACCACTGTCAGGCTTATTGGCGACATTAGTCAAATTCAAATTCATTTATTTGTTAGAATGTGGTACAATAAATGGTCTTTCTAATCAGTGGTCTCATCACAATCTGCCACATGTGGCATGCAAATATTTGGTACATAAATTACAAGACAAAAAATAAATAAAAATAAAACAATAACAATTTGTGGCAAGTCAGTTAAAAATATTATCTGGATTACATTCAAAATATTATTTAATGTCAAACTATTAAAAAGATACGATATGTCAAAGTTAATAAAATTACAATTCAATTAGCATGTCAGTGTCATTTAAATAGTCCTGTCAGTAATGATAGACCGATCATTATCTTTCTTATTATATCATTATAATTCATATTATTTCATTTAGTTGTAAGAAAATTTATATTGTATTCAAATTGTTGGATTGAATATTAAGATTTGAAAGCTACTGTTGTCACTATGGTGAATGCGGTGTAAACCTGTAACAGAGAAACATACCAGTAATTTTCATTCATCTTTTCTCTTGTTTATTACATTTAAAAAAAAAAATATAAAAAAAAACAGATGGCCCATCGGCATCAGGAACAAGGTCCGAACTGACAGTGGTGTCTATTATGCTATACTATTTATGCGGTGTCCAGGAGAACTGCTTTCTGAATCAAGCCCTTTACCCAGCCGCTGATGAGAGCCTCCTAAGGTGTTGGTCGAGGCTCTTTGCTATTAGTCCATTAACCGCAACAACTATTGGTACAATGTCTGCAGAGTGCACATCCCACATGTCGACTACCTTGTGTGCTAAATCAAGATACTTGATTTTTTATCATTCTCAGCTTTCACAAGATTCTCGTCATAAAAGTGCTCACTTTTATATTATTTTTATTATTCTCTATTAATTCTTAGTATGTACTGCTGTTGTTCCAAATAAATACAGGGAAATTATTAATCAGGCGAATAAAAATGTATTTGGCGACCAATATACTGAATGGGCGACTATTGTACCAAGTAACCAACTATTTATCCGGTCGTTGCGGCAAGGAGAATATAGGAAGCAAGAGCAAACGAGAGACTTGTGGTACCCCGACTCGGACAGGTCAGGTTCGAAGGGGATGGCGGGGTCTAGTGAGTGAGCGAAGTGTGCGAACTAAGACCCCGGAATCCCTTTCGTGTTAGGTTACTTTTGTTTGATCATATTGAACAACTAGTAACTAAATTAAAATAAATTTGAATTTTCACGTCGCTGTTTTAAACATTTGTATTCGCCCACTGTTTGTCGCTCACTTAGTATTTCAGTAGCCCATTTTCAATATTTTGACACCTTTAATTTGAATTTATTTTCGCTCGTTTAAATACTACCCATAAATAAATAAACAGTGACTGAGGCAGACCTACAATTTACCAAATAAAAGTAAGAGTATTTTGTTGCAGTTTGTAACTGAAGACAGTAGACCGATGCTCGCTTGTTCCTTCTGCTACACTAAACTAAGGTACTGCTGCCAGCTGCAGAGGAAATGTCTGGAAGCAGAGGAGCTGTTCGCTCAGTTTATGTCTGATGATTATGAGGTGAGGGATTAACATCAGCCAACTAGGTTTTGCCTGTTTGTTTATACAGACTTCCAAAAAAACAAGTTTTCACCATATCTATCTCTCCCTCACACACATATACACACCCACACATATACACAGCCACACAGAGGTATGTAAATAGGCCACATCTTGGTTGCATTAGCTAGTTATAAAATATTATTGTAATTTAATGATGATAAACTATGTTCGACTTATAACTAATGTTACATGTTCAAACCATAGCCGAGGACGCTGGCACCCTAAACACAAGTTAAATCTTACATTGGGTGCCAGAGCCCATCGAAACCACTCTTTTCCCTAGCTGTAACACTGCATAGTGCTTTTTTGCCTTGTTGGTCTAGTGGCCGCGAGGGCGACTGCTGAGCTTGAGGTCCTGGTTTCGATTCCCAGGGCGGGCATAATGTTACTGGGTTTTTCCTACAGGAATTTCTTAGTAGCAGCCAAGGAGTCTGGATTGCCGCCCGGTTGATGGCAAGGCTCGCCCCCCTATTACATGGGACTTGATACATAACTGGCTAAATGTGGATGTACTATTAAGTACATCTCTGCCTAACCCTTCGGGGATTATTGGCGTGATGTTATGTTATGTGTTTTTTGTGGTATGAAATTATGGCTATGTGGTAAATAATAACAGCCGCACGGGTCGATCTTCAAGGTTATGCAGTGCTTGACGAGGTCGAGCTGGGGATGGTTGCTCCTCCGTAACTCGGAAACCACGTTGTGCCGTTCTGGGTGTCATTTGTAATATCTTTGACAGACGTTACGAAGTGAGAAAGCCGAAAGTCTGACAACCAGTTCTACTATGGTATTATGTTATGACACCTTTACCCAGCGTGAAACACTAGTAAGTCCCAAAGGGCGGCCATCTTGGGGGACTGTCTTGTGTTATTTTGAGATCCTAATTTCCTAATTTGAATAGACTTTGAATTTTAATGTGTGTGAGTCCTGAAGGAGCGTTATGTGTATGACCTGTTCACTTGTTTTCATGCCCGTTACTTAGTTCCCTCGTAACTATCAGCTTGGGACAGCGATTTTCCATTTAGTGGAGAATTGCCATATAGGTATATAGATAAATAATGCATCATTAGATTCGTCATGGCGGATTTTGGGCGCCATATTGTGTGGGGTCAAATTCTTTTCCCTCCGTCAATTATAAAAGTGATTGGTTTAAAAAAGTGATCACAAAAATATGTACCACAAAAATATGTTCAAAAGTTATTCATAATGACAAATCATACAGGGTGGTCTTAACTTTTTATTGCACCTAAGATTTTTTTACTTACGAAATCTAAATAAAAAGATATTAATTAATTAATTATATTTAGTAATTAATTTAATCAGATTATTTAACTAAAAAGCAGTATTACCCAGTACTAACTGGGTTGTGGAGGTCAGATAGGCAGTCGCTCCATGTAAAATACTGGTATTCCGCTGCATCCCGTTCGACTGGAAGCCGATCCCAACATAGTTGAGAAAAGGCTAGGCAGATGATGACTAAACTAAAAAGCTGGATATAAAAAAGTTATTAATAAATAAAATACTACTAATACATTGTTTTTTCCTTACAGCCGGGTTCACCATTAATATACGAAGGCAAGCTCGAGTACTTTGGGGGACTCACAACATCACCTATAGAGTACATGACCATAGTCGATGAGTGGCAGGTTGGCAATTCTGCAGAACTGTCAGATGATGATGAAGATGACGTCAGTCTGAAGGAGGAATATCAAAGTGATGGTCAGGCAGACTATATTGAGATTAAAGTAGAACCTAAAGTTGATGGTGAGTTATTGATTAAATTCGACATCAAGGCTCTAACATCCGGAGGGTTAGGCAGAGGTGTGTCTACAGGGTGGAATGGGACACCGAGACACAAAACCACGTATTCAGTACATCAATCTGAACCACCCCATAAAAAATTTTTTCATGGGTAATTTAAAAAAATATCAGCCTACAAATAAGTCCAATGGAACAGCTGTCTTACTTTTAAATATTTTTTATACGCTAACCCTGCGTAGGGAACTACAGCTTTTTTTGATATGGAATGAAGATTTCGAGAGCAGGGTGCGATGGTCTAATTGGTTAAGACGTCCGGTGTACAGAATCGGAAGGTCGCAGGTTCAAACCCTGCTCGCACTCGAATTTTTCTTTCCATATCGAAAACAGCAGCTGTCTTACTGATGAAACATTTCTATGTGGAGGGGGCCAGGGGTTCAGAATGATGTACTGAATACGTGGTAACCGTTATAGCTACAGGGAAACGGTCTTAGGAGATCTTCTCTTGCTTTGATTTAGAAGATATAAGACTTTATTGTAAAGTTGTAATGATGGCGCCATTCACTGTTGTTCATGGTTTTCTGCAAAGTAACGCCTGATTTTACAACATTAGTTTTAGTATATGCGAAACCTGAAACAAGTATTTTTATGTAAAGAATCTATGTACAAAATTTCAAAAATGTATCATGAAAAACCACAAAGTTATAGCTTGTTCTGTTAACTGGTTGTCCGCACAAAAACGTGGTCACCACACAGCACGCCCGTGCGCGCGCCTCCAGCATCGTCTTGAGCTCATTGATAATAATAATTTGGCAGTAGGTACCTAAATTATAGCGATAGGTACTTAATGTCGCTCGGTGTCCAACTTGTAACTTTTTAAAAATATTTTTGGAAAAAATATAACATGGTTTAAAAATGATTGAAATCGATTCAGTTACTTATTCTGAACAAACTAAATTCAGGTTTCGCATATACTAAAAATAATGTTGTATAACTTATCTTAACTATTTATAATCGCAGGGGTCCCCGCGAAGAAATCAACACCAGACATACGAAGAGGAAATATTGAAGATACAACTACTGCACAGCAAAAGAAAAATGAATTACCAAGCTCGAGAGGAACCCGGACGACACAATGTCGTACATCCAGACCTAAAACTAAAATCAAAGAATCTAGCAAAAAAGGTCATTTACAAAAACGTAATCGAAAACACAGTGGTGACAAACCTCACACGTGTAATATATGTCAGCGTAGTTTTGTCCTAAAACATCATTTAACAAATCATATGCGGATACACTCTGGTGAAAAACCGTTCAAATGTCAAATATGTCAGCGTAGTTTTCGTCTAAAGAAATTGTTAGCTGTACATTTTCGTGTGCACACTGGTGAAAAACCTTACCAATGTAACGTTTGTTCAAAACGTTTCAGTCAAGGAGCTCATTTGAAACATCATATTCTAACTCACACTGGTGAGAAACCTTACAAGTGTGAGTCATGCCCGTGTAGCTTTCGCACGAAGACTTACTTAGATAACCACATTCGCACACACACTGGTGAAAAACCTTACAAATGTGAAATATGTCAGCTTGGTTTTATTAGTAGGCCAATGTTAAAAACTCATATTATTTCTGGTCATAACTCTGGAAAACCATTTAAGTGTGATATATGTCAGCGTGGTTTCAACTACCAAAATAATTTGGCTAAACATATTCGAATACACACAGGTGAAAAACCTTACAAATGTGATGTGTGTCAGCAAAGTTTTATTCAAAAGCACGCTTTAGACATACATGTGCGTAATAAACACACTGGTGAGAAACCATATAAATGTGATATATGTCAGCGAAGTTTTAGTGCGTCATCTGTTTTAAAAAATCACATGATAACACACACGGGAGAAAAACCTTACAAGTGTAATATTTGTCTGCGTAGTTTTAACAGAAAAGGTACTTTGTCAAGTCATATTCGCACACACAGTGATGAAAAACAATACCAATGTGAAATATGTGCAAAAAGTTTTAGACAAGTAAGTACGTTAAATGTCCATCTTCGAGTACACAAGAAAGAAAAACAATAATATTCCTTTATTAATTTTTAACCCCCGACGACAGGGGTGTTATAAGTTTGACCGCAATGTGTCTGTCTCTGGCACCGTAGCTCTTAAACGAGTTAATCGATTTGGATGCAGTTTTTTTTATTTGAAAGCTAGTTTCTTGGCAATGGTTCTTAGATACGTTTTATCAAAATCGATGCAGCCATTTACTAGACATGGGGTATGAAAGTGGTGACGAATAATCAAATATTTTCAAATATACCCAAGTGGGGTATCAAATGAAAGGGCATGATGTGTATATTACAATTAGACATGTTTTTATCAAAACCGGCTCAGCCATTTTATTGAATTTTCAAAGTTGTGTTTGATCACTTATCTTTGTTGCGATGGGATGAACTATTAAAAATTGTGAAAATAGTAGCACACCGGCATCGGGAACAGGGTATATTTGAAAATATTCGTTTTTGGTATCAACTGTTTGTTATTTTATCACTGTTGTAAAGTTCCAGACGTTTTTGAATTTTCCCCCTCATTCCGGACCTGTCCGGAACCGGTGTAGTGTTAAGTCTAATCATAATATCAAGAAAATGTCTAAACTACAATCTAATTTCTCAATCATGTAATAAACATAATTTCAAACGTTTTAAATAAACAGAATGAAGATAATTATCTAAGTTATATTTCATTTAACAATCCTTGAAGTTAACACTAATAAAGGGTGTAAATAGACCCTTAATGAAGCCGAAAGGCACTTGTTCTCCCCGTCTTTGCGATCATTTTTTTGTTCTAGACCATACCTGGGAACCTTCTAGTTACGGAGATATTGGTGGTCAAAGTACCAACTTTTTGTCATTTTATTTTTAAATACGTTTTATTTTTTTGATGTAAGATGTTTACTTTAAACACCTCCACGACCCCCCGTACTATTCAATCTATCCATCAGCACAATGCTTTGAGTGCGTTCCATCGAGTCCTACCGTAAAACGTGATATTTAACCCCCAAAAAAAGGCGTTTCCTAGCAATTTTTTTTTCCGTAAAGTTACTTAGTTTGATGTACAGAATGCTTGGTTGACGGCTTCGTGAAAGGTCTGTTTACACCCTGTATAATCTACACAAATAAAAAAAATTGAAGTGTCCGTTTGTAATTTCAAAATAACAATTCTTTACTGATTTGATCATTATTAGCGAAGCTATCGAATGGTGTAATAATACAGTGTGTTTTTCAACGGGTTCGATTCCTGGCCAGGAATATTGATTTTCCAAAAATACAATGATGTAGTTTTAGTTTTTATCAAAATCGGGCTTGAGGCTCCTATGAGTATTTTTAGCTATTCCTCATAGTTTTGTATTTGGCCATTCACGACAACTTCAAAAATTCACGCTGTGTACCTATGACAAAAAATCTTTTATTTTTTGTCTGTCTGTCTGTTCCGCTAATAAATAAATAAATTCCTTATTTCGGACAACATAAGATCAACTATTTAAAAAGTATTATTTTAAACTTTAAACTTTTTTTTAAATTAAATAATAGAAAAGAAAGAAAGATAGAAAAAATATTTATTTGTCGCAGGGAGATGACGTGCATACAAACAAAATAACTTAGCAATAATCATACAACGCATAACAAATATTAGATATACAACATTAGTTTTAGTATATGCGAAACCTAAAACGTGTCTAGTATTTTTATGTAAAGAATCTATGTACAAACTTTTAAAACTGTATTATGAAAAATCACAAAGTTATAAGCTTGTTCTGTCACCTGGCTGCCCGCTACAAAAACGTGGTCACCAAGCGGTGCGCCCGTGCGCTCGCCTCCAGCGTAGTCTTGAGCTCATTGATAATAATAATTTGGCAGTAGGTACCTAAATGATTGCGATAGGTACTTAGTGTCACTCGATATCTTGTAACCTTTTTAAAATATTTTTGGGACAAAATATCACAACATGGTTTAAAAATTATTGGAATCGATTCAGTTACTTATTCTGAAGTTTGTTCAGAATAAGTATATTCTGGTTTCGCATATACTAAAAATAATGTTTTAAATACAAAAGGACAGAAACAAAAAAATACAATTTAACAGCTTGCACGTCGTGACTGCGACAAGCAGGTTACCACTCAGCATGATGCTGTGCTATGGGGGGGCCCACAACACAGCGCTGGTTTTCAGTGGTCACCCGTGAAAATACGTACGGAGGCCAGACAGTATAAATAAATATTTGATATTTTATTTGGAAGTTCGCTTCATATGGACATGTGACTCCGAAACGGCTGGTATTTTGACAGGACTTTTAACCTTTTAACCGCCCGACTTCAGAACAGTTGGCGTGTCCCTAGCGCCCGGCACAGTGAATCGAAAATTAAATACCTAAAAGATAGAGAGATGTGCAATACTTAACTTTGCGATGTCGATATTTCGTTTTAATAACGACATTTGCATTTGCGAGCGTGGTTAACTAACAACTACATCTCACCAAGCTAAGTTTGCACCTCGCGTCGTTTACGTCACACTGAGGCTTAGGTACGGGCTGTAAAAAAGGATTCGTTATGACTTTAAAAAAGTAAACAAATGTTTGTTAGATTTTACTTTGTATTTGTTGTTTTTAACATTATATTATACGTAGGTACACGGGTACACGCCGCATTCCAGCGAGGTGTAAACTTAGCTTGGTGGAGATATAGGTACCTACCTACTTGAATACTACTTAGGTACCTTACGAAATTATACGACATTTTTCGCAAGCCAGTAAAACAAAAAGTGTTTAAAAATTTGAACGATTTATTAAGAGAAGAGTTTGGCGAGTTATACGAACATAAATGTAGGGAACAGCTGATTTTTTTTTTCACGATTTTAGGTTTGGTCCCATAGTTTACTATTTAGAGGTTGTTAATGATTTACCAATAACCCTGTAGATAGTTCAACTCATCTGTGCGCGCGGCGCTATGTGTGGGTAAAGTGATAAGGACACGTTTTGCTCGGACGACGACTGCCGCTTACGCTGCCACACAAATGAAAGCTGTATAAATAAGCGCACGCACACATGGCGCTTCGTGCACAGATGAATTGAACTATCTGTAACGATATTTATCACAATCACAATAATTTGTATCACACTAATTAACAACAAACATAAAAATAAAAATTTTACTTGACAATGTCATTATCAGTTTACCTATTGACTTAGATGTAACGATATATCACAATCACAATAAAATTTGTATAACACTAATTTCAATAAAATCAGTCAAATAATCACAGATATAATTTCTTATTACTAAAATCAGTCTAACAATCAGAGGTAATATTTTTCATTAATAGTATCACAGATAATATAATACTACGTACAGATACCCAATCCCATACAAAGAAATGATACCTCCCTAAAACTGGCAATCGGACCGGCTATTTTTTGTCCTCCATTTTTTCAACAGATGGTAGCACCAACGTCTCACTGATTACCAGAGGCAGTAGTTTTACAACGCCATCTAGGAGTAGGCCTAGTTTCTAGGTGGCATCGATACTAAGTGGCATCGATACCACTAGATGGCGCATAGATTCTCTACATCGCACCGTGCGTTCAAGGACAATTAGATAATAACAATACAACAAAAAATATCTCTAGTTGGCGAAACGGTTTCATTTGTGTGAGTGAGCTAACAAACATCTCTTTGCGGCGAATGCGTCTTCATTTGTTTTTGTTGAATATTTCAATACTTTTAGAGCGTTTACTACTTACGGCATTTCGTATAAACTTTCAAGTTCTTTTTTTTCGAAATGACTGAACCGATTTTAATGAAACTTTATACACTTAAGCAATATACATAGTTCTAAAAAAATATCAGAGAACATTTTCGAAAAATAGTATTACAGCTAAATTAGGACGATTTTAGATTCATAGAAACAGAAATTTCCAATTATCTCTTTTTTTAAAATGACATTTCGAAAATGTTCTCTGAGAACTTTTTCGACTTAAGTATGCTGCTTATGCGTATGAAGTTTCATTTATATCGGTTCAGAAATTTAAAAAAAAAGGACTTGAAAGTTTGTATGAAATGCCGTAAGTCGTAAACGTTCTTAGCGCCAAACCACACGGCACGGTGCGGCGCCGTACCGCAAGCCATTTCGCCGCACTGACAAACACACGGGAAGTGCGACATCGCAGCGGCGATGAAAAAACTATTGGCTTGCCCTACGTACTACAGTCTGTAATAACAATGGATCGCAAACAACTGCGGTGCCACGCCGGCGCCGCTCTGTTTATCCATTCCCGCCTCGTCTCGATTCAGGCACGCGCGCGGTGCGGTGCCGGAGAGCACCGGACAGCGCCGTGTGGCTACAACACATTGTTGTATGTAGAAAACCGGAGCGGCAACGCTCGGGCGCCGCGCCGGAGCTGCACCGCGCCCTGTGGTTTGGCTGGTGAAAACGCCAGGGCAGCGCGCGAATTTTTTTTTTTTACCATTTTGCAATGTGCAGGTCAGTGTCAGGCTGGATGTTGAACAAAATATGATGCGCGACCGTAACACGTATGTATTTACAGTATTATAATAATTAAAATCGTCAATACAATCCCATTGAATAACTATTTCATGAAAAAGTCTTTCAATGGTATTAAATGAACTTAAGAGGGTTGTATTTATGATTTTAATTATTACAATTCTGTAACTACATACATGTTACAGCCGCGAATCATATTTTAATCAACATACAACCTGACACCGACCTGCAAATTGCAAAAAACGTAAGAAAATTTACTTACGTTAGATACTCCGAACCGCCATAAAGTTTGCAGATCATCACTTGCAGTTCATTATAGGTACTCAAATCAATCAAATCTAGGTATACAATTGCTTTTAATTTAATGTAGTTACTGCGGCAAGGAAATGATATGAAAAGGTAGGTACTAGGAGTAGGAGAATGAAAGATGGAAGTAGGTACTAAGTACCAACTTACATAAATAACAAAAAACAAACGGAATAATTTTATAAAATATTTTAATACTTCAATCAAATACCTAACTGCTTTTGTAGTTTAATTTTTGTCTTTTAGTTTGTTTTAATTGCATAACTGTTAGGTTTTAACAAAAGAAACGCGAAGTCATTTGAAGTAAAAACTAAAATTATCCTTTTCAAGGCATTGGTACGTTGTCATCTAGTGTATGCCAGTATAGCATGGAATCCTATGTATGCTGTACATTCGCAGCGCCTTGAGAACATCCAGCGAGCGTTTACGAGACATAATTGCATACATGTCCACAGGAATATCCCACCGATGTCCATACGAAGAACGTTTGACAACTCATGACTTAGTTTTTCTCCATAAGGTTGTCAATAGTCAAATTGAATGCGAACAGTTGCTAGAACGTGTAATGTTGCCAGTCCCAAACAATCGTCCTAGACAGCCAATTTCTAGACTTTTTCAAACGCAAACCAACTCACCAGTATCAAGAATGTGCATTCAATACTACGAACTCAACTGTAAATTACCTGACTTGGATGTGTTCTTTGGTTCCCTACCGAAGTTCAAAAGCCTGTCGCGCTCTCATATGAACCTACATTTAAATGGCTATAATTAGTTTCTTATCAGTTTTATTTGGATTTTTTTTTATTTTGTTTTGTGTTTATTAGTGTAAGTCAGTTTTTTGATCTCTTCTTTAGTTTAAGGCAAAGATGTTTTGTTTTCTATTTTATGTTACATTTTATTTCTTTAACTTTACAATAAAATAGCTATATTGTACTTAAGAGAATGTTGTGTACACCTGTAATTGGTACCTACATAAGAACCCTAACCTGTTTATTTCTATTGTTAAATGTAAAATGTATGTACTGTAGGTGTATCTATTTTAAATAAATAAATAACTAAAAATTTTTGAAGCATTACTTTTGAAGTAATATTTTCCTAAATTTATTATGTTACTAGCGACCCGCCCCGGCTTCGCACGGGTGCAGTATATATGTATATATAAACCTTCCACTTAAATCACTCTATCTATTAATGAAAACCACATCAAAATCCGTTGCGTAGTTTTAAAGATCTAAGCATACACAGGGACAGACAGACAGCGGGAAGTGACTTTGTTTTATACTATGTAGTAATTAGTTTTACTACAGGTTAGGTTTTTTTACAGTTATTGATTGATTGAGTTGTTATTTGATTTTTTCTGTTTTGATCAACCTGGAAGACATTTGAAGGGTCATTTTTAATTTCTTGCACTTTGGAGTGTTCGTTGATTTCCTTTTCTTTTATGTGTCAAAACATAAAAGTGCACTAGATGCAGTTGGTTCTTCAACATTTGGACTGTTACAAGTCAGTTGTGTCACACTTTGGTTGCGAGTCAAAATTTTCAGTACAGGTGAAGTTTCTTGAGCTAAAAAAACAGATATAAAGGTAACGTAAGCTCTATGTTACAAACTATTGACGACCTGTAAGAACAGTTCTTGTCATTCTTAAAAACTTACACACAGAATTCCCATAAATGAGGGTACAATAAAATTGTGATTATTTAAAAAAATACCTTGTGATGTTGATGGACATGGTGAATGCAGTGTCATGACCGAGCATTGCACATCGTTGTGGTTTTGAGGCACTGCCATTTTTGATAATTTTTTCCTTTTGCCAGTTTTAGTCTGAATGAACTTATCACCGCAGTTCCTGATGATTAAGGTGAGCTACCGTCATGTTTCCTAAAATCACAAACTATATGTTATTGACTAATATATGGCCACATTTTAGATGTATATTGTTGAGCTATCAGTTTTCAGTTAGTTCTCAAGATTTATAAAAACAATTTGGGTTATTCTATGGTTACTCCATTGGCTATAGACGTTAGTAGTAAGTACATATTTTATTTTATGGAGTAACTTGATTATTATTTTTAGTATCTCAAAAGTGACTACGTAATATTTTAGCCGTAAATACACTTACCACAATTGATCAACCAAACTGCCAAACGACTTGCATGTCCAGTTGGAATCCGACACATTGAGAAATCTTTCGATGATTGTTCGCTTAAATATGAGCACTTGATAGGAGCCATATTGAGTGTACTTTCTAAAATGAAAATCCAAAGTTTTTACTAGCATAAGTCGTCGTATGTGCAAGATTCGTTGTTGTACAGTATCCAGGGTCCAGGTCAAGACATAGGGACGTGTCTTTTCTAAAATACGTAGTTCGAACCGAGGTCGGTTAGAAGAAAACAAAAACGCATTCAAATTTCAAAGCTGGGTACTGGGAGTCAGACATGACCAAAACAGAATTGACATTGACATTGACAGATAGAGTAACTACCTACTTTGAAAACGTTTCGTGCAATGCTAGTTCCGGTTTTAGTTACATGAAAAAATATATAATTATTTACCATAAACATGTTAGAAATATTTCTTACATTTCTGTGAACAGTAATAGATTTTAAAAAAATTACTGAATTTCCTTTAAATGAATTAACTAAACGTATTTAGCAACGATTGTGGTTACATTGTATGTGACGCTTTGAGTAAAACGCCATCTATTGCAAAGAGCTATAGACAAAATGGATAACAGATAGCTCCTTTAACTAACTTTATCATTCTATGGGTTCGAATGAATTAGAAAAGTCTTCAGTTATTTTTTTTGTCGAAATTACGTGATTTGTGAGTATAAATAGATAAATCAGCATTAAACAAGGAAGTTTTGATTTTTACTAATCTTACTTCAGCCAAAATCTGCCGTTTAACTCATTTTAGTGGTTGTTAATTTCATAACTGTTACCTATGCTGCCACCTATGATATTTTTTCAAGACTAATTATAATGTGTTCGAGATGGGACCCCATGATAGTATGATCCGTCGAAAAATTATTTATGCTCGCTATCGACGAGGCGAATTATTGACGAGACCACATTTGTGTAACATTCGATAAACTTATTTTTACGAGTTTCATCGCCAACAAAATAACTGTCCGCTAAAATTTTGGCACTTTCTTTGATTGGATTATCAATTTGCTCGTATTGTGTACTTGCATTTGTTGTTTTGACTAAAGTTTGTGTCGCCGTAGATCTATATAAATCTGGCGTACTATCAGAACTTCTTAAATGCGACTGACCCTCATTTAAATAAACCATATACTCGTCGTTGGTCAGCGTTGATGGAAAGTTAACATCTTGGCTACAGTCTATGTCTACTTCATCTTGGCTATAGTCAAAGGGAGCCAAAATTGACTGGCTCTCTTCAAATTTCCCTATAAAACAAATCAAACATGAGTTTTTGTAATGATATCACCATTTACATGCAATACGTTTCGAAGACCACTTACTTTTGGACCCCATCTTGATATTAAAAAATTGTGAAATACGCTCGCACTGGAATTTTTCTTTCCATGTCAAAAACAGCTATGTTCCCTACGCAGGGTTTGCGTATAAAAATATTAAAAATTGTGAAATGTTCACTTGATTTTACAAACGTCGTGCCACTAACAGTCGTCACTGTCGAATACGGAATAATGGATATTGTCGAGTATCGACAACGTCTAGCTGACCATAGACATAATAGACTAAACGCAAAAATAGTGATGTGGGATTACGATACCGATTGTTTTGTAGAATTGTGGTACTCAACAGCACATGGATCTATGCACAGATAAACTTTGCATTTTTGGCACATAAAACGAGTCTCAGACCGTTTTCTTTTTGCTGCGCACATTTTGCATCGCTGACTTTTGCCGGTTAGTATTCTAACAGGAAAGTGCTCTAAGGCACTATTATGTAAAAAACGGTTAGGGTCAAGGACGCCGCGCGAAGTTGACTGTTGAGTTAAAGAACATTGTTTGTATTTTTCTATTATTTGTCTGATAACGTTTAATTGGAAATCAGCTAAACTATAATTTTGTTTATTTTTAATCACTTTAATCAAATAGAATGCATTAAGTAAAAACATGTCAAATATGTGAAACCCAAGCTTTTTATGCCATTTTTTTGATTTTCTTATACAGCCCAATGTGCTAGTCATCATATCAGAAGTGTCAACCGACCCCATATTTTTTGTGTAGTCTACCACACACTGTGGTTTCATTTTGGGTAGCCCAGTTGAGTAGTCTACATTGTCTGATGGTATTATTTTGTCATCGTGCATTGTAGACAACATTACGACCGGTTTCTTATCTTGCCATTTTAGGGCTAAGAGGGGAGGAGACGAGTAAGCGGCTATTTGTCCACGTTTCAGTTTTTGGAATTTCGGCATCCCTTTCCTATTTGATCTTACGGTACCACATGCATAAGTCGCCCTTTCTTTTAAATATATAAAAAGCTGAGGACTGGAATACCAGTTATCTACATACAACTATCGGTTGCAAAAATAGTAGTCTTTCAAAAGTTCAGTCACAACTGATCCAGTTAAGCCTAAATTTGGTACGGTCTCTATTTCTGTTTCCGATCCACAGTACACTATAAAATCCACGATATAACCGGTTTCGACATCACATAAAACAAATAACTTAATGCCAAATCTATTACGTTTTTTAGGTAAATATTGTTTTATAATTAGACGACCTTTAAAAGGCACAATACTTTCATCAATGCACATTTTTTTACCCGGGATAAATGTTGTTTTGAAAGTTTCACGAGCGTGGTCAATCATCATTTTTATTTTGTGCAATCTCGGTACACTACTTGTCCCTGCAGGTGCTTCACAAAAAGATAACATTGCAAGAATTGAGCAATATCTATTTCGAAACATAGTATTACTGAACACCGTACTATGTAATAACGGGTCTGTAGACCAGTGTTCTTCAATTGTTATTCTTTTGTTTCTAGTGAAAAGCATTGTTACTGCTAGGAAAATGTACAGGTCGTCAATAGTCACGTCGCGCCATTGTTGCAGTCTTGAATATATTCTGAGATCAGTATGTCTTACGAAGTGTTGATGATATTTATTCGTACAATTGGCTATTTTCTGTAACAAGTCTTTGCTACAAAAATGTTCGAAAAATTCGAATTCAGTGGAGGTATCATCTAATTTGACAGCAGGCGACAGTCCACAAACAAAGTCGTCGAATTCTTCTAACATTGGGGTAGCAATTTGCGTTGTCCAATTAGTGGTTGTGACATTGTTTCCTTGAATCTGAAATAATACAAAAAAATAATTGTAGAGTAATAAAAATACATCGGTCTCCAAGGTAGGAAATTTGAATAGCCTACAAAAGCAAAATTAGCAGTGCGATTCAGTGCGGTGTGTGGCAGCGCGGCGGCACGCACAAAATAAACTCTACCTATGTAGGTATCTACGAGCGAGTCAGCGCGCCCACACGTGACTCGCGCTCCAACCAATCAGAATCACCGTTCCAGAGTGGCCGCGCGCGCATTCTCATCGCACGGCGCGCTCTCGCCATCTCACTCACTCTAAGTTTAAAATTTCCTTTCAAACATCACCACCATACTACACAATAAATTAAAATACATTTATCTAGATATGTAATAAAAAAAATAATTACCTCTACATCAATGTCAAACTCTTCGTCTGCTAAAAATTCTTCATTTTCATCGCCTTCTAGAATTCGTATTAACTCTTCAGTAGTCGTCATGATACATTTCTATCATGTACATTTATCGACATACGAACGTAAAACTTCATGCACAAGCACAACACTGATGGAAAATTCCAGAAGTCGGCACTCGTTTATGACGTAAGAAGCGGTCGTCTTTATCCGACCGTAGCGCAGGACGTACTAACAAAGTAAGTTTCGGAACATGTAGGCTAGGGATGGGAACCATCAATTCAATCGCTGACATTTCATATGTAAATTTACTTAATTTTAAAGGAATTAAATGAAATACTCACAAACATTTGTAAAAAAATGTTTTATTAACAATTGCTGTATTTGTTTTAAAGTTAATTAGTCAGTATAACGAGAAATATTTTGATTTATGTTTATTTTTGTATCGGTAAATCTTGGCATATGTCCCGTCCCTCATGTCGGATTTTGTCGTCATGGGCGTTGCACATCAATACAATTTTCTAAAAATTATGTTAGTAATTCATCTAACTTTGGACATTATTTTTAGGACTTCTAATTAAGAGACTAAAGTGTATTAAACTGTAAATGATTACTTAGTTAACTATTTACCTAATATAAACATATTTTTGATAGAATACAGCGTAATTAAATAAAAAAGCTGATTAAACGAGCAGTGATATTTTGGTCGTAAATATACGACTCTGGCGAAATGGGCCCGAAAATATTTGTCGGATTAATCCGACGTAGGCGGTTAAAAGGTTAATTACTGACAGACAGCTGATGTCATAAGAACTAAGGAAGAATTAGCCGGGATAGGGGTATCTTATATTTTTAGTTGGATTTTTGAATAAAAGACGAAGGTTTGTTAGATCATGTATTGCTGGTGAAGGCGCTGACGGCCGGGATATAGTGCTTGCGCGTGGCGGTCAGGTTCAGCTGCCAATAGTAACGACAATCTTCAGAAAGCTGAGTCAGCCGCTCGGGCGACAGGCCCAACGACACACGCGACCATGACAGCAAGTGCTTACTGAGCTGCAACAGATACACATGCTCATCATTTATTTATTTATAGTTAACTAGCGACCTGCCCCGGGTGCAATCCTTATCCTTAATATTATAAATGCGAAAGTAAGTTTGTTTGTTACCTTTTCACGCCTAAACCACTGAATGTCAGGGTATAGAAACGGACATACGGTACCTTTCATCCCGAAAAAAAAATACTGTTCTCGACGAAAACAACAATAACGTTCTTATGACAATAGATGGCACCACGTGTCTTTAATAATAATAATAATAAAGCTTTATTTGTTCTCACAGTATAAAACCTTAAGATTAGATAGTTACAAAAATAACAGTGATCGTGGTTTTATAGTCACAGTACGGATCGCAACTGGCATCTTAGCTAGATTACAGAGTAACCTGTGTTAAAGATACCAGTCCCTTTTCCCTATAAAATTTTAAGACAATTTCACACGAGATTCAAAGTTTTTTTATGCAATCTAGATTTTATTAACAATGCGAGAAAACAAAAGATAAAATAAAGTAGAAATTAAAAACTAAAGGAAAATTTTCTTTGTATGCATGCGCGTGTGAGCGAGATTTTTAATAGAGATGTGTAAGTGTGGGTGTAATTGCGTTTAGATATGTGTGTGTGTGTGTGTGTCTGTGTTGTGTGTGTGTGTGTCTGTGTGTGTGTGTGTGTGTGTCTGTGTGTCTTTCGAATCATGTTGAATTTTATTATTACAAGCAGAGTACAACCCGAAAAGCGCCGAGGTAATGAAGTTCGACAGGTCACGGAGAAACAATTTAACTGTCCCCGAAGTTCCTTGGGTTAAGCTGAAGTGTACCTAATAATATACCTACATTTCGCCAGTTATGTTTAAGCGTAGGCAGTGGCGGATTTACCAGCAGGCTGAGTAGGCTTGAGCCTAGGGCAGCAGATTTTTGGGGCGGCAAATTTGGGGACCGAATTTTTTTTTTTGCTTCCTCAGAAATCAAAAAAAAATTGGCATGACGCTTTTCTGATGTTTTACAGATAGAAGTCTGCAACAAATTTTGCCGATGACGAAGACATGTGACATCTACCAAACCGCACTGGACCCGCGTGGATTATAGCCCATTCCCTCTCATAGAGGCCGTGTGTCCCAGCAGTGGGAACATTATAGGCTGATTATGCAAAGTCAATGCATGACCTTCTTCCTTGCCTCTGTATAGTCACCTGTTACCCATCCTCGCATTATCATCATCTCTCATTATGCATTATTTTCTTACCAGCTTCGCCTTCTCGGGATGATCAGGAGAAAACAAAGCGATGTCCCTCTGTAGCCCTTCGGTGAGGTTCATGCCGAGGAGGAGGGCCACGGTGCACGTGTTTTGCTGCAGGGCTTCCGACACGGCCTGCAGCGCCCCGGGACGCTTCAAGAATTCCTAGGAGAGGACATAAAGTGGAAAAAAAGTTCTGACAATGGGCAAAAGTGGCCCAAGAGCCTCCACTGATGAGACTTGTGGGGAATGAAAGTACATACTTGTCACAACATCCTGACAAAAAATTATCAAAATCCGTCCCCGGATTCTTTCTTTATGATCATGTTGACCTGACTAACCTAACTTTTTTTTTTTTTTTTGAGCTGGACTTCCTCATGGCACCCGATGAAGGCAGAGGGGTCTGTCAGACTCTAACTAACTAAAAACCACCCTGGCGTTCCCTTCCCACACTTACACCGAGATTATGGGAACTGGTGCGCCTTCCACGATCCCCGGCTAGTGCCGGCCCGCAGAGAGGACATCCATGAAGATATTCCACCCCGAAACAAAACAAAAAGGTTAGGTTAGGTAGTCAGGTGAACATGTTCATAAAAAAAAAAACATAACCCTCCTTTTGGGCTTCGCCGCAGTCGGGTAAAAAAGAATCCTCGGACCGATTTTCATATACTTTTGCCAGAATTATATGACCGTTATGTACTTTCATTCCCCACAACCCTCATCAATGGAGGCTCTAGGACCAAGATCCATACATTTTTGCCGGAATACTGCCTGTTCCATTTTTCAAAGGGAAGCCGTTCCGTATGGAACCTTCGCCACTGATAGATACATTGTTATACCTTGACAAGTATCGGGAAACTGGGGATAAAAACGTCGCCGACGATTTTCACATCTTTCTTCAAGAGTTGAGCGGCTGTGAGGTTCGCCACGTTTTTTCTCGCTGCGATCAGGGCGTCATTTACGCCTTGCCTGTAGCCAAACAGATTCAAGATACTATAAAGTGTGTACGTAGACACTTAACGAAGCCGAAAGGCACTCGTTCTCCCCGTCAATGCGATCATTTTTTTGTTCTAGACCATACCTGGGAACCTTCTAGTTACGGAGATATTGGGGGTCAAACCTCCAACTTTTACACAAGTTTTTTTTTAAATACATGTTTTTAATGTAAGATTTTTTCACCCCACAAAATAAAAGTCGTTTCCCAGCAATAGTTTTTGCGTAAAGTTACTTAGTTTAATGTACAGAATGCTTGCTTGACGGCTTCGTGAAAGGTCTGTTTACACCTCGTATAGTACGCAGACCCAAAACATAGTACAATATTTATTTTATTTTATTGCAATATTTTTTTTGTTCTAGACCATACCTGGAGACGAAGCCGTCAACCAAGCATTCTGAACATCAAACTAAGTAACTCTACGCAAAAATTATTGCTCGGAAACAACTTTTTTTTTGGGGTGAAAATTCATGTTTTAGGTTAAAACTCAATGTTAAACGTACTGCATTGAACAGTGTGGGAGTCGTGGAGGTATTTAAAGTAAAGTTATAACCTAAAAAACATGTATTTAAAAAAAAAAACTTGTGAAAAATTTGAAACTTTGACCCCCAATATCTCCGTAACTAGAAGGTTCCCAGGTATGGTCTAGGACAAAAAATGATCGCAGTAACGGAGAACAAGTGCGTTTCGGCTTCGTTAAGGGTCTTGTAACACCCTTTATACACACAAATATTGCTCATTTAATAGTAGAGGACTTACCTGTCAGCTTTATGATCGCCAGGTTCCATCAGACTCTCCAAGAATAGCGTCATTTCTTCGTCATGAGGAGTAGCTTTATCTACTTCATGGGAGAAATTAACCGTATCCAAAATTATTGTGGCTGAAATTTAAAAGAAACAACATCATCTAGGCTGCCTAACCTCTTCCCAACTATATTTAGGACGAAATACAGGGTGTAACTGTCTAAGGGACAGCCCTCCACAAACTGACAGGGTGAAAGAAGAAAAAAAGAAAGAAAAAATATTTATTTGTCGCAGGGACATGACGAGCATCATACAAAATTACAAAAAATAAACAATAAACTATAAATTCAACAGGACGGGACAAAAAAAAAAAGAAAAAACATTCAACATCATTGTGCATTCAGCTCCTTATTTTAAATCATATTCCACCGTAATTTTTCTGAGCTTTTATTTATTTTTTAATTACTATTCCTTTATTTCAATGTAAAATTGCATTCCCTGTACGCAGCACTCCATTTATGTAAATAATACGGTTAAAATCTAAAATCCAACAATGGTTGTTGAAATAACCTAACGAACGACGCGAGAAATCAGCTGTTCACTTCCTGCCTAGCTACAGAGTTCATCGAACTCGTCATCGCGCTTGCCGTTCGCTACGTGCGTTTTGCCACGGTAACGATACATTGCATATGAGGAAATAAAACAAATCCAATTTATTAGATTCCCATAACATTCTTTATTAGATTCCCATAACATTCTTTATTAGATTCCCATAACATTCCTGAAATAATTTCTTGTACCGGTCATCTTAGTATGATATACTGAATTCACCCCATCAGTTTGTGGAGGGCTGTCCCTTACACCCTGTATGTAGTAGTGTGAAACATTCCCCTTAAGCTTAAGGGCAAGATTTATAAAACAATGGTTAGACCTGCTGTCTTGTATGGATCAGAATGTTGGGCCACAAAAGGGATTAAGGAAAGTCATTTGCAGGCGCACTCCATATTCTTTTACTCTCACAAAAAAAGTTCTGACACAACCAGCGCAGGTCCAATCCTGAACGTACTTTCCGAGGCACAGAGTCGTCACAACGTCAACTTCCAAAGTCTGGGTCGCTGTTGAGAAAATACCGAATGATTGGTGCGTGAACGGTTACACTTACCCCAGAGCATCTCGGCGCAGACTGGATTAGCCTTGAAGAAGTCGCCGGCCTTGGCTATCAGCACGCTCAGGTCCTTGATCCGTTGAGCAATGAGCGTGCAGCAGGAGCCAACCGTCTCCAGCGTGGAGCGCACGTCATCTTTGTATAGCCAGCC
The DNA here is from genome assembly GCA_963576755.1 of Noctua janthina. Classification (NCBI taxonomy): domain Eukaryota; kingdom Metazoa; phylum Arthropoda; class Insecta; order Lepidoptera; family Noctuidae; genus Noctua; species Noctua janthina. Next base: position 7,289,436 of record OY755077.1, read on the forward strand.
TGATTTGTCTAGAGTCCTAAAAAGAAATGAGGTTTTAATCGTAGTACGAATAGTAAAAAAAATAAATAAATATATAATAAAAAATTAAAGGGGACTCCCCAGCTCCCTAGCTTTTCATCTTCTGCCTAGCCTTTTCCAAACTATGTTGGGGTCGGCATCCAGTGTAACGGATGCAGCTAAATACCAAAATTTTACAAGGAGCGACTGCCTATCTGACCTCCACAACCCAGTTAGTACTGGGTAATACGATACACCTCGGTAGGAATGGTTGTCAGACTTTTTGGGCCACTGACTACCTAACGACTGTCAAAGATCTACAAATGACACCCGGGAACAACGGCTTAACGTGCTTTCCGAGGCACGGAGGAAACTCGGTATGTAATGGGTGGTCACCCACCCACAGACTAAGCTAAGCAAGCACGGCTTAACCTAAAGATTTTTTGTTATTATGATTATTTTTTTATTTAATATATAATAAAGCCCCCAGCCTTTATTTTTATTATTTGTTGTTACAGCGGCAACAGAAATACACATTCTGTGAAAATTGCAACTGTCTACCTATTACGGATCATGAGATACAGCCCGCTGACAGACAGACGGACGGACAGTGGAGGCTTAGTAATAGGGTCCTGTTGGTAGGTTCCCTTCGGATACGAAACTAAAAAACGTATTATTTTGCGTAACACTTTTTTATCATAGATTTCCGTAAAGTAACGCCCGATTCCTTAATTTAACAGAACTAAATTTTTTATTCAAGAGGAGTGTGTATTTTAGAGACAGTTTGAAAGTTACGCCAGTAACAAAAACAAATTACCTTTTGGACGCCATTGTCAGATATACATGACAAGCAAGCGCGTGCCCTGAGCCAACGACACAAATATTTGACAATAAATGCGTTAAATAGTTTTGGAATCCCTATTATTTTTGTAGGTATTTGCGGTGATATTGTGGCTTGGCGTGGTTGGTTGAAAAAAAAATAAAACCAGAAACCCGCCATTTTTTTTTAAAAACACTTATCGAAATCCATCCAGCCATTTGGAACATACGAGATAATAAAGAAATTTACAAAGAAACATATCAGATAAGCGTGAAAAATATAATCCTTCCTTGACAGTCGGGTAATAACAACATGCATAAGGGCCGGTGCTCACTGCCAGCACGGCACGGCGTGTCATGGCAAAGGATTTTATTACTAATCAAGTTATTTTGAATCTTATTTCAAAGACTTAGAATTCATGTTACTTTATTTCGATACCACGATGCCTCGACATGACGCGACGTGCCGCGGGATGTTGCGGCATGACGTGTCGTGCCGTTTCATTCCACGGGTTGCCACGCGCGCCATTGAATCCCGCGAGACGTATGGGTCACTTTGTGTCGAGGAATTATGATTGCTAAGCTAATTGAAATCAGGTTCAAACTTTGAATCCGCGCGGACCAAAACTGATTGATCCCAAAGTGGCTGGGCTTTCAGCAGGATGCCACGGGATGCCACGGAACGCCGCAGCACAACATGCCGTGCTATGCCGTGCCACGCCGTCAGTGAGCGTCGGCCCTAATGATACCTTTTAGAATTACGCTGTTAAGCCAACGACACGTTTTCCTAGTTTCTGATACTAAAATCAATTAATTTTTCTTATTGTTGTAATTATAGGGCTACACTAATGTTTGAACTATCACCTGTTAATAAAGATTTTATTATTTATTTATTATTTATATTATAATAAACTAGCGACCCGCCCCGGCTTCGAACGGAACTCAAATCCGTTGCGTAGTTTTAAAGATCTAAGCATACATAGGGACAGACAGACAGCGGGAAGCGACTTTGATTTATACAATGTAGTGAAGAGACGTTATTTTAACTTTTATTTACTCACAACAATCATTCCAAAACAAACTTTATTCTAATAGGAGGTTGATTTTACGTGGCATAGAGTAGGCATCACGCCATGACAGCGTCATGCCGTCTGCCGTCACGGCATACGAGTCGGTTTTACTGCCTAGGCGCGCATATACCGGGTGTAAACAGACCCTTCACATAGCCGTCAACCAAGCATTCTGTACATCAAACTAAGTAACTTTACGCAAAAATTGTTGCTGAGAATCAACCTTTTTTTTTTTTAGGGTGAAAAATCACGTTTTACGGTAGGACTCGATGGAATGCACTCATAGCATTGTGCTGATGAATGAATTGAATAGTACGAGGGTCGTGGAGGTGTGTAAAGTAAAAATCTTACATTAAAAACATGTATTTAAAAAAAATACTTGTGAATAAGTTGGAACTTTGACCCCCAATACCTCCGTAACTAGAAGGTTCCCAGGTATGGTCTAGGACAAAAAAATGATCGCAGTAACGGGGAGAACAAGTGCCTTTCGTTTATGTTAAGGGTCTATTTACGGGCTGCGGGACAGTTCGAAAGAGATACCGCGGCCCTGGAACACAAAGGGCAAAGAAGGAACATGGATGGGTTTTAGTCAGTACAAGTCTGACACTCCCTTCAGCTCCGCCCAGAGTGGGGGGGTCATTTGATGATTTCCCATCCGAAAAAAAAAATAAAAAGGTATGGTCCTATTCAAGGAAATATTAAACATTTAAGACATAAAAACTTTTTAGTCTAAACTTTTATATAATCAATAAATTATTTTTTTAAATAATCTTCCAAAAACCACCTAAGTAGTTCCTTTCTGTTACTACAGTAAAATCACAATAAAATTAACGTGAAACTAAAAATTCTTCTGGTTATAAGTAACATAATATAATTTGCTTACAAAGTACTCAGGTACGTAATAAGTATAAAAAAATTAAGAAACAAATAAATAAAAACTATACTGCCTAATCAAAATTAAGTAAGTTAAAAAAAAATGTTCATTCTTACATGAGGAACTATTATGACATTTTATGAGTGGGGGGGTCATTTGGTGATTTCCCATCCGAAAAAAAAAAAAAAAAAAAGGGTCTATTTACACCCTTTAGATGTTTCACATCAAAAACGTGTTGCACTGACCTCAAGTATCTTGGGACAGGGTCAGGAATGTGATCAAGATAACTCACCTGTGATCTATGATCTCAGTCACGAACGGGGCTAAGAACTTGTCCCTTTTGGCTAAAGTATGATGGTCTACCAACACTACTTCAGGTTTAGACTTGTTCACCAATGCATTGAAATCGTAGTCATCTCTGAAACAAAGATATCTTATTAAATTTCATAAAAAAAAAACAACATAACATCACGCCTGTAATTCCAGAAGGTTAATTGCAGAATTGTACCTATTAGTACACCCCAGTAGCGAAGGGTAAATTTTTGTAAGAAGTAAGCCATAGTACATATCTTTAATGTGATTATATTATTTGTCTATAGAATACTGACTGTGCCATTTTTCAAAGGGAAGCCGGTAGGAATCGAGTTATATGGAACCTTCGCCACTGGTACACCCACATTTCGCCAGTTATGTTTAAGTATTATGTAATAGGGGGCGACCCTTTTGTCATCAATGGGGCATAAATCCGGATTCCTCAACTGCCACTGAGAAATACTGGATGGAAAAACCCAATAACACTTTGTTGACCTGGAAATCTCTCATTCTCAGCATTCGACCAAGCAGGGAGTCAGTGCGGAAATAAAACTTTTCCCAACTATGTTGGGGTCGGCTTCCAGTCTAACTGGAAGCAGCTGAATACCAGTATTTTACATGGAGCGACTGCCTATCTGACCTCCACAACCCAGTCCGTACTGGGTAATGCGATACCCCTTGGTAAGACTGGTTGTCAGGCTTTCGGGCCACTGACTACCTGTAACGACTGTCAAAGATCCAAAATACATAATATAAAATAATTAAAAATAAATAATATAACATACCTAAAAACCAGGTTACTTTCATTAATTCCTTTACTTTTGAAATAGTAAACAATTTCAGTCTTCAGCTCATAATCTTTGCGGTCCACATTCAAAATTGGAACAAAGATATCGTCCTTCAAAGGAGAATTTTCATCACGATGACCTTTAGTGCAAACTTTGCATCGTATCCGATTGTATTGCCAGCTCAAAAAATTCGCAAACACTATGGCGCTCACTGCGGAGTCCAGGTCACAACTTTCGTTGCCAATGACTAGAGTCAAGTCGTTGTAGTTGTTAGCTTTCTAAAAAAAAAAATTCAAAATAAATTGTTAATAGTTGTTGTTGTTAATTGTTGTTGTTAATTGTTGTTTGTTATTATTGTTGTTGTTCTTTTTTTAAATCAGCCTGCTCTGTTCTGTCCCACTGTTAAGCAAACACCTCTCCCATGGCTGTCCAATTGCCTTCTCCGATTATTATAAAGGGTGTAAATAGACCCTTAACGAAGCCGAAAGGCACTTGTTCTCCCCGTTTTTGCGATATTTTTTTGTTCTGTACCTTACCTGGGAACCTTTAGTTACGTTGATATTAAAGGTCAAAGTTTCAACTTTTTTATAAGTTTTCTTTAAATACTAGATTTAAAAGTAATAACTTTAATTTAAACATGTCCATGACCCGTTTACTATTCAATGCGTCCATCAACATAATGTCTGGTTAGTTTTATGTACCTACTGAATGCTTGGTAGACGGCTTCATGAAGGGTCCGTTACACTTGTATCTATCTTCATATTTGTACAGGGAAGAGACATTTGAGATGAGGGCCTGCAATTACTGGCCCATCTCAAAATTTCACCCAGTATTTGTACTGTCACCAGCGCATCAAGTTACTACAAACTGTTAAATTTCCTCAGTTCATTGTAAACTTTAACTATCAACATTTTATGGTGTAAAATCATTTGGAGAAAGACAGTATTTTGATTTTTCTAAAACAAAATTATTGTTTTTTATTTTATTTTTTATACTCTATCACACTGTTGTCCTTTTCAACCCAAAAGTTGACTGGTAGTGAATGACTTGTGGTGTTAAGTCCGCTTTTGTTCCGCGATTGTACATGAAGTTGAAACATATGGGGTGGAAGGGACACCGACGAGAAAACGTTTACCACATTCTCAGTACAGATGGGGGTTCAGAATTATGTGCTATCATCAATACTCAATACTTTATTGCATTCCACAATGTTAAATAAAACAGTTGGTATGTTAAAACATTGAATCAATTATGGACCCTGTCGGGCACAGCAAAGTTAAATTAATTGGTAATAGGAGAGAGGATGAAGGCGCTTTTAAGAAATATTAAATTAAAATAGTAAAATGGCTTTTGTGGTATTTACATTATAGATCATAATTATATTTAATTGAGTACTAATAAATTTGTAAGTCTTAAATGTAATATGGTTGGTATATTTGGTTTTAGTATATTTTATTGCACCATTGTATACTAAAATTATAAGTTATAATAATAATATAAAAATTAACTTTTTTTACAGTATTTTTTAAATAAATTGGATAATTGGATTTAAAGGTGCGCTATTTAGTATAGTTATTTTAAATGAACAGTATTTTCGAGTCATCCACACAAGTCACACATGTATGCCCCTCTAGAGTAATTATAATTTTCTTATTTTTAATTTTATTGTTTACAACATCTTGTACCCAGTATTTAAGTTAAATCATCACGAATTTCTTAAGTCGTTAATCTAAATTAGTTTCATACCTGCAAGTCCAGGGGGGCCCGGTGACCCGTAACACAGGTATTGTATGCCTATTTCGGGCACCAGTCTTTCAAAAATGTTTACCATGTGAAATAGATTTAATAATTAAAAAATCTTATCATAAGTGGTGAACATGGTCAAACAAAAAAACACACACACACCCACACACACACACACACACACACAAACACACACTCTTACACACACACACACACACACTTATTTACCTTAAAATTATTCAAATTAACGTTTATTACAATGTATATATAATATCTTCCACTTCATTGTCAAACTCAATACTCCAAAATTGTAACAGTTACATCAGAAGCACTATGTAACCTTTACCTACATCAATAAATCTTAGGGGAGCGGACTGCTTCTCCTTAACACAGGTTTTCATAACCTAGCTAGGAAAGCAGTGCTCACCCACACGTTTGTATATTAAATATAGTATTTTTTTGTAAAACTGTATTTTTTTACGTGTAACTATGCCTTGTTTTGAGTATAAATAAATTTTATTATTATTATAATTCCTGTTCACTGTAACGTTTGTGATGAGATAAATAAATATATTATTATTTATTATGTACCGAGTACATGGTAACCGTTTTCGCGTCGGTGTTTCTTCCACCTTGTATAATAAGTACCGTTCTTTGTTAACATAACAGGAGAGGATTTAGCAAAAGCAATGATTCCTAAATTACAACTACATTTTGCATAATGTTTAAGACCCATCATCATCTGCCTAGCCTTTTGCCAATTATGTGAGTCGACTTCTCGGTCAAACCCAATGCAGCTGAATACCAGTATTTTACATGGAGCAACTGTCTATCTGACCTCCACAACCCAGTTAGTACTGGGTAATATGGTAAGACTGGTTGTCAGACTTTCTGGTCACTGACTGCCAAAGCTTTTCAAATGACATCTGGGATCAATGGCTTAATGTGTTTTCCTAGGTACGGTGGAAACTTAGTATGTAATAGAGCTCCTCTGAAGAAATTCTCCTTTAGGCTGCCTGTCCATTAAAGCGGAGCGCATAAAATCTTCGCTTCGCTCCAGTATGCAATCCTTTTGGTTAATTTTTCTTCGTTTCTCCGCACCGCAGTCTCGCTCCGCTTCAATGGACAGGCAGCCTTATAGGCGTTTTAATGATCTCTCTCTAACACTGTCACGTAAAAAAACTAATTTAATTAAAACTAATTTAAAGATATATTTGGTTACGAAATAATTTTGACATTGTTACAAGGTTGTGGAGGTCAGATCGGCAGCCGCTGCATGTAATGTACTGGTGCTCATTCAGCTGCGTGCGATTACACTGGATTGGAAGCCTACTGAGAAAAGGCTAGGCTGATGATGACAGTATGAAAAATTTGAGCATACCACCTACCAAGGTTGTCACAGTCGTAGCAAGATACTCATCCATGTTGCTTATAAAAAAATGCCGTAAAATTGGTTCAGATTTAACTCATAACTTTACAAAAATTCTGCAATGTTATCTTTGTTTTTTTTTTTAATTTTGTTTTGACAGACCTGTCATTGATGTGTCAAAGAAAGGTCAAGAACAGTGTTGTTTCCAGTTTTTGAATTTTCACCATATTTAATCTTTTTTTTCCCCAAAACGAAATGTTTTGGAAATTTCCTCTCGATTTTATTTTTCAAACAGACAATGAAACCAACGAAGAGATATAGATAAATAATAATAATAACTGTCTTCATTAATTAAATTTACTGCGACACATCGAATTTAGTGTCTGAAATCAAAATCAAAGCATTTTTTTCAACTGAAATTTCAATCAACTATTCCATTTCCCACATTTAAGCTCGAACAATTTTTCTCCCGAAATAAAAGAAAAGCTCGTAACCTATCAACACTGGTCGTAGATGTGTCATTGTGTCAAAGAAAGGTCAAGAAAGGTGTCAAGATTAAAGTTGTCAGCACTTGCAAGCAAATAATACTAATTATTAGTAGTAAAATTATTATACTTAATCCATGAGAATTGATGCCACAAATGGACCGCGAAATTCAAACTTTCTTACGAATTGTTGCCGTTTTTTTGCAAATTGAAGCGCCGTGAACGTCGTATTTAGATTATAACTCAATTTGGAGATTACAATAATGGCAATTGTGTAAAAAAATAACTACTAAAATCTATTTTACACTCGAAATTATTTCAGAGCAATAAGACTGTTTTCCTGGGCTTGTGTTAAATAATATTACAGTCGCACGGGTCGATCGAAAGTTAAGCTACGCTTTCCGAGGTCAATCTGTGGTGACCATTCATTACATCATATCGAGGTCCCGGCTGTCATTTGACTGAGTTTTTATATGTATATGAGCGGTCAGAAAATCGAGTCTGACAATCCAGTCTTACCTGGGCTAGTACCTAGTTACCAGCTTGTGGAGGTCATGGAAGTCACTCCCTGTAAAGTATTGGTGTTATGCTGTATCCGGGTAGACTGGAAGCCAACTGGAACATAGTTGCGAAAAGGCTAGGCAGATGATGAAGATTTCTCTGACATATAATCTCAAGCGATCCCATTGCTATACAGGGTGTAAACGGACCCTGCACGAAGCCGTCAAAAAGCATTTTGTAGGTACATCAAACTAAGTAACTCTACGCAAAAATTATTGCTAGGAAACGACTCTTTTTTATTTTTTTGGGGGTAATATGCCTCGTTTCACGGTAGGACTCAATGCAAAGCACTCAAAACATAGTGCTTATAGATGCATTGAATAGTAGGGGGTCATAGAGTTATTTAAAGTAAAGTTTAATAACAAGTTATTAAAAACTTGAATTAAAAAAAAACTTGTAAAAACGTTGGATCCCCATTGTCAACTAAACTATATTGACTAGAAGGTATGGTCTAGAACAAAAAAAAAATCGAAATGATGGGGAGAGCAATAAAACATACTTTAATATGTTAACATTATTCGTTTGTAGTATTTAACAGCAAAATTTTGTTTTGTGTTAGTTAATTAAACTTAGTAATAGTCTAACTATAAATAAATAAATACTTTATTTAGTTACCTACCTAATTTAATGTTTGTGTTTATTAATATTTGCATGCTATTTTTATGGCGGAATGTGTCATTGCACTTCATGTTATTTTTACCACCTTTTGTACCACATTTACAGCAAATAAATAATTTTGACAATTTTTTTTTTTATAAAACTTTGCCCCGCTCTAGGAATTTCTCCTGTATCGTGGGTGCGTTTACACTTTAATTTAAACTCACATACACAAACAGCCAGACCCGGAACAACCACCTGTAGATCATACAAATATTTGTTCCCGCAGCGCAGCAGCCGATCGCTCAGCCACTGCGCCAACCGTGCCGTCAACTTTGACTTTAACAAATTCCTTTCGGCTTCACGTGTTGTCTCATGAGGGTGGCCAGAACCTACCTAAAGAATACCACCAGCACCTCGTCCACGTTCACACAGCGTTTAAAACTTAGACTTTGTGTATCAAAATTCTATGGCCTCGAAGATTTTAATTTTCATTTCACACAAGAATGACTTTTGTTAATAGAATGCTAATAAAAATAACGATCAAGTAAAACTATTTCCGTTTCTAGTCTTGAATGGTTTGTACTTAAAAATTATAAATGAAAGTTCGTGTTTCCATTATTATCATCGGTATGTTTTTTTTTTTTTTTTAATGCACGGTTGACGCACTGTCAAATAACACTTAAGACCACTGTTTTAAACTTTCGCGGTTTAAAACTAAACTTATACTGTCACTTACGGGAAATATCGTGAGCTTAAAATAACGAATAATCACGGCAGATATCCCATCATCTGCCTAGCCTTTTCCCAATTACGTTGGGGTCGGCTTCCAGTCTAACCGGATGCAGCTGAATACCAGTATTTTACATGGAGCGACTGCCTATCTGACCTCCACAACCCAGTTAGTATTGGGTAATACGATACCCCTTGGTAAGACTGGTTGTCAGACTTTTTGGGCCACTGACTACCTAACGACTGTCAAAGATCTACAAATGACACCCGGGACCAACGGCTTAACGTGCTTTCCGAGGCACGGAGGAAACTCGGTATGTAATGAGTGGTCACCCATCCACAGACCAACCTAGGCAAGCACGGCTTAACCTAAAGATCGATCCGAGCGGCTGTTATTATTTAGCCACGAGCTCCTCGGCAGATATCCCGTAACAGTTTTAATATTCAGTAAATCATTCCGAATGGATGATTGGAATGATTTATACACATAAATTTTTCGTCGGGAATTAAAAAAATAATCTGCTGTTCCATAAATTTTGACACTTTTAGTAGGTAATAGCCGATTTAAAAAAAAAATGTGGGATTGGAATGATGTACTGAATACGTGGTATTAATTTGTGTGTCGATGTCCTTTCCACCCTGAATATAAACATGGCATGGCATGCTTTGTGATACCCGAAGTGTTAGCCAGAGTGATATCTATAGTACAGCACTTTTTACCCGTTATGTTTAAAGTATTGTCTATTGTCTGTAATCTAGAATTTTATACAGGCTGGCGCCGACAATACGACAATAAATTAAACTGCGTAAACCTCATGACGTCCTCAGTCTGCATACAAAAATTCAATCGATTATATCCAGTAGTTTAGTCACAAGACATTATTTTTATTTGCAACATTTTTCACATGATGTCGATTAATAGGCTGGTACTGACACGGTAACGACTCCCGCATCGGTATTAGGTCACCAAAAACATGTTGCCAACTCGCTACTTCAAAAGCCTTTGCCAAATTCGTTCCTTGGTTTTTATTTCCAGATGCGAATTAGTGCAAATTATACCTTTTCAATATTTGTAAATAGTGTTCTATTTTTGTTAACAGTTTTATACTATTTAGTAGGTCTAAATTTTTTTTTTTGTTTCAATGTTAGGGTTTATTTGATAGTTTAAAATATTCCTACGAACTAGTATTTTGAGTGTTTTCATTTATTGTCGTATTGTTGTAGCCACCTTGTATACTCTGGAGAAACGAAGGATCGAAGCTAGGTCCTCATAAGCAGTAGTGGCGCTTGCGAAAAAGTTACCGTTATTAAAAACAACAGCCATACCGTCTGTGAAGTCATCGTTCTCCTGTCCACATACCAATTTATGTGGGTTCGGCGCAGCATGTCTTCTTCTTCCATACTTCTCTATTACTTGTCATCTCATCAGACACCTCCTTTCTTGCCATATCATCCTTCACACAGTCCATCCATCGTTTCTTTGATCTTCCTCTTATCCATCCACATTCATACTCAATACTTACCTCTCGACATTTTCCTCATTCCTCCGCATCACATAGCCATACCAAGCCAACCGTCCGTGAAGTGCCACCAACTAATTTATTATGACCCTTAATTCGTAATTTTTCAGTAATACAAGCAATATCATGCGAAAAGTCGGTTTCAAAATTTAAAAAAAATTTGATGGTGCCAAAAATGAATGAGGAATGTAAAAAGGTAAAATGTCCTTCGATCGAAGAGCCTGTGTGTGTGAAGATGACAAGGCATGACTGGGGTCGTAGCATGCATATCGTGGCGGCAAATAAGTGCGAGTTGGATTACATAAAGTGTCATGATGGTAAGATTCATTATTGATGGACACTTTTAACGTACACATCTTGCTACATCGTTATCACATAATGTACCATCTCAACATGGATAATGTTACCAAGGTTTTATAAAAGTATTCTGATTTAGAAGTTTCTTGCCCGTTCTTCTCATAGAGATCTACGTTAGGGAATGGGCAACTACAGTACTTTCACAGTTTTTGTGCCTTGTGACTGGGACTGTAGCTACATTTCATTGTTGTCTTTGTTTCGACAATTTAAAAGTGCCTGTAACTGGCCTACTTGAAATAAATGCTTTGATTGATTAATCTATATCTATTACGACGCGTTCACGACCTCTTTATTTGAAACAGTCGCCAGCGCATCAAGTTACCACAAACTGTAAAATTTTCTCATTTGATTTTAAATTTAACCATCGACAACGGCCAGTAATTCCGAAAAGACTGCGAATTAACAGAAGATATGTTAATAGCAAAAGTTCTCATTGAAAACCTCTCCCCAATGGTGTATATCTTATTGCTATTGTTTACCCGGAAATCTTAACTTCAATGCTCAAATTGTCACCTATTTAGGTAAATAACTCCGAACAGAATACGAATTGGCGAAAGTCGTGCTCCTGGCAAAGGTTCTTCCTGAAAAGCTCTATCTAATGGTTTATATCTTATTACTATTGGTTACCCAGAAAGCCTTCATTGATTACCTAGAAAATCTTAACTACGGTGTCCAATTAATGACCTGTTTAAGTTAATAACTCCGAACGTACTGCGAATTGCGAAAAGTCATGTTAGTAGCAAAGGTTTTCCTTGAAAAGCTCTTCTCAATTGTGTATAGAACATCAACCTACCCGAAACTGTCCCAATCAACCTTGAACCTAATGCTTTAGCGATACAGTTGAAAATGTAGGTTTCAAAAAAATTTGACAGATCGTAGTAGCTTGTAGTAGTCTGTACACAAGATTGTTTTGGAAAGTTTTTAGCCTGTGGATAATCCATATGCTCATGTCAATGTCTTTCATTTCGTTCTTATCCAGCGGCCTTTCCGATTCCTTTTATTTCATAGATGTGGAAGCCAAAATAGTCCCGATGAAGTATTGCGGCCACAATGCTGTGCCTAGTGTCAGGAATAATAAAAACAAGATGGGTGAGTTACACAGTCCGTTTACATCTGACAGCTGCAACCTAAGAACATCCTTAAAGAGATGACTATAAAAATCACTGTTGTATGACAGAATTGTCCAAAAAAACACGACCGCAACCGGTAATCAACAACTGGTACTTAACGTTTATAAAGATGACTGTCCTTTTGACAGTAACAACGTATCAAAAGTAAACTAACTGCGTAAGTACAGTATCACCATCGCGCAGTCTTACTTTAGTGTGGGAAAGAGATAGAGCTAGACGTCCTGTATAGCTCCATCTCTTTTGCTCATTAAAGTGATACTGCAATATAAAGAGGTGGCAATACGGGTATTAAAAGAAAAAAAAAGCATAAAGGTCTGCGCAAACGAGGGACGATCCCTGGCGTAGTTTTTCGTCCTTCAAAATAGATCCCTTACAACTGTATTGAATAACGTACAAAATGGAATAAAAGTACCGTGTACGAAAAGTCCGCCAAACAACCGAGGACATCGATAGACTGGACTAGACAAAAGTATATAGGGTGACTGGTAATTAGTGACCGATACTTAAACGCGTGATTGTACTCATGATAACAAACAACTTTCCCGAAGAAACATTTTTATTAACGGCTAACAGCTGATAGGTCACAGGCGCGCGCGTGCGAATTTCATACGTCTGTTGTGTTATTGTGATAAAAGTGTATTTATAAAAAAAAGTTTCTTTGGGAAAGTTGTTTGTTATCATGAGTACAATCACGTGTTTATGTATCGGTCACTAATTACCAGTCACCCTATATACTTTTGTCTAGTCCAGTCTATCGATGTCCTCGGTTGTTCGGCGGACTTTTCGTACACGGTATTTTAGCGGGAGTCCTCGAAAAAAATAGAACTAACGGGACTAGGCACAGCAACGTACACAGAGAACTTTAGTCCTCGTTCATTAATCGAGACGAAATAAAAGGAAAGGACCCAATATTCTCTTTTAAAACGACATGTAAATAACAACACAACGTAATCCGAGAATATTTGATACTATAGCGTGCGTTTTCCGAAGAAACAAATGATCGCATCGCATCGCACACCGTGTGCGTTGTGTTGTTTACAATAATATACTAGGCACAATGTAATTTGTAAGTTGGCAACACTCTTACAATAAATGTCGCTGACAAGCGTTGTGTATTTTTGCTGAGCTTTTAACTTAAATAAATAAAACTGAATGCCAGTGAGTTTGATACCTTTTATTTATGTAAAAAAATGAGTCCGTGGCAAGTTCTCGGCGCCCCGGCAGATATTTTATTCACGATTCATAGAATTTTGTCCTCTGCGGACATAAATCCCTCGTCTGCACAGGCCTTAATCAACAAAGATTTGAATCGTTAGATTCTCCCTGTACTGCTAAAAATAAAAGATGTAAAAAGACCCTTCACGAAGCCGTCAAACAAACATTAAATAAAAAACTGTACAGGGCGTATAGCTTCACCTTTTGCCCACATCGATGTAAGATTAAGGCGATTTTCACACGACACGGTGATTGGACCGAGGCGGCGAAGCAAAGCGGTGCGCCGCGCGGGGAGGCGGTGCGCCGCGCGGAGGGGCGGTAAGCGCCGCTCACCCGCGCGGTTGGACGTTGTCTAGTGTCGGATTTCATTCAAGCCATTCATCTTCGTACCCTGGTCCCTTGTTATTTGGGGTCGGCGCAACACGTTTTTTTTTCTTTCTATTCTCCCCTGTCAATCGTCAAGCTATCATTTACTCCTTTTTCCATCATATCATGTTTCACACAATCCATCCATCTTTTCTTTGGTCTTCCTCTACCTCTTCATCCCTCCACATTTATATTCATTACTCTTTTTTCACACATGCGATGCGTCCCTCTTCGTCACATTTCATTCATACAAGCCATTGCGATGTGAACGACACGAAGACGATAATTGTCATAGTGTGTGACGAGCGATGTTGTGTGAGTTGCGTCCCACTGTTAAGGCCTACCAGTCTTCCACGGAACTAATAAATGAATCCAATTAATAGGTAAACATATTCGCGTCAAACGAAGAGTCGCCGAGCTGCCCACCAAGTCCATGCATACACAAAAAACTAAGTATTCATATAACGCTCTAGCATTTGAGCGAAGGACGATTTTTGGCCGAAGCCGAAGCTGAATTTTGGGCAAAATATAAAGGGTGTAAATAGACCCTTAATAAAGCCGAAAGGCACTTGTTTTCTCCGTCTTTGCGATATTTTTTTTGTTCTAGACCATACCTGGGAAGTGGGAACCTTCTAGTTACAGATATATTGGGGGTCAAAGTTACAACTTGTGCACGAGTTTTTTTTAAAATACATGATTTTTTATGTAAGATTTTTACTTTACACACCTCCACGACCCCCGTACTATTCAATCCATCCATCAGCACAATGTTTTGAGTGCTTTCCATCGAGTCCTACCGTAAAACGTGATTTTTCACCCCAAAAGAAAAACTCGATACCCAGAAATAATTTTTGCGTAAAGTTACTTAGTTTGATGTACAGAATGCTTGGTTGACGGCTAAGTGAAGGGTCTGTTTACACCCTGTATAAAAATAAAATTATTATAGAGCATAGTAAAATACATCTACATACACTAACCACTTTGTGGCTTGGCGATGTCTCGAAAATACATTAGGCCGCAAATTGGGGGGGCGTTTGTTGAAGCTTACAGCGAGGCGTTTGATGCAACGACCCATGTCATGCACGGCTGTACGCTGAAAAAAAAAATTTCCTCCGAATTTGCGTCCGAATTTGTGTTTGGTGTGCCGAAAAAGTAAGTAAAATATGATTTGTGAAAGAAAATCTGTCATTACATGTGTCTGGAATAACAAAAACACGTGTCGGGGTGCTGAAAATATCGATCTAGTATCCTAAATCGGAAGCTTCTCGTATATGAATAGTTAGCACTATAATAATTTTATTTTTATACAGGGTGTAAACAGACCCTTCACTTAGCCGTCAACCAAGCATTCTGTACATCAAACTAAGTAACTTTACGCAAAAATTATTTCTGGGTATCGAGTTTTTTTTTTGGGGTGAAAAATCACGTTTTACGGTAGGACTCGATGGAAAGCACTCAAAACATTGTGCTGATGGATGGATTGAATAGTGCGGGGGTCGTGGAGGTGTGTAAAGTAAAAAACTTACATAAAAAACCATGTATTTTAAAAAAAACTTGTGAACAAGTTGGAACTTTGACCCCCAATATCTCTGTAACTAGAAGGTTCCCACTTCCCAGGTATGGTCTAGAACAAAAAAAATGATCGCAAAGACGGGAAGAACAAGTACCTTTCGGCTATATTAAGGGTCTATTTACACCCTTTATATTTTGCCCAAAATTCAGCTTCGGCTTCGGCCAAAAATCGACCTTTACTCAAATGCTACAGCGTTATATCAATACTTACTTTTTTGTGTATGCATGGACTTGGTGGGCAGTTTGGCGACTCTTCGTTTGACGCGAATATGTTTACCTATTAATTGGATTCATTTATTAGTTCCGTGGAAGACTGGTAGGCCTTAACTGTGGGACGCAACTCACACAACATCGCTCGTCACACACTATGACAATTATCGTCGTCGTGTCGTTCACATCGCAATGGCTTGTATGAATGAAATGTGACGAGGAGGGACGCATCGCATGTGGAAAAAAGAGTAATGAATATAAATTTGTAGGGATGGAGAGGGAGAGGAAGACCAAAGAAAAGATGGATGGATTGTGAGTCATGATATGAAGGAAAAAGGAGTAAATGATAGCTTGACGATTGACAGGAGAGAATGAATGAAAAAAAACGTGTTGCGCCGACCCCAAATAACAAGGGACCAGGGTACGAAGATGAATGGCTTGAATGAAATCCGACACTAGACAACGTCCAACCGCGCGGGTGAGCGGCGCTTACCTCCCCTCCGCGCGGCGCACCACCTCCCCGCACGGCGCACCGCTTTGCTTCGCCGCCTCCGTTCAATCACGTGAACGAGAGGTGTCGTGTGAAAATCGCCTTAGACCGCTTTCACATTTAGGCGACTTTAGCAGCGCGACAGTCGCGCGTCTAACACCCACACGGTAAAAAAAACGTTTTTTTTTTTAGTTTTTGTTTAGGAATATGCTTCTGCCGCGCTATTGTCGCGCTGCTAATGTCCTAATGTGAAAGCAGCCTTAATCTTACATCGATGTGGGCAAAAGGTGAAGTTATACGCCCTGTACAGTATTTTATTTAATGTTTGTTTGACGGCTTCGTGAAGGGTCTCTTTACATCTTTTATTTTTACCAGGGCAGGGAGAATCTAACGATTCAAATCTTTGTTGATTAAGGCCTGTGCAGACGAGGGATTTATGTCCGCAGAGGACAAAATTCTATGAACCGTGAATAAAATATCTGCCGGGGCGCCGAGAACTTGCCACAGACTCATTTTTTTACATAAATAAAAGGTATCAAATTCACTGGCATTCAGTTTTATTTATTTAAGTTAAAAGCTCAGCAAAAATACACAACGCTTGTCAGCGACATTTATTGTAAGAGTGTTGCCAACTTACAAATTACATTGTGCCTAGTATATTATTGTAAACAACACAACGCACAAGGTGTGCGATGCGATGCGATCATTTGTTTCTTCGGAAAGCGCACGCTATGGTATCAAATATTCTCGGATTACGTTGTGTTGTTATTTACATGTCGTTTTAAAAGAGAATATTGGGTCCTTTCCTTTTGTTTCGTCTCGATTAATGAACGAGGACTAAAGTTCTCTGTGTACGTTGCTGCGCCTAGTCCCGTTAGATCTATTTTTTTCGCAAAAACGGTTACCACGTACCACATTCTGAGCTGTTTCCTACAAAAGTGCGATACCTACACGGTCAAAATGGATGAAAAAGCTGTTTTTTTTAAATAACCGATGTTGTGGAGGGGTTCAGAATGATGTACTGAGTACGTGGTAACCGTTTTCGCA
This sequence comes from Noctua janthina, assembly GCA_963576755.1. Classification (NCBI taxonomy): domain Eukaryota; kingdom Metazoa; phylum Arthropoda; class Insecta; order Lepidoptera; family Noctuidae; genus Noctua; species Noctua janthina. Next base: position 7,306,690 of record OY755077.1, read on the forward strand.
TCGGTGTCCCTTCCACCCTGTAGGTATACATTTAAATTAATTTTCAGGTCATTTACACCCATTGCCATTTATTACAATTTTATCAGACACATACACTATGTGTATTCACTAATTACCAGTCACCCTGACTGGTAATTAGTGACCGATGCTTAAACACATGATTGTACTTATGATACCAAACAACTTTCCCAAAGAAACTTTTTTTATAAATACACTTTTATCACAATAACACAACAGACGTATGAAATTCGCACGCGCGCGCCTGTGACCTATCAGCTGTTAGCCGTTAATAAAAATTATACAGGGTAGAAGGAACATCGACGCACAAACAAACGGTTACCACGTGTCCAATACAATACAGGGTGTAAACAGACCCTTCACGAAGCCGTCAACCAAGCATTATGTACATCAAACTAAGTAACTCTCGCAAAAATTATTGCTGGGAAACGCCTTTTTTTTTGGTGTGAAAAATCACGTTTTACGGTACTACTCGATGGAAAGCACTGTGCTGATGGATGGATTGAATAGTACGGGGGTAGTTGAGGTGTTTAAAGTAAAAATCTTACATTAAAAACATGTATTTAAAAAAAACTTGTGTAAAATTTGGAACTTTGACCCCCAATATCTCCGTAACTAGAAGGTTCCTAGGTATGTGCGTCGATGTTCCTTCTACCCTGTATTATTAGGGAGTGAATCACATCCACATTACACTAAAATTAGAATGATAATTCCCACAATATCATAGTCAAACCTCGCCACATCGTCCTCATTCAACATCTGTGTGAACAGCTCCTCTGCTGCCAGACATTTCCTCTGCAGCTGGCAGCAGTGCTTTAGTTTACTGTAGCAGAAGAAACAAGCGAGCGTCGGTCTACTGTCTTCACTACATAGTATAAAACAAAGTCGCTTCCCGCTGTCTGTCTGTCCCTATGTATGCTTAGATCTTTGAAACTACGCAACGAATTTTGTGGCGGTTTTTTGTAATAGATAGAGTGATTCAAGAGGAAGGTTTATATGTATATATTGCACCCGTGCGAGGCCGGGCGGGTAGCTAATTAGTTATAAATTGCTACACTATGTTGATTAAACTTAGGTGTATCGTTTTTATTGCTAGGGCACACGCACTTAATGTGCTAGGTTAGGTTTGAATTGTTAAAAAACGCGCGCGAGCCGAGCGAGCGCTACTTCTAAGTTGGTTACATCAAATGTCCAGTTAAAACAAGACCTAATTTTAGCCGGCTAAAACTGGTTCCACCTAGTATTAAGACGGAGACATACTTACATATCGTGGCATGTCGTGACGCGCCAGAAGCATATCGGTTTCATACATTTAGTATGGTTAGAGACATATTTTGTACGTCGTGTCGTGTCGCGATCCGATCTGTCGTGGCGCCGCCGACTGCTCGCTACCTATTTCGCCACAGCGCCAGAGCGGTGGAGGGGTTTATGACGCGACACGACACAACAAGCAAATGTGTTCATATACCGCGTGGCTCGTTGCGCGAACATCTAGCCGACACTTTTTAATAATTACGTATTATTAAGTATTTTAAAGTACAGATGTATGCTTTGTTCATTCTAAATTGCTGTTAAAATTTCTCTTCGTCGCTCTCTGTCTCCAGTTCTTTAACAAGACGATGAAATTCGGTCATCCTTAGTGATGACTGCTTCTTGCTGATGCTGTGTTGTGATTTGATTGGTGACTACAAACTAGATCTGGACGGGAAGCGCTGTCTAGAGTTGGTTAGTGAGACCCTTCCGGTTTATTTTTATTTTCTAACTGTCCCTTTCTGTATACGTCCGTTTCCTTATTTCTTTTAAAATCTATATGATTCCGTGGACAATAGTGTGGGTTATGCGTTTGTTTACTATTATACCTAAGCTAATTATTAATATTGTAACGTATAACTGTTTTTTGTTCCAAATAAATAAATTTAAAAAAAAAAACACCTTTGTTTTGTCTCCCTCTATTTATAGTGTGAACCCAGTACCTTCGTTTCTTTTTTTGCCCCCAAAAAGTTTCATAGCTAAGAGAAATTTAAGGTCTTCATTAAACTCACTATCCGAATCCGACAAAAACATTATGTACGTTTAAACGCTGCAAAAGTTTCGATATGTACTGTTCAGAAATAACGCCAGAGCACGCAACGACACGACACATTAGTGTGCACACTCACCATCAGCACAGTAAGCACCACGACACGCCACGACACGTAAGTATGTTTCCGCCTTTAGCCGTGAATACTAGGGCCCGCCTGTGTTTAATGAACTGCTGCCGATCCCACTTAGGTATAGACTCGACCAGAACGGAGACAGCCGGAGCGGTGCGGAGACGTGCAAGATTAAACTAATCACAGGAGAGACGAGAGACGCGATGGGCATTTCAACGAATGTAATTGGTTGATTTCTGCACGTTTCGTCTCCGCTTAGAATAAACCTTCTTCGTATTTAATATATGTGTATATTTCTACAAGTGCCTGTCATCAAGCGTGTCATACGAATATGAACATTATTTATTTATTTATTGGCCTATCTACAATTGTTACACTTTTTACTCTAATAATACAAGCTAAAAAAAACACACCAAGTGTACAATATGATGCGATAGACACAGCATGCATGAACAAATTAAAACTAATTACGGTAGTTGTCCAGTTATAAAAAGTATACATACTTAATATCTAGACTGTTCAAAAATTAAATATATAAGGTCTATCTTTTCATACACGAAATATTTTAAGAGTAAATTCTATAAGTCGTAAAGTCGCCACAGCAACCAAAAAAAAAATTATGTGTTTTTTTTTTTACAAAATTATTTTAGTTCAAATTTTTTTTGAGACATTTTGCATAAAACCTTTACTCCCATATTCTAACAATGACAGTAGGTAAATACGACGTAGTAAACTACCGTAATGGATGCTTAAAAATAAGTATTTATTTTGTGGGTCAAGTAATTTTAAATTATTTATTTTATATAAAAAAAATATACTCAGATAAAAAAAAAACCCTTGAAATGGCTTTGTTATAGCCGTTAGATGATTCCTTGAAAATATTTCGTGTATGAATAGTTAGACCCTATATAGGTTGAGAGTAACATGATAGGTGTTGTGTTGAATTATTTTGATTATTTTTTGTGGACGGCGCTTGAATTTTTGTACCGATGTGCAACTAATAAGTACCAAATACTAACTACTTTATTAACTGAATAGAAATAAAGTTTTATATCGTCCTGTCCTTAGCTTGGCCTGAGACTATCAATGTGGTGTTCACTAGAAACACTAGTTAGGGTTTAGAATAAAGCCACCAAATTATCAGTAAGTAGATGAACTACTTTAAGGTTACGTGCACTCGCTGCCCGGGATAAGTGAGGACTAATCTACACGGAACGGTAAAGCGTCACGCTACGTTTATTAGTATTTCACATCTCTGTTATAAAGATCTGTCTAAATCAGACAGATCACACACACACACACACATAACAAACACACATGCACACACACACACATATACACACACACACACACACACACACACATATTGCACATATTGTAGCTGTTTATTGTCCCTGAATAAATAAAATAAAATAAAATAAAATAAAATAAAATAAAATAAAATAAAATAAAATAAAATAAAATAAAATAAAATAAAATAAAATAAAATAAAATAAAATAAAATAAAATAAAATAAAATAAAATAAAATAAAATAAAATAAAATAAAATAAAATAAAATAAATATTGTATGCTTCCATTTGTTCCAGTATTGGAGCTGGTCTCCCGATACCCTTGCGTACTGTCAGCGCCATACCTGTCAATGAAAGCGATGAAGCCGAAGGGCAGGATACGGGAAGTAGGCGACGATGACGAAATACTGAGGTTCCTGACCTGCCAGGAGCGGGGGAGTGGCTATGTGAAGGATTTAAAAGGAAAATTATGTAAGGTTTTGGCAGAATAATTGTAGGGACCTGTTAATCGGGTTAAAAGTTTATTCTGTTAGACGTGTAACCCATGTTTGATTAACTATTATAAGGGTTAACCCTTGTGGATGGCGAGTTATGGGCTAGCTCGCCGTCCGGCCGTCTTATGACGACAGGCCGTGTCGATGGTGCGTTCGTGTTCCACGCGCGCCTCAAAGAGATGTCAGCAACCAAGTAGTCCGCATGGGCCGATGCCTGCCAGGGCTGCGGGACTGTTTGAAAGAGATACCGTGGCCCTGGAACACAAAGGGCAAAGAAGGAACATGGATGGGTTTTAGTCAGTACAAGTCTGACACTCCCCTCCGCTCCGCCCAGAGTGGGGGCATTTGATGATTTCCCACCCGAAAAAAAAAGGGTTAACCCTTGTAAAATATGGGTTACCCATTTAAATATTACTGATTAACCAGAATGAAAGAGACAAAGCACCGAGCACGGGCTAATTTTGTCACTCGTGACGTACTAGAAGCGATGAGCACGGTTTTAATGTAGGTGTGTGCGTGAGCGTGTATATTTACTTACAGGAGCACGGTTTTTGTGGCTTCACTTTTGATGTTCGCGGCGCGCCATCTTCTTTATTTATTTATTTAAACTTCATGTACAAGAGTGGTACATAGGCGGTCTTAATGCCACAAGGCATTCTCTACCAGTCAACCTTTGGGTCAAATAGGACAACATTGTGATAGAGTACAAAAAAAAAACAAGAAAAATACCATTTTGTTAACATAAATTGTTATACATAAATAGGTACATACTAATACACATTTATACAGTAAAATAAAATAAACTAATATATATTATAATACATACAAATAGTCCAAAATACGAGAAATCTTATAATAATTACTATGATTACTAATATCGAGCTTGTGAGCAATTTATTCTGATTTTAAATAGTACTTCCGAACTGTTCTTTTGAGAGCCATTTTGCTTTCAGCTTTTTTAATGCCAAGGGGTAGCGCGTTCCAGAGCCGCCGCCGCGTCGTCTTCCTTTTTTTGTTGGTCTGAGTAAAGATCTCTAATGTTTTTGAATATAAATTTTAGCCTATTTTACTTCCTGATAATTTAGTTTTCTATTGGTAAAAAATACTTAAAATCGATCCTGCAGTTTCGGAACTTATTCGGTACAAACACACAAATAAGTCGCAATTTTGATGTTGATCCCGTGGAGATGTTTTTCAATTTGCTGGTCTGTACCCCCCCATCTTTAAATATGACCACACCTGTCTAATACTTGCTGTAAGAACTTAATATCCTTTTTTATATGTTTCTAGTGGATCCGAGGTGTAATTCCGCCGGGAATGAGGCGCAACGTCACTCCTGTCCTTTCTGCGGTGGCCATTCTTCTTTTTCGATTCTTCAGAAACATCTGATTCTGATTCTTCTTCTGAGTCTGACCTGGCGTCGAGTGATCTTCTGAGTAAGCCGTTAAAACAATTCGGTAGTTGATCAATAATTCTAGAACACATCTTGTTTAATTAGCTTCTATATCCTATACCTTATAGATATTATCACTCCATAGTATAAAACAAAGTCGCTTCCCGCTGTCTGTCTGTCCCTATGAATGCTTAGATCTTTAAAACTACGCTACAGATTTTGATGCGGTTTTCAGTAATAGATAGAGTGATTCAAGAGGAAACTTTATATATATCTGATATGTCAGGTTTTCCTCCGTTAGGCTTGTATATCATGTGGCCAGCAGATGGGTTTCGTGCTATGAAAACACACTGGTTGCGATACACTATTTCTAGCAAAACTAACGAATTACTTGAGATTACAACTTAACACAATAACACGGGGCACAATGAATCGGGTATAGTTCCGAGACGTCTCAACTCCGCCACGATCAGACACTGAATGTTGTCCTCCCTCGAGTTGGACATCAGGGCTCCGTACAAGCACACCCTGTGGTAGGTAGACTGGTTAGTAAGTCGCTTGATGTCACCACTACACACTGGCGCGCTTTCCAATTCATTTTATGTCCGTACTAATGACCGGATCCGACATATATATATTTCACCCGTGCGAAGCCGGGGTAGGTCGCTAGTATAGTATAAAAATACGAAACAAATCAAATCAAAGCATTTATTTCAAGTAGGCCAGTTACAGGCACTTTTGAATTGTCGAAACAAAGACAACAGTGAAATATAGCTACAGTCCCAGTCACAAAGCACAAAAACTGTGAAAGTACTGTAGTTGCACATTCCCTAACGTAGATCTCTAAGGAGAAGAACGGGCAAGAAACTCCATAAAGAAGACAAAAGTCACACAGTAAAGATGACTTAACAATATTTACCGATAATTTAAGTAGAAAAATTTACGTATTTATTTCAGCGTGTGCTGCAAGCTTCATCAAAGACCCTGCTGAGCGTTACAAGGAAGGGGACAGGTATTTCTACTTCCCTGGAGATGACAACTATAACTTGCACCTCGTGGACGCTCAGGAACCAATAGACTTTGAATTATTAAAAAAATATACCAAAAATCCAGCGAATTACGGTTACTGGCTCTATACTAGGTAATAAAATTACACTTTACTACATAAACTTATTTAAGTATGTCTACGTTGGATGAGAGAAAAGCTAGATTCAGGGGTGTCCAACACAATTTTATGGAGAGCCAACTTAAGTATTTTTGTAACCGTAGGGGCCCAAAAGAAATGCAGTTACCTCTAAATAAAACAAGCCTTGCCGGACTAGACTGCGATGATGCGGTCTGGATTCGCGTGTAGGTGAGGTGGGCGGGTACGTAAATATGGCGCGGGAATCGGGCGACTTTAAATAATGTTTGCGCAATAGTTCTTGATGTCTTATAAAGTTTTATATAGCTCGCGGGCCGGATGAAAGACCTATGCGGGTCGCTAAGTGGCCCGGCTGCTGTATGTTGGACGGGCCTAAAACTTTTTAAAAACCATCTCAAATATTTCTAAAAAAATGTAGATACCTTTACTTACATAACAGGCCGAATAAAAAAAAACACAAATCGTAATTTATTTGTTTAGCTATCTAATTAACCCCCGACGCAAAAAGAGGGGTGTTATAAGTTTGACCGCAATGTATGTGTGTGTCTGTCTCTGGCACCGTAGCTCTTAAACGAGTGAACCGATTTGGATGTAGTTTTTTTTATTTGAAAGCTAGTTTCTTGGGGATGGTTCTTAGATACGTTTTATCAAAATCGGTGCAGCCATTTACTAGTTATGGAGGATGAAAATATGTATGAAAAATAGAATATTTTCAAATATACCAAAGTGGGGTATCAAATGAAAGGGCATGGTGTGTATACTACAGTTAGACGTGTTTTATCAAAATCAGTTCAACCATTTTAGACATGGGGGGAAAGTGGTGAGGTATAATCGAATATTTTCAAATATACCCAAGTGGGGTATCAAATGAAAGGGCATTATGTGTACTTATATTACAATTAGACATGTTTTATCAAAATCGGCTCAGCCATTTTGTTTGACTTTTCAAATGTTTGTTCGCTTTTCTTTTTTACGATGGGGATTTATTACATTTTAAATTTATTTTCAGGTACAATTATAATTCAGCTCAAGTCATTAGGTTTGGTGACGTAAGCTCCGTAGCAGAATCATACTTTGATTTTTCAAAGGTTACCGTATTTTTCGCTCATGGATGGAGAGGTGATGGCAACACCGTAATGAATCAAATACTGAGGGAAGGTAACGTGAATTTCCTTCTTACCCTGACGCGACCTATGGTGGGTGATTAAACAATGCAAGTTTTAAACATACACTTTTCTCCCGTTATTTTTAACCCCCCACCGCAAAAAGATGGGTGTTTTAAGTTTGACAGCAATGTGTGTGTGTCTGTCTCTGGCACCGTAGCTCTTAAACGAGTGAACCGATTTGGATGCAGTTATTTTTATTTGAAAGCTAGTTTCTTGGCGATGGTTCTTAGATAAGTTTTATAAAAATCGGTGCAGCCATTTAATAGATATGTTGGATAAAAGTGGTGATGAATAATCGAATATTTTCAAATGTGTATATTAAAATTAGGAATGTTTTTATTAAAACTGGCTCACGCTTTTTATTGACTTTTCAAATGTTTGTTGCGATAGGGGTTTTTTTTTTAATTTTTAATTATTATGAGGTACCGATATTACTACGCTGTAGCAAAGTCAGTCATCCCGCGATCATATCAGTTGCAACACCATCGAAATATCGGGAGCTCACAATAATTAAGATCACGGAAGATTTCCCGTAAATGACAGTGTATATTTATTTTTATTACGTGAAAGCTTACAAAAGTGTTCGAATGCAGGTTTTGTAACTTTACAATGTTTTTCAGCTTTTCTAGAAGATGCCGATGTCAATGTTATTGTCTTCGATTGGAGTGTAGTGGCCAAGAGCTTGTACATTACTGCAAAAGCTGGAACTGCTGCAGTGGGCAGAGGACTCGGACAATTTATTAACTGGCTAGTTTCTTTGGGAGCGTCATACGAAACTATGCACCTAGTAGGCTTCAGTCTCGGCGCCCACCTAGTTGGAAACGCTGGCAGGGAAACAGGATCCTCCGTCAGGAGAATCACAGGTAATGACCATATTTATTTATTTATTAAAACTTTATGCACAAGTAAGAAACTGTACAAAGGCCGACTTAATGCCATAGGCATTTTCGACCAGTCTACCTTAGGGTGATGCAGAGACAATATACAGTAGGTGCAATAACAGAAAAAAAAAGACTAGAAAATATTTATAACTAAAACATTTAAGAATAAATACTTATATACATACATATATTAAACTTTATAAAGTTAAGAGCGATAAACAAGAAAAACTACAACAATTTAGTTTAGAAACGAATCTGCTAACTTCTTGTGTATATATTCCCGAACTTTCACTTACACTATTAAACCTAAATACACCCACACACATACAGCACACATACATCACATACATACCTACACACATACCACACCCCACCACCACATACATACACCACACACACAACACAACACACCACACCACACACACAACACACACATACACCACACACATACAACACACACACCACACACATACAACACACACACATACACACACACACACACACACACACCAAGTAAGGGAGTTGTGTCAATTAAATGATTTGTTCTTTCAGCCTTGGACCCCGCTTATCCCCTCTGGACAGGAGACAAAGGTCGCGTGGTCGCTACGGATGCCCAATACGTAGAAGTTATCCACACGAACACTCGTTTGTTTGGGTGGACTGACCCGTGCGGTAATGCCGATTTCTACCCCAACGGAGGTTATACACAGCCTTCGTGTTTGTTCAACACATGCTGCCACAACCTTGCGTACTGGTTCATGTACAGCTCCGTCAAGAATAATCATTTACTCGCCAATAAATGCGCAACTCTGAGTGAAGCCAATAACGACGACTTTACACTTAAATGTGCTGGTGAACTTTATCCCATGGGGAACAGTGACCTGTCTAAATCGAGGTGAGAATTAGATCACTGCTCCATTTAGGGCCTTATCAGTAAAACGGGGTGAATAGAACCGCAGGGGTGAATAGACACAAATTTTGAAAGGGATTTTAACGTTGAATTAATATGTTATGTTGCTAACAAGGTCTCTAAATAATTAAGTATATATTATATATTATATAATCTGTGGTCACGTATAACTAAGTAAATAAAACAGAGTACTTTTTGATAACATAATCAAATTAATTCAACGTTAAAATCCCTTTTAAAATTTGTCTCTATTCACCCCTGCGGTCCTATTCACCCCGTTTTACCGGTACTAGCGGTTTGCGAACGGCTGCGGGGCGGGACGGCGCACAGCTAAGGCGTCGCGAACACGCTACGGCTGCACAGCGAGGTCGTCGCGGACGCGTGGCAAATACGCAACGTTTTTGTCGCGTGTTTGTAGCGAGTACAATAAACTCAGTACCAAAATGGATTCCGACTAAGAAACACTGCTGTTGGCTTTGCTACTTCGAAGACGCCGGAGACGAAAACGAAAGCATCGAAGAATTTAGGAAGATCTATTATCCGCAATGAATTCGCTGCGCATGCGTGGCGTGTTCGTTGCGCGCCCGCTCCGCGTTGAGGACGCTCGTAATCCGCTAGTATGATAAGGCCCTTAATCAGTATAATTTGAATGATTATAAGCATAGCATAATCAGCCTATAATGTTCCCACTGCTGGGACGCAGGCCTCCTCTCTATGAGAGGCAATGGGCTATAATCCACTACGCGGGCCCAGTGCGGGTTGGTAGATGTCACATGTCTTCAAATTTTTGGTTCTAGGACATGCCGGTTGCCTCACGATGTTTTCCTTCACCGTTTTGAGAGCAGTGGTGATGAAATAACTTACAAAAAGTAATGCGCTGGCTGGGTTCGAACCCACGACTTACTGCTCGTAAGTCGGGGTCTCCACCACTGGGCCACCGCTGCTCTCATGAATGATTAAAAGTAGCAATGAATTACGTACCTTATTATTAGAGATCGGATATTCGCATGTATATTTATCTAAAGTTTGAGTGTTGACTAGTATGGAATGCGCGTCAGTGTGGGAATAATCTCGATTTATTTAAATAAATAGTCTTTTATTTTATTTTATTGTGTAACACCAAATTAATTATGCCCGTCATATTTACAAATAAAAAAAAATGAAATCAAACCATTTAATAGCATAGAATGTAGGTCTTGTATAAAAAAAGTTGTTATTAAATAAAGGCTGTAAATAGACTCTTAACATAACCGAAAGGCACTTGTTCTCCCCGCCTTTGCGATAATTTTTTTGTTCTAGACCATACCTGGGAACCTTCTAGTTACGGAGATATTGGGGTTCAAAGTTCCACCTTTTTTTCACAAGTTTTTTTTTAAATACATGTTTTAATGTAAGATTTTTACTTTACACACCTCCACGACCCCCGTTCTATTCAATCCATCAGCACAATGCTCTGAGTGCTTTCCATCGAGACCTACAGTAAAACTTGATTTTACACCTCAAAAAAAAGTCGATTCCCAGCAATAATTTTTACGTAAAGTTACTTAATTTGATGTACAGAATGCTTGGTTGACGGATATGTGAAGGGTCTGTGTCCACCCTGTAAACCAGGGCTTGGAAACGTTATTTAAAATAACGTTTTTCAAACGTTTTGAACAGTTCTTTGTAGATCATTTTGTTCGGAACGAAAACGAAATGAGAACGTTTATTCCGCAGGGTAAAAACCGGTTTATTCCGCAAGACGTAGCCTCGGACGGCGGCCTGCGACAAGCATGAACTTTTTCATTTGAATCGGGTACCGTGTATATGAAATGGAATGGAAAAAAACGGTTAAAAGCGTTTTATTAACCAATAACGATTTAAATGTTGTTGTTCGTCAAAAACGTTTTTTATAACGTTCCGTTCGAACGTAACCGAAACAATTCGTTTCGTAGGTATTTAAGACGATACCGTTTCGAAAAATATACCGGTATCCGAGCCCTGCTGTAAACTATAATTTATTATCTAAGGCATGAGAAAATGGATTTAATCATTATTTATTATTTTAATTTCCATATTTAATTTTGTTTTTTTTTTTTTTTTTGTTTATTTTATTTTAATTATTGTGATTAACTAAAATTGAGTACTTCAAAGTTTACTTTTTGCGATTATGAACGGAATTAATAAAGCTATTTCGAAATATCCTTGATTCCCACTCTCGAAAACCTCGTTGGTCTAGTAGTCGCAACCGCGACTGCTGAGCATGAGGTCCTGGGTTCGATTCCCGGGTCGGGCAAAGTGTTATTGGGTTTTTTCAGCAGTTTTTTTTTTAGTTCTTATAGACTACTTACACGACATTTTTTAACATGATTGTATGTCTTTTACAGATCGGGTATATTCCGAGTGAACACACGCGACAAATATCCATACTAAATGAAAGAATTTTTTTTTGATCACAATTAAATGAATACTAGATAATATATTAACTACGCGCACGCCGAAGTTAATTATTTTTTAAGAATAGTAACACAATAACCTCTCGCAGGTCTGCTGGAAGAGATTTCGCATGAAATAAGCAGTACCTTTGTGCTCTTCTATCTTAATGTTATGTCTTGTTGAGTATTTTGTGTGTACATAAATAAATAAATAAATAAAATGTTTGTTTATGATATATGCTTTTATTTCGTACCAAAAACCCTTTATTTCTCTTGAAAATACAGGGTGAAAGGGACAACGACGTAATAACGGTTACAACGTATTCAGTATAATAACTGATAAAAAGAGGTTATAAATTTGTTGTATTGAATCTGGCACATCGACCCACCGCCATTTTGATTTCTTTTTCGAAATCGCGGCGCACGATGAATGTGGTATATTGGATAGAGGACACATAGACGAACAAAAAATGTCAAGTAACACGGTAACTCAAAGTTAATTGTACCCCAAGGAACTAAATTTCACATTGCGAAACCACATAGTTTTCGAGAAAAGAAATTCTAAAGTCTAAAAAATTTCTACTTATTTTTTAAATCAAATTTTCATTTTACCGGGTGCGTTACGATTGCTCCGCCAAGTTATCAAAACAAAAAAAAACTTCGCCAGTAAATTTGTCGATATTTGTCAAAATCGAAGGGTACAAACCAAAGACCGATGACCTTTTATAGTTAGTTTTTTTTTATTTTTATATTTTAGTTTATTTAATAATGTACCACACTTGACTAAAAGAAGGTTAGATTTTTGGACAAAGCCCATAATTGAAATATACAAGGTTTTTATTTAATGATAATACATTTTGCAGATTGAGCTAGAATATTGTCCAATATAATTGCTAGTCTCCAGTTAGAGGTATTCCCAAATCAAATCGAAATTATGGTTACCCTGCTCGAACTGTATGAGATAACATAATTTTCAAGATTACATGCGTTGAAAACTGTTCTGAGGGTAAAACGATACGCCATTCTAATGAGGTAAATTTGCCGAATAAATAGATGTTCACACCGAAATCCTAGCAATTACAGATAAAGAGATATCAGCGTACAAAGTAACGTTTCGATCGCGCGGCCACGTACGTTTTGTTTTGGACTTATTTCGTCTGTTTAACTAAACTTTAGTAGTATTTAATGCTTTCGTTAGTTTCGACAAATTAAGACGTTTCTTCTTGTAACAGTTTTAATGTATGAAATCTTAGGTTTAATGAAATAATCAACAATAAAGAAACAACAAGTGGAGGATTGCGCGGCCATAACTTCCAAGGTGAATATTTCGTAAAATATTGATCCAGAGCTTATAATTCTTTTTTCGACAATTTTTGACAAATTCAGTCTTCAATTGACAAAAAGAATTAGATCTCTAACCCAAGTAGTTGCTGAGATCTCCATGGCCGCGCAATCCTCCACGTTACGTTCGCGCGGCCAACTTAAAAGCCTTATAATTTCTTTATTTCTACTTTGACAAATTTTTGGTTTGTACACTTCGATTTTGACAAATTTCGACAAATTTAGTGGCGAAGTTTTTTTCTATTTTAATAACTTGGCGGAGCAAACGTAGCGCACACATTTTACCACAGATAATGTACAAATTTAACTTCTAGGCGGTTCCGTTTTACGTTCAGCTAAACCTTGGCTAAACCTAAAGTGATAGTGGATTTTAATGGTTTTAGTATAAATATTGTAAGTTTTTAACTTCAATTAACTTTTAAATTGCTACTAACGGAATTAACTCATTTATGAAGCAAACAATATAATGAAATGAAAAATAATAAAGCTTCATTTGTACGCTGAAAAGACAGTGTCGGTGTCAGTGGACACTTGTCGTGTATACACACAGTCGAGAAAGCGAGCGAACTAAAACCCTGCCATCCCCTTCGTGTTAGGTTACTTTAAACTTAGTCAGAAATAGGAACCCCGCTTTGTGGGGATACGTCGACTATGCCTTATTACAACATTTTGATATTTACCTCGAGGTTGATTTTATTCCTAATTTGACCTTGACCTTTCAAAACTTTTATTAACCTCAAAAATTACTGATCATAAGGCAATATTGCAAGATTTTAGCATATTTTGGATTGACTTTGACTTCTGTGTTGCTGACCTTGACCTTAAAGACGTCATTGACCTCATAATTGCTTGAAAATTAGTTTATACCCGTCATTTTTCCCACCATTACTACCCCCGCTACTTTGCATAAAATAAGACTTTAAAAACCCAAAAAAGCGAAAAATAACTTTAGCTTCTGAAGTCGATGACTTTTGTTTGTTTGATTCAGTTTTTTTGCCGCCGACTTCTGAAGTTAAAGTTAATTTTCACTTTTAGCAGCAAAAAACCCTCGCCTAGCATGTGAAGCATACAAATAAATATATTTTTTATTAACAGCCAATTATGTCCCACTGCAGGACAGAAGCCTCCACACCTGCCTTCCACTTATCCTTATCCAGTGCTGTTACTCGCCAATCATTGTTAAAACAGTCGTGTTCGTCCCGCCATCTCCTTCTGGACCTGCCGCGTGGCCGTTTGCTGCCGTTTCGGACCCATCGTGTGGTTCTTTTAGCCCATAACTCCTCCGGCGGCACGACAGATGAAAAAAATAAATAATACAGCATAAGCATAATCAGCCTATAATGTTCCCACTGCTGGAACGCAGGCCTCCTCTCTATGAGAGGGAATGGGCTATAATCCACCACGTGGACACAGTGAAAGTGGATATATGTCACATGTCTTCGAATTTTTGGATCTAGGACATGCCGGTTTCCTCACGATGTTTTCCTTTACCGTTTTAAGAGCAGAAAAATACAAATTAGTAAAATAAAATAATCACTTTATTGTCACATATTCATTTACTGCTAAAAATAATACTGTACATAATAAAAGTATAATTATGGAATGTAGTCATTCTACACTCCTGTCAGTTGTTCTATCTCTAACAGCTGCAAACGAGCAGCTACCATAAAGCAACCGAAATAAAGATCACTGTCCTCTTGACCGACTTGTGAAGGGAAGCGACCACCCACTACCAACCCCATAAATTTTTCATCGGTAACATCATCTGCTTAACTTTTCCCCAATTAAGTTGGGGACGGCTTCCAGTCTAAAGGATGATTTCCACCAAACGGCTCGTATCGCATCGGATCGGAAAGGATACGAACAGATGTCGACGCATACGATCGGCACCGTGCCGTCGCTTGCGAACGTACCCGTTTTTGCGCCTAGTCAAATAGTTTCATTCTTACCGTTTGACATTCGAAAGGATCCGATCGGATACGACGACAGCTGAACGGAGCCCATCGCGCGGCGCAGCATACTTTCGGCTACTCGTGTCGCGGAAGAGGCCCGCGGTCAAGCTACTGTGCGCGGCTTGGTAATATAAACTTTAAATATTGTGTAAACGATTTAATATCGTTTATAGATTGTAAAATCCGTTCCGATCCGATGCGATGCGAGCCGTTTGATGGAAATCATCCTAAGAGATTTTTAGATAAGTCATTTATTTAGAGGAGGTAGACGTGCTGCGCCGACCTCATAAATTGGGATCAGAGGATTATGATGATTTATATATTTAGTAATAATCTTTGTCTAGATGCAAACTCACGGAGACTTGATCTGGAATCTCTAATTAGTAAATTCTATTGAATATCGACCATATTTTTTTTTTCATCTCACAAGTCTTATCATCTCGCTATCCACAGATAAAAACAGGGTGTAACGGACAGCCCTCCACAAACTGATAGGGTGCCTTCAGCTCCTTATTTTGAATTATATGCCACTGAAATTTTTCTCCGGAAAATTTTGTTTTTTTTTTTTCTCAGTTACTATTCCTTTATTTCAACGTAAAATTACATTCCCCGTACGCAGCATTCCATGTATGTCAAAAATACGGCTAAAATCAAAAATCCAACAATGGATGTTGAAATAATATAACGAACGACACGTGATATCAGATGTCCACTTCCTGCCTACTACAGAGTTCATCGAACTAATCGTCGCGCTTGCCGTTCGCTACGTGCGTTTTGCCATGGTAACGATACATTTTGTATGAGGAAATAAAACAAATCAAATTTATTGGAATCCCATAACGTTCCTGAAATAATTTTTTGTACCGGTCATCTTAGTATGATATACTGAATTCACCCCATCAGTTTGTGGAGGGCTGTGCCTTACACCCTGTATTTTTTCTTTATCTATCGTCGACGTCGATATCGTCAAAATTTGAAGAAATCGCAGACCATCTTCCCTCTTAATTGAATTATAATGAATGAGATGGTGAGTTGCATGGTTGAAGTTTTTCATGTCATATTCATATCGGCGTTTTCTTTTACAAATCTCCATAAATTTGAGGATATTTGACGACGTTGGAACCTGAGATCCGAGTGACATTTTTCCAATACCGTTATTAAACAATGGCATAGAAAAATCATAATTCTTCGATGCCACACTGATCAAAGTGCTCTTCAGTGCTTTCTTCCTTGAGGGATCACAAATTTTCACTATAGAATTGGTGCGGTCTGCAAAGTGAAGACATGCCACACTGATCTAAGTAATGAGGTGCACTTACATACTGTTGTGCCCTAGATCAGTTTGGTTCCGACGTCGTCATTTGTGATCAAAGATTCTCGATTTCTACTAATTTCGAGACATGTCTTTCTCCTAACACATGATCTAGCTCGCTGATCCTTCCCAGCTTGATGTCGCACATTTCGCAATAATAATTCGTATCATTAAGCTTATTAATACCATTGTGCTTTAACAAGTTCTTGTACAGTTCTCTGTGAAGGCGACCGGCCAAATCATTAATGTCATCATCGTAAACGTACTTTTTCATTTCATTCTTGTCAATTTCGAAATTTTGTAAGAATGTGATCGTGTGAAATTTACTGTTGATATGCTTTAGGTAGTCTGTCGTGTGGACCTCACAGCAATTACAAAAGTACCCTGAAGCTGCTTTTGTTATTAGATGGAATTGAAAAACGCCTGTTACAGCTATCTCATGATTCCTATCCTCCATATGTTCAATTATATCACTATCCACCTTTGGTATGTTAACGTCACAAATTTCGCAGGTAACGTTTGCGTCGTCTGTGTAACGCAAAAATTTGTTGTATTCGTCCATTTTTTGTTTAGTAGCGTTTTCTACATGAAATTTGCTTTCCATGTGGTCAATAATGAGGCTTTCTACACAAGCTATGTATATCGAGCATATTTTGCACCGCACTTCAATTTTAGAGTCGTTGGCAAACTCAAGTACGTCGTAATACTTTTCAATTTTTTCACCAGCGATAATTGCATAAGTTATGCTACTAGATGAGGTACTAGCTAAACTATCATTTATAGCGGTATTTGTACTTGTAGAACCACCATTGCTATTTTGGGCTGTATTTTCTTTAGATTTGATGTCGTTTTTGTTCAACTCACTGATTTGTTTCTTGTGTGATTTCCCATCGATATGGATTTCCATTCCACCGTTGGGTACTTCAACTTTACAAATTTTACAGTATTTTAAGTTATTAATTTCTATACCTGTAGCAGGAGAATCATTTATTTTAGCCGGCTTAGTACGTTTCTCTGTCTTTTGTGTTTTCTTATTTAATGTAGTAGCATTATTAGTTTTTTTATTTAAATGCATTTTAGTAACGACATGATTATTTATACCGTGTTTTGATACAGTTAAATTACAAAGTTTACAGACAAATTTATCGGGATCTTCAGTTTTGTTAATAGAATCCTGTATCATGATAACATTCAAATGTTTCTTAGACATAATGTGAAAGGAAAAGTTATAGGTATCAATATAGAGGTTACAGTGTTCACAATACGTTTGACCAACTTTCTTAAGGCGCGTTTCTTTGACAATTTTTTTATGGTGATCGTCAAGCATATGTTCAGCGGAGTTTGTAATTACGTAATTGCAAGGCACACAATGTCTTGAGACGGAGTCAATCTGAAATTAAAAATTAATATTTAAGAATATATAGAGAGCAGCGGTGGCCCAGTGGTGGAGACCCCGACTTACGAGCAGTAAGTCGTGGGTGCGAACCCAGCCAGGCGCATTACTTTGTGTAAGTTATTTCATCACCACTGCTCTCAAAACGGTGAAGGAAAACATCGTGAGGAAACCGGCATGTCCTAGAACCAAAAATTCGAAGACTTGTGACATCTACCAACCCGCACTGGGCCCGCGTGGTGGATTATAGCCCATTCCCTCTCCTAGAGAGGAGGCCTGCGTCCCAGCAGTGGGAACATTAATAGGCTGATTATGCTTATGCTTTATTCAAGAATAGTGCGTGTTTTCGTTGGTTTAGTGGCCGCAAGCGCGACTGCTGAGCATAAGGTCCTGAGTTCGATTCTCGGGTTGGGCTGTTTTATTTGGATTTTTCGATGAGGAATTTCTCAGTAGCCACGGAGTTTGAACTTATGCCTGGTTGGTGGCGATAGGCTCATCATCATTCATCATTTCAGCCGAAAGACGTCCACTGCTGGACATAGGCCTCGCCCAAGTGTCGCCACATTGACCGGTCCCGTGCGACTCGCATCCAGCGGATCCCTGCAACCTTCACCAGGTCATCGGCTTATGATAGGCTCGGTCATAGGCTGGCCCCATATTAAATGTGACTTAAAAATAACTGGCGAAATGTGGGTTTACTATTATTTTCACATGTTATGGTACTGACTGGTTCTTTTACCCCGCTTTACGAGTCGCAGGTTGTGGGTTCGAACCCAACTTAAATTTCATCACCACTGCTCTGAAAACGACGAACAAAAACATCGTGAGGAAACCAGTGTCTTAGAACCAAACATTTCGAAGACACTTGACATCTACCAACCCGCGTGGTGGTGGATTTTACCCCAATCTCTCTCATAGAGGAGGCCTGTGTCCCAGCAGTGGGAACATAAAGGCTGCTAATGTTAATGCATGGTCGGAACTAACACCGCGATTTAATTTAATTCCATTCCGTCTAATTTAATTGAAAAGTTGTCTTTTACTATTTCTTTGACAACCCGGTAAACAGCCCTAAATAATATTTCCATGATTCGAAAGACACGTGACGCTATCTATTATCATAAGGACGTTATTGTTGTTTTCCTCGGGAACAGTACTTTATTTCGGGATGAAAGGTACCCTATGTCCGTATCTGTACACCTGACAACGTACCTATATGCAAAATTTCGGGATGATCGGTTCAGCGGTTTAGGAATGAAAAGGTAACAAACAAACATAATAATAAAGTAGGATTCTTACCGTCCTAGCAAACTGCTCATCGATCGGCTTGAAAATATTTCGCATGTGACTTTCGGTAACATCGTGAGGCCACGAATTCTGAGATACCAACATCTTACAAAGCTGGCAATAAAAACTATTCTTCATTTGCTTGTAACTCTGAAAATGTTCTCTAGACACCTTAACTATATCTCCTTTTGAAGACTCGATCCAAATTTCTCCGGACATTATCATGGGCAGATTTACATTCAAATTGTATTTCCCGATCATCGTTTTTAAGTATTCTGCAAATGTGTCTGATTCCTCGTCATTTGGAGGTTGGAAATTGCTGTAATGTCTACTAGGACCCGGTACCGCTAGTTCGTTTGCGGAAGTTGGTAAGTCTGCAGAGTAATTATGGTCACCAGCGACGTAATTGTTAAATTTGTTATTAGTTGTAGCGTAACTATCATTTTCATGACTATCTTGACCCATTCTTTCTTCGATTAAAATAACATTATCGTTAATTCTTTTATTTTCTTTTATTATTTTATAAAATTCACTTATTATGGTTGTATCTTTATATGATTTTGCGTGGAAGTATGTTGATTCATGTTTATTTCTGTTTTCTTTTTTAATGATCTTAGAGCAAGGGACGCAGTAGTACGTCTCTTTGTCGATTTCTTCGTCATTTTTAACGATACTCATATCTATTTGTTTGGATAGTTTTTCAAGAATTTTCTGGTGTATGTTTTTGAACGTTTCATGTTGTTCGCTTTCGTCATGTTCTTTGTGACATGTTACGGGAACACGTACGTTACAAATATGGCACTCGTATGTTTCGGTAGGTTCTGAAAAATAAACTTACGGTTAATTTCTTTAGTTAACCTTTGAAACGCCAGAGCATAAAAGCACGCGCGTGCCCTCCAAGCGAAGCCATAATTTCACCTACAATTTTGTCACATATTCGTGTCGTTTGGCGTACAGGGCATGCGTTTGCTTGTCACGTATAAATATGTAGTATATGTCGCACATCCTCTAAAAAACTGTCGTAACACAAAAATAGCTGTTTTGAGATAGACGCATTTAAAGTTTCGCTTGTACCATTCGGCGACTTATTTTTGTATACTGATGACGGTTTTTTTTTTAAATATAGAGCAAGGACAATAAATTGAAGTCAGGTAGGGTATTATCTGAAAACACACAAATTTTGTGTTATGGCAGTTTTTTAGAGGACGTGCGATGTGACAATGGCGTTCAAGAGGTTAATGTTTTGAACGCGGCGTCGCTCGCCATATGGTCGGAAATTTTCCCACGGGAATGTCTTAAATACAAGGTGAAACGCAAAAAGCGCAATAACATTTTTTTTTTATCTTTGCCTCACACTAGGAATTTCTCGTGTATCGTGGGTGCGTTTACAAACATTTACACAAACAGTCAGACCCAGAACAACTGCCTGTAGGCCATACAAATATTTGTTCCGTGCAGGAATCGAACACGCGACTAGCAGCGCAGCAACCAATCGCTCAGCCACTGCACCACCGGTGCCAAAATTACATACTCACAAACTTTCGCAATTATAACATTAGTTAGATAAAATGACTTACCCGAAAAACATTCTTCGTCAGTTTGAGCGAGTATTTGTATCTGAAAGTAGCCAGCCTCTCCATCCAGGCGTGGCTTAGTCCACAGGGGTAGACTGGAAGAGGGAGTCTCTGTCGAACTGGCAGTCTCTGTGGAACTGGAAGTCGCTGTGGAACTGCTCACATACTTGCCGAGGTAGTTCAAGTCGAAAGTATCTATGGGTATGGTGTATAACAGACCTCCGTCCTCTATTATGGAGGACATTTTTGTTCTGGAAAAAAAGATAAAGAAAAATAAAACTTGAATGTAACATAACATCACATCTTTAATTCCCGAAGGGTTAGGCAGAGGAGTAGTACGTAATAGTACACCCACATTTCATCAGTTATATTTAAGTCCCATGTAATAGGGGACGAGCCTATTACCATCAACCGGGCGCAAATCCAGACTCCGTAGCTGCTACTCAGAAATTCCTGATGGAAAAATCCAATAACATTTTGCCCGACTCGGGAATCTATATCCTAGGATATTATGCTCAGATGCTTTTGTTTAATTTTGCGACCTTTTTTTTGACCCATCCATGTTCCTTCTTTGCCCTTTGTGTTCCAGAGCTACGGTATCTCTTTCGAACAGTCCCGCAGCCCTGGCAGGGATCGGCCCTTGCGGACCAGTACTTGTTTGCTGACATCTCTTTGAGGCGCACGTGGAACTCGAACGCGCCGTCGACACGGCCTGTCGTCATAAGACGGCCGGACGGCGAGCTGGCCCATAACTCGCCATCCACAGGCCCGCGCCTACGGTGGCCGGGAGCCACCACGTGACCCCCGACACCCAGGGCGTCTCCCGCGGCGGCTGGGTCGTGAGGTTCTTTCCCTCTCACGTCCCGCCACCTCCTTCACTAGCATGACTGCTTCACAGAAGGTGGTGACGGCTTCCCATTCCCTCTCGCTCCGGACCATGGCTTGAACCAGGGCCGGATGCGAGAGATCGCCGCCGCCAATTCGCCGCTACGAGGACTCGGCGGTGCTCCGCCCAAGCGGGGCAGACCTCTAAGGTGTGCTCCACCGTGTCCTCCGGAAATTTTGCGACCTTTAGACGGTGACTATTATACTGGGCCAGTTGTGCTTACTGTTACTGATTCAAATTATTGTTTTCAATACAGCAGGTCGTTCTAACATACAGGGTGTAAACAGACCCTTCACATAGCCGTCAACCAAGCATTCTGTACATCAAACTAATGAACTTTACACAAAAATTATTGCTGAGAATCGACTTTTTTTTTGGGGTGAAAAATTACGTTTTACGGTAGGACTCGATGGAAAGCACTCAAAGCATTGTGCTGATGGATGAATTGAATAGTACGGGGGTCGTGGAGGTGTGTAAAGTAAAAATCTTACATAAAAAACGTGTTTAAAAAAAAAAAAAACTTGTGGGAAAGTTTGGAACTTTGACCCCCAATATCTCCGTAACTAGAAGGTTCCCAGGTATGGTCTAGAACAAAAAAATGTTCGCAAAGACGGGGAGAACAAATAACTTTCGGATATGTTAAGGGTCTATTTACACCCTTTAGACAACATTATTTTTAGATGCGAAACCTAAATATAGTTTGTTCAGAATAAGTAACTGAATCGATTCCTATAATTTTTAAACCATGTTATATTTTTTTTCCAAAAATATTATAAAAGTTAAAAGTTGAACACCAAGCGAATTTAAGTACCTATCGCAATAATTTAGGTACCTACTGCCAAATTATTATTATCAATGAGCTCAAGACGACGAGGCGAGCGCTGCGTGGTGACCACGTTTTTGTGCGGACAAATAGGTAACAGAACAAGCTTATAACTTTGTGATTTTTCATGATACAGTTTTGAAATTATGTACATAGATTCTTTACATAAAAATACTAGACACGTGTTTCGGGTTTCGCATATACTAAAACTAATGTTGTATACTGATTAATTTTGAAGTAGAGGCGTGGCGCTAAGTTTATAATGCTTTCTGGGTGTAAGGGACAGCCTTCCACAAACTAACAGGGTGCATTCAGCTCCTTATTTTAAATCATATTCCACCGGAATTTTTATTTCTTCACATTTTATTTTCAGTTATTATTCCTTTATTTCAATGTAAAATTACATTCCCTGTACGTAGCACTCCATTTATGTAAATAATAAAGCTAAAATAAAAAATCCAACGATGGATGTTGAATTAATCTAACGAATGACGCATGAAATCAGCTGTTCACTTCCTGCCTAGCTACAGAGTTCATCGAAGTTATCGTTGCGCTTGCCGTTCGCTACGTGCGTTTTGCCATTCACGGTACATTGCGTATGAGGAAATAAAACAAATTTATTGGATTCCTATAACTTTCCTGTAATAATTTCTTGTACCGGTCATCTTAGTATGATATACTGAATTCACCCCATCAGTTTCTGGAGGGCTGTCCCATACACCCTGTATACTAGGAAGTTGTACATCATCATCATCATTTCAGCCGAAAGACGTCCACTGCTGGACATAGGCCTCCCCCAAGTGTCGCCACATTGACCGGTCTCTTGCGTCTCGCATCCAGCGGATCATAAGTTGAACATATTTGTTACTAAAGACTGCAAAATGTCTAAAACTGAAGTCCTGTGATGACATTGAATTATTGCTGCAAGCATCGTCAATATGAATTAAAGAGATGCACACATGCATACACACACACACACTCACACACACTATTTTAGTATATATCTTTAAGTTTCTTTTTCTTTTATTTACTTATAGTTCAAGTCTTGTCTTGTTTAGTTTGAGATTTTACTTCTAGTTTTTAGTTTAAATTCTATTTTCTTTTTGTACACCACTTTAACCATTTCAAAATTTGTCATTGAAGAGCGGGATCTCCTAGCACAGGTATATCTTTTACTTAAAAGGAGGTCTCTATGTAACATTAACTGTAAAAGTTGTACAAGTTTCTGCAATAAATCTTATAATTTTTTTAGTAGCTGTGCTTTTTGTACTAGCATGTGTTGCAATGCACCTTTTTTAACCTACCTACCTACCCTACCCTACCCTACCTACCTACCCTAACGTACCCTACCCTACCTACCTACTTATTATTTATGTTTCTCAACATTTAAACCTTCCCTGAATTTCCACAAATATTTCAAGTTCTAAATTAGCCAAATCGGTTCTGCCATTCTCGACCTTTAGCGAGACAAACCAACAGCAATTCATTTTCATTTATGTAGATAGATATATTAGTTAAATGTAGTCGCTCTATGAGGCATGTTGTATTTGCAACGTTGAAAAAAGTGTTTTTTATAACGTGTTGTATATATTGAGGAGCTTGTGGCTAAATAATAACAGCCGCTCGGGTCGATCTTTAGGTTAAGCCGTGCTTGCCTAGGTTGGTCTGTGGATGGGTGACCACCCATTACATACCGAGTTTCCTCCATGCCTCAGAAAGCACGTTAAGCCGTTGGTCCCGGCTGTCATTTGTAGATCTTTGACAGTCGTTAGGTAGTCAGTGGCCCAAAAAGTCTGACAAACAGTCTTACCAAGGGGTATAGTATTAACCAGTACTAACTGGGTTGTGAAGGTCAGATAGGCAGTCGCTCCATGTAAAATACTGGTATTCAGCTGCATCCGGTTAGACTGGAAGCCGGCCCCAACATAGTTGCGAAAAGGCTAGGCAGATGATGGTAACGCAGTTGTATAGCATTCAGTTGGGACCTAAGATTTTGTACAATATAACTGTTATGTTGGTCTAACTAACCGTTGTTATGGTCCTGTAGCAGAATATTCCACACAGAATAAATACATCATAAATAGGGTATATTGACAATATTGTTCTAACTAACTTTTTATATATACCCACTATTTATTAATAATTACCAGTGGCGAAGGTCCACACAACTCGATTCCTATTGGCTTACCTTTGAAAAATGACACAGTCAGTATTCTATAGACAAATAATATAATCACATTAAAGATATGTACTACGGCTTACTTCTTACAAAAATTTACCCTTTTTTACTGATTGTAGTAACAGGGTACATATGATCATAACCACAATGCTTATTATGGATAAATTAAATTTGAAGCCACGATGGCTTCCAAAGGCACTGTTCTGGTTTACGTAAACCCCTTCATTCTGCTCGTTTGATTGACACATGATGATTTTCTTTCAATGGGCTTTCAACTCGAATACAATCACTCAGAGAACGATTTAGATTGAATGCACACATGATTGACAAATGTACGCTCAAGTGGCAGGGTCACCATATAAGGATGGGACTTAAGGAGAATGAAACGTCAGAAATGCCGAGTAAATACTGACTATATTAGGAGTAATGATATGTCTTATAAGTACTCACACAGGTAGAATATAACAGGTATAATACTTATCTACTACATCACATGATAACTACAACATTTTGTGATTTTGTACATACCGCACTCAACCTCACCACAAGCCTTATGTTCAAACACTGTGTATCCCAACAGTGGTACCCCAATGTGATATGAACACGCAACCTTCTGATATTCTGATTTACTAACACAATTTGTATTTTATCATATACATATATTATGTTAGTTTAAAAGGTATAATTATATCTATGGGCCAAAGTAGCCTGACAATAAAATTTATTGACAGGTTTTTTCTTTAGTTTTTTTTTTTTGATTAGCAGTTTAAATTGTTTTTCAAATTAAAAAAAAAGTAAATCCCTATGTACCAACCTAATAAAAAAAATGTATGCATGTTGGGTCAAGGTATCAATTAACACAAGTACCCACTGATTCTGTTACTTTTCCAAACTTTGTTGGCTCCAGTTTCCAGTCTAACCAGACGCTTAGGAATACCAGTATTTTAAATAAAATAACTGCCTATCTGATTTCCCCACCCAAGTGACAGGGTAATACGATACCCCTTGGTAGAACTGGTTAAACCTAGGTAGCATTTTATAATAATTAGCCCCTAAGACGACCCAATGATCAAAATAATAATATAAGTTCAGTTTAACAACTTTGAAAAGATGATATATTTGAAATGATAGATATTTAAAATAATGATGTAGAATTAGTTGATTTTAGGATAATTTGAGCCAGAATTTTATAGAAAAGTGTACTTACCAACTCATTTGGTTCGGTTGCACGATACACTAGAACAGTTAGAAGTTCTAAAATCAAATAAAAACTTTTTTCTAACTTTTGTAACAATGAAATGCTGACGGTGAAAAAAGCCGGTGACGATATGACAGTCGTAAGTCGTTATCAATTTGACTTGAGCACTTGACAGATTTACTAGTGAAGTGACACAGCAAAGATAGAAATACCGACACACCGATGAATCAAAACGTTTTTTTTCATCTTTATAATTTATGTATATTTATGAAAAGGCTCCCTGGTGTATGCTGTTTGCCGACGACATTGTGTTAGTTGCCGAGAGTGCCTTAGAGGTCCAGAACAGATTCAATGTGTGCTGGCAAAAACTAGGAAATGTTGGCCTGAAATTAAGTAAGATGAGGAGGGACGAATCACATGTGACTAAAAGAGTAATGAATATAAATGTTGATGGATGGAGAGAGAGAGGAAGACCAAGGAAACGATGGATGGATTTTGTGAGGAATGATATGAAAGAAAAAGGAGTAAATGATAGCGTGACGGTTGACAGAGCAGAACGGAAGAAAAAAACGTGTTGCGCCGACCCCAAAATGGGACCAGGGCTTGAAGATGATTATATACACACAGTTGATAACAGAAAAAGAACATTACACTATTTGAGTACAATCGTACTGCATATTTTGTAAGTTTATTAGCGAAAAGAGAAATGAAAAAGACAATGTAGACAATAGCTTTTACGTTATAGGTGGATTTTTAACTAATCTTTTTGCTAGTGCTTTAACGTGAAGGCTTAGAAATTGGTATTTGAATATTGTTTGTGTAAACAAAAGTCTTTAAGAAACATTTTAATAAATATATTACTTAGTAGTTAGTAGTCCATTAACATTAGGATTTTTTTTGCATGTTGTTTTTTTGATAGCTGCTTTGTATTTTTCAAATATTTAATAGTACTGACCGTAAATCAATGCATAAACTGCTTTGTGTAACGGGTTTAGTCGGCAAAACTTTTATTTTCTACAGTGAAATCACCTTGAACTTGTGTGGCTTTGTAAGAAAATTAAAAAATATATCGATTTTAATATATATTTTCAACAATCATTCAATATTTAACAGCACTATTTGACAATAAGACCGTTTAATTCCCCGCCATAGAGCTATTCTAATTTCTAAGCTAATTGTCTATGGTACTAATGACGTGGTGTGTTTAATTGCATAATCCACAGTAAATTAAGTGTCGTGTTCCGGTAGTTCCCCTTATGCATTAACAATCTATAAATACTCTTTTCTCTTTATAGTAGTGTTAGTGCCTAACCAGCAAGAGTAGCAAGCATGACCACCATGGAAACGGGTTTTGTCGACGGAAGAATAGACAAAATGAACGATTGTACAAAGATTTCTATAGTCGTAAGCATAGCGATGTTAAAAAT
Organism: Noctua janthina; assembly: GCA_963576755.1. Lineage (NCBI taxonomy): Eukaryota > Metazoa > Arthropoda > Insecta > Lepidoptera > Noctuidae > Noctua > Noctua janthina. The sequence goes on from OY755077.1 coordinate 7,333,922, forward strand.
GTAGAAAAGAAATGATTCTATTCTTCAGCCGACAAAAGTCTACAACGTCAAGCATGACGACAATTTTTTCTCTACCTTTGACGCTTGGGGGTAGAAACAATTCTTCTCAACAAATGTCAGATAGTATAAAATTACATCGGACCTAGACAAGATAATTTTCTTTGTGTTTATTGACCTATATTAATTTTAAAAACATGTCGGGGTTCTACTGTCGCCATCTTCTCAGTTTTTAGGCCGAGAAGAATGAAAGTGAGTCCGAAAGGAATGTTGTACGACCATTAACCGGGGCTCTTGATCTCCCTGCTGTGTACGGTCATAATTTTATCAGACAATGCCACAATCTTCTTTTATATATCTTGAGGTGCGGTTTTTGACTAATGGAGAACTATGTTCTTTTAAACCAACATTCTTTTTCTACAAGCAAATTACGTCAAAACCTGTGGCTGTGACTAAGTGGGCCCGTGGGGTTCACACCACAATCGCCAGAAATTTGACATTAGCCGCGAGGGGCTCAATTCACAAACGATTATGTAGACTCCAGCCCCCGTAGCATGACAACCGTAGAATCGACAAAATGACAGATAGTGCAAAGAAATCTGTCATTGTGTCGACACAATCTGTCATTTTATCGATTCTTCCGTCAAAGAAATCCTTGTCTACGGTGGTCATGCTACGGGGGGTGGACTCTAAATTATGTAGTCGATGTTTTTGGTGCACGGTAAAACTTTAATGAGTTTATGTTGGCGCCAACTTACATGAATTAAATTTATGTGTACTACTGAATAAATAAATAAATAAAATAATCATACACAATAATAATAACAATCAATACTTACCTACAATGATTTATTAAAAACACGTACTACATTTTCTTGCCGCCAGTATAACTTTTTCAAAGAACCAACACGTTAGAAAAAAAAAACAAAACAAACTACTTACATCTTTTTTGATATGGATAGAAAAATTCAAGTGCGAGCAGGGTTTGACCTGTTGGTTTAAGTTAGTTCAATACTTTCTTAAATAGATGGAGCTAACGTCACCGTAAGACGTTATTAATGGAACGAAAATTTCGAGAGCTGTGAGCAGGGTGCGATGGTCTAATTGTATAAGACGTCCGGTGTACTGAATCGGAAGGTCGCAGGTTCAAACCCTGCTTGCACTTGAATTTTTCTTTCCGTATCAAAACAGCTGCAGTTCCCTACGCAGGGTTTGCGTATAAAAATATTAAAACTACATCTTTTCAATGTTTCTTATTCTCATTCTTTATTGCATACAAAATAACAAATGTACATTCAAATTGCAATAATATATAGCTTAATTATGTACAATGGCGAGCTTAAAACAGAATTGGGTTTTCTTATAGCAAACCAAATTTTATTTTTACGTTTCATTATTATTCAAAAATATTTTACTTACTTAATCGAGTATTTCATCTGAGTCCGACACAGATTTAAAAAAAAAACTATGTTTGAGTAATAATACGTTTTGTTGTTGCTTTGAATTACGTTCAAAAGGTTTAAATGTTATGAACAATTCGATTATCTTTGATATTTAAAAAATGGAAGTTTCTGTTTTTTTTTGCTTCTCGAAGCCTCACTTTAAATAGAAAGCAGGGGAACAATTAAAAAAAGTAGGCAGTAAGTGTTTTATTCCAGGTAAATAGTTTCTATGCCACCACTATCGTTTTTTTCTGTGTCCGTAACGTGTTCCTGGCTCATCACCACACGCATTTTACCGTCTTTTTTTAACAAAATGTCGATTTGTTCAACTTTGTCTGGTTTAACCTCTTTCCTCCCTCCCTCTTCCACCTTAGCCTTAAACTGATGCTCAGATAGCAGATTTATTCCTCTCGTCTGCAATTTATTCAGCATTTGGCCAGCCACCGTATCAGTTATGAAATCAAATATCTTTGATGAAACTAATCGATTAATTGTTTGGTTAAATACAATATCGTTATTTCGATTTTGATTTTCATTTAATACTGTGTTTAGATCGTCTAATAGTGTTTTCGTGTCCTTTTTCTCTTTGCCGTGCTTCAAATCTTCATCTTTTGTAACCAGTGTTGTAGTTGAAATGTAAAATGGTAGACGGAAGCTTTTATTTTGTTTGAATGGTTCTTCGGATGAATCTAGCGTGTCCTCGTTAGATTTCCTGCGTCCCTGCCTGTCATCCAGTTGGGTTACTGTTCGGAAATATTCTGCATCATTTTTAAATTTGTCTTTTTTTTTGGGTCTAGAATCGAAAATTCTTTCATCTTCTCTTATTTTATTTGTAGATCTTTTATTAATAAAGTGTAGTTTATTTGTATGATGATTTCGTTTGTAAATGTTCGAAACCACTTCCTCTGGTTTGTTTTTTGGTTTTCCAATATGTTTATTTTTATTAGCAATGTTATCATATTTTTTTTTTTGATAATTCTGACTGAATTTCGGTGTGTAGGTGTGAAAATCCTTTAAATGATTTTTAAATGTATAGATTTCATTTTCCAATGACATTGTGTTGGAGTTCTTATTGTGACGGTGTTTTAATTTGCTCCCCTTGTTTACTCGTTTTAGTGTTTTACCTACTTCATCAGTGTTCGAGGTGTCTCCAGAATCGAGGATTCTTTCACCTTCGTCTTTTCTTTTATTGCTATGTTGATCTTTTGTTACTATGTCGTCCCGATGTTGCCTTGTTTTAAAATTATATTTGTATTTAGTTGTGTATTCTAAATTGATTTGTTTTGAAACCCCCACTTCTGCCGTGTCATCAACATGCTGTAATTTATATGGTTTGTTTTCTAGTGATAATACGTCATGAGTCTTATTATCAATATATTTTAATTTATTATCATGTTTTGCCGCTATTTTAAATTCTTTAGGATGTTGTAATTCACGGATATCGTTTTCTCGTTTTTCTGGAAATTTGTGATTTCTTTTTTCCCTATGTTCTATTTTACGGATACTGTTATCGACTTCAGCTATTAATGAGTTTTCTGTCGTTGATCGTGTTGTACGAGTAGTTGTGTTATGATGTCTCGTTGTCAAATGTTCACGTCGTTGGATTGGTATGTCAGTTAGGTGTTTTTTATTTTGTTTGTATTTAGGTGTGTGTTCTAAATTGATTTGTTTTGAAACCCACAATTCTGCCGTGTCATCAACATGCTGTAATTTATATGGTTTGTTTTCTAGTGATAATACGTCATGAGTCTTATTATCAATATATTTTAATTTATTATCATGTTTTGACGCAATTTTAAGTTCATTAGGGCGTTGTAATGTATAGATATAATTTTCTCGTTTTTCTGTAGCTTTGTGATCTATTTTTTCCCTATGTTCTATTTTACGGATACCGTTATGGACTTCAGCTATTAATGAGTTTTCTGTCTTTGAATGTGTTGTACGAGTATTTGTGTTATGATGTCCTGTTGTCATATGTTCACGTCGTTGGATTGGTTTGCCAGTTAGGTGTTTTTTATTTTGTTTGTATTTAGTTGTATATTCCAAATTAATTTGTTTTGAAACCCCCACTTCTGCCGTGTCATCAAAATGTTTTAATTCATACTGTTCGTTTTCTAGTGATAATGCGTCATGAGTCTTATTATCAATATATTTTAATTTATTATCATATTTTGCAGCTATTTTAAATTCATTAGGGCGTTGTAATTTATTGATATCGTTTTCTCGTATTTCTGCAAAAATGTGATTTATTTTTTCCCTATGTTCTATTTTACGGATACCGTTTTCGACATCAGCTACTAATGAGTTTTCTGTGTTATGATGTCTCGTTGTCAAATGTTCACGTCGTTGAATTGGTTTTGTGAGAGTTAGGTGTTCTTTCGCAGCATTTTGTAAAGATTCGTCATTCTGTTCGTATTTCGTCTCGGTTAATTCTTGTTTTACCTTTTTGATGGCTGTCTTTAATGCCAATTCTTCTAGAAGGTCATTATTTATCAAATTCATTTGGCCATCTTCGTCAGTGTACTTCTCTTCATTTGAGGTTAGTTCATTTGGTAATGATGTTCGACCGTTGTCGCTTGGTTGCTCTGTCATTAAATTGTCAACTTCAGCTTCTTCGTTTAGCATCTGTTCAACGATATATCTATTTCTAAGTTCAATATCATGTTTTGATGGATTTTCAGGACTTGTAAATACTCTTCGCTGAACATTTATATCTCTCTTTGGTACTGTACCGTTTCTGTCACTTACATCAGTTTTATTCAAGTGTTTATTAACTAACGTGTTGTTTACATTGTATTTCTGGTTCTGCGCTAAAGTTCTGGTTTCGGTTTGTTTAGTGAGAATTATTGATAGAGCTGTCAAAAAAAACAGGTAGGTTAGCAGGAGAATAGTCAGTCCCCTAATGACCTACCATGCAACGTCTTGCAGCATAATTTGTTTTAATGGTATTGCAGTGTGGGAAACAGATGGAGCTGTACAGGATGTCTTCTCCATTTCTTACTCAAACTGAAGAAAAATACTGCTGTATTATATGATTTTAGGGCCTTAAGCCGTTTTCGTTTGGCGGTTAATCTCGTCAACTGCCTAGCAGTGGCGAAGGGTCAATTTTTGTAAGAGGTAAGCCGGAGTACATATCTTTAATGTGATTATATTATTTGTCTATAGAATACTGACTGTGCCATTTTTCAAAGGGAATCCGGTAGGAATCGAGTTGTATTGAACCTTCGTCACTACTGCCTAGCTTTTTCTCAAATTCGTTGAAACTGGATCCGCTGGATGCGAGACGCACGGGACCAGTCAATGTGGCGACACTTGGGGGAGGCCTAAGTCCAGCAGTGGACGTCTTTCGGCTGAAATGATGATGATGATGATGACTGTCGATCCACAACCAAGACAGTTCTTGGTAACAAGATTGTTTTTGGTTTTGTGCAACAAACGTAGACAAATAACACTTACTGAACAATTGAAGTAACGTCCAACACGCCATTTTATTGAAACCATTTTTATTGCAAATCTGTAAACTTTTTTATTAGGTTAAAATCATAAACTTGTCGTCAAAGGTTTTTCTAGTTTTCAGTTTTCTTTATGAGTTGTGTTAGAGATTTCTTACACATATACTTCACGCCTGTAATCCCCGAAGGGTTTGGCAGAGATGTACCTAACAGTACTCCCACATTACACCATTATGTGTAAGTCCCATCTAATAGGGGGTGAGCCTGTTGCGATCAGCCGGGCACAAATGCAGACTCCGTGGCTACTACTGAGAAATTTCTGATGGAAAAATCTACGAACGCTTAGGCCGACCCGGGAATCGAACCCAATCGGATCTAATGCTCAGTAGCCACGTTTGCGACCTCTATTTTAGTACTATCGTGTCACATATTACCAAGTTTAGCAAGCCCTCCCGACCAGCATAGGTTCAACACAAAACATCGATTCGATTTTGATCCCGAAAGCCGTTTCCAATGACAATCTCACTCACTTTTGTAATGCCAAAAAAGATAGACAAATCGAAATCGAGTCGAAGCGTATAGGCGGCGCTGTCGGTGAACATAATATAAAATGCGATTTTTCCGGGAGTTTTGCAATGTTTTGTGTTAAATTCTCAGTGTGACTGACACTGGCTTGACCAACATCAGGGATGTTAAATTTAAACTTTCAGGTTCCGATGGCTATCATTCGATAGGCATCATATTCCATCATCTGCCTAGCCTTTTCCCAACTATGTTGGGGTCGGCTTTTTTTTTTTTTTTTTTTTTTTTTTTCCGGATGGGAAATCATCAAATGACCCCCCCCACTCTGGGCGGAGCGGAAGGGAGTGTCAGACTTGTACTGACTAAAACCCATCCATGTTCCTTCTTTGCCCTTTGTATTCCAGGGTAACGGTATCTCTTTCGAACAGTCCCGCAGCCCTGGCAGGCATCGGTCCTTGCGGACCCCTACTTATTTGCTGACATCTCTTTGAGGCGCACGTGGAACACGAACGCGCCGTCGACACGGCCTGTCGTCATAAGACGGCCGGACGGCGAGCTAGCCCATAACTCGCCGTCCACAGGCCCGCGCCTACGGTGGCCGGGAGCCACCACGTGACCCCCAACGCCCAGGGCGTCTCCCGCGGCGACTGGGACGTGAGGTTCTTTCCCTCTCACGTCCCGCCACCTCCTTCACTAGCATGACTGCTTCGCAGAAGGAGGTGACGGCTTCCCATTCCCTCTCGCTCCGGACCATGGCTTGAACCAAGGCCGGACGCGAGAGATCGCCGCCGCCAATCGCCGCTACGAGGACACGGCGGTGCTCCGCCCAAGCGGGGCAAACCTCCACGGTGTGCTCCACCGTGTCCTCCGGACGATCCTCGCAGTGGAAACACCCGGGCGTTTCCTCCCGCCCGATTCGGTGCAGGAACCTCCCAAAACAACCGTGTCCGGTGAGGACCTGCGTCAGGCGGTAGGTGAGGGCGCCGTGGCGCCTCTCTAGCCACTCCTCAAAGAGGGGACTTATCGCCACTATGGTGGCGTGCCCTGCACGGGGTTGCGACAGTCGCTCTCTCCATGTCGCCATGAGATCACGCCGGAGGTCTGTCCGCTGAGCGGCAATTTGCCGCGGCAGCGGAGTTTCCTCCCGACGTAGTGCCTCCGCGCGCCATTCGTGCAGGCGTGCGAGGACTATCGCCTCCAGATCCCATGGCGGCAATCCGGCAAGGAGGCTAGCCGCTTCGCCGGAGATCGTGCGGTACCCCCGGATTAGCCTTATGGCTATTACCTTTTGGGGCGCGTTCAGGTAGTGGGCGGCTTGCCGCCTCAAAGAACGCGCCCACACCGGGGCCCCGTAAAGAGCCATGGACCGCACGACCCCCGCGTATAGCCTCCGGCAGGAGGCGTTTGGACCCCTCAGGGGTCGGCTTCCAGTCTAACCGGATGCAGCTGAATACCAGTATTTTACAAGGAGCGACTGCCTATCTGACCTCCACAACCCAGTTAGTACTGGGTAATACGATACTCCTTGGTAAGACTGGTTGTCAGACTTTTTTGGCCACTGACTACCTATAACGGCTGTCAAAGATCTACAAATGACACCCGGGACCAACGGCTTAACGTGCTTTCCGAGGCACGGAGGAAACTCGGTATGTAATGGGTGGTCACCCATCCACAGACCAACCTAGGCAAGCGCGGCTTAACCTAAAGATCGATACGAGCTCCTTATTGTACGTGACAAAATCGTTCAAGGGACCATTGATGTTCAGTAAATACAGACGGATGTGATGGTAGCTGATGCCCTTACCAAAGCAAAACCATATTCAAAACTGGCTTATTGTGCTACCAAGATGGGGTTGATTTCTGTTCAAGGGAGGATGTTGAAATAGTAAACATTTAATACTTATTAGTAAAGATCTATTTAGTATCTATGGTGCTAGTGTGTCTTTTTTATGATTCTGCCAAGAGTGCATTGTCATTGTAATACTTTACCGTTCAATAAACGTTGTTAAATTCTTCTATCTCGAGTTATTAATTTCTACAGATAACACAAAAAAATGTGCAAATTTGTCGCTAAATATCAGAATTTGTCGGTCACTGGTTCAAAAGATATAAGGGTTTATAGGTGGCCGATCTGGAGAGATCCAACAAATTCTGATATTTGGCGACAAATTAAAACTAATTAGCGACTAATCTATTGTGTTATCAAAATTAAAATCTCTGATGGTTGCCACGCCAGTGTCAGTCACACAAATTGTCATACGTATAAAATAAAACTCGTTAAAGTAAACTTAAATAATATTTATTTTTAAATTTAATACGATACTCTTTCTACAATTATATCTTTTAGATTTTTTATTTTTACAAACTAATCCACCACAATTCTTGTTCCTTGTAAGTTTCCCTTTGTTGCCGCCGTGTTTCGATTTCATTGTAGAATTCTTGTTTTTATTTTCAGACAAATTATTCTCATTGCTTGGCGCATCGTCGTTAATATTTTTGTTTGGTTGACCTACATCAGCTAAATTCTTAAATTTGACATCTTTGTCATGTTTAGAAGATGTATTCATCGAGCTGTTTGTCAAAATTTGAGCACTTGTTTCATTTTTAATCCCTTCTAAAGTAGCGTATTCAATAGATACTTCTTTATAAAGGCCATTCTTTCTTCGTCCATTTTCTTTCGTATCAATAATGGGGCTTTTTTTGTTTTCATGTACACTTACATGTTTGGTTACTTGAAATTCATCTGAGTCAATGTAATCTTCGTAGGAGGTATAATCATTTATCGTTAGTGCACCGTTATCGTAGACATTTCCTATTTTATCTGTTACTACTTCTTCTGAATAGTTGAAAGGTTCTGTGTCAATATCAGCTGTTCCATCATTTAAAGCTTCAATCGAGAAAGATCTTCCTGTAGTTGTTACATTGATATAGCTGTCATAAACATCTTCAGATTTTTCAGTTGTCTTTAACAAGGTGATACTCAAATCATTTTCTTCTTCAATTAAATTCATGTATTCTGGAGTGACAGGTTCTGGTAAGGTGGCCCTAAAAGATTCTCCATCAGAACTACTATTGTTAAGGTTTTCTTCTAATTTCAGCGGCAGTTCTTGTAAATCTTCAGAAGATTTGTTTGTTTCACCTACATTCTTATCTATTTCATCTGCCAGTGTGTTAAATGCATAAATATTAGTAGTGTTTCCTCTGTTTAGTTCTTCAACATTGTCTAGTAAATCATCTCCAATGGCATTGCCATGGTAAGCTAAGTTGTCATCATCATAATCATCATCATCTACAATAAGCATGTCTAAATGGTGAGGATCGTAGTAATTTCTGAGTTTTTCTTCAATTTTCATTCTATCTTTGCCGTTGTTCTTTCTAGTATTATTTCGAATTAAGTTTTCTTCTTTTATGATGTTTATGAAATAATCCAACAAATGGTCAAGTAAGTGTTCTCTTAGTTCACGTACATTTGTTACGTCTGTATATCTGCCATCAATTTCTGTTTCTTTTCCTATTCCTACAGTATCGTTTGGTTCACCTTTATTTGAAACGTACATTAGTTTGGTCGTATTCACGTCACCTAAAAGTGCTGTTTTTGATTCTTGAGAAGAAACTGGTTCACCAATTTTACTAATATTAGTAACATTTTTGTTGAGAATAGGCTTTAGTCCAGAAATAATGAGATATTTCGGATCAATAGCTTTGTAATACACAGTCTCTTCTAGTGGTGTAGCTTTAGTAGTTAATTTAATTTTTGTAACATTACCTCCTTGCTCAATACTGGCTGGAAATTTAGAAATATTGCTGACAAGAGGTAATTTTTGCGGCAGAGTAATAGGATTCAATGTAAATTCATTTGTTTTTTCATTATCACTGTCAGATTTATCTAGACTATCATCATTTTCATTGTCTTGTTCGGGAAACTTTTTTCCAGTAGCGGGATCTTCCGGACCTTTTCTTGTTTTCTCTGTTATTTCGGAATCGATGTCGATTTCATCACTTCTTTTTATTCGAGGGTCATTTTCATGTGTATTGTTACATGAATTCGGGGTTTCCACTGCCTTCGCCATAATATATCCCAATTGGATCAATAGTAAAAGTGTGGCTGAAAAAAATAAAAAATTAAATTAAATGAAAAACGTATATTCGTGGTAACCTCCAATTACACGTGATCATCGCGCTTGTAATCCCAATAGCACACCTACATTAGTCTCACGTAATAGGGGGTGAGCCAATTGCCATCAACCGAGCGTAGATCCAGAATCCAGGGCTGATACTGAGAAGTTCCTGATTGAAAAACCTAAAAACACTGCCCGATCTTGGAATCGAACCCAGGACCTCATCCCCAGCAATCGCGCTTGTGACAAGACCAGTGAGGCAGTCCATTTCTTCGTCTCTTAAGAAAAGTATTCGTATCTTACCTAGCCTCATGTTAATATTAGAATAGTTTTCACGTAACCCGTTTGCAAGACAAATACATACTAAAATACAATGTAAAGAAAACAAATAATTAACTCGTGTAGGAAATTAGTCAAGTTGGCATAGAGTAGGAAGTACATAATTAATATAGATGCGACATTCTGTTCATTGGACTTAGTTCTGTCATAATGAACTAACCCAAAATCTTAATATTTTCTTGTTTCATACTTTTAGAGCGTGATTTTTCAGTCGGGTTTTAGTTTTTGAACTTATTTTTTTATTAGATGACATTGACAGAAGGACGCTCTTGGTATACATACGTTTGTGAAATTGTCTTTGGAAATTGTATAAAAAACAAAATGGTGGACGTTAGTTCCGATTATGGCCGCGCGCCAAAAGAACAATATTTTATATTATTGACTATCGACCCGCCCGTATTCGTACGAACCTTGTCCTAACAATAACGAACGCAACAAAAAACTAATCTGACAATTCGGTTGAGCCGTCCTCGAGTGATGATCAGTCATAAATGTGGCAATTTATTTTTATTTATGTACTAGCGACCCGCCTTTGCTTCGCACAGCGCCAACTATCGGCTCCAAAACTATCTCTAGGGTAGCCTATATTTTAAGTTATGCATCAGAGCAGTGAAAACTGCGTTCAAATCCATGCAGTTTTGCGTGATGCGCGTACAAACATACAGACAGACAGACAAAAATTCTAAAAACTGTTGTTTTGGCTTCTGTCTCTCTTTGTTCTTCTAATGTTCAAGGTTAAGCAGTGCTTGCCTAGGTCAATCTGTGGATGGGTGACCATACGTACACAATCGAGTTTCGGCCGGTTCTCGAAAAGCATGTAAAGCCGTTGGTCTCTGCTGTCATTTGCAGATTTTTAACAGTTGTCCTAAGTAGCCAGTGGTCCGAAAGTCTGACGACCCGTTTTACCTAGGGGTATCGTATTACCCAGTACTAAGGTTATGGAGGTCAGGTTGGCAGTCTCTCCATGTATAGGTGTTCAACTGCATCCGGTTAACAGGTTAACTGACTCTAACTCAACATGACAGGCAGATGTCTCTGTGATTAGCTTCTTAGTGCTATTATACTTGTCCTGCGTACCTCCATAGCTGTCCCACTGCTAAGGAAAGGCCTCTACCATACCTTTAAAATCTTCCTTATATTTTGTCTTCTCCGGTCAATCTGATAAGAACGAGTCCAAATCGTCACAGCTGCTTTTCGTGGGTCAGCCTCGCCGTCGGTTGCGATGCACGTCTACAGACACCCTATATTATTATTAACTTCCTTCTGAATTGAGACCATGTTTTTTTTTTCAGTATTTTTCTCGTTCTTCCGATTTATTAAGCAATACTCTCCCGACACCGCTCGTCCGCGCGGAGAGACGGTGGGCGCCGTTCGTCCGCGCTGTCGGGCGGTGTACGTCATACGTGTGTTTGGCATCAACAGATACAAGCAAATGCGATGTGAGATCTGCTTCACCAAGTAATTACGTGCTTCGTTGGTGGAGTTACAAGCTCATGAGATATTACAACAGAATGGCAACGCTTATGCAGCACCTTTTAAAATTGACCACGTTAAACCGTTGGTCCCAGCGGAGCATAAAGATTATAGATATTGACAGAGACTACATCCATCAAATCTGAGCAAAGGCCACTCTCCATTTTCTATCCGATTGCCCAAAAAAAAGGTGTGTTATGTTTTCAGGGTTCGTGTAATATGTATTTCCGTAAGTGCTGGTTATGTGCCCGCTTCAGTCGTTCAATTTCGATAATTTTACTCAATCATTTTAGTGCTAAAACAAACCCAGCATTAGCAACAAACCTAGGCCACACTTGCGTCAAACCCCATAAAGCTTTACCATACGATACAAAAAGGTGTAATGTGCAACCGCAATCCGCCTAAGGAAGTACGCTAAACCCTTGCGGGGTCTGCTGCGGACGTTCAGTTTTCCTTAGAAAACTTTCGCTTTCGGAAATACAATCTCGGCTCAATGGTCTCATTCTCGACTGTAGTCGTAGGTAATTTGTTTCATCACCACTGCTCTCGTAACGGTAAAGGAAAACACCGTGAGGAAACCGGCATGTCAATTGGAATAATTACTACAAAGTATTGTGGATTGTTTTAATTTACTATATTTTCGACGACTGTTTTCTTGAAAACCGAGTACTGGATTTTTGTGCGTATCTCCTCTGGCACATTTTTCAGTTAGAGATAGTTAGTATTAAAGGAAATATGTCCAAAATACTACATTTTCTTAAAAATAGAACGCTGTTCCAAATGATCAGTAACACGATTGAGTCTTCTATTAATAAAATATTTTTGTAACTTGGAAAACGAACGTTTTACATTCACTTAGGCCAATGGTCGCTATTTGATCTATGGTCTATGGCCTATCAGCTATGTCTACGGTCACATTAAAAAAAAAGTGAAGTGAAGTGAAGTTTTAGTGTTACAATTTAAAGAAACATGCACGTTATGCACATTTTAGCTAAACTATTATGCATTATCTTCAAACTGCCATAACATACAAATGCATATACAATATGTTAAAAAAAACCTGCCAGATCCGTGACGGTGTTGTTAGGTATCAAGCAAGATTAGATTTTATTTATGTAAACCTTTTAGGCTAACAAATAAAAAAAAATAACGCGATAAAAGTAAATTAAAATATACTAAAATGAGGAAATTTTGTTGACAACACAGAGGCGCGGGCAGTGTCACTCTGGTTGCTTCTCGGGTAGTGACGTCATAAAAAAACAATTGACGATCAAATTTACTAATGCCGCAGATGGTATTGTAACGTTTTAAAAAATTGTTGGATTTTAGGGAAATGGTGCTAATTTGAGCTGAAAAATTATGCACTGTACAATATGTTTACTTTCATGAATATTCTATGTTTCGTATTTTATTTGGTAATGCCATTGGCATACCTATATGCTCGTTTCGGATCGGACAGGGTTTTTTTTTAACATAATATGGTATATGAATTTGCACATAATCCGGTGTCTAGTGATGACTATGACCGGTGGCTAGTGCTGGCTGTTAACTTTTTTCTTTTTTTCTTCCGTCCTGTTGAATTTATAGTTTATTGTGTTTTTTTTTTTTAACATTTTGTATGATTCAGGTCATGTCCCTGCGACAATTTTTTTTTTCTTTTTCTTTCTTTATTGACGGTCAACGGCGACAAGAGACTCAATATTCCGAATTGTCACTTAGGTGAATATGGTGCGGTCCCATCTCAACATTAACTCCTTTAAAATCGAAATATTTCACGTTTTTCTTGGAAATACGGCGGAAGTTGCACCGGGGGTCTACTGCAAAAATAATATCAATATTAATAACACGCCTGTAAAAGCCGACGACACGAGAGCAGCGGTGGGGCCAGTGATGGTGGGCCAGTGATGGTGGGCCAGTGATGGTGGGCCAGTGATGGTGGGCCAGTGATGGTGGGCCAGTGATGGTGGGCCAGTGATGGTGGGCCAGTGATGGTGGGCCAGTGATGGCGGCCCCGAGTTACGAACAGTAAGACGTGGCACAGTGTGGGAATCTCGCAATCTAGGGGGATTTAATTCCAAATTGACTTACATAAAAGATACAAATTAAAAAATAATATTGATTGGTATTCAAATAGAAAATAAAGTTGTTTTAAAAAAAAATGCGATATGAATAAATTTTGATATTTTAGTTCCACTTTCGGGCTCATTTACGGTGGGTACAGAAAGCAATTTTTGGACATCAGGATCTAGAGGAGTCGGTTTTTGTACTGTGCGTGGGTTCGAAATTAGCCAGGCACATTACTTTGTGTAATTTATTTCATCACCACAAAAATCGTAAGGAAACATGTATGTAATCGGGGATGAGCCTATTGACATCGACCCGGCACAAAATCTAACTCTGGGCTGGGCTGCTACTGTGAAATTAATGACAACAACTGGAAATCGAACTCAAGACCTCTTAATCAGCAGTAGCTTTTGCAACCACTAGACCAGGTCCGTCCAACAGACGGCCCTCGGGCCACTTAGCGGCTCGCGTCTTTTAACCGGCCCACGAGCTAAATAAAACTTTATAAGCACCAATAATATTGCGCGAACATTATTTAAAAAATGCCCCAAGGCAGTTATTCCCGCGCCATATTTACCTACCCACCCCACCTCAACTACCCGCGAAAGCAGACCGCATCATCGCAGTCTAGTCCGGTCAAGCTTGTTTATTTTTTTAAATATAGAGGTCACTTTGCATTTCTTTTAGTCCAATACGGTGACAAAAATACTAAACTTGACGCTTCATAAAATTATGTTGGACACCCCTGCATATATATAATACCAAGAAGGCGGCTAATGTCATTTTGTAACCTTTTTGTTGGTATAGTTGTACAAGGATCGTTTGGGGCGGGGTTTAATTCGAAACTATAACGCCGCCATTTTGTTTTTCGAAAACATTTTTGTCTCAAAAAAAAAATATTTCTGCTACAATGGTCTATGGCAAGTACCAATATTAATAAAAGCGTGTAAAATAAGATTACTCTGATTGAAATTCTAGCTAATTAACTAAACGTCGGTCGCAATGCTAATGAGTTGTAAGAACTAATCGATTCACTCGACTAAGGGCACTCGCTCACCGCGAATTTTTGCAGCGATGCAAACGAAAAATGGCCGCGATGCTGTCATTGGGTGTGTACAGAAGCCTGCACATCAAGCTACTACAATCTGTCAAATGTCTTTAATAGATTTTAATTTTTATCACTAAAGCATTAGGTTCAAGGTTGATTGAGAAAATTTAACAGTTTCCACCAATTTCGGCTCTCGCCAAAGATCCCTGTATAACGGGTGTAAAAGTACCCTTAACGAAGCCGAAAGGCACTTGTTCCCCCCATCATTGCGATCATTTTTTTGTTCAATACCATACCTGGGAGCGTTCTATTTACGGAGATATTGGGGGTCCAAGTGTCAAAGTTTCAAATTTTCACAAGGTTTTTTTTTAATACAATTTTTTAATGTACTTTACTTTAAACACCTCCACTACCCCGTACTATTCAATGCATCCATCAGCACAAAGTTTTGAGTGCGTTACATTGAGTCCTACAGTAAAACGTGAATTTTTACCCAAATGAAAGTGGTTTCCCAGCAATAATTTTTGTAGAGTAGATTACTTAGTTTGATGTACAGAATGCTTGGTTGACGGCTTCGTGAAGGGTGCGTTCACTGTATTCAGTGCCGCGATAGTGATTTTTTCAACAATAAATATTTTAGTGCAATACAGAGAGACATATCTCTACTTCATTCAGTGAGTAAATAGTATTGTTTTATTATAAAACTCTGACGTCACTAATGTGCCAACTGAATGGCTGAACTATTAATTATATTCAAAGCAACGACATAATAATCGAGTTCGATAATTGAAAATTAATCGGGTTTTCAGGACTAAAAACTAGTGTCTTTTTTTAATAGGATATACAAAATTCAATTTCAATTTTCCTGTTTTGTCTTTTCTACACACTGTGTCTACATTTCTAATCCTACTTTCCTCTCGCAGGTCTGCTGGAAGAGATTTCGCATGAAATAAGCAGTACCTTTGTGCTCTTCTATCTTAATGTTATGTCTTGTTGAGTATTTTGTGTGTACATAAATAAAAATAAATAAACAAAATAACGAATTTAATGAATTGTCACATAGTGGGTGCCTGATGATAGTCGTTGTCATCGAAACAGGCCGAAAAAGCGCTGGCATGACGATTTGGACTCGTTCTTGTCTGATTGCCCTGGGGCTGCAGCCTCGACATACATAGCGACAAAAATCGGTCGTTAAGTCATAACGATGTCAAATTTCTTTAATAGATTTTCAACTTTATTTCGAAATCATAAGGTTGAAAATCTATTAAAGAAATTTGACATCGTTATGACTTAACGACCGATTTTTGTCGCTATCTATGTCGAGACTGCAGCCCAAGAGAAGGCAAAGCACCGAGAGATTTGGAAAGAAATGGGGGCGGCCTTTGCACAGCAGTGGAAAAGAATAGAAAGAAAAAAATAGGACATTTATTTTATTTAGTAAACGGACTAGAGAAGATGTTTTCGAGAATTATTGATACCGACTGGTTTTAACTTCTTACTCAGAAGATTTTATTTATTTCCTTTATTTATCTCCATACGAATTATTTATATTTTTAAATATTCCAACAATATAAAAAAAATCATTTAAAAATATAAAAAAATTGTAGCCCACCGGTATCGGGATCAGGGTTCAAGCTACCCTGCGGTCAGGGCTCCAGAGAGAGGAACCTCCTAACAATACGGGCCGTGTCCAAAAGTACCACTGTCTGAATCAAACCTTTGATCCAGCTGCCTAACGAGAGCCTCCTTTTTTTTTCCGGATGGGAAATCATCAAATGACCCCCTCCACTCTGGGCGGAGCGGAAGGGAGTGTCAGACTTGTACTGACTAAAACTCATCCATGTTCCTTCTTTGCCCTTTGTGTTCCAGGGCCACGGTATCTCTTTCGAACAGTCCCGCAGCCCTGGCAGGCATCGGCCCTTGTGGACCCCTACTTATTTGCTGACATCTCTTTTAGGCGCACGTGGAACACGAACGCGCCGTCGACACGGCCTGACGTCATAAGACGGCCGGACGGCGAGCTGGCCCATAACTCGCCGTCCACAGGCCCGCGCCTACGGTGGCCGGGAGCCACCACGTGACCCCCAACGCCCAGGGCATCTCCCGCGGCGACTGGGACGTGAGGTTCTTTCCCTCTCACGTCCCGCCACCTCCTTCACTAGCATGACTGCTTCGCAGAAGGAGGTGGATGGAGGCTTCCCATTCCCTCTCGCTCCGGACCATGGCTTGAACCAAGGCCGGACGCGAGAGATCGCCGCCGCCAATCGCCGCTACGAGGACACGGCGGTGCTCCACCCAAGCGGGGCAGACCTCCACGGTGTGCTCCACCGTGTCCTCCGGACGATCCTCGCAGTGGAAACACCCGGGCGTTTCCTCCCGCCCGATTCGGTGCAGGAACCTCCCGAAACAACCGTGTCCGGTGAGGACCTGCGTCAGGCGGTAGGTGAGGGCGCCGTGGCGCCTCTCTAGCAACTCCTCAAAGAGGGGACTTATCGCCACTATGGTGGCGTGCCCTGCACGGGGTTGCGACAGTCGCTCTCTCCATGTCGCCATGAGATCATGCCGGAGGTCTGTCCGCTGAGCGGCAATTTGCCACGGCAGCGGAGTTTCCTCCCGACGTAGTGCCTCCGCGCGCCATTCGTGCAGGCGTGCGAGGACTATCGCCTCCAGATCCCATGGCGGCAATCCGGCAAGGAGGCTAGCCGCTTCGCCGGAGATCGTGCGGTACCCCCGGATTAGCCTTATGGCTATTACCTTTTGGGGCGCGTTCAGGTAGTGGGCGGCTTGCCGCCTCAAAGAACGCGCCCACACCGGGGCCCCGTAAAGGGCCATGGACCGCACGACCCCTGTGTATAGCCTCCGGCAGGAGGCGTTTGGACCCCTCAGGTTAGGCAAGAACCGCTTGAAGGCAGCCCCTGTCCGTTCCAGTTTGGGAGCCAAACGTCGGAAGTGCTCCACGAAGTTCCACCGGCTGTCGAGGACGAGTCCTAGGTACTTCAACGTCGACCCGACGCCGATGGAAACCCCTCCTGCCGTCAGTAGGGATCCCGACGGTGGCGCATTCCGAGGCCCATGAAAACACATGGCCTCGGACTTGTGCAGTGCCACCTCGAGACCCAATTGCCGGATCCTCTCCACGACTATCGAACGAGAGCCTCCTCAGGTATTGGTCGAGGCTCTTGGCAATTAAGCCATGGGCTGAAACAACTATCGGCACAATGATCGCTAAGTCCACCTCCCACATGTCGACAACCTTATTTATTTATTTGTTATATTTATTTATTTATTTATTTACCACTAAAAAGATAATTCACTAAAAGATGACAGGTCACTCGCCGACAGGTCAGACTCAGAATAAGAATAAGAATCAGATGTATCTGAAGAATCTGAAAAAGAAGAATGGCCACCGCAGAAAGGACTGGAGAGACATTGCACTTCATTCCCGCCGAAATTACACCTCGGATCCACTAGGAACATAATATAAAAAAGGATATATACATAATATAAGTTAAGGATGAGTTTAATACAGTACAGACCATCTTTAAAATCGGGGTATTAGGGCAACTAAATCATTCCTCGAAGCGCAACCATTACTTGCACTCACAAATTCAAATTAAAAATATTTTTTCGACGAAATCTTTGTGTTAAAACTTGGTATTTTAGAAATAATTGAAAAAATAGGAAATTTTATAAAAAAAAACCTGGAAATATTCTTTTCGTCGACAACAATGAACAAGGAAACAGATCAAATTGGCGTTTAATGGATGCATACAGGTACCACTATTACGTCACAATTTAAATTCAGCGAATTTCAAGTTATTCATGAACAAAAAAAAAAGGCTCAAAAGACCGGTAGCGTTCTGAAGGTTTCCGCTACTCCGAACTGCTAATCCGATTTACTAACGGGAAGCTACATTGTCTCCGAGTGTCAATTCCCGGGGGTTAATTCCCAGACATGACGGAAGCTAAGCCACGAGCAAAAGCAAGTGTGTTTTAAATGATTTGAATTTGAGTATTGTAGAAACATTTTGGATTAAGAAGTTTATCGTCGCCCGATCTCTTTTGACAGTTATTTATCTAGGAACCGAAAAGGTTACACGTATAGGGGTTTTAATCGGGTTACTTTTTAGGGTAAGGTGAAAAATCTCAGCGTAAAGGTTAACTCGTATTAAAGGGTTATTCAGCCTATAATAACCGGTTCACGCACAGAGTACATAAAAATAAGCAACAAAGTGACGGAGTCAGCCCGCGCTCGTTGTTTTATCTCTTTCATTCTGGTTATTCAGCAATATTTAAATGGGTAACCCACATTTTTAAAGGGTTACCCGTATAATGGTTAATCAAACATGGGTTATACGTCTAAAGGGTTAACCTTTTAACCCGATAAATCGGTCTCTGCACATCTTGCTACATCGTTCTCACATAATGGTAGGAATAATCTAACCAAGTTTTTGGAACAATGTTCTGATTTAAAAGAGTGTCCATGGAGTTTCTTGCCCGTTCTTCTCCATGGAAATCTTGGCTTTGGAATGGGCAACGTACTGTAGTTGCCCAAGCATAGACTTCAGAGTTATTAATGCCTTGTGACTAGGACTGTAGCTTAATTTTATTGTCGTCTTTGTTTCGACAATTCAAAAGTGCCTGGGCCTGCTTGAAATAAATGCTTTGATTTTGATTATTTTTCCAATTACTTACCTGGTTTTCCATCTGGTCCCTTTTCAAAGCCCTTCCTCTGCTGGCAGATCAGGAATCTCAGTATTTTGTCATCGTCATCTGGTTCCCGTATCAGGCCCTGCGGCTTCATCCCTTTCCCTGACAGGAATGGGGCCGACAGCACGCAAGGGTTTCGGGAGATCAGCTCCAGTTCTGGAACAATCGGAAGCAAACAATAGTAGGTAAGCCTGCGATCTTGGGTGGTATGTACGTGAAATGCAGAGGAATGAGGAAAATGTTGAGTATGAATGTAGATGGCTATAAGAGTAGAGGAAGACCAAAGACACGATGGACGGACGGTGTGAAGGATGGTATGGCTAGAAACGAGGTGACTGCTGAGATGACGAGTAATAGAGGAGTATGGATGAAGAAGACATGCTGCGCCGACCACAAATGAATTGGGATAAGGGCTGGAGAATGATGATGGAGATCTTTATAACGGACATAGCCAAGTAAAGCTAAGGCAAGTAGACCAAGCTAAATACAGGACACAATATAACTTCATTTATAAACAGTTCTTGTTCATATGATACGCTTGATGACAGGCACTTGTAGAAATACAACATTTGTTTTAGTATATGCGAAACCTGAAACACGTGTCTAGTATTTTTATGTAAAGAATCTATGTACAAAATTTTAAAACTGTATCATGAAAAATCATAAAGTTATAAGCTTGTTCTGTTACCTGGTTGTCCGCACAAAAAAGTGGTTACCACGCGGCGCCGTCACGCGCGCGCCTGTAGCGTCGTCTTGAGCTCATTGATAATAATAATTTGGCAGTGGGTACCTAAATGATTGTGATAGATACTTAGTGTCGCTCGGTGTCCAACTTTACCTTTTTAAAATAAATAATAAATTTTAACCTTATTAAAATATTTTTGGGACGTAATATATTATAAATTATTGGAATCGATTCAGTTACTTATTCTGAACAAACTATATTCAGGTTTCTCATATACTAAAAATAATGTTGTATACACATGCATTTTATACGAAGTAGGTTTATACTAAAGGACGATTTCCACCAAACGGCTCCCATAACATCGAATCGGTAAATATACGAACAGATGCGGCGACAGTCGATCGAGACCGGCAGCATGTCGACGCACACGATCGGCTCCGTACCGAATGAATTTTATTTTAAGCGGTTCAGAATGATTTTCTGTCATACGTGTGCGTCGATCCCTCCCACCCCGTACACGTACATAGCTTAACTTACCTTCCTCCTGATGGTGGCAACCAAACATTTTCATGTGACAGACGCTGAGGAAAGTCCTATATATCCCATGGTCGCACCTCCCGCACACCATGACGTCTCTCGAGGGACAAACAGTTGGGCATAACGTCTCGGACTCTTTCTTGTCTGTGGGTAAAAAATACTTCTATCCTTACTTATAAAATTCTCCTCCAGCTCCTCGATTTTATAATTTACCCTGAGGGTCGACCCGTGCGGTAAAGCCGCGCTTTCCGAGATCGTTCTGAGGATGCATAAGCAACCATTCCATACCGAGTTTCCTCCGTGCCTCGGAAAGCACATTTAAGCCGTTGGTCCTGGCTGTCAGTTGTAGATTTTTGACAGTCGTTGGAAGTAGTCAGTGGCCCGAAAGTCTGACAAAGGAAAAATAATTTAATTTATAGCTACGGAGTTCATCGAACTCGTCGTCGCGCTTGCCATTCGCTCCGTGCGTTTTGCTACGGTAGCGGCAGCTAGCCCGAAGGGCAACCCCCTTCGGGTTAGCTGCCGCTAGCTAAACTATTAATTTTATTATTTTTCCTTTCATTCCACGAACCGACATTAGCGAGCACTACTTAAGGATCTAACTTGAAGATTGACCGTTGCCGCTGTTATTATTTAACCACGAGTCCTTCTAACAAAAAACCGGCCAAGTGCGAGTCGGACTCGCGCTTGAAAGGTTCCGTACCATTGTAATAGGATAGCCCCCTGTAATTTTTAATTTATTTTTATTATTTGTTGTTATAGCGGCAACTGAAATACACATTCTAGGAGAATTTGAACAGTCTACCCTTTACGGATCATGAGATACAGCCCACTGACAGACAGACGGACGGACAGTGGAGGCTTAGTAATAGGTTCCGTTGCGTCCCCTAAATAGTTAACAACATATGCTATTGAAACTTAACGTACTTGTGTTCTCCATCAATTCTGTAAATATAAACAAAGTACTATTGGTAGATAAAGTTTAAAGAACATTCGTTGGTGTAATAGTCGCAAACGCTACTGCTGAGCGTTAGGTCCTGGGGTCGATTCCCAGGTCGTTAAAAAAAAAAGGCAAAATGCCATTGGGTTTACCAGCAGTAATTTCTCAGTTGCAGTAGAAGTCTGTGAGTCGGTTGATGGCAATAAGCTCGCCTCTATTAATGAGACTAACACATAACTCATAGTTTCCTATTGCCACCAGTGGCGGATTTACCAGCAGGCTGAGTAGGCTTGAGCCTAGGGCGGCAGATTTTTGGGGCGGCAAATTTGGGACCGAATTTTTTTTTTTTCCTGCCTCGTAGAAATCAGAAAGATTTTGGCATGACGGTCTTCTGATGTTTTACAGATAGAAGTCTGCAACAAAGTTTGCCGATGACGTTCCCCTCTCACTTGTCATTGCACATTCCGAGTAGCAATCTTCCGTATTCTAGAGTAAAACAGCTAGTTCGCCGCCCACCAACCAGTAATTGGTATGTAGGCTATAGCTACCTACACTGCCCGCAGTTCGGCTGTTCCGAACATTGCCGAGGTTTGTCGAACCGCGCGACTTGCGGCTCGACGCGCCGCCGCCTCCTCCCCGCACGGGGAGATGCGCGCCGCGGTCGCCCACGCCAGTCCACGCTTACCAACGTATCGGTCTGCATGAATTTGTTATCGCGCCTCGAATCAGTGTTAAACTTGTATTGTTATTTTAGTGTATTAAACTTATGTATTTGTTAGAGCTGTGTTTATTGTGAAGAGTTCCCAAAACCTCCAATACACACATAGACTCTACAGGTAATATACCCAAAAATTATTTTACATGCAATTTCAACGAAATTGTTTGATTGTAAAAATAATGTAGGACATGACAATTGTAGAGGCAAGGGCGGCTTGCGACTTGTAAATCCGCCACTGATTGCCACGTATTCCTTAATAATACCTACACGTTCAAAACGATTGGATTTTGCTTTACAAATAATAGTCACACCAGTGGCGAAGGTTCCATAGAACTCGATTCCTAACGGCTTCCCTTTGAAAAATGGCACAGTCAGTATTCTAAAGACAAATAATATAATCACATTAATATATCATTACAGCACTCCGGCTTACATCATACAAAAACTGAACCATCACTACAGGGATGCTAGATATACATCTCGGATCAATTAATTTTAATCAATGTACAGACGCCAACACGTCAAGTTACTAATGGTTTGGCGCAGGTATATTTTGGCGGCCCGTGGCGGCCATTTTGTTCAGGTGACATCTATCAAATCTTTTGTTTATTATTCAGTTACTTATGTCAAATCACCATGGCAAGTTACACGATGGTACTGCACGTTCAAATGATAAAACTTTATTATCAAAACTGAGTGTTCGTTGGTGCAATTGCGCGCATTGCGCCCATTTTACGGTAAACGTGGTGGCTTTACAGGCGACTCTTCAACGTTTGGTGGCCAATGTTGACCGAGAACATCGTCGCGGTTCGTGAAAGTGTACAGCAGAACCCGAGGCAGTC
This sequence comes from Noctua janthina, assembly GCA_963576755.1. Classification (NCBI taxonomy): domain Eukaryota; kingdom Metazoa; phylum Arthropoda; class Insecta; order Lepidoptera; family Noctuidae; genus Noctua; species Noctua janthina. Next base: position 7,356,809 of record OY755077.1, read on the forward strand.
GATTCCTCGCCCTGCACAGTCGGATGGGAGTGATATGAAGATTTGAATGACGTTATTGCGACGCACGCTATTTCGAAAAAAAATAAGAATGGTACGCCAGTTCGAAAACACATTAAGTCGAAAACCGCTATATCGAATGACGTTGTCGCGAACACGCTGCTTGGAAAAACTGTTCGAATGGAACGCTAGTACGATAGTCTTGGCATTGAAATCCACTGTTTCGAATAAGAATAAGAATAAGAATAATATTTATTTGCTTAAAAACATGGTAAAAACAAAAAAGAAAGAGCATTCATGTTTTTGCTTAACAGTAATAAGCTGGCAAAAATTTCACGAGAATATCTAACATTTATTGTCAAAGAAGTCTTTGACACTATAAAAACTATGACTACACAACCATTCATGCAATTTATTTATTTATATGTTTTTTTTTTTCTTTTTTTTTTCAGTAGCATATTCCAATCTGAATTTAAATCATAATAAGTACTAATATTAATCATTTATACTTAGTAGTATAGACAATTAGCTTAGTGTCAGTTTCCTCATCGTAGCGTAGGTAGTTTTTGGTAATCACTGTGTCGCAAATTCGATCCCCAGACAAATTTAGATTGAAAATTGGACCACTCTGATCCGTGCCACTGTAAGAAACCGAGGAGGTCATTTCATGTTCCACACTTAATGGCACATGTAGGCCTTTCAAATAAAAAAACAATTTTCTTTCAAATAACACACAGCTTGTTTTATTTCATTTCACCATCTACCCGTCTTTATTGAAAAACCCTATAAAAAAATAAAAAAAATAAAAAAAAAATATAAAAAAAATCATCATCTGTCAAATTTCTTTAATAGACTTTCATTTTTATCGCTAAAGCATTAGGTTCTAGGTTAATTGAGAAAATTTGAGTTTCTGGTAGCTTGATGTGCTGGCATTTGTACCTATTCCGATCGTCGCGGCCTACACATGGAGCAAGTTTAAACCTGTCTACATACCTTTGCTAATGTTGACGGATTCCCCTGAAAACATGTCGAAATCGTCCAGGCGCAGTGACAGCTGTGGTAGCTCTTCTTGAGAGTTCACATAATCGTAAAGTCTTTTTTTTCCGTCTGATGACAAGGATAGCAGTTATTAAAATACGCTTTTCCGTTTCACATATAGGGTCTAACTATTCATACACGAAATATTTTCAGGGAATCATCTAACGGCTATAACAAAGCCATTTCAAGGGATTTTTTTTTTATCTGAGTATATTTTTTTATGAAAAATAATTTAAAATTACTTGACCCACAAATAAATACTGGTTCCTTACTTTTAAGCATCCATTACGGTAGTTTACTACGTCGTATTTACCTACTGTCATTGTTAGAATATGGGAGGTTTTATGCAAAAAGTCTCAAAAAATTTTAGAATTATAATAATTTTGAAAAAAAAAACACTCGGATAATTTTTTTTCGTTGCTATGGCGACTTTACGACTTATAGAAGTTACTCTTAAAATATTTCGTGTATGAAAAGACAGACCTAATATATTTTATTAATTCAAAAACACCTTAAAACTTATGGGGGAAGCGCCAGGGCAGCAGATTTCGAAATTTAAATCTGACGTTTTTTTGCAATTTGCAGGTCAGTGTCCGGTTGTGTGTTGGTTAAAATATAATTCGCGAATGTAACAAATATGCTTTTACTGCGTTATAATCATTCAAATCATCAATACAAAAACCCCCCTCAAACCCCCTAAAGTAGTTTAAAAACCCCATTTAACGACATTTTCAGCTAAATAACCAGCTGTTTCCTACAAAAGTAGTCAAAATGTATAGCACAGCATAAGCATAGCATAATCAGCCTATTAATGTTCCCACTACTGGGACGCAGGCCTCCTCTATATGAGAGGGAATGGGCTATAATCCACCACGCGGGCCCAGTGCGGGTTGGTAGATGTCACATGTCTTCGAATTTTTGGTTCTAGGACATGCCGGTTGCCTCACGATGTTTTCCTTCACCGTTTTGAGAGTAGTGGTGATGAAATACTTATACAAAGTAATGCGCCTGGCTGGGTTCGAACCCACGACTTACTGCTCGTAAGTCGGGGTCTCCACCACTGTGCCACCGCTGCTCTCAAATGCTGTCAAAATGTATAAAACAGCCGATTTGTTTTAAAATTACTGATGAAAAATTTCTATGTGGTCAGAATGATAAAAAAATAAATAAAAATGATGTACTAATACGTGGTAATTTTTTGTGCGTTGGGGTCCATTCCACCCTGTATTAAGACTTGCGTAGTTTTGCCCTTGTTAAGATCGAAAATAATAAAAAGATATTTTCAACACACTTTCTCGAAAGCTGGTTCTTATCGCACTACTAATAGGTTCAACATGCAATGAATTTCATACACGTGGAATTTTAATATTTTTCCGCACACGGAAATAAAAATTTCCACAGATACTAAGTCCAAATGGGTTCAATGACTATAGTCGGCGGTGGTTTTTTTTTTTAATTCTCTTCAAGGGATATGCGTTTTTACGGCGTAGGTATTTTTTGAGTATATAAGTTGTGTTTATAAATAGAATATCATAGATAAACATGATTATTTACAACAAATATTTACTTTTGAACAAATTAACATTTATTAGTGTTCTAAATTCAAAAATATTTGAATTTTCAATTTTTCATATTAGACTGTTTAGCGGCATCATACCTTTGCTTCTTCTTCAACCTGGCGAAAGCAAAACGCGGAAAAAAAGCAAATTAAAACATGGTTTCCTAATAATTCCTGACAAAAATAGTTTCCATTCTAATAATATTAATTTTTTTCGAACTACTACTACTTATTGAAAAACGTCGATTGAAACGCGTGGGGATTTGTTCCTGCAGTTCTCGGCACCATAACACCCTCGCCTGCAGCTCGGGTGTTAATTCCGCCTCGAATGCAATAACAAAGTTTCCCCACTTATATCAAAATGTACTATTGTTTAAAGCCGTATATCTTTTTTGTATTTATCTGAATTTCATTACATTTGGACAAAGAAAATGCAGCTGTTTTGATATGGAAAGAAAAGTTCGAGTGCGAGCACCGAGCAGGGTTTGAACCTGCGACCTTCCGATTCAGTACACCGGACGTCTTAACCAATGCTTGCACTCGAATTTTTCTTTCCATATCAAAACAGCTGTAGTTACCTACGCAGGGTTTGTGTATAAAAATATTAAAAAAGAAAATGCATTCAGTAACAAGTGAGTAAGATGCGACTAAAAGTGTTTTTCTTTTTTTTTTTTATTTTATATTAAAACTTTATGTTGAATGTATAGAGGGTGTAAAAACACTTTTAACGAAGCCGAAAGGCGCTTGTACTTCGCGTCATTGCGATTTTTAAAAAAAAAAAACCCCGGCCAAGTGCGTGTCGGGCCACACACAATGTAGGGTTCCGTAGTCCCGTAGCCCATCAAAATATGTGGATTTGCCTCCGAACGATGATATTATTGTAATAATAAAAAACAAATTTACATTTGCAGTTGAAAAATCTGTGCTCCATTATATTTAGAAAAATATGGTATCCAAGTACAGACGCCAGCACATCAAGCTACCTAAACTGTCAAATTTTCCCATGCGACCTTAAACCTAATTCTTTAGCGATAAAGTTGAAAATCTATTAAAGAAATTTGACAGATTTTAGTAGCGTTTTATGTCTGCACATTTTATAAGTTGGTCGACTATTACTCGTAAACTTGTAAAGAAACTTAGCTGTGATAGTTTTCCTTTTTATTTCGTTATATAAACTACCACCGTGAATTTTTTCACATACCCAAACACAACCGTTTAGCTGGTAGAGGACACTTGATTCTTACAAAAATTAGCTCTTTAAAGCTTAATATTTCACAAACGAATCCCTTAATCAAAAATTATTTGAAGAAAAATTCTTAATATTTTTAAAGACCTATCCAATGACATAACACACTATGAGGTACGCCAGAATATTCCCAGTTTACGTGTAGGTACAGGGATACCCTAAAAAAATACTTTTCGAGATTCTATTTTACCACTTTGTCGGTGTAACTAATCTATATATTCATGCCTAATTACAGCTTTCTAGTACTAAGAGTCTTTGAGCTAAGCTGCGAACAGACAGACAGACTTGGCGAAACTATAAGGGTTCCTTTCCTCATTGACTACGGAACCCTAAAAAGAAAGATATGCTGCGTGGACCTAGAGAATCAGGAGAATTCTGATAATGATAATGAACAAAATAGTCTTACCGATTTTATTTGGCGGAAAGAAACCCCTTGGCGATAACATCGAATCTTTTGTTTTAGCAATTTGACGGCCTTCTAATCCTAAAATCAGTATCACAATATAATAATCTAATAAACAATTCAAATATCTAGATCTGGCTCGCGAGGTTGTCGACATGTGGGACGTGAGTACAGCTGTCATTGTGCCGATAGTCGTATCGGCCAATGGCTTAATAGCCAATAGCCTCGACCAACATCTGAGGGGGCTCTCGCTTGGCAGTTGGATCAAGGGCTTGATTCAGAAAGCAGTACTTCTGGACACGGCGCGTATCGTTAGGAGGTTCCTCTCTCAAGAGCCCTGACCACCGGTATCTTGGACCCTGTTCCCGATATCGGTGGGCTACTATTTTTTAATATTTTTAAATGTTTTTTTTTATATTACTATGTATAGAAATATTTAAAAATGTAAATTATATGTATAAAAATAAATAAAGGAAATAATAAATAATTTTATCTTTACGCAACGAAAACACGGGTGTAAACGGACCCTGCACGAGACCATCAACCAAGCATTATGTACATCAAACGAACTGACCCTACGCAAAAAATAATGCTGGGAAACGACTTTTTTTTCGAGGTGAAAAATTACGTTTTACCTACAGTTAAACTCAATGTAGCACACTCAAAGCATTGTGCTGATGGATGCTTTGAATAGTAAACGGACCATGGAGGTAATTAAAGTAAAGTTATTACCTTAAAAACTATTATTTATAAAACACTTATGAAAATATTTGAATTTTGATCTCTAATATCTCCGTAACTAGAAGGTTCCCAGGTATGGTCCAGTCCAGAACAAAAAAATTATCGCAATGACGGGGAGAACAAGTGCCTTTCGGCTTCGTTAAGAGCGCTTGTACAGAATGTGGGCAACGTCGCAAATAGCTGTCAAATATTTCGCTGTTTTGATTAATTTGGCAATATTACTGTATGGAAATAAGAAATATGGCTAACTAGTGAACTAAAGTATTGATTATCAAAAGCAAGCATTAATATCGTAACACCGAATATTTAGTTTTAGATGTAAAAAAAGTATTTTAAAACTTTCCAAATGCCTTTTTTATACCTAAAACAGTTAAAACATCAAATTCAGTGTTTTAATTGCAATCCATTATTAATATTCTAGTTCACTAGTTAGCCATATTTCTTAATTCCATACAGTAATATTGCCAAATTAATAAAAACAGCGAAATATTTGACAGCTGTTTGCGACGTTGCCCACTTTCTGTATTAACGCTCTTAAGGGTATTTTTACACTCTTTAGAGAAGTGTGGAAAAAAAAGAAATGCTGCGCCGACCAATCGGTATAAGCTGCGGCAACATGATAATGATGATGAACAAAATAATCTTACCGAGATTATATGGCGAAAAGCCACGTGGTGAGTCCTCAGAATCTTCTGATAGTACAAAAAATTTATGGCCGGCTATTCCTGCAAACGATATCACATGCAATATCTTTACGCAACTAAAAGACGTCAGGGTGTAAACGCAGTGGCGTAGCTAGGGGAGGGGGGGCGGCGGGGGCGGCCCCTCACAGGTTGTCACCCACTTAAGGGTGACAACCGTGAACATCAGTAGTGCCACCTATAAAAAATCGTAAAACTGTCGCAGATTGCACAACCGCCACTATAGCCCTTTCGCTGTAAGAAGGTGCAGGTGACATTAGATGTACCGTTCCTTTTCAGTCTTGAACGTTACCTTGATTTACAATCTTGACTGAATATTTTAGCTGCACCCTGAATACCATAATCGTAAAATACGGACTCAGTAATAAATGTAATGAATTAAATTGAAAGAATAATTAAACAAAGTGTAATCCGTGTAACATGACGCTATAGACATGTTGAGTGATAGGATGTATTGCTATGATCCAATCCATCATTTTTAAATTTGTTTTTTTAATTGGTATACCAATTAGACCATCGCACCCTATTCACAGCTCTCGAAATTTTTCCTTCCAATAATAACGTCTTACGGTGACGTTGGCGCCATCTATTTAAGAAAGTATCGAACTAACTTAACAACGGTCTAATTGATTAAGACGTCCGGTGTACAAAATCGGAAGGTCGCAGGTTCAAACCCTGCTCACACTCGAATTTTTCTTTCCATATCAAAACAGTTGTAGTTCCCTACGCAGGGTTTGCGTATTAAAAATATTTAAAAGAGTCGGTTCTGAATTAAAGTTCGGTGTAAGGCCACATTTACTTTTAAATTACACGTACATTTGAACCAATTTTTTTTTAATAGATTGATTTGGCTTTGCTTACTGCACATTCCACACGTACGTTATACTCTATGCCAATTGGTGTGAACCAAAATAGTCTATTGTGTGAAATGTCGTCGTTTTCAATACAATGCCATCAATAATTCCATGGTTTAATAATATACTTCGCCTGGTATTCTCTTCCCAGGATGTCCCAAGACTACGTCACGAAAAGTGTTACCATTGATTCTCCTTTTCAGTAAATTTAGGGACTCTCATTTAGTGAATGAAAATAAAATAAGTTACTAACTAGCTTAACTATTTAGTAACTCGTGTGATTCATCTATTTAGTTTTAAATTAATTTAAATATTGAATTATTAGTTCATAATTGCTTTGTTAAGTTAAAAAATGCATTTTGATCGGGTAATTCAATCACACGCCGTGGCAACACATCGACAGCATCGCAACTGATGACGTATTCTTGGGTCAATCACGTGATCCAGTTGTCACGGGAAGAGAATACCAGGCGAAGTATATTATTATATCATGAATAATTCTACAATTAATATCTCCGAAACTATTCATTTCCGACGGTTGAAATTTGGCAAATCGTTTTCTTATATTAGTAGGAACATACAATTTTTATCTACAACATCCTAGGTTAAGGTTCAGATATAAGTGACTAGCCTTAAACTGTGAAAGCTTAAAACAGTGTTAGTTTATTTTACCTTTATTCATCTTCGCCCTTTCGTTATAGTCCCAATCACTATCTAGTTCTGAACTTAATAATTGCTCCTGATTCTGTCTGCCGTGCTGGTCGGCGCCATGTTCCTTTTTTAAACGATTTACGTCATTCAGCACGGAATATTTATTGATGACATTCGAAATAACGTTGTTCCTTTGCATCCGAGCTAATTTCTTTCTGATCAATCTTGCTTTGTGCAATTCTAAAAGTATGGTTTGGTAGTCGCCTGTGGGTATAGATGAAAAAATGTTTATAAATACGGTTCTTTTTACTCTAAAATCTGAGCTCATCTTACTTTTCTATTTTTTTTTTCTACTGGGTACGTAAATAATTGTTGTTACGGCCGATGTCCTCATGGCCAAGAGCCTTGTTGAACATCTCTCGAGGCTCTCACTAAACAGTTTAATCAAGGGCCTGGTCCAGAAGGCAGTACTCCCCGATACGGCTCCCATTGTGGTGAGGTTCCTGTCTCTGGAGCCCTAACCACCGGTAGCTTGCTCTCGACACCGGCGGATGATTATTATTTATGTTTTTTTTTGTAATTTGTTTTATAGTGAAATATTTTAAAATTAATTAAATATATGTCAATGGATGAATATCGAAATAAAATAATTAAAGACATTGATAGCTCTAAAGCCTGCCTGCCAGTGGGCAGGGCATATTGCTCGCAGAACGGATGGCCGATGGGGCCGGAAAGTTCTGGAGTGGCGACCGCGAACTGGAAGACGTTTCGTTGTAAGGCCTCCCACTAGGTGGACCGATGACCTGGTAAAGGTTGCGGGGATCCGCTGGATGCGAGACGCACGGGATCGGTCAATGTGGCGACACTTGGGGGAGGCCTATGTCCAGCAGTGGACGTTTTTCGGCTGAAATGATGAAGCCTGCCTAACTTAAATGGGACTGGGGAGGATTTGTCTGCAGCACATAACAAACTAAAAAAAAGGTGTGCAGAAGTTTTTGATCAGTATTGGAAACAGGATTGATTGGCATTAATAAATTGTTTTGCGTAAAATGCCCATTTTTTTGCTAACTTTACATTATTTTTGGAAAATCTGTGAATGTAGATCAAAGAGGTTTGAACTTTATGGCCGGCCTAACTTCCGCCATTTTTTTTTAAATTGCGGCCATTCCTAAAACCTATATTAATCGATAGCTGGTATTAAAAAAGGATTGTGTGGTTTTATGAAACCACGGTAAAAGTGAAACTTTTTTTCACATTATAGATATTTAACTAAAAATTTTCGGAATAATATTCCATTAAGGGTATAAAAACCACTAGCTGTGTCGTTGTTTACCAAAAGCAAATAAATAACAACATTTACATTAAACACTGACAAAAAAAAAACAAACAAATTAGCGTGGAGCACTGGCACAAATGAGTAATAGTCTATACACTACACGGTCAGCTGATGGAACTATAGACGCCGCCATATTGGCCTCGGCTGCTCTAACGAGCACCTTTCACTTTATCCCTACTCCGCGGCCGACCGTCACGCAACATGACATGACACAGACCAAAAAATTTGAGACGATGTAATAAAAGTTTCACTTCAATAAAAACCAGTTTTATTTGAGACAAAATGTTCTAAAGTTTCACGTTTCCGTGGCGGAAGTTAGGCCGGCCAGGCTTCATACAAAAGTCTTTCAAGCCCATTCAAGAAAAAGTATGGATTTCGATTTCAACGGTTAAAGTAGTTCCCCTTACAGCCCCGCTGAAAATTTCCACCCTGTCTACTGTATACATATAGGGTGACTGGTAATTAGTGACCGATTGTGATTGTACTCATGATGACAAACAACTTTCCCAAAGAACCTTTTTTTTTTATATCGTTCACTTTTATGCCAAAAATAACACAACAGCTATCAGCTGTTAGCCGCGTGACGCCGTCCTGTCTCCCACTATGCTCTGCCTAACCACTGTTGCACGGTACGATAGTAATGAGACAAAACGGCGTCACGCGGCTAACAGCTGATAGGTCACAGGCGTGTGCGCGCGAATTTCATACGGCGGTGTTATTAGGATAAAAGTGAACGAGTAGGTATAAAAAAAATGTTTCTTTGGGAAAGTTGTTTGTTATCATGAGTATAATCACGTGTTTAAGTATCGGTCACTAATTACCAGTCACCCTATGTTTGCATTGAGTAAAAAGCTGTTTTTTGAAATTACAAACAGACATTACAATTTTATTTTATTTAAAGTAATAAATACTTGCCTTTAAATTTAGCTGAAACATAAAAAAACATTTTGTTTTACATGAAACATTAATATCTCCTAACCTGCCAAGCCGTTCTTATAACGAAAAAAAAAAAATTACAACAGTCTGGCTTAGGAGCTAGGGGCCTACTACCGCCTCAAATATCTTACTTCAGTGTGCGAAAGAGATAGAGACACACAATATTATCTCTTTTTTAAAACAACTTCAAAAAGGAGGAGGTTATCAATTCGGATGTTTACATCTTTTTTCTTTTTCTTTTTTTCTTCTTAGTTTTAACTTTTTTATTGTGTAGATTTAAGTTTTTTTTTTAATTTATTTTTGTTTGTTGTGCGCACTTGTGGCATGTGCCAAATAAATATGTTTTCTTTCTTTCTTTATAGAGCGTCATCATTTTCAAACACTATAAACGGTTAATATAAAAATGAGAACAAAAAAAATTAACTAATTAGTTGGTTAAAAACCTAATTTATCTAATCAATAGTTGAGTTTTTGGACGCCATTTTTTAGTTATTATTTTCTTTATTTATATCTTTAGTAGTAGTAGTCTAGTATTTTACATGGAGCGACTGCCTATCTGACCTCCACAACCCAGTTAGTACTGGGTAATACGATACCCCTTGGTAAGACTGGTTGTCAGACTTTTTTGGCCACTGACTACCTAACGACTGTCAAAGATCTACAAATGACAGCCGGGACCAACGGCTTAACGTGCTTTCCGAGGCACGGAGGAAACTCGGTATGTCATGGCCCATGACATACCGAGATGACCGCCCGTGATTCATGGGCGGTCACCTATCCACAGACCAACCTAGGCAAGCACGGCTTAACCTAAAGATCGACCCGAGCGGCTGTTATTATTTAGCCACGAGCTCCTTAGAGAAACCAATATTAACATAAAAAAAGCGTTAGTTATTATTTAATTGTTAAGTAAGTTACTTTATCTTATTTTAGTTTATAATTTATATAATATTGGTATATATAATTTATTTATATATATTTTATAATTTTTATTCAGAAAAATAGGTCCTGTACGAAACCAAAAGGCTTATTGAAGTACTGTTGTCGGTTCACAAGACATTTACGCGCTTTACACGTGAAACTTCACGGATCGGTCTATGACTATCTACCTTGCTTTTTCACAACTTCTAATAGAATGGAGTCGTAATAAAAAATATCCTTTAATCGTCCCATTTTATTACATAACTAGGTAAATAAAAAGCTCAGGGGGAATTTTATTCCACATATCACGACTCCACGGATCCTTAATGGGATGAGACGGCTGTCCATACTGCGTCGTTTCTGGTTCTGAGGAACGAAATTATAATCAAATAAACTTTTAAAACTGGGTAACTCATCATCATCATCATTCTCTTGCCCTTATCCCAATTCATTAGGGTTCGGCGCAGCATGTCTTCTTCTTCCATACTTCTCTATTACTCATCTCGCCAGACACCTCCTTTCTTGCCATATCATTCTTTACACAGTCCATCCATCGTTTCTTTGATCTTCCTCTACTCATATACCCATCCACATTCATACTCAAAACTTTCCACACAACATTTTCATCATTCCTCCGCATCACATGCCCATACCACGACAACCGATTACCATAAAACTTTTCAGTCACCGGCGCCACTTTCGGACTTGTTTCCTCTTATATACTCATTTCTTATTATCTAACTGGCTAACTAAAAAAAATAACAAAGGCGGAACCCTGTTTAACCCTGCTGATTGTTGCTGAATGCTGCTGCTACTGCTAAGTACTGCACTATATTGCTGGCAGTACAAATACCTTCACTGATAGTTCGCTTGATGTCACAAGTGAAAACTTCACAATACTTGATAGCTACACTGTAATAAACACACGCGCCATCCGGCTCGAAGGCCCAAAAATGTACAGGTTTACGCGTACATTTAAAGATTAGACTGCTAGAATGATTATATTTGTGTATTGAAAGTACAAACACCCAAAACTGATAACTGATCGACTCGCGGCGAATGAGCCCTTTTGTTGTTAGCCCAAACGGTGTTATGCGACTACTGATCGTTGACCTAAAATTATATATTTTATTTATTCGCTGGGCGTCGATGTCTACATAAAATTGACATTTGACGGTTGGATCAGGGTTTGCTCGTAAAGGTTTGTCCCGGAAATTGACAAAAAAAAAAAAAGCGAGCGTAGCGAGCTCAAAAACCTTGATTAGATAACATATTTTTTCTTAAACTGTTCATATTCTTACATGGAAAAGCTTTTCGTCGACTATAAAGCTTCAGATTTAGGATACTAGATCGATATTTTCAGCACCCCGACATGTGTCTTTGTAATGCCAGACACATGTAATATCAGATTTTCTTTTCACAAATCACACTTAAATCATATTTAACTTACTTTTTCGACTTATGCAACACTAAGGCCATAAATTAGGAGGAGTTTTTTGCAGCGTGCAGCCGTGCATGACATTTGTCATTGTATCAAACGCCTCGCTGTAAACTGCAAAAAGCGTCCCCCTAATGTACGGCCTAAGGCACTAGTATTTTCGGGACATCGCCAAGCGGTTGGTGTATGAAGATGTATTTTTCTATGCTCAATTTTTTCTTTTTATATGTAATGGTATCTCAATTTATTTAGAATAAGCGCAGCATGTTTTTTTCTTCCATACTTCTCTATTATTGATTATCTGAATAAACAATACTTACCAGCCGTTGTCGCTGTAAATTAGGGCTTCGGTTTAATAGATTTTCAAAAACTCCCCCACTGGGACCACTTGGTCATTTTCAGGAGGTAAAATATGGATGTACTACAGTAGCAAAAGTGATAATATTATCTGCCTATAGAATACTGACTGTGCCATTTTTCAAAGGGAATCCGGTAGGAATCGAGTTGTATGGAACCTTCGGCACTGGTGTACTAGTAGGTGCAACTCTGCCTAACCCTTCGGGGATTATTTGCGTTATGTGGTGTCCGACCGAATCTTCGGCTTCGGCCACCTTCGGCAAAAAAAAACACATTTTTGCAAAACCGTCTTACGCCAAAATTTAACTAACTTCAAGAATGCACTCGAGAGCGCAATGGAAGATGCAACGCGCGAGTGACCTGGGGCAGAGTCAACAACACTTTATACAAATACAGGATATAAGGGACAGCCCCCCTCAGACGGATGGGGTGAATTCAGTATTAAGATGACCGGTACAAGAAATTATTTCAGGAACGTTATGGAAATATAATACAGATCTGTTTTATTTCCTAATACGCGACGTATCGTTACCGTGGCAAAACACACGTAGCGAACGGAAAGCGCGACGACAACTGCGATGAACTCTGTAGCTCGGCAGGAAGTAAACAGCTAATTTTACGCTTCGTCCGTTAGAGTATTTTGACATCCATTGTTGGCTTGTGTATTTTAACCGCATTATTTACATAAATAGAGTGCTGCGTACAGAGACTGTAATTTTACATTGAAATAAAGGAATAATTACAGAAAAAACAATTTAAAAAAAATGAAAATTTTTCTGAGAAAAATTCCGGTGGAATATGATCCAAAATAAGGAGCTAAATGCACCCTGTCAGTTTGCGGAGGGCCGTCCCTTACACCCTGTATAAAACCCTTTATAGAAATTTTCCCTCGATCATTTAAAAAAATATCTGCCCCCGTAGCATGTCCACCGTAGACAAGGATTTCTTTGACGGAAGAATGGACAAAATGACAGATAGTGCAAAGAAATCTGTCATTGTGTCGACACAATCTGTCATTTTGTCGATTTTTTTTATAATTTTGCCAAATTCTTCAAGGTAGCGAAATATTAAAATAAACTTCAAAATTATTACAATAAAGTGCATAAATGCTTGAACCTGACAAAAAATGCTTGCGCGTCCCCGAAGATATGCGCGATCCGTAAAGAAAATGCCCGAGACCGCGCGGGGATTATTCCTCTCTGTCTGCACTGACCCTTATGCACTGAGCTCGCGGCACACTTAGTGCGGCCGTATCGTATCGCTAGGTAAACAAAACGTGGTCGATGGTAATTAATAATTACCAAATATTGATGCAATAATATATTATATTGAATTGAATTTCTCAGGCTTAACCTTCGGCTTCGGCCAAAATTTGACCTTCGGTCGATGCTAGACCGTTATATTATACTTACTTGCTCGTTTTTGTCGTTCACGATCGATTGGCTTGTAGTCGTTGATGAACTCGGTGTACGGAACCCTTCTTTTGACGCGAATATGTTTACCTATTAAATGGATTAATTTATTTAATGAGACCTTGGAACAGCTGAGATCAGTATCAGCCACGTAATTTTTTTTTTATTTATCAGCCACGAAGTCTGGAGTTGTGCCCGGTTGATGGCAATAGGGTCGCCCTCTATTAGCAGAGCATAGCAGCGGCCTGTTGCCACTGCTGGGACACAGGCCTCCTCTCTATGAGAGGGAAATGGGCTATAATCCACCACGCGGGCCCAGTGTGGGTTGGTTCTAGGACATGCCGGTTTCCTCACGATGTTTTGCTTCACCGTTTTGAGAGCAGTGGTAATTAAATAAATTGCACAAAGTAATGCGCCTGCCTGGGTTCGAACCCCCGACTTACTGATCGTAAGTCGGGACCGCCACCGCTGGACCACCGCTGCTCTTATTACATGGAACTTAAACGTAACTGGCGTAATGTGATGTTATGTGTGTTCCTTGGAAGATTGGTTGGCCTTGACGCAACTCTCACGGCACCGTTTTGTCCGCGCAGTCGGGCGATGAAACACATTTCACATCGCAATGGTTAACAAAAAAGCGGCGTCACCGCCTCTCGGCGCGGCGCACCGCCTCTCTGCGCGGCGCACCGCCTTTCCGCGCGGCGCTCCACTGTATTTGCTTCGCCGCCTCCGTCCGATTACAAGAACGAATGGAGTCGTGTAAGAATCGCCGAGTAGCCCGCGAAATTCAAATTCTTACGTTTTTTTAAATTTACAGGTCAGTGTCAGTTTAAATGTTGATGAAAATGTGAATCGCGCAAGTAACACGTTGTTAGTTACAGAATTATAATCATTAAAATCATCAATACAACTCTGATTATTTACTTAACCCCATTCAATAACTATTTCATGAAAAAGTGATTCAATAGGGTTAAATGAACTAAGAGGGTTGTATTGATGATTTTAATGATCATAATTCTGTAACTACATACGTGTTACGGCCGCGAATCATATTTTCATCAACATGCAACCTGACACTGACCTTCAAATTGCAAAATACTTAAGACAATTTGAATTTCGCGGGGTACCCAGGCGCTTTCACTTTAGTCGATGTATGCAAGAGATGAAGGTATACACCCTGTGTAGCTCCATCAATGTTATGTGTTGTAATGTTCAGTTGACGGCTTCGTGAAGGATCTTTTTATACCTTGTATTTTTACCCCGTCAGGGAGAATCTAACGATTCAAATCTTAGTTAATTATACTGTTCTTTCTGGACCCGTACCGCCATTTCTTATTGCATTATTACTTTAAAGTCACTTCAGTGTGGGAAAGAGATGGAGCTATACAGGTCGTCTAGCTCTATCTCTTTCCCACATGAAAGTGAAAGTGCAATACTGCACGATGGTGTGGTACTGTACTTTCGCAGTTAATTTACTTTTTATACGTCATTACTGTCAAATTGACAGTGATCATGCCACTCCCTTTCCGGTACCTACGCACACTGGTAAGGAAACTAACTAGTAAACAGCACCACAAGCTGTGGCTGGACCATGATGTGTGAAGGCAGGCCAAGGAAGCACTTCCTACCATCGACGGGCGCTTGTAATACCAAATGATTTGAAAATAGTAACCATGGAGTTTCTTGCCGGTTCTTCTCCATAGGAAATGACCAACCCGAACCGTGCACATTTTTGTCGACGTTTTATAAGTGCCCATCTAGGCTTAAGTGAAATAAAATATTTTGATTTTGATTGATTTTGGTTTTGCTTCGGTTGACCAAACCACAGCTGCGCACAGGTACAACCGCCATGACTGGACACGGCTCTCTTAATAAACACCTCTTTGTCATAGCATGCTGAGCCTGCATGGAGGAAGAGACAGCAGGCCACGTGCTGATGCACTGCTTAGTAGTTGCAACATACAGGGCAAAGTACTTCGGTACCCCAGGTACTCTCCGCGAGATTGTCAGCAACATCAAGGCGCTGCTGGCCTTTCTCGGGGAGTTAGGGTGGATCGAATAAATGTTCCACCCGCACGCAAAATGCGCGTTTGACGTGGAGTTGCGGACACCAACCCGTTATACAATACAATATAATAACAGTGACCTTTATAGACGTTACCAGTTATTGGTTACAGATTGCTGCAGTGTTTTTTTTTTTTGACAAGTCTGTCAAACAACAGTGAGCTTTATAGTCATTTCTTTAAGGTAACCAAATGATACAATAAATAATAATATACTTCGCCTGGTATTCTCTTCCCACGATGGCCCAAGACGTCACGGTAAGTGTTACCATTGATTGTCCGTTTCAGTCAATATTGGACTCTCATTTAGTAAATGAAAATAAAATAAATTACTAACTAGCTTAACTATTTAGTAACTCGTGTGCTTCATCTATTTAGTTTTAAATTAATTTAAATATTGAATTATTAGTTCATAATTGCTTTGGTAAGTTAAAAAACGCATTTTGCTCGGGTAATTCAATCACACACCGTGGCAACACCGACAGCATCGCAACTGATGGCGTATTCTTGGGTCAGTCACGTGACCCAGCTGTCACGGGAAGAGAATACCAGGCGAAGTATATTATTATACCATGAAGGTAACCAACTTAGTTAGTTGCTGCCAGATGTAAACGGACTGTGTAACTCACCCATCTTGTTTTTATTATTCCTGACACTCGGCACAGCATTGTGGCCGCAATACTTCATCGGGACTATTTTGGCTTCCACATCTATGAAATAAAAGGAATCGGAAAGGCCGCTGGATAAGAACGAAATGAAAGACATTGACATGAGCATATGGATTATCCACAGGCTAAAAACTTTCCAAAATAATCCTGTGTAAGTACGTCAAATTAAAAACGTAAAATTGTGTACATACGTCAGACAGCGGCCATTTTGTATTACAATTAAACGTAGGCTTAACAGTCATGAGATTTTTTTAAACCGATACGTGCTAGATCGAAATAATAAGATATTCACGTTCAAGTTTTTGCTAAGAACGGGAATTAAAAATCACTTTTCAAATATGTATTTGCAAAACACTTTTCGACAAAAATGTCACATAGCAGATTTTATATTTGTAACGACGCAATAATGTTGGGGACGCAATAATGGTTGCAATACTGCTGGGACACAGGCCTCTATGAGTGGGAGTGGGCTGTACTCCACCACGCGGGCCCATTGCGGGTTGGTAGATGTGACACGTCTTTGAATGTGTCAGTTCTAGGACATGCCGGTTTCCTCACGAAGTTTTTCTTCACCGTTTTGAGAGCAGTGGTAATGAAAATAAATAGTTCTAGTGATCAGGTAACTAGTGGCAGCATGTTCTATGTCGGGTTAAAAGTTTGACCGGTTAGTTATACCTATGTTTGATTAACTATTATACAGGTTAACCCTTAAAATACATGGGTTAACTATTTAAATATTGATGATTAAGTAGAATGAAAGAGATAAAGCACCGAGCGTGGTCTAACTCTGTCACTTTCTTGCATATTTTTTATGTGCAATCGCTAGCACACCAAGTTACCACAAACTGTCAAATGTCTCCAAATTATTTTAAACCATAAAATGTTGATGGTTAAGTTCAAAATATAACGAGAAAATTTGACAGTTTGGGGTAACTTGATGCGCTGGCAACTAAAAAAAATAACGTACGTGAACCGGTAATTATAGGCTGATTAAATACGGGATAATCTTTACTCTCGGGTTATTCACTTAACCCTCAAAATAACGCCCTTAAAATCCCTATAGGGGAACCATTTCGGTCCCTGAACATACGTACTAAATTCCTAAATCGCGCAAGCAAAGAGGTCGTGAATGCGTCGTAAAAATAAATCTTACCATCATGACACTTTATGTAATCCAACTCGCACTTATTTGCCGCCACGATATGCATGCTACGAGCCAAGTCATGCCTTGTCATCTTCACACACACAGGCTCTTCGACCGAAGGACATTTTATCTTTTTACATTCCTCGTTCATTTTTGGCACCATCATTTTTTTTTTTAATTTTGTAACGGCCTTTTCGCATGATATTGCTTGTATTACTGAAAATTTACGAATTTGGGGTCATAATAGTTGGTGACACTTCACGGACGGTTAGTTTTGTATGTGATGCAGAGGAATGAGGAAAATGTCGAGACCTAAGTTTTGAGTATGAATGTGGATGGCTTTAAGAGGAAGTTTAAAGAAACGATGGATGGACTGTGGAAAGGATCTATGGCAAGAAAGGAGGTGTCTGATGAGATAACGAATAATAGAGAAGTATGGAAGAAGAAGAAGACATGCTGCGCCGACCCCAAATAAATTGCGACGGGCAGAAAAACGATGACTTCACAGACGGTATGGCTGATGTTTTTAATTACGGTAACTTGATCGCAAGCGCCACTATTGCGTATGAGGACCTGGCGTCGATCCTCCGTTTTACCATAGTATATCACATTCTAGATTTTTGACCGTTGATGACAATAGGCACACCCCTTATACATAACAGGCGAAAATAAATAATAAATAAATTTATTGACACACACACGTTAGGAAACATACAAACAAGTGACAACAGTGATAGTTAAATTTCTTTAATAGATTTTCAACCTTAAGGTTTCGAAATAAAGTTGAAAATCTATTAAAGAAATTTGACATCGTTATGACTTAACGACCGATTTTTGTCGCTATCTATGTCGAGACTGCAGCCCCTGGGCCACAAACTTGGCATAGCCTGATAGAAAAGGTAGATTGATTATTGACTGTTCAGCGTGACACAGCACAGCAAAACAAGTAACAATTCATCATGAAAATAGTAATTAAAACATTCAGAAATCAAAAATAATAATAACAATCAATAAACTGAATACAAAAAAAAAGAACCAAAATAAATCAAAGTAAAGATTAACATGCGTAATTAATAAAATCGTTAACATGACGGCATTATTGATTAGAAGGGTGGAAGAGTGCAGTGTGTGTGTGAGTGAGTGTGCTCGTGTGTGTTTGTGTGTGTTAGAAACTTTTACACGGGCAGGGAATGGTCTTAACTATTTGAGTGCGTGTTTTATAGGTATAACTCAAGCTAACTCTTCGGGTCACAGGCGTGATGTTATTTCATACACCGGGTGGAATGGACAACGTCGCACTCAAACCAAGCACGTATTCAGTAAATATTTCTGAACATACATTTTTCATCGGCAATTAAAAAAATAATCTGGTGTTCCATATATTTTAACCGTATATTTCACTTTTTAGCTGGGAGCAGCCGATTTAAAAATAAATGCCAATAAAAAATGAGGGTTCAGAATGTCCCTTCCAGACTATTTAATCCAAAAAAAAATAACATACCGATGAGAACAATGACAACACAGACTTTCATTTATAATGTTTAAATACCAAACATTCAAGACTAAAGAATAATATAGATATTTAAATCTTGGAAACGGAAATGGTTTTACTTGATCGTTATTTTTATGAGCGTTTGTCATACAAAAGTCATTCTTGTGTGAAATTAAGAAAATTAAAATCGTCAAGGCCCTAGAATTTTGATAAGAAAAGTCTCGAATTCTGTATGTAATAGATGGTAATAATTTTTGCGTAGAGTTACTTAGTTTGATGAACAGAATGCTTGGTTGACGGCTTCGTGAAGGGTCCGTTTACACCTTGTTTAGGGTTTTTCAGTAAGGGCGGCTATATGTTGAAATTAAATAAAACAAGCTGTGTGTGAGGTATTAACTAAATTCTTTTTTTATTTGATAGGCCCACATGTGTCATTAGGTGTAAAATATGAAATGCCCGCCTCGGCTTCTTACAGTGGCACGGATCAGAGTGGTCCAATTTTCACTGACTCTTCTGCATAGATCCGGCTGTGCACGGCGAGGAATCGACTGCCTCGGGTTCCGCTGTACACTTTCACGAACCGCGACTATGTTCTCGGCCTATCTTGCGTTCCTTGAACGTACGAGTGTTGTCTAATTCTTTACCGAACCGGCCGTCTCAAATTTGGCCACGAAACGTTGAAGAGACGACTGTGAAGGGCCACCACGTCACAGAAGCAGGGACGCTACTTGAAGTAGTCGTCTTACAACGGCAGCCCACTTCATGTATCCAATGACTACTAAACATTCATAAAAAAAATAGGTATTTATGAGATTTTAATAATTTAAAAATAAAATTATTATTCAGTATTATGACGCATGACGTAGTTAAAACACCCTGTTGCAAGCGATGATCTACTGGACTCGAGTGCTGGGTAGGTATTGTTCTCCCTTTTGACAGGTAAACATCATTAACAGGGTGTTTCATAATTTTATTATAATTTTTATTTATTTTTCTTTGTACCTATTATGGAAGATAAAAAAAACGCGCCTAGAGCTATTTTATGTTGGGTACATTGAGTGGACCACCTTTGTAAGACGACTAAAAAGTCACGGTGTATAGGCAAAATTTAAATAAAGCACTGTGATTGGCTACAGTAGTGGTACTCGAAAGGAACGTCAGTGTCCAATACGTAATGCGCGATCGTATTGTCGAAATAATGAACGGGGAATAACCCGGTACAAATTGGTACCGTCAGTTAGGAATGGTTAGAATGGAATATAACAAAACCAATTGGTTTTTTCATGGTATAATTTACTATTGATAACATTACGATTCTGCCAAAGCGGTCAATTTACGCCCCCTGGCGCCAAGGACTCGAAATGAAGTCAACAAATGACGTCATGAAACAAATAGCGGTGTACTACTTTCATTATAGCTCTAATTGAGTTATGCATTTATTTCTTTAATACTTATTATTGATACTGGTTTTTCTGACTAAGGATATTGTAAAATAAACCAAACATGGAAATATTGAATCAGTTTTATTATGTCCTTTTTTTACATTTTTACAAATCATTTACATTTTTAAATATTCCTTAGAAAAAAACAATATAAAAACATTTAAAAATATAAAATTGTAGCCCACCGGTATCGGGAACAGGGTCGAAGCTACCGGCGGTCAGGGCTCCAGAGAGAGGAACCTCCTAACAATACGAGCCGTGGCCAGGAGTACCGCTTTCTGAATCAAGCCCTTGATCCAGCTGCCTAACGAGAGCCTACTCAGGTATTGGTCGAGGCTCTTGGCAATTAAGCCATGGGCTGATACAACTATCGGCACAATGATCGCTGAGTCCACATCCCACATATCGACAACCTCGCTAGCCAAGTCAAAAATCAGTTTTTATTATTTTATTCATAAAATTATAAATCAAACTAAACGCGTATAAAGGTCGATTCACACATATCAGTGAACCCACAGTTCCGGCACAGTACCGCATCAGTGATAATTATTCTTTCAAACATTCTCTATGGATGTATTCACACTTGTCAGTGTCAGTGTCGTCTCAGTACCGTCAGTGTCAGTGCCGGCACCGGCCATCACGGACGTGATCGGCGACGACGATATTTTATCACGGATCACTGACGCCGCTGCATCGAAAACAAAATGGAGGACGAGATGTTGATTGAATTAGTTCGTGAGAATACTGTTTTGTATGATTTATCTCATGCAAAGTATATGGATACAAAATACAAAAACAATTTGTGGAACAAAATAGGAACACAAATGAATGTAGACGGTAAGTCAAAATTTACTTATCTACAGTACTATTGTAAAGAGGAAAGATTAGATTTTTGTCTATGTGTTTGAACCTACAAACTACTGGACCGATTTTAAAAGATAGTAGATTTTATAGTAATCCGACGCAAAAAGATTAAATTGTTGTTGCATTTACAACATGTGAGAAGTCGAGATGGGCCGCTAGTTTTAAAATAAAATAATACAGTGTAAGTAAGTTGCTTTATTTTAATAGACAAAGTACAAATCATATTTTATCTTCTTGCCACGGTACTGATCCTGCCTCAGAAATAAAATAATTTTTGAATACTTCTCTAACGTGAAATGCGCCCGCTGTGGCGTTTCCGCCTTGAGGTTGCACAGTTTCCAGTAAACTGCTTGTATGAGGTTGATTAAACTCATAATCTGATGTATGTGTTGTATTTGGATTGAAATATTTTATGAAGTTATGTAAAATACAAGTAGCGAGTACTATATTATCTACATTTTCTGGGTTAGCTTGGATCCGTCTATTGTATATTCTAAACTTTTGTGTTAATATACCGAAAGTATTTTCAACAACTCTTCTTGCTCTTGATAAACGATAATTAAAAATGCGCTTGTCGTCATTCAAATTTTGCCCTGGATAAGGTCGCATTAAATATGTTTTGAGAGGAAATGCTTCTTCTCCCACAATCACGTGTGGTGTTTCTATTGATGTTCCTGGCAACGGAGAATTTCCAGGTATACCTAAAGTTCCTTGCTGTAGTCTTTTTCCTAGGTTGGAATTTGCAAAAATGCCACCATCACTGTTTTTGCCATAAGACCCAACATCAACGGCAATAAAGTTATAGTTCGCGTCCACAAGGGCCATCAAAACAATTGAAAATGTTTTCTTGTAATTAAAATATAGAGATCCACTGTTCGAAGGAGCCTGAATTGTTATGTGCTTACCATCCAGTGCTCCGACACAGTTAGGGAAATTCGACAACAATTTAAAGTCATTGGCAATAATTTTCCATTTATCTTCTGTAGGCAAAGGTAGCATTTCACTCATCAGAGTTTCCTTTATTATCTTGCATGTTTCCATAACTATGGAATATGCTGTGCTGTGGCCCAAGCGGTAACTAAATGAAATTGTCTTCAGAGAATCCCCTGTTGTTAGATACCTGGAACAAATAAATCTATGTATAATATTATTTTCATTGCAGGTTCAACATGCAAATCACGGTGGAATAACATAAGAGACAACTATCGAAAATCGTTGAAGAAAACGGAAACTAAAAGTGGACAAAAGAAGACCAATGTTAAATTATACAAGTACTATGAACAATTACATTTTTTGAAAAAATATTTCAATGAACGACCGACAGTAGAAAGTGTAGAACCAGAAAAAGAAAATTCTGACTCCGAAACCAACGAGCCTCGAAATACCGTATCCATTTCACCTGATATACCCATTGTCGCTAGTAACGAAGCATCCATTCCATCACCAAGCTACGTATCCACTCCATCACCACAGTGCGTCCGCACTCCCACACCATCACCAAGCCATGTGTCTACTGCATCACCACTGTACGTCCGCACACCCACACCATCACCAATGCATGTATCCACTCCATCACCACCATCACTGTCGTCTCCATCTACTACATCTACTTTAAGAAAGAGAAAAGGTTCGACAAAATGCACACCAAAACCATCCTCAGCATCTTCATTAATGGAATATGTTCTTCAAAAAAATCAAGAAAAAGCTGAACGCGTCGAGCACCCAGTTGATGCTTTTTTAAATGGTATTGCACCCACACTAAAGAATTTGAATCAATATTACTTAAATTTGGCTAAGACGGAAATATTTACTACTGTGCAAAAATATGAGATGAAGATGATGACAGAGCAAAATGTACCATTATATCCAAGAGATATTGCAACTGAACCAACAAATACAAATCTCACATCGCAGTCTATTCTTGACTCTACTGGATTGGCTAATACAGTAGATCCCACACAATCATACCTTCAACATAGTGATGTGCAGCAATTTGTTATGAATTATACAGTTAACGAATGATAATGCTCTAGAACTTAACAAAGTGTTAAAAGTATAATGTGTTTATGTGCCACATACGAAGTAATAAAACTGATTTAAATACATTTTTTCAGAATTTTAATTAAAAAGTTATCCTTAACATACCTGTCCTGTCCTGTTTACCTACCTTAGACAAATTGCTAGCCGCTCTCTAGGAGATATAGCCTTCCTCCAGCGAGTATCTTTCTTTACTAATTTATTTCCTAGCTTCTGAAGGAGAATATTAAAACAGCTTTCCGACATTTTAAAATATTCAAAATACTTTCTTTCGTCTTTAATTAATTCTTTGTATAATGTCACGAATTCTCCTTCAGATTCTCTTAACTTCCATGCTTCATGTACCCATTTTCTTTTTTTTCCTCGATTCTCTTCTTCTTCTTCGTCTAAAGCAATGGCTATCATAGCTAATTCTGTGTTATTGAAGAGTGCCATCAAAACAATCGACGTCAACGCTAGTCTGAAGGGAACGTCGTGCACGAAGTCCCGCAGAGAACTGTACTGTGCCTGATATGTGTGAATTGAAGCACTGACGTACCACTGTAGCACGGATACGGAACTGTAACGGTACTGTGCCGGAACTGTGGGTTCACTGATATGTGTGAATCGACCTTAAATCTCAATTTTCGATATGACGATACCCTCATCAGTCATCACTATTGTTCACTGTATACAGGGTGGAATGGACACCGACGTGAAAACGGTTACCACGTATTCAGTACATCGCTTCCCTACTTTTGTACCCTATGCCGGGAAAAAAATAACTTTAGGTAAATATGCATCCGAATATCCGATCTCTAGTTATGACCGTATAGGTATTGCACTTTTGTAAGAAACAGCAGATTTTTTTTTAATAACTGATTTTTTTTTTTTAATGTGCGAAATGGGTTACCGCGTTGGTAACCCTATTCGCATGACGGTGACGCTTCCACCTTGTATAGGTCTATTCACTACACTAGAACTAACTCCAATGAAGGTACAGAGTGTTAGTGTAAACACCGTTATCCTTGAAACGAGTGGTTTGGTTTCACATATAGAACGTAAAAACAATGAAAAACGCAACCTTTTTTTTTTTGAAGATAATCTACTATTTCCCACAAGATCATTTCACCCTAATGCGCGCTAACAGCTGACCGGGCGGCGGCGGTCACACGCGGTCATACGCTACGCGCGTACTACGAACGATGACTCATGACCTCAGCCAGTCCTCAGTAGTTAGGACAGGCGGCGATTACGTCACTCGGGCGCACACCATGAATTCGCGAACGGTGTGGGATAATTTATTGTTATTTATTTTTAAAGTAAATTACTTATTCTGTTTTTTTGTAACTCGGTCCTATATTTTTTTATTTATTCAACTACCTGTGGTTTGAGTGACAACGGTGTTTACCCTTACACCCTGTATATATGTTACCGGCCAAACCCGATTTCAGGTCAAACTAGTTTGGCCTAGGACAAAATAGTTTGGCCTAAAATCGGGTTTAGCCGGTAACATATACAAGGTTAAATTAAATAAGCTAGCGATACCGCCGCGAGTCCTACGTGCTCGTGCTCGTGCTCGGCTGTACGTGCCAGCGGCGCTTTATTTCGTTTTATACATTTATAGCTTGGCGCTATGCGCTACTTTTTTTTTAACAAAATTAATCTATACCCTCAAGTTATAACTACAACGTTTGATGTATACGTGCACTTAAAACGACGAAAATACTCCAGTTGTATAAAAATTAACTAACTTAAACTAATTTATACACTTAAACAATACGTTAATTACAATAAAATGTTTTTGCAAAATACAAAAAGCAGCTTGGGTCTATCACGGATTTGAACGCAAATGTCTTTTGGGGGGTAACCACTAAATCGAGCTGTGTGAACTTAAATATTGCTTGGTAATTTATTTGTAGCCACACATTGCCGGGACATGACGCACATTTTTTTTCTGGTGAAAATTTAACAAATGGAAGCACATCTCAGGTCCAGTTGAAAACCAGCGTCGGGCACTATCTGCTCGGCAGTTTGCTGAACTGGGCCTATTTGGCGCAGCCGTGAGACACACAATATTATCTCCTTTTTTTTTTTGTTTTGTTTTAACATTTTTATTGTATAAATTTAAGATTTTTTTTTTTTTTTAAATATTTTTTTTGCGCTTGTTGTGTGCACTTGTGGCATGGGCCAAATAAATATGCTTTCTTTCTTTCTTTCACATTTGTTAAATTTTCACCAGAAAAAAATGAATTTCTTTGTAACAACGAATCGTCATCATGCGGCGCACGCGGCCCGCGCTGGACGTCACCGAGGAGGCCGAGCCTTCTCCCCACGACGCGCCCCGCCGCTCGCCGCCGGCTACCACCTATAAAAGACGACCATGCGTGCATTCGAGTCTATCCCCTGGCTGGAGGCCTTACACTCAAGGCATCCACAGGACTAGACCGGTTAAGCAGAAGCCAGCCTCTTAGGCTGAACTGCGAGTTGCCATCATCATCTGCCTAGCCTTTTCCCAACTATATTGGTGTCGGCTTCCAGTCTACCATGCAGCTGAAGACCAGTATTTTACATGGAGCGACTGCCCATCTGACCTCCATAACCCAGTTCGCACTGGGTAATACGATACCCCTTGGTAAGACTGGTTGTCAGATTTTTTGGACCACTGACTACCTAACGACTGTCAAAGATCTACAAATGACACCCGGGACCAACGGTTTAACGTGCTTTCCGAGGCACGGAGGAAACTCGGTATGTAATGGGTGGTAACTCATCCACGGACCAACCTAGGCAAGCACGGCTTAACCTAAAGATCGACCCGAGCGGCTGTTATTATTTAGCCACGAGTTCCTTCACAACCAAAAAAAAAAGAAAAAATCATTCGAGTTTAGAGTGTTTACCGTGCTCTCGGACTGCTTCAACCTCACTGGCCGTACAGCTCTGAGAACCTGTATACACATTTTTACCCCTTCCGCGAACTTAGTTGTATTTTTAAATGTTTTCAATTACAAAAACACAAGCTGGAACTATCATCATTAGTTTGTTTTCTACTACATCTTTGAATTATTGCTGCTCAAAAAACACGCAGATGTAATATCTCTCACTACGGTTTATCTCCGATGTGATTTCGAGCGAGATGCTGCTTCAAATGTGATCCTTGAGTAAAGCATTTTTGACACACATCGCACTTGTAAGGCTTTTCACCGGTGTGTGTCCGTAAGTGCATGTCCAAAGACTGTTTATGTGTAAAACTACGCTGACACAAAAAGCATTTAAAAGGTTTTTCACCAGTATGTTTTCGCATATGATTGGTCAGCGAAGTTTTGTGTGTGAAACTCTTGTCACACAAAAGACACTCATGTGGTTTTTCACCAGTGTGTGTCCGGTAATGTTGCTTAAAATTATACAAACGGTTAAAACCCTGTTGACAGAGATCACATTTGAAAGGTTTTTCGCCAGTGTGCACAAGGCTATGCGATTGTAAGTGGTATTTTTGATTGAAACTACGCTGACAGACGTCACACTTGTAAGGTTTGTCACCATTGTGTCTGCGAACATGTTTTATCAAATTACTTTTTTCGCTGAAGCACCGATGGCATTGATCGCACTCAAAAGGTCTCTCACCAGTGTGTGTACGGTGATGTTTAGCTAAATGAGACTTGGCATGAAAGCCACGTCTACATAGATAACATTCGAATGGTGCTTCACCGTGGCCCAGTACATGTCTCCTCAAGTTACCTTTGTCTTTGAATTCACGGTCACATACATCACATTTGAAACTGTTTTCTGTTTTTATATCATCACTTTTGATTTGGCTATTTATTATTTTTCCACCAGCACTTTTACTACAGAAATTGGTGTCTATAGCATTATTTATTAAATCTGACAAATTAAATACACTATCAGTGCTTGTTTGTGATAGTTTTGTATTGAAGATAGGATCCTTGGCTTTCGTATGAGATGCTGACGTACGAATCTGAGTCGTCCGGTTACTCTTCAAGTTTGATCTTCCATTTTTTCTTTTCTTGTCTGTGGACGTAACGTCTTTAAGTTTTGATTTCTTCGTGACGGGTGCCCCTGTGATTACAAACAGAAAAGTGTTTTTTTTTTTTAAGTAATTATAATGGTTATAAACTTATAATAACGGGTGTAAAAGTACCCTTAACGAAGCCGAAAGGCACTTCTCCTCGTCATTGCAATATTTTTTTTGTTCTAGACCATACCTGGGAACCTTCTGGTTACGGAGATATTGGGGGTCAAAGTTCCAACTTTTTACAAGTTTTTTTTTTTAATACTTATTTTTAATGGCCTGACTTTACTTTAAATAACTCCACGAACCCTGTTACATCCAATGCATCCATCAGCACAATGTATTTAGTCCGTTACATTACGTCTTACCGTAAAACATAATTTTTCACCTCAAAAAAAAAGTCGTTTAGCCGCAATAATTTTTGCGTCGAGTTACTTAGTTTGATGCAGAGAATGCTAGAGCTTAGTGCTGCTTAGTGTTGTGCTTAGTTTGACGACTTCGTAAAGGGTTCGTTTACACCCTGTATACAACCTCAGTCTTTGCTTAGTCTAATGATTTTCTTTTATGAATGTGACTTGTACGGTGTACATAAATAACATTCTATTCTAAACTTCTTGATAGTATAGGACCAATCTTAAACCGGGAAAAAAATCAGTTGTCCCATTCATTTATAAATAATAAATAAATAAATAAATTTATTCAAAAATATAAAGTACAACTTTTACAGTTTTTCTTAAATCTATGTCTAGTTCACCCATGATTTGTGCCTGAACTAGGTAATCCTGTGTTTCAGGCGATTGGAGGTAACATTAATTGATAAAATAATCACATTTTCTTATTAATCTTATTGGTAACTATGTAGTATGTATTATACCTATGTAAAAAAGGCATATAAAATATATTATCTTAACTTAGATAACTAATTAAAAAATAACAATAATTCGAACAATATTTACTTAAGCACTAGTAATAACTTCTCTGTATCTTCATAGGACATAGTTTGAAGAGCCTCCTTGAGGGTTTTCTTGCAGTTACTGATATTTAAAGAGTAGATGTTTATTTTTTCATTTAGCCTGTTATATAGCAGCGGTCCGAGGTACGAGGGCGGGTCAATAAGTCCGTGACTTTTGGAATAAAACACAGATTTTTTGATAAAAAAATAATTTTATTTTTCAACGTAGTCTCCCTTGAGCTCTATACACTTTGTCCAACGCTTCTCCAATTTTTTTATCCCTTCCAAAAAAAATGATTTGTCGAGGTCCTCAAAATAGGCCTTTGTTTGCGAGATGACTTCATCATTGGAGTCAAATCTTTTTCCACCAAGCCATTTCTTCAGGTTTGGGAACAAGAAGTAGTCGCTCGGAGCCAAATCTGGAGAATAGGGCGGATGAGGGAGCAATTCATAGCCCAATTCATGGATTTTTGCCATGGCAACTGCACATGTGTGCACCCTTGCATTGTCTTGGTGGAAAAGAACTTTTTTCTTGGCCAAATGAGGTCGGTTTTTTTTCAAATCGTCATTGAATCGGTCCAATAAGTTGGCATAATATTCCCCATTGATTGTTCTTCCCTTTTGAAGGTAGTCAATGTGGATTATCCCGCGTGCATCCCAAAAAACAGTCGCCATAACTTTATTGGCTGACAAACCCACCTTGGCCTTCTTTGGCGCCGATTCACCCTTAGAAACCCACTGTTTTGACTGTTGTTTGGTTTCTGGTGTGTTGTGATGGATCCATGTTTCGTCCACGGTTACAAAACGGCGCAAAAACTCCTCCATATTGCGATTAAACAACGCCAAAGCTTCCTGTGAAGTTGTTACACGATTGCGTTTGTGGTCGACTGTGAGCAAACGCGGCACCCATCTTGCGGAAAGCTTTCTCATGCCCAAGTGATCATTCAAAATTGAAACCACTGAGCCATGCGAGATCCCTACGGCTTCCACAATCTCTCGCACTTTCAATCTTCGGTCGGTCAACACCATATCGTGAATTTTTTCGATTGTTTCGGGTGTAGAGACCTCAACCGGGCGTCCAGGACGTTCGGCATCTTCAGTGCTTGTACGGCCACAACGAAATTCAGTAAACCACTTTTTTACCATTGAAATCGATGGTGCAGAGTCCCCATAGTATTTATCAAGCTTAGCCTTGGTCTCGGTAATGGTTTTTTTTCGCAAGAAATAATGCTTAATAAGCACACGAAATTCACTTTTTTCCATTTTCTCCTCAAATTAGTGAGTAGTCTGATAAAAATAGCTGTCAAACACAAACTAACTGACGCAGCAAGTTTAAATTTTGACAGGAGTCAACTGACAGATGCCTGTTGACAGGAGCAGTGTTGCTGTTTCAGTAAAGAGGTCAGAAATTCAAAAAGTCACGGACTTATTGACCCGCCCTCGTACATATGAAACTTCGCTGAGAAAGCATGTTTTGTACTTTTTTGAGGGCAAACTATATCTTTCCGTCTTTTTTTAGTAAATTCAGTGCTGTATGGAAGTGCTGCGTGTTGTTTAAGTACAGTGCTCATAATAAATAACTGTCGAACTGTTAGTACTTCACAAGATTTATACAGGAGGTTGGTAGAGAAAAGGAAAGGGCGGCAAGTAGCCACCTTGAGGATAGCTCTTTGAGCTCTTTCAATGGGCAATAACAGAGTTTTACTCGTGCCACCCCATGAAGAAATACAGTAGGTCAGAATTGACTGACAAAGAGCAAAATATACTTGTCTAAGAACTTTTGGATCTGTAATAAATCGTAGCTTTTTGAATACGAATATCAGCTTACGAATTCTACTATTTAGAGCTTCCATATGTTGTTTGAAGGAAAGGATTTCATCTATTATAATACCCAGGTATTTTATTTTATCAGTCTTCTTAATATTGGGACACTTACACTGGCTATCTGCAGGAATTGGACAACAATGAGCACGCAACGCTGAAGGGACATTCGATGTATGCTTGTGCATCGAAAACTTAATATAATTTGTCTTCCCTGCATTTAGAGTTAGTGAGTTATTTTGAAGCCATTTATTTACAATATTAAAACCGTGTTGCGCAAAATTGTAGACTTCATTTTCTGAATCAGCCGAAAAAAGTAAAGCAGTGTCGTCGGCGTAAGTTATAATAGTGCCATGCTCTAGCTTTAGATTGCAAAGGTCATTTATGTAGATCAAAAACAGAGTAGGCCCTAGAATACTTCCTTGGGGAACACCAAAAAATGTGTTTTTTTTAACAGAGCTGACAACATCACCAATCTTTACGCATTGGGAACGGTCTTCTAAAAAACTTTGGAATAGTTTCGTAGCGGAATTATAGACTGGATCAAAATCGATGACGCGTAAATCTTCTTTAAGTCTATTTATATTCAGTTTTGAAATTTTGCGAGTGCCTTGTTTAGGTAATTTACAATTTAAGGTTAGTAGGGCAGCATTATGATCGGTTATTGTTGAGTTAACAACAAGTGCAAGAGAAGGGAAATTCGATTTAAGCATAATATGATCTAGACAGGAGCCACTGTGATGTGTAGGAAAGCTATGTGCTGGGAGCAGACCATGAAAAGCGCATAGGTTGAGGTAGTCCTGAGCAGAAGCATCAGCACTTCCTGGAAGAATATTCATATTAATATCTCCAATTACAATCGTGTTTTTGATAGATGACAGGTTCTGCAAGGTCTCATTCAGAGAGTCAGTAAAATTGCTAGTATTTTTAAAAGACGGAGGTCGATATAATGCTAATACCGCAAATTCCGATCCAATTTTAACTAACAACCTGTTACAGTCGTGCATATCAGGTTCCTCAACAGAGACGTTCAGATGATTTCTTGCATAAACTATCACACCATCATTTTGGTTGTAATTTATGGTACTCCTATACATATGATATCCCGGGATGAGTGGTATGTTATAATGTTTGGCAAGCCAGCATTCAGTTAAAACAATAACGTCACAATTTATGTTTAGCCGTTGCTGAAATGTACTAAAGCTATCAAAATTCTTAAAAACACTGCGAATATTTTGTGTCAATACTGTTAGTGGAGATTTGTAGCCAGATAGATATTGTTTGCAGTTTTCCGCTTCACAAACTTTGGACTCGGATACAGAGAAATTATCTAAATCATTAATTAAACTATTTATCATAATGGTAGATTAAATAAAAATATAAACTATAAAAAATAAAAGGTCAGAAAAATAACTAATTAACGGCGCTCTTAGGCGCCTCCATAATCTACAGAATTGATGTACCTTTTTTCAGCCATTATTTTCGCCGGGCAGTCAGCAGCACCTGTGTTATGCTTATCTGGCTTTTTGAAATGCAAGCAAGTAGCGCATTTTGGTTCGTCAGCCTTCTTTGGACATTCTTTTACAGAGTGACCTTGATCACCACAGTGGCTGCAGGTATACGATGTCTGTCGACATGACTTGGCCGCATGTCCATACTGCTGACACTTATAGCATCGTGTGACCAAAGTAAAGTCTCTCACAGGGCATGATGACCAATTTACAAAAACTCGGTCTTGCGATATCAGGGCTTTGCGTATGACTGCAGATACTTCAACAATGTAATTACATGTCTCCGAGTCTTTCTTCCCTGACTTATGACTTAATTTAATTAAGCTCAAAAACGTCTCAAGGCTGCAATCCTGAAGTTTTTCGGCTAGGTTCTGGTTGTAAACACAGGTAAAAACCTCATTTTCCTGCATGGAAGTCGGCACTCCTATAATTACAACCCTAGGCTTCCTTTTATGGGGCTCGTCAACTGTTAGGCCTGATTTGGTAAGCTGTACCGATTGTCTCAGCTTCTCGATGTCGTCCTTCGTCTCGGTGCTGATGATAACACCGCCGTTCTTCGTCTTGCGCAGGCCTCTCACGTGGAGCTTCATTTGTTCGGGGCTGATAATTTTTTGGACAAGAGTTTTAGTCTCATCGCTGGTCTTCAATTTGTCACTCGGATAGATGGCCACAGAACTTACAAAACTTGGCTGGATAAAACTGTTGGCACCTTTCTTTACCATGTCAGCAAAGGAAGATGCCTGGGCAGGTTTCGTCGAATCTTCGATACTCAGCTTAAGGTTCTGTAGCTGCTGCGAAAGATCGAGTTGGTTTTCGAGAGTTCTGACGGTGTGGTGCGATTGGAGGGCTTTAGCTTTGACGGACTGGTACATGACGGCCATCTGCGAGGTCCCGTGACTAACCCTCCGGCATAGGTTAGTGATGCGCATTTTCTGCTCCACATTCAGCTTTCCCTCAGCTGCAATAGCGCACACTTCCTTCAGGCTCTGTTCGATACTAGCCATCCAGTTTTGAATTTCTGACGTCGAGACAACTTCAGGGGCATCGTTCCTTCGGATAGGCGCTTGAGGGGTAGAGGCGGGTACGACAACAGGCACGACCACGGGCACAGGTGTTGAAGGCGGGGAGCGAACACATTTACTGCTCCGGCTGAACGGACTATCCTCCATCATGAAGCAGGTTAAATTGGCTCTGTTAAACACCGGTCATTTCTACCAATAATACACCTTACACAAATGTACTGTATGAGTATGCGTTACTACTGGCTATTGGTAACTAGGTCACAATTTCGTAAGTGATTATTTGTTTATTGCAATAATTGTTCGATACGTCTGTTCACTACGACCGGCAATTAAGCAATCCAATATTTATGTTCATATACAGGGCGTCCCACTGTTATGCACGGAGGGAACGTACTTTCAATACTGTATACAGGATGTAAGGGACAGCCCTCCACAAACCGACAGGGTGCATTCAGCTCCTTAATTTGATCATATTCCACCGGATTTTTTCTTAGGAAAACTTTCACAGTTTTTACTATTCCTTTATTTCAATGTAAAATTACATTCCCTGTACTCAGCACTCCATTTATCTAAATAATACGTTTAAAATAAAAAAAAACAACAATGGATGTTGAAATACTCTAAAGTGTGGAATCAGCTGTTCACTTCCTGCCTAGCTACAGAGTTCATCGAACACGTCGTCGCGCTTGCCGTTCGCTACGTGCGTTTATGCCACGGTAACGATACATTGCGTAAGAGGAAATAAAAGAAATATTTATTAGATTCCCATAACAAAGCTAAAATAATTAACTGTACCGGTCATCTTAGTATGATATACTGAATTCACTCCATCAGTCTGCGGAAGGCTGTCCCTTACACCCTGTATGTCATCATCATCATCTTTTCAGCCGATAAACGTCCCCTGCTGGACATAGGCCTCCCCCAAGTGTCGCCACATTGACCGGTCCCGTGCGAATCGCATCCAGCGGATCCCTGCAACCATCACCAGGTCATCGGTCCAACTAGTGGGGGACCTTCCAACACAACGTCTTCCGGTTCGCGGTCGCCACTTCAGAACTTTCCGGCCCCATCGGCCATCCGTTCTGCGAGCAATGTGCCCTGCCCACTGCCACTTAAGTTTTGGCTATTCTTCGGGCTACGTCGGTAACCTTGGTTCTCTTGCGGATGTTCTCATTTCTGATTTGATCACGCAAGGAAACTCCGAGCATAGCCCTCTCCATTGCCCTTTGGGTGACTTTAAGCCTTCTGATCAGGCCCATTGTGAGCGACCACGTTGTATGTAAACTAAATACTTACGTTTGGTCTTCTTAGCTGTCGGTTTCTTCTCAGATAGTTCTTGGCCCTTTTCTATGAGCTCGTCCACTTCAGCCCTTACCTCCATCATAGGAATATTATCTTCTGAATGTGATCTAGGACGGTATGGCGGTATATGTATTACTTCTGGGAGGCTAGTCTCTTGATGTTCAGGTGCCATATCTGTTGGTAAAGAAAAATATAAGAATAAACTAGAATGCATTTATTTGTCAGTATATTGTACAAAGTCGTTATGTACAGTGTGTTATAGTAATTAGCTGACCCACATCGCATATACATACTTTGCATAAATGGTTGAGATTTTTTAGAATAGGAATTTATAGAATTTTATAATTATTTTATGTTTTATTTATTTGAGCAAAAAGTGGGTCAGGTAATAGGGAATAGGCAAGAAATACAAAAATATTTTTATTTCTTAAAAATGCCTTGTATTGGTAAAACATTGTGGTACACTTGTTTAATTATCTAATACAACACTTATTTTACAATTTAATATTTTATGTAGCGTTTTTTTGGTGAAACGGAATGCGAACTCAAAACGCATCGTCCATAGCGCCGGTAGTGACGTCTAAATCTATGTGTCAAAAAACACTTTTATTTGAATAGTACTTAAAGTTTCACTAAGATTTTATTATAATATTGTTATTACAATGGTTGCTTGAATAAAGCACATACCATTAGTAAAATTAATATTTAAAGGGTAAAAAATTAGATGTAAACAAGGCAGATAGAGGTAAATGACGTTACATAACATGACATGGCCGCGACAGTCACAGACGTTTGAACTGTCGTAGAAAATTGTAGGAGTTTAATTTTTTTTTTTTGAGCGACTAGCTGTAGTTGAACTTAACTTTTAATTATTTTCTTGGGTTGACAGTACTATATTTTATTGATTTAAGTGAAGAAAAAATTACATGCATGTTCCCAATTGCTATAACTCACTGTACATTGTGTATTACGATCATAATATTCTGCCGTTTCGTTGCGGACAAATATGATTTGTAAAATTATGGTTCATCTTTACATTAACATAGTAACACATACATAGAACATACTCTTCTTTCACACACCTACTTATACACAAACACGAACGGGAACCCACGCACACGCACACGTACACACCTCCCACATACACACACACACACACACAGCGCGTTATATGTATTAACTTAGAATAAATTATATTTTTGGTGTTTTTTTTTCATAATTTATCATACTCTTCATATCTGTTTTTGTATTTTACTTTATGTTAATTTGTCTCTTCTTTTAAAATTGTGTTTTTGTAGCACATGTTTGTCTATTCCTATGTTGACATTAGTATCTAAGGCAAATAAAATGGGAGAGGGCGCTGACTCCTGACATACAGGTACACCTAGTTCAGGAGTTAGAGGCTTCAAACAAGTTTCTGTACCTATTATGTCAATAAAAAGAATTTGAATTTGAATTTGAACATTAAATTATTAATCATTACGATTAGAATTATAAATAATTTAAATAAATTGAACAATAGTTGTAAAAGAGATTAATTATATAAATCAAAATTCAGTGAAGTCGAGAAGATTAATTATGATGTAAAGGCAACAATGTCAAATATTCAGGTAAGTTTCTATACATACAGGGTGTAACAGAAAAGGTATAGTCATATGAAAGGATATGCTGGATAACATCAGACTGGAAAACTTTCTCCTTGGGTTCATCAATGAAAAAATTATAATCTGTCCCATAAATTTAGGTCGAGGAGGTATTAAAATTTTGCATGGGACAGTTGATAATGTTTTGCCCACTGTAACGACTGTCAAAGATCTACTAATCAGCCGGGACCAACGGCTGAACGTGCTTTTCGAGGCTCGGAGGAATCTCGGTATGTAGTGGGCGGTTATCTATCCACGGATAGACCTAGTCAAGTGCAGCTTAACCTTAAGATCGACCCGAGCGGCTGTTATTATTTAGCTACGCGCTCTGCAGAGGCCATAAATATACCATTAGGATCTTACTTTTAGTATGCTTGCCTCGATATTGCTTCTCAGATAAGTCTTCTATTTCTTCCTCAACCGTTTCCACTTCAGTTTTGATCTCCACTAGAGGCACATCATCTTCTGAATCTGATGAAGGATGGTGTGGAGGACTATTTTCTACATATAGACTGCTATTTTCTTCTGCATAGTTATTTTCCGATTCAAAATCTGTAATTAAAACGAAAATGAAACGAAAAAAACGAAAAAATATACCTTACACCATATTTGTATTCAGAGCCATCTTTTCCTCTGGGCACACTGGGCCCAGGGTCCCACGATCCCAGGGAGGCCCCAAGTTCCTGTAACGGTTAAACCTACAGGCTGCCAAAGGGAACTTAACTCATCCCAGGCAGGACCGCAAGGTACTAAAATTTTCGAGGAAAGAATAGAATAATAATAAAGAACCTATAATGTTCCCACTGCTGGGACACACGGCCTCCTCTCTATGAGACGGAATGGGCTGCCACCACGCGGGTTCATTGCAGGCTGGTGGATGCCACATGTCTTCGAATTTTTGATTCTCCGAAGGATGATATGGCTAGAAAGGAGGTGACTGCTAAGATGACTAGTATTAGAGAAGTATGGAAGAAGAAGACATGCTGCGCCGACACCATTAATTGGGATCAGAGGAGGAGACAGATCATCATCATTCTCTTGCCCTTATCCCAATCCATTAGGGTTCGGCGCAGCATGTCTTCTTCTTCCATACTTCTCTATTACTCGTCATCTCGCCAGACACCTCCTTTCTTGCCATATCATTCTTTACACCGTCCATCCATCGTTTCTTTGGTCTTCCTCTACTCATATACCCATCCACATTCATACTCAAAACTTTCCTCACAACATTTTCCTCATTCCTCCGCATCACATGCCCATACCACGACAACCGATTACCACACAACTTTTCAGTCACCGGCGCCACTTTTAGACTTAGACTTCTACTCATTTCTTATTTTATCCATTCGCGTAACACCACACCTCCCCCTTAGCATTCTCATCTCCGCCACATGCAAGTGCCTTTCGTTCATCCCTTTTGTGGCCCAACATTCTGATCCATACAAGACAGCAGGTCTAACCATTGTTTTATAAATCTTCCCCTTAAGTTTAAGGGGAATGCGGGAGTCGCAGATTGTTCCCGTGACCTGCCGCCATTTCATCCATCCCATGTTAATTCTGTGCTTTACACTACGATCTATTTCGCCATCACTTTGCACGAATGAACCGAGATACCGAAAGTCGGAGCAGACAGGAAGAAACGCGCCATCTAGAGCTAAGGCTCCAGAACTGGAGAGACCGCCGAAATCGCAGAACATGTATTCCGTTTTAGTTCTCCTGATGTTCAAGCCAACATTCTCCAGCTTCTGTTGCCATTTCTTCAATCTGCTCTGGATCTCAGGTCCATCTTCACCGACAAGAACAATGTCGTCGGCAAACAGCATGCACCAGGGTGCCTATTCCTGTATGTCCGACGTCAAAGCGTCCATAATCAACAGGAAGAGGTAAGGACTTAAAGCCGACCCTTGATGCAAGCCTACAGCCACATTGAACTCATCGGTGTTGCCAGCAGCTGACCGGACGTAGGTACAAGATTGACTGTACATAGCACGAATTACATGCTTCCCAGGTATACCTTTCTCTTTCAAGGCCCACCACAACACATCCCGAGGTACCCTATCATACGCTTTCTCCAGATCAATGAACACCATGTGCAAGTTTTTGTGTGCACGTCTGTACTTCTCGCACAATTGGCGGAGTGCAAAAGTGGCGTCCATTGTTCCTCGACCTGGCATAAACCCAAACTGATTTTGGGTAATCTCACTCTCCTCTCGCAATCTTTTCTCTATCACTTTCTCCCATACTTTCATACTATGTGACATGAGCTTTATCCCCCGATAGTTGTTGCAGTCTTGCACATCACCTTTATTCTTGAAGATGGGCACTAGCGAACTATTGCACCATTCTTGTGGGATCGCTCCTTCATACAACAACTTATTAAAGAATAAAGTCACAGGAGCTCGTGGCTAAATAATAACAGCCGCTCGGGTCGATCTTTAGGTTAAGCCGTGCTTGCCTAGGTTGGTCTGTGGATGGGTGACCGCCCATTACATACCGAGTTTCCTCCGTGCCTCGGAAAGCACGTTAAGCCGTTGGTCCCGGCTGTCATTTGTAGATCTTTGACAGTCGTTAGGCAGTCAGTGGCCCAAAAAGTCTGACAACCAGTCTTACCAAGGGGTATCGTATTACCCAGTACTGACTGGTTTGTGGAGGTCAGATAGGCAGTCGCTCCATGTAAAATACTGGTATTCAGCTGCATCCGGTTAGACTGGAAGCCGACCCCAATATAGTTGGGAAAAGGCTAGGCAGATGATTAAAGAATAAAGTCAGCCACATACATCCGTCTTCTTTTAAACACAAACAGGAGGAGAAAGATGATGGCCTAAATAAACTCACGCCTTCTTGCAAAATGGTAGTTGACAGAAACCACTGAAGAGTTCTGCTACGATCCTTAAATATTCCTTTCGCCTCGTCCACATCCATAAATCTGATCAAAAAGGCAAGTCGAGTAGTACGAGCCTGACCATTCTGAAGAACATATATTTTTATTATTGGCAGTTTATTCTTTCTTTTTTTTTTTAATTAAAAAAATGTTGCTTTGATATGGAAAAAAAAAATGTCAAAATAAAAATGTGTAAAAATGTGTGAAATGTGTGTGTGTGTGTGTGTTGTGTGTGTGTGTGTGTGTGTGTGTGTTGTGTGTGTGTGTGTAAAAATGTGTGTGTGT
Organism: Noctua janthina; assembly: GCA_963576755.1. Taxonomy (NCBI): domain Eukaryota; kingdom Metazoa; phylum Arthropoda; class Insecta; order Lepidoptera; family Noctuidae; genus Noctua; species Noctua janthina. The sequence goes on from OY755077.1 coordinate 7,395,534, forward strand.
GTTGTTTTTCTTTCCATATCAAAGCTGTAATTCCCTACGCAGGGTTTGCGTAAAAAACATATTTAAAAAAAAATGTTTCCCCTCACTAGGAATTTCTCCTGTATCGTGGGTGTTCACATACACAAACAGCCAGACCCGGAACAACTACCTGTAGGCCATACAAATATTTGTTCTGTGCGGTAATCGAACCCGTGACATGCAGTGCAGCAGGCAACCGCTCAGCCAATGGTCATGGAATTAAATAAAATGTAGAGCAAACCATGACTGTGACGCTCCACTTTTATCTCCAGAACATCATGTTGCCTCTCACTTGCAGCCGGCAGGTCTATTTCAATTGCATCAGCTTCTGATTGTCCATCAACTATACTTATAATCTCAATCGCAGTCTTGATAAATCCACTGGAACATTCTAAGTGGCCTTGGTGTGTTAATGGTTCAGGCTGTAACAAAATTACATAGAACATGACTTGCCTGTAATCCCAGAGGTTCCCCAATGGTAGACCTACATTTCCCCAGTTATGTTTGAGCCCCATAGCGTAAGGGTGAGCCTATTGCCATCAGCTGGGCACCATTGCAGACTGCGGCTGCAACTGAAAAATTGTTGACAGCTGTTGTAACCTTTCCGAGATATAAGCTATCAAAGTTGTGCTGAAGATGCAATCAATGAATTAATTTTGAAAGCTCATTCTTTAAAACATTTTGTGTCATACAAAACTGGTTTGTATTGATACCAGCTATCGATTAATATAGGTTTTATATGTGGCCGCAACTTTGAAAAAAAAAATGGTGGAGAAGTTAGGCCGGCTATTACAACCCCTTTGATGTGTATGTGTGAAGAAAAAGATAGCCAATGTCTTTTCCCAGGATATAATCTATCTCCTTCCCAAATTTCATTACAATCCGATCATCCGTTTAGTCATAAAAGGGTAACAAACAGAGTTACCTCACATTTTTAATATTACTGTTTTTATTACTCTTAAAAGACAAGCTGCGCCGACCCCAAATGAATTGGCACAAGGGCAAGAGAATGACGATGAACTGTTACTCTTAAACTACTGACCCAATTATTATAAAAGACCGACACCTCACCTCACAATTATTCAACATCTGAGCGAACAGCTTCTCTGCTTTCAGACATTTCCTCTGCAGCTGGCAGCAGTGCTTCAGCTTGGTGTAGCAGAAGGAACAAGCGAGCATCGGTCTACTGTCTTCAGTTACAAACTGTAACAAATATATTTTTTTAACTATTTTGAATATGAATTGAATATGTCGGATATCAGGATTTATTCCATTAGGCTTATACATCATGTGGGCAGACGGGTTTTGTGTTATGAAACACACCAGATGCAATACACTGTTTATAATAAACTAGCAAATTACTTGACATTAAAATTTAAAACAAAAACACGGGTTACAATGAATTGGGTACAATGAATCGAGTACAATTCTAGGACGCTCAATGTTGTCCTCGCCTCGAGCTGCAAACATCAGGGCTCTGTAGAAGCACACTGTGGTGTGGGTAGACTTGTCAGTAGGTCTCGTGATGTCACCACTGGCGCTCTTGCGATTCATTTTATGTCCGTACCAATGAACAGATTCGACAAATAAATAAAATACTTCCAGAGAAAAGCTACTTATAGAATAATTAAAACTAAATATTTACAAAAGAAGGACTAATTAATATAATATTAAATAACTAAATAAACAACAGGACCCTTAGGCGCCTGAGTACTCCTCCACATCGCTGTCATCCTGGTACGTGCCCAGAAGACCGGCAGCATTTCCACATTGAATGGCAATGCTAATTCTTTGGCCAGAGAAAGAACCAGCCCATGGGCTGGCTGTCACACGAAGTGTCAACCAGTCAGTGAGCAATTTCCTTAAAACATGACAGAACATGACTGTAAAATAATTTACTTACTGGAGCATCAGTTAGCTTTGCATATGTCTCCTGTAGGCTCTTGTTGGTAACAACATACATATGAACATTTTCAAGTAAACATATCCTACACATTTTCAGTTTTGCCATCTTTACGTTTAATTGCACGATAAAAACTAGAAATCATAGAACATCGATCGCGTACACTTTTTTTGTGGATATTATTCAGACAGCAAGGCCAAGGAAGCGATGGATGGATTGTGTGAGGAATGATATAAAAGAAAAAGGAGTAAATTATAGCGTGACGGTTCTCAGGGGAGGGTGAAAAAAACGTGTTGCGCCGACCCCAAGTAACATGGGAGGAGGGCAGGAAGATGATGAGCAGATCAGAGTAAATATCACTTGGAGAAAATCTATTTAGAGAGCTATACGGCAGACCAGGCCAGATTTTCAGTTAACACTTTGACAGCTAATGACATTTCTTCTTGTTGTTGTGTCAGTGTCAGTACGGATATAAAAGTACTCTGTGGTACGGATCAAGAAACTTAAATACTAACTTTTTTTTTTTTTTTTTTTTAACAGGATTAACTAGTTTATTATATTTAATACTAACTTATTTATTAAATATTTAATTTCCTTGGTACGGATTCTACGGGTTGCGTTTCATACCCTCGTGACACTGAGTTAGAGAACTTTAACATTTAGAGTGCGTTCCGAGTGACAACAACACGGAACTACAAGTTGTTATGCAAAAGAGAAAGAAATGGCAAAATTTACAAACGTATGTTTCACGTATAAAAAGTCAAGCCATGGAACGTGAATGTGATTCAATTGTCAAACGGTTGTCAATATACGCACGTCGATTTGTTTTCATTCGTGAAAAACACCGAAAAAGCCTGAGATTTTCTAGAAGAATATAATTTTCTCGTGTTCTGTGCTTTATAAACCGATAATGCTGACCTCTAAGGTAAGTCACATAGCGCACATACCTATGTTAAAGTTAAATAAAAGCCGCATTGATGTAATCTACAGTAGTTATTCATTTTTCTCCATAAATAAAAATGCGTATAATTCATGACTTTACATTTTAAGTACTTGTAATAACCTTGGTTGCTATCTACAGTCTATAGTAACAACATAAATTATAAAAAAATTGATAAAAAATTGCAAAACGACCTAGCAAACCAAAATATCTGCCAAAAATAATAGCTTTTTACTTTTTTGTAAATTTACATTTTAAATTAAGACGTGTGGGGCAAAGGTCTTGGTTTTTACAGTATAGTACGAATTTGCATTAACAAGTCAACCTATTTAAGGTGAAAGTGTAAATAACTTTAGTTGGTGTACTTTGTTAGGAAACTTGTCTATCTTAAAATGTCTTGGCCATAATCATCTTAGCCTGGGCCAATGCGATTTGTTTTCTAGATAGAACATATGGGGGCAAAGCTGAACTTCTAAAATTACAATGTATTTACCTGATAATATATTTTCTATACACATAAATAATATTGAATCGTCTGTTTGTAATTTTAAAATAACAGCTTTTTACTGAATGCACATGAAAGTAAACACAGTACTTAAAACAAAAAAAAAATAATTTTTATATTTTTTTTCTGTCAGTTTGTTCCTCACCAAAATGGCTGGACCGATTTTGATGGGACTTTTACTGTCAGATAGCTGATGTTATAAGAAGTAACTTATTCTATTTTTATTTTAGAAAAAGTATTCGGGTTCCAGGGGTTCCGCGCAAAAAAATTAAAACCCTTGAAATTGTTAACAAAATCTGGCAATAGTCAGACTCTGCTGAATTACCTGCTGTTAATATTTAGCCACAAGCTTATCTGTTTAATTAATGAATTTTCTTTCTTTCTTACAGCTAGAAGTACTGGTGGACTTCGGTTCTAAGGTGGACACTGAGGTGCTAACCAAGACCCTGACAGAGTTAAAGTCACATGAAGGAGTAACGGAAGCCGTGTATAAAGATGGAGCACTCTTGGTTGAAACCTCTTTGCCGAGTACACAGGTACTTGACATGGTCACTAAAACTTCGGGAAAGAGGGCCGTGCTTCAAGGATTTGGAGGTAAGGAGAAGAAGATCAGGGGCCTACCCTCTTAATACGTCTCGGCTGTGCGCTTACCCGCCACAGCTTGCGAAGGCCGGCCTAAATAATTACGAGACATCTCTCGTTTCTGCTCAACCGTTTTCAATAAAGCTAAGTGGAGACGGTTTACAACACATCTCTATTCTTCTCGGCTTGTCTCCGCTTTGGTGAAGTTCTGGTCTTATGCTTAACTGTAGTGGCGGTGTGCCAGTGGTAACCGCCTAGACTTACAGATGTTCTTAGGATCCGAATTTCAGCCCAGAAAGGTGTTTTGTGTAATTTATTTCAACACACCTGCTCTTAAAACGGTGAAGGAAAACATCGTGAGGAAACCGGAAATTTTGGTCCTAAAACCAAAAATTTGAAGATCTGTGACATCTACCGATCAAAACTGGGCCCGCGTGGTGGGTTACAGCTAAGCACAAGGATTCTTTCTCTCAGGGTGTCAATGGCAAAAAACCCAAAAATCAGCTACGCGAACTCCGCTCGCTGATGCAGTCATCAAGTGCGCAGGTGTCAGGGCATGCGCCCAAGATGGAAGGTGGGCCATTGTCTGTGGAGACAGGCCGCATATGCACTTGAGATTTGAACCTTCCATGATCCCCGATCTGTGGAGATCATCTTTGCTCCGGCCGACTTGGGTTTGAAGTCTATTAGAAGCGTGCCCAGTTGATGATTTAACCTTTTGAATGCCAACGACACAAAGATGTAACAAAAAATGCGGGGTCACATATACGTGACAAGTAAGCGCGTGCCCTGTACGCCAACGACACAAATATGTGACAAAAAATGCGGTGCACTATAACACGAAATAAACAATTAAATAGTTTTGGAATCCCTTTCCTTTTTTAGGTATTTGCACTGAAATTGTGGCTTGGCTCCCGCCAAAGATCACGTTATAAGCTGCTTATACAATGCTTAACGCCCTCTCTACAGACACACAATCAGCCGTGGCGATGGTATCCAGCCAATCCTGCTGCAAGAGCAAGGTGTTGGGCGTCATCAGGTTCCAGCAGACGGCTGAGGGACCGCTTGTGGCAGATGGAAGCATCGACGGTCTGCCTGCAGGGCTTCACGGCGTCCATGTGCATGACACTGGCGATTTAAGTCAGGTGAGACTGGTGAGATGAGATATCAGGGTTAACAGTACTCAAAATGGGTGAAACAATACCCTCAACGAAGCCGAAAGGCACTTGTTCTCCGCGACATTGCTATCTTTTTTTTGTTCTGGAGCATACCTGGGAAGCTTCTATTTACGGAGATATTTGGGGTTCAAGTTCTAAAGTTTTTCACAATGTTTTTTTTTAAATACAAGTTTCTAATGTTATAAATTTACTTTAAATACTTCCACGACCCCCGTACTATTCAATGCATCCATCAGCACAATGTTTTGAGTGCGTTACATTGAGTCCTACCGTAAAACGTGATTTTTCACCCATAAAAAAAAGTCTGTTCCCAGCAATATTTTTTGCGTAGAGTTACTTAGTTTGATGTACAGAATGCTTGGTTGACGGCTTCGTGAAGGGTCCGTTTACACCCTGTATACACAAAGGACTCACACTTACATACATCATCATCATTTGCCTAGCCTTTTCCCGACTATATTGGAGTCGGCTTTTCCAGTCCAATCATATTCATCTGAATACCAGTATTTTACATAGAGCGACTGCCTAATGGACCTTCCAAACTCAGTTAGTATTGTATTGTATAACGGGCTGGTGTCCGCAACTCCACGTCAAAGCGCGTATTTTGCGTGCGGTACTCAGTTAGTATTACGTTACGCAATTTTTTGAAGATTTTTGGCCATTCCTCCCCCCTGTAACGCGCTGTAACGTTTTCTGTAACCCCCTCCCAAAACGTTACGTAACATCCAAAGTGACCAGTTACAATTATGTTGCGCAAAAACAATGTTACGTAACGCGTTCTTGGATCCCCTTTCCCGCCGCTGTAACGCATAGTAAGGTTTTTTTTTTAAGGATTATATGCCCTTACTATAAATAGAGAAAAATGAATTGCGTTGAGAAGATACCCAATGAGAAATACTATATGTCTTGATAAGAAGATTAAATTTTTTTTCTTGTGTCCACAGGGGTGTAAATCAATAGGGGACCACTACAACCCCAGTGGGACCCCGCACGGGGGTCCAAACGACCCCACAGACAGCCGGCACGCGGGCGACTTGGGGAACATAGTCGCCGATGAGACTGGACGTGCGACCTTCAGGATAGTTGACAATGTATTGAAGGTATGTTTTGTCATCATCATCTGCTTAGCGTTTTCCCAACTATGTTGGGGTCGGCTTACAGTCTAACCGGATGCAGCTGAATAGGGGTCGTCCATTAATCACGTGAGACTCGAAAGGGGGGAGGGGTTCGGAAAAAATCACGAAATATCAGTAGGGTGTAGTGAGATATCACGTGTATACACCGTGACTTTTTAGTCGTCTTACAACGGCAGCCCACTTCATGTATCCAATGAATACTAAACATTCATAAAAAAAATAGGTATTTATGAGATTTTAATAATTTAAAAATAAAAATATTATTCAGTATCATGACGTAGTTAAAACACCCTGTTACGAGCGATGATCTACTGGACTCGAGTGCTGGGTGGGTATATGTCCTCCCATTTGACACGTAAACATCATTAACAGGATGTTTCATAATTTTATTCAAATTTTTATTATTATTTTTCTTGGTATCTATTATGGAAGATATAAAAAAAATCGCGCCTACAGCTATTTTATGTCGGATACATTGAGTGGACGACCTTTGTAAGACGACTAAAAAGTCACGGTGTATAGGGTGACTATAACACAACAGCCGTATAAAACTCGCGCGCGCGCGCCTTCGACCTAGCAGCTGTTAGCTGCGTGACGCTGTTCTGTCTCATTACTATCGTACCGTGCAACAGTGGGTAGGCAGAGCACCCGCGCGGCTAGCAAGCCCGCTCCGTAAGTTTTATTGTGATAAAAGTGAATGAGTATAAAAAAAATATTTTTTTGGGAAAGTTGTTATCATGAGTACAATCACGTGTTTAAGTATCGGTCACTAATTACCAGTCACCCTATATGTATACACCCGCACTGGACTGGCGTGGTGGCTTATAGCCGTCTTCCTCCCATAGAGAGAAAGCGTGTGTCCCAGCAGTGGGAACTGATAATGTTACGTTGTTTGCAGGTGTGGGACATAATCGGTCGGTCGGTAGCCGTGACAGAGGGGAAGGATGACCTCGGTAGGGGATGTTCACCCACTTCGAAGATTGATGGCGACAGTGGGACACTGTGAGTATTGCCAACAATATGCACAAATACCTAATGGGGCAGCTCGATAAGTAGACACAACTAAGAAATACCAAAAATCATCATCATCGTCTGCCTAGCCTTTTCCCAACTATATTGGGGTCGGCTTCCAGTCTAACCGGATGCAGCTGAATACCTGTATTTTACATGGAGCGACTGCCCATCTGACCTCCACAACCCAGTTAGTACTGGGTAATACGATACCGCTTGGTAAGACTGGTTGTCAGACTTTTTGGGCTACTGACTTCATAAGGACGGCCGGGACCAACGGCTTAACGTGCTTTCAGAGACACGGAAGAAACTCGGTATGTAATGGGCTGTCACCCATCCATAGACCAACCTAGGCAAGCACGGCTTAACCTAAAGATCGACCCGAGCGGCTGTTATTAGCCACAAGCTCCTCACCAAGTAATACCAAAAATAATGGGTATAAAAATACCCTTAACTAAGCCAAAAGGCAATATTCTCCATGTAATTGCGATCATTTTTTTTTGTACTGGACCTGCCTGGGAACCTTCTACATAAACCTGCGCGTGCGCATTAGCTACTATCGACAAACAACTCTCGTTCATTACATACATAACATCACGCCTGTAATCGCCGAAGGGTTAGGTAGGGGTGTAACTCTCATGTAATAGGGAGCGAGCCTTTAGCCATCAACCAGGTGCAATTCCAGACTCCGTGGCTGCTACTTAGAAATTCCTGATGGAAAAACACAATAACACTTTTCCCGACCCGGGAATCGAACCCAGGACCTCATGCTTAGCAGTCGTGCTTGCGACCACTACACCAACGAGGCATTCGGTCCAATAAATAACAACTTATTTTTTTTTTTCAGCATAGCCTGCGGCATTATAGCACGTTCAGCCGGCATATTTCAGAACCCCAAGCGTATCTGCGCGTGCGACGGCGTTGTGGTCTGGGACGAGAGGGACCGCCCTCTCGCGGGGAAGGGGAGGAGGGCTGAGGAGAAGACAGAGAAGAGGTGCTGTCAGAAAGAGAAAAGAGATGATGTGAAGCCGTGTTGTAAAGTGTAGAAGGGATATAATGGAAGGTGATGGTCAGGTGTGGCACATACAGGGTGTAAACAGACCCTTCACAAAGCCGTCAACCAAGCATTCTGTACATCAAACTAAGTAACTTTACGCAAAAATTATTCCAGGGAAACGACTTTTTGGGGTGAAAAATCACGTTTTACGGACTCGATGGAACGCACTCAAAGCATTGTGCTGATGGATGGATTGAGTAGTACGGGGGTCGTGGAGGTGTTTAAAGTAAAAATCCTTACCTTTTACAAATAAATTTAAAAAAAAAAATGTGAAAAAGTTGGAACTTTGACCCCCAATATCTCCTTAACTAAACGGTTCCCAGGTATGGTCTAGAACAAAAAAATGATCGCAATGACGGGGAGAACAAGTACCTTTCGGCTTCGTTAAGGGTCTTGTTACACCCTTTATTACGGTCCAAAATACCAGGGTCCCCAGACCTTATGCGTATTCTTTGAATGAACTTAACTTAGTGTTTAGGATTATCAAAAAAAGTACATTTTTTGATTATTTATTCCATGTTATACAGAGTGTAACAGAGTAAGCGCATTATCTCTAACGTGGAAAAAAAAAATGGATTCTTTATACTAATTGCGTTACCCGATGCGGTATTTTGTATGTGAAGTCCAATTTTTTTTTTCGTTTTCTTTTGCGAAATTTGTCCAGTTTGACGGTTTGAACCGCCTAAGAGGCATTGCGCTCAGTCTGTAACACCCTGTATTTTTAATTAGATCAAAAGGTTATTTTTGTACCAAAATTGTAAATAATATGTGTGCGTTACGATTGCTCCGCCAAGTTATCAAAACAGAAATTAAGACCTTTCTTCTTGTAACAGTTTTAATGTATGAAATCTTAGGTTTAATGAAATAATCAACAATAAAGAAACAACAAGTGGAGGATTGCGCGGCCATAACTTTCAAGGTGAAAATTTCGTAAAATATTGATCCAGCTTATAATTATTTTTTCGTCAATTTTTGACAAATTCAGTCTTTAATTGACAAAAAGAATTAGATCTCTAACCCAAGTAGTTGCTGAGATCTCCATAGCCGCGCAATCCTCCACGTTACGTTTGCGCGGCCAACTTAAAAGCCTTATAACTTCTTTATTTCTACTTTGACAAATTTTTGGTTTCTACCCTTCGATTTTGACAAACTTCGACAAATTTTTTGGCGAAATTTTCTTCTGTTTTGATAACTTGGCGGAGCAATCGTAACGCACACAATAATATCTATGCCAAATACTTTTCGCGCCAAATTATACGGGGTGGATGGGACGCCGACGTGAAAACGGTTACCACGTATTCAGTACATCATTCTGAGCCCCCCTACATAGAAATTTTTCAACGGTTATAAGAAAAAAATCAGCTGTTCCGTACATTTTGACCGTGTAGGTATTGCACTTTTGTAGGAAACAGCTGTTTTTTTTTGCAGAGCATTTGTGATGTTATACAACATTAGTTTTAGTATATGCGAAACCTGAAACATGTGTCCAGTCTTTTTATGTAAAGAATCTATGTACAAAATTTCAAAACTGTATCTCGAAAAATCACTAAGTTATAAGCTTGTTTTGTTACCTGGTTGTCCGCACAAAAACGTGGTCACCACGCAGCGCGCGCCTCCAGCGCCGTCTTGAGCTCTTTGATAATAATAATTTGACAGGAGGTACCTAAATTATTGCGATAGTACTTAAAGTCGCTCGGTGTCCTACTTTTAACTTTTTAAATATTTTTGGGAAAAAAAATAACATGGTTTTAAAAAGGTTGGAATCGATTCAGTTACTTATTCTGAACAAACTATATTCAGGTTTCGCATATACTAAAAATAATGTTGTATACATCCGGTCTCAAGTTATAAAAAATATATATTATGTATTAAAATGTAGTCGCCAGCACTTCAAGCTACTACAAATCTGTAAAATTTCTTTAATAGATTTTCAACTTTATCGCTAAAGCATTAGGTTTAAGGTTGATTGGGAAAATTTGACAGTTCCTGGTAGCTTGATGTGCTGGCGTTTGTACATAAGGATTCTAGGTTTCGATTTGTTTTTACACGATTATGTAAATTATTAATAAAAATTGTTTTCATTATTTAATTATTTCTTTTATTTATATATTTATTAATCCATTAACAAACACCCTTAATACTCGTGACTATAGTCCGATCCTGTTAAATGAGTCCCTCGCCAGCGGGGTACAGGGGCGCGTAGCTTTTGTTCGCGCGATTATTTATTTTATTATATTTTTTTAATGGTGTCTTTTACCTATCTGTTAAAAATACATGGATTTACAACAGTTATTGTTAAAAGAACAAAAGTTACGCGCCCCTGTACCTCACGGGCGAGGGACTCATTTAAGCGGCCGGACTATACATGATTAATTGATTACACATAAACGTGACGACAATCATTTAAAGTTGCAAACTCACCGCGGCGCACGGATAGGCTACGCACGTGTGTTAAGCTTCGCTTTGCAAGAAAATGTATGTGATTGTGTCCACTGCAAACCACGGACACGCTATGCATCAAATGACGTCATTAGTACATGCGTGGCTTGCTTAAGGCGCTCACATAGCTCAACGCCGTGCACGCGGTACACGCTATACACGAATATTAACCCGCGACTACGCCGCGGTGGGCCACGCACGCTACAGTTGTACTTAGCTGTGCGTGTGTAGCGTGTACTGCTGTGGATACGTAGACCCACGTTGTCAAATAAATGAATCCACGCAGCTAAAATGCGCCGCGTGCCCGTGCACAGCGTGTACCGCGTGCCCGTGCACCGGGAGGCCGTGCACAGCGTGCACCGGGAGGCCGTGCACAGCGTGCACCGGGAGCCCGTGCACCGCGAGCTCGTGCACCGCGAGCCCGTGCTCAGCGTGCACCTGGAGCCCGTGCACCGCGAGCTCGTGCACCGCGTGCCCGTGCACCGCGTGCCCATGCACAGTATGCACCGCGGTGGGTTTGCGCCTTAAGGCTTATTATTACATCCTACACTAATTAAGGTCTACTCAACCAATTGCTTTACCACATTTAACAACTCATCATCACCTGCCTAGCCTTACCCCAACTATGTTAGGGTCGACTTCCAGTCTAACCGGATGCAGCTGAATACCAGTATTTTTTACATGGAGCGACTGCCTATCTGACCTCCAAAACCCAGTTAGCACTAGGTAACACATACCCCTTGGTAAAACTGGTTGTCAGACTGGGCCACTGACTACCTGTACCGACTGTCAAAATCTAGAAATGACAGCCGGTACCAACGGCTTAACGTGCTTTCCAAGGCACGGAGGAAACTCGGTATGTAACGGGTGGTCACCCATCCACAGACCAACTTAGGGAAGCACGGCTTAACAACACCACATTTAACAACGATTCTCATGAAATTGTTAAACCAAGCCTTACCCTCAAGACATGTGACATCTACCAACCCGCACTGGACCCGCATGGTAGGTTACACAGCCCACTCCCTCTCTTAGAGAGGAGATGACTGTCCGAGCCGTGGAAACAATATAATTTGATTATGTTTGTGCAAGGGACATTCAACTGTGGTGGTAAAGCAATAAGGTCAACTGTCGTGACACTATAGCTGCTATTAGTGGCGGAATATTATTTTCTCTTTGCTGAACTTGAATATAAAATCTGCGATATCGTCGGGGATATTGCAAATCCGCGGAACTAGCATTGGATAATTCCGCGTATCTGACAAATGTAGCCAATTTCAATTACGCATTGTCGTAGCGACTAAATGAATGAATTAAATATAATTCTACTGTTAACAATACAAAGAACACATGAATTGTTACTATTCATGTGAAAATGAGGTCAAAAATCGTTAAAATAAAAAGAAATATATACTTATAACGTTCCCCTGTAAACCTACACGTAGTGCAGATACGCGCACTTTACTTATGGTAGATTCGCGGATTTGCACTATCCCCGACGATATATTACTTGCAATGCCACTGAATTATCAACTTTCAATCAATAAATAATTTATTTTGTCAAACGTAGGTATGGTTAGTGGGTACAGATAGTATATTTTCTAATATGTGCACTGTTTAGCCAATACATGGCATACAAAATTAAAATAAACAAACAATTATTACATTAAAAAAAAAATAATTCAAGTCGTAACATAAATAAACACTACATACTTAAACAATAAATAAAATCGCATGCTTTTAATTGGCAAGTCGGAATGGTCACACCTCTGTTTATGTAGTAGGTAAATTCAGTGATGGAGTAGTAACATCTATCTTCTTCTTAGCGTGTCGATGGCAATCTAAATTGTGTCAGCCCAGAACTGAGCTAGTAGTTTGGCGCTTTCGGTAGCGTCCATCAGTTCCTGAAGTGAACAAACAACAGGACACGTAGGACACGATATTAAGTGCCCCATCGTTTGTAGAACAGCACCACATTTACACTGCAGGGCAGAGTCATTAATGAATCTCTACCTGAGCAGGTTTTCGTTGCTGCGACCAACATCTATCTAGAAAGAATTAAGACCTTTAACGTCTTACGGCATTTCATACAAACTTTTTTTTTTTTTAAACATTTCGAAAAGTTCTCTGTTTATTATTAATTTATTTATTTATAACTATACTATAACTATACTAAATAGCGCACCTTTCAATCCAATTATTCAAATTTTTTTAAAAATACTGTAAATAAAAAAAAAGTTGGTTTTAGATTATTATTATAACTTATAGTTTTAGTATATAATGGTGCAATAAAATAAACTAAAACCAAATATTACATTTAAGACTTGCAAATTTATTAGTACTCAATTAAATATAATTATGATCTATAATGTAAATACCACAAAAGCCATTTTACTATTTTAATTTAATATTTCTTAACTTTTTAAAAAGCGCCTTCATCCTCTCTCCTATTACCAATTAATTTAACTTTGCTGTGCCCGACAGGGTCCATAATTGATTCAATGTTTTAACATACCAACTGTTTTATTTAACATTATGGAATGCAATTTAGTATTGAGTATTGAGTATTAAAAAAAAAACACTTGAAAGTTTGTATGAAATGCCGTAAGACGTTAATGCTCGTAAACAAAGACCTCTTAAAGGATATGATAGACTTATGTAGTCTAAGTCGAATTTTGTGTGACCGTATTTAATAAAAAAAAGTTTAAAATGAATTGCACATTCAAAATTAAACTCTTATTTGATTGCCTTGTTGGTATAGTGGTGGCAATTGCGACTGCTAAGTATGAGGTCTTGGCATTGATTCCCAGGTCAGGCAAACTGTTACTAGGGATTTGCACCAAGAATTTCTCGGTGACAGTCCACACATCTAACTTACCGCAGTGTCTTAAGACGAAAGTCTATGACCAGTGTGTGTTGCCAGTGATTATATACTGGACCGAAACGTGGTCGCTCACAATGGGCCTTATCAGAAGGATTAAAGTCACCCAAAGGGCAATGGCTATGCTCGGAGTTCCTTGCGTGATCAATTCAGAAATAAGGACATCCGCAAAAGAGCCAAGGTTACCGACGTAGCCCGAAGAATTGCCAAACTTAAGTGGCAGTGGGCAGGGCACATTGCTCGCAGAAGGATGGCCGATAGGGCCGAAAAGTTCTGGAGTGGCGACCGCATACCGGAAGACGTTGCGTTGGAAGGCCTCCCACTAGGTGGACCGATGTCCTGGTGAAGGTTGCAGGAATCCGCTGGATGCGAGTCGCACGGGACAGGTCGATGTGGCGACACTTGGGGGAGGCCTATGTCTAGCAGTGGATGTCATTCAGCTGAAATGATGATGATGTGTCCACATATTATACTATAAGATACATCTCTGCCGAACCCTTCGGGGATTACAGGCGTGATATTCATAGATTTTAGTTAAAGCAAGGCCTGTATTTTGCCCAAATGATTTTGTCAAATGCTCTCATTGCTGGATTCCTCAAAACAAGTTTGGGTCTCAGCCGAACTAAAACTTAGCAGAACATCCGATTTCACCGAATGCCTAGGGTCAGCCGTCTGAGTTTCTGCCGAAGTATGATTTATACTAGCAGGACTAGAAGACAGGCTATCAAAAAGCCTGAAGTTGGGCCTAGGAGAATCTTGATGACAGAAACAAGTCTGCGTCTCCTTCATACTCAAATCTGGGGATTGAGTTTCAGAATTTATGCAAGATTGTGTCTCCTTATTCGATCGACTTAGTCCAAATTCTACTGGGAACGTTTGAGTTTGAATGTCCGAAAGTGAGACGGGGTCTGAGAAAAATATCTCATCTTCGCTATTTTGAGATTTTAAGGATAGGAGGTCTTCAAATGCAACCTGTGTGGAAATTTCATCAGTTTTAGTTTCAAATTCGTTCTTCGATTGCCAGGCTGGGAGGCTGACATCATTACGAATGTCTTCAGGGATTTGTGTCGCGAAAGATTTCTTTGGACTGTCACATACGTCTGCAACTTGATTTTTAGTTGCCGGGTCCTCTTTTTTCTCCGTTTCATTGAAAAAGTATGTTTCAGAGACAGTACCTGCCGCTACTTCTTCCATCACGACAGTTTCAGTAGCTGCTTTTGTTTCGGAATCTGTAGTTTTCCTCTTCTTGGTGTCACTCGCGATTTCGCTTTTTCGTTTTTCAGCCTTTTCAATTTTATACATCTGGTGGACGTTAGGATGTTTCCTTTTTAAGTGAACCATGAGTTTTTCGTTGGTATTATACTTCGTGTCGCACATTTGACAGATAAAAACGAAGTTGCAAGATTTTAGATGTCTTTGCAACTCAGTTTCTGTTGCGAAACATTGACTGCAGTCATTACAGAAATAGGTTTTGATTTTGTGCACTTTGTTCATGTGTTGGTTAAGAAACTTCCTGCCGGAGAACCATTTGTTTTTATCAGAAGTTATGTGGTATGCGCATTTAAGCTCTGCGCAGTAATATTGAAGTTCAATTTCGAATTTTTCGGAAACGCTGTGGGTCTTTTTTAAATGGTTTTGTAAGTCAGTTTTTTTGTAGAAATCGTCTTTGCAGTGAAATGGACAAGGGAGTTTGATTCTTGCGTCTGTTTTAGGGGCTGTTATCATTACTGATAACTTTTGATCGGTGAGAATGCACGTGACGTGATTTCTTCTCAACTTCTGGACTTTTTTCTTTGCCTGTAAGACAGAGATTGTTGTAAGTAACTTTGGTGACTGACTTAACTGTGCCGAGTGGCGTGCAAGGACTGGAAAGAGAAGTGTTGGTCGTCCAGCTGCGAGATAGGCATACGACATTGTTGCCTTCGTGGGAATATTCTGGATGAGGCTGGCACAAGAACGAGGAGCTTGGCACAAGCAAAGAGATGCCTATACCCAGCATTGGGTGAAGTCGGGCTGTGGATGATGATAATGATGAACTTTGGTGAAACAGGATGAATAAGCTGGGCGTACCGATGGCATCATCATTGAATAGATTCTAACTTTGCTCGCTTATATTTTGGAAACGTGACGCTTTAGAAGATTTTGTGTCATACAATACTTGTTTGTACTGATGTCAGTCATTAATTAATGAAGGTTTTACGTGGCTGTTATTTTGAAAATGGTGGAAAGTTACTTGGGCAGCCCTGACTCCATACTAAAGTATTTAAGCCCCTTCAGGCGCTCCATCATTGAAGCATTCGCCTGTCATGTAACATGCCAAGACTACATTTTTATAGAAACATTTCGGTTTCCGCACTTAGTCAAAATCAAAATCAAAATCAAAGCATTTATTACAAGTAGGCCAGTTACAGGCACTTTTGAATTGTCGAAACAAAGACAACAGTAAAAAATAGCTACAGTCCCAGTCACAAGGCACAAAAACTGTGAAAGTACTGTAGTTGCCCATTCCCTAACGTAGATCTCTATGGAGAAGAACGGGCAAGAAACTCCATGGACACTCTTTTAAATTAGAATACCTTAACAAAACCTTGGTTACATCATTCCATCAGTCCTTATAGTAGACCATTACGTGAGCCATGGCGGCCGTTATTCCAACCAGCCCACCTCCCTCCATAAGCAGATCAATCTTCCCAGTCTTCTCAAGACATCCGCAAGGGATTTTGGTGTTCCAAGTGTTTCCTCGCAGATCTGGGTGAGGAGTACATGCGCTACCGTTTCCTCCGCCTCCATGCACGCTCTGCACAGGGTACTGTCAGTGATACCTAGGGTGTTAAAGTGTTTGTTTGCACTGTATACTCACTCTAAATGTGAGCGATGTCTTGAGTATCTTGTCGGAAAGCTGGCATTGGTCGCGGAACTGCTTGCAACTGATCATGGCGCCCTCACAGGATGCACAGAGTAGCTCCGATAGACCTTGCCTTCTTGTTGTCTGGAAATACCTTATATTATTCTAATAAATAAATAAATTCGGTTGCCACAATTGTTAATCGAACCGACTAAAATTCGAAAAATAACTTGCTGTACTTTTATGGCATCATTCGATAGGGTCAATTATATGGATGAAATCTCTCTAACAAACATGATAAATTAAATGAATAGAAAACCATGAAATCTATACTTATAAATTCAATGGGATAAGATAAAGCAATTTTACTCAAAGGTCCATCCGATTACTTATGTTAATACCTAATTAACAATAAAAGAAAGAAAATTGCAATTTGCATGTGTTTGTTTGTGAAAATTGCAATTTTCTTATCTAAATAGTTCAACAGTAGTAAAATAATTAATAAATAAATGACGTCAAAGATAATAGTTTATAAGGTCTTCTTCTTAGCGTGTCAAGGGCAATCTAAAATGTGTCAGCCCAGAACTGAGCTACTAGTTTGGCAGTTTCGGTAGCGTCCATCATATCCTGCAGTTAACAAACAACAGGACACGCAGGACACGATATTAAGTGCCCCATCGTTTATAGAAAAGCACCACATTTACACTCCAGGGCACAGTTATTAATGAATCTCCACCTGAGCAGGTTTTCCTTGCTGCAACCAACCTGGGTCCGGAAACTATGTAAAGACTTCCAGGTCAGCTATGGTAACTCATGTCCAGGTGGGAGATTTTCAGCAGGTGGAACAAATAAGTTAGGTAAGGATGTACTACCTCACCACAGCTTTAGCATTTACATAGACCGCTCGACAGTGAGTGGGGTGACACACTTCAGAAAGCTGTTTCAGCCTTTTTGACACGAGGGTATTTAGATGTAGAGGGTGTTGTGTGTCTGAAATCATTTTGGCTCCTTCGCTAGAGCTTGCCACTGTTAATTAGGTACCAACATAATTAATAGGATGGACCTTTGAGTAAAAGTGCTTGATCTTACAGTATTCCTTTCATTTAATTTAGCATGTTTGTTAGAGAGATTTCATTCTTATGATTAACTCTATAAATTGATGCCATAAAAGTACAGGGTGTTGTTTATTCGGATTTTAGCCGGTTCGATTCCCGATTGTGGCAAGCGAATTCTCGAAAATCCTTTGATGCAGATTTGTTTCTTTTTATATATAAAGCAATGTTTTCTTCGAGTAAAATTTGCTATCTCCAGTATTTAGAGTATTTTCCTTCCAGGTGAGGTTAAAAAATTCCACCCTGTATTTATATTCACCTCTGCCTAACCCT
This sequence comes from Noctua janthina, assembly GCA_963576755.1. NCBI lineage: Eukaryota > Metazoa > Arthropoda > Insecta > Lepidoptera > Noctuidae > Noctua > Noctua janthina. Next base: position 7,413,414 of record OY755077.1, read on the forward strand.
TCGAAGGTTACAAGCGTAATGCTATCATAAGGTTACAAGTGTAACATTGTCATGCTACAGTGAAATATTAATCTGAAAACATTCATTCATAAACTCACACCATCAGTTACAATTGGACACTCCTTACCTCGTCAACGTTCATACATCTGCACGCGTAGCATGAAGAAACGGGTTTTGTAGACGGAAGAATCGACAAAACGACCGATATCTCTTGTTGATCTGTAATTTTGTTGATTCTTCCGTCGACAAAACCCTTTTCTACGGTGGTCATGCTCCGCGTGCTGGTCATACAACGCACCTCACTTTTCTGAAGAACCTCTAAGGAATATTAACGTAAACACACCTCGATTGCAGTAATTCGATAGTAATCTTCACTTAGATCCCATTCATACATATTCTTCATTTCACCCGAGTCCGCCAAGCAGCCGCGACACACAACGGATAGTTTAGCTATTGGAGCTACTAGTTTAGTATAAGGAGCCGACATTTTGTTAAAGTTTTCACAATAAAAAGTAAACAAAAGTGTAGTTGTGTTTTTGTAATTTATAAAAAGTAAACAAATATTACGCCGCTTTTCGAGTCGCTGTTTGACATTTTGATATTGATAAGATTGTACTCCGTTTTACGTTGAAATTTTCTTTCTCTTAGTCTTACTTTTTCAGTATCTTATTAATTTTAAGGACAAATTGAAATAAACTTAAATACAATCACTAAAATAAAATAACGTCAATGTTGGATTGGAAAGCGATTTCAATTTTGATAATTCTTTTTGAAAATAGTTGCGTTCAAAATAAAAAGTAAAGATCAAACTAACACCAATTAAAAACTGCTTTGCTATTGTTTTCATTGGTTTATGATTTTTAATAAGTTTGTATATCTTTTACAATTTGATTTATTTAAAAAAAACCTCGACCGAACTAACGCCATAAAATTTTGTCATTAATAATTTGAACGAAGAACTCACTCATCATTTTGACAACTCTTTTGGCTCAGCTAAATTTACAAGAGTATGATTGTCTAGTAGAAAGGTAATATTATCCATATTTTCATTTATTTCAGACGAAGTAATCCAACAGAATTCATAAAAAAAACGCCGGTTAATATTTTATAACGAAGTTGGGCATAGATCGTCCTCGTTAGAGCGCGCAGACTTCACAGCGGTCGCCATTTCCGCCACGAATACTGGCTGGTGATCTTGTGTGTGGAATAGTGATATTGGAGGTTATAGTGCATATTTCATAGTAATTTGTGCATCTGTTTTGTCAAAAACTAATTTTGAGGACGTTGAACACATATCTGTAGTTGAAAGCGCTACAAGTGCGTCAAATGAGTGAGTATCTTACATCGAGATTACGTAGCTATTCATTCGCACACGTGCAGACAGTCGCAATATTTTCCGATTTAAATTGCATTTACACGGTGTCGACGTTAAATCCTTAATTGTATTTGTTCACGAATGTATCGGCAAGCGATTCCGATGTCAAATCGATTTTAATGAAAGTCGGTCAATTAATTATTTTAGTTTCTAGGTTGATCTATTTTTGGCCTGTCTTGTGCACTGTTGTTCATAGTTAAAATTTTTATTTACATCTGCGCGGCATCTGCGTTGTGAATAGCGTACGTGGAAACTTCCGCCAAAAGTAGAAAGTTGAATATTTAAATAATCAGGACAACCTTTCATTTGTTGACATTCAATTTCATAATATTATCATGTGGTTGCGTCTACACTATCTTACAAGGAAGACTGCCAAACATAGACACGACATATTGCTTTTAATAACTTTTTAATTCTATTGGAACTCTGCAGAGGGTTGTACTTCAATATTTTTTTACAGCCAGTTCATGGCCTTTTTTTCCTCAACATACATTGGCACTCAAGCATGATGCTAAATGTAAATGAAAAGAAATGAATAGTAAACAGCTTCTAAACTAAATTAATACGTCACTATCAGTGTTATTTGTTTTTTGCATTCATTACAAACCTCTTTATCTTACTGAGACTCGTTTAAACTACTTATTTTAAATTTACATTTGAAGTGTTTAGGCGGGCTTTTGTATCAACTTTTTTTATAGAAACTTACAATATTTTCTTCACTTTTTTTGTCCATGTAAAAGCCTTTATTTCGTATTTTAATTGTTAGTATTTCTCCTAATCTTATGACACCCTCTTATGGAAATTAGCATTTATTATTTAAAAAAGACTGAACTTTGGTTCTCCAGCTGTTATTTGAAATTAATCAATTATTCAAGTATCTAATTCATGACAAAAAGAGAATAAGCACACTCAAAATATATCAGACTAGGTGTGCCCTGGGGTTTCACCTGCGATTTTTCTTAATGTTAAATAGCCTATAACAGGGGTGTCCAATATAATTCTATGGAGGGCCAAGTTAAGTATTTTTGTAACCGTAGTGGGTCAAAAGAAATGTAAAGTGACCTCTATAATTAAATAAAACAAGCTTCGCCAGACTAGACTGCGATGATGCAGTCTGCATTCCCGTGTAGGTGAGGTGGGGCAGGTAGCTAAATAAGGCGCGGGAATAATTAACTAAGGGACATTTTTTAAACAATGTTAGCGCAACATGTATTAATGTCTTATAAAGTTTTATATAGCTTGCGGGCCGAATGAAAGATCTATGTGGACTGGTGGCCCAGGGGGCCTTATCTAGGACAGGCCTGGCCTATAAAATTAACAAATGGGCTATGAACTGCAAAAATGATTTAACAAAATCAACTTGTACTTCCAAAAACACAAACAAAAAAAAAACAGCTTTATTAAATTATTACACAAGGTGTAAATACACCCTTCACAAAGCCGTCAACCATGCATTTAGTATATCAAATGTAAATAAAATTTTATTAATTAAATATTCTAATATAAAACAATATAAAAAAAAACATTTAAAAATATAAAAAATAGTAGCCCACCAGCATCGGGAACAGGGTCCAAGCTACCGGTGGTCAGGACTCTTGAGAGGAACCTCCTAATGATAAGCACCGTGTCCAGAAGTACTGCTTTCTGAATCAAGGATTAAATTGATTTTACTATTAAATTATTATTATAACTTTCTCTGGTGGTAAAAATCCCACTTTAGATAATTACATATCGTCGGGGATAGTGCAAATCCGCGTAACTAGCATTGGATAATTCCGCGTATCTGACAAATGTAGCCAATTTCAATTACGCATTGTCGTAGCGACTAAATTAATGACTTTAGTAGATTTCTACTGTTAACAATACATAGAACACATGAATTGTTACTATTCATGTAAAAATGAGGTCAAAAATCGTTGAAATAAAAAAATATAAACTTAACCTTCCCCTGTAAACCTACACGTAGTGCAGATACGCGCACTTTACGTATGGTACTTACGATGTAATGCATTTTTTCTAGAGCCAATGTAAAGATAAGAAAAACTCTATAAATAGTTTTAAAAGTAAACAATATATTTAATAATCTTGTTGTCAGTCAATTTTATGTGAGTATAGGTTTAACGCTGGTCAAGTTAAAAAATTTCATTGCACAAATGCGATGCAACACACAGGCTGAAATGTGGACACACAGGCTGAATAATCAAGGAGAAATTGATTAAAATACTGAAAGGGGACTGCCTCATTGGTTGACTGGTTGCAAGCGCAACTGCTGAGTTTGAGGTCCTGGGTTCGATTCCTTAGTCAGGCAAAGTGTTATTAGGTTTTTCCATCAGGAATTTTCTCAGTAGCAGCCACGGAGTCTGGATTTGTGCCCAGTTTATGGCAATAGGCTCGCCCCCTATTACATGGGTACTTAAACATAACTGGCGAAATGTGGGTGTACTATTAAATACACCTCTGCCTAACCATCGGAGGTTACAGGCGTGATATTATGTTATGTTAAACTATTGGTTCAAATATAGCAGCCATAGGTCATTGTTTAATAATGAAAGAATTAAACACATTGATTTTAAACATACAATTTGTCTGTTGTTATATAAATCTGCTTGCAATAAGTATATTGAATTCATACTGACCATATATAGATAAGGTATGTATTTAACGCGGCGACAAACCAATCTGATTTAGGGTTTTAAGAATAATTAAAATGGGTAGCAAAAATAATAGGTTGGCTGCTACAGTGAAATTCAATCAGTTCAATACAATCAGTGTGATAATTTAAGGACTCTGAAAAAAAACCTAAAACAAGGTTATTAACCGCTAGATTGTAGATAAGGCGTAGTCGACGTAGCCCCGCTGTGCGGGGCTCCTATTTCTGTTTGATGGGTTTAAAGTAACCTAACACGAAGGGGATTCCGGGGTCTTAGTTCACTCACTAGACCCCGCCATCCCCTTCGAACCTAACCTGTCCGAGTCGGGGTGCCACAAGTCTCTCTCAGCCTTCGCTCGCTCTTGCTTCCTATATTCTCCTTGCCGCAATGACTGGATAAATAGTTCCTTACTTGGTACAATAGTCGCCCATTCAGTATATTGATCGCCAATTACATTTTTATTCGCCCGATTATTAATTTCCCTATACATAACATCACACCTGTAATCCCTGAAGGGTAAGGGTTTTATTTTTAAAGATTACTATTGTAGCCTGTGTCATCCCACTCCTGGGTAAAGGCCTCCCCCATGATCTCCAATTCTCTCTATCCCTGGAAGAGGTACTAGTCCATGAACGAGCTTACGAAAGGAAATCTTTCATTGTCACTCAAGCGAAAAATCATGGAAATGTGCATTCTTCCCATTTTAACATATCAAGCGAAGCTCAAGGTTTGCCAACGTGTGATGGGGTACAGCATCCTAGGCGTCAAACTAACCGACCGTGTACGCAACACCACACTGCGCTCCAAAACACAAATTACTGACGTTGCTCAAAAAGCCGCTAAGCTGAAGTGAGACTGGGGTGGCCATGTCTGTCGTATGACTGGCGAGAAGTGGGCAGAAATAACCACATTGTGGAGCCCTGAAGAGGGGGACGTAGTAGACCTCGCAGGAGATGGCGGGACAAGCTGGACGAAACCAACAACCAATGGTCCACATTAAAGTTTAATTATTTTTAAGTTCTGTTCATTAAAAGTTTATCTTTAATTCGTCAACTATTCGCCGAATGTCAAAGAATAGACACTATTATTCGGTATTCGACAAATAACCAAAAAATGTGGAGTATTACCGAAGAATAGCAAGTATTCGCGGCATCTCTACTTTTAATACCTCTATGACCATGTTTACTAATCATTGTATTCATCACCATAATGTTTTGAGTACGATACATTGAGTTTTTAACGTAAAACACGATTTTTCACCTCAAACAAGTGTGAATCGCACTAACACGTACAGAGTTCCGTAGCACCAAACATCAATAAAAATATTTTGAAGGCTGATCATATGTTGTATTGTATTACATTCAACAGCAAAACTTAATTTGTTTTTCATAGTATGTTAATGAAAAACGAAGCTACTACTGCAGTTTGATGAAAAAGTCCCATATATCTCAAAAACACAAAATTAAACTACATCAAAACTTATTCAAACCAATTTTCGTTGAAAGTTTTTTTTACGTTCATAAATTAAGAGGGGGGAGAGACACATTTTACCACTTTGGAAGTGTCTATTTTTCAAACGATTGATTTAAAAAAATGGTTTTAGGTACCTCAGTCATTTTTAAAGACCTATGAATAGACACCCCGAACGTATAGGTACGATCAAAAAAAATCCCCCATCGATCACCGCCAACTCTGCATCTTCCATATGGACTGTTCGTAAGAGAAACCGCAGCCCTGAAACACAAAGGGCAAAGAAGGAACATGGCTGGGTTTTAGTCAGTAGAAGTCATTTGAAAATAAAAAAAAAACGGTCCCAAACATATTCCCTCCCCAAACCATTATTGACCATCCACCAATATGCCTCTGTTGTTTCAAAATTTGTTTGAATCATTCGTTCTAATCTCCTTTGCCTACCGTCAACTTGATTTAAAAGAATTCTGCATTCATCAACAATAGGTCCTTTACCATTGAAGTCTTTGGCAAAAAAAGTCAATAAAACAAACAAGTCACCGAAGTGCAAAAACAAATTTATTTTTAGAATTTTAGAGTTTTTTGGGAAGTCGGTTTTTTATCTTATCTTGTTCTATATTGCACACAAAATAACAAATATGACATACAAATTGTAATAATATAGCTTGTGTACAATAGTGGGCATTTTTTTCAATTTTTTATTTTATTTTATTTACAATACTCACTCAAATATAAAAAAAATACAATATTAAAATGTGACCATGAATTTTAGTACTTAAGTGAATAAAATAAATTAAACCAAAAAGTGCGGAATAATTGGAATTAATTAAATAATTTATTATGGTCATGGGTCTCTAAGATCGAGCGGCCGCACTAAAGGAATTCCGGTCGTAATCGATGTTCCCGAGCCATCTGCTGATTGCCACAATACGCTTTCACTGTCACCCGTGACTGGTAATTAGCAACCGATACTTAAACACGTGATTGTACTCATGATAACAAACAACTTTCCCAAAGAAACATTTTTTTTTAAACGTCTAACAGCTGATAGGTTACAGGTTTCACAGAATGTGTATTTCTGTTGCCGCTATAACAACAAATTAAAGAGGGCTCCCCGAATATGATGGTACGGAACCCTTCACGCGCGAGTCCTACTAGCACTTGGCCAGTTTTTTTTTTATGTTTCGCTAAATGTGCCGCTGTGTGTATTAATAAATAGTCAGGTTTTTTTTAGGTACGTTGGTCAGTAGGTCGTCTTAGGGACGGATTTGTAGAAGTTTGAGTATACGGTTAGGGGCAATATGAGCAGCAAAGAAAACAAAAAAAAAAAAAAATTTGAGACTACAAAAAATATCGGCCTTAGAATTTTGTTTTAGTTTTATTTCGTTTTAGAAAGCCCATAATTCGGAAACGATGCGTCGGAGGACCATGCGTCTCAGAACCTAAATGTTTTCTAAGGTCTAGGTCAACACAATACTGCAATAAATAAATAAATTCCATTTAAGACCCAAGACCCATATATAAACCAAAAATAGACAATATTACAAATACAAACATAAATTATAGCTAAAACCTAAATATCAGAATTACATTACATTAAATAAGAAACATACACCTTATTCTCTTTCGTTTCTACACACTATTGTCTACATTTCTTTTTTTCACTTCTCCTTTTGCAGGTCTGCTGGCAGAAATTTCTTAGGAAATAAGCAGTACCTATGTACTCAAGTATTAAAATGTAATTTTCCTGTGTTGCATTGTGTGTACATAAACAGTAAAATAAATAAATAAACATTATTTAATTAAATTAAAAAGACAAAAATAAATTAAATCATCTGCCAAAAATAAATTAAATACCGAACAAAATAAATTAAAAAAAATGTAAAAATAAATTATCATATAAATCAATTGTGTGTGCAATAAAATTGGGAAATTTCGAAAAAAAAAAACTAAAAATTTTCTATGTCCTCGCTTCATGGCACCCCTAAAAGGCTACACTCCAACCAGTACGTTATTTTTATTAATAAGTAAAACATTATTTCTTTAATTCCAGTTGCCGAGAAAACCAGAAATGAAGATAGCAACCACACACACGAGATCAGTTGAAACAATTGTATTTAACTTCGCAAAGCTCTTCTTTAACTCGCTCAATTTCTAACTACCCGCCTTAAGTCCAACTCACGGTTAAGCATAGACTAGAAAAATTTAAGTTTTTTTTTTTTAAACTAGTTTTGTAAGAGGATAGAAATTATCAGTTAGGTTAATATGAAGATACCAGAGACATCGCCTAACGTTGGGGCGTACTACGGAAATGAAGAGAATGGCCAGTGGCAGGTTTGTGGCAGCTTTTTTTTTTAGCTTTTAAACTAGCTACCGTGCCTTGGAAAGCACGTTAAGCCGTTGGTCCCGTCTGTCATTTGTAGATCTTTGACAGTCGTTACAGGTAGTCAGTGGCCCGAAAGTCTGACAACCAGTCTTACCAAGGGGTATCGTATTACCCAGTACTAACTGGGTTGTGGAGGTGAGATAGTCGCTCCATGTAAAATACTGGTATTCAGCTGCATCTGGTAAGACTGGAAGCCGACCCCAATATAGCTGGGAAAAGGCTGGGCAGATGATGATGTTTAAGTCCCAAGTAATAGGGGGCAAGCCCATTGCCATCAACCGGCACAAATCCAGACTCCGTGGCTGCTACTGAGAAAATTCCTGATGGAAAAACCTAATAACACTTGACCCAGGAATCGAACCGCACATATTTAAAAAAAAACTTAGTAACCGTATCCTGTAAATAACAAAAAAAAAAAACAGCAAAATCGGTCGAGCTGTCTTCAACTGAAGTGATGCTTGTGAATTTTTAATTAGGCGCTAAAGTTACGTAAAAATAATACTAACTTTTCTTAAAGCCTGAGTGTTGTTTTTTTAAATGTTGTTTAGAAGATTGTTAGAAAATAATTCCTTCGACGGAAATTTCTGTCAGACACACTAATCGATGCCACACATTTTTTTAATCTAAAAATATGTATCTAACGTCTGGTGGATCTGGGACCAAAAGAGAAAGAACTCAAAATCGTTACAAAACGAAAAGGCTAAGGGGTCGTCCATTAATCACGTGAGGCTGGAAAGGGGGGGAGGGGGGTTCGGAAAAAATCACGAAATATCACTAGGGGGAGGGGCAGGTGTAGTGAGATATCACGTGTATTTATTTTTTCTTTGAACGCGCAATTTCTAAACCGAAAAGCGGTGCGTGACCTTGACATTTTTATCACGGTGCTCATTTTTCCAGAATTAAATTAGATTATACCTGTTAACCTGTATTTAAAGATAATATTCTGATTTTTTTTTTAAGATACTTTGTACCAAAAAAAATACACGTGATTTTGGGTGGGAGGAGGGAGGGGTAGTCTAAAACTTCACCACGAATCACCATGGGGGAGGTGGGGGTTAAAAATTTGCTAAAAAACATCACGTGATTAATGGACGACCCCTAAGCAGACGAGGATGATAAAAGATTATATAATTGTTTTTTTCCGTCTCTCCAGCCAAACGGCGTGATTATTGACAGCGGCGTTGGAGGCGGCGTGGTCGGCAGCGGCGACGCCGGCATACACCGACCCCCTGTGTACCCCGTGCACATCCCGCGCGCGCACATGCCTGGTATTACACACACACACAAACACACCTTTTTCGGGTCGGCTACTCGGCACATTCGAGTCGACAGCATTTGTTAGTGTCCGCCTTAAGAGGGAACAGGGCCTGCGAGTAATTTGAAAAATAGGTATTTGAAGGAACTATTGCCGTCGCGCTGCGTCAAGCCGGCCACCGTAGAGTGCGATAAGGACAGCTGCGGCTCTGACCGATTATATCACAAAAATTTGACGAGATAGACGTTTCGTATTCTCCTTTTTTGTCCTCGAAAAACTAAGCCGATTCAGTTATTTTTGACATTAAAATTTTAAGAAAGAGTATGTCTGGGTTTCAGTCAATTTCTTTTATGTTAAAAACCTTTCGAATTTCTCTGGTAGTCCTGGAATCACGGCAGTAATTTTTTTTGTCATTTTTAGAAGGTCATAATTATTTTCTTTACTTATTAATTGCTGAAAAAACAAAAAATAATAACAATGACGTGTCTACAGGAAACCTAGACATTATGAAAAAAAAATTGCTCTAGAGGCATTATTCTGGCAGAAAAAAGGGGAATCCATTCGTATGGAGAATCGCAGCCCCTGTTCGCTCTTAAGCTTCGGGTTCGACTACCTTGGAACCTGCGGCTTCGGCCAACTAAGCCGAAATTTTGACAGAAGGTTTCGAGCAAACGCCGAAATTGAATGAACTCTAAACACGAAATCACGATGTATTACCCAGTAGGTACTAACTGGTTGTGGAGGTCAGATAGGCAGTCGCTCCATGTAAAATACTGGTGTTCAGCTGCATCCGGTTAGACTGGAAGCCGACTCCAGCATAGTTGGGAAAAGGCTAGGCTGATGATGGCCTACTGAAACAAGCTGTATACAACCTTAGTTTTAGTATATGCGAAACCTGAAACACGTGTCTAGTATTTTTATGTAATAAAGAATCAATGTACAAAATTTCAAAACTGTATCACGCGGGAGGCGCGCCCGCGCGCGCGCCTCCCGCGTCGTCTTGAGCTCATTGATAATAATAATTTGGCAGTAGGTACCTAAATTATTGCAATAGGTACTTAATATCGCTCGGTGTCCAACTTGTAACTTTTTTTAAATATTTTTGGGACAAAATATAACATGGTTTAAAAATTATTGGAATCGATTCAGTTACTTATTCTGAACAAACTGTATTCATGTTTCGCATATACTAAAAATAATGTTGTATATCTCACAAATCTAATCTAAACAAAAACGTTTTGCTAATGAACCCTTATATGACTCCAGGTTATGTAATGGCCGGCGCATACTATCCCCCCGCCGGGTACCCGCCCGTGCCGACGCAACCGCAGCCCGACGACTTCGCGGACTACATGTGGATGGAGAACGAAGAGGAGTTTGATAAACAGGTGAGATACAGTTAGGCACAGTTAAACATCGTGAGCTACAGTCAGACATCGTGATATACAGTTAGGCAGAGTGAGATACAATTAGACATTGTGAGATACGAGTAAGATATAGTTAGGCACAGTGAGACACAATTAGACCCAGTGAGCTACAGCTAGACACTATGAGATACAGTTAGATCCAGTTAGATGCAAGTGAGATACAGTTAAATCCAGTTAGATGCCAGTCAGATACAGCTAGACTCAATGAAATACGAGTGAGATACAGTTACACCCAGTTAGATACAAGTGAGATACAGCTAGACAATGAGAGTAAGACACAGTTAGATAGACAGCTAGCCAGTAGGATACAGTGAGAAACAGTGCGACATGAGTGTATCGTTATTAAATACCGAGATTCCACCGCGCCTAGGCCACCGGGCGTCCCAGGTGTCATTTGTAAGTCGTTGCAAGTACTCGAGATACCGAAAGTCTGACAACCAGTCTTATCAAGGGGTACTTCCACGGTTGTTATGCCTTGTGGCTGGACTGGGCTTCATCTTTGTTTTTGATAATTCAACTGGTCTATTTATTTGAAGTAAATACTTTGATTTTGATTGTTAAGTGATTGACTTTTCCTGCCTCGTTGGTCTTTGGTTGCAAGCGCAACTTCTGAACATGAGGTCCTCGGTTCGCTTCCCAGGTCAGGCAAAGTGTTATTGCGTATTTCTATCTATAATTTCTCAGTAGCAGCCACGGAGTTTGGATTTGTGACCGATTGATGGCAATAGGCGCCTTATTACATGTGACTTATATATAACTGGCGAAATCTTTCTTCCTTCGTTATTGTGTGGTTAGTGCCTAACCTGAAGTCAGAGTTTTTATGCCGCCCTTGGGTCTCTGACTTGGCTTTACATGCCGTCGAGAAATATCTCTGCATGCTGGTTTGGGCTGCGGGACTGTTCGAAAAAACAAAGGGCAAAGTAGGAACATCAGGTCATTTGATGAATTCCGGACCGGAAAAAAAGACATGCTGGTTTCCGCATGATGTTTTTCACCGAAGCAAGTGATAATTACACAATATGCACATGAATCCGAAAAATCAGAGGTGCATGTCTTGGGCGAGACTGGCGAAATGTGGGTGTACTATTATGTACACCTCTGCCTCACTCTTCGGGGATTGCAGGCGTGATGTTATGTTATTAACTTATCTCGTGTTCATTCCAGGTGATGCAACAACTAGAAGAGGAAGCCTTAATGGAACAGTGTATAGAAGCCATGCTGGAAGACGAGCAGCGGGAGAGGCACAGCAGAAGCAACCGACCCACACATAACGGACACAGCCATCAGCACTACCCCACGTAAGTCTGACATAGAGTGTAAACGGACCCCGGCTGTCATGTTTGTAGATCTTTGATAGTCGTTACAGGTAGTCAATGGCCCACAGCCATCAGCACTACCCCACGTAAGTCTGACATAGTGTAAACGGAGCCCGGCTGTCATTTGTAAATCTTTGATAGTCGTTACAGGTAGTCAATGGCCCACAGCCATCAGCACTACCCCACGTAAGTCTGACATAGAGTGTAAACGGAGCCCGGCTGTCATTTGTAAATCTTTGATAGTCGTTACAGGTAGTCAATGGCCCACAGCCATCAGCACTACCCCACGTAAGTCTGACATAGAGTGTAAACGGAGCCCGGCTGTCATTTGTAAATCTTTGATAGTCGTTACAGGTAGTCAATGGCCCACAGCCATCAGCACTACCCCACGTAAGTCTGACATAGAGTGTAAACGGACCCCGGCTGTCATTTGTAAATCTTTGATAGTCGTTACAGGTAGTCAATGGCCCACAGCCATCGGCACTACCCCACGTAAGTCTGACATAGTGTGAACGGAGCCCGGCTGTCATTTGTAAATCTTTGATAGTCGTTACAGGTAGTCAATGGCCCACAGCCATCAGCACTACCCCACGTAAGTCTGACATAGAGTGTAAACGGAGCCCGGCTGTCATTTGTAAATCTTTGATAGTCGTTACAGGTAGTCAATGGCCCACAGCCATCAGCACTACCCCACGTAAGTCTGACATAGAGTGTAAACGGAGCCCGGCTGTCATTTGTAAATCTTTGATAGTCGTTACAGGTAGTCAATGGCCCACAGCCATCAGCACTACCCCACGTAAGTCTGACATAGAGTGTAAACGGAGCCCGGCTGTCATTTGTAAATCTTTGATAGTCGTTACAGGTAGTCAATGGCCCACAGCCATCAGCACTACCCCACGTAAGTCTGACATAGAGTGTAAACGGAGCCCGGCTGTCATTTGTAAATCTTTGATAGTCGTTACAGGTAGTCAATGGCCCACAGCCATCAGCACTACCCCACGTAAGTCTGACATAGAGTGTAAACGGACCCCGGCTGTCATTTGTAAATCTTTGATAGTCGTTACAGGTAGTCAATGGCCCACAGCCATCGGCACTACCCCACGTAAGTCTGACATAGTGTGAACGGAGCCCGGCTGTCATTTGTAAATCTTTGATAGTCGTTACAGGTAGTCAATGGCCCACAGCCATCAGCACTACCCCACGTAAGTCTGACATAGAGTGTAAACGGAGCCCGGCTGTCATTTGTAAATCTTTGATAGTCGTTACAGGTAGTCAATGGCCCACAGCCATCAGCACTACCCCACGTAAGTCTGACATAGAGTGTAAACGGAGCCCGGCTGTCATTTGTAAATCTTTGATAGTCGTTACAGGTAGTCAATGGCCCACAGCCATCAGCACTACCCCACGTAAGTCTGACATAGAGTGTAAACGGACCCCGGCTGTCATTTGTAAATCTTTGATAGTCGTTACAGGTAGTCAATGGCCCACAGCCATCGGCACTACCCCACGTAAGTCTGACATAGTGTGAACGGAGCCCGGCTGTCATTTGTAAATCTTTGATAGTCGTTACAGGTAGTCAATGGCCCACAGCCATCAGCACTACCCCACGTAAGTCTGACATAGTGTAAACGGAGCCCGGCTGTCATTTGTAAATCTTTGATAGTCGTTACAGGTAGTCAATGGCCCACAGCCATCAGCACTACCCCACGTAAGTCTGACATAGTGTAAACGGAGCCCGGCTGTCATTTGTAAATCTTTGATAGTCGTTACAGGTAGTCATTAGCCCTAAAGTCTGACGACCAGTCTTACCAAGGGGTATCGTATTACGGTGGAAGCCCCCTAACCCGCGAAATTGAAATTTTCTGGTGTTTTTGCAATTAGCAGATCAATGTCACGTTGTATGTTGGTTAAAATATGAGTCGCAACCGTAACAAATATGGTTTTACAGAGTTATAATCATTAAAATCATCAACACAACTCTCTTAGTTCATTGAATCCCATTCATAAAAAACGCATTCAATAGGATTAAATGCACTAAGAGGGTTGTATTGATGGTGTAACGGTCGCGAATCATATTTTGTTCAACATACAGTCTGACACTGACCAGCAAATTGCAAAAAAACGTAAGTAAATTGGAATTTTGTGGGCTACTCTGGCGCTTTCACCTTAACGAAGTCGTCAACCAAGCATTCTGTACATCAAACTAACTAACTCTACGCTAACAGTATTGCTGAGTAACGACTTTTTTTTGCTATGAAATACACTTTTTATGGTAGGACTCAATGTTACGCACTCAAAACATTGAATAGAATGAAAAGTTATACATTTACGTTCAAAACATCAAAGAACGAAGGAAAAGTTTAGAATGTAAAAAAAGAATTAACAGTACATTAAAATACTAGCACATGATGGATGGAGAGGGAGAGTAAGACCGAAGAAACGATGGATGGATTGTGTGAGGAATGATATGAAAGTTAAAGGAGTAAATGATAGCGTGACGGTTGACAGAGGAGAATGGAAGAAAAGAACTTGTTGCGCCGACCCCAAGTGACATGGGAAAAGGACAGGAAGATGAAGATGATGACCGCGATTTCGTCCGCAAAAATTGTGATAGCTCAGCTAATATGCATGATATAAATATAATTTTCAGTCTATAGCACCCACGAATAATGTAGCTTTCTGCCAGTGAAAGAATTTTTAGAATTAGATCATTTGTTCCGGAGATAACCCCTTCTAACAAATTTTAACTCTTCATAATATTAGTATACAGGGCGTAAACAGACCCTTCACATAGCCGTCAACCAAGCATTCTGTACATCAAACTAAGTAACTTTACGCAAAAATGATTGCTGGGAATCGACTTTTTTTTTTGGGGTGAAAAATCATGTTTTACGGTAGGACTCGATGGAAAGCACTCAAAGCATTGTTTTGAAGGATGGATTGAATAGTACGGGGGTCGTGGAGGTGTGTAAAGTAAAAATCTTACTTTAAACACATGTATTTAAAAAAAAAAAGCTTGTGAAAAAGTTGGAACTTTGACCACTAATATCTCCGTAACTAGAAGGTTCCCAGGTATGGTCTAGAACAAAAAAAAATGATCACAAAGACGGGGAGAACAATTGTCTTTCGGATATGTTAAGGGTCTATTTACACCTTTTAAATTAACATACTGTTGTTATATTTGCAGAACAAGCAACGGTGGCTCTTCACTCTCCCTGGAGGAGACGGTGTCCCGCTCCACACTCAACCCTCTGGCTGCCGAGTTCGTGCCCACGAGACCGCTGCCTGCTGCCACAGGTAAATCCTACTGTCCCACTGCTGGGCAAAGCCCTCCCCTCATTTGTTCCACTTCTCTCGATGTGGTGCCTCTTTTCGTCACGCACAATGAGATACAAGTGAGATACAGTTAGATATACGTGAGATACAAATAGACACAGTTAGATACACGTGAGATACAGTTAGGCCCAGTTAGATACAAGTGAGATACAGCTAGACAATGAGATACTAGTAATACATTGAGATGTCACACACTGGGATACGAGTGAGGTACAGTGAGACATGAGTGTCTCGATATAACATGCCGAGTTTCCTCCGTGCCTCGGAAAGCACGTTACGCCGTTGGTCCCGGCTGTCATTTGTAGATCTTTGACAGTCGTTACAGGTAGTCAGTGGCCCGCAAGTCTGACAACCAGTCTTACCAAGCGATATTGTATTACCCAGTACTAACTGGGTTGTGGAGGTCAGACAGGCAGTCG
Organism: Noctua janthina; assembly: GCA_963576755.1. Lineage (NCBI taxonomy): Eukaryota > Metazoa > Arthropoda > Insecta > Lepidoptera > Noctuidae > Noctua > Noctua janthina. Next base: position 7,429,049 of record OY755077.1, read on the forward strand.
CTCCATGTAAAGTACTGGTATTCAGCTGCCTCCGGTCATAATGCAAACCGGAACTACAACACCAGTTGGAAAGTGCGTAGTGGATGATGATGTATGACTAAGTACATTTAGTACATACAGGTTGTATGGGACAGCCCTCCGCAAACTGCCAGGGTGCATTCAGCTCCTTATTTTGAATCATATTCCAATGGAATTTTTCTCGGGAAATCTCCATTTATGTAAATAATACGGCTAAAATCAAAAAACCAACAATGGATATTGAAATCTGTTCACTTCCTGCCTAGCTACAGAGTTCATCTAATTCGTCGTCGCGCTTGCCGTTCGCTACGTGCGTTTTGCCACTGTAACGATACATTGCGTATGAGGAAATTTTATTGGATTCCCATAACATTCCTGAAATAATTTCATCTTGTCATCTTAGTATGATATACTGAATTCACCCCATCAGTTTGTGGAGGGCTGTCCCTTACACCCTGACATACGACAGCGGCACCAGCTACGACCCTGAGTATGACTAAGTAATTTAATAATAAATTGTTGCGTTGCAGACGAAAGACAAGAGCCGCCCGAAGCCCCGGCCTCCGCCCCCGCCACAGAGCTCGCACCTTCAGAACAGACCAGCGAAGTTGAACACACAGACAAGACTGAAGGTAAGGATATGAATTATTTGGACCACCTAATTTCAAACACTGTTTTAAGCTTTCACGGTTTACAACTAAACTTATACTGTCACTTACGGGATATCTTCCGTGATTGTTCATTATTTATTTATTTATTTTATTTGGCTCTTCAACAATGAGTACACTAATACATATAATAAAGTAAAACATTGTAAATTTAAGTCTAAGTGCCCCATTACTTATATGCACTATATTATGCGCCTAAATATCTAATTAAACAATGAAAAAAAAATAAGAAGAACTGATTAAAAATACAAATAAAAAAAAAGAAAAGAAAACAACGTCAGTATCGATACTATTACGTAAGTTAAGGAAGGTAAGGTAAGCCAAACAGAATTAAACTTAAACTTAATTATTTTTCTAATTACATTTAAACAGTTTCTTGAGAGTAGGCACGTTAGGTTCATTATTCTGAGCTCACGATCTTTCGGCGCTGTTGCCATGATCGTGGGTTGACTGGAGAATGCGGGTAGGTGTGGGTGTAGAGCGTAGACAGATTTGTCTGCTCTTAACAATTTATTTTCCATCCACCCGCATTCTCCAGTCAACCCTAGGTCTGTGGATGGGTGACCACCCATTACATACAGACTTCCCTTCGTGCCTCGGAAAGCACGTTAAGCCGTTGGTCCTGGCTGTCATTTGTAGATCTTTGACAGTCGTTAGGCAGTCAGTGACCCAAAAGTCTGACAACCAGTCTTACCAAGGGGTATCGTATTACCTAGTACTAACTGGGTTGTGGAGGTCAGATAGGCAGTCGATCCATGTAAAGTACTGGTATTCAGCTGCATCCTGTTAGACTGGAAGCCGACCCCAACATAGTTGGGAAAAAATGTTTGCACAAGCAAACATGTAAATAATTTAGAAGAATACTAGAAGAAGCGAAGCGCTACCTAGAAAATTACAAAGACAGAGTAACCAACCATTCAAATACCCTTTAAAAAAAAATACCCAAAAGAGCTGATATTGTGCTGTCTTATTACCAGAGGTCGGAATTAGGTAGAGTTATTTGTGTACTTACACTGATTTCATACAGCAAAAGAATAAAGTGGATATGACTCAAATCCCGAGATTAATTAAAATTAATCTATTTATATATAATAAGAGCAGAAAAATCCCGTGATTTATTAAATAAAAAAGTTATTTACTTTTACACAATTTAAACCATCCGATGTCGGACATCATGCGCACGCAGCGCAGCAGTTAATGAAAAAATGTCGCGGGTTCGATTCCCGCACGGAACAAATATTTGTATGATCTACAAGTAGTTGTTCCGGGTCTGGGTATTTGTGTATGTGTGAGTTTAAATCTTTGTAAACGCATCCACGTTACAGGAAAAAATCTTAGTGTGGGGCAACGTAAATAATTTTTTTTATTGTGTATTAATGTAAATACTAATAAAAATTGTATGTTAATTATCTTTGTTTTATTTGTCTTATCTATCTCTGAGGTTTTTATTATTATTTATTTGTAATATTGTTGGCCACACGGGATTGTATTATAAATCCCGGGAAATTTCGGGAAGATCCATATTAATATCAACATATCGATGCAAGTACACAAATAACTCTACCTAATTCCGACGTCTGCTGATTAAGTAGAATTAGGACACTGATCCTGATTCTATAAAAATGTGATGCATCTTTCCACAAACCTGATCAAAGTCAAGGATGACTGATAACAGATGATGAGAGGAGAATATAAAAAAAAATCTGTAAATAATTTAGTACATTTTTCTTATATTCTAGAACCAGTATCACCACAAACAGATCCACCGGAAGTAAGCGCAGCCGACGTCATAGACAAACAAGATAAAAGGCCCAAAGACAAACGGGATTCCAAAACGAAAACAGAAGTTAAAAAACAAGCAATTAAACAACAAGAAATAAAAAGCAAGGCTAAACCACAGACGGTCAAGTCTGAAACGAAGGTCGCGCCAAAGAGGAAGGAGGTTGGTGTTAAAACGGTCAAGAGTGAAACGAAGATTGAGGAGAAGACTGATGAAGTCGTTGTTGTTCCTGAATTGAAGGTAAGGGATTCTTTTGCTTTTTAACTTTATTTCAAAAATCAAAATCAGAATATTTTATTTCACATAGGCCTAGATGGGCACTTATAAAACGTCGACAAAAAGGTGCACCGTTCGGGTTGGTCGTTGCTTACTACACAAAAGATGTAAAAATAAAAAGTTAACAAGCAACTGGGAATCTACAAAGCCTACAATGTTCACACATTCACAAACAATCGATAAAAAAGAATCTATACAGAGGTATTACTACTATTGTATGGGTTCATGGATGGCTCAGACCTCAAGTCTCCCCACAAAGAATGACCCACCTTCCACCTTGCCCCGCTTGCCCTATCACCTGCGCTCTTGGTGATTTATTTACTGCATCAGTGAGCGGTGTTCGCGTGGCTGAGTTTTGGGCTAAACATATTTAAACTTTTTGCCATCGAAACGCTAAGAGGAAGAATACTATAGTTTGTGAGAATGGCTGTTGGGTTCCAACCAATGGGAGCCTATTACTAAGCCTCCGCTGTCCGTCTGTCTGTCAGCGGGCTGTATCTCATGATCTGTAATAGGTAGACAGTTGAAATTTTAACAGAACGTGTATTTCTGTTGCCGTTATAACAACAAATATTAAATATTAAGGGGTGCTCCTTCATGTGCGAATCTATAGTCTAAATTCCAAACTAACATGAAATTACTTTTCAGCCGCAACCGACGCCAGTAGAGCCTCAAGAAACGCAACCGACTTCCGGTTTCAAGCCCATCAACTACGCAGCCGCAGCAAAAGCCAACAAGCCTAAGAAACTAGCGACAACGACCATAGACACCAAACCACAGACGCAGCCTAAATTAGAGAAAAAACTTACTGAAAAAATAGATAACAAAAAAGACAAATTGAAAACAGAAAAAATTAACATACAAAGGAAGAACTCCGCCAAGTAGGTGTTTTTTGGATTAAAAAACCTTTTTGGTAATAAAAAAAAAAAATAAAGATTGCCCGTGTACAAATTTACTGGCAACACCAGGCAGGCAAAGGTATTGTCTTACGGCCTTGTACAGAATTGTGTATAGTTTGAACGTTTGAAAAATAGATTTGTGATATTTTCCACTTTGAAGTAAATTTGCATTTTTTTTTTGGAAATAATAAAAATTAATAAAAAAAAAATATGATAGTGTATTATAAAAATAATGTATTTTGTGAATAAATAGTTCATAAAAATATTAGATTTTAGTTTTTAACTTAATTTTTTTTCAATTTGGGACTTATCGTAGCCAAAGATTTAAAAAAAAATATGTTACTCATAGGGAGTCACCACACTTAGCGACGCGGAATTTTTTGTGAGTCGATGGGAAAACGCATTGTGTACACGCAATAAAAGCGAGAAGATTTCTTTCGGTTCGGACGACGCGAATTGTCACCGCGCCAAACTAAATACGACAACTGTGATCGGATCAAGTCGATTCCACGTCGGAAAGTTTAGTCACTTCCTAATTCAATTTGTTTACATTAATCTAAATTCTGGTTTAAGAATTCGTCATTAATTTTTTTTTTAATCTATGGTCAGTTTTTTTATTGCTTTGACGGACAATATTGGTTATATTGTCCCCAAAAATAATGAATACAGATCTTTCACAGTTTTCTTTCGTAGTAATGTCAAAAGCAGTGATTTTTAGGGTGTAATAACGTTTATACGCACGGATCAGCGAATTCGACTATCTCTTATGTCATTCTGTCTCGTAAAGCCGTCATTAAGTGGAGCGAGAAGTCCCGTCGCAAGCTTCCGCGTTTATTCGCGTAGGGAGCACTTTAACGTGCGATTAGACCTCTCACTTTAGTGAGTTGAAATTCTTGGTCACAGAAAGGGAAAAAATTCAAGAAAATGCTCATCAGGGGGTCTAAAATGGCCGCTTTGGCAGAATAAAATGAATTACGTTACAATTCGTAAAATGATCACAAAGTGACAATTCATAATATTATTAACTGCATCTGTTACCATTCTAAGAATTTTAACGCGATTCGTCCTATTATTCTGCTAAGACGGCCATTTTAGACCCCCTGTGCGTGTTAATAAGATTTCATACTTATTGTGAAAGTTCTGTAGTTCAGTCTCAAATTATCGAAAAAGAATTAAAGCCTAAATAAGGCGGTCCATTCAATATTTAAAGTAGTTGATGAAAAATTCGTCTTGTAAAAATAATTATAAAATAATGAAAAAAAAAATACATGTATATGAAAAAAACAAATTGCACATTATGTCTTATGTTTAGGATATACTAGATTTAGTTTAGAAAGTGGTTTTTAAGAATTTGCTTTTTTTTGTTATTTTTTTGGAAAAAATCTTCTGTTTTGAATGCGTGAATTTTGACATAGTTAAAATATAATTCGGATATATTCTGACCCCGTGTTCTAACTAAAGCGTCCGATGGAATGAGTACACGGTCGTCTCGTTTTATACCGTGTATTTATAAGGTGAATCTAAAGAACACACTATCAGACTGAACATCTCCATGGGACCAACATAATCGTGAAACAATTAAACTTAAAAAAACAAGCTTTTTTGAAATGTAAAGTAGAAAATTAGGTGCATCTATCAATATTGAACGCATATACAAAGTTTCGCGTCCGTGCTATTAACCGTTGAGGAGTTCTCTAGTGAGAAAGCGATCCTGGCTGCGGGATTATTGTCATGTCTGTCATGAAAATGTATTGTCACCAGAACCAAGGTGTGTGCACAATTTCAGCTCAATTGGTTGGGTTACTTACAGTTGTTGGGAACTAATTCGAAATTCACTTGCAAGATTTAACAAACAAGCTTACTAACAAGTTAAATGAAAGCTTAAAAAAATATCTTTGCCCAGGTGTGGGACAGAGCTGGGTAGAAAAAAAAATCAGCTGTCCCATACGTTTGGGTCGAGTAGTTATTGGAGTTTCGTATGAAACATTTGAATATATTTTCGTGATCGCCATGTTGGTTCCATGGAGAAAGTTGTTCCGTTTGATGGTCGATACTACTTCTTTCTGATATACGGCGTGAACCAGAAAAGTGTCATCATATTTCAGGGCGTCACCATCAAAATCGCCAAACAAATCACCTGTCCGTTTTAGACCCCCTGTTGGGTCTAAAATGGCCGCTCTAGCAGAACCATAATAGGATAATAATATGAATTTTGATTAAAAAAAATGGTTACAAAGTTACAATTGATATAAACCATTTTAAGAATTTTAAAATGATTCATATTATTATCCCATTATGATTCTGCTAAAGCGGCCATTTTAGACCCCCAGTACAAAACTTCAATGCCTACTCGACCCAAATGTATGGGACAGCTGAGTTTTTTTTTTGCGTGAATTCGATGGTTGTCCCGTGGGAAAGTTGTTCAGTTTAATGTTCTGGACCACATACTGAAATATGACGTCACCTTTCCGTAATACGCTCTATGCTGCGATACGCGCGAGGATCATTTTTATTTAAACGCGGCCAATAATTTGTTTGCTAAATATGTAAACAAGTTGAACTAATGCAGTACAGACGCTAGCTCATCAGGCTGCTACTATCTGTCAAATTTCTTTAATAGATATTCAACTTTATTGATAAAGCATTAGGTTTAAGGTTGATTGGAAAAATATGACAGTTTCGGGGAGCTTGGTGGGCTGTCGTGTGAACTTCAGAATATGATTTCAAGAGTTATTTTTTTTTAAGAGTTAGTTGAACATTTCCAAACTGCATAGGCGCGCGTGGTGTAACCGTTATACGGCTGATCATGTTTACTTTTTTTTAAGTAAAATTATGTAGTGTTTTTTAATGAAATTTACAAGTATGTATTTGACAAAAACAATTCAAAAGTTTACCGAATAGTTTGTTTGGTATAGTAACCTTAAAACCTTATAATCAATTCTAAAATTGAACTTCACTTTGAGTTTGTAATATTTAGGGCAGAATTCACAGACTGAACTTTGACTTCAACGTTAGTGTTTCACAGGATTGTGACCTTTATTCATATGCTATAATATTCAAAATTGAATTGAGAGCCATCGTTTCTAATAATTATAAACAGTAAGCAGTGATATGTTGCCTAAGTGGTGTGACCGTCAGTCTGCCAAGTCATAAGTCTCGAGTTCGCATCCAAGACACGCACCTCTGATTTTTCGGATTCATGTGCGTATTGTATAATTATCACTTGCTTCGGTGAAGGAATACATCTTGAGGAAACCAGCATGCCTGAGAGATATTTCTCGACGGCATGTAAAGCCAAGTCAGAGGCCCATGGGCGGCATAAGAACTCTGACACCAGGTCAGGCACTAACCACACGATAAAGAAGAAGATTATAAACTTTAATGAAATAGAAGCGAATTGACCCAGTGGTAACCGCCCCGTCTCATTTCATGAGCTGTAAACCAGACAGGCGCATTACTTTGTGCAATTATTTCATCACCACTGCTGTCAAAACGGTGAAGGAAAACATCGTGAGGAAACCGGCATGTGTTAGAAATGATAATTCGAAGACATGTGACATCTACCAACCCGCACTGGGCCTGCGTGGAGTGGGGTCTGGTACTACCCAGCCTGTCTCTTTGGGACGAGGCTTCTTTCCCAGTCATGGGTGTGGTATAGGCTTTTATGAGTAAAGTTCACATAGACGCTTACTTGCTAAAAACAAAGTGTTGTCTGTGAGTCTTACCTTAAACCACACAACAAATAAAATGACAAAAAGATGACTTTGAGAAGATATTTGTAGTAAATCTTTGATAACAAAAGTTGAGTTACATTTGCTAAACAATGTTCCCAACTTGTTTAAAAACACAAATACATGTTGTGCCACTTTTGTTAACAAAAAACTTGAAACAGGTCGCCAATTTCGTTTATTATAATGTTGCTTTTAGATCGTAAATTCCTCAAATAGTGTTGAAAAAAATGGAAAATAATGAAATTATAATCGTTCACAGGGTTTATTTTTGAACTTGAGTTTTCCAGTGATATTTAAACACATATCAAGTTGAAAAAAAAATCCTTGTATTTTATTTCACATTGACTTCCAAAGAGCTTATGAAACATCAAAGGTAATATTCATGGTTCGAATTGGCCGTTTCCTGTTTAGAAGATCTAGCAAGAAACTATGCCTGTCATTCTCAAACAGGAGCGCTGTATCTAATAGTACACCCACATTTCAAAAGTTATTTTTAAGTCGAGGCAGGGGCGAGCCATTTGCCATCAACCAGGAGGTATACCTTATGGAAATATCACTTTGCCTGACTCGGGAGTCGAATCTAGGCCCTCGTACTGAAGCTTCAAGTTCAAATGTAAACTCTAGTTAGTTTTTATTAAAAGAGGATACATTTTTTCTTTTTATTTCGTCTGTTTTTCGTTATGTTTTTGATACGATTTTTGAGAATGTAAACATGAACTCACCGTTAGAAATATAAGGTCTATCTTTTCATACACGAAATATTTTAAGAGTAACTTCTATAAGTCGTAAAGTCGCCAGAGCAACGAAAAAAAAAATGATCTGAGAGTTTTATTTTTACGAAATTATTATAATTCTAAAAATTTTTGAGACTTTTTGCATAAAAGCTTTACTCCCATATTCTAACAATGACAGTAGGTAAATACGACGTAGTAAACTAGCGTAATGGATGCTTAAAAATAAGGAGCCAGTATTTATTTTGTAGGTCAACAATTCAAGGTCAAGTAATTTTAAATTATTTATTTTTTATAAAAAAAAATATACTCAGATAAAAAAAATCCCTTGAAATGGCTTTGTTATAGCCGTTACGTGATTCCCTGAAAATATTTCGTGTATTAATAGTTAGACCTTATATAGATGTCGTTGTAATATTGTAAACTCCGTTAGTTTGTAAACTACCGGGTAAAACCGAGGGAAGAAGAACGCAGGGTCAAGACAAAACTTAGAAAGAAATCTTAACGTTGAATTAATATGTTATGTTCCCAACAATCATATCAACTTAACGTTAAAATCACTTTCAAAGTTTCCGTTTCCGTTCCTATAGAGATTCCGAGATACTTACCGTCAAACGGGTCATCCTGTTTGACGGTAAGTATCTCGGAAACTCTGTAAGTAGGAGCGTAGTGAATTATTAATAACAACTGCTAAAAGTGATGAATTTCAATTTTATATTCACATTTACCAAATCATGAAGTAATTATTAAAAATGATGGATAATTATTAAAAATTTTCGTTTTATCATATTTACCGTAACCTATACACCATCAAGATTTCATTTCATTCTTTGAGCCATAATATAGACAATTCTATATTATGGCTCAAAGAATGTACATACAATGATTTTCGTCGATGTATATGTAACAGTCAAAACTGTGAATCAGTCAAAACTACTTTTGACCGCTGTTAATCGGTCAAAACTAATTTTGACCGGAGACAACTATTTTAACAATAACTAACATTTACTTAGAAACTTATTATGGTTTTTTTTGTGACCCTTTGCAAAACATTTTGTTGTAGTAATTCTAGGGCTAGGTAATTTTACAACATTCTAAAACTACATATTTTAAATGGAGAAAACGCATTTTAACATAATCAGGATTTTGAGTGACACCAGTCATAAGTGGTTTTGACCGATTAACAGTTTTGACTGTAACGTATACATCTTTTTGAGACTGATTGTACAGTTGCAATAATATGTATACACTTTGAAAATTTTTATTGATCATCTCCTATTACTTATATTTATTGTAATTTGATTTGAGAGCAGTGGTGGCCCAGTGGTGGAGACCCCGACTTACGAGCAGTAAGTCGTTGGGTCGAAACCAGCCAGGCGCATTACTTTGTGTAAGTTATTTCATCACCACTGCTCTCAAAAACGGTGAAGGAAAACATCGTGAGGAAACCGGCATGTCCTAGACCCAAAAATTCGAAGACATGTGACATCTACCAACCCGCACTGGGCCCGCGTGGAGGATTATAGCCCATTGCCTCATAGAGAGGAGGCCTGCGTCCCAGCAGTGGGAACATTAATAGGCTGATTATACTATGCTTATGCTATTGTAATTTGATGTTGTTATGAACATGGAACACATTCTATTAGGAATCAGGCCTCTCAAATTTGCAATCGTTTTTCCACGTGTAATTGCTTTTGACTTTTGCTAAGTGTATACATTTTAATGCTCGTGACTGTACCCCGACAAAAGGGCGATATAATAGCAATTTATCTATGTCCAACCGCGTGTTTTAGATTCCATTTCTCAAATATTTTAAGTGCATTAAATTTATTATTTTGTTTAAAAAAAATAAGATGTACGCGTATGTCCCCAAGTAAGGTAAAAAAAAAAATAGGTAAGGGCACAGGAACGATTTGTAGACAGAATTTTTATGTCTTATTGAAATGGCTGCGGAAAATGATAATTATGGCAAATGTCGAATCAGCCTTTGTAGCTAGGCAGGAACCACAGAACGTCACCTGCTAAGATCCACACCACATTAAAAAAAATGGCTTTGAAAATGACTTTTTTATTCATATTTATTTTTACAGCCATTTTAATTTAACATAAATAAAAATAAAAACCTTATATAAATTACTGAATGATTTTTTTTTTTTTTTTTTTACTTAGTCCAACATTATAATTATTAAGTATTTTTATTTAATAAATTATTAGTTTTACTTCAAAAGTCGGTGGTCGATTTTGAAAAATTGTGTATGACTAGCATGGTCTATCGGTGTTCCACATTTCATCTACATCCGTTTAGGCTTGCAAAGGTAATAGAAACTTTATGAAAGTCTAATATATCCGGGGAGAAAAATAATCGTGGAGACACTAATAAATTTAAATGACAAAATCTACCATCGACACGAAAAATATTATTATTGGAGCAAAAAGGCCATAAAAGAAATTGTAAAAAAATAATAAAATAAATATAAAATTAGTATACATGTTCGTGTAATGTCAATTTGTCTGTCTCCGTTAGTAGAAAGGGCGTATGTGCGAAAATGGAGGAATAATCGTACGCAAAATACAATACAATAGATAAATACTGTTTTAACCTGCACGGTTTACAACTAAACTTATACTGTCACTTACGGGATATCTTCCGTGATTGTTCATTATTTTGAGCTACCGATATTTCGACGCTGTTGCAAGCGCCATGATCGCAGGATGCGAACATGGCGCTTGTAATGACGAATTAATTTGGAATGACAAATATTGAGGTTTGAGATAAATTGTGACTAATATTAATATTGACATTAAATAACTTTGACATTTTAATTATTTTGACATGGATTTTTGACATTTTAATAATTTCTCATTTAGGTCTGACATAATTGGAGCATTTAATAATATGTAATTGTTCAATTTATTTTCTAATTTAATACTATAATTGAAGACATTATTTCAAAAACCACCTCTGTCAAAAATTTCATGATATGAGTTAGTTACGCCATCTTGTAGAGGAGTTCGTAAGCTTTCCGATCACAATTCATATTTCTTCAACAAATAGTCAACTATGATTTTGGCAAAAAGCAGTCACGTCAGTGACAGGTGGTTTATGAAAAAAAACCAAAACTGTCACTAATTCTGTAACTATTTCATATCATGACAAAGGTGTTTTTTGAAATAAAGTCTTCAATTATGCATGCTTTTCAAATATTTTAGGAAATAATTTGTAATCCTGAGCTAGATTTTCACACCATATGTGTACGCGTCCTGAGGAGCTCGTGACTAAATAATAACAGCCGCTCGGATCGATCTTTAGGTTAAGCCGTGCTTGCCTAGGTTGGTCTGTGGATGGGTGACCACCCATTACATACCGAGTTTCCTCCGTGCTTCGGAAAGCACGTTAAGCCGTTGGTCCCGGGTGTCATTTGTAGATCTTTGACAGTCGTTAGGTAGTCAGTGGCCCAAAAAGTCTGACAACCAGTCTTACCAAGGGGTACCGTATAACCCAGGGGGTTTAGTACTAACTGGGTTGTGGAGGTCAGATAGGCAGTCGCTCCATGTAAAATACTGGTATTCAGCTGCATCCGGTTAGACTGGAAGCCGACCCCAATATAGTTGGGAAAAGGCTAGGCAGATGATGGATGTGTACGCGTCCTGGCATAACATACCGCTCTGCTCATCAAACAAAGGATCTGTAGTTTTTTACCTATGTTAACAAATAAATTATGATTATGAACGTAATTATCATCGCGAACATGTCGCTTGAAATATCAAGAGCTCAAAATAATGAATAATCACGGAACACATCCCGTAAGTGACAGTGAAATGTAATTGAAAAATAAACTTCATATAACTAAAAACTTGTCTTTCAGCTGTTCAAAAACTACTCGACCCAAATGTCCCATACATTTGAGTCGAGTAGGTATATATATATACTGTTTATTTTTCGTGATTATGATGCTGGTCTCATGTAGAAACGTCCAGTTTGATCACACCGATCAGCCTAGCTGGTTCAAGGGGATCCCAGTATTTACACGACAATTTTATTGATATTCTCTCTACCGTATCTTAAATGACTTTCGTCTTTGTAAGCGTCTATTTTACTAACGGAGACATCTGTGCGGCTACAGTTTTGAAAATTCGATTTTTGGACCATTTTTAAGATCTTTTTTTTTATCGGGTAAATGGTTAAAATTAGTGTTCTTTCAATTCTGTAGCTTTGTTCGACTCGAGTTACTACTTGTCCCCTTTATATAATATAGCGTGATAATATAAGTAAACCCCGACGGAAGCAATGAAAAATTATGTCATAAGTAGTGGTAAATTTTATCAAAATTGAGATAGCAGTTTTTTAAAACATTTCATGTTTAATTTTAAGTTCCGTTTTGGGTAATGTATAGCAATAATATTAATTGTGTAAAGCAGACGGCCGATCTTGCTACACATTCGACAGAAATTTTGCTGTTGAATCGTATTAGAAAAAAACATATTTTTCGTTTTAGAGGAATTTGAATCTCTGGGCCAGGCTTTATTTGTATAAAAAGAATTTATATGAGCCCTTTGACATACAAAAAAAAAAAAGCAGTCTTCCCATCGAATAGTGATGTCACAAAAGTCACACGATTATTCGCAAGGTCGCCCGTCTGCGCAAACTTACAAGTATGAATAAAAACGTGTTTTCTATCACTGCCAATGTTTTTTGGGTAGCGATTTAGAAACCAGCTTTTTGCATTAAATCCGTAAGTGCCTGAAAACGAAAGGTATGCTCCGATTTAAGATTAAAAAAAAACATCGACCGTGAAAATTTGAAATTTCGTAAGCGACATTGACCGTGCTGCTCGATTTTCGACTTAGACCCTGAGCGGTACGTTGCAATTACAGCGTTCTCAATGTTACGACATATCAAATTCTTATGGTCGTTATAGCATAGTCTATGTTAAGTACTATTTTTATTATTAATCGCGTTTCGCCTTGCGTGGACCTTGCCAATGACTTGCAAAGCATGTGTCTTATGTCTTTGATTTAAGGTGTAAAATGCAATGACTGACGAGGTGAATTTGTTCCACAAGATTTTACCTTGAATTGTTATCACACGAATAGTAGTCCTTGGAAGTAAAAGAGGTATCTTAAGAGTGGGCAAATTTAAGCCTTACAGTATAAGTTATTTAGACTTATTATTCTTTATTTTTTTTTCTTTTAATTTTTTTTTACAAGTCCTCAATATAAATTACAGAAAATTCACACCGGACTTGGACAATGTACTGAAGTATAATTATGTCCAGATCCCGGTGTCTAAATAAAAAGCACGATTAATAATAAAAAAGGTGAATTTGTAAATTAATTGTAAATTTTGACATATAGTGGTATGCATGTTATAGTTTGAAGCTAGATATTTACGTTATCACAAATACATGAATACAGAATACGATACGATACAAATAAAATGTTTAGTGAATTTAAATATAATGGTAATGTAAAAATCTTTTTTTGTTTTTTTTTTGCACATATTTACATTGGAAATGGAGAAAATACTAGAGATATACATTTTTTTTTGGTTGCAATACTGCCCAACCGGACTGTCTTGTGGTGACCACAAATGAATGCCCCCAGCCAAGGCTTACAAGCTAAGGATAAACAATTAAATGACCGCTCGCTAAGGGCACCCCCTGTGGGGTTCGGACCTCGGCTTAGGGCGTCATTGAGGTTAGGGCAGCTAGGAACAAGCTGGGTCGATAAAGGTGCAAACTCACCACAGCGCATTCTGTGCACGGGCACGCGGCTCATTTTAGCTGCGTGTATTCATTTGTTTGACAACGTGGGTCTGTTTCCACTGCAGTACACACCCACAACTGTCTACAACTGTAGCGTGCGTGGGCCACCGCTGCATAGTCGTGGGTTTAATATTCGTGTATAGTGTGTCCCGTATACACAGCTGGCGTTGAGCTATGTGAGTCCCTTATTCGAGCCAGCCACGCATGTACTAATGACGTCAACTGATGCATAGTTTGTCTGTGGTTTGCAGTGGACACGATCACACATTTTCTTGCAAAGTGAAACACGTGCGTGGCCTATCCGTGCGCCGCGGTGAGTATGCGCCTTTATTATTGTTTGGGGAATTTAAAGCTACAGGCTCAGCAACGCTGGCTGGCTCGTCGAGAAAGGATCGGGCGGTACTAGAGATAAATCGTATATCCGGCCTTATTTTGTAGTCGGCGACTAGTTGACAAAAAGCGCCGAATAGTCGTTCGCATCATGACTGGAGGAAGAGATTTTGTAGCTTTGACCAGTACAAAGGTTTTTGGGTAGGTTCTCAGCGAGTCACAGCCAATCGTGTCAGTGCCTCGTTGGGATTATCGTAGTAACAGTTAGTGCGGCTATTGTTACTCGCACTAAATGTATTTTTAATGGTTTCAAGTAAACAATAGCGTGAGAAATGGTGGGGGCGAAACTAACGCCGCTGTTAAAGGGCCTGATTCGTCCAAACAAGGACTTCCGATTTAGAGCTCGGTCAAGACAGTTCTGATATAAGGTTCGGCCGAGGCAGTTCTGATTCAGATCTGGCAAAAGACACAGTCGGCTGCGTAGGCTTCAGTACACGCTACCTTTGACAGTGGAAGATTCAAGATTCTTTATTTTGCATGAAATATGGTATGATGGTCTTATAAAATAAAAGGTTTCACACATTTCGCTGACTTCCTTCAGCATGCAAACTTAAAATTAAAATACCTAGCACAATGTACTCTTGGTTTAGGTACCTAGTACTAGTTAAAAATTTAACAAAAATGTAATAAAATGAGAAAGAAAAAAGAAAAATAGGAACAAAAGCTACTTAACCATTACAAATGGGTTTATATGTCAAAAAGTCATTAATTGTATTAAACACGTTATTAAAGAGCCATTTCTTAAGTTTTATTTTGAAGTAATTAATTGGAAGTTCTCTGATCTGTTTCGGTATTTTATTGAAGATTATTTTTTATTTTTGTACTTCCACCAAAGTCAACCGCCGCCGATCTTCACTGTGTCTCGTGTCTAGTCCGAATTCCACCAATCTAGCACACTGTGCGACCCATCGCGCAAATGCTCAGACCTCCAAAATCGGACTGGGTCCTTCATCCTGACGCAGACGACTATTAAGCTCGAGTGATACTGATACTGTTAGCCTACGTCATCCTACGGCAGGACCAAGGCCGCTGACTTCCAGTTGTTTTGATCCAGGGCTAATGTGGACCACTGGTCGTTGGTTTTGTCGAGCTCCTACGAGGTCTGCCGCGACGTCTTCTGGCGTTAGCCATTGGGCATGCGACAGACGTGGCCAGTACAGTCCCTCTTCAGCTTAGCGGCTTTTGCAGCTCAAGTAATTGAAATAAAATTACAACCTTTATTGTTCACATTTTTTATTTTATTATCAGCCGGACTCCACTAAAGTAGCAACGTGCGAAGGGGGTAGAGGAGCTTGGGTGTATTCACCGAAACTGCGGAGATGAGTGCTGGGTAGACCGGAGCAGAGATGCGTGAACAGGCTACTCACTCCCAGTTTAACGACTGCCGATGGCAATAGGCTCGCCGCCCGTTATATCAGACTTAAACAAAACTGGAAAAATGTGGGCGATGGGTATGTAGGTGTATTGTAACCCCTTTGCCGAAGCCATCACGCCTGTAGATGATTTTTAGTACCTATTAGTTTATCACGTATTTCTAATACGAGCAGACCTACAACATTGTTTTAGTATATGCGAAACCTGAATAAGTAACTGAATCGATTCCAATCATTTTTAAACCATGTTGTATTTTTTCCCAAAAATATTTTAATAAGTTAAAAGTTGGTCACACCGATCGACATTGAGTACCTATTGCAATAATTTAGGTACCTACTGCCAAATTATTATTATTAACGAGCTCAAGACGACGAAGGAGGCGCGCGCGCGGCGGCGCCGCGTGTTGACCACATTTTTGTGCGGATAACCAGGTAACAGAACAAGCTTATAACTTTGTGATTTTTCATGATACAGTTTTGAAATTTCGTACATAACCTCTTTAACTTCTTCTACTTTATTCTTTACTAGACACGTGTTTCAGATTTCGCATATACTAAAACTAATGGTGTATAAAATGATCTATTTTTGCAAGAATTTTATCTAAATGTGTTTTCCAATTGCATTTTTTATCAACCAAGAATACACAATAGGGAATATGAAAGAAATAAAAAAACTTTTTTTATTTAAAAAAAATGCCTTGTAATGGCCCATAAAACATTGTGGAACACTTGTTTAATTTTCTAATACAACACTTATTTTACAATTTAATACTTTATCTAGCGTTTTTAGTGAAACGGAACGCAAACTCAAAACGCATCATCGATAACGCCGGTAGTGACGTCAAAGTCTATGTGTTCAAAGAACCATTTTTATTTGAAAAGTACTTATAGTTTCACTAAGATTTTCTTATAATATTGGTATTACAAAAAAAAAAAAAAAAAAAAAAAAAAAAAAAAAAAAAAAAAAAAAATGTTTATTTCAATTACAATGGGCGTTTAGATACATATTATTGGAGGTCACCTTTTAAGCAAGGAATTGCTTGTATTAGGAGACTCCGCACTTCCACTTATAATTTTTTATGTAATTGAAATGTAGACAATGTAAACATGCAAGACTAAAAATAAAAGGGGTAACTTAAAATTATACAAACAGCTCTGCATATGAATGAGCGTTATGCAGAGAAAAGGCCAGATTGCGTGTGTTCGTGTGGTATGTGTGTCACGAGTGATTGTGTGAGTGTATGAGTGTATGAGTGAGTATGGGTGCGAGTGTAAAGATTGAATAGTGAGGTTGTGTGGTGTATGAGTTATAATAAACAATGCTTAGTTCACTTATCACAATTAATATCACAAGATACTTCCAACCCGACACCAACCATGGGATGGAGACCAATGCTGGTAAGACCGAATGGCGATGCCAGCATAGGTAGTGTAAGCGTGGGTTCAAAAGTAGGTTGTCGGTTGCCGGTTGGCGGTTAGCCCTGAGACAATGTCTTGGGATCGAAAGAAGCGAAACAAGTCTACTTTCACCAACCATACGGACAACAACCCAAATGTAACTAATTTGGTTATTGTAAAGTAGATACAATAGACTCAACATCGTCGTAGGTTTTAGTTTTAAGCCAATCGGTTACAACTTTTTTACAGTCCCGGAGCTTCATGGGATATATACGTAATTCTTTATTCATCAAGTTGTATAGATAAGATGATTGCCTTGAGTATTGCCTTTTAGCGAAAGCAGATCTAACCTTGACAGTTGGAGCGACTAAATAGCTCCTTCTGCTTTTAGGTTTAGAGGGATCATACGGGAGGGATGTGTGTTTTCTTAGTATAAGTTGAAGCAAATAGAGTTTTCTTACAGACAAAAGATCGGATAATATATAGAGGCTGTGGGTGGGGTATCTATAAGGTTTAAAGAACATGACTTTGAGTAAGGTTCTCTGCGCCCTCTCAAGTTCTAAAAATTTTATTTTTGTTGTCCCTCCCCAGCAAGACAGACAGTACATGAGGATAGATTGGGCCAGTGATATGTATACTTGCTTCAGAAGTTGCTTTGAGGCCACATGTCGCAGTGTTTTAAAAGTCCATATCAGTTTCCTAACTCTTTTCATAATAAGTTCGGTGTGCATGTGCCAGGACAGGCGCTGGTCAATCATGACACCTAGATATTTGGTATGCTGTAACCTGTCAATTTTTAGACAAGAGCAGTCGGGAGTTGGGGGGTTGGGACAGATGTGGATTTTTATTTGAAAATCTTGAGACGGTTGCGAGTTATTATACTTAGTAAAGCAGATATAGTTGGATTTTGAGGCATTTAATGTGAGGAGACTATGGTTTAGCCAGGCTGCTATCTTCGTAAGGCCACGCTCGGCCAACCTACCAACATTAGCCCAGGTCTTAGCAGTGAAGACAATGGCAGTGTCGTCGGCGTACGAGAAAATGAGCCCGCCGTCAATCTTCATGTTACAGAGGTTATTAATGTAAATAAGGAATAAGGTCGGCCCAAGGACACTGCCCTGGCCGACTCCAAAGGTGACGGTTGACTCGGAGCTGGTGTACATCGCTGGTGTAACCGTTTGTTTGCGATTGTTGAGGTAGGATTTAAGAAGTTCGATAGCGGGACCCCTTATGCCGATGCATTCTAGCCTCTGTAAAAGTAAGGGGACAGACACTGTGTCAAAGGCCTTTTTGAGGTCAAGAAAAACAGCTAGACACTTGGCTCCACTATCCACACCGTCTGCCAGAGCAGAAGTTAGTGACAGAACTGCATCCTCAGTAGACTTTCCTTGTCTAAACCCAAACTGAGAAGGCGACAGTATTTTATATTTAGAGAGGAATTTAATTAGGCGTGAGTTAATAAGTTTCTCGAGGATTTTTGACATGGACGGTAGGACGGAAATTGGTCTATAGTTCGACGGATCAGACTTATCACCAGACTTGTACACAGGCGTTATAAGGGCTACTTTCAAAGCGTCCGGGAAAACTCCCTGCTCGAAGCATAGGTTAATTAAGTGGGTTATGATTGGTACAATTTGTTCGTGTGCGGATTTTAGAAAGTTGACTTGTATTTTGTCCCAACCGGGGGCGCTATCTGATTTCAGGCTCATTAGAGTGGCTCGAACTTCATCGGGGTCTGTATCGAGAAGAACAAAAGATGAGGCCAAAGGACTGTCTGCCGAGAATGAGTCAGGGTTTATATTATTTCCTGCTGAGGACTGAGAAGTTGTGATGTTTTCAGCAAGAATTTTGCCTATTTTACAGAAGTACTCATTAACCATGTCGACAGAGTTTTGTGGGGTAGTGAGTACCTCTAGCAGTTCCGAATTATTTGTTTTTTTAGGTTTGCGTTGTGTGATGTGGTTAATAATATCCCATGTTTTTCTAGGATTTCGGTGCGATTTAGAAAGTTGATCTCTATCATGTTTACGTTTTTGTTTTCTAATAATGGTATAACAGTAATTACGATACCTTTTGTATGTAATTTTCAGCACCTCGTTGTATGGGTCAAGCCTAAGTCTCTTTTGCATACGATTTCTATTCAAAATACAGCGCAATAAGCCAACTGTCATCCATGGTTTTAGGATTCTATTTTTCAAAGGTATATTCAGAGTAATTGTACTGAGTGTGACACAATTTTGCAGTATTTCGATTAGGTTATTAGTAAGCGTATTAGGGTCATGTAATTTTAATAGGTCTGATAGGTTACTGGCTTTAAGAAGCTCAAGTCCCTTCTCCGAATTAAAAACAGTTTTTGTTTTTGAGCGTCTTACTAAGTTAGTATGGTTTGTGATTTTTAAGAAAGTCATGAAATGGTCAGTAATGGTCGTGTGAATAATTGCAATGGTTGCTGTTTGTTTGCCAGGTTTGAGTTTTATTATGAAATGGTCAAGACAGGTTTTATCTCTCGTGGGAAGCGAGTGACCAGGGAGTAGACCATGCATTGCTAACATATTAAGATAGTTAAGTCTGTTTGTACGTTCGTGTGACAGCTCATTTTGATTGTATATCAAATTAATATTTATGTCTCCAGCGATTATTAAGTTTTTAGTTGATGCAAGAGTAACTAGGTGATTGTTTAAGGAGTGAATAAATTGGTCTGCGTTCGCAATAGAAGGGGACCGATAAATTGCTATAACTATAATGTCAGGCGTAATATGGATTTCTAAACAAGACGCGTGAGTTAACTTTATTTCTCTTGTTTTATTTTTGTGTGTGCTTTTAAGATAGGCGACGACTCCGTCAGCCTTATTCAGATGGTTTGTAGTTTGGTACGAGTTATAGTTAGTTATTTGAGGTATTGGTTTATTTGAGTTCAATCTGCATTCGGTTAGTATTACCAGATCAATATCCGTTCCAAGATTGCATAAATTTAGTTGAAGATCATCAAAATTAGAGTAGACCGATCTTATGTTCTGCGAAACAATGGTAAAGCCGGAAGAGTTAGGCGCTATATGCTTAGTTAAGTCAGCAATATCACAATCAAACACTTGAGCTATTTCGGAATTGTCTATGTCATTCAAAGTCAGTAGAGTATTGTCCATTTAGATAAGTTTTATAAATGCGGGATAACGTAATTATATTCGTATTATTATATCGTGTGCAGGTGAGGGTGGATGTGTGTGTCTGTGAGAGTGTAAAGATATGTGTGGTTTGAAAGTTTGTGAATTTGGTATCCAGATTGCATGTAGGTTTGAGTGATGAAGAATGAGTTTTAGGGCGCAATTGGTAAACAAAACATAAATTATTATTTAACTTAGTGTTTAACTTAATTCTAACTAATTTTGGGAGTTTAAAACACCAATGAAAGTTTAACAAATAGGTAAAATATAGAAAAAATATAAAGTTACAACGATAGGTCGCTTGTAAGATGAAAGCTAGTCATTTAAGCTGTAAGAGATTATGTACTTGCGACTCACTATTAAGAACAATAGTAGGAGAATCATCGTCCTTCTTAATATATACTTTCCCGTAGGCTGTCCAGCAGTATTTATATTCCTTAGGATTTTGCCAGGTCTCGCGCAAGAAAGTGTAGTCGAGCTCCTTTTGTAGTTAACTGTTCCGAAACGTATATTGGTGCATACTCATCTGTCTTAAATCCAAGATGCTTCGCACATAGTTTTCCATTTTGTTTTCTATTAAAGGTTTTAGTCGACTTCAAGAGGTCTGATTTAAGAATAGTTGACTTTAGCTCAACTACAATAGGGCTATTTGGTGTGTTAGTTCGTTTGTTTTTTACTCGATATATGTCACTAATATCCGGTTTTGTAATATTGCAGCCTACTTCATTGGATAAACACAATGTCATTTTTATTAGGTCTTCTTTGGACTCTTTAGCTATTTTTGGGACATTTTTGATCTCAAAATTCGCTTTTCTACTACCTCTTTGCAGGTCTTCCATTTTGTCCTCTAATATTGTGATGCAGTTTCTATCCTTTTTTGATTGTTCCTCGAGATACTCAATTTTGGACTTAAGTTCGTCATTTTGTGCCGCCAGAAAAGCCATGGAGGATTCTATGTTACTATTAGTGGTTTTGATTTCCATTAGAGTCGTGTAGATTCTCTTAATCTCTTCTTGTTGAGGTGACATTAAAGATGATATTAGTTCTTTGACTTCCACCTTGAAAGCGCGGAAGTCAGATTCGTAGTCATAAAGTTCCTCTACCGACCTCTTGTAACGTCGAGACACGAAGTTAGGAGGAGTGTTTTGCTCAAGTTGTTCGGAAATGTTCGATTCAGAAAGGGATTTGCCACTCATTTCCTCCATTCCGAGTACCAGGAAATAATAAATCAGAAAAGATATACTACAGCCAGTTAGCAATTGTATGCTGTCTTAACGGCTGGCTCAGTTATTTGTTACACTATAACGAACTGCGCCACTTTGGTTGAGTAAAATCGGCTCATGTACCAGGAGAAGATAAATGCAAGGCCTGTACGGCAGCAGTGTGATGTGCAGATTTGTTTACGCACACAGTGGTTGTCTTCTCCACACGGTAGGCATGTCCTTGACGGTCCAATGACGCGCAGGTAGGCAGGACTTTGCGCTTCCTAGGGGCGTTGCTGTGCGCGTGGGCAGGTAAATCAATAACACGTACCTTTAGATTGGCCGACTTAGTTCGACGTACTAGGGTACCAGGAGTAGCGAAGAGGTCAGTGAGTATGCAACTCGTAGGTCGGACTGTGGTTCTTCCAGTTTATGCACTCCTATTTTTATGCGCGATTTAACTGAGTTGAATTTTGAATTTATTAATTAAGTAAATAAAGAAATACAGGTTGTGTACACGTCTACACCAGTTGGCGATCCGGGGGGAAGGGGATTACAATTAGTAAAATTAATATATTAAGGGTAAAAAAATAGATGTAAACAAGGCCGATAGAGGTAAATGACGTCACATAACATGACAATAATGGCCGCACGTCACGGACGTTTGAACTGTCTTATAAAATTGTAGGAGTTTATTTTTCTTTTTTGATCGACAAACAGTACTTGAACTTTTTTAATTATTGTTTTGGGTTGATAGTACTATATTTAATTGAATTAAGTGAAGAAAAAAAAAAAATATTCTCTATTATCGACAGTGGTCAAGTGAGAATCTTTATAATTAATGTACAGACAATGAAGTTACCTACAGCATTCTTGACCGACTAGTTGGCCATCTCTAATAATTTCCTTTGTGTATCATGTGTCTTACGAATGTGAGCGTTTAACGAACTTGATTGTGCGAAACTCTTCTGACATATTTCACACTTGAAAGGTCTAACATCATTGTGGGTTTCAATATGTCTTTTTAAATCACTCGTGTAAGTAAAATGACGCTGACATATTTTGCATTTGTGAGGTTTTTTACCTGCGTGTAACCGAATATGTCTATTTAAACTACTCCTCACACAATAACTTTCCTCACATAAATGACACTTATACGGTTTTTCACCACTGTGTTGTCGCATATGATTTGTTAGTTTATCACTTCCGTTGAAGGCACGCTGACATATTTCACATTGGAACGGTTTCTCACCGGTGTGTGTCCGCATATGACGTTTCAAATTAGTCGAAACATTAAAACTACGCTGACATATTTCGCATGTGTGAACTTTGGAGTCATCAATGTGTGTACGAATATGTCGCCTCAAACTGCTCTTTAAACTAAAACTCACTTCACATATTTCACATTTAAAAGGTTTCTCACCAGTGTGCTGTCGAAGATGGTGTTTTAATTTAAATCTAAAAACGAAGCTACGCTCACATTTATCGCATTTATAAGGTTTTTCACCCGTATGTTTCAGAGTATGATATAGTAACGCACTTTTTACTGCAAAACTGAACCCACATATGTCACATTGGAAAGGTTTTTCGCCATTGTGAACTTGAATATGATATATTAAACTATGTTTGTAAGTAAAACTTCGTTGGCACAAATCACATTGGTAAAGAATTCTACCAGTGTGCGTTCGTTTGTGATTTGCTAGTGTTTTTTTGGTAGCATAATTCCGCTGACATATTTCACACTTAAAAGGTTTTTTTTCACCATTGTGAACTCGACTATGATGTAATAAACTTTCTTTATAGTTGTAGCTACGCGGACATTTATCACATTGAAAAGATTCTTGAACACCGTGTAGTCGCCGCATATGTCGTGCTATACTTTTTTTATGACTAAATCTACTTTCACATACATCACATTTGTAAGGTTTTTCATTCATACATAATTTTTGAGTTTTTTTTAAACTATCATTGTCAATATTTATGTCAATCCATATTTTACCTGTAGCACCATCTTTTAGTTTTTCTTCGCGACTATTCGTAGCTTTAGCAGTATCATTAATACTATTATCGCGAGGTTGAGAATTAGTGAAAGGTTCGTTTAATTTAGTATCGGGTCGGGACGTGCGAACCTGAGTGTTTCGTACGATCTTCGAGTCTGGTTGTTTAGTCTTATTTATTTGAGTTGTCGTTGTATCTTCCAGTTTTGTAACTCCGACGTATAGCTCGGGTGTCTTCGAGCCGGGCGGATCTGTAATTATAAATTTGGTAAGTAAGGAACTGGATTGATAGATTGGGGTAACTTTCCGCCTTTTGGCGAAAATTTCTCCATGATATCAGACTGTAAAACTTAAATCAAGATATATACAGGGTGTAAACAGAAACTTCACGAAGCCGTCAACCAAGCATTCTGTACATCAAACTAAGTAACTTTACGCAAAAATTATTGATTTGAAACGCCTTGTTTTTTTGGGGTGAAAAATCACGTTTTACGGTAGGACTCGGTCGCACGCAAAGAATTGTGCTGATGGATAGTACGGGGGTCGTGGAGATGTTTAAAAATCGTACATTAAAAACATGTATTTAAAAAATACTTGTGAAAAAGTTGGAACTTTGACCCCCAATATCTCCGTAACTAGAAGGTTCCCAGGTATGGTCTAGAACAAAAAAATGATCGCAAAGACGGGGAGAACAAGTGCCTTTCGGCTTCGTTAAGGGTCTATTTACACCCTTTATTACGTACACAGACACAGTATTCTGTACCTAGCGCAGGCAGATTGAAACTGGGGTGGTGTGCACTGCGAGTTTGCGTGTACCAAATGGACAGGTCGGGGACGGGGTAAACTCGTACCCCACAGGGGGTGCCTTTAGCGTGTGGTCGCAAGTATTTTTTAAGCCCTGGCTGGAGGCCTTACTCTCAAGGCATCCACAGGATTTGTCCGGTTAAGCAGAAGCCAGCCTCAGAGACTGATCTGCGACATGCCCTATCAAAAAAATTAATAACAATCGATCCCTCAGCTCAGGAGCTCAGTGTAGAGAGCGCGCTGTCATGCGCGTGCGCGCTGTTACAAGAGTAGCAAAAAGCCAGATGCCCCTGGGCGTGAGGAATCTAATATTTTTTTTAATGACGTTACTATTTCGATCACCCAGTATAGTTTTATATTTCCCCATTTCTTTAACTTTCGGTTTCATCATTTCAGCCGAAAGACGTCCACTGCTGGACATAGGCCTCCCCCAAGTGTCGCCACATTGAGCGGTCCCGTGCGACTCGCATCCAGCGGATGATGATCATGATCATCTACGTCCGGTTTGTCTGTTAGAAAATTGAACGGGAATAAAACTTGCAAAAAGAATCAATTTGGGCAATATTCAGAATCAAGACAAGTAATTTTTTTTTCTTAAATCTGAACAAAATAAAAATATAATATCGTAGGCCTCGCAGCTGCGCCACAAAGTCTCAGTACAGCTAAAATGCAAGACAACTAAGGGAAATTATTAATCGGGGAAATAAAAATATAATTGGCGATCAATATACTGAATGGGCGACTATTGTACCGAGTAAGTAACTAATTATCCGGTCATTGCAACAAGGAGAATATAGGAAGCAAGAGCGAGCGAAGGCTGAGAGATACTTGTGGCACCCCGACTCGGACAGGTTAGGTTCGAAGGGAATGGCGGGGTCTAAGACCCCGGAATCCCCTTCGTGTTAGATTAAACCCATCAAACAGAAATAAGAGCCCCGCGCTGCGGTGCTACGTCGACTACGCCTTATCTACAATCTAGAGGTTAATAACCTTGTTTTATGTTTTTTCAGAGTCCTTGAATTGTATCACACTGATCGTATTGAACAACTAGTAACTTTTCAAGTTGTTGTTTTAAAAAAAATTATATTCGCCCACTGTTTTTCGCTTACTTAGTATTTCAGTAGCCCATTTTCAATATTTTTGACACCTTTAATTTGAATTTATTTTCACTCGTTTAAATACTACCCGACAACGAATGCCTAACGCTGGTTTTCCACATATCCGCTCGTTGAGTTAGTAATACTTACGATCCATCTTCTCGACTCTTTGTCTTTTGTTGGACCCTTTATCTTCTTCCACTTCAGTTTTAAATTTCGTTAAAGGTACATCATCTTCTGAATCAGATCTGGGATAATTAATTGGTATATCTTCTGATTCAAAAGTGTCTGTGTCTTCCCGCTCTGTAAAGAAACAAGAATTTGTGTGAATTAACTAAAAAACCCGACTACTGAAAAATCACGCTCTGATTAAAGGCCTTACAAGATAAAATTGACTCCTATTGTTGAAATCGGTTAAAATGTCGCCTATGTTACCCGGGCCATAATAACGAATCGATTGACACCTTAATTATCAAAATTGGATTAATAGTTTTGGCGCTACGGACGGACATATACATAATTCTTAGGACATATATCATAATTCTTTTTTTATTCTTTTCAGATGAGAAATCATCAAATGACTCTCTCTCCCGCTCTGGGCGGAGTGGAAGGGAGTATAAGACTTCTACTGACTAAAACCCATCCATGTTCCTTCTTTCCCTTTGTGCTCGAAGGCAGCGGTAATTCTTTCGAACAGTCCCGCAGCCCTGTGAGGCATCGGCCTTTGCGAACCCCTTCCTGGTTGCTGACAGCTCTTTAAGGCGCGCGTGGAGCACGAACGCACCATCGACACGGCCTGTCGTCATAGGATGGCCGGACGATGAGCTAGCCAAAATCATAACCCTTCCTCTTGGCTATGCCATAGTCGGGTAAAAAAAAACCGTTTTGAACACAAAAATCCTGGGACACTATGTATAAGTCTTGGATCAATAAATAATATAAATACCCATATCCGTACATAAAATGACTGCCTCGTTGGTAGACTGGTTACAAGCGTGACTGCACATGAGCATGAGGTCCTGGGTGCGATTCCCAGGTCGGGCAGTGTTATTGGGTTTTACCATCAGGAAGTTCTTAATAGCAGCCATGGATGGAGTCTGGAGGTGTGCGTGGTTGGTGGCAAAAGGCTCACCCCCTATTAGCATAGCAGCAGCCTATAATGTTCCCACTGCTGGGACACAGGCCTCCTCTCTATGAGAGGGAATGGGCTATAATCCACCACGCGGGCCCAGTGCGGGTTGGTAGATGTCACATGTCTTCGAATCTTAAGTTCTCGGACATGCCGGTTTCCTCACAATGTTTTCCTTCACCGTTTTGAGAGCAGTGGTGATGAAATAAATTACAGAAAGTAATGCGCCTGCCTGGGTTCGAACACCCGACTTACTGCTTGTAAGTCGGGACCGCCACCACTGGGCCACCGCTGCTCCACCCCCTATTACATGGGTCTTAAACATAATATTGTCTACACAACCCTTAGAGGTAACAGGACTGATGTTCTACAGGGTGGAAGGAACACAGACGCTAAAACGGTTACCACGTAATCAGTACATCATTCTAAGCCCCCCACAAAAATTTTTCATCAATAATTTAACAAATAATCAGCTTTTCCATACATTTAGACCGTGTAGGTATTGCACTTTTGTAGGAAACAGCTGTTTTTTTTTTTAATAACCGACGAATGGGATTGGGCGGGTCACATCAGCCATATGCACGATGACCGCTGGGCAAAAGTCTCCACACGATGGTTGCCGGAAGACGGACGGCGCCGCCGAGGCCGGCCCAGAAAGAGGTGGTGAGACGATCTGGATGCATTCCGCGAAGGCTGATTCGAGGAAGTACGGGAAAAGAGCACATGGAAGGAATAGGGGAGGCCTTTGCCCAGCAGTGGGACAGTACAGGCTACTCATCATCATTCTCCTACCCTTATCCCAATTCATTTGGGGTCAGCGCAGCATGTCTTCTTCTTCCATACTTCTCTATTACTCAACATCTCACCAGACACCTCCTTTCTTGCCATATCATTCTTCACACAGTCCATCCATCGTTTCTTTCTCTACTAATATACCCATCCACATTCATACTCAAAACTTTCCTCACGACATTTTCCTCATTCCTCCGCATCGCATGCCCATACCACGACAACCGATTACCACACAACTTTTCAGTCACTTCCTCTCATATACTCATTTCTTATTTTATCATAATTTAAAGAATATTACCTCTCCTCTATACTGTAATATTCTGGATATATATTATAGGTATATATTTACAGTACAAGTATTTATTTTATATGTGTATATTTGTATGTATGTTTATTTTATATAGGTATAACTTTGTTTTAAGTTCCAATTTAAATTTTCCTGTTTTGTCTTTTCTACACACTGTGTCTACATTCCTGATCCTACTTTCCTCTCGCAGGTCTGCTGGAAGAGATTTCGCATGAAATAAGCAGTACCTTTGTGCTCTTCTATCTTCATGTAATGTCTTATTGAGTATTTTGTGTTTACATAAATAAATAAAATAAATAAATACATACCACTCAGATCTTCCTCCTTAATCTCTATAACAAAGTCTTGTGTCCCACTATCATCTGGTAACTCTTTCTTATCATTAGTTCCTGCATCGTATTTATCAATTATACTTATATGCACTGTCGGAGTTATAATAAACCCATTGTAAATCTCTAACGGGCCTTTTGAGAGAGGTTGTTTCTGAAAAAGTTGATTACAGTGTTAGGACAACTATACAGGGTGTGAACTGACCCTCCTCGAAGCCATTAACCAAGCATTCAAACTATGTTACCCCACACAAAAATTATTGCTGGGAAATGATTTTTTTTTCGGGTGTAAATCACGTTTTATGGTAGATTTCATTGTAACGCAGTCAAAACATTGTGCTGATAGATACAATGACCTGTACGGGGGTCGTGGAGGTTTTCCTCAAGACACCTACTGTCTAAATTTCAACTATGTGGTGTGAACTGGCTGTGACATATGGACAGACAGACAGACGGATAGAGCCCGTTGCCGTTTTAGCCCTTGATTACAGAACCCTGATAATATTTGTGTATAACAAATCTAAATAAAGAAGTGAATGATAGCTCCTGCCACTTCAAATGAAATCCAGACAATTATTATAAAGGGTGTAAAAAGACCCTTAACAGAGCCATAAGGCACTTGTTCTCCCCATCTTTGCGATCATTTTTTTGTTCTAGACCATACCTGGGAACCTTCTAGTTACGGAGATACTAGGGATCAAAGATCCAATTTTTTCACATGTTTTTAACATCATATTTTTACTTTAAACATTTCCACAACCCCCGTACTATTCAATCCTTCCATCAGCACAATGTTTTGAGTGCGTTACATTGAGTTTGATGTACAGAATGCTTGGTTGACGGCTTCGTAAAGGGTCCGTTTACACCCTGTATTGAGAGATTATCACATCCACATTGTACTAATCTAACAATAATTATAATTCCCAGAATATGATAGTCAACATTCTATTCTAACAATTATAAGTCCCAGAATATCATTGTTCCTCACCTCATTGTTCTCATTCAACATCTGAGTGAACAGCTCCTCTGCTTCCAGACATTTCCTCTGCAGCTCGCAGCAGTGCTTTAGTTTAGTGTAGCAGAAGGAACAAGCGAGCATCGGTCTACTGTCTTCAGTTACAAACTACAACAAAAGTGTGTTAAGATAATGATTTCAAATCAATAAAAGTATAGTTTTTTTTTTAAATAGTCCCTTCTTTCCATGCTTAATAAATTTTAGGGGTTGGAGTGTAGCGTTAGGAGCGCTATGGAGCGAAGACTTAAAAAAAATTTCGGACTTAAATTTTTTTTAGTTTTTCTTTTACCGAAATTTCCCAATTTTAATGCAGTATCAGGTTGACCGAGACCATGGAAACCATTAGGGTTCTGTAACGCATGGTCCTCCGACGCACTGTTTCGGAATTATGGGCTTTCTAAAAACAATTTTTTTTAAGTCCGAAATTTTTCCTAATTCAATTTTTTTTTTTTTTGTTTTCGTTGCTGCTCATAGTGCCCCTAAGCGTATACTACAACTCCTACAAATCCGCCCCTAAGACGAACCACTGACCCTTTTAGGTTTCGTTTAAGTTAACATAGGTCATTTACTTACTGGAATATCAGTCAGCTTCTCATATAGTTCCTGCAGGGTCTTACTGGCAACCACATACATGCGAACGTTTTCCACCAAACATATCCTACACATTTGCAGTTTTACTAATTCCATATTTAAAACACTTCTGAATTTAAACGACTGACTCTACAAACATTCTATGAATAAAACTGTGATAACAGGGAGCAGGAATGTACTTATTATGATACCAATGAACGTGTGCACTGGTCACTAGCCGCAGCAGGTAGCATATCTCTCCAGACCTAGTACCTAGTCCTAAGAAATGATTAGCTTTTTGTGTTTATTGCTTGAGAAAAGTAATGGCTTTTAAACAAACACTTGAATCACGTCGTAGGCTTGGTTGACTCAGTTGTCTGACAATGACAGTTGTCCACAATGTCACATTTGATTTCGTTTCAGCCATTTGCCATTATAACATTGGAATCATAGAGGAATAAGCTATAGAGATGACAGCTTTTTTTTTTTTTTTTCCTGATGGGAAATCATCAAATGACCCCCCCCCCCCACTCTGGGCGGAGTGGAGGGGAGTGTCAGACTTGTACTGACTAAAACCCATCCATGTTCCTTCTTTGCCTTTTATGTTCCAGGGCCACGGTATCTCTTTCGAACAGTCCCGCAGCAAGAGATGACAGCTTGGCCACCCCTCTGCCAAAGTACAAAGTACAGACGCCAGCCAGCACATCAAGCTATTAAAAGCCATCAAAGGACAAAAATGAATGGAACCTGGTACCCACTTCAACGAGAATAACTTTTTATACGACGAGAAAGGTATTTTTATGCCCGGCACCTTCATCCGTGTGAAATCATTATAAAAATGCTATTTTCCCCGTTTTTGCAACATTTTTCATTGATGCTCTGCTGCTGTTAGTCGTAACGTGATGTTTTGTAGCCTTTTTCGATAAATGGGCTATCCAACACTAAATGATTTTATCTATTCGAACTTGTAGTTCCTGAGATTAGCGCGTTCAACCAAACAAACTCATCAGCTTTATAATATTAGTATAGATAATATGTACAGACTCCAGCACATGAAGCTACCCGAAACTCAAATTTACCCCAGGGCTGGCTTTTACCTTAGCCACAGGCTAGTGTTTGCCATACAACATGGCAACGCCGCCAGTCTCTTGGGCACATTACCAGCTGACAACTTTGAGGAGTATTTTTCGATACCCTTTTATAGGTAGTTTGTTGTTAGTTTATTTAACAGTATTTAATTAATAACGTATTAGTTAGCTTACTCTTCTAAATAAATAATGCTTCATAAAGCATCATTTATATAGTGATAAAGTTGAAAATCTATTAAAGTTTGACAGATTATAAAAAATAACTATTATGTATTAAAATGTAGTCGCCAGCACTTCAAACTACTACAATCTGTCAAACTTTAATAGATTTTCAACTTTATCACTATAGTGATAAAGTTGAAAATCTATTAAAGTTTGACAGATTGTAGTAGCTTAATGTGCAGCCGTCTGTACTTTAGAGGCGCTTGTTTTATTGTAGGTTTCGAGTTATTTTAAATACTAATTTTTATTGATTATTTTCTATCATTTGTTTACTAATTAACGGTTTTAAGAGGAACTATCGCCTGGATTACTTCTTTACGAGACTGTGATAAACCCATTTTTTTATGATTTTCCGTTTGTTTTGCACTAGTACGTGTGACATAAATCACCAATAAAATTATATTATTCATATTGGGTGCACTTTGGACTAAATCCACTGATTTGTTTCACATTCCTTGTCCTTATACACTGGCCGGGTGGTGTCAAATTCGTGACGCTCGGGTAGCAGATTCTTTGGGCAGGATCGCCATGTACGGCAGAGACAGGGAATGAAATTAATGACTGCTGAGAATATACTGTCTTTATTACAATATTAATATGGTATATAAGGTGTCTATAATGACAAAGATTATAAATATGTAGAGGGGACCTTACACACCATCAAATATCGGGTTTTGTCGCGAATTGTATTTTGTTCAACATACAACCTGACACTGACCTGCAAAGAGCAATAAACGAATTTTGCGGGCTACCCTGGCTTCCCCCTTAAGTATAAAATTCCGAGAAGACTAAGGGTCAGCACAGACAGAGATGAATAATCCCCGCGCGGTCTCGGGCATTTTCTATACGGATCCCGCATATCTTCGAGGACGCGCAAGTATTTTTTGTCAGGTTCAAGTATTTATGCACTTTATAGTAATAATTTTAAAGTTTATTTTCAAGTGCGTTAATAACATCCTCTCCGCTGCGCTCCGTTGTGTCTACGCTGAGCCTAATGAGGCAAGTTAGAAAAATAAAAAAAAACAAAATGTCTTAAAAATTCATTTATTGTAATTATATACTTTAAAAGTATAATAAATGTCCAATATCTAATAATCTATACTATCATGCACTATATTCATTGCTTTTTCAATAACTAATATTTCATATAATACACAAGTGGAGATAATTGAAATACAGTATCCAGTCAGTACATCACTCTCATATAAATACGATGGAGGGGGGGGGGGGGGAAGAGTTCAGAATGATGTACTGAATACGTAGTAACCGTTTGTGCGTCGGTCGTTGTCGCATCCACCGTTTGTGTAGCAGGCTGTGAGTAGGATAGTCTAAAAACTGGGTAATACGATACTCCTTGGTAACACGTGTTGTCAGACTTCTCGCGTGTCTGAACGAGCCCTTAGCTTCATGTGAATGCCAATAAAAAACAAACTGTCATTAGTGTCACTCACGTAATCAATCGTGGAATGAGCAAAGGAATCTTTTCCAGTGATGACGTCATCAGCCTTAAAACTTTAAAATTAAATATAAATTCAACTAGCCATTGAATTTCAAAAAGATTCAAATTAGTTTATTGAAATACTACATATATTTTAACTAAAAAAATTAAAACATACAGGTTAAATTTTTTGGAAAATTACCATTATTATAATGTTTACATGCCAGGAACTATAAATCAGTCAATTTTACACAAGCTGGGTGTACACAACGTTGTGAAACATACAGGCCAATGGTGACGTATGCATTACCCAGCCAAACTCAGGTAGGCAGACACTGGTGACTTGCCTGTCTATGAGACCATATAGATTTAAGGTGGCAGCCAGGGTAGCCAGCGATATTAAAATTTTCTTATTTTTTTGTAATTTGCAGGTTAATATCAGGTTGTATGTTGACTACAACAGGCTGGTGTCCGCAACTCCACGTCAAAGCGCGTATTTTGCGTGCGGGACACCGTGACAAATATGACGTACCATATGAGTTGTCAAATATTATGTTAGTTGTAAAATAATAGCGAATAAATTTCCCACCCGCACGCAAAATACGCGCTTTGACGTGGAGTTGCGGACACCAGCCTGTTATACAATACAATAATAATAAAAATCATCAATATAACCCTCTAAGTTCATTTAATATCAATCATATTAACTTGTACAAGTCACTACTATGAAAGCATCTGTATACCTGTGTATGACATGGAGCGGCTGCCTATCTGACCACTATTACTCAGCTACTGTGGAACTGGACCATGGTACCCCTTGTTAAGACTGGTTGTCAGACGTTATGGCCCAAAACGACTGTCCAATATCTACGACTGACAGCCGGGAGCAACTTATTAATGCTTTTGAGACACGTAGCCATCCATCCACGGACCGACCTCTGCTAACATAAAATTCACTTGACTTTACCAAGACTTGTCGCATGTCACTGTCAACTGTCCACTGTCACGCTCACTGTCAACTGTCACTAACAGCCACACACCACTCGCTGTCCACCTCGGCGTCCACCTGCACGATAGCCTCTTGCTCCAACACCTGACTATTCATCAGACCGATCAGCTCTGCATACTTGGCTCTCTGCTGTTCCGACATCACTGCAGGATTGTGGTTCTTCAAATGATAGTTGAGATGACTGCTCTGCTTGAATCGTTTATCACAGATCCCGCATTGGAACGGAGCAACGTTGGTGTGGGTTCTCATATGTTGCTTCAAGTGCACGGATTGGCAGAAAGTCTTGCTGCAGACGACGCATCGGTAAGGTTTTACTTTGGTGTGGATCCGGAGATGTTGGTCGAGCCCTGACTTCTGTGTGAATGCTTTGGGGCAGAATGTGCACGGGAAGGGACGGTCGCCGGTGTGCATTCGCATGTGTTGTAGGACTCCGCCCTGTGGATGAAGGAAAAAAACAACTTTACTTAGATAATTAATGGAATAAAGCATTATTGTGTATGTTACGTTTCAATTCTGTCTAGACACTGCCCACCAACTTTGAATACTGAGACCGTATAAATTGAGACGATAGTGACCTAAGTGCACCGCATTACTTGGAGCAGTGTTGCATGTCTTCACCTTGCAGAACTCACCAATTTTACAGTAACATGTTGTGATCCCTCGAGAAAGAAAGCACTGAAGACAACTTAGATCAGTGTGGCATGGAAGAATTATGATTTTTCTATGCCATTATGTAAAAACTTCATTATTGGTAAAAATGACACTTGAATCGCTGGTTCCGACGTCGTCCCTATAGTCCAGTCACTTCAGCAAAAAAAAGGGATCAACCTCGGAATGAGAAACAATAAGCTGTAAACTCGTATACACCTTCATTTTGGCGTTCTAAAAGTTGTCTCAAAAGTCTCATAAAATCTCGTGTCTGCGTCGTAAGTTATTCAAGGTCAAACGTCCCAAAAATCAGTTTTTCGCTATTATCTCGGTTTCTATGGCTCCAATGTTGTTAACATTTATGATAAAAATTGTAGAGCAGAAAATTTGCGACTAATTTAGTTTAGAAAAATTTTTCATAAGCCCAACCGTTTTTTAAATAGACGGCAGAGAGCCCGCAGCGCTCAGCCAGTCACTATAATGCAAGGTCAACCGTGAATATCAGTGAATAATAACTTGTATAAAGTTATTAAATCGTTGAAATAACTTACGACGCAGACACGAGATTTTATGAGACTTTTGAGACAACTTTTAGAACACCAAAATGAAAGCGTATAGAAGTTTACAGCTTATTATCTCTCATTCCGAGGTGAAACCCCTAACATGACCGGGCTACTAGGGTCTAGAACTCTAGACGACTTATATAGTGTGCCTTAGCCTGGGTCAAATGAAATCAATGATCAAAATGTACTGGTATTTTGGTCTTTGTGATTTTTATACTTTCCAAGTTACTTACATGCTGTGTAAATCTCTTGTGGCAGACGCTGCACTCGAAGGGTTTTAGCTTGACGTGAGCAATCGCCGTGTGTTCAGACAACTCCGTGTTCGTCTGGTAGCCCATACCGCACACCTGGAACAAAAAATATATTTATTCACTCCACTGTTTAAACTTTTGAACGCCATTGTAACATATACGTGACAATCAAGCGCATGCCCTGACGTGACAAGTACGCTAAACGTCACAAATATGTGACAAAATGGTAGGTGAAATTGTGGCTTGGCATGGTAAGCACGCGTGTGCGTTTTGCTCTGGCGTTCAAAATGTTTCAAGATAACAGAACGATTTTTACTAAATGCATATGAAAGTATACCGGGTGGAATCTTTCAGCGCGGCAGTAAGGGGAACTACCTTAACCGTTGCACCTACACGAAAATGGACTTAGGAGACAATCCATATCCCCATTCACAGATTAAAAAAAAAAATTACGATTAGCAAGAAAACGCACATTTCACACAAAACACTTTACTGATGCCAATCGATCCTGTTCTAATACTAATCAAAAACGTCTCTGGGACCAACCCAGGTTGGAGTGCTAAAAAAGTCTGAAATTGCAAAAAAAAACTTTTCCCATACATATTTTTGTATGAAAATATTACGCAAAAAAAAATTTATAGTACTGTATCTAATACTAATCTAACCATCGTCGGAGTACTATCAAAGTCAGAAATCGCAAAAAAAAAAAATATGTAGATAGAATTTGTGAAACTGAAATACAAACAATTTAATAAAAGACAAATGATCACGAGGACAAATCAAATCAAATCAAAGCATTTATTTCAAGTAGGCCAGTTACAGGCACTTTTGAATTGTCGAAACAAAGGCAACAGTAAAATATAGCTACAGTCCCAGTCACAAGGCACAAAAACTGTGAAAGTACTGTAGTTGCCCATTCCCTAACGTAGATCTCTATGGAGAAGAACGGGCAAGAAACTCCATGGACACTCTTTTAACGGTTTTGACGGTATGTAACTTTACTATACTGGGTGTAACAGAAAGGGAGGAAAAATTTGTTCAGTTTGATAGTCTGCAGCATGTCCTTTCATATGACTATACCCATTCTGTTACACTCTGTATATCAAAAATATTTAAAAATGTTGCTGTTTCTCATAGGAAAAGTTTTTGCAATTCCTTATGTACTTAAATAACTTAGCGAAAAAAATCGATTATTCCCAACGACTCACACTGTAACAGTCATAAGAATACTTACAAGAAATTGCAAAAACTTTTCCTTTATGATATAGCAACATTTTTCAAATAATAAATATAGTTGATTTTTACAAATTATCTTTCATGAACAAATGATGAATCTCAATGGTGTTTGTGGGCCGATTTTTCAATCCTAAGTCATCGAATAGCTATCTATCGTGTAAACTTATTTGTCTGTTTATCAAGCGAATAAATATATACAATTTTTCAATCGTATATTATCTAGAGAATAGCTATCAGTGGTATAAGCTAGCCAACTTCACACTATTGATGTGCAAGCGAGATGGACAGATGCAGTATTTAACGTGTTAGACAAGAATAGCAACAAAAGGTGATTTGACATTAGTCGTTGTTTGCTATACAGTTCATAGTGTCCACGCCGTGTTATTTATTGTTAAAAATATGGGATTTGTGAATAAAGGCTATCTGGTTGTTTATCTGAGGATTGAAAAATCGGCCCACAGTGTTACTGTATGAGAATATTTTGTTCCCAACTAGTCACGCTCTTCACTTTGCGTGTGATCCGTTGGGAATAAACACAAAAAATAGTCCTATCGAGTAACAGTGTGACTAGTTAGGATTTTTATTCACAATTTTTCCCAACAAGTCACAGTGACATGTGACAGTGTGACTCATTGGGAACAATCGAAAAAAATCACAGTATAAAATGACGCAGCACAATTCTAAGGAAAGAAAATTCCTGAATTTGCTTCAAATATCCGGAAGGCGTTGCGTTGGAAGGCCTCCCACTAGGTGGACCGATGACCTGGTAAAGGTTGCGGGGATCCGCTGGATGCGAGATGCACGGGACCGGTCAATGTGGCGACACTTGGGGGAGGCCTGTGTCCAACAGAGGACGTCTTTCGGCTGAAATGATGATGACGATGATGATCCGGAAGTACCTCCAGAATACATGGGAACCCTAACTCTGACTGACCTCACAAGCGAAAGGCGCGGCTATCTCCTCTCCACTGCAGGCGAGGGGCTTCTCACACACCTGGCACCTCAGCCCCTTCCGGCGGCGTGTGTGTTCATCCCGATAGTGTATGGAGTACTCGCAACAGGAGAAGAATATCTGGTGGCAGGTCCCGTCGGCCACGAGAGTCGAGGCCTGGAGGCATTCGAAGGGGCCGCTGGAAATGGAAAAATGTTTGATAATTTTGCAAATCGGTCTTGCCAAGGGGTATCGTATTACCCAGTAGTAACTGGGCTGTGGAGGTCAGATAGGCAGTCGCTCCATGTAAAATACTGGTTTTCAGCTGCATCCGGTTAGACTGGAAGCCGACCACAACATAGTTGGGAAAAGGCAAGGCAGATGATGATGAATTATGCAAATCGGTTTTTACAAACACTTTTACACGTTTTTTTTAAACTATGTTGTCGGTGCGGTGTTTCGTCCCTGACTATTCTGAGAAGAAACAGCCGAAACAAACTCAGAGGTCATAGTCTCTTTCAAGGTCCACACATAATCTTGATCAACTCACATGAAGACTATGCAGATTAGGGTCTGAGATGAGTCTTTTGAACCACACAGATTAGAGTGGACCTGGCCAGTCAGTGCAAGCATTTGTCAGTTATCGTGTAGCTCGACTTATAACTTAAGGAACTGGGGTTGTTTCTGTAAATAAATAAAATTGCAACATGCGTGACCACGTCGCTATATTTTGCGCCGATTTTTGTGGCAGATCCGCTGTCAAACGGTTGCGGGCTAAAAGTTTTTCTAGACTAATGATGCATGAAAATAGCGGCCATTTTGTGCGCCAGATTTTTAGAACGGGACCCTATTATTATTATCTACCTATTTCAGATCATGAGATATAGCCCGCTTTATCGGACGGACACACGGACGAACGTCCGTTCGGACAGCGGAGGCTTAGTAATTGGGTGTCGTTGGTTACCCTTCGGGAAGAGGAGCTCGTGGCTAGATAATACCAGCGATCTTTACGTTAAGCCGTGCTTGCCTAGGTTGATCTGTGGATAGGTTACCACCCATTCCATACCGAGTTTCCTCTGTGCTTTAGAAAGCACGTTAAGCTCAAGCTAAGCCGTTGGTCCCGGCTGTCATTTGTAGATCTTTGACAGTCGTTACAGGTAGTCAGGGGCCTAAAAAGTCTGACATCCAGCCTTACCAAGGGGTATCGTATTACCCAGTACTAACTGGGTTGTGGAGGTCAGATAGGCAGTCGCTTCATGTAAAATACTGGTATTCAGCTGCACCCGGTTAGACTGGAAGTCGACCCCAACATAGTTAGGAAAAGGCTAGGCAGATGAGTACTTCGCTGCCACTGAGAAATTCCTGGTGGAAAAATTCAATAACACTTTGCTCGACCTTTGAATCGAACCCAGGACCTCATGCTCAGCTGACTCCAACATAGTTGGGAAAAGGCTATTCAGATGATGATGGTTACCCTTCGGGTACGGAACCCTGAAACTACGCAGACGCATCTTTGAAAGACTGAACTCCTATACTCACGTTATAGGCTCCGACTCTTTCTCCTTCTTCATCACATGCTTCTCTTCTCGTTCCTTCTTCACGACTCTCTCGATCCGCTTCCTCTTGACGTCGTTAGTCTCCTCGGCTTTGATGATGATATAGCTGACGTCATTGGAAGCGAGCGCCATGACGCTTGTCGGCTCCATCTCGGAGAGGATCTGTTCTGTCTTGATCTTTATAATGTTGTCTTCGGACTGGGGTTTTGTTTTTGGCTGGAAAGTTAATGTGGGTATTTAATCTTTTGAACGCCATTGTCGCATATACGCGACAAGTACGCTAAACGTCACAAATATGTGACAAATTGGTAGGTGAAATTATGGCTTGGCGTGGAGGGCACGCGTGGGCCTTTAAGCTCTGGCGTTAAAAAGGTTAAAGAGTGACGATGATGCCCCCTAGCTGATTTCGGCCACAGCGACTGCATTCGATGGTTTTCTAGGGCGGTTGTTGAAAGCTCTGGTGTGCTGGTCTATCATGTGCTCTCAAGTGACTAGCATACCCAACTTTGGCCGAAAAACTCCGAGCATAAAGCGCACATGGCAGAACACCATTGACGAAATTCTGGGGTATAGCTGCAGGTGGCCTAGCTTCGTGGTTATTACGCTTTGAGTCTAGCTGCGACCTTCTTCTCTCTTCGAAGGCGAAAGAGGGATCGTACTTAGCAGCATTTCTGTTAATATGCTCGATACAGGAATGGTGTTATCATTCCTCACACAATCAATACAACTTTTCGTTGGCCTTCTCTAACCTCTTACGGAGTTACCGGTTACGGAGATATAGGGGGTCAAAGTTCCAACTTTTTCACAAGTTTTTTTTTTTAAATACATGTTTTTAATGTAAGGTTTTTTACTTTACACACATCCACGACCCTCGTACTATTCAATCCATTCATCAGCACAATGCTATGAGTGCTTTCCATCGAGTCCTACCGTAAAACGTGATTTTTCACCCCAAAAAAAAAAAGTCGATTTCCAGCAATAATTTTTGCGTGAAGTTACTTAGTTTATTGTACAGAATGCTTGGGTGACGGATATGTGAAGGGTCTGTTTACACCCTGTATTCATCACTCTTTTGAAGTCCTTAGCACCAACCCATTCACAACACATTCTTGGGACATGGAAATATTCAATAATAGCACTTCATCCACAAAAATTGTGATAGCTCAGCTAATATGCATGATATAAATATAATTTATAGCCTAAAGCACCCACGAATAATGTAGCTTTCTGCCAGTGAAATATTTTTAGAATTGGATCATTAGTTCCTTAGATTACCCTCTACATAGACATACCTTACAAACAAATTCCTCATTATAATATTAGTATTATGACTGGTAATTAGTGACCGATACTTAAACACGTGATTGTACTCATGATAACAAACAACTTTCCCAAAGAAACATTTTTTTTTATACCTACTCGATTCACTTTTATCCCAATAACACAACACACATATGAAATTCGCGCGCGCACGCCTGTGACCTATCAGCTGTTAGCCGCCTGACGCCGTTTTGTGTCATTACTATTACGTGAAACAGTCCCCACTGTTGCAAAAAGCCAGAGCACAGTGGGACACAGGACGGCGACACGCGGTTAACAGCTAATAGCTGTTGTCTTATTGGACATAAAAGTGAATGAGTATAAAAAAAAAGTTTATTTAGGAAAGTTGTTTGTTATCATGAGTACAATCACGTGTTTAAGTATTGGTCACTAACTACCAGTCACCCTATAGACAAGACTATAGACCCATATTACCAAAACAATTTTATCAATGAAACTCTGCTTAAACCTTAATTCAACTATTCAAATGACTTTAAATCTATGACAGCCTTCTTGGTCTAGAGGCCCCAATCACAAATGCTCGGTCAAATTGTTGTTGGGTTTTTCTCATCAGAAATTTGCCAGTAGCAGCCACGGAGTCTGAATGTATGCCCGCTTGATGGCAATAGGCTTGCCCCCTAAAACATGGGACTTAAAACAAAACTGTCAAAATGTGCGCATACTATGCGTATTGGTGTGATGTTATGTTATGTTTAAATCTAAAGTGTGTAAATAGATTCTTAACGTAAACGAAAGGCACTTGTTGTCCCCGTCACTGCAATCATTTTTTTGTTCTAGACCATACCTGGGAACCTTCTAGTTATGGAGATATTGGGGGTCAAAGTTCCAACTTTTTCACACATTTTTTTTTTTAAATACATGTTTTTAATGTAAGGTTTTTTACTTTACACACATCCACGACCCTCGTACTATTCAATCCATTCATCAGCACAATGCTATGAGTGCTTTCCATCGAGTCCTACCGTAAAACGTGATTTTTCACCCCAAAAAAAAAAATCAATTTCCAGCAATAATTTTTGCGTGAAGTTACTTAGTTTGATGTGCAGAATGCTTGGGTGACGGATATGTGAAGGGTCTGTTTACACCCGGTATGCTCAAAGTAATCTGTATACAGGCCTTAGTCACATGTCTTATGTTTATCTAACTTACCGGCTGCTTATCATTAACCTGTGTCCAGACAGCAGGGTCTCCGCTGTCATAAGCATCAATATGCTCCATGCGGGCATGGTTTCTGAGCGCCACCTCGCTGGCAAACCCCTTCCAGCAGAGACGGCAGTGGATTACATCATCATCGTCTGTTAATACTTCTTTCTGTAATATTTTACATAATTGTTATGGATTGCTTTGCTAATTTTGTTGAATTTAAACAGACTGAGATACATTCTAGGCATAGGTCCCTAGTGCCGGTTTTTGTCACTAAAAACAAACTTAAATGCTATCAACACTTATTGGTACTAATGTTTTTATTACCACATGACAGCACATGTATGGTAGGACATGTGTAAAACGCACACTAATGTCTATGTTAAGTATGCTTGGAGCAAATTATGCATAGAATTTTGTTTATCAATTTTATAGTAGGTAGTAAAAGTGTAATTAAATGTAGTTTTATTAGTATGTACAACTAAGCATTAGATTCTCAGATTTGACATTACTATCACCATAAGCTATTTTTGATGTAATATTGATGTACTTATAGTTGCATTAATCACAGGAATGTTTACGGTACCTTAATCTTTACACGGGAAGTCGGCACCACATTCACGTATCTTTCAGGCTCTTGCGACATCGTGAATATTGCACTATCTGGAAATTAAAACATTGATTCTGACAATACCTACTATGCAATTGTATTAGAGACCATTTTCAAGCATCGAAAGCTCTGGCATGCGTTTAAATTACGCAATAGCATCGACTTTCCTAGGGGATCTAAACAAACCTATGTGATATGCTGTAAAACTCATGTTTAATGAATCATTCTTGCCGCAAACACTAACGCACAGATTTGCTGCTACACGACTACAAGTTATGTTTTTCACAACAAAATTACGCTTACAAAATTTTCTTTTTAGGATACAAAGGAAATACAAATGAAATAATGCAAAATTATCAAAATACATTCAAATAATAATGAAAAAGCGGGAATCTAAAATAATTGTCAAAAATAACTTTTTATAAAAAGAAAACCTTAGACTATGGCGTCGGACACACAGCAAAAAAGTTATTAGATATTATTGATTTCTCAGTCAAGAAGCCCTTGAATAAATGTGAAAACTGCTCATTAACAAGGGTTATGAAGAATTATAATGAAATAATGTAAAATAACACTACATTTACCATCGAAAAACACAACTTTTCAGCCGTCCGAGAATAGATTGGCGTTTGTTTTTTTTAATTAAAAAAAAGAAGCCGAAAAAGAAAAAATTAAAAAAAAGTATAGCGTTTTTACGAAATGTCAAATAAAATGACACTTACCGAAAAAGAATTTTCACAAAAATACGGACAAATGACTAAAATTACCACGAAATATACTCAAATCACTTTAAATTAAGGAGAAATCCAACAAGGTGTGGTTTCACAACTAAGTAACGACGCCATTTCGTGACATTAAAATAAAAACCAATCTTGCGATTTGGCCTGTTGGATTTTTTTGTGTGGCAACACTCATGAAACTAGAAAATATAAATTTCGAACGAATAGAAGAGAAAATAATAAACTTTATTTTGCTATGAAATGAACACAATATTAATTAAAATAAATTTGAAAGCCTTGGTATCTCCATATCAATTCTGTACTAGTTAATGAGGCATCACCTTATTTTATCGATAACGAAAGTATCCAAGGGAAACTTGAAACGAAAGAGTATGTAAATTAAATATTACTTCCCTAAAATGGCCAAAGCTACGACTATTAAAGAAGCAATAAAGAAATGGGAAGACAAGTCTGGTGAAAAAGCAGAAACGGCTACAGAAGTCAGTCTTATGTTTCAATGGCCATCCATAGAAAAAATGGATGGAACTCTTGCAACCTTGACAAATTGCGAGTAAGTAGAATCATTATTATCATCGTCATTCTAGCTCAGAGGCCCATGGGTGGCATAAAAACTCTGAAATCATGTTAGGCACCAACCACACGAAAAAGAAAGATCATCATTCTCCCGTCCAAGTCACTATTTATTTGGCGTCTTCTACTGCCATGCTTCTTTTACCTACTTGTCATCTCAGTAGTTACCTTTCATCCTATCCGTATCATCCTTCATACAGTCCATCCATCGTTTTGTCTTCTTCGTAAAGAGGTCCACATCCATAGTCACACTCAAAACTTTTCTTACGACATTTTGACCATTGTGAATTAATAGGTATTTAATAGATCATTATTTAATTTTTCCAAACGTTTTGCATCTGGAATCATTCTTTTATTTATTTTCTTGTATCTCCTAACTGTGCGTTTCCACCGGCAAACCATTCATTTAAAATCATATTGACTGATGAGAAAAAGATTTCAACAGAAGAGAGATTTCAACATGTTTTATTTAAAACTACAGCAGATGTGTGTTTATTTATATTACTAAACTTTTAGAAGAAGGCATAAATCCTCACTAACTTAATTAGCCTCGGATTTAATATTATGATGAATTAATGCTATTAGTCACTATAGTGACGACAATAGAACTTGGAACAAAACTCTTATTTTATTTTCTGGCAACATAATATTATGTCAAGTGTCTCTGTGTTGTTATGTCAAGTGTCCAGACTCGGTCCGTTCCCGCGCTTTCGAATGACCCGCGTAATTCTGTTTGGATATTGCAGCTTTGTATTATATGTATTTTATCATTGCATGATATATAATAATATGGTATCATATCGTACATTGATTATAATGTGAACCGCCTAAACCTAGGAATAGTACAAACATGACTTTTATTTTTTTGTTCTAAAAAACTTTTCCCCACACTAGAAATTTCTCCTGTATCGTGGGTGCGTTTACAAACATTTAAACTCGCATACACAGCCAGACCCGGAACAACTACTTGTAGGTCATACAAATACTTGTTCCGTGTGAGGATCGAACCCGCGACACACAGCGTAGCAGGCAATCGCTCAGCCACTACGCCAACTGCGTCGTCATTGTCTTGTTTATGCTTTTCAGAAATCAACAATAAAATATTGCGATTTCCGGTGGTACTAGTACAGACTACAGGCCAGGCCGGTAGACAGAATTCCTC
The DNA here is from genome assembly GCA_963576755.1 of Noctua janthina. Lineage (NCBI taxonomy): Eukaryota > Metazoa > Arthropoda > Insecta > Lepidoptera > Noctuidae > Noctua > Noctua janthina. The sequence goes on from OY755077.1 coordinate 7,472,989, forward strand.
AGCAGCAGCCATGGATTCTGGATTTGCGCCCGGTTGATGTCAATAGTTCAGGAGTGGCGACCGCGAGCTGGAAGACGTTGCGTTGGAAGGCCTCCCACTAGGTGGACCGATGACCTGGTGAAGGTTACAGGGATCCGCTGGATGCGAGTCGCACGGGACCGGTCAATGTCGCGACAATTGGGTAGGCCTATGTCCAGCAGTGGACGTCTTTCGGCTGAAATGATGATGATGGCAACAGGCCCGCCCCCTATTACACGGGACTTAAACATAACTGGCGAAATGTGGGTGTACTATTAGATACACCTCTGCCTAACCCTTCGGGGATTACAGGCGTGATGTTATCTCATTTCCACCTTTCCAATACCTTTGTGCGAAACATTGACATGAATATTTCTCTTCTACAGGAAATTGAGTTTATCTACAAATATGATTGAGAAGGTCACGGGGTTAAACACCTTTAAGAAACTTCGAGTATTGTCGCTAGGCAGGAATTATATCAAATCTTTTACTGGCATGGTAAGATCATTTATTTTTTATTTGCCGTACCCGTAGGGTGCCAACGAGAGTCTTCACTAAGGCTCCGCTGACCACTGGGCTATCTTTTGGGCTGCAACCTACACACTTAAAAATTTCAGTGTGTATTACTATGGCTGCCAAAACGACAAATATAAAAATAAAATAAAGTTTAACCTTTTTACGCCATTGTCACATATACGTGACAATCAAGCGCGTGCCCTGTACGCCAACGACACAGATACGTGACAAAAAATGTGCGGTTCACTATAACACGAAATAAAAATTTAATAGTTTAGAATTCCTATTTTTTTTTGTAGGTATTTGGGGTGAAATTGTGGCTTGGCATGGAAGGCACGCGCGTGCGTTTATGCTCTGGCGTTCAAAAGGGAGCATGCAAGAAACGTGTTTTTTTAAAGCGTTAAGTGTTATAAATATTGTCGGCAAGCACAATTGGCCATTTTTTTTTTTAACCCCCACCAATCTGAAATAAATAACCGTGCTGACATACATAGGCAGTATTCAGGAGTTGCTTTTTCCAGGAACCGCTAGGCGACTGTTTAGAGGAGCTGTGGATATCTTACAACTTGATAGAGAAGCTGAAGGGGATCCATGTGCTGAGGAGTCTGAAGGTGTTGTACATGAGCAACAACCTCGTCAAAGAGTGGAGTGAGTTTAATAAGCTGCAGGTAATTAGATTAAAATACCCTATAATTGTCCGAAAAGTGGTTAGACCTGCTGTCTTGTATGGATCAGAATGTTGGCCCACAAAAGGGATGAATGAAAGGCATTTGCATGTGGCGGAGATGAGAATGCTAAGGGGGATGTGTGGTGTTACGCGAATGGATAAAATAAGAAATGAGTATATGAGAGGAAGTGACTGAAAAGTTGTGTGGTAATCGGTTGTCGTGGTATGGGCATGCGATGCGGAGGAATGAGGAAAATGTCGTGAAGAAAGTTATTAGTATGAATGTGGATGGGTATATGAGTAGAGGAAGACCAAAGAAACGATGGATGGACTGTGTAAAGAATGATATGGCAAGAAAGTAGGTGTCTGATGAGATGACGAGTAATAGAGAAGTATGGAAGGACCAAAGAAACGATAGATGGACTGCGTAAAGAATGATAATTATGACAATAAAGGAGGTGTCTGATGAGATGACGAGTAATAGAGATGTATGGAAGAAGAAGACATGCTGCGCCGACCACAAAGGAATTGGGATAAGGGCAAGAGAATGATGATACTTGTCTGAAAAGTTGAAAGGGAATCGATTGTCTTGGTATGAGGGACGAACCGCGTGTGACTACAAGACTGATGAATATAAATGTTGTTGGGTGAAGAAGGCCAAGGAAACGATGAATAGGAGTGTGTGAGGAATGATATGAAAGAAAAAGGAGTAAATAGCTTGACGGTTGACAGAGGAGAGTAGAAGAAAACGTGTTGCGCCGACCCCAAGTAACATGGGACAATGACAGGATGATGAAGATATTTGCCTCAAGGCGTCAAAAATTTTATCTCGAATTAGAAAAGAAGAAAGAAAATTTATTTATTTGGCACACGTCACAAGTGTACACAATATAAAACAAAAATAATGAAAGAAAAAAAAAACATACTGTGTGCCTCACGGTTGCACCAAATAGGATGCTCTGTGGGCCCAGATCAGCAAAATGCCGGGCAACTATTGCCCGACGCTGGTTTACAGCAGCTCTCCCTCTATTATATGGGTCTTTATAAAAGAAAATATAATCAATGTCAAATAAAAAATAATTAATCGGACATTAAGAATATAAAATACAAATAAAACACAAAAATCGTCTGGTGTCTTTAAACATCGACTGGCGAAATGAGGGTGTACTATTAGGTACACCTCTGGTAGTGCGGGGATAACAGTCGTTGGTAAAAAAAGTCTATGAAACAAACAAAAATCACCGACATCCGGAAGTAAAGACCTCCCGTTTATTTTTGGAAGTCTGTTATTTTTTTTGCACAAAAAGTTTTAGCTGAACAGGATGCAAACTTAAGTGGCAGTCGGCAGGGCACATTGCTCGCAGAACGGATGGCCGATGGGGCTGAAAAGTTCTGGAGTGGCGACCGCGAACCGGAAGACGTTGCGTTGGAAGGCCCCCCCCACTAGATGGACCGATGACCTGGTGAAGGTTTCGGGGATCGCTGGATGCGAGTCGCACGGGACCGGTCAATGTGGCGACACTTGGTAGGAGGTCTATGTCCAGCAGTGGACGTCTTTCGGTTGAAATTATGATAATACAGGACGCATAGCGCCATGTCTTATCACTGATATGCTGTTACAGGAACTACCACATTTGGAGGACGTGCTCTTCGTCGGTAACCCACTATACGACGCGTGCGAGCTAGACGTATGGCGATCCGAAGCCGCACGAAGATTGCCGAATCTGAAAAAGCTGGATGGAGAAACTGTGTTGAGAGAGGATGATCCGCCTTTGACGGTGGCTGATATGCAGGTGAGCATCTCAACTGCCACAGGTTGCCTCATACAGGGCAAAGTACTTCGCGAACCCAAGTACTCTCGTTTACAAACTCCCCAGGGATGCGCCCTAACAGGCGTTGTACAACGGGGGCTCCGAATAAGTCATTTACGGGGGAAAGTGTCAGGGTAGCCCGCGAAATTCAAATTTTCTTACGGTTTTGCAATTAGCTGGATAGCGTCGGGATGTATATTGATTAAAATATGATTCACGACCGTAACAAATATTATGGCTGTCTGTTTTTTTTTGTCGGATTGGAAGTCATCAAATGACCCCCCGCGCTCTGGGCGGAGCGGAAGGGAGTGTCCGATTTGTACTGACTAAAACCCATTCATGTTCCTTCTTTGCCTTTGTGTTTCAGGGCCACGGTATCTCTTTCGAACAGTCCGGCAGCCCTAACAAATACGGCTTTACTGAGTTATAATAATTAAAATCATCAATATAACCCTCCAAGTTCCTTTACTCCCATGGAATGACTATATCATGAAAAAATCATTCAATGGGAATCAATGATCTTCCAGAGACAACCCGTAGTTTTTGATTAGCATTCTGTAAAAACGTAACAACATTTGAATTTCGCGGGTATTTTAATACAATTTCTTTTTTTGGCAATAATTTCACGCGGACGAACGTCACGGGCACATCTAGTTATGATATATAAATTATTAAGGTTTTTTTTTAATATTTCAGCCTGATGGCGGTGACGCAGTAGAAACATTGGTTAGTGCGGAGACGAACGACTAAAGATACAGTTAATTGGAAACAGTTCATCAAGGATACTGAAATCAGTCATATTGTACTCACGGCAGCACATCAAGCTATACATTTCCAGTATTCAATAACGCTACACACGAACGCTTAGCTGTTAAGAATTTATTTATAAGTACTTACCACTTTTTTTTTTTGGCCTGGTATGTCCCACTGCTGGGCAAAGGCCTCCCCCATATCCTTCACTTACCACTTAGTAAACTTTTTATTTTTTGTTCTTCTTCATCTTGTCTTTGCACGGAATACAGCTCTTAAATCATCGGAAGCCTTTTATTTAAATATTCGTGATATAAACCCCCAACATGGTCCTTCGAGCCGGATATTAATGAAGATTCAATAATAATCTCACACATTATTATATACAGACGCCAGCACATCAAGCTACTACAATCTGTCAAATTACTTTAATTAATAAATTTTCGACTTTATCGCTAAAGCATTAGGTTGAAGGCTGATTAGGAAAAATAAACAGTATAGCTTGATGTGCTCTGCGTCTGTACTTTTGAAGTTCATCTTGGACATCAAAGATATCGGTGAAGGAAATTATCGTGATAAATGGTCACAACTGCGCTTGTGTCCACGTCATTGCTTGTATTGCATTAGAATTACCAGTATTAATAAATAAAACGCTACAAAATTCATAGAAAAAAATAATAATTTTATTTACATAGTAATTGCTCCTAATTCTAATATTAAACGTTATTATTGTACATCTTCATAGAAGGCATATCATACATCATATCAATTATTTATTATTATTACAAGTCCTCTCTCAGATATTTTAACTTTAACAAACCCAAACAACATCCCGCTAGAACGCACGCGAGTGCCCTCCACGCCAAGCCACAATTTCACCGCAAATACTGACAAAAAGAATAGGGATTCCAAATCTAATTGTTTATTTCGTGTTATAATGCACCGTATTTTTTGTCACATATTTGTGTCGTTGGCGTACAGGGCACGTGCTTGCTTGTCACGTATATGTGACAATGGCGTTCAAAAAGAAGAAAAAATGTTTTACCGATTTTCTAGTTTTGATCTGTTTTAATTCTATTTAATTAAATATATGGTGTTAACAACATCATGAAACTTCTCCATTATGATTACTAACCTTATGTCAACGAAAATAAGCATAAATATACAAAATCAGAGATTTAATATCTGCGAAAGGACTATAGACACCGATTCCACTTGGATGACTACAAAAAATCATCAACGAGTCAAGCTTCTAGATCGCCGAAAATATCCAAGTGATACACATCATCATCTGCCTAGCCTTTCCTAACTATGTTGGGGTCGGCTTCCAGTCTTACCGGATGCTGCTGAGTACCAGTATTTTACATGGAGCGACTGCCTATCTGACCTCCACAACCCAGTTAGTAATACGGTAATACGATACGGAGGAAACTTGTTGTGTAATGGCTGGTCACCCATCCACAGACCAACCTAGGCAAGCGCGGCTTAACCTGGAGACTGCCCCGAGTGGCTGGTATTATTTAGCCACGAGCTCATCATGACACATGATTGTATAATTTACGGGTATCGTGTCAGTAGCTCCATGTAAAATACTGGTATTCAGCTGCATCCGGTTAGACTGGAAGCCGACCCCAATATACAGCGTGTAAGGGACAGCCCTCTACAAGAAATTATTTCAGGAATGTTAGGGGGATCCAATAAATTTGATTTGTTTATTTCCTCATACGAAATGTATCGTTACCATGGCAAAACGTAGCGAACGGCAAGGGCGACGACGAGTTCGATGAACTCTGTACCTAGGCAGGAAGTGAACATCTGATTTCACGCGACGTTCGTTAGTTTATTTACAACATCCATTGCTTGATTTTTATTTTATCCGTAGTATTTACATAAATGAACTGCTGCGTACAGGGAATGTAATATTACATTGAAATAAAGGAATAGTAAATAAAAAAAATTAAATACCGGAGAAAAAATCCGGTGGAATACGATTCAAAATAAGGAGCTGAATGCACCCTGTCAGTTTGTGGAGGGCTGTACCTTACACCCTGCAGTTGAGAATGGCTAGGCAGATGTTCGTCTTCACAGCACAGTGGAAGCGTTGCCTGAAACCTAACTTATGTGAAGCGTGCTAGACACTTATTCGAGTCGGCATTTATGCGCATAGCCGAGCGGCAAGACCGAATAGATGTCGGTACCCTGAAAGTGAATGGAGACGTCAGCGGGTATGGGGACAAAACTTTGTACCGTATTTGAACGTTGAATACAAATAATGATAACCTGTTCCCGATGCTGGTGGACTACTATTTATATATTATTAAATGTTTCTTGACATAACTTTGTAAGTAAAATTATAAATAGTATGTAAGAAAAATGAATAAAGAGAATAAATAACGACGTTAGAAACAGAGTGAGTTCCAGAGAAACAATTTAACAGTCCTGGATCCCGTAACGAAATTAATCAGAAAAGCGTAGTAGCGGAGGAGTAAGAAAAACATAATTTCCACTTCCCTCCATTTCAACAGGAGACAGAACGGAAACAAGGCCAATAGGCACAAAGACGTGTTGCCATATAGCACCCCAGCTCTCAATAACATTGTGGCGGCACTACAAAGAGTACTAAGTAACATAGAACAAAAAGTACTACAGCGCCATCTATGACACCGATGAAGAACTAAACATCGAAATACATCTAAATCCTACATCGCGCAAGTAAAGTTATCCGCGACCTAACACCGTGACTTTTTAGTCGTCTTACAAAGGTCGTCCCACTCAATGTAGCCGACATAAAATAGCTCTAGGCGCGATTTTTTTTTATCTTCCATAATAAGTACAGAAAAAAAATAATACTAAAAAATTAGAATAAAATTATGAAACATCCTGTTAATGATGTTTACGTGTCAAACGGGAGAACATTACGTACCCAGCACTCCGAGACCAGCAGATCATCGCTCGCAACAGGGTGTTTTAACTACGTCATGCGTCATAATACTGAATAATATTTTTATTTTTAAATTATAAAAATCTCATAAATACCTATATTTTTTTTTTTAATGAATTTTTAGTATTCATTGGATACATGAAGTGGGCTGCCGTTGTAAGACGACTAAAAAGTCACGGTTATAGAAGAACCCGACAACAACTGTCGCGCAGTAGCCCACCAGACAGAACACCCGTCTGCGTCAGGACGGAGGATCCTCCCTTTTCCATGGGGGATGACTAACTTGACACCCTGTTTTCCATACCCCCAAAAAATTTAATTAACATGAAACTACACTTCAAAGTTTCGCCCCCGAATTCCTATTCACCCCATTTTACCGACACCTAGTAACCCCTTCGGGTCAAATTTGCTGTTCAACAAAATGCCGAACGGAATATGCCGATTCCAGCAAGTGTGAAGTACGTGACATAAACATAATGTCATTTTAAAGTAATATAGAATTCCAAATAAAGTGTATTTATTATAGTATTGTGTTGTATTTTTTATATAGTAAATTACATATTTATTATTATTACTGATACCTGACTGCAATGACCCTGAAATCTTTTGAATGCCATTGTCACATATACGTGACAAGCAAGCGCGTGCCCTGTACGCCAACGACACAAATATGTGACAAAATGGTGAAATTGTGGTTTGGCGTGGAGGGTACGCACGTGCGTTTATGCTCTGGCGTTCAAAAGGTTAAGTAGGTTAATTATTATTATCATTGTTCGTGTTTCGTGAAACCAAGAATGGGTAAGACCGTTAAAAGCTAATTGTAGATGGCGCAATCATAGCTAGGTCTCAATCTGACCAAAGAGGCCACGTGATTTTGAAATAATGGGTGTAAAAGTATCCTTAACGAAGCCGAAAGGCACTCGTTCTCCCCGTCACTGCGAACATTTTTTTTATTCTAGACCATACCTGGCAACCTTCTAGTTACGGAGATATTGGAGGTCAAAGTTTCAACTTTTTCACAAGTTTTTTTTAAATACATGTTTTTAATTTTTGCTGTAAATACTACTGATTGCATCCATCAGTACAATATTTTGAGTGCGTTACATTTAGTCCTACCAGTGACAGTGGCAACAGCTATGCTGGCTCCATAAGTTTCACATTTGCAATCTCCATTGCAGGCCATTGCAACGATATTGTCACATCTACGTGACAAGCAACCGCGTGCCCTGTACGCCAACGACACAAATATGTGACAAAAAATGCGGGGTCACATATACGTGACAAGTAAGCGCGTGCCCTGTACGCCAACGACACAAATATGTGACAAAAAATGTGGTGCACTATAAGACGAAATAAACAATTAAATAGTTTTGGAATCCCTATTCTTTTTGTAGGTTTTTGCAGTGAAATTGGGGCTTAGCGTGGAGGGCACGCGCGTGCCTTTATAGTCTGGAGTTCACAAGGTTAAGGACCCCAATGGCATGTCTTCCAAACAAAAATATACAAATTAATAATTACAAAACCAACGTTTTTATCAGACTTTTACCATTCTCAACTCAAATTTGTTTTGAGCAAAACCCTCTTCGTATGTCCTGAATTTGTTATTCATCGCGCTACCTTTTACATGGGATTTCAACATAACTGACCACATGTGGGTGTACTACAGTACTGCTCAGTAGAGAGGGGTCAATTTTTATAAGAGGTAAGTCGGAGTACATATCTTTACTGTGATTGTATTATTAGTCTATAGAATACTGACTGTGCCATTTTTCAAAGGGAAGCCGGTAGGAATCGAGTTGTATGGAACCTTCGCCACTGGTACTGCTAGAAATCAGATAATCGGATACGTATTTGTAGTTGTAAAAAGAACCTTATTTCGTGCATATTGTACCTCATTTTACACGTGCAGCCTGTGGGTAGATTACACTCAAAAATCATACAGCGCCCTTTATTATCTGCCTAGCCTTTTCCCAACATGTTGGGGTCGGCTTCCAGTCTAACCGGATGCATCTGAATACCTGTATTTTACATAGCGACTGCCTATCTGACCTCCACCACTCAGTTAGTACTGGGTTGTGGAGGATACGATACCCCTTGGTAAGAGTGGTTGACAGACTTTTTGGGCCACTGACTACCTAACGACTGTCAAAGATCTACAAATGACAGCCGGGACCAGCGGCTTAACGTGCTTTCCGAGGCACGGAGGAAACTCGGTATGTAATGGGTGGTCACCCATCCACAGACCAACCTAGGCAAGCACGGCTTAACCTAAAGATCGACCCGAGAGGCTGTTATTATTTAGCCATGCGCTCCTCAATCATACAGCGCCCTTCGCGTTCAATATACTAATGCGTTCCGGGTATTAATGGGGCTGTTCCGCTTCTGTAGCGCATCAGCACGCGTAGCATGATCACCGTAGAAACGGAACAACAAAAGAAATGTAATTTTGTCGATTCTTCTTTCGAGAAAACCCGTTTCTTCGGTGGTCATGCTACGCTTCCCTGGTGCGCCGGGTGCGGGCCAGCCCCAACATTGTACTACAGTGTATTGCGAGCAGACTGAACTGTTTGTTTGTGAATCGTTGCTGCAAGCTTTCTACATCGGTGTTGAGCTTGTAGCAGGGATTCTCAGATCTACAACATTAGCCGTTTTAGTATATGCGAAACCTGAAACACGTGTCTAGTATTTTCATGTAGAGAATCTATGTACAAAATTTCAAAACTGTATCATGAAAAATCACAATGTTATAGGCTTGTTCTGTTACCTGGTTGTCCGCACAAAAACGTGGTCGCCACGCGGTACCGCCGCGGGGTGGTGCATTTGGCAGTAGGTACCTAAATGATTGCGATAGGTACTTAGTGTCGCTCGGTGTCCAACTTGTAACCTTTTTAAAATATTTTTGGGACAAAATATAACATGGTTTAAAATGATTGGAATCGATTCAGTTATTTATTCTGAACAAACTATATTCACGTTTCGCATATACTAAAAATAATGTTGTATGAGGCAGTGTTAAGTTAAGTGTGTAGGTTAAGTTTACTAACATAGTCTTAAGGAAATATTGTTATTATCATTTTGAGTCCAGTTACTTGTTGATTAAATATAAATAAAAAATATTTACCTAAAGTTTTTTCGAGTAACAAAATAATCATTGTTATAATTCCAGTCAAATTTTCTGTACGGTGCAACCGCACGTTTTGCAATTCAGCAGTTTACGCCACATTCATTTCAACTCATAATAACTAGTTCAGTTCGCGTTGGGCTGTCAAGTCAGCCAGACGTTCTTCATTTCTTCCTCATCAGTCCATTAATCTTATTTTATTTTAAGTACCTTTGGGACAAAATACAGTAATGTTTTAATACTTTACCTTTTTTTAGATGATCATACATTATTTTTGACATACATACATTGCGAGGGAAAGGTGTGGAAGTGTGAAAGAGAGAGAGAGACGTGGGACGTATGAGAAAAGATGTACGAGAACAGACGTGTTTTATTTTTTGTTTTATGTTTATTTTTGCGATTCTTCCGAAAAATATACACGTTTTTAACGAACGTAACTTTATTATTTCACCATACGATCCCACATTATACTATTCAGAGTGCAAGGGACATCGACGCGAAAACGGTTACCACGTATTCAGTAAATCATTCTGAGCTCCCCACATAGATATTTTTTTTTTTTTTAAATTTGCTGTTCCATACATTTTGACCGTGTAGACACTTTTGTAGGAAACAGCTGTTTTTTTTTTTAATATTCGTGAAAAATTTCTATGTGGGGGGGGGGGGGGGGGAGAAGAAGACAGCAATAGATGTTAGAACATCTTGTGTACGGAAGTGAGAAAGTACAGTCGACCTTGCTCGACGAGTCAGCCCGCGACGCTGAGTAGCTTTAATTTAAGTCAAGGCCCGAACACCACAGTTTGTTTATTTGAATTACTTTATTTTTTTTTTTCATTGTTGATTTAATCTTTTACTCTGGACGCTCCTAATGTGCCAGTCCTTCTACATCGTTCTCACATATATGTATAACCTCAACATGAATGATGTACCCAAGATTTTGTTAAAATATTTTGTTTTAAAAGAGTGTCCATGGAGTTTCTTGCCCATTCTTCTCCATAGAGATCTACGCTTTGGAATGTGCAACTACACTGACTGACTGTAGCTTCGCTTCTTTTTGTTTTTTTGACATTTAAAAGTGCCTGTGATGGTCTAATTGAAATAAATGCCTTTGACTTTAACTGTACATACTAGTTTGTAAGGCCAGGCCGGGGTCTGTTTTTTTTTTTTGGATGGGATATCATTAAATCCCCGGCCAACCGCCCCTCGCTCTGGGCGGAGCGGAAGGAAGTGTCAGACTTCTACCGACTGACGTATCTCTTTCGAACAGTCCCGCAGCCCACATGAAAATTTTACATCGGTTATTGAAAAAAAAAAAATAGCTGTTTCCTACAAAAGTGTAAAACCTACACGGTCAAAATATACAAAATTAGTTTTAGTTTAAGCGAAACCTGAAACACGTGTCGAGTATTTTTATGTAAAGAATCTATGTACAAAATTTGAAAACTGTATCATGAAAAATCACAAAGTTATAAGCTTGTTCTGTTACCTGGTTGACCGCACAAAAACGTGGTCACCACGCAGTGCGCCCGCGCGCGCTCTTCCAGCGTCCTCTTGAGCTCATTGATAATAATAATTAGGCAGTAGGTACCTAAATGATTGCGATAGGTACTTAATGTCGCTCGGTGTCCAACTTTTTAAAAATATTTTTGGGACAAAATATAGCATGGTTTAAAAATTGATTGGAATCGATTCAGTTACTTATTCTGAACAAACTATATTCAGGTTTCGTATATACTAAAAATAATGTTGTAGAATAGCTAATTTTTTTCAAGGCTCAGCTAACCGTTTTCGCGTCAGTGCACCGTCCACCCTGTATTATAAGAAGCCGTTTCCACACTTTTGTACCCTTTGCCGAGCAAAATGTTCTTAAGCTAAAAACGCATCCGAATATCTGACCCCTAAGTACAGACGCCAGCACATAAAGCTAATACAATCTGTCAAATTTCTTTAATAGATTTTCAACTTCATCGCTAAAGCATTAGGTTCAAGGTTGATTGGGAAAATTTGACAGCTTCGGGTAGCTTGATGTTCTGGGATCTCTACTACACACGTTTGCCAAACTCTTGCGCAATTAAGGTTTACTTATACTGGGTGTAACATAACAAATTTAAGAACTCTCGTGTGGTTTCTCAGACCACAAAACTAAACAACCTTTGTTCTTTTCTTTATCGTTAGGTTAGTGTCTAACCTGGTGTCAGAGTTTTTATGCCGCCCATGGGCCTCTGACTTGGCTTTACATGCCGTCGAGAAATATCTCTCAGGCATGCTGGTTTCCTCACGATGTTTTCCTTCACCGAAGCAAGTGATAATCACACTAATATAATAAAGGCGAAAGTTAGTTTGTGTGTATGTTTGTTACGCCTTCACGTTCAAACGGCTAAACGGATTTGAATGAAATTTGGTATTAAGATAGCTTATATTCTGGATTAACACATGGGCTACTTTTGATCTTGGAAATAGTAGGTAGATGTACAGTAGTAAAAACACAAAGAGTAGGTAGAAAAAGCTGAATTGTACAGCTAGTTAGACAATACGCACATGAATTCGAAAAACCAGAGGTGCGTGTCTTGGGTTCGAACTCAAGACCTATGACTTGACAGTCCGACAGTGACACCACTAGGCTATCATTGCTATTTTGTTCTATGACTTTCAGAAAGTCATAATTTAATTTTTTAATTTTGTCATACATGTTGATCAGCTGATCGCATCAGTTCTTATAAAAAGTACATTTATTTTGCGAATTCCAATGAACTCGTAGACCAAAAGTTGTTCGGTTTCTTGGTCTGAGAAACCACACGGGAGGTCTAGCGTTCATTATGTAACACCATGTATACAACATTAAGTTTAGTATATGCGAAACCTGAATATAGTTTGTTCAGAATAAGTAACTGAATCGATTCCAATAATTTTTATACCATGTTGTAACAAAGCATAGTCATCATGCGGTGCACGCGGCTCCCGTTCCACGATGTTAGACGTCACCGAGGAGGCGAGGCCTACTCCCCACGTCGCGCCCCGCCACACACCGGCCGCTATAAAACTCGACCACCGCCGCGCTCACATAGAGTATTCGCTGCGCTCTCGGTCTGCTTCAACCTTCCTGGTTGGACTGCTCTGAGAACCAGTACTTACTACACTAGCGCACGCACGGGGTCTCGCTCCCTGTACTGTACTAGACTATAAGTAGTTCTATTGTATATTTGTTCACAATAATAAACGACTACGTTAGTTGAAATAATAGTGTTTGTTTGTTCAAACCTGTTACAATGTTATATTTTGTTCCAAAAATATTTAAAAAAAGTTACAAGTTGGACACCGAGCGACATTAAGTACCTATCGCAATCATTTAGGTACCTACTGCAAAATTATTATTATCAATGAGCTCAAGACGACGCTGGAGGCGCCGCGTGGTGACCACGTTTTTGTGCGGACAACTAGGTAACAGAACAAGCTTATAACTTTGTGATTTTTCATGATACAGTTTTGAAATTTTGTACATAGATTCTTTACATACTAGACACGTGTTTCAGGTTTCGCATATACTAAAACTAATGTTGTATATCGCAGGCAAGATTTTTGCAAAAACATTAGCTTTAATTAGTTTATTTGCAATTTGCAGGTCAGTGTCAGGTTGTATGTTGATTCAAATAAGATTAGCGACCGTAACAAATATGATATAACAGAGTTATGATCATTAAAATTATCAATACAACCCTCTAAGTTCATTGAATGACTTTTTCATCATGAAATAGTCATTGAAATGGGATGAAAATAATGAACGTGCACCTTGAACAACTTTATAAGAATATACCTAGTCCTATGGAGTGGTGTTCACATGTAGATTCTTCGGAGATGTTGGGCTGTGGTGATGGCATTGCATTGAGGGCAGATTTTCTTAGCGCGCAGTGATTGGAGCCAGCATACCTGGAAAATAACAATACTTAAACACTGTTTTAAGTTTTTACGGTTTAAAACTAAACTTATACTGTCATCTGCGGGATATCTTCCGTGATTATCCGTTATTAACCGACTCCCAAAAGGAGGAGGTTATCAAATCGACTGTTTTTTTTTTTTTTTTTTGTTTGTATGTTCAGCGATTTCTTTGCCAATTGTGAACCGATTTTGATGATTCTTTTTTTGTTTGGAAGAATATTATTCAGCGGTAGTCCCATTTAAATTTGGTGAAGATCTGATGCTGATCTTCGGAGATTTGCAATGGAACTCTTCAATAATAGACAGCAAATCTGTCGTGATGGCTGCAATCGCTTGGATGTTCATTGTTTACACAACATCATAACATAAGATCACGCTTGAATGCTCTGAGATGAGTACAGTCTACGTTGACAATGTAAAATAAATGTAAAGCAAATATTTGTATAGGATATTACACCTAAAAATGTAAAAATAAAAAATCTTTTTTGCAAACAATAAAACCTTTAGCTTCAGAAGTCGGTGAAAAAAATTTAATTTAAACAAACAAAAGTCACCGACTTCTGAAGCTAAAGTTATTTTTCACTTTTCTGTGTTTTTGAAGACGGTTTTATTTTTTGCAAAAAGATTTTTTTTTGAGCTCCCGATATTCCGAGCTGAGAATGCGGGTGGATGGTAAGACTAAGAAAGAGTGTAAACAGATTTGTCTGCACCTAACAATTTGTTGACCATCCACCCGCATTCTCCAGCCATCCCGCGATCATGGCGCTTGCAACAGCGTCGAAATGCTTTGCCAGAGCTGCGGGACTGTTCGAAAGAGATACCGCGGCCCTGGAACACAAAGGGTAAAGAAGGAACATGGATGGGTTTTAGTCAGTACAAGTCTGACACTCCTTCCCTTCCGCTCCGCCCAGAATGGGAAGGGGGGTCATTTGATGATTTCCCATCCGAGAAAAAAAGAAAGCGTCGAAATGCACACCATTGTACATAAGCTATATTATTGCAATTTGTATGAATATTTGTTATTTTGTGTGCAATCAAGAATAAAAATTTATACCCGGGACCAACGGCTCAACGTGCTTTCCGAGGCACGGAGAAAACTCGGTATGTAATGGGCGGTCACCTATCCACAGACTTACTTAGGCAATCGCGGCTTAACCGCTGTTATTATTTAGCCACAAGCTCCATTTAAAATATGGTATAATGTGGTAGTAAATTATGAGGAGCTCGTGGCTAAATAATAAAAGCCGCTCGGGTCGATCTTTAGGTTAAGCCGTGCCCGCCTAAATAAGTCTGTGGATGGGTGACCGCCCATTACATACCGAATTTCCTCCGTGCCTCGAAAAGCACGTTAAGCCGTTGGTCCCGGCTGTCGTTTGTAGATCTTTAACAGTCGTACAGTGGCCCGAAAGTCTAACAACCAGTCTTACCAAGGGGTATCGTATTACCCAGTACTAACTGGGTTGTGGAGGTCAGATAGGCAGTCGCTCTATGTAAAATACGGGTATTCAGCTGCATCCGGTTAGACTGGAAGCCGACCCCAACATAGTTGGGACAAGGCTAGGCAGATGATGATGATGCGATAGTAAATTATGAACTCACCTCACAGTAGACATGCCAGCATTGTATGGACACTGTCGGAGAAGTATATTGTTCTAGACAAATCAGGCATTTCATCTGAAATAAACATATGTAGGGATAAATTAAATCTACAACATTATTTTTAGTATATGCGAAACCTGAATATAGTTTGTTCAGAATAAGTAACTGAATCGATTCCAACCTTTTTTAAACCATGTTATATTTTGTCACAAAAATATTTTAAAAAGGTTACAAGTTGGACACCGAGCGACACTAAGTACCTATCGCAATCATTTATGTACCTACTGCCAAATTATTTGTAACAATGAGCTTAAGACGATGCTGGAGGAGGGCGCGCTGCGAGGTGACCACGTTTTTGTGCGGACAGCCAGGTAATAGAACAAGCTTATAACATTGTGATTTTTCATGATACAGTTTTGAAATTTTGTACATAGATTCTTTACATAACATTACTAGACACGTGTTTCAGGTTTCGCATATACTAAAACTAATGTTTATTTATTTATTTATTTATTATTCCTTAACACACACATTTGTTTTTACAGGTAAGACCCAAGCTAACAAATTCGTCATAAATTGCAAAAATCCAGTCCCAAGTAACGGGTCTGGGTAGAAACATAAGTTAGACAGTAGACAACATACCAAGTGCCACCCTCTGGAATTCCGCCAGAGCAAGAAAATATGTCCAATCGCCGAGAGACACTATTTAGCTATTTATGTTGTATACTAACATTATGAAGAGGTAAAATTTGTAAGTTTGTATGTAGGGGGTAATTTTCGGAACTACTAATCCAATTCTGAAAATTCCGTCACTAAGGCTACCATCAGACGGACTGCATCGCAGCAACCGCGCGCAGCCGATATCGGTGCTAGTTTAGTTAACAGATTGACATTTCCCCATTTTTGTTTTAGGATTTCTTTCAATTGGCTTATTTTTTAACCCACGACGCAAAAAGAGGAGTGTTATAAGTTTGACCGCAATGTGTCTGTCTCTGGCACCGTAGCTCTTAAACGAGTGAACCGATTTGGATGCAGTTTTTTTTATTTGAAAGCTAGTTTCTTGGTGATGGTTCTTAGATACGTTTTTATCAAAATCGGTGCAGTCATTTACTAGATATTGGGGATGAAAGTGGTGATGAATAATCGAATATTTTCAAATATACCCAAGTGGGGTATCAAATGAAAGGGCACAATGTGTATATTTTAATTAGACATATTTTATATATTTTTTTTTAAAGTACTGTTTAAATATACTTTCATATGCATTCAGTAAAAACACTTCAATTTTATTTATTTGTATAGATTTACCTCTCCAGCGCCGTTAGTATTCTTTTCCAAGTCTTTTATTCTCGCTTTGAGTGCTTGAATTCTTGTCTGGAAAAAGAGAACACTCGTTAAAAAAAAACAATCGTTCCAAAACAAACTTTATTCTAACGGGAAAAGATTGATTTTACGTGGATACAACATCACGCTATGACAGCGTCATGCCATCTTCCGTCACGGCATACGAGTCGTATTTACTGCCTAGGCGCGCATAAAGATGTTTCACATCAAAAATGAATTTATTTGTTGTTCATTGTTCAAATAGTAAATAAATTTAGTTACTTTCTTTCCATGATACTTACTTCAGCGCTAGCTTCAACCAATCCATTGCACTTGCTACTGGGTGGACGCACAATGTCGACCTCAGTGTTCTGTTCGCGTGTTTCGTGACTGTCGGCCTGCGTGTCTGTTCGTTCGTCCGCTGGGGGCAATTCTGCCTGAAATTATACAATATGTTAAAAAAACACTGTCCGAACCGAAAGGAGCATATAGGTATAAATAAAATAAAGAAAATAAAATATTCATGAGAAAGATTGATACAGGGTGACTGGTAATTAGTGACCGATACTTAAACACGTGATTGTACTCATGATAACAAACAACTTTCCCAAAGAAACATTTTTTTTAACAGCTGATTGTGTTATTGTGATGAAAGTCAAAGAGTAGGTACTCTTTGACTTTCATCACAATAACACAATCAGCTGTTAGCCACGTGACGCACGTACGCTCGCAACTCAGAAATCCATGAGCACCTGGCTCATGGATTTCTGAGTTACCAGTCGCTCCTGCTAGGACCCTCAGGATACTGTTTTGACATCTTTGAATGCACATGATGTTTGATTTGCTTGCGGAAGACCATAGCTGAATCCCATATGTCCATATTGGTTTTATGATGGAACAATAAACTCTCAGGTTGTTACTCAGGGTGAGTGAAGTCTGCCTAGTAGCCAAAGCAAGTTCTTGATAAAATGGGACTTAAACACAAATGGCGAAGCTAGTGATTACAGGTGTGATGTTAATTGAAAAGAGTATGCTTCGATGGTTTGGTCACGTGAAGAGGATGAGTGAGAGGCGACTAACAAAAGGTATTTACAAGGCAGATGTGAGTGGGAACGCCGGGAGGGACGCCCTAGAAGGACATGCACTGACCTTATTGGTGAGGCTCTTCTACTTTCTACTGGGCCTATTTGGCACAGCCGTGAGGCACACAGTGTCACACTATTTTATTTTATTTTTTTGTTTAGATTTTAAGTTTTTTAATGTTTTTTTTTTTTTAGACTGTGTGCAATTGTGGCATGTGTCAACTAAATGGATTTTCTTTCTTTCTTTCTTCAGAAAGGTCAGGTGCGTAGTACTCGCAACCGGCGTACGTGTATGACCAGATGTATGAACGTGGACGTGGCATGGAGTATGTAAGGAACGTAGCTGGTGGCGTTCGGTGATTTCTGCCTATAACCATTGGAAAACGGCGTGAGTTTATGTATGTTATGTTACTTACATCGGGCGCTATCCGGGACGGTGAGTACTGCGGCGGACCGTACAACTCGGCGTCTTCGTCACCATCTACCACCTGAAACATAAAATAAATAAGGTATACATCCAAACAATAAAATAAACATCCTAGTCTAACCGGATGCAGCTGAATACCAGTATTTTACATGGAGCGACTGTATATCTGACCTCCACAACTCAGTTAGTACTGGGTAATACGATACCCCTTGGTAAGACTGGTTGTCAGACTTTCAGGCCACTGACTACCTGTAACGTCTGTCAAAGATCTACAAATGACAGCCGGGACTAACGGCTTAACGTGCTTTCCGAGGCACGGAGGAAACTCGGCCTGTAATGGGTGGTCACCCATCCACAGACCAACCTAGGCATGCACGGCTTAACCTAAAGATCGATCCGAGCGGCTGTTATTATTTAGCCACTAGCTCCTCGTGCAATATTTATTGATGTCTTAAAAAGTTTCTTAATATCGGGCCGGATGAACGACATATGCGGCCCGCTAGGAGACCCGGGGGCCGTAAGTTGGACGACCTTGGAGGGTGTTCCCACGGCTGGGAAACAAGCCTGAGAGAATCTTGACCCTTAGGTTATCTGTTGTCCTCACCAGGGCCTGGTCGTTGGAAGCTCTCCGTACACAAGTAGCGGCTCTAGCCTCCGTATCCTGGAGCGCGGTAGCTCTCACTCGCCACTCCCCGCACCACTGGTATTCAGCGCCGAAACCCCCGCCTGAGGGCTCGTCGTTCTGGAAATAAGATAACGTCATTTTAGGAAGGCATAACATCACGACTTTAATCCCCAAAGAGTTAGGCAGAGGTGTTCCTAATAGTACACCCACATTTCGCCAGTTATGTTTAAGTCCCATGTAATAGGGGGCGAGTACCCTAATCCATTTTCTAAAATAAAAGTAGCCTAAGTTACGTCTAATATCAGCTATCTGCCAGTAAAAGTCCCGTTAAAATCGGTCCAGCCGTTTCGGAGATTAGCCGGAACAAACGGACAGACCGACAAATTTAAAAAATATATTGTTATAAGTGCCGTATATTATAAAGGGTGTAAATAGACCCTTAACATAAACAAAAGGCACTTGTCCTCCCCGTCACTGCGATCATTTTTTTGTTCTAGACCATACCTGGGAACCTTCTAGTTACAGAGAAATTGGGGGTCAAAGTTCCAACTTTATCACAAGTTTTTTTTTAAATACATGTTTTTAATGAAAGATTTTTATTGTACACACCTCCAAGACCCTCGTACTATTCAATCCATCCATCAGCACAATGCTATGAGTGCTTTCCATCGAGTCCTACCGTAAAACGTGATTTTTCACCCCAAAAAAAAAAAAATCGATTCCCAGCAATATTTTTTGCGTAAAGTTACTTAGTTTGATGTACAGAATGCTTGGTTGACGGATATGTGAAGGGTCTGTTTACACCCAGTATGCTTTCATATGCATTCAGTAAAAAGCTGTTATTTTGATATTACAAACAGACACTATAATTTTATTTATTTGTATAGATTAAGTGTTAGTTGTGTTAATAGTAGTTTCCAACAGAAAAACTGAAATGGAATGAAAGCCCAGTTCAACACAGGCAAAAGCCAGTCAGATGATGAATAACAAGCCTTCAGCCTGATTCTGTACCTCCATCCTCAGCTTACCTCCACATCAATGCTGCCATCCTCAGAGCTGGTATCCGGCACATCCTCATCCAACTCAGCCCCTGTCCTCTTCAGGCAGCGGAGGGCGTGCCTCTGTAGCCGGGACACGGGTAGTGTTGTGTTGCAGACTGGGCATTCACCGTGCTGTGGTGGCGGGGTGCTCCGCCGTCGGGCGCGGAGGCGACGGAGACGGTTTGAGTGTACTCGCTGAAAAAAGATTTGAGATATAGGAGGCTATAGGACATGCACAATGGTCCACTTTTAAGTTCGGAAACCAAAAACCTTGACATAACCTTGGAGGCTATAGGATCTAGTCGCCCCTTGTAAAATACTGGTATTCTAACACAACAACCTTCCACATCATACACTAACAAACACACACGCGTTTTTATTTTATTAGTACTTTTATAGGGTTCTCTACCAGAAGGGTAACCAACGGGACTGATGATGAAACCAAGGTTTTGTTAAAGTATTCTGATTTAAAAGAGTGTCCATCTACGTTAGGGAATGGGCAACTACAGTACTTTCACAGTTTTTGTGCCTTGTGACTGGGACTGTAGCTATTTTTTACTGTTGTCTTTGTTTCGACAATTCAAAAGTGCCTGTAACTGGCCTACTTGAAATAAATGCTTTGCTTTGATTTGATTTGATGATTGATGATTGGACCGTATTACTATGACTCTGCTGTCCGTCTGTCTGAGTAGGTAGGCAGTTGAAATTTTTACAGAATGTGTATTGCCAGTGTAACAACATATATGTATAATAAATTAAAATTAGAGGGGCTCCCTACTACAATTAAAATTTCACAAAAAACAATTTCATGCGGATGAAAGTCAAGGGCTACAGCTAGTTATTTATAATCTGGCAGGCAGTTGAGACAACTGAAAGCTGCCTGTATCCTGCTGTTACCCACTAGATTTACTTCATTACAGTATGATATATAGGGTGTAAACAGACCCTTCACGGAGCTGTTAACCAAGCATTCTGTACATCAAACTAAGTAACTTTACACAAAAATTATTGCTGGGAAATGACTTTTTTTTTGGGGTGTAAAATCACGTTTTACGGTAGGAGTCGATGGAACGCACTCAAAGCATTGTGCTGATGGATGGATTGAATAGCACGGGGGTCATGGACGTGTTTAAAATAAAAATCTTACATGAAAAAAAAAAAACAATGCAATTTTTAAAAAACTTATCCCTGAGAACCTTCTCGTTACGGAGATACTGGTGGTCAAAGTTCCAACTTTTTCTGATTTTTTTTAAAAACCTTTTTTTTTTAGTACAAAAAAAAATACCGCAAAAAACGGGGAGAACAAGTGCCTTTCGGCTTCGTTAAGGTTCTATTTACACCCTTTATGTTTGTCTAGTCAATTTTTAAATTGGGTTATATTTTTGGATGAGACTATTTATTGTATTGTAAAACTCCTCAACATTCATGTTACTTATTTTTATATAATGTTTACTGTACTTATCTTTTTATCATTAAAGATAATTAGTTTAAAGTGTTATGTAACTAAATCACAAGCAATTCTATACAGTTATTTACTATGTTTTTATGATTGATTTACACTGGATTTAAAAATTGTAGTCAGATGCATCTTACGGGTTTTATAATATAACATAACATCATGTTTGTAATCCTTGAAGGGCAAAGATGTATCTATAGTTAGAGGTTTTATTTGTCAAAATTATTGGAATTAGAATTACTTTGATATAATTTTATATACTAGCTTATGGCCACGGCTTCAGCCGCGTGGAGTTTAATAATTGTGCCACTGGATCATACTACCGGGATATAAAGTATCCTATGTGTTAATTCAGGTTATAAACTATCTGTGTGCTAAATTTCATCAAACTCCGTTTAGTAGTTTTTGCGTGAAAGAGTAGCAAACATCCATCCATCCTCACAAATTTTCACATTTATGATAAGAAGTAAGATTAATTTGATATAACACCTATGTGATGAAGAGTGAAGGTCTTCATCCCATCATATTAGAAAGAAGAGAGAATAGAAAGAGATTCAAATAAATTGGTTCTAATAGAAGCAATGGTTTTCCGTTTCTTCATGTAGTGAGTAACTTTGACTCCATTTTAAATAATAATAAAGTAGAAAAGAAAAAAAAATTCAGTATTCTGAACAGCAATTATAGTAAAAACTACAAAAGAATGCAACAAAAGTTTAAATAAACATTTAATGCCTCCATAACTATGTGAGCATTCCTAAAAACATATTTTTAAACCATACATAGAAAGCAGCAGTACTTTTTTTAAACTGAACTTACTTGGTAAACATCACTCCCCATACAGCCAGAAACATCAACTTCTTCTTCAGGCACATCTACACTCGTACTAGAGCCTGGCACAGCCAGATTACCACTAGAATTAGCACTTAACTTCCTTTTAGACCCACTTCCAGACAACTTCTGTAATCTGTCCACTTCTAAAGCTACATGAGAGTCCAATTCACCTTGACGTATCGTACAACTACAAACCGGGCAGTTTGGCAATTCAGTCACTTTTTTACGATTTCTCACACAATTCAATATAATACTATCATCGTACTGATTAAAACTAGTATTAGGCGTATTATTTAACGAATTAGAACCCCCTTCCATATTATTATACATCAAAATCGGTAACATTTCAACCGATTAAAAATTTTGTTGTTGAACTACACTGATTATAAATCTGTAAACATCACATTAATTACACAATTAAATTGTGTTGTGAGAGTTTGGAAACGTTAATAGAAGTTCGGTTGTGCTTACGCAAGTTATCTTACAGACATATTCGCGGTAATTTACGTAATAAAACAAATAATTTGAAGCAAAACAATAATAATAATATCGTTTACACAACTTTTTTTTTTAAATTGCTTTGATTGGTTTTTGAGTGACATTTCTTAATCGCTTGGGTTGGGATATTGTTACTAATGGGTTTAGTCGATTTTAAATTCCCATTGCTTACTATTTTGTTTGATGATGTTTTTAAATTAAACAAATTATGTTATAGTCTAAAATGAAAACTATGATAAGTATTTTTTCACTCTTTTGCGGCGAAGCCCAAAACGAACGTTACGTGTCTGATCATGTATGTATGTGTGTGTATTATGTTCGTCATATTGTGGAGTTTGAATTTAATTTTCTTCCAATGCCGTCGAGTGTATCGAAGTGAAGGGTTTTAAAAGGTAATTACATAAATGTGAGCAACTTTTATGATTAAAAGTAATTGCCGAATTTTTAAGTAGTTGACTGGTAGAAAATGCCTTTGGCATTAAGTCCGCCTCTGTACTTTTGTGCTTGAAGTGTTAAATAAATAAATAATTCGAAGTGACAAATCGTATAAAAAAGAGAAGAAGCAGGTGGGACCCATTCCAACCTGCTTCCAATTTTTGTTTAATTGTGATGTTCGCGGCGCGCCGTCTTCCTTTTTTTGTTGGTCTGAGGCGACTAGCTATTAAGTTTTAAATCATTCAAACCTCGGGTTAGCCACTTAATAGATAGACGTAAAATAAATGTGAAAGGACAAAATAATATTTGTCCGTTAAGCAATACACGGTACAGCATCAGAAGACAGGCAACACTAAGCTTTTGCTATGTCGATCACTCTGGATACTTTTGAATTTAGAAATCAGTCACATTTCTACAGCTTCTGATTTTAGGAAATTGAAATGAAATAACTATCAGGATAACAAATGTAATCTATCAACACAAATATTAACAGTTAAAACCCAAAAGTTATAATAAGTATATGATCTGCGTACAATGTTCCCACCGCTGGCACACAGGCGTTCTCTCTGACTTGACCAGTGTTTGGCAATTTGACGTCTCCTTGTTGATTCTAGGATACGCCGGTGTTCATACGATGATTTCCTTCTCCGTTTTGAGAGCATTGAGGATATTTCATCAGTTTTTAGGTCAACTATAAATAACATTGTTGTTTATTATTGATTTAATATCTCGTATCAGTGGACTTACTTCTAGTAATTGTGGGGTAGAATATCAAAAATCTGGTGCCCTAAGACAGTGAGGCAGTGTCACGGCAGGCTACAAAGGAGATTGTGGGACGAACTGGTGGGAGGACGCAGGTTCGCGAGAAGTGGAAGGAGTGGAGGGCAACCTTTGCAAAGGAGTGGGTTAGGCAAAAATTCTGGGTAAGTTGAAAGAATAAAACAAGAAATAAGAATTATTTCGTATAATTATTATTCGTAAAATATAATATCCATACGTTACACGATTTAAATAAGCAAATAAAAACGAATAATGCAAAAATACTATTTACATTTTGAGAAATCGACTAAATACAAAATTTCGTTTGAAAAGAAGACCATCCTTATACACTACAGAATTACTACTATGTTTTGACGGTGGCAAAAAAAGGAAAATAGCAGTACCTGCTGACATTTGACCATAGGCAATCAGAGCCACCCTGCCCTCGTAGCATGACCACCGTAGACAAGGATTTCTTGGACGGAAGAATCGACAAATGACAGATTGTGTCGACACAATGACAGATTTCTTTGCACTATCTGTCATTTTGTCGATTCTTCCGTCCAAGAAATCCTTGTCTATGGTGGTCATGCTCCGGGGGCTGAATTTAGCTTTACAAAGTTATAATCATTAAAATCATCAATACATCCCTTTAAGTTCATTTAATAATCATCATCATCGATTATTTTATTAATAACATTCTGTAAATACTACAAGTTACGGTCGCGAATCATATTTTGTTAAACCCCGACGCAAAAAGAGGGGTGTTGTAAGTTAGACCGCAATGTGTGTGTGTGTGTCTGTCTCTGGCACCGTAGCTCTTAAACGAGTGAACCGATTTGGATGCAGTTTTTTTTTTAAACCTAGATTCTTGGCGATGGTTCTTAGATACGTTTTATCAAAATCGGTGCAGCCATTTACTAGATATGGGGGATGAAAGTGGTGATGAATAATCGAATATTTTCAAATACACCCAAGTGGGGTATCAAATGAAAGGGCATGATGTGTATATTACAATTAGACATGTTTTATCAAAACCGGCTCAGCCATTTTATTGACTTTCAAATATTTGTTCGCTTTTCATTGTTGCGAGGGAGGTTTTGTAAATTTTAAATTTAATTTTTTGTTATTCAATTCAACATACAACCTGACACTGACCTGCAAATTGCAAAATAACGTAAGAACATTTGAATTTCGCGGGCTACCCTGGCGTCGTAATTCTTCTATTTCGAGAACACTCTTACATCCTGTAGCGATGTACCAATTTCCAATTCTTCACAATTTTTCTCGGTTTTCGTTTCCTGAGTTACGGTTTTCGGTTTATTCTTCCTACTGTTGGCGGGTTGTTTCAAATGTACGGTTTTTACGTGAAGTTTCAGTGAGTTAGACTGGCTGAATGTTCGCGAACAGTATTGGCAGGTGTAGGGCTTGGCTCCGGTGTGTACCTGTTAGGAATAATGCAATTTAGTCGATTGTAAGTAGAGTAAAAAAAACCTTAAGTTATGGTTTGCTTTTGTAGTCATTTACACAAAAAAAAAAGCCAAGTGCAAGTCGGACTCGCGCATGAAGGAGTCCGTACCATCGTAGTACCCCCTTTATTTTATTTTTTATTACTTGTTATACAACATGTAACGTAATTAACGCACACCCTCAGACATTGGGGTGTCTGAGGGTGTGCGTTAATTACGTTACAGTACGTTACGTTGTTAGTATTCTATGTTATAATCATAATACATACACTGAATTTTTAGTTAAACATATATAAGCATTGATTACTGATTGATTTAGTTATACTAATTCCGGAAGAATGTTGTGGTCACAGTACAAATCCACGAACGCAGACAGTCGCACACGTAGGTATGAGGGTCTTGTTAGCCTAGTAGTAGGTATTCGCTCGCGTTCGAAACGAGTTAACGAGTTTTTACTGTAATTTACGTAGTTTTAATTATTTTTGGGAAAAAAAAAATACCTATAATAAAAATTATAGAAATCGATTCAGTAAACGATTCTGAACAAACTAATTTCAGGATGTGCGTTAATTATGTTACGTGTTGTAGTGGTAACATATTCTGTGAAAATTTCAACTGTCTGCCTATTACGGATCATGAGATACAGCCCGCTGACAGACAGACGGACGGACAGCAGGTCTGTACGGACCTCTAAAAAATTATAACTACATTATAACAACGTAACTGTGTATATGAACTATATCTGAAGAAATGTAGGTGTTACATGCTTCGCCGACCCTGAGAAAATGTCCTAAGGACAGGAGAATATTGACTATGAGTTTCTTTTATAATGCAGATAAGCAGTAAGAAATGATTTTTGAATATACCTCGCAAGAAGTATAAAGGGGGGGCGGCGGGACTGTTCGAAAGAGATACCGTGGCCCTGGAACACAAAGGGCTAAGAAGGAACATGGATGGGTTTTAGTCAGTACAAGTCTGATACTCCCTTCCGCTCCGCCCAGAGCGAGAGGGGGGGGGGGGTCGTTTGATGATTTTCCATAAAAAAAGGAGTATGAAAGCGCAGTAGTGGGGTGGGGCTGTAGTGGGGTGGGACTGTAGTGGGATAAGGCAGTGGTGGGGTGGGACTGTATTGGGGTGGCACTGTAGTGGGGTGGGACTGTAGTGGGGTGGGGCTGTAGTGGGGTGGGACTGTAGTGGGGTGGGACTGTAGTGGGGTGGGACTGTAGTGGGGTGGGACTGTAGTGGGGTGGGGCTGTAGTGGGTGGAGCTGTAGTGGGGTGGGGCTGCAGTGGCGGGGGCTGTAGTTTCTGTCCACCACCAGTGGAAAAAGGTGTGGGTTTACGAATCTATGACTCACTCTACACTGCCACGTTGGTCTAGTGGTCGCAAGCAGGACTGCTGAGCAAGAGGTCCTGAGTTCGATTCCCGGGTCGGGCAAAGAGTTATTGGGCTTTTCCATCAGGAATTTCTCAGTAGCAGCCACGGAGTCTGGATTTGTGCCCGGTTGATGGCAAACTTAAGTGGTAGTGGGCAGGGCACATTGCTCGCAGAACGGATGGCCGATGGGGCCGGAAAGTTCTGGAGTGGCGACCGCGAACTGGAAGACGTTGCGTTGGAAGGCCTCCCACTAGGTGGACCGATGACTTGGTGAAGGTTGCGGGGATCCGCTGGATGCGAGTCGCACGGGACCGGTCAATGTGGCGACACTTGGGGGAGGCCTATGTCCAGCTGTGGACGTCCTTCGGCTGAAATGATGATGATGATGATGAAAGCAACAGGCACGCCCCTATTACATGGGGCTTAAATATAACTGGCTAAATGTGGGTGTACTATTAGGTACACCTCTGCCTAACCCTTCGGGGATTACAGGCGTGATGTTATGTTGACTCACTCTATAGTGTCTATTGAGCGCCGGTTTTTGCGTGAACCTCTTGCCACAAGCCGCACAGACATATGGCTTCTCGCCAGTGTGGGTGCGCGTGTGGATGCGCAGCTGGTTGCTGTCGACGAAGTGCTTGGAGCAGCTGCTGCAGGGGTAGGGCTTCTCGCCAGTGTGGGTGCGTTGGTGGTACTTCAGGGTGGCGTTCGACTGTAAAAAAACATATACAGCATATTTAATGGGCATTGTTCAAAAAATCTAACCTGCATATATATATTTTTTTTAATTATTAATCTGCCGGATCCGGTTATTAGTACAGACATAAAAGTAATTGCAAGCGAGCCAGTGGTGACATCACGTGACCTGTTTACCAGCCTACCCACACCACAGCATGCTTCTACAGAACCCTGATGTTTACTGCTCGAGGCGACATATCCGTTCATATAATTTTAAAGTTTTAGGGCTGATGACGTCATTACTGGAAAAGATTCCTTTGCTCATTCAACGACTTAATACGTGAGTGACATGGAGTGACATTCTAATGACAGTTTTTTTTTTAATAGTATTCACATGAAGCTAAGGACTCGTTCTGACACGTGAGAACCGCGCGATTGCAAAGCGTGCGATTTGGAACCTCAAAAAGCGTATTTCACGATATTCCTTCTTGTGATGACGTCATTGAAGGTCAAATAAAAACCAAATTTCTTCAAAAATATAAATGAACTAGCTGTTACCCGCGAC
This sequence comes from Noctua janthina, assembly GCA_963576755.1. NCBI lineage: Eukaryota > Metazoa > Arthropoda > Insecta > Lepidoptera > Noctuidae > Noctua > Noctua janthina. The sequence goes on from OY755077.1 coordinate 7,500,910, forward strand.
CTTCATCCGCGTGAAATTTTATAGCCTATAACCTTCCTCGATAAATGGGCTATCCAACACTAAAAGAATTTTTCAAATCGAACCAGTAGTTCCTGAGATTAGCGCGTTCAACCAAACAAACAAACTCTTCAGCTTTATGATATTAGTATAGATAGATTATTTTTTCATTACAACGAGAAATAAATAATAGAGACCATATTCCTCAAAATGGCTTTGTAATTAGCACAATTTTTGAAAAATGGGCAATACTCATTCCTTCTTGTGTAAATAGATACTGATACTGTTAGCCTGCGCCATCCCACTGCTGGGCTAAGGCCTCTCTCCATGACTTCCAAATTCTTCGATCCAGGGCCAACGTGGACCACTGGTCGTTAGTTTTGTCCAGCTCGTCCCGCCATCTCCTGAGAGGTCTACCGCGTCGCCTTCTGGATGTGTCAGGGCTCCAAAAAGTGGTTATTTTGGCCCACAGCTCATTGAGCAAATATACCCTTAACGAAGCTGAAAGGCACTTGTTGTCCCCGTCATTGCGATATTTTTTTTGTTCTAGACCATACCTGGGAACCGGAAAAGTTACGGAGATATTGGGGGTCAAAATTTCATTTTTTTTTAAATACACTTTTTTAATGTAAGTTTTTTACTTTAAACACCTCCCACGACCCTCGTACTATTCAATGCATCCATCAGCACATCCAGCAGGGCTCCATATCGTAGTTATTTTCGTGTAAATAGAGCGGAACACAAAACTTACCGTGCATTTCTTGCCGCACACTTCACACACGATGTTCTTGTTATACTTCAGTCCCAAATGAGTCCTGTTGATGTGTGCTTGCAGCTTGGACCGAGTCATAAAGTTTGAGCCGCACTGTAACAAGAAATAAACAACTTAATAACTTTCTGTAGTGAAAGAAAACGTCATCATCATCTGCCTAGCCTTTTCCCAAATTTGTTAGGATCAGCTTCCAGTCTAACCGGATGCAGCTGAATACCAGTATTTTACATGAAGCGACTGCCTGTCTGTGTGTGTCTGTCTGATTTATGTTATTCTGCCTGTCTGACCTCCACAACCCAGTTAGTACGAAGGCGAAAAAGCTGAGCTGGGGAGCTGCAGTGAAGGAAAACATCGTGAGGAAACCAGCATGCCTGAGAGAAATTTCTAGACGGCATGTTAAGCCAAGTCAGAGGTCCATAGGCCTACAAACTCTGACACCAGGTTAGGCACTAACCACCAGTAGCGAAGGGTCAATTTTTGTAAGAGGTAAGTCGGAGTACATATCTTTACTGTGATTGTATTATTAGTCTATAGAATATGACTGTGCCATTTTTCAAAGGGAAGCCGGTAGGAATCGAGTTGTATGGAACCTTCGCCACTGGTAACCACACGATAAATAAGAAATAAAGGTATTTATTTGCACACAACATAATATTGTGAAAAATAACAGTAAAAACCGACCAAGTGCGAGTCGGACGCGCGCATCAAGGGTTCCGTACCATCGTATTAAGGGAGCCCCTTCAATTTTAAATTTATATTTATTTTTTGTTGTTATGGCGGCAACAGAATTACACATTCTATGAAAATATCAAGATCTATTTGTCTGCTAATAAACGCCCACCCGCAATCATGGTGCTTCAACAGCGCCGAAATATCAGGAACGCAAAGTAAATAGTAAAATTGGTAAATATCCCGTTGTCAGTGTCAACTATGGTGTAAGTGACAAAGTCACTTTATAAACGTATATCCTTAGTTTTGCTCCTACCACCTCGTCCACGTTCATACATCTGGTCATACACGCACGCCGGTTGCGAGTACTACACACCTGACCTTTCTGAAGAACCTCACCAATAAGGTCTGTGTATGCTTACCTAGCGTAAGCATAATCAGCCTATGATGTTCCCACTGCTGGGATACAGGCCTCCTCTCTATGAGAGGGAATGGGCTATAATCCACCACACGGGCCCAGTGCGGTTTGGTAGATGTCACTGTCTTCGAATGTTTTAGTTCTAGGATATGCCAGTTTCCTGACGATGTTTTCCTTCACCGTTTTGAGAGAATGTGATGAAAAAAATTACACAAAGTAATGCGCCTGGCTGAGTTCAAACCCACGACTTACTGTTCGTAAAGCGGGGCCGCCACCATTGGGCCACCGCTGCTCTCCTATTTTTTTAGATATTTATATGCACACACCATATTGTGCAAAACAATAGTAAAAATGTAAAGTGGCATGGATGAAACAAGATGTGTGCCATCCTCTATAAATGCAGACGCGGGTTATTAGCCAAGCTAACACACTTTTTGTTGACGAAAACGCGGACAAACTGCTAGTCACTAATGGTCAGTGTATGCTTACCTGATTGCATCGAAACATCCGCTCTTTAGCAGTAGCCGGCGGCTTCCTGGACCTGCGCAGAGCCTTAACGTGTTCCTTCAAATGCATCTCCAAAGACACGTTGCCCACGTACTTCCATGAACAAATTGAGCAGGTTTTACTGAAAGATGATAACATTAAAACATTAACTAACCATCGCGCCTGTTTTGGCCGGACGAGCTAGACCGAACCAACGATAAGGGTTCGATTCTCAGATCGGGCAAAGTGTTATTGAGGTTTTTAAATCAGTAATAGAAGGCGAGCCTTGGCACAAGCCCACCACACTATTCCCAAACCACTGCAACTCCTGAAAGCCGTCAACAGTGGCGACCACCAGAAAAGCGCCGAGACAATGGAGCTCGTCGAAGTTCCAGAGAAACAATTTAACTGTCTCGGATCCCGCAACGAAATTAATCAGAAAAGAATAGCTGAGGAGTAGGAAAAACATAATTTCTACTTCCCTCCATATCAACAGGAGGCAGAACAAAACAAGGCCAATAGGCACAAAGGGACGTTTACAACTGGGATAAGGCCAGTAACAGGCTGGTGTCCACAAATCAACGTCCAAAGCGCATATTTTGTACGGACTGCTAGATGTGGCGCAACCACATGCCACTTTAGCGTATGAAAGAGACGAGCTATACAGGACGTGTAGCTTCATTTCTTTCCCACACTGACGTAAGTTTAAATCAATACTGTTATTGTTACTGCTAAGGGGGATGTGTGGTGTATCGCTTAAATTGATAAAATAAGAAATGAGTATACAACATTATTTTTAGTATATGCGAAACCTGAATATAGTTTGTTCAGAATAAGTAACTGAATCGATTCCAATCATTTTTAAACCATGTTATATTTTGTCAAAAAAATATTTAAAAAAAGTTACAAGTTGGACACCGAACGATATTAAGTACCTATCGCAATTATTTAGGTACCTACTGCCAAATTATTATTATCAATGAGCTCAAGACGACGCTGGAGGCGCGCGCGGTTGTGCCGCGTGGTGACCACGTTTTTTTGCGGACAACCAGGTAACAGAACAAGCTTATAACTTTGTGATTTTTCATGATACAGTTTTGAAATTTTGTACATAGATTCTTTACATAAAAATACTAGACACGTGTTTTAGGTTTCGCATATACTAAAACTAAGGTTGTATAAAAAAGAAAGTCTGACAGGGGCGCCGTAAGTGATGCGGAGCAATGAGGAAAATGTCGTGAGGAAAGTTTTGAGTATGAATGTGGATGGGTATATGAGTAGAGGAAGACCAAAGAAACGATGGATGAACTGTGTAAAGGATGATATGGCTAGAAAGGAGGTGACTGGCGAGATGACGAGTAATAGAGAAGTATGGAAGAAGACGACATGCTGCGCCGACCACAAATGAATTGAGATAAGGGCAAGAGAATGATGATGGTAGGCTACCAAGTCTTACCTTTCTTCAGTCTTCAGCGTATGTTTGACAGAGCACAATATATGTCGTTTCCACGCTTCAGAATTATAGAACTGTATGTTACATTCTGCGCAGAACCTCTTAGGAGCGGGGTCATTGGGGTCGTTGGGGTCCACCATCTGAAACGTAACGTCACACCTGTAATAACTGAAGGGTTCGGCAGTTGGTTCTTCAGATTAGAATCACCTACTGCTGGGTACAGGCCTCCATTTTCTTCTGCCATAGGACTTCTTGGTTCCGTGCGTCTCTCATTCAACTATTTCTTGCGACTTTCACGATATCATTTACCCAAATATGACATTACCTTGGATATTATATATTGTAACGGTCACCCGATTGCCAGCCATGCCAAAGCCATGCCATGCCGTGTCGTCTTGGTGCAGCCAAAGCCACAGCCACAGCCTCAGCCAAAGCCATAGCCATGACAACCAAGTACGCCACGGCAGCCACAGCAAAGAGAAAGTCAATTGACTAGCACGTCAGGTGCGCTTGTCAACCTAACGCGATGGGCGTTACCGAGCGGCGATCCCCTCCTCGATTTAGAGTGGAGGGTAAACTTATAAATAGGTCGCGCAGCGCATTTTGAAAGATTATTCTGATCTTGAACCTAGCCTAAGCCAAAACTCTGTTCGATTGTAATTTATACAATAAATATCTACAATCGAGAAACTTTTATTTCGCTATCCTGTGTTTCAATTTACAAGGTGTAAACGGACCCTTCACGAAGCCGTCAACCAAGCATTCTGTACATCAAACTAAGTAACTCTACGCAAAAATTGTTGCTGGGAAACGACTTTTTTTTGGGGTGAAAAATCATGTTCTATAGTAAGACTCAATGTAACGCACTTAAAACATTGTGCTGATGGATGCATTGAATAGTACGGAGGTCATGGATGTATTTAAAGATTTAAATTAAAGTTAGAACATTAAAAACTTGTAATAAAAAAAAAACTTGTGTCCGTAACTAGAAGGTTCCCAGGTATGGTCTAGGTAGAAAACAAAAATTGATCGATTGAGAAAAAAATGCGGGGTCTTTGTCAGCGCAGACAAAGACCCCGCTCGGTCTCAGGCATTTTCTTTACGGATCCCGCATATCTTCGAGGACGCGCGAGCATTTTTTGTCAGGTTCAAGCATTTATGCACTTTATAGTAATAATAATAAAGTTTATATTCAAGTGCGTTAATAAAATCCTCTCCGCTGCGCTCCGTTCAGTCTGCGCTGACCCTTAAGGATATTTTTACACCCATTATAACAGGGTGGAAGGAACACCGACGCGAAAACGGTTACTTACCACGTATTCAGCACATCACTCGGAATGCATGGTCTACTAGCAAGGGATCATACATTCTTTTTGACATACATACATTGCGAGGGAAAGGTGTGGAAGAGTGAAAGAGAGAGAGAGAGAGAGACGTGGGACGTGTGAGAAAGGATGTACGAGGACAGACGTGTTTTTTTTGTTGTCTTTTTAATTTTGCGATTCTTCCGAAAAATATACAAGCTTCTAACGAACGTAACTATATTATTTCACCATACGATCCCACATTAAACTATACAGAGTGCAAGGGACATCGACGCGAAAACGGTTACCACGTATTCAGTTATTAAAAAAAAATTGCTCTCCATAGATTTTGACCGTATAGGTAATGCACTTTTTTTTAAATAACCGATGAAAAACTTCTATGTGGGGGCTCAGGTGGTGGTCAATGATGTATTGGGTACATGGTAACCGTTTTCGCGTCGGCGTCCCTTCCACGCCGTATTATATGTAAACAGCAACATGAGGGTACCTTTTCCCCGTTGATATGAGTCTTCCTCTTATGCATCTGCAGGCCATGCTTGCCTACGAAGGTCCCTCCGCAAATATTGCAGACGTGTTCTGTCGGGTGTCTCTTTCGCATGTGAGACAGGTATGAGGTCGGTTTCCTGTAAAGTAATAACTACAGATCAGAATACGTACAGTTATTTCACGTATTTGCGAATGTTTTCCATAGTATGGACATGCAAAGTAGTTTGAATGTTTTGGCCTGTCTTTTTTTTTTAAATGCGGCCACGCTTTTTCCCAGTTTATATCGATATTATTACGAGTTGGGTATGTGATAAATTGTAAAACTACCAATTAAACACCAAATATTTTTATTGAATTTATATAACCACTTTCAGTTAGAGGACATTCGAATTATCATTCCAATAATTAATCAATTTAATAATATATTATCGTCACAATTTTAATTTAATTTGATTTGCATTTTAATTTAATTTGTATTTTAATTTAATTTGTACTTAAATTTAATTTGTATTTAAATTTAATTTGTATTTAAATTTAACTTGTATTTTAATTTAATTTGTATTTTAATTTAATTTGAGTTTGTATTCCTATTTTTAATCTCAATTCCAACCATTATTAATTCATCATGACATTACTATGTAAATTTTTATTTGATTGACTGTATTATGATATTAATAATAGCATGATTGTTTAATTTTATGTATTCCTAATTTTAATTTCTATTAAATTATGTATTTAAAGCATGTGTGCTCGATAATGTGTAAGCTGTGGTTACCTGTAATTGAGTGTGCGTTACAAGACCAGGTATTTTGTAAAAGTTTTCATTTTATATAAGAAAAAATTGTAATGTGACTTGTTGGTAAACCAAAATAAATAAATAAACATAAAACAGTTAACTCAATCACAAATACACTACTGATCACTATCCAGTTACTCGTAATATCGCAAGTCTAGTTCACTTCGATTCACTTCGTACTATCGCCTATTATGAGACTGACTGCACCCACAAATACGACGGCTATTTATATGCCGACCGATCCTTGGAGAAAGTTCCGTATTCTAGGATTACTCTCGAATATGCTAGAAAGTTGCGTAGTGGAACATTCTAGACTCGAAGGTAATCTAGAATGTTCTTTTATAGCGGTCGTAACAATACCTTGCACCGATGTGTTATTGCGTTTTTCCATCAGGAATTTCTCAGTAGCAGCCACGGAGTCTGGATTTGTGCCCAGACACATTGTTTTGTGTGTGATTTGGTTGATGGCCATAGGCTCGCTCCCTATTACATGGGACTTAAACATTACTGGCGAAATGTGTGTGCACTATTAGGAACATGAAATGAAATTACAAACAGACACTCCGATTATTATTATTTTTGTACATTGTCTTTTGCATTTACAATATTATCCTACTACTATTACAAATGCGAAAGTTTGTGAGGATGGATGGATGGATGTTTGTTACTCTTTCACATTTTCACATTTACAAAACGGATTAGGATGAAATTTAGCACACAGATAGTTTATAACCTGGATTAACACATAGGATACTTTTTATCCCAGTAGTATGATCCCGTTGGACAATTATCGAACGTCACGCGGGTCAAGCCGCGGGCACAAGCCACAAGTAGATTGTATTGATAACATAAGATTGCGGCGTTCGATTCGATTGAAGAAAGAACCATGCAGTTCAACACTATAACAATACAGCGTGTAACAGAAAGGGTATAGTCGTATGAAAGGATATGCTGCAGACCATCAAACTGAACAACATCCTCCATGGGTCCAATATCGTAAATGCGAAAAAATTATCAGCTGTCTCACACATTTGGGTCGAGTAATTAGATAATTTTTTCGCATTTACGATATTGGACCCATGAAGGATGTTGTTCAGTTTGATGGTCTGCAGTATATCCTTTCATAGGACTATACCCTTTCTGTTACACCCTGTATAGAATGTGAGCAGTATATCATACCTGAACGTATGACTGCATAGTTGACATTCATAAGTATGACCGTCGTGCCATTTCTCGTGAATCCTGGCTTGATTACTGAAGAAAAAAACATTATTATACCACACAAAACACATTGAATAAGAGCAGTAAAAAAATACAGGGTGTAAACAGACTCTTGACATAGCCGTCAACCAAGCATTCTGTACATCAAACTAAGTAACTTTATGCAAAAATTATTGCTGGGAATCGACTTTCTTTTTTGGGGTGAAAAATCACGTTTTACGGTAGGACTCGATGGAAAGTACTCAAAGCATTGTGCTGATGGATGGATTGAATAGTACGGGGGTCGTGGAGGTGTGTAAAGTAAAAATCTTACATTAAAAAAATGTATTTAAAAAAAAGTAGTGAAAAACTTGGTACTTTGACCCCCAATATCTCCGTAACTAGAAGGTTCCCAGGTATGGTCTAGAACAAAAAAATGATCGCAAAGACGGGGAGAACAAGTGCCTTTCGGATATGTTAAGGGTCTATTTACACCCTTTATGTTGGCAAAAATATGTATTAATTTATACAGAAAGTGAGCAACGTCACAAATAGCTGTCAAATATTTCGCTGTTTTGATTAATTTATAAGAAATATGGCTAACTGGTGAAGAAAAATGTTGATATTTAATTTTAGATGTAAAAAAGTATTTGGAAACTTTTCAAATGCCTTTTTTACACTTAAAACGGTTACAACATCAAATTCAGTGTTTTAATTACAATTCATTATTAATATTCTAGTTCACTAGTCAGCCATTTTTCTTATTTTCATCGTTTTTACGGCGTTTAGATACTCTTGATGCTAATGAGATAAAAAATGCCTCTAGTTAACGTTAAATAATTTGAAAAAGCCGTGTTCCGTTACTTACCCTGTATGCGAGACATAACCACATTTGTTGCATTTAAATATGCGAGAGTGTGCATTGCTTGCGTGCGTCCGTAAAAGTTGCACTGATCTGTATCGCATATGACATATGTCACAGACATGAGCCCCGCTGCGCTGGAAATAAGACATTGGTATTATTAGTAAATTATAGTTATTGTTGTTGTTGTAGTTGTTGTTTGTTGTGGTTTGTTGTTATTTAAAGTTTATTGTTAATTTTTGTAATTTTGTATGATGCACGTCATGACCCTGCGACAAATAAATATTTTTTCTTTCTTTCTTTTCTTTCTATTTCACGGCTAAAGATGGGTGAGGTTAAGGAGAAGCGCCAGGGCAGCCCGAAAATTCTTTTTTTTTTGTTACACATTTTGCAAATTGCCGGTCAGCCATCATCATTATCATTCCAGCCGAAAGACGTCCACTGCTGAACATAGGCCTCCTCCAACTGTCGCCACATTGACCGATCCCCGCAACCTTCACCAGGTCATCGGTCCACCTAGTGGGAGGCCTTCCAACGCAACGTCTTCCGGTTCGCGGTCGCCACTCCAAAACTTTTCGGCCTCATCGGCCATCCGTTCTGCGAGCAATGTGCCGTGCCCATTGCCACTTGAGTTTGGTAATTCTTCAGGCTACGTCGGTAACCTAGTTCTCTTGCATATGTCCTCATTTCTGATTTGATCACGCAAGGAAACTCCGAGCATAACCCTCTCTTTAAGCCTGCTGATGTGGCCCATTGTGAGCTACCACGTTACGGTTCCGTATGTAGTCACTGGCAACACACACTGGTCATAGACTTTCGTCTTGAGACACTGCGGTAAGTTGGACGGGAAGATATCACGCAACTTCCCGAACGCTGCCCAGCCGAGTCGGATTTGACGATTGAACTCTTTCTCGAAGTTAGACCTACCTAACTGGACCGTTTGTCCCAGGTAGACATAATTGTCTACAACTTCGAGTGTAGACTCTCCGATCTTGAAAGGAGTGGGTGTTACATGGGCATTCAACATGATTTTGGTTTTGTTCATGTTCATTTTAGAACACCGACGAACACTGAACCGGGGACATTCGAATTCTGGACGGCTCACAATGATGTACTGAATACGTGGTAACCGGTTTAGAGTCGGTGTTCCTTACAAGTTTCAATCGTAAACAGTGGCAGATTTACAAGTTTTCAAGGTATAGGCTGTACAGTTTTTGCCGCCCTTGCCTCTGCAATTGTCATGTCCTACATTATTTTTACAATTCAACAATTTCGTTAAAATTGCACGTAATATAATTTTTAGGTATATTACCGATTACTGGTTGGGGGGCGGCGAACTAGCTGTTTTACTCTAGAATATGGAAGATTGCTACTCGGAATGTGCAATGACAAGTGAGAGGGGACCGTCATCGGCAAAATTTGTTGCAGACTTCTATCTGTAAAACATCAGAAAACCGTCATGCCAAAGTCTTTTTGATTTCTATGAGGTAGCAAAAAAATTAAAAATCGGTCCCCAAATTTGCCGCCCTAGGCTCAAGCCTACTTAGCCTGCTGGTAAATCCGCCACTGATCGTACCATATGTTTAAGCACAAACCATATTATAATAATAAATTAATATTTTACTGGCCCGAAGAGGCGCGGGAAAAGAGCACATGGAAGGAATTGACGACCGAACACACTAATGCCAAGATGGTCTTGTCACGATTTAAAAGTTTGGTAAATATTAGGGAAATGGTGGCTTGGATACAAATTTTTTATCCAAATAAACGAAGCCGAAAGGCACTTGTTCTCCCCGTCTTTGCGATCATTTTTTTGTTCTAGACCACACCTGGGAATCTCCTAGTTACGGAGATATTTGGGGGTCCATCTTTTCACAAGTTTTTTTTTAAATACATGTTTTTAATGGACGTTTTTACTTTAAACACCTCCACGACTCCTGTACTATTCAATCCATCCAGTAGCACAATTCTTTGAGTGCGTTGCATCGAGTCCTACCGTAAAACGTGATTTTTCACCCCAAAAAAAAGTCGTTTCCCAGCAGTCTTTTTTGCGTAGAGTAACTTAGTTTGGTGTACAGAATGCTTGGTTGACGGCTTCGTGAAGGGTCTGTTTACAGCCTGTAGACCATCAATTTTTTTTATCTCTAATCCTATACTTTTATAATATACATATTCGTTACATGGCTTTTAGGTAAATTGTAAAATTAGCGTAATGCCGAAATGTAAGAGGGCCGAATGTTCAGTAATCTTGAGCTAACTGCGGTCGATGACTTTCATACAAAATTATTTGTGCCTTCAGGTCTCACCTGCCCTCGGCCCAGTGCTATTACGTTTTTAGGGTTCCGCAGCCAAAGGGTAATCAACGAGATCCTATTACTAAGCCTCCGCTGTCTGTCATTCCGTGTGTCTGTCAGCGGGCTGTAGTTCATGAACCGTTATTACGGATCATGCACTACAGCCCGCTGTATTGTCGCTATCGCAAAATATCGGCCTATAAACGATACCTTTAAAACAGAACGATTATTATGATATGAAGGATAAAACTACGCGAAAATATTTTGACACAGTATTGATATTTTTAGATAATTACTCGTTTTTAAAGCTAGTTATGTTTCACAAATAATCTTTTAAATCGTGGCTAAATAATAACAGCCGCTCGGGTCGAGCTTTAGGTTAAGCCGTGCTTGTCTAGGTTGTCTGTGGATGGGTGACCACCCATTACATACCGAGTTTCCTCCGTGCCTCGGAAAACGTAAGCCGTTGGTCCCGGCTGTCATTTGTAGATCTTTGACAGTCGTTACAGGTAGTCAGTGGCGCAAAAAGTCTGACAACCAGTCTCACCAAGGTGTTTCGTATTACCCAGTACTAACTGGGTTGTGGAGGTCTGATGGCAGTCGCTCTATGTAAAATACTGGTAAACAGCTGCATCCGGTTAGACTGGAAGCCGACCCCGACATGGTTGGGAAAAGGCTAGGTAAATGATGATCTCATAATGTTACGAAACTTGTGCTAGTATACAACATTATATATTTAGTATATGCGAAACCTGAATATGGTTTTTTCAAAATAAGTAACTGAATTGATTCCAATAATTTTTAAACCATGTTATATTTTGTTCCAAAAATATTTAGAAAATTGGACACCAAGCGACACTAAGTACCTATCGCAGTCGTTTAGGTATCTACTGCCAAATTATTATTATAGCTCAAGACGACACTAGAGGCCCGTGCGCGGGCGCGCCGCGTATGTGACCACGTTTTTGTGCGGACAACCAGGTAACAGAACAAGCTTATAACTTTGTGATTTATCATAATACAGTATTGAAATTTTGAGCATAGATTCTTTACATAAAAATACTAGACTCGTGTTTCAGGTTTCGCATATACTAAAACTAATGTTGTGTTACTTGGTAATTTATCTTACAGTTATCAACATTTACTACTTAGTACATACAGGCCAGACAAATTTATATATACAAAATGGTAAACTCACTGACTGACTGACTGGGTGATATATCAACACACAGCCCAAACCGCTGGTCCTAGAAACATGAAACTTGGAGGGTGTGTTCTTTGTGAAGAGTAAGTCCAAGTAAGTCAAGAGTAATCCACTAAGAAATTTGAGATATTTTGCTTGTTTGGTTTTCAAGTATATTTTAATTTTAATTTTAAGATTGTACAAATTACACGAAATTTTGCTGTGCCCCGACGGGGTCTACAACGGCTCTTAGCTCTAAGCCTTTTGTATAACCCCATGTTTTTACCTTGTAGTGCTCAAATAAATAAATTTAAAAAAAGAAATATTTTTTGAGAATTCCACCCCTTTTTTTTTTTCCGGATGGGAAATCATCAAATGACCCCCCCCCCCACTCTGGGAGGAGCGGAGGGGAGTGTCAGACTTGTACTGACTAAAACCCATCCAGGTCGGTCTCGAGATCCCATGGCGGCAATCCGGCAAGGAGGCTAGCCGCCTCGCCGGAGATCGTGCGGTACCCCCGGATTAGCCTTATGGCTATCACCTTTTGGGGCGCGTTCAGGTAGTGGGCGGCTTGCCGCCTCAAAGAACGCGCCCACACCGGGGCCCCGTAAAGGGCCATGGACCGCACAACCCCCGCGTAAAGCTTCCGGCAGGAGGCGTTTGGACCCCTCAGGTTGGGCAAGAGCCGCTTGAAGGCAGCCCCTATCCGTTCCAGTTTGGGAGCCAAATGTCGGAAGTGCTCCACGAAGTTCCACCGGCTGTCGAGGACGAGTCCTAGGTACTTCAACGAGAATTCCACCCCTAAAGGGGTAAAATAGGGGATGGAAGTTTGTATGAAAGTCCGTCAGTTTTGAAGTTAGGATCTTCAAATTTTGTGTTTAGGCTGACGATTGAAAATTAATTTATACGTGTCTCAGCGGTTTGATCATTCTATCCCCGAAGGGTTAAAAAGAGGATCTACCTATAGGTAGACAGTTGAAATTTTCACAGAATGTGTATTTCTGTTGCTGCTATAACAACGAAAAATTAATTAAAAATTTAAGGGGGCCGTCGTAGTAGGGGTACTACGATGGCACGAAACCTCTCGCACTTGGCCGGTTTCTATTTAGCGTTGTTTATGACTATTCGTCTTTTTGCACTACTTTTAAAGGTCAAAGTGTAATCTATCTTATACCAACCAATATGGCCAAATTTTTTTTTTTAAATGTTCGTTGGAGTTCAAGGATGGTTTTACGGCGAGAAAAATTCGAATAATTGCCGGAAAAACCCTTAAAACAGCCATTTTTTTTGTTCCTATACAAACGTTTTCTAACTAAAACGTAGTCAATTTGAGCTTTATTGCTATTGTATAAAGTTCATATTAAATCTATAATATAAAAATGAATCCCTGAATTTGTTGCTAAGCGCAAATCTCGAGAGCAGCTGAACAGATTTCGGTTATTATTTTTTTGTTCTGTACTGTCAGGAGAAGGTTCTTAGGTAGGTAGTAGGTAGGTAGTAGGTAGGTAGTAGGTAGGTAGTAGGTAGGTGGTAGGTAGGTGGTAGGTAGGTGGTAGGTAGGTGGTAGGTAGGTGGTAGGTAGGTGGTAGGTAGGTGGTAGGTAGGTGGTAGGTAGGTGGTAGGTAGGTGGTAGGTAGGTGGTAGGTAGGTGGTAGGTAGGTGGTAGGTAGGTGGTAGGTAGGTGGTAGGTAGTAGGTAGGTAGTAGGTAGGTAGTAGGTAGGTAGTAGGTAGGTAGTAGGTAGGTAGTAGGTAGGTAGTAGGTAGGTAGTAGGTAGGTAGTAGGTAGGTAGTAGGTAGGTAGTAGGTAGGTAGTAGGTAGGTAGTAGGTAGGTAGTAGGTAGGTAGTAGGTAGGTAGTAGGTAGGTAGTACGTAGGTAGTACGTAGGTAGTAGGTAGGTAGTAGGTAGGTAGTAGGTAGGTAGTAGGTAGTAGGAAGCTAGTAGGTAGTAGCATAGGTGCATTGCAACGCATGCCGGGAACAGCTAGTTTTTAATATTTTTATACGCAAACCCTGCGTAGGGAACAAACCCTGCTCGCACTAGAATTTTTCTTTCCATGTCAAAACAGCTGTCAAAGTGTAATTTTTAATAGCCTATATTTAATCTTCCTCAAGAATTGGACTATCAGATGTCCTTTCTTTGGTATTGTTAGTCACGATAACTGACAAATGCTTGCACTGATTGGACAGGTCCATTCTAATCTGTGTGGTTCAAAAGACCATCTCAGACCCTAATCTGCATAGTCCTCATGTGAGTTGACCAAGACTATGTGTGGACCTTAAAAGAGACTATGACCTCTGAGTTTGTTTCGGCTCTATCTTCTCAGAATAGTCAGGTACCTACGAAGCACCAGCCCCATCTAGTTTTTTAAAAGTCGACGTGTAAAAGTGTTTGTAAAAACCTATTTGCAAAATAAACATCATTTATCAAATTCAAAAAGAACTAAAGACTAGCACTAAAAAAAAAAATTAAAAACCGCCATCGCAACAAAGAAAAGCGTACAAACATTTGAAAACTCAATAAAATGGCTGAGCCGGTTTTGATAAAACATGACTAATTTTTAATATACATATCATGCCCTTTCATTTGATACCCCACTTGGGTACATTAGAACAAGTACATTAGAAAATATTCGATTATTCATCACCACTTTCATCCCCCATAACTAGTCTGCACCGATTTTGATAAAAACATATCTAAGACCCATCGCCAAGAAACTAGCTTTCAAATAAAAAAACCTGCATCCAAATCGGTTCAATCGTTTAAGAGCTACGGTGCCAGAGACAGACACACACACACACACATTGCGTTCAAACTTATAACACCCCTCTTTTTGCGTCGGGGGTTAAAAACAAACAAACGAACTTTTCAGCTGTAATATTTATTACTATATTTTAAGCGTAGAAACAAGAAGAATTGAATAAATAAATAGAGAAGAATGGAAGGCCATGGGGGAGGCCTTTGCCCAGCAGTACTGAGATAGGGACCTTATAGCTTAGTACAGGACCAATTTAATTTGTTTATTTTTTTCATGTTTACTTTTTTATCAAGGGTGTAAATAGCCCTTAACATAGCTGAAAGGCACTTATTCTCCTCGTCTTTGCATTCATTTTTTTGTTCTAGACCATACCTGGGAACCTTCTAGTTACGGACATATTGGGGGTCGAAGTTACAACTTTTTCACAAGTTTTTTTTTAAATACATGTTTTTATTGTTAGATTTTTACTTTACTGTACGGGGGTTGTGGAGGTACACAACCCCCGTACTATTCAATCCATCCATCAGCACAATGCTTTGAATGCTTTCCATCGAGTCCTACCGTAAAACGTGATTATTCACCCCAAAAAAAAGTCGTTTCCCAGCAATAATTTTTGCGTAAAGTTACTTAGTTTGATGTACAGAATGCTTGGTTGACGGCTATGTGAAGGGTCTGTTTACACCCTGTAATTTTTTTTGTGTTATTGTTATCTCATTTGTTTTGTCCTTTGTGAGTCTAATAAATACTTATTCTTCTTTCTTCTTCTTTAATACTGGGTTAAAAAAAAAGAATTGAATGTTTTTTTTTTTTGTTTCAAAGTGGGCCTGCTCTTGACCTCGATCACGCCTGATGAAATACATCTGTTGCTACTCAACAGAATAAAAAGGTTGTCGTTGTTTCCTTATTTTTATTTCTTTCGTTTTGTTTCCTCTGCAGTGAACGCCAGCTGAGTGCAACCGCCTTCGAACGGTGGTAGACGACACCTGTAGTAAAGCCGACAAGTCTTGGATGCGTAGAGATGAGTTGTTCTGGACCAGGTTGACCAGTTCCGTGTCTTGCGCGGCGGCTGTCTTCCGTTTCCGGCCGCCAGACTTGCGAGCAGCTACGTCTCCTTGCTCTGTCCACCTTTTGAGCCAATGGTACACGGTCTTTCTCTGGGAAACAATAATTTATTTTTTATGTACGCACAAAAGAAAACATAACATAACTTTGAGTACAAAGACACTGCTTAGGGTGATTAGGTTCAACATGCAATGTATTTCGCACGCGTGGGTTTTTTTTTATTTTTAACAACGTGTGCGGAAATAAAAATTTCCACAGATAACTATACTTATACTAAGTCCAATTGGTTCATTGTGGTTCAATGACTATAGTCGGCGGTGACTGTTTTTTTTTTAAATCTCGGCAAAGAGATATGCGTCTTTACGGCGTAAATATTTTTTGAGTATTTAAATTGTGTTTATTAATAGAATATCATAGATAAACATGATTATTTAAAACAAATATCCGTCCGTGGATAGGTGACCAACCAACATATACCGAGTTTTCTCGGTGTATGATTTGTTGATCTTTGACAGTCGTTACAGGTAGTCAGTGGCCCGAAAGTCTGACCACCAGTCTTACCAAGGGGTATCGTATTACCCAGTACTAACTGAGTTGTGGAGGTCAGATAGGCAGTAGCTCCATATCAAATACTGATATTCCGCTGCATCCGGTTAGACTGGAAGTCGACCCTAACATATTTGGGAAAAGGCTAGGCAGATGAAAAGCAATTTGTTATTAATAGACCGGTGATCAAAAATGGAGTACTTACCGTAATTCCTACTTCATTGGCGATATCCGTAATTGAGGTCCCCTGTTCTTTCAACATTATAATTCTAGTCTTTTCGTACGCAGAAAGACGATACACGGTAGCACTACCCGGGGCGGAGCACTAGAATGTGAACGAAGAATTTATTGAAAAAAAAAAAACAAATCCGTAAAATTCAGTAGGTAAAAATTTATTAACCCCTATTTTTCTGCCCTTAAGGTCGGAATTTATTTCTTAATTTTAAATGCGACTACTTTTAGATAGTATCATCATCATCATTTCAGCGGAAAGACGTCCACTGCTGGACATAGGCCTCCCCCAAGTGTCGCCACATATAACTTTTAGGTAAAAAAAAAAAAAAAAAAATATCGATAATATTGGACCACTTAAAAAAAAAATATGCGTGGTTATTCATAAAAAAAAAAAACATACGCGTCGATTTGAGGACTGTATCTCATGATCCGTAATAGGTACACAGTTGAAATTTTCACATAATGTGTATTTCTCATAGTTAACGCTATAAAAACAAATAAAAAAATAAATTAAATGGGACTCCTCTACCACGATGGTACGGAACCCTTCATGCGCGAGTCCGACACGCACTTGGCCGGTTTTTTTTTAAACTAAGCAAGCTCGCATTTTTTTTCAAAATGGACCTGCTCTTGACCTCGATAACGCCTGATGGAAAGCGATGGATGAGGTCTATGATGAAACGAGCGTGCCCAGACGGTGCGTTAGGGCCGGCACGGCACGGCGTGTCATAGCAAAGGATTTTATTACTAATCAAGTTATTTTGAATCTTATTTCAGTGATTTAGAATACATGTTACTTTATTTCGACACCACGATGCCGCGAAATGACGCGACGTGCCGCGGGATGCTGCGGCATGACGTGTCATGCCGTTTCATTCCACGGGTTGCCACGGCGCGCCATTGCATCTCGCGAGACGTATGGGTCACTTTGTGTCGAGGAATTATAATTGCTATGCTAATTGAAATAAGGTTCGAACGTTCAATTTCGAATCCGCGCGCAGCAAAACTGATTGATGCCAGAGCGGCTGGGCTTTCAACAGGATGCCACGGGATGCCACGGAACGCCGCGGAATGCCGCAGCACAACCTGCCGTGCCATGCCGTGCCACGCCGTCAGTGAGCGCCGGCCCTTAGGCCTCAATTCGTCTGATTGGAAACGATAACGCGGCCTAAGGTGGAGCACGCTTGCCTAGAAGAAACCGATTCACTGGAACTTTGAAAAAAACCCCATTATAATGATCAGGGAACAGAAAAGCCGGCAGTGGAAGCATTGCTTTGTCCGGATCCGTGGAACTTCAACCATAAAACGGTGCCCCTTCGCCGTATCTCTGCTCGTCCGATGATAGAATGGGGATGAGAGAATTAGATTGTGTAATTCCAGAGCACACTCCCCGAAATGCCCACCTCATTTTTTTTCTTCGGTTAATAAGAAGTCGATTCCGTCGTAGTTTATTTAGTAATAATTTATTGTATGTTAATTTATTTTTTGTACAAATCTATTAATTCATTGACACAACACATTAAACTGTTTTACATCCGTGACCTCTCTAATCCAGGTCCAGTTCAAAACCAGCGTCAGGCACTAGTTGCCTGGCATTTTGCTGAACTGGTCCTAATTGGCGCAGTCATGAGGCACACAGTGTTACCTACTTTTTTTTCTTTTTTTTTGTTGTAAGTTTTATTTTTCTTGTATTATTTTTGTTTTATATTGTGTGCCCTTGTGCCAAGTGCCAAATAAATGTTTTTTCTTTCTTTCTTTCTTCATTCTCGAACTTGGGTGAAGATCACGTTTAAAAGTAAGCTTTTAGGGCACCCGTGCACCAGGTATCCTGGTTGCTGCAACCGAATTAGTGAACACGAACAGTCAGTAAAGTAGTCACTCGCAGGCCACCTCGAATAGGTGGCGAATTCATTTTGTTACAATCAACAGTTTTGGAATACAACATTTTACAGGGTGTAAACGGACCCTTCACGAAGCCGTCAACCAAGCATTCTGTACATCAAACTAACTAACTTTAAGGTCGTTTCCCCCAGCAAAAATAGTTGCTGGGAAACGACTTCTTTTTTGGTGTGAAAAATCACGTTTTACGGTAGTAGCCGATGGAACGCACTCAAAGAATTGTGCTGATGGATGCATTGAATAGTACGGAGATCGTGGAGGTGTTTTAAGTAAACATCTTACATTAAAAACATGTATTTAAAAAAAACTTGTGAAAAAGTTGGAACTTTTACCCCCAATATCTCAGTAACTAGAAGGTTCCCAGGTATGGTCTAGAACAAAGAAATGGTCGCAAAGAGGGGGAGAAGAAGTGCCATCCGGCTTCGTTAAGGGTCTATTTACACCCTGTATGATAAAATTGAAATGTTAAATAAAATTATAAAAATCAAGTATTTTAGAATCATTTTAGTCTCACTATATTCGACTCATCAGTCGTGCAAATATTTCTAATACATGCATAATGAATAAAACAATCATAAGTCATATAGCCATTAGTCAAACACATACAAATCATAGTCATAATAAAATTTACAGCCTTGCTTTGATAATATTAGGCACATTATTTTTTTTTTTTTCCGGATGGGAAATCATCAAATGACCCCCCCCCACTCTGGGCGGAGCGGAGGGGAGTGTCAGACTTGTACTGACTAAAACCCATCCATGTTCCTTCTTTGCCCTTTATGTTCCAGGGCCACGGTATCTCTTTCGAACAGTCCCGCAGCCCTGGCAGGCATCGGTCCATGTGGACCCCTACTTGATTGCTGACATCTCTTTGAGGCGCGCGTGGAACACGAACGCGCCGTCGACACGGCCTGTCGTCATAAGACGGCCGGATGGCGACCTAGCCCATAACTCGCCGTCCACAGGCCAGCGCCTACGGTGGTCGGAAGCCACCACGTGACCCCCGACGCCCAGGGCGTCTCCCGCGGCGGCTGGGACGTGAGGTTCTTTCCCTCTCACGTCCTGCCACCTCCTTCACTAGCATGACTGCTTCGCAGAAGGAGGTGACGGCTTCCCATTCCCTCTCGCTCCGGACCATGGCTTGAACCAAGGCCGGACGCGAGAGATCGTCGCCGCCAATCGCCGCTATGAGGACACGGCGGTGCTCCGCCCAAGCGGGGCAGACCTCCACGGTGTGTTCCACCGTGTCCTCCGGACGAACCTCGCAGTGGAAACACCCGGGGCGTTTCCTCCCGCCCGAAATATTAGGCACATTACGTTATAAAATTAATATGTAACATCATGAGAGATACTTGGCCAGTTTCATTAGCGAGCCGGTTTTTGATGACTGACCCTACACTATACCGAAGACATTCCGGATGTCAGCCTGTACGAGATTAGGATGGCTCTGAAACAGCTTAAAAACAACAAGGCACCGGGTGATGACGGAATTACGGCCGAACTCCTGAAGGCAGGTGGAAAACCGGTACTTAAGCCCCTTCAGAAGCTGTTTGATTCCGTCATACTCGAGGGGAAAACGCCGCAGGCATGGTGCAGGGGTGTGGTAGTACTCTTTCTTCAAAAAGGGCGACAATGCCCGGCTGAAGAACTATAGGCCCATCTCACTTCGAAGCCATGTCTACAAGTTGTTTTCAAGAGCCATCACGAATCGTTCCGCGCGCAGGTTTGACGATTTTCAGCCTCCCGAACAAGCCGGATTCCGAAGAGGCTTTAGCACCGTAGGCCACATACATACGCTGCGGCAGGTTATACAGAAGACCGAAGAGTATAACCTGCCTCTTTGTTTAGCGTTTGTGGACTACGAGAAAGCCTTCGATTTGCTAATTGTCTTGCTGTAAAAATTAACACAAATGTTTCAGTTCTGGGGATCTACCTCTCTTCCTCAATTGGTAATACAGATAGATTTCTTAACACGTTGGAAAACTCGTTAGCCGGTTTGAATAGTCCATGCGTGATTGTTACAGGGGACATGTAAATAAACCTCCTTGATAGTAACCTCAATGCTTCTTGTATCGCCTATCAGTGTCTCCTGTCGGAATGCGGGATCCTTCCTACAATCACTAAACCAACTAGAGGCGAAGCTTGCTTAGATCACGCGTTTATTACAAGTAAAGGCTCAACTCAAGGAGTAGTCTGTTGACGACAGGCCGTGTCGACGGCGCGTTCGTGTTTCACGTGCGCCTCAAAGAGATGTCAGCAAATAAGTAGGGGTCCGCATGGGCCGATACCTGTCAGAGCTGCGGGACAGTTCGAAAGAGATACCGTGGCCCTGGAACACAAAGGGCAAAGAAGGAACATGGATGGGTTTTAGTCAGTATAAGTCTGACACTCCCTTCCGCTCCGCCCAGAGTGGGGGGGGGGGGGGGTCATTTAAAAAAAAAAAAAAAAAAAAGGAGTAGTCTGTAAATCATAGATAACAGACCATGACCTTGTTATCTTAGGCACAAACCTTTCTAAAAGTTAATAAGCCACCACGCAGCAGGTTTAAAGTAAAAATATATTACTCTAAGATCACCGAGGATATTAGTGAACGCGACTGGACCGAAGTAAAGTCCAGAACAGAAGTAAATGACGCGATGTTACTGTTCAACAAAATATTAACAGACACTATGACGGCACGGTTGGCGCAGTGGCTGAGCGATTGACTGCTGCGCTTCGTGTCGCGGGTTCGATTCCCGCACGGAACAAATATTTGTATGGCCTACAGGTAGTTGTTCCGGGTCTGGCTGTTTGTGTATGTGAGTTTAAATGTTTGTAAACGCACCCACGATACAGGAGAAATTCCTAGTTTGGGGCAACGGTTTAAAAAAAACAAAAAAAAAATTTGCCGCTCAAAGTTTAACCTGAAACCGTGGGTCCATCCCGGCTCGATTCGGTGCTTGCACCATCGAGACACGTTGCATGCTCATGTGAAAGCGCAACCATCCGACCTACAGTTAAAAAACCGTATATAAGGTCTAACTATTCATACACGAAATATTTTCAGAGAATCATCTAACGGCTATATCAAAGCCATCGCAAGGGATTTTTTTTTATCTGAGTATATTTTTTTATAAAAAATTAATAATTTTAAATTACTTGACCTACAAAATAAATACTTGCTCCTTATTTTTAAGCATCCATTACGCTAGTTTACTACGTCGTATTTACTTACTGTCATTGTTAGAATATGGGAGTAAAGGTTTTATGCAAAAAGTCTCAAAAATTTTTAGAATTATAATAATTTTGTAAAAAAAAAAACACTTTTATAATTTGTTTTTTTCGTTGCTCTGGCGACTTTACGACTTATAGAAGTTACTCTTAAAATATTTCGTGTATGAAAAGATAGACCTTATATAGGTACACGATATAGAAACTTCTGTAACGACATCCTTCACAAACGCAGGGTAGAGTATAAAAGTAATAATGTTTAAGGAGGTGTCTGCTGAGATGACGAGTAATAGAGAAGTATGGAAGAAGAAGACATGCTGCGTCGACCCCAGATACATTGGGATAAGGGTAGGACTATAGGAGAACGCATAAGCATAGCATAATCAGCCTATTAATGTTCCCACTGCTGGGACGCAGACCTCCTCTCTATGAGAGGGAATGGGCTATAATCCACCACGCGGGCCCAGTGCGGGTTGGTAGATGTCACATGTCTTCGAATTTTTGGTTCTAGGACATGCCGGTTTCCTCACGATGTATAGGAAACGATGAACGAGGAACAATAACGAGGGAACGATGTATATGAGAATGATTATGATGTAAAAGTAGAAGAATAAAGAAAACTTACCAAGTCATGCTTCATCTTATGGTTGTCATATGCTCTAGCGTCCACGAACCCCTTGTAACATGAACTGCATTTGAAAGGTGAGTGTAAATAGTTGGAAGACTTCGATCTAGCCAGTAGATTGTCCTGCTGTTCTGTCTTACTTAGAAGTATTACGCTACAATCTGTTTTCCGTACTGAAAAGGAAATAATAATCATGAGCATTCATTTGCGAATATAGGTACAAAGAAAAGGTCTTAAACAAACAAGTGTCCATTAGACATATCCTACCATGAGGCATGCAAATTTACACACATTATAAAAGTTTATCCTGTAAATATTCAGTGACAGAGTAATACGCTTTTTTAAGTAACAGTGTTATGACATTGGTTTTAAATATGTTTAAATTATTTATCTCCAGGAATGAGTTTGGTAAATATATGCGTAGTGCCGTACATAATATACTTTTATTTAATAACGTACATAATATGTTTTATTAATTGGTAAACATATATTGAATTTGTATCTTTTGCTATGTAACTTATTAAAGAGGTTTTTATTTTTTCTAACGTACATTATAACCTCTAATATATATACATGGTAACGTAAGAATATTTAATTTTAAAAATGATGGTCTGCAACTGTCAGTTACCTTTATACTAGTTATGGCTCGTATACATTTCTTTTGGGCTTTAAATACCGCTTCTTTATTAGTAGAATTACCCCAAAAAATAACACAATACTTTAGAACAGGTGCAACATAGCCATTGTAAGCTGTAAGGACTGTAGAAGTACTGGCCGTTTGTTTAAGTTTAAACATTGCATAACAAAAGGTATATAATCTAGTGCATAATGTATGTATATGTTCTTTAAAATTTAAATTATTATCTTTATCCTCAGAAATCCAGTAACGTCTACTTCCTGGATCTTATTATTAACATCCACAACATACGGTAATTTATGTTCACGTTTGCTCATTTTACTTACTCTACTTCTAAATGTCATGAAATAATAACACATTAACAAAACATAACTCGTTGCCAAATAAACCGCGCGTATCGATCGATTGCCAGCGTCGGTCCATGTGTTCGAGTTTCAATCGAACACTGAGCGAAAATGCATAAGTAGTTTAATATTTTTTTCACACCATAAGTATCATAGTGTAGCTTTTAGCTATCATCCCACATTTCTTCTTGCTCTCGGGAATATGTTCGAGTTTTAATCGAACACTAAGCGAAAATGCATAATTGCATCGTACGCAAGTATGCACATTCGCTCGTTCAGCAAAATAAAAAAAAAGTAAAAAGGTATCAAAACCAAATATTTTATTTCACATAGGCCTAGATGGGCACTTATACAACGTCGAGGTGCACGGTTCTGGTTGGTCGTTTCCTATGGAGATGAACCGGCAAGAAACTACATGGTTACTCTTTTCAAATCATTTGGTATTACAATATTATCATGGATACAGCATTTGTACTTAAGTATGGGGGGACAGCGTAGAATTGACAGCGTTTGATTTTGGAATATAGACACGTATAAAGCGCAGCCCACACCGCCAGCTGACGGGCGGGCGAGCGACCCGGGCGGGCAACGTTTCACCTCTTTTCATACTTCGGTTCACACGCGAACTACCGAGCTAACCTACGCCGACACAAACGATGCGAACGAAATATAATAAATGAAATATGAAATATTTAAAAAAGTAGAAGATTTGTATAAAAATAAATAAAGGAAATTAAAATAATAATAATAATAACCCCACCGCCGTATCTCTACGTTGACGTCGTGGTGGGGCTTGTGTGCTCCGATGAGCTCTAGGTTTGTGCCGGTAGGGTTTACTTTGCCGAGATAGGTCTAGAGTGAGGGGCCAGACTAAGAGAGATACAATCCAAGCCAAGGTCGCACATGCCGAGGGCTGCATGGCTAGGGGAGAGGTTAGTCGCTAGTGTGCCAACTCTGGATAATAAGGGACCTCCAGTTTTATTTTCCCTTGCCGCAGTGAACGCAGGGCTCTGCTGTGGTCGACTTTTTAAGTCCCTAGCTACTCGTGGGATACACATGAATACTAGATCAAAAACAAAAAAACAACACCAGGCAAAGCTGCCTCAAACAGATGACGAAACTTCACAATCATCTTCGTCATTTCCTTCATCACTTTTCCCATCAATTCCATCATCATCACAATCTTTCCGCGTCACTCCGACGCCTTTATCCTCGTCAATCAGCATACAGTCAGTGGATGTTGTACAGGAGACAAATTTTGTCGACGATACTGTACCCGCCGCTAGAACTGCAACAAGCCGTAGGAAATGGAGCATTGATATGAATAAATTCATCCTACGCACATATCTTCACCTCACTCATATGGAAACCGATAAAAATGCATACCTACCGTCGCTTCACACTAAGTTTATGGAAAAATACCCAGATATGCAAGTAGGCCGACAAAGAATAGGTGACCAACGAAGAGCCATCGTTCAAAAGAAATTATTATCACAAGAAACAATAGATCAGATTTATGAAGAAGTCAGAGCTGAATTACAAATAGTCCATACTCAAATACAGCAACACTCCACACAACTAAAGGCACCGATTAACACCCAACCCGGTCAGCGTATGAAATGGACGAATGAATATAATGAAGCAATAATTAGAATATATTATACTACTACACAACTAGAAACAAATAAAACAGCATATAGAAAACATTTACATGAGGGATTTATTAATATATATCCAGAACTAGCACATTTAACTGAGCAAAGATTATCAGATCAAGTAAGAGCAATCATAAATAACAAATATATACACACTAACAGACTAGAAGAAATAAAAAACCAAGTAGCTACAGAATTAAGAAATAACAACACCAACACACAAAATGTACAACACATAAATAACGACTCACAACAACCTGTTGAGAACATTCACTCACTAAGTACCCAATACACAAATATTCACATCACTGGCACAACTACCAACACCCCACAACAAATAGTGTTATACTCCTAAATAATAGCTCCGAAACTAACATAGCTTCTCAAATATTCATAAATACAGACGAAGAAAATTTCTTAAACCACTTAGATATAGGTTCACATGAGCCTACGCAAAGTAACTTTGATGCTTCTTCTGAAAAGAACCAAGAAATCGAAACCACATTCCAACAAGCTCAACAACTTTTTTCTGATACACAACCTACTAATAGACCATACATTCCCAAGCAAAGAACATCTAAAAAGTTCTCTGCCATAGTTACATACATAAATTCTGTCATTCTCACAAATTGCGTAAATGTCGACACAGACTTCATCAAATTGCAGAATGTAATTTACTGTGCAGCATGGACGGCAGCAACATGTAATGGAGCTAAAATATCAGGCACACAAAATGAAAGTCGAACATATATAAAAAGAAAACCAAAGTGGCAAATCAGGTTAGAAAAGAAAATTCAAAATTTAAGAGCAAGCTTAGGTAGGCTAACACACTTTAATAATGGCAGCAGAAGCCCAAAACTAATAGCAGCAGTAAAAGAAATAAAGGAAAAATATCAGCTACACGCACAATACGAAGACCCCAATACACAAACAACACACTTTCTGGACACCTTAAAACAAAAATTAAACGCAGCATCCAGTAGACTTAAAAGATATCTAACATGCACAAACCGTAAAATACAAAACTCAAAATTTAGCAACAATGAAAAAGTATTTTATAGGAACCTTGCAACAAATAACTCAAGACACCACCACCCAAAGACTAGATACACCTGCACCCGAAATTTTACGAGATTTTTGGGCAGACATTTGGGAAAATCCAGTATGCCATAATCATCAAGCAGACTGGGTCAACGAACCAGCACCAGAAATTCCAGAAATGGAATATGATTTTATACCAATAGGAACTTTTATAGACGTCATCAAACGCACCCATAACTGGAAATCGCCTGGCACTGACAATATCCACAACTATTGGTATAAAAAATTCACCAGCAAACATCCTTTCTTACATAACCATTTAAACACATTCATCCAATCACCAAATTTACTTCCACCATACTTAACACACGGAGTTACTTATATGATACCTAAAGATATCAGTGATACTTTAAACCCAGCAAAATACCGACCAATTACTTGTTTACAAACTTTATACAAAATTTTAACTGCCTGTGTAAGCGAGGTACTATATGAACATTTAACCAAAAATAACATCCTAGCAGAACAACAAAAGGGATGTCGTAAAAATAGCCAAGGCTGCAAAGAACAACTTACAATTGACGCGATCACTATGAACAGCGCTATTAAAAGCAAGACAGATATCCACACAATGTTTATTGATTACCGAAAGACTTTCGACTCAGTACCGCACAGCTGGTTATTACACGTTTTAAATCTGTACAAAATTCACCCAACATTGAAACACTTCTTAGAAACCTCCATGCAGAATTGGCAAACGGTCCTAAAAATTAATTCCTCTTCTTCGAGTGTAGCTACTGAACCAATCCGTATCAAACGTGGAATTTTTCAAGGAGACGCTCTAAGTCCGCTGTGGTTTTGCATGGCACTCAATCCACTCTCACACCTATTAGATAAAACAGTCGGAGGATTCACACTAGCAACCAATGACACACATTATACACTAACACACCTTTTGTATATGGATGACATAAAATTGTACTCAGCTAACAAAAACGCACTTTTTCAACTAGCTGACACAACTCAGCAATTTTCTAATGATATATGCATGTCATTTGGAGTAGATAAGTGCAAAATTTTGTCAGTTGTAAAAGGAAAAGTCCAAAATAACAGTTACATACTTGGGTCAGGTGAATCGATAGAGCCAATGGATGAACAAAGTACTTATAAATACCTAGGGTTTAACCAGTCCAGACAGATACAACATAAAATGATAAAACAAGACCTGCTCAAAAAGTTCTCACACCGCCTTAACCTCATTTTGAAAACCAATCTTAACTCTAAAAACACCGTCAAAGCCATCAACACATTCGCAATACCTATACTCACATACTCTTTTGGAATAATACGCTGGTCAAAAACGGATATCAGAAAATTACAACGCACTATAAATACAACGCTAACAAAACACAGAAAACATCACCCAAAATCAAGCATACAGCGACTCACCCTACCACGTCAAGAAGGTGGAAGAGGATTGATAGATATACACAATCTACACAACAAACAGATACTTTCACTCAGAGCATACTTCCATAACAAATCAGAAAATTCATCACTACACAAACATGTAACGGAACAGGATACAAAACTTACGCCACTCAACCTACACAATAGGAACACTCAAACTAATGAACAACTCATAAGCACACAAGATAAGATTGCCGCATGGTCTGTAAAGACCCTTCACGGAAGACACCGAGCCTACATGAGCCAGCCACACGTCGACAAAGCTAAGTCGAACGAATGGCACAAACGAGGCGAGCTGTTTCCCGAAACGGAAGGATTTATGCTGGCGATCCAAGACCAAATAATAGCGACTCGTAATTACAGGAAATATATTATTAAAGACCCTCACCAACCAACTGACTTATGCAGACATTGCAATACAGCCTCTGAGACCATCCAACACATTACAGGAGCTTGTAAATCACTTGCGCTAACTGACTATAAGCACCGACATGACCAAGTTGCCGCTATTATACACCAACAATTAGCATTCAAATACAAACTAATAAGTGAGATGAAACCATATTATAAATATAAACCAGAAGTAATACTAGACAATAACAATCAGAAAATCTATTGGGATCGGACGATAATAACAGACAAAACTATACATTTTAATAGACCAGATATAACTCTTCACGACAAAGCCAGTAAAACAGTTTACCTAATAGATATAGCTATCCCAAACTCACACAACATTCAAGCTACAATATCAGAAAAGCTAAGTAAATATCAAGACCTCGCCATAGAAATAAAAACCCAGTGGGAAGCACAAACCGTCCACATTGTCCCGATAGTGCTTTCTTCCACCGGTATAGTACCAAAATCTCTTATGCAAAGCCTTAATACTTTACACATGCCTCCCCACACATTTCAGCTGCTCCAAAAAGCAACAATTCTTAACACCTGTCGCATCACCCGGAAATTCCTTACTTCTTCTACACTATCATCCACATTCTCCATTTAAACTCCCCCTACAAACTTGGCTCCGGCCCGTGGGTAGGGTTTTTGTACTCTCTTACGAGAGAAGAAAATTAAAGAACTCGAAATAATAATAATAATGTTTTGTTTACTTTTCTTTGTAAAAATATTTAAAAATGTATCAGATAAGAGAAAGAATGAATAAAGGAAATAATAATAAAATTTATTTCAGACCATAAGTCCATAAACAAATACACATTACAATTTTATACATACAAATCAATACATACATGAAAACACATTCTACACAAAAAATACACTAAACAACTTATTTTAAATATTGGAATGACGCACGAAGACTGGTCATCCATTGCCACATCATTGGACTATCCATCCTGTCGGCTACTCTAGCCACCAAGCTGTTGGAGCTGTCGCGCACTCGCCGCATCAAGGATGCTATCCGTGTCCGCATCAGTGCGTAAAAAGCTGGCACGCCATTCTCCGCGAACATCCCCGATGCACTGCTAAAGCGCGGCAGCCCCAACATAACTCTGAAGGCGTTGTTGTATTGGACTCGCAGAGCATTGTACGAGCTTTTTGTATAGCTGACCCATAGGGCACACGTGTACATAGATTGGCAATACGCTCTAAAGAGTGTAATTTTCACCTCCCTAGTACAACGATTACAATATTTTTAATATTTTTATACGCAAACCCTGCGTAGGGAACTATAGCTGTCAACGTGTTGGTTTAAGTTAGTTCGATACTTTCTTAAATAGATGGCGCTAACGTCACCGTAAGACGTTATTAATGGAACGAAGAATTTCGAGAGCTGTGAGCAGGGTGCGATGGTCTAATTGGTTAAGACATCCGGTGTACTGAATCGGAAGGTCGCAGGTTCAAACCCTGCTCGTACTAGAATTTTTCTTTCCATGTCAAAACAGCTAACGATTACAATATCCGACGATGCCAGCGATGCTATTCGTTCACCTCGCCGGCCTCGTCCGGTGCGGGACGGAATGAGACGGAACGCTCCCCTCGCTCTCCCACCCGCCCCCTCGCTAGCCCGTCTGTAGATTTCGGTGTGAACCCACCTTGTTTAGCTCGCGATATTTTCGCCAGGGCGTCAGATTGTATTATTGGATACAAAAACTGTATTATTTGGTTACTGTACTGTATTATTTGATTGTATCCTCTTTGTATCCTGGACCTTCATTTATAATAGGATATGAAAGTCTAAATTCTGTTATCTGAGTTTTCTATGGTGATATTTTTTGAGTTGCTACATGGATTAGCGTTAAGCCTGTGAGATAATAAATAAAAAATAATAATGTAGGTAAGTTGCCATGATTAATCATTATTGTGTATGTTTAAAAAAAATTAAGCGCTGTTTGTATCCTAACACTCGATTTTGTATAATTTCAGAAAAATTGCCGAATAATTTAAAAATATTCACTGGCAGCACTGATCTTCGCATCGTTTATAAGTTGCCTCGATTCGCCCGCCGCTTAGCTGGCGGTGTGAACTTCGCTTAATGCGCAGGCCGTCACTCGCAGCTAACTTCCGAGCCGCCATAAAGTTTTAACAGAACTAAAGGGTGTAAATAGACCCTTAACATAGCTGAGAGGCACTTGTTCTACCCGTCTTTGCGATATTTTTTTTGTTCTAGACCATACCTGGGAACCTTCTAGTTACGGAGATATTGGGGGTCAAAGTTCCAACTTTTTCATAAGTTTTTTTTTTAAATACATGTTTTTGACCCCCGTACTATTCAATCCATCCGTCAGCTCAATGTTTTGAGTGCTTTCCATCGAGTCCTACCGTAAAACGTGATTATTCACCCCAAAAAAAAAAGTCCATTCGCAGCAATAAATTTTGCGTAAAGTTACTTAGTTTGATGTACAGAATGCTTGGTTGACGGCTTTGTGAAAGGTCTGTTTACACCCTGTATATTATGGCAAAACTTACCTTTATTCTTAATCACTTTCTTCTTCTTAGGTACTTCTTGTTCTTTTTCCACTTCCGTCTTAAGTTTCATCAGAGGTACATCATCTTCAGAATCTGATGCAGCCTGGTGCGGTGGTATATCTACTTCATGATAGCTGTCTAGATGTTCAGGTTCTGAATCTGTGAGGAGAAAATTTACATATCGCACTTAGCTCCTCTTAGTAAAGTTGATATTTGTGTAAAAGAGGCCTACAGGTCCAAGAAGAAGCTAATGAACAGCGACCGAAAAGGTTACCCGTATAGGAGATTTTATCGGGTTATTTTTAGGGTTAGGTGAAACCCTTTTTTTTTCGGATGGGACATCGTCAAATGATCCCCCCGCTCTGGGCGGAGCGGAACGGACTGTCAGACTTCTACTGACTAAAACCCATCGGTGTTCCTTCTTTGCCCTTTGTGTTCCAGGGCCGCGGTATCTCTTTCAAACAATCCCGCAGCCCTGGCAGGCATCAGCCCCTGCGGACCCCTTTCTTGTTGCTGACATCTCTTAGATGTCAGCAACAAGAAAGGGGTCCGCATGGAACACGAACGCGCCGTCGACACGGCCTGTCGTCATAAGACGGCCGGACGGCGAGCTAGCTCATTACTCACTGTCCACAGGCCCGCGCCTACGGTGGCCGGGGCCCGGCACGTGACCCCCGACGCCCTAGTTGATACCCTAGAGTAAAGATTAACCCGTATTATATAGGGTTAATCAGACTATAATAACCGATACACAGATTTGATTTTAGATAAAAAAAATATGCAGGAAAGTGACGGAGTTAGCCCGCGCTCGGTGCTTTGTCTCTTTCATTCTGGTTAATAGCCATCTTTAAATGAACTTATACTGTCACTTTCGGGATATCTTCCGTGATTATTAATAATCTCAAGTGACACTTTAAGTTAAGTTTTAAACCGTGAAAGCTTAAAGCAGTGTTTGAATATTTACATGGTTAACCCATATATTATAAGGGTTTACCCGTATAATGGTTAATCATACATATGGGTTAACCCATTTAATTTTTAATCATACATATGGGTTAACCCGTATAATGGTTAACCATACATCTGGGTTAACCCGTATAATGGTTAATCATACATATGGGTCATTGGTCTAATTTGTTAACCTTTTAACGTGATTAATCGGTCTCTGCTAACGAAGCTCAACTCATCGACAAGTATATCCCGTCCTAACATACGGTGTTCAGATCTGGTCGTTCACCAAGCCACTGAAGTTCCGCCTTGGAGTCTGTCAAAGAGTATATGGAAAACAGCATACTGGGTGTCAAAAGACCGGACAGATTACGAAATACCACGCTCAAATACAACCCTCTAAGTTCATTTAATTCCACTGAATGACTTTTTCATGAAATAGTCTTAGTGACCTGCTAAACGCAAAAAACTTAAGAAAATTTGAATTTCGCGGGCCACCCTGGCACTTCCTCTTAACTCCCCCCGTAACGTCTAAGAGAGGCACGCGTGGCACACTCGGTTCCAGTGGGACGTGTGATGGGAGGAGACGGACAGCATCATCATCTGCCTAGCCTTTTTCCAACTATGTTGGGGTCGGCTTCCAGTCTAACCGGATGCAGCTGAATACCAGTATTTTACATGGAGCGACTGCCTATCTGACCTTCATAACCCAGTTAGTACTGGGTAATACGATACCCCTTGGTAAGACTGGTTGTCAGACTTTTTGGGCCACTGACTGTGCCTAACGTCTGTCAAAGATCTACAAATCACAGCCGAGACCAATGGCTTAACATGCTTTCAGAGGCACTGACGAATCTCGGTATGTAATGGGTGGTCACCCATCCACAGACTAACCTAGGCAAGCACGGCTTAACCTAAGGATCGACCCGAGCGGCTGTTATTATTTAGCCACGAGCTCCTCGAGAAGACGGACAGTATACACAGCCCAAAAAACAAAAACTGTAATTGAAAACATAAACTACTATCTAGACTCTACATACCGTCATTGTGAAGTTCCACCTTCAGCTCAACATCGTCACCTTCCTCACAATCAGCAGGTAGTTCTTCTTTGATGTCATCGCTTTCTGCCTGATCACCAACTATACTCAAATGTTGAATCGATGTTGTGATATATCCACCAAAATTATCCAGTTCTCCTTTTATTTTTACTGGTGTTACCTGTAAAAGGGTATGTGAAAACATTATAATAAAGAAAGTTTGTAACATAAGCCGATGACCTGGTAAAGGATCCGCTGGATGCGAGACGCACGGGACCGGTCAATGTGGCCACACTTGGGGGAGGCCTGTGTCCAGCAGTGGACGTCTTTCGGCTGAAATGATGATGTAACATAAATCACGCCTGTAATCCCCGATGGGTAAGGCAGAGGTGTACTTAATAGTTAGGTACACCTACATTTCACCATTTATGTCCATGTAATAGGGGGCGAGCCTATTGCCATCAACTGGCGACAAACACAAACCCTGTGGCTCCTACTGTGATATTTCTGACGGCTATAAGACTAATAACTTATAAGACATTCAATGAAATTGTATCCAAGAGCTGAATTAACTGAGTTTGTGAGTACATTTGGAAGAAGCTGGCAGTTTCATCACAATGGTAATGTTTTCCCCATGGTTTGTATTTTTATTTTAGTATATTCGTGGAAATGTCTATTTACATTAATCTAAATTTTGATAAATAATGATAGTATTTGATATAATATCCTTATAATTAATCTTAGTATTATTTAAAATTATTTTCAGATATACACCTACCACTGCTTGTCTCTGCATCACCCAAAGGTTGACTGGTAGAAAATGCCAATGGCATTAAGTCCGCCTCTGTACTTTTGTGCTTGAAGTGTTAAATAAATAAATAAATTAAGCATCCCCTACCGAATATACCCCATCCAACATCTGAGCGAACAGCTTCTCTGCTTCCAGACATTTCCTCTGCAACTGGCAGCATTGCTTCAGCTTGGTGTAGCAGAAGAAACAAGCGAGCATCGGTCTACTGTCTTCTGTTTTAAACTGAAACAAAAAAATAAATAAATATTTTTGTAAACTGTCACTTTTGGGATATCTTCCATGTTTATCAATAATGGCGCTGCTGGCGCATGGCACTTGCAACAGCGTCAAAATATCGGGAGCTCAAAATAATTGATAATCACGGAAGATATCCCGTAAGTGACAGTATAAGTTTAGTTTTAAAACATGAAAGCTTGAAGCAGTGTTTAATATTTTTTGGGCTTGTAAAATATTTTTAAATGGGTAGTAGCATTTAAACGAGCGAAAACAAATTCAAATTAAAGGTGTCAAAAATATTGAAAATGGGCTAGTGAAATACTAAGTAACCGACAAACAGTGGGCGAATACAAATGTTTAAAACAGCGACTTGAAATTACAAAACTGAGTTACTAGTTGTTCAATACAATCAGTGTGATAATTTAAGGACTCTGAATAAAACCTAAAATAATGTTATTAACCATTAGATTGTAGATAAGGCGTAGTCGACATAGGCTGCTATTTATGTTAGCAGGGGTTAAAATAACCAAACATGAAGGGGATTCCCGGGTCTTAGTTCGCACACTAGACCCCGCCATCCCCTTCGAACCTAACCTGTCCGAGTCGGGGTGCCACAAGTCTCTCTCAGCCTTTGCTCGCTCTTGCTTCCTATATTTTTCTTGCCGCAATGACTGGATAAATAGTTACTTACTTGGTACAATAGTCGCCCATTCAGTACATTGGTCGTCAATTAAATTTTTATTCGCCCGATTAATAATTTTCATTTTTAAATTATGTTGAGCTACTTACTGGAGTATCAGTCAGCTTCTCATATGTTTCCTGCAGGTTCTTATTGGCGATGACATGCATGCGAATATTCTCCATTAAACATATTCTACACATTTGCAGTTTATCCATCTTATTTAATAAATTGATTTTATCTAGATAAATGCTGGTGAGTTTAAATCATGGCCTTTTATTACACTCAATTATTGATTATAACTTTAAAGTTTTCTTTCCTGGACATTATTATAGACGATTTATTTAAAGAAATTAAGTGTTATTTTTATAAGTTTAATTATAGATTTATTTTTCTATTAATTATACTCCAGTCAGGCATTTAATTTTAATTATAATGTATAAACGTTGGGGTGTTCTTCGTTCAGTATTTTATCGCATTAAATATATGAATAATCGTCAGATTTCGTCGGAACAATTATTCACCGAAAAACTAAGACGCGAAACATGCAACAAACCAAACCAAAC
Source organism: Noctua janthina (assembly GCA_963576755.1). Taxonomy (NCBI): domain Eukaryota; kingdom Metazoa; phylum Arthropoda; class Insecta; order Lepidoptera; family Noctuidae; genus Noctua; species Noctua janthina. The sequence continues at coordinate 7,535,517 of OY755077.1, forward strand.
AAATTTGACATTTCATTTAAGAATGCGTTCTGAGAATGATATTTAAAAAAAAGAAAGTTTCACTACGACCTTGCATTTTGTTTCTAGCAAATATAAAATGAAAAAATAATGAAAGAAAACGCGAATTATTTACTGTTCAACATTAATTCATTTTATTTAAAGATACCTTTCAAAAATAAAGATTTCCGAACAATTTTACAGAATTTCAACTATGAACGCAGACATACCGTAAACTGTCAACAGTACGACTACGAAATCAAAATCAGAAAAAAAACTAAACTCGTTTGAACTCACGATACAATAAACAATTCATGATTAGAAATAAATAAAACTAATAATACCCAATAATACTAATTGTAAATACAATTCTAGTGATTGGACAAACTACTGTTTAGTTACAGCAATTTAAAAGCCTTGTTTGTTGCAGAAAAATAAAGCAAATTGGTTCGAGTTCAAGTCTTGGTTTTGTGTGTTTTCGTATTACCACTGCATCAAAATGAAGGATTACCTGATGCAAAGATGCAACTGCGATCGCTAGTAATTGTAAAGTTTGTTTATTAATTGCCAGAGGTAATATCAGGAACGAGAAAAGACTGAAATATAATCAAAAGCGTCACAGTATTGGATTTTAATGTAAGTTTTGTTTCCCTACTTTTTGTTTTCATTCTATGGATATAAGAGCACAAAATTAAATAAACCAGACAGGATTGTAGGTTTCTGAATAGTTTCGGCGAAAGTTTATATAATATTCACGTAAAAGACTACTTGAGCGATGTTATGTGTTGTATTAAGGGATTCCTTCAAACATAACAAAATTAATTTCATTATAAAGAAAAAATGAATAATCCTAGCAATCGATCTTTAGGTTAAGCCGTGCTTGCCTAGGTTGGTCTGTGGGTGGGTGACCACCCATTACATACCGAGTATCCTCCGTGCCTCGGAAAGCACATTAAGCCGTTGGTCCCGGGTGTCATTTGTAGATCTTTGGCAGTCGTTAGGTAGTCAGTGGCCCAAAAAGTCTGACAACCAGCCTTACTAAGGGGTATTGAACTGGGTTATGGAGGTCAGATAGGCAGTCGCTCCATGTAAAATACCGGTATTCAGCTGCATCCGGTTAGACTGGAAGCCGACCCTAACATAGTTGGGAAAAGGCTAGGCAGATGATGATGATGATGAAGGTGAAGTTGAAATCAAGAATCCTGGCCTCCCTACACTCTAATGAAATATAGTCAAAATTTCTCTGTATTGTTAATGAATGAATTGCTCTGTTTTCATTTTCATTTTCTTCGTTACAAATTTTATATCCTTTTGTTTGTAAACCTAGACTTAAGTAAGCAATTAAGCGGTAATCTGGCGTCTTTGTTGTCAATGTTGTGTTTACCTGTAATCTGCATATATATTAGAATATTAAAATATTATTTAGTATATGTATGTTCTGTGGGTGAACCTTAAATAAATAAATAAAAGATATGAGAATCAAATTCACAACAATTATTGAAATAAAATAATTATTGTGAATTTTAATCTATCAAAAGATAAGATGCACCATTCTGGGTTGGTTCTTTCCTATGGTACGGAGAAGATTGGCAGGAATCTCCATGGTAACTCTAATAAAAAATATTTGTTTTTAACAATGTTATCATGCCACAGTTTCATCACATGACAACTAATTCGACCAACTGTGAAGTTAGAGTCAACTCCCGAGCAAAGTGAGGGAGTTAAGAAGTGAGTTTAGAGTCAACTCCCAAGCAAAGTGAGGGAGTTAAGAAGTGAGTTTAGAGTCAACTCCCAAGCAAAGTGAGGGAGTTAAGACAAGAATCTTGAGTACAGCGTGTGTCAAGGTCGCCCAAGACGAAAGCACCTTTATCCCCGAGGAGAATACTCTACTTTTCACACCATCTACGAGACAATAAAAAGCAATAGTGCCAGAATCAACTTCGGCAAACAATAAAACTTGTCTGCTTACTAATGATTATGGTCATGAAAGTTACGCTTATGTTTATCAGTGATGAAGTTTTGAGAGATTCACACTACCTATACTACCTTGTATTGCTTTGCTTTTTTAATAAAATGAAGAATTCGATTTACCAAAAGTACTATTTATACCCTTTTTTTAGGCGATTTTCATGAGCTTTGGTAATTGAAAAGCATCAAACACAACAAGTGTTTTGTGTATCCCAGAATCAACAAAGTTCTTGGACCAGAGTCTATAGAAGATTGCCCGATCTCCTTTCAACTATTGCATGACAGTGGCATAGCCAAGCTCAACAAAATTGTTATTGAAAAAATTATAAAGTTCCTTACAATCAAATGGTTTAATTGTGTTCTTGGAAAAGTAGATCCCTTCCCCAGGCCTTTTATTTATGTCATGAAAATTTTATTCACGCAGCATGCTTGTAATCTTCGAAGGGTTAGGCAGAGGTGTAACTAATAGGACAACCGCATTTGCTAGTTATGTTTAAAACCCATTAAATAGTGGGTGAGCCTATTGCCATCAACTGGACAAACATCCAGACTTGAGGCTGCTACTGAGAAATTCCTGATGGCAGAACCTAATAACACTTTACCCGAGCTGGGAATCGATCCCAAGACCTTACCCTCAGCAGTAGCGCTGGTGACCTCTACACCAACAAGGCAGTCTTTGAAGTATCTTCTAAAAATAATGTTATATTTAATCTGTTCCAGGTCTGCCTGCTTTTCCCAACTATGTCGGGGTCGACTTCCAGTCTAACCAGATGCAGCTGAATACTGCTTTACCTGGAGCGGACTGTCTATCTGACCTCCTCGACCCAGTAACTGTGTAAAACAATACTACTTGGTAAGACTTGTCGGCAAGATGTACACAAATCAACTGGATTTCGTCTGCGACTACTGTTCAAGAACATTCACGAGAAAATATAACTTACAGACGCATATAGAAAACTGTCATATAAACTCTTCGTGTCACTGTGATATTTGTGGCCAGAATTTCGGTAGTCCAGCCGGATTACTACAACATTTATCCCGGGGACACAATAATTATGGTCAGCCTTTTCCAGAATGTGAACTATGCGGACGAATTTTCACAAGAAAACAGAATATTAGTTCTCATATGATAACTGTTCATCTGCAGGGATTAGGATACGAAATTCGCTGCCGTCTGTGCGAGAAAACTTTCACTACGGAAAGGAATTTAAAAAGACATATAAATCAATTGCATAATCCTGATGTTGAATATCCTACCTGTAACGATTGCCATAAAGTTTTTAAAGGGAAACATTCGCTTATAGCTCATATTCAATCAGTTCATAATATCAGCGAGAAAGATGCTATTAAATGCCACTTGTGCGAAAAAGTGTACACTAACAATAGGAACTTGAAAAGGCACATAGAAATGTTCCACGGTGTAAAGGGGGAATTCCGATGCGATATCTGCCCCAAAGTGTATACTTCGAATCAGAGTTTACGTCGGCATGCCCGAACGAGGCATAGTACTGATAATCAAGAACATTTAACGTGTAACTTTTGCATGAAACTGATAATAGGACGAGAGAATTTCGAAAGCCATGTGCAATTTCATCATCAGGACACCGAAATGGATAACAAAAACGTAGAATACGTCTGCGAATCGTGCGGTCAAAGTTTTGAAGAAGAACCTATATTGCGACAACACGTGAAATCAGAGCATTCTTTTAAAACCTTCTACAAGTACTGCAAGAAATCCTTGCTAAAACAGTATGGGATGGACACACAAAATATATACAACTGTGAATATTGTGATAACTCCTTTTTAACGGTCTACGAGTTGAAAGATCATATGCGGGTGAACCATGATATAGAGTACTCACTATCAACCTGCAATGTCTGCTTCAATAAGTTTTTCAGTCATGAAACGAGACGCGCACATAGGAACATCTGTCTACCACCGCCAAACGTCAACACTTGCAGTTACTGTGATAAATTATTCACTGATATTTCCAGCTTAGAGTTCCATACGAGGATCTTTCACCCGCAATCTCAAATCGCAGACTCCAATATTTCATCAACGAATATTGATGAGGAGATTCTCTCGTTTAAATGCGAGCATTGCGAACGCATTTACTACAGCGAGAGATCTCTCAAACATCATATTAAGCTAAAACATACGACAGATGAGGAAGTAGAATGCCAACTCTGCGGCAAAATTTGCAGCAACAAGTACTATTTAGCGTCACATACAAAAATAGTCCATAACAACGACTCTTGGTCTCGCTGCGAATATTGCGATAAACAGTTTAAATCTAAAAGAAATATCCGAAGACATATTGAGTACACTCATTTAGGTATGCAAAGATACAAATGTATTGAATGCGAGACCTTGTTTAAAGAAAAACGGAGCCTTAGAAAGCATGTGCGGATGAAACACCCCAATTCTGCAGCTTTCCCGCAATGCCATATATGTCACAAACGGTTTGAATCCGCCAAATCTTGTAAGATACATCTGAAACTGTTGCATTCTTTCAATATGAACACATATCCTTGCCACTTATGTTCAGTGTCATTTAGTTCCAACGAGGCTCTGACTATACATCTAGAAACGAAGCATTTAGCCGAAGATCAGATCTACAAATGCGAAGAATGCAACTTGGTCTTCAAAGGGCAAGAAAACTTTGACGCTCACAATGAAGTTTGTCACGTCAACCTTGTCCCTACGATCAAGCAGAAAGTCCTACCAAGATGTATACTCTGCATGAAAGATTTTAGCACGCGGAAAACATTGAAACGCCACATCAAAAAATTCCATGAAGAATTTGACGTAGACGAATTAGCGACTTTTGGTTCCAGACGCAGAACTTTCACTGTAGATTGCGAAGACTGTATCAAAAATTTCAACGACGATTTTCATTTGAACATCTATAACAAGCTGAAACATTTAAGGGACACAGAGATATTTAAGTGTCAAACTTGTTTCGAGTCTTACAATTCCCTGGAGTACGCTATACAAAGGTATAAGTTGACGAACGCAGATGCTTGCAAATCCAAGATGATTCTAAGCGAGCTGTGCACGACTGAGATGAGCGAAGAAGAGAATGATTTCTCTCATTTCGGGGAGTTACATGACATGTTGCCTGAGAGTACGACAAGTGAACTTATCATCAAGTCGGAACCTGTCGAAGATTCTGAGTCAGAGGTAAAGATGGAACCGGCTTCGCCGTAAATTCCTGTGCCGCTTCTTCGTGCTGCTGGCACGACAGTATTTTGTTGTCCCAGAACTCCGTGTTCTTGAGTAGAGACCGCGATTCGGCAAGCTTAAGGTCTATCGGTCGTATCTCCGCAGGGTGGCTGGTAGCAGCTCGACGAGGTTGCCCAGAATCTACCTTAGTGGCAGAAAGCAGTGGACTGATGTCGTCGGTGACAGTGCAAAGGTCGCTGAGGCTGCTAATTTTGGGACTCAAAAATGCAGGACAGCAGGTGGGATACTGTGACACAGCTCTCCACCCACACCCCGCTGCCGTTTCTTCAAGGGAGCCCCACTTAACAAGGTTGGAGTTAGATCGTCTCACTTGTGCCCGTGACGGGTAACGGACTTCCAGGTGGACCACGGAAGGTAGAAGTGCTGCAGACACGCCTCGCGGTTTTTGTAAATTAGAAGAATAATTACCTACACACACATACCTTTATTTTAAATACAGTGGGTAATAGGAAGTGTATAGTCATATGAAAGAGTGTTTAACATTTTGAACGACAGAGCAAAAACTCTCGCGCGTGCCATAATTTCACCGCAAATACCTACCTACAAAAACAATAGGGATTCCAAAACTATTTAATTGTTTATTTCGTGTTATAGTGCACCGCGCAATTTTTGTCATTTTCGTTCAGGGCACGCGCTTGCTTGTCACGTATATGTGACAATGGCGTTCAAAAAGTTAACAGCTCGAATGTCAAAGAATCTTGGTCAAAAATCTCAAATAATAGCTCGTAAATCGTAATTAGTACTCCAATTCACTATTGCAGAAGCATAATAATACTATATTATATTTGGAATCTTATCTAGGCTAAGTTCGACTGATAATTATAGAGATAGAAGTTCCTTAATCTTTAAATTAAGTCATTTCAAACACATTCAGCTCCAAAAAGATGTAAACACGGACAGCCCCAAAATTATGTTGACACGCCGCAAGTAATCATTTTATTATTATCTACAACCATTATTCCATAATTGTGTATACAATGTGAATCTACAAAACAGTAAACTATTCATTTCACCAATTCGCAGGCCGGATAGATGATAATATAAACACCCTATGTCCAAAACAGGGTAATCTGCATGTCTCGCAAACATGTAAACTGCATTCGTTCAAAAACGAGGAAAGCAAATCTAAGAGGCTGTTAGAAATAAGTATTTATAAAAATGCTGTAATGGGGAAATGAATTGTTTACTATGTTTTGTAGCTTTACATTGTATACACGATTATGGAATAATGGGTGTAGACAATAAAATGATTCCTTGTTGATGTTAACTTTTTTCTGGGGGCAGACTGTCTATTTCGGGCTCGCTTTCACCTTCCATACACAGTTATTGAACCCTCTGATTTTCATCATTGAATCAGTTAGCCCCGTATACAGAGTGTAAACGACTCTTCGCGAAGCCGTCAACCAAGCATTCTGCACATCAAACTAAGTAACACTACGTAAAATTTAATGCTTGGAAACGACTTTTTTGGGGAGAAAATCACATTTTACGGTAGGACTCAATGTAACACAAAAACATTATGCTGATGGATGCATTGAGAAGTTCTAGAACAAAAAAATGGACGGCGAGAACAAGTGCCTTTCGGCTTCGTTAAGGGTACTTTTACAGACATAAGTAGGCTTTATTTAAAGTTGACCTTAACCTTTTGAACGCCATTGTCACATATACGTGACAAGCAAGCGCGTGCCCTCTATGCCCAACGACACAAATATGTGACAAAATGGTAGGTCAAATTGTGGCTTGGCATGGCGGGCCCGCGCGTGCGTATAAACGCTCTGGCGTTCAAAAGGTTAATGCGAGTGACGCCGCGGGCAAAAACTTTAATCATATTTCTATAGAAAGAACTGTAGTAGTTTAGGCAAGACGGCCAATCAAGCTTTACAAAACCAGTTTATGCGGATCTCTCATTGTATAGGAAATGTATACAAAGCGAGGCCAAGTTGTACTGGTAATGTACAGCTTCACGTGCCGCCGTGTGTACACGTCGATAACTCTTGAACTACAAAAACAATGTTAAATTGTAATAATGTATGTGTACATGTAATTATGTTGTAATCACGTATACATTGCCTATCACTAATAATATTCGTAGGTACCTATACAAATGCATAGTTGGAAGATTGTTTACCGAAATAATTATGTAACCGTATATACTTCACTTTTAAAATAAATGATGTTTAATGCTGTATTTGTTATTTTATTTTAACACACATTGTGTGAGGAATATGAAAGAGAAAGGAATAAATGATGCCGTGACGTCCGACAGGGCAGAAAGGAAGAAGAAAACGTGTTGCACCGAGCCCAAGAAGAATAGGACTAGCGCCTAGCCCAGGAATGATGTTGATGATTTTAACATCAGGTCTGCAATCAGGTTAGTTAGTAGTGTGGGTACTTATAAAGGATATAACAAGACCCTTAACGAAGTCGAAAGGCACTTGTTCTCCCCGTCACGCAGATATTGGGGGTCAAAGTTTCAACTTTCTCACAAGTTTTTTTTAATACATGATTTTAATGTAAGTTTTTTACTTTAAACATCTCCACGACCCCCCGGACTATTCAATCCATCCATCAGCAGAATGTTTTGAGTGCGTTACATTGAGACCAACCGTAAAACTGATTTATTTCACCCCAAAAAAAAAGTCGATTCCCATCAATATTTTTTGCGCAAAGTTACTTAGTTTGATGTACAGAATGCTTGGTTGACGGCTTCGTGAAGGGTCCGTTTACAGCCTGTATAGTACACCCACATTTCGCCAGTCATGTTTGAGACCCAAATAACAAGCGGCAAGCCTATTGCCGCTTGTTACCAACGCTCACTTGCGACTGGTCACCAAATCCAGACTGGTCAGCTACTGGAAAATAAATGAACTTTAAAAAAAAAACCACTAAAGTTATTAGTCATTTTTTTGTGTTCATGAAGGTAGTTTTATTTTTTGCAAAAAAGTTTTTTATTTTCCATTTTTGGTTGTAATATGCTGTACAAATATTTGCTATGCATTTATTTTACATTGCTAAAAATACATTTCATGGTAATAGGCTTATTTATACTAATATTATAAAGCTGAAGAGTTTGTTTGTTTGGTTGAACGCACTAATCTCAGGAACTACTGGTTCGAATTGAAAAATTCTTTTAGTGTTGGATAGCCCATTGATCGAGGAAGGCTATAGGCTATATAACATCACGCTACGCAAAAAGAAAACAAGACAGAAGCGGCGGGTTAAACCATCGGGGCACAGCTACCCTAATAAAATGGTACTGTACACATATTATTGGCGAAGATATCGCTGAACATACACACAAAGAAAAAAGCAGGCGAATTGAAAACCTGTTCCTTTTGGAAGTCTGTTAAAAATGGACCATGAATATTCAGCATTATATTCAAAAAGATCACAATAAAACTACACAACATAAAATTAAACACGTTTATTCAAAACTTCGTACTTTTCCTTCTCAACGCCGGTCGGTTCAATGGTAACTTCAACTGGGCAACTTTCTTAGTACCTACAGCGACTAATGTGGCACCGGTTAACGCTACCTTCGATGTAACCGTCCGCTGGGTCAACTTCAATTCCTGGCACAAATCATTAAAATTAAACTTATAATTATTTATTAAAAGAATAAAAACTAATGCGTGACATAAAGATTTATCCTTAAACTGCGGTGAACGCCCACGTTTACCATTTATATTACTTAGGAAATTGTTGAAGACAATCTCATTAAGAGTAACGGAGTACGGACAGGCAGTGAATGTCTTTTTACTTATATCTTTCATCAACGTTGAGTATAACTGTAGTAAGGTTTGTGCATAAACTAATAAAACAGTGTGCTGTTTCGACAGTTCCTTTGTTGCAAGCGATTTTAGGAATGGGTTCAAATCTGACATGTACTTTGTGCCTTCTATTTCAGAATAGATCTTATCACACTGTTCAGGTGTCAGTATAGCATCAATATCATAGACTCCTTCAACTCCAGATGCTTCTCTATTTATCGGTGGTATGTAGAACTCGTCGGAATCAGTCTTGTTATAAGATGACAGGTCTAACTGGTCTTCAGTGATGCTGTCCGTTACATTTTGCATCTGTTCAGTGACTGTTTGAACGTTTATCTTCAATTTTTCTCGCTGCTCCATTATTTGCTTATGTTTTTTTGATCCGAACTTTCTGCTGAGTTCTAAATAACTCGTGTCAGTCGCGTCTGTTGTATCTACGCTAGATTTCATTACAGGTTTTAGTTCGATGTTCTCAGCTTCTATTAGACGGACTTTTCCCGTCTTATTGTTACGTACGATTATCAAAGTCTGGCCAAGATCTTCTTGCTCTTCTTCTCCACTGTATATTAAGTCACATAACTCTGTAGCGACAGTTTTTTTGCCAGTATTTTCATCTTCTAATAGTAAACAATCATTTGTATTGAATTTTTGGGTTACGTATCCATTTTGAAAACTGACTACCATTGGGTACACGGTGTCTTTTGGATACACCTCGTCTATATGGAATTGAGGCATAGTTTTAGTGTGAATGCTTACGTGATAATATCACATGTGTCTGTTTTTAGAAACGTACTCAAGACATCAAAAATTAGGTTAGAACAAGCTGTCACTGTGTCTTGTGTCAAACTGTCAAAATTATTATTTTTATTTTTTTTTCGATTTACCCCGAAGGGAAGGCTATAGTCTTTTGATCATACTGCCTAGTCTTACGTCCATCTGTCAAAATGAGGATTAGTTCTGAACTTATTTTTTAAATAAAACCAAGGAACTTATATACTAACTGTTGTCAAAAGGCTCGTCGTGATACCAATTGAATGAACTATTTGAGGTGACGTCATCAAAACTGCTAATTTTATCATTAATAAAATAAGCTTGTTTTAAGAACGTGATGGTACGAAAACGCAAAGGTTAAAATATAACTGCTTTAAGACGTCGTGGTAGGGCCCCTGAAGTCACCGGGCACTATTTATTTTAAATTAGGTTCTATATATATACATTCAGGTTCATCTAACACATTCAAACTCAAAGCATTTATTTCAATTAGACCATTATGAGCACTTTCGAATGTCAGAAAAACAAAGAAAGCGAAGCTACAGTCACAGACACAAGGCATAATAACTTGTGAAAGTACTGTAGTCGCCCAATCCAAGGCGTAGAACTCTATGGAGAAGAATGGGCAAGAAACACCATGGACACGCTTTTCAATCAGAATATTGTTACAAAATCTTGGTTACATCATTCATGTGGAGACATTTATGTGAGAAGTATGTATAAAGAAATGCAATTTAAGAGCTTCCAGAGCAAAAAGATATAAACCATGGGAATTATAATCATTTAATATTTATATATAGAAACAAATAAAGTAAAAAAAGCTTTAATTAAAACCATTCTTATTCGTTTTCATTTACTTCTAGGTTCAATTAATTCTTTTAAGTCGATTTTAATAAAAAATTGTTTTAAAAAAAAAACAAAAAAATACGTTTAATTTATTTATTCCTTTTTTTGGTTGGAAATAAGTAACGAGTCGTTGTTGCCCTTGCAACCACGACCCGTGCAGCGTGAGGCCTGTCTTGCTGATCAGGGCATAATGGAAATCATGTTCATATATCAAAATTGAATGAGTATACAAAGTTCCATGTCCCTGTTATTAACTCTTCTATAAACAGTTGAAGTCCATCGGAATTTACGCGAGGTTTTTGGATGTTTAATCATTTTAATTTTAATTGAATGGTAGATAACGGCAGCAAAAATAAGCTAAACAGTTTGAGAATGACTGGCTCTGGTGATGTTTTTAAATGTGCAGGTTAGTGTTAAAGTGTTCTGGAACATCGACTACACATGTTACTACCCAGTTACAAGACATTGTGTCAACATTGCACACTAGCTACACACCAAACGCAAAGTTTGTAAAATGTATGGTTACAAATTAAGCTGTAAAATATCGAAACACCGACGACACAAATTTACTGAATCTAGTTTCCGTGACATTTTTACTGAACCGTTACAACACATAAAAGCTAATCTCTACACAGTCGCATTGTGTCGTACCAGTTACGAAACTGTTGCGACTTGTTACATCTTTAATATATTTCCGACCAAAATTGGCTGTATGGGCACAGTAATTAGGTCTCGAAATTTGGGTGCAGACCCAAATTTCGAGACCGAAATTCTTAGCGACTTTTTGACACATTGTAATGAAATGCTGATGAATTCAAAATACGGAGCTAACAGAGCAGTCAAATAACTTTTGGGCACGTTCATTACTCGTCAATACAGTCAGATAAAGGTTGATATAGATGTATTATAGGTAAGTATAAATCAAGAACTGACTTTTAACTAAGGAAATTATATACTAACTGGAATGAGGACGTGCAGCGGAAAGCCGTTCCGAGCGAGAAAACTTAGAAAGTGGATGTCATCCCTTTCTAATAGGGTATCCAATATTTGTTTATTTTTGGGACAGTTATTCTTTTTTATTCAAAAACAGGGCGAAACCGAAGCCTACGCATACTGTAAAACTCTGTAATAGGATAGGTCTATGAAGTGAAGAATACGTGACACTTAGGTTACATCCTTCATTTGTAAAGAGATTTTATAGCGTACAGGGCTGCAACATTCACATAGATGAAACATGTGCATGTAGCATTTTCCAACAACATAATATGTAGTATTTGATAAATTTATTAATCACATTATAAAACTTATGGTTTTATGTTATTGTTGGTTTTAGTATGAGTCAGTATTTATTGAAGTATATAATGAACTTACAAAAATGGTGGAGGTAGTGAAATCTAAATTCGAATCTGTAATACTAGGCGTACCGCAAGGTAGTATATTAGGACCCCTCTTGTTCTTATTGTATATCAACGAGCTTCCAAATATAATTGACCATCTTTGTGTAATGTATGCTGATGACGCAACTATATTTATTTCAAATGAATATTCCAATGACCTTATTTACGAAACTGAAATAAATAGAATATTAACAACTGTGACTGATTGGTTGCAGTCAATAAACTTAAAAGTCAATGTCTCAAAAACCAAATTAATTCAATTTAGAAATTATAAAAGTAAACCTACTACTGTGAATGTAACCATGTCTGATACAGCGATTGAAGAAGTAAAAGACACAAATTTCTTAGGAGTTACAATAGATCAACATTTAAACTGGAAGGCACATATTGAAAAGATTAATAAAAGGATATCCAGTGCATGCTACGCATTGTCAGTTCTGGCAGAGACTACAAATCCAAGTGTAACTAGAAATGCTTATTTTGGAAATGTGTACCCACTGTTAACTTATGGTGTCATATATTGGGGAAACTCGACAAACGTACAATCAACATTCATTCTCCAGAAGAAATGTCTTAAGACAATATACAACATGCATAGTACCGAATCATTAAGAGATGTTTTCAAAACGGAGGGTTTTCTGACATTGACTGGTATTTATATACTCGAATTATGTTTATTTGTTAAAAACAATATGCAATATTTTAATTTCAAATCAAATTTAAAAGAAACATTCGAAAACAATATAAATATGACATTAATTTACCGGTTATTAACAATGTGATTTTTTATAAAAGTACCTATGTTACTGCTATTCGTGTGTACAATCACTTACCGCCAGCAATTAAACAATTAAATGGAAATATGTTTAAAAATAAATTGAAAAAAATGTTAATTGCTAATGTATTTTATAATCTGCATGAGTTCTTTGAGAAAAAATAATATTTGTATGCACCTTAATCCTTAAAATACCATTGCATATCCGACTTGGGTAAACTGTTGAAACTAAAAATGTAATGTTTACTAAGAACTTAATGTACACAGTTATGCAATAAATATATCTTTATCTTTATCTTTAGTAATCTTAAATTTAAGTGCGAAGATGCTGATGTTGGAAGACAGTTGCAAACTAGGCAATAGGTTGAATACTTCTTCTTTAAATGGACAACTTCAAGCCCGTTGCTGAAGATTCTTATTGTTAGGGAGTCTGCATGGAAACAAAACAGTATTATTAATACACAAACAATAAACAGTATTTAAAAAAGTACAGAAAATAAACGAATTCTTCGTTTATTTTCAAGAAGTTATTTTTGTCCTTTATTTATTTTTATACAAATCTTCTACATTTTTAAATATTTCATAAACTAAAAACAATATAAAAAACATTTAAAAACTAAAAAAAAAAAAAATATTATTTTTGTCCAAAGTAATATAAAAAAAAAAATTAAAAATATAAAAAATAGTAGCCCACTGGTATCGGGAACAGGGTCCGAAATACCGGTGGTCAGGGCTCTTGAGAGAGGAACCTCCTACGCGCCGTGTCCAGAAGTACTGCTTTCTGAATCAAGCCCTTGATCCAGCTGCCAAGCGAGAGCCTCCTCAGATGTTGGTCGAGGCTATTGGCTATTAAGCCATTGGCCGACACGACTATCGGCACAATGACTGCTGTACTCACGTCCCACATGTCGACAACCTCGCGAGCGAGATCTAGATTTTTTAATTGTTTATCTTTCTCTGCTTTCACGAGGTTCTCGTCATGCGGAACCGTTATATCAACAATCATTGCGCGACGCTCCAATCGATCTATCACCACAATGTCAGGTTTATTGGCAACAATAGTCCTGTCAGTGATGATAGATCGATCCCAATACAACGTGATATTACCATTATCGAGAACTGGGTCGGGCACATAATTATAGTATGGTACTTCTGATTCCACAAAGCAAGTTGCTGGTGGATAATCCTGGCAACGAGGTTGTGTCTATGCAAGTACTCTCCGTTAGCCAGACGAGAACACCCAGAAATAATGTGTCGGATCTATTCACCCGGACGGTGGCATGCCCGACATATGTCAACCGTGCCATCCTTCACAATGTATTTCCGGTAGTTATTCGTCATCATAACTTCGTCCATTATTGCACAGACAAAACCTTCGGTTTCCCCGAATGGGTCACCGAAGCGCAGCCAAGATACGGACGCTAAGAAGTCTACATCGGGTCCATGTAGGGCCCAGTAAAAGCGTCCGTGAAGCTCCTTGCCCTGACATACCTCCTTGCGATCATTAAAAATGAATGTTCTAATACTCTAGGTTTGCGCCAGTTCTCGTTAGCCAGAGAGAGCGGGGTGAGGCCCTTGTCCACTGAGACCACATCTCAGTGCATCCCCTCGTCGACTTCTAGGAAGTATTCCCTGAGGCTGCATACCTCACGGTTGTGCAGGGTCTTAGCATTTAAGAAGCCACGACCCCCGCACTTCCGCGGGATATACAGTCTAATCACCGACGACCGCGGGTGATGCATTCGATTTGCGGTCAATGGAGTAATTGATTAAGTTTTGCTACTGCATTATAAATGATGTATTTTGTACGCACTTTCACAAGACTATAAATACCGATATGGATAATAGAAAAGGCGTATTTTTTACAATATTTTCTTGATCCCCGTTTACATATCTAGAACATTGTCACCCAAGTCGTAATTTGTAAACAAAGTTATACGAACTTACCTGAAAAAATAAATTCCACATCCAGCAAATCCTTCACTGTTACACCCTTTCACACAACTCGATTTCACGACATTTAAAGAGGAAGATTTCACTTAAGTAATGTAAAAAGAACTCGATAACGCAAAAATATGACTTCAGCGCGAAATTGTATCGGCCATATTGTTTGTTTATATGAGTGTCATCTATGTTGCCATTCAGAAATAACATAATTCATAAATAATTTAATTTATTTAAGCTTACTGTATTTCGTAAGAAATTATTATTTTAATATTTAGTATTTGAATATTAAATTAATCCCGATACGATTTATGTGCTAGTTTAGCTATCACACAATAATTTACAAAAAAAAATATATATATATTTTTGTGTACTGGCAATTGTTAGACAAGGACACAATCCACTCTTGATCGCGTTCTCGCTCTGAGGTAATTGTCCCCCTTTGAATTAATTAAAGTAATAAGTACTCTATACGTTTGTGATAAAGTTCATTTTCAAACGGTTTTTAGATATATAAATTTTGTTCGTACTCATTCCAGTTAGTATATAGGTTTCTTGCTTTTAACAGATCATCGAACATTTAGCCATTTTGTACATTTAGAAGGAGGAATGCGAATGGTTAAAAAAAAAATCAATTTAAGCGAAATTACAGATTATTGACTTAAAAATAATTTCATTCAATCATTCATTTTCGATTTGGCGCGCATTTGTTCTATTTTCAAAGGTATAAATCAGAGATGACTCCTCTCTGTTTTAGAGACGACATTTTGTTGATGCCTCCTATAATATTGTTCCCCAGCATTCCTTTAATTATTTTTACTAAGTATGTGATTAACGTAAATCCACCAAGGTAGAAGGGACAGCGACGTTAAAACGATTACGACGTAATACAGTACATCATTCATCATTCCCCCACATAGACATTTTACGTGAGTTACCGTATTAAAAAAAAAAAACAGCTGTTTCCTACAAGACTGCAATACCAACACGGTCAAAATTGGTTCAGTGTCATGTACTGAATACGTGTTAACCGTTTTAGCGTCGGTGTAAATTTTTAAACCATAAAAAAATATTTATATACAATTTATTTTGAATAGTTTTTTTTTTTTTTTTAATTAAACGTAAAGAAGGTAAAGCAATAAAAAATATCATTTTTTTATTAATTATATTATATTTAACTTTTAGAACAATAAATATATTTATATTTTATTTATTTTTTGGGGGTAGAATTCCTACTTTAATTATATTAATTATTTCCACCCTGAATAAAAATCGATTTAATGGCAAGTCTAAAGATAATGTTGGAATTTAATGCATTTAGTACATAATACTTCCATGCATGACAATGACGTGACGTTACTTGAGTGAATAAAAAAAGTATAATAAGAAATCAAAATAAATACTATTACTTTTATAATTAAAAAGAGGAATTAAATTATCAACAACTTAAGTCACCGCAAATCAAATAAAGATACCAAATATAGTCAATGTTTTTATTTTTTATTCGGATAACAGATGGTTGAAGATTGATCTAAGGCGGGATCTCAGAATATTAGGACTGTATTAGGCTGAATGGAAAAAAAATACTTGAAAAAAATAGCGGCAAATTGCACAAAAAAAAAACAATTTATGGTGTTTGCTTAGCTTTTGCATAATAGTTTTGAAGATGTCTTTTAATTTACGAAAGAGAACTCGTTTAAGTTATTATGAGCCTGAAGAACCTAGTTTCGACCAGTACCTTTGTAAGTATACTCTTTTGTAAAATGTGATAGGGTATAGTCCAGAAGGCTTTTCAACACGCATTCAGCATGAAAAGTTGATAGCTTCGTAAGTATCGCGTGATGAGAGAACGATAAAATATTACGGTACCATTAAAGGTTAAGACAGTAGTCATTCGGGCAGGGGCCTGCTTTCAGTTTTCAAAAAAGGCTAAAAACTAATAACGGTCTGTTCAGCAACGTTGATTTCCATCTCATCGTAGGTGGCCTGTAACAAAACGAGTCAAACAGGCAAAACTTCTCGAAATTATTGTGGCCTTGACTAAATTTGATAAATTCTATTTGTCTATTTTTTTTTAAGAATATTCTGCTTATATAAAGTTTTCTCTCTTTGAAAGTGTTCCTTGCCCCCAGCAGTCCCCATTATTTAATTTGTCATTTCAACAACATTCATTGCGCTAGTTGTTCGTAGATTGCGAGCGGTGCGCGGACTTCGTGTACGACTACTGCGCCATACACGGTCCGCTACTTGTTGTGCCAGACAATAAGGTTCTTTACACTTCTTTTATCTATAATTGTTTCTAAAATAATCTTAAAACTTTGCGCCTGCCTAAGGCCTTACAACGCGCGCCAGAAGCGATGTTTCTGTATACAACGTGACTTTTTAGTCGTCCACTCAATGTATCCGACATAAAATAGCTCTGAGCGCGATTTTTTTTTTTATCTTCCATAACAGGAAGAAAAATAATAATAAAAAATTAGAATAAAATTAACTAACTACGTCATGCGTCTTAATACTGAATAATATTTTTATTTTTAAATTATTAAAATCTCATAAATACCTATTTTTAATGAATGTTTAGTATTCAATGGATACATGAAGTGGGCTGCCGTTGTAAGACGACTAAAAAGTCACGGTGTATATGCAAACGCGACTGTTGTTTCCACGGAGTCCATCTTGCAAGTGATAGCCGATAGTGGCGATACAGAATCGTGATCTCGTAGGCGAAGGAACACAGTCAGCGACTGTTTCGCGGCCATATTGCGTTTGCATCGCTGCAACACATCGCGGTGAGAGAGGGCTCCAAGGTATCTAAGGGGATTGTTTGATCTCTTAAGCCCTTATGCTGGTTTCACACGAGGGCAGAACAGTGGGCAGCACAGTACTGCTACTGTTTGAACGCACAGAACAGTACTGTCTTGACAGTAACCAAGGTAGAACAGTTAATAGCTCGCCGGTGCAGTGCAAAGAGCAGCAGGCCTAGCCAAGTTACAAACTTTTTTTATCGAATCTCTTTCTACAATCGTTGACGCCTCGGCGTAAGCGATTTGAGAAAACGCTGAGTTGGTAGCCAACTTGACACGACTGAGTCGATCGCTCGTTCTCTAATGTTTGTAGAAAAAACCCATACTTTAGTCTATGGTGAGTGTTCCTACCCACGTCAAACTAACGTCAAAGTCACAGTTGTTTACTTTGTGCGCGGGTTGAACTTTAGTTTTGAATTGTTAGGAAAGGAATAATTCTTTTAAGTGATAAAAAGTAAGCGAAATAAGGAACAAGTTCTTCTTTATAATTGGTTTATTATAATATCACAGTGCGGAATGTAATTTTAAACATTACTGTGACTCGAAATGATATGATGTGATCCTGCATTTAAATGAAAGATACCTTAAGTGAAGTGATAACTTTTATAGGATGGAATCTAGATCTCGAACAAGTTCGCAGCTTTATTGGAATTCATAGAAAGGTACAAAAATTATTAGTTATTTCTTACATATCTTCCTGTGTTATTCGAAACTCTATCATACTCGGGCACTTGAAAGTTTGAAACATAAACAATGACGTGATACACGACACAGCTGAATCATATAGACGCCTATTGTTACCGTTAACTCTTGAGTCTCGGCGATCGCTCAGTCGTCGTTCAAAAACTTCGACATCGTTTCGTTAGCGCTTGTCGAAACTGTAACTTGGCTCCGATTTATATGGGATCTAGCGATCAACATTGTAGAAACGATTATGTTTCATTCATCATTTTGAACGCTCAGATAAGTTGTAAACTTGTCTACGAGTTTTCTATTCGTTTGTTTTGACCACGTGACTTAACGTTGAGATGACGTCATTCCCATAGATTTGTTAGTTTTCTATTAGCGTTAACGATTGTTGATTGTCAACTTGGCTAAGTTGAGCGCGCGCGTCCTGACTTGTTTAAAGTTTTTCTTGCCTATTTATTTCATTTTTTACAATTAGCTCATCCAAAGCAATATCTGCTGCACGTTTGAGTAAGTGGTGTAAATGTTGCCGTTGTCGTAGTCTACGCTCCGTCGCTATCACTCGCACACTGTCCTATAATTAAACGCCACTGTCCTTCCAAACTGTTCTGTCCCACTGTTCTGCCCTCGTGTGAAACCAGCATTAATGCGAAAGCGCCAGAGTATTATATTAGGTGGTGGGTGGGGGTTTGTATTAGGTCTGAATCGGAAGGTCGCAGGTTCAAACCCTGCTCGCACTAGAATTTTTATTTCCATGTCAAAACAGCTATTATATTAGGTCTTTACCTATAATGAAATTGGAGATTTGTATGAAAATTTTAAAAACAAAAATTTTTGTATTTTTTTTTATTTTAGCTTATCTAGCTTTTTTATCTTTCCGATTTGACGCAAGCGCTTCAATGTCGTTTTGACATTAACTCCAAGGCCGCAGCAAGCTCAGCCGTAGATTGAGTTGGATCCGTTGCCACTACCGCCTTCAATTCGTCGTTGTCGACAATGGTTACCGGCCGACCGCGAGGCTCATTCTTCAACTCAAAATTTCCAGATTTAAAACGATTAAACTAATAATGGACCGTGTTTATGCAAGCAGTGTTAGGCCCGTACACGTCGTTAATGTTTCGTGTTGTTTGCGCAGCGATATGTCCACGTAGGAACTCATATTCGAAAATTGAACGAATTTTCAGTTTATCCTTGGCGCCAAAACTACCACAATTTCACAAAAACAAAAAACTATCTAAAAACAAATGACTGAATTTGAAATTAAAAGAACACTGCATTCGAATAAAATTTATTTGAATTTTGAATTTCGCGCCAATCCACAAATAATTAAATCTGAAAATGCTGGTTATTAAATCTCCAATTACATAGGTAAAGACCTATTATTATCTGTGGCGCCAGGATAGACCGCAAAATTCTTTTTTTTTCTCTCAACTCACGGGTCAGTATCAGTTTGTTATTTGATTAACTTGAGACCGAAACAAATATATATTTACAGGAATATAATGATGGATGTTTAACAATTTCGCGGGCAATCATTACGCTCTCGCCTTAAGAGGGTAGCGCCAGAGAAGCCCCATTGAATAACTTTTTCATGAAATGGTCATTAAATGGCATTAAATGAACTTAGAGGGTTGTATTGATGATTTTAATAATTATTACTCAGTAGTCATATTTGTAATATAGCTAAACTTAAGTGGCAGTGGGCAGGGCACATTGCTCGCAGAACGGATGGCCGATGGGGCCGAAAAGTTCTGGAGTGGCGACCGCGAACCGGAAGACGCTGCGTTGGAA
Organism: Noctua janthina; assembly: GCA_963576755.1. Taxonomy (NCBI): domain Eukaryota; kingdom Metazoa; phylum Arthropoda; class Insecta; order Lepidoptera; family Noctuidae; genus Noctua; species Noctua janthina. Next base: position 7,555,514 of record OY755077.1, read on the forward strand.
GGACACCCACTAGGTGGATCGATGACCTGGTGAAGGTTGCAGGAATCCGCTGGATGCGAGTCGCACGGGACCGGTCAATGTGGCGACACTTCGGGGAGGCCTATGTCAAGCAGTGGACGTCTTTCGGCTGAAATAATGATGATGAAAGCCACATTTGTTGCGGTCGCGAATCATATTTTAATCAACATACATACCCAACACTGACCTGCAAATTGCAAAAAAAACTTAAAAAAGGTTGAATTTCCCTGGAACTTTTACCTTAAAAATGAAAAACAAAGAATGCATTGTCTATGCAGTACTCTATTCTCGATTGATATTTTTTCATCTCAGGTTACGCTATGTCATAATTCATTTGTACCTTGTTAGCGCGAAAAGTGCAAATTATGAAACTTTGTCCCGCGTTGAGGTCGAAAACGAGCATCAATAATTGATCAAGGCCGCTGGCAACAGCTAGTTACTTTCTATACCTTCAACCTAGGTACCTGTGAAGACAGGCTACCCATCATCAGTGCCCCGCGCCGCGTTGACTATACCTCACGTCTTCCTACATCTGGCGCCCTCTGTTATACCTGGTAAGTTATCTTCAGAGATTTAAGATAGCTTGTATTTGATAGGATTATAATTGCGAGGAGTCTAATGAGCCTACGTAAAAATCAGCTTGAGCCTTACCGCCATACAAAGTTTCGGGTGTTCTGTTATTTTCTCCGACAATTGGGTGTGACTGACACTTGCTTGGCCACCATCAGGGGTTTTAATTTTGATAACACAAAAAATTTGTCGCTAATTAGTCGAAATTTGTTGCCAAATATCAGAATTTGTCGCCAAATATCAGAATTTGTCGGTCACTGATTCAAAAGATATAAGGGTTTATAGGTGGCCGATCTGGAGAGAGTCTCCCCAGCTTGGGCACATTTATTTCTCAAAAACTAGGGCACCTAGAGAAGATCTGTTTTGTTCCAAATTTAATCGCTAATTAGTCGCAATGCGTCGCCAAGTTACAGATTCAGTCGGTGTGTAATTAACCTTTTGAACGCCACGGACGTTTATAGACGTCTAACGAAATCGTGCCAAACACGCCACCGACGTCTATAGACGTCAAGAAAACGACATTTTTTAAATACAAAATAAATATACTAAATTAAGTTTTCTGTGTTTCTTTTTCCTATTATTTCAAACTACTTTAGTGAAATATTGTAAATTGACACAAAGATATATTCATTATTTGAATTCACAAGAAAAAACAATCGTCAAATATTGCTAATCGAAATCCGTAAAATTGTGTATTTCCCCACGCCACAGACGTCAAGACACGTCAGCTAGTGATGGGTAGGTAAGGTAACTTATATTCCAAATTTATGAAATATTTTATTGAAAGTAGCTTACTATTACTTTGATAATTACTTTTTACTGACAAATATTCGTATCTGAATATTCCTAATGTATAATATTTAAAAAAATGTGGAAAAGAACTTATAATTGATATCCTTAAATCGATAGTTTACTGTCCACTCTCGCGCATCCCTATGTAAGAGCTCATAGACAGTTACCTGTACGCCACAGACGGGAATGGACGTCAAGCGGTGACGTCATTAGCGCTACGGGAGTCTGCTAGTGCTTTACTACATTTATTATTATGATCGGTGGTAATATTAAAATTTGAAGCATCCGTCAACCAACCTCCGTTGGATTTTGCCCAACCAGGACCTAGCGACCCACGAAATGCGGCGTTCGCAAGACTGGTCGCTTTTGAATTGGATCGAGTGCCAGAAGAAAAACGGTCAGTCACATATGTCAATATACTGAACGTAATAAGAAAAGTAAGACAGCAAAAGGACTTGGATGACATAAGTTTGCCAAGTTTCGAAGAATCCGACTAATAATTATATGTAAAATGATTAAATTGTTTTAAATAATAAAATATTATTATTTTTTATGTACCACAATATCACATGATCACATCCCTACTCGCATGCGAGAAAGTTGTCAAAAGTCGTGCCAGCCACGCCAGAGACGTGTCTTCACGTCGGCGGATGACGTCACGAACCAGATTAGTGATGTACCTTATTATTGATTTATTCGTTTGTAGTTCTAATGTTTGCTTTTAGGTTGCTTAGAACTTAGTAACTGCTGTTTAATGATAGTATGATACCAAATAGGGTCAAGTTAAATAAAAGACCAATGCAACGAATAATATTTATTTAAAAAATATAGAACGAAAAGCACGGATTCATTGGTTATCGATAACTTTTCGTTAAGATGTTGGAATCACTATTTTTTTTTGTAGGTTTTTGTACTGAATTTGTGGCTTGGCGTAGAAGGGGCGCCGATGTGTTTACGCTCTGGCGTTCAAAAGGTTAAAAAGGTATTAAAGAATTCAGTTGTTGTTCAGTTTAAGTCTGACAACCAGTCTTACCAAGGGGTATCGTATTACCCAGTACTAACTGGGTTGTGGAGGTCAGATAGGCAGTCGCTCCATGTAAAATACTGGTATTCAGCTGCATCCGGTTAGACTGGAAGCCGACCCTAACATAGTTGGGAAAAGGCTAGGCTGATGATGATGAGTTGTTGTTCAGTTTACATTTGATTATTGGTGTGTTTTAGGAGCAGGCCTCGGTGTGTTCAGCACGCTGACACTGCCGCGCGATGTTCGCTTCGGCCCATATTGTGGACGACGGACTCAAACCGTCGACTCCATGTATAGTTGGCAGGTAAACAACATATCTGTACATACCCTGTAATCCATATGAAAGTATATACGGTATTTAAAACAAATTACTTACATTTTTTTTTTAATTTTTGTCTGTCTGTCGGTTTGTTCCGGCTAATCTCCGAAATGGCTAGACCGATTTTGACAGGACTTTTACTGGCAGATAGCTGATGTTAAACTGCTCACCGCGCGCTACTCACAGCACACTGCTCACGTCACGCCCCCCACACAGCACACCGCTCACTGCGTCGTCGCTCACGTCTCTTCTCGTCTCCGCTGGCCTAAACATTACGAGACATCCCTCAATTGTTTCCACTAATGCTCAGCGGAGACAGGAAGTGTAAACAACGAAATTCTATTAATGATTTACAACATCTCATCTCTCGTCTCCGCTTCGGTGGAGTCCGGCCCTTTCCGTGCTTTCAGGGAACTCTGCAAGTATACAACATTATTTTTAGTATATGCGAAACCTGAATATAGTTTGTTCAGAATAAGTAACTGAGTCGATTCCAATCATTTTTAAACCATGTTATATTGTCCCAAAAATATTTAAAAAAGGTTACAAGTTGGACAACGAGCGATACTAAGTACCTATAGCAATAATTTAGGTACCTACTGCCAAATTATTATTATCAATGAGCTCAAGACGACGCTGGAGGCGCGCGCGCGGCTGCGCCGCTTGGTGACCACGTTTTTGTACGGACTACCAGGTAACTGAGGTAACAGAACAAGCTTATAACTTTGTGATTTTTATGATACAGTTTTTAAATTTTGTACATAGATTCTTTACATAAAAATACTAGACACGTGTTTCAGGTTCCGCATATACTAAAACTAATGTTGTAGATGGTCCACGGACTGACCACGGCAAGGGTTACTTTACCCTAACTGCTCTATTCTAGATATACGATGGTAACAACAGACGGTCGCACGTGGTGGACGCGGCAGACTGCGAGCGCTCCAACTGGCTGCGCTATGTCAACTGCGCAAGGCATTGGAAAGAACAGAATCTGGTTGCCTACCAGTATGAAGGGGAGCTGTATTATAGGTATTATGGAGATATTAAAGAGACTACGATACTACTTACTTAGCAAAATGTTAGGCGCGTCGCTCACACGAACTAAGGTCGAGGCAACGTCACAGCGCGGGCTCACAAGCGGCGCGCTGCATCTACATTTTCTTTAGGAATTAATAGCAGTGCGCTCATATACAAGGGACGCGGCGGGGGCGCTGTGCCCGTTCGCGTCACGACTCCACCGCCATTTTGTCATTTGATTCCTTGCTTCGCTAAATAAAGAAACGGGACGGAAGCATAGCCGCCCGCGCCTCTAATCCACGTACAGACCTATCCTCGGCCGTGCCGCGACGCTTAGAATTCATAAGTTTGACACGTTATTCAACCGACTTGTCTGTACAGTAGAGACCATAAGTGCAGTAGCAGTTTCACAAAACGATCGCATCAAAACAAGTCGCACTTACGACCTTTTTCCATAACAAACATTTTGCACACATACATGATCTCGTATATCGCTCTCTTTCATAATTATCTAGTCAGAAAGAGTGCGATATAATGATCATTTGCCTTAGTGACAAGCCTGTCATGTCGCGACGGAGTATTAAGTTAGTGATATTTAATTTCAAACTAACAATTATGTGTCTATCTGGCTTAGCGGTTAACGCTATAGATAAAATGTCTCGCACAGTAGTCTGCGTTCGAACCCAAGTGACATTACACTTTTTGTGTTTTAACTATAAATGATACGTTAGACCCGATGAGATATGTTTTTCTAAATATTAGTTGGAACTTATTATTAACAAAAAAGATGAGGGTGAATGTGAAACAAAATAAACTTCTGGATTGAACAAAGTAGTTAGTTATGACGTTGTTAGTTGGTGAACTTTGTTACGAGCGTTTGTGTTATTATTACGATTAGCGTATTGTTTGATTGTCTTTATTCAAGATGCAAGCTAATATTAGTATTGATGACAGGGCAAATATTGTCACTTTGCGTAAAAATGGGCTTAATATTTCTCAAATTTCAACTGAAACTGGCTTAAAATGTGTAAGTTATTTTTAAAAATTATAATTATTATGATGATAGTTGTGGTGTGTGATTTTCTTATTATTAAATAAATTGCTAGTTGCAAGTGTGTAATCATATTTTGTTTTTTTTTAGAAATTCTGTTAGCCGTTGGGTAAAGAGGTTTGAGGAAGAAGGTAGTCTGAAGAGTCGTCTAAGAAGTGAAAGGCCGCCGCTTATTAACCCGACTCAGCGACGTTTTATGGTGGAAGAATATGAAACAAATGGTTTCATTCCAACTATAATGTTTGCAGAGCAATTGGATACTACATTACAGACTGTTCGCCATGCAGTCCATGCTGAAGGTTTACATCATCGGAAGCCAGCTAAAAACCATTTTTGACACAAAAACACAGGGAGGAAAGACTACGTTTTGCTCGAGATTATTTACATTTAACTGGGAGGTGACTGTATTTTCTAACGAGAAGACTTTCAAGTCTTGCCAAAAGGAAGACTTAATTTATGGCGAAAAAATAATAATACTTAATTTAATAAGTAGACCGGGTAACTAAATATTTAGTATTATTAACATAACTGTAAATAAAAATTAAAAAATTAAGAAATAAATTTTAAATTTAATGATCTTAAATTGGGGTTTAGTTTCAATATTCTTTTCGTCAAGAAAATGAACACTTAAGCTATAACCTCAATACATTCAACGTGACGTTACATTACAAAAACCCGTTCATAAAGTCTAACTCATATATTAGTATTCAATTAACTCTGCTGAATACTGACACCTATAATAAGCGGGTATCAACAATTATATTTGTGTTATTAGAATATCCTTTCCGTGTTATGTTATTCTTATTATGAATTAACTAAGTGGGCATACAACAAAAAATCTTATGAACGGTGATAAGAGAACTTTTTTTTGCCTAGATAGGAATGTGACGTCACATTCTCATAAAAGTTTGTTAATTTTATAAATAAATAAAACGAATAAACATTTTTGTTATCATTCAGCATGATTTTTTTATTTCCACCTTCCAACACCGAAAACATAAAATAAAAATCAATTAATGAGGTTAAATAATAATACAATAACTGTCTAATATTTAACTTCTTATAAAAAATAAATAATAAGCATGACTATATTATAAATAAACATAAACACCTAACGACTTTCTGCTTAAAATACAAATATAATTAAGGTTCCAAAAAAAACAAAAAACAGCCACACATTGTAATAACATGGATTCGAACTTGGACTTCATTGATCGTGAACCCATGCTCAGTCCAAACAGCTACCAACCCATGTTAATACTACGCGAATTTTAACAATGCAATGGTAAGAACAGGTCATCACTATGATGTGTATTCTAAATGCAACAGAAATATAATGCTATTTCGCGTAGTGTGACGACAGTTCATTAGTGTGTGTTATGTGTAGAATGTTGAGACATCACTCATACACGCACACGCACACACACTGCTGTATCGCGCTCGCACAGTTCATAGCAATGTAATCTTTAGCATGGTACTGCACTTTTGAGGTCTACTGTACACGCGGGAAAACACATTACTAAAAATAAATGTACAGTCGCCAGCTCATCAAGCTACTACAAACTGTCAAATTTTCTTATTCGATTTTGAACTGAACCATCAACATTTTATGGTGTAAAATAATTTGGAGAAATTGACAGTTTGTGGTAACTTGATGTGTGGGCGACTGTACCAAGTTTGACATATCGATGCAAGTTTTCTTGACAAGCAACGCCATCTTGAACTGTATGGTTATACTACACTGACAGTAATCGGTTAGCTCTTGCAAGTAGATTGATTAAGATTTTTTTCGCGTTGTCACGTGTGTTAAATGTCGTTCTGTTGTTATAATCTTGTGTTTATGAGCGTTAACGTCTTACGGCATTTCATACAAATTTTCAAGTTTTTTGTTTTGTTCGAAATACCTAAACCGATTTTAATGAAACTTCGTACGCATCAGCAGGATACATAAGTCTAAAAACTAGACAGGGAACATTTTCAAAAAATAGTGTTACAGCTAAATTAGATCGATTTTAGATTTTCCGTACAAACAGAAATTTCCAATTATCTTTTTTTTTTTAGACATTTCGAAAAGTTCTGTGTCAATTTTTTAGACTTATGTATCCTGCTTATGCGTACGAAGTTTCATTAAAATCCGTTCACTCATTTCGAAAAAAAATCACTTGAAAGTTTGTATGAAATGCCGTAAGACGTTAACGCTCTTAACTTGCCTTGTTAGGTAGTTTGTTAGTATGTATTGGTCAAATCTTGCAAGTGAATTTTAAACCAGTTCCGCCCAACCGATTGACCTGAAATTTTGCTCACACCTTTGGTTCTGGTGACAACATGACTTGATCCATTCTTATGACAGACATGACTTGATCCTGCAGCCAGGATCGCCTCCTCACGAGAGAACTCCTCAAGGGTTAACCGCGTGGACACGAAACTTTGTAAACCTAATTTTCTGCTTTTAATTTAAAACAACCTTAAATTTCATGACAGTATAAGTCATCCGTTTTTTTTTGTTTTGTCCTGTTTGAGTCTAATTAAATACTTTTTCTTTCTTTCTTACATGCACCCTGTAAGGGCACTGCAAATTTTCGTAAAGGCACTACAAAAATAGATGTTCCAGGACCATAAAAATAATTCCTCGCTACACGGAGCTGATGGTGTTCTACGGCAGCGAGTTTGCGAACGCCTTACACATCAACCTGAGCAAATATAACTCAGCCAAGTCCTACACCGAGATTATTAGTGAGTGTGTCTTACATCTACAGTAGAGCATGGTTCTTTTGACAGGAGGGCCTGGCACAACCAGCATATGAAGTTCCCACTGCTGGGACACAGTCCTCTCTATGAGAGCGGGCTATATAAGGTGGAAGGAGCACCGACGCTAAAACGGTTACTACGTACTCCTTTCATCATTCTGAACCGAAATTTTTTATCGGTTATTTAAAAAAAATCTACTGCTCCATACATTTTGTCCGTGTAGGTATTGCAGTTTTGTAAAAACAGCTGCTTTTTGTTAAATAACCGAAGAAAAATTTTTTGGGGTTCAGAATGATGTACTGAATACGTGGTAACCGTTTTCGCGTCGGTGTCCCTTCCACCCTCTTATCCACCACACGGACCCAATCATCATCAGCCTAGCCTTTTCCCAACTATGTTGGGGTCGGCTTCCAGTCTAACCGGATGCAGCTAAATACCAGTATTTTACATGGAGCGACTGCCTATCTGACCTCCACAACCCAGTTAGTACTGGGTAATACGATACCCCTTGGTAAGACTGGTGACCACACGGACCCAATACGGGTCTTAAATTTTTTTAGTTGAAAGACATGTCGATTTCACAGTTTTTAGAGCAGTGCAAAGATGATGAAACGAATTACAGAAAGTATGGCGTCTGCCTGCACCCACGGCCTACCAATCGCAAGTCGGGGCCGTTACCGCTGAGCCACCATGAAAGGAGAATGGGCAAATTTGCCCTAGCGTCCAATAGCGTTAAGATATAGACCAACTAGTTACCTATTTAGCTCAATAACTCCGAACATACTGCGAATTGCCAAAAGTCGTGTAAGTAGCAAAGGTTTTCTTTAAAAAGCTCTATCAATTATGTATATCTTATGGCTGTTGGACCTGGGGTCAGATGCCTATACTTCGAAGCCCATTCTCATAACAAGATGGCGGCGATTTATGTCACGCGCCAAAAGTTCTGTTTGAAAAAGTATTTTCGCAAAACATAGGTAACGTTTTCATGATCTTTTAAGGTACTCCTACTAATCCTCTACGTCATAACGAAGATGACATTCTAGAAGACTATTTGACTGCAGAACACTTCCATTTTATCGACGAAAGTGTTGACGAGGACGGCAGTAACAAAATCTCTCCTAAGACTAACAAAAACAGTAATATTCTTAGTACAGAAACTAATGATAGTCTTAAAGAAATAGCACGTGATGAAAATAAGCAAGACGGTAAAGAAAACGCTTCAAATCCGAGATACAAATGCGAAAATTGCCAAAAAACGTTTTCAAGCACAAGAAATTTAAAAGAACATGTTAAAAGACAACATAATACTGTCTGGAAGTATAACTGCGAATATTGTTTGTACAAAAGCAATCAGATTTATCCCTTTAAACAGCACGTTGGAAAACATACGAACACATTTAAATTTTCTTGTAAAAAATGCCCGTTTAAGACTAACTATGGAAGGAATTTTAGAAGGCATTGCATTCGACATGAAAATAATAATGAAAATACCCTCCCAAGTTATTCTGCGAGGACTTACTTCTCTTCGCCTAAAACATGTGACATATGTAATTTCAATACTTGTTCTCGTAAAGTATTTTCCACTCATATGTCTAAACACAAGGGCAATATCTACAGATGTGATAAATGTCCTTATGGCAGCCACTCTAAATATAATCTGTCTAGGCATATTACAAGAATAGGACATTAATTTTAATATTTTAATTGCGAGCTATAGATTTTTCATACTTATAAAGGGTGTAGACCCTTAACGAAGCCGAAAGACACTTGTTCTTCCCGTCATTGCAATTTTTTTTTTGTTCTGGTTGATACCTGGGAACCTTTTTTTTTTTTTTGGATGGGGAATCATCAAATGACCCCCCCCACTCTGGGCGGAGCGGAAGGGAGTGTCAGACTTGTACTGACTAAAACCCATCCATGTTCCTTCTTTGCCCTTTGTGTTCCAGGGCCACGGTGTCTCTTTCGAACAGTCCCGCAGCTCTGGCAGGGTACCTGGGAACCTTCTAGTTACGGAGATATTGGGGGTCAAAGTTCCATCATTTTCACAAGTTATTTTTTTATGCTTGGTTGACGGCTTCGTGAAGGGTCCGTTTACACCATGTATACATCTTCTGACAGCTATAGTCCAAGAGCAAGTTTATTTTTATAAAATAAATACAAAACAACTTTATTCAGTAAAAACACAGTACAATATAAGACAGTGATAAGTTAGACACAGAGGAGGCCTTAAGGTGCAAGCGCCAGGGCAGCTCGCAAAATTCAAATTTTCTTAAGTTTTTTGCAATTTGCAAGTCAGTCTCGGGTTGTATGTTGATTAAATTATGATTCGCGATGGTAAACTATTTATCTTAAAATTATTTAAAAAAAAAACATATTTGAGATGCTCACAATGAGCTTTTTCATTTGATATGTAACACAATGTAGTTTTAATAATTTAACCCACAAAAGTGGCCCCCATGTTTGAAATTCATTAATTTACGTGACACGTCGTCCGTCTTTGGGTCACCGACACCAACGACCGACCGTTTTCTTACATGTGTGTACGAAATTTTAACTCAATCGGACCAGTATTTCGAAGTAAATTGTCTGTGACAGACGGACAGACAGACACGCGAGTGATCCTATAAGAGTTCCGTTTTTCCCTTTCGAGGTACGGTACCCTAAAAATCAATAAAGGAAACAATAATATGTAAGATAACGATTGTATTTGTTTTTATACAATATTATTTTGATTATTAACACATGCGCCATAGCTGGACTTGTACACACGGCGACAAATCAAGCAATACATTTCCAATATAAGTTGGCCTCGCTTTGTATAGATTTCCCGTACCTTTCCTATAACAGTAGAGGAATTTTTGATTGCACTGTCGATCGATTGCATTAGACATTTAATCGAGTGGTTATGAACGCTGAGCGGTAGAAACGGATGGAAAAATGTGATTCTTCCGTAATGCTATGTAGACGAGGCGCAATCCTGTCTCCGCTGAGAGAGACGCCTTGGTCGAAATTCGATTTGGACGACTATTATTACGACGGTAGAGGTAATAAAAATAAAACACATGCGTAATTAGTATGACAATGGTTTTATTGATAATACATTTGACCCTACAAATAAAATTACATCTGTATTCTGTTTGATAACATTGGTAACTTAATTTATAGTCCACCAGCTTGAGCCCGCTTCGCTCGCGTTATGGTAGGGATTAGTGGAAGAATTTTCGGAATCTGATTAGTAGTTCTGAAGGCTATCCCCCACATACAAACATACACAATTTAACTCTTTCTAATATTATGGAACTGCAACACTTAAGTCTTAATAAACGCTGGAACTTTTTCTGTGGAAGTAACTAACAATAGGTAAAAACAATTGGATATTATTAAAAATCAGTCGTGGTGGCTTTGGACAACTTTGATAACAATGTTGTGCTAATCAGCTGCTGAGCTACGTCATGTTATAAAGCGGATTTTTTGATATTACATGAGGGCTGATTCTCCTCGTCCTGCCAGACACTTTGTGTGGTTGAAAACCACCACCAGACACTTTTAAAGATGTTAAATTGTATGTGAACTACTTACGTAATTTTGTCAACCTTTTGGACGCCACAGCATTAGCGTACGCGCGTGCCCTTCACGCCACGCCACAATTTCACCTCAAATACCTACTAAAAGAATAAGGATTCCAAAATCTATTTAATTGTTTATTCAGAGTTGTAGTGCACCTCATTTTTTGTCACATATTTGTGACGTTGGCGTACAGGGCACGCGATTGGTTGTCACGAGACAATGGCGTTCCATAGGTTAAGCCTGAATTTCTTGAGCAACTATTTGAAGCGGTTTCCCAAGCGGCAAGACAGTCTTGATGACCTTGATTTCCCTTATCTTTCGCTTGCACCTACAAGTGGCCTACTACTACAGGTGAGGTCTGGCAGTGGGAAGGAACTATCAAAACTGTCTAATAGAAAGCTTTTTTGCAAAAAATAAAACCGACTTCAAAAAGGGAAGTAATATTTTTATAATAATTTTACGCGGACGAAGGTCACGGGCAACATCTAGTCGATTTTAAACATCAACATGATCAACCGAATAATTCATTTTCAGGCTAGAAAAGCTTTAGAATTGTTAAAATGTCAAGCACACACTACAAGTACTGCAAAATCATCCTTTTTTCCAAAACTATAAGGTTTCTAACTTGTTACTGTGTATTCGAATATGTTTTCTTAAATTACCCTTATTAACATAGTTACGCTCACATACATCACACTTGTAAGGTTTTTCGCCAGCGTGTTTTCGTATATGTTTTGCTATAAAACTCTTGTTTCTAAAACTACGCCAACATAAATCACACTTGTAAGGTTTCTCGCCCGTGTGTATTCGAATATGATTTCTTAAACTACCCTCTTTACTAAAACTACGCGGACATGCATCACACTTGTAAGGTTTTTCGCCAGTGTGTATTCGAATATGATTTCTTAAACTACCCTCATGACTAAAAATACGCTGACATACATCACACTGGCGCTGTTTTTCACCTGTGTGTACTATAGTATGTCTTCTTAAGTGATACATTTGACTGAAACTATGCTGACATACATTACACTTATAAGGTTTTTCACCAGCGTGAAGACGCATATGTCTTGATAAACTGCATTTACCAGTAAAATTACGCGAACATAAATCACACTTGTAAGGTTTTTCACCACTGTGCGTTCGAATATGTCTTGTTAAAGCATTATTTCGACCAAAACCACGCTGACATACAGTACATTTGTAAGGTTTTTCTCCAGTGTGTATTCGAATATGAGATTTCAGAGTATTCTTTCGGCTGAAACTATGCTGACATTCATTACATTTGTAAAGTTTTTTACAAATTTGTGTCAGAGTACGTTCTTCCAATTTCGTTTCTCGATTGAAAGTACAATTGGAAGGCTCTTTGAAATATGTGCCACATTTGGACGTTCGATTTTCAGTTGTCCGGAGAAGTTTCAAGTTTGATTTTTGCTTTTTCTCTACCTCCGTTGTTATTGCATCTTCAAATTTTATCCTTCGCTTGTCTATTTTTGGTTTCTTCGCGACGGACGACCCTGTGATTATAAATTTGGTAAGTACAATGTTAGAATAATAATAACATACACTATAACCTCATAGTTTTGTATCAGTTCAAGGCTCTTTGAATTTAGCAGCAGCTTTGAACGTATGATTTATTCAAGTTCTGGACAATTTTCGAATTTGATAGTTTTTTTTCTTTTGATCGGCTGTTATTATATCTTCTAGTTTTGTTCTTCTTGTGTGATAATAAATGTTGTAATTACAATTTTTTTGCAATCGTTGAAATATGGGCCGTGACAGATTTAAATTTTTTATTCGTACTTTTTGTTAACACAATTAAAAATGCCTTAATAATCGAGAACCTATCGGACGCGGGGTGCTAAAATTATCAAGCCCACTTGGCTTGGATTGATTTGATTGAAGATTGTACTTGGGGTTTTCTGCAAAATTTGAATAAAATATTCCTATTTCTTTATGAATGGAGCACAGAAAAGCAATTTCATTTCGGGCGGGGTTGCTCTTCGAGCTCTCTTCGATCGCTTTCGCATCCTGAATTCTCTTGATTGCAAAGCTTTTATGTATGAGTGCGGCGTTCGACAACTGCGCGTGCTTTTCTGCACGGGGCTCAGTGCTATGGGCCTTTGATCCATGCCATGAACTAGATATTGTAGAAGTGTTTTAGAGTTATATCCACACACAAACGCACGAGAGAATGAGCCTAACCAAAATGAAATACGACAAAGCTCAATTCATTCATGATGTACGTATCGAAACACAAGTTACATTTGTACCTACATAATAATATGTGGCCCGATGGAATAACGTTCCGTCGATTCGTGTGTGTGAGAAGGGGGCATGTCGAACAACATTTTAATGGACCACAAATGAAATAGCAGGCTCGTGAGCTTAACAGTTTATTTTAAAAGTTATGTTGAGTGTCTCATCATCACTGTGGACGGAAGCCGACGACGTGATGGCCCTCTAGGAAAAGCAGTTGGTCCTACAGGACCTACCTTTCTTAGGTTGCATCGATGCCGACTTTAGCTTCCCCGGTAAATCGACAACGGACTTATCGACCGGTGTGTGACGAAGCTGACCGTTTGGTGGCGTAGTAATCATATGGCGAAAGAGTGTCTTTACTATACGTGTCAATCGTAAAGTGTGAGTGATCAAATTGTGACAAAGCGCATACAGGCAACCAGCGGGTAGTTATAGTTAGGTAGTGCATACGGGCAACCAGACAATCTACCGACAGGTATAATAATATAGCATCAGTGTAACAGGGTGGGAGCGTCATGACGCACAAACGGTTACCACGTGATTTGTTAAATCACTTATGTATTTTTTTATTTTAATTTTTAATTAAGCAGAGTCAACTAGCTGTTATGTCTACAACAACTCTGACATAAGTCACATTTGAAAGGTTGTTTCCCCGTGTGTTCGAATATGTCTTCTTAAATTGCACTTTAGCGTAAAACTACGCTGACATATGTCACATGTGAAAGGTTTATTCCCAGTGTGTTTTCGAATATGAGTTTTAAGATCTCCGTTACAACTGAAACTGCTCTGACATATGAAAGGTGTTTCTCCCGTGTGAGTTCGAATATGATATCTTAAATGCTCCTTAAGTTTAAAACTACGCTGACATACATCACACTTGTAAGCTTTCTCACCAGTGTGTGTTCGAATATGATATCTTAAAATATGCCTATCACTAAAACTACGCTGACATACATCACATCTGAAATGTTTCACACGAGAGTGTGTTAGAATATGTGTCGCTAAATCACCCTTACGCCTAAAACGACGCTGACATACATCACAACTGAAAGGTTTCACACCAGAGTGTATTTGAAAATGTTTCGTCAAATAATTCTTTCGACTGAAACCACGCTGACATATTTCACACTTGTGAGGTTTTTCACCAGTGTGTATATTAGTATGTTCTGTTAAAGCAAACTTATATCTAAAACTACGCTGACATGCATTACACTTGTAAGGTTTTTCATCAGTGTGTATTCGAATATGTTGTGTTAACTTATTCTTTTGTCTAAAGCTACTATGACATGTTTCACATTTGAAAGGTTTAAAATCTTGATTACTATTAGTACGGCAATCGGTATCTACAGTAGTATTATTAACACTATTTTGAACTTGTAGTTTGGTATCAGTGAAAGTTTTGAACATATGATTTTGAGTGGTCTGGGTTATTTTCCGATCTTCTTGTTTTGCTCCTCGAGTGTCTAATTTCGGTTTCTTCACGAAGGGCGCCCCTGGTTTAATAAATCTAGTAAGTGCAATGTTCGAAGAAAATTGGGAATGTAAACGAATTAAAATAATCATATACAACGTGTAACAGAATAAACGCAATTCCTGAAAGTAGTTGGTTCAGAATCGGCTTCTGAATCGATTTCCATCATATAAAATAGGTGTTAAATTTTCAAAGCTCTTTTAAATAACTTAAATTAGAAACACAGTATCATGACAAATTAATACAATCCTTAATTCAAGGAAATTGAAACCTTAACTTAGAGCAATAAGGGCTACTAAAACGCACGACATTATTTGTAGTTCGCTCGTAGCACGTAATACACACACACGTAAATAATATCAATGCATTTTACATTAAAAGTAGTGTGCGTCAAATAAAGTGGTAATTTAAAGAAATTCCAACTTTATCTCCAATGAGTAAGGCTTATTTGAATACACGACCTAACTTAGTTGGTCATCAGAGCATCCCTACAAAAATAAAATTATTTAATTTGAAGAATTTTACGTGGGACGTGAGGTTCTTTCTCTCTCACGTCCCGCCACCTCCTTCACTAGCATGACTGCTTCGCAGAAGGTGGTGACGGCTTCCCATTCCCTCTCGCTCCGGACCATGGCTTGAACCAGGGCCGGACGCGAGAGATCGCCGCCGCCAATCGCCGCTACAAGGACACGGCGGTGCTCCGCCCAAGCGGGGCAGACCTCTACAGTGTGCTCCACCGTGTCCTCCGGACGATCCTCGCAGTGGAAACACCCGGCCGTTTCCTCCCGCCCGATTCGGTGCAGTAACCTCCCGAAACAACCGTGTCCGGTGAGGACCTGCGTCAGGCGGTAGGTGAGGGCGCCGTGGCGCCTCTCTAGCCACTCCTCAAAGAGGGGACTTATCGCCACTATGGTAGCGTGCCCTGCACGGGGTTGCAACAGTCGCTCTCTCCATGTCGCCATGAGATCACGCCGGAGGTCTGTCCGCTGAGCGGCTATTTGCCGCGGCAGCGGAGTTTCCCCCCGACGTAGTGCCTCTGCGCGCCATTCGTGCAGGCGCGCGAGGACTATCGCCTCCAGATCCCATGGCGGCAATCCGGCAAGGAGGCTAGCCGCCTCGCCGGAGATCGTGCGGTACCCCCGGATTAGCCTTATGGCTATCATCTTTTGGGGTGCATTCAGGTAGTGGGCGGCTTGCCGCCTCAAACATCGCGCCCACACCGGGGCCCCGTAAAGTGCCATGGACCGCACGACCCCTGCGTAGAGCCTCAGGTTTGGACCCCTCAGGTTGGGCAAGAGCCTCTTGAAGGCAGCCCCTGTCCGTTCCAGTTTGGGAGCCAAACGTCGGAAGTGCTCCACGAAGTTCCACCGGCTGTCAAGGACAAGTCCTAGGTACTTCAACGTCGACCCGACGCCGATGGAAACCCCTCCCGCCGTCAGTAAGGATCCCGACGGTGGCGCATTCCGAGGCCCATGAAAACACATGGCCTCGGACTTGTGCAATGCCACCTCGAGACCCAATTGCCGGATCCTCTCCACGACTATCGCAACCCCGCGTGTCATGTTTTCGGCCGCCGCCTCGTGCGACCTCCCTTGTGCCAGTACCAGCGTGTCGTCAGCGTAGCAAACTACGCTGACGCCGGTAGGGAGGTCGGCGCGCAGCACCTAGTCGTAACCGATGTTCAACAGGGCCGGCCCCAGAACCGATCCCTGTGGAACACCGCACGACATCTCTCGCCGGTTCCATTCTCCGCTCCGACCGGGGTAGATGACGGCCCTATCCGTCAAGTAGTCCCCGACCACACGACGAAGGTAGGTTGGCACCCGGTGATACCCGAGTGCCTCCCCAATGCAGCTCCAGGGCATGGAGTTGAAGGCGTTGGCGATGTCAAGAGACACCGCCAAGACGACCCCACCCCGGGACACCGCGTCCCCCGTCGTGAGGGCTCTCACGCGCATGATGGCGTCCACCGTGGAGCGCCCCTTGCGGAAACCAAACTGGTGTTCCGCAAGATCCGGCCCCATCCCCGCAAGGTGCCCGGCGAGGCGGTTGGCAATGACTCTTTCGAAGAGCTTGCCCACCTCGTCGAGCAACACGATGGGCCGGTATGCGGACGGAGAGTCCGCAGAGCGCCCTGGTTTCCGGATGAGGATCAGCTTCCCCGTCTTCCAACGAAGCGGAAACTGGCCTCTCTCCAAGCATGCGCTTAGGAGCCCTTCCAGTCGGGGCCCGAGAGCCTCAGAGGCCAGGACCCAGGCTTTGCCAGGCAAGCCATCGGGTGCCGGGGCGGTGTTTCTGGTTTTCAGCCTGCGTACCGCCACTCTCAGGTCTACTCCAGTCACCTCCGGAACGTCGTCATCGTCATCGGTGTGGTCCGCTTCCGGCACCGCACGCGGCGGCGGAGCCATAGGCGGGGCAGGATGCTCCCCTCGCGAAGGGAACAGAGCGCTCACCACGTCCTCCACGAGCTCACGCCAGAGACTCTTCGTCAGCGGGGGGGCCCGGGTGCGGAGTTTGTCCCGCACCATCTTGTAAGGCCGCCCCCACGGATCTCCGTTCAGAGACTCCAGCATTTCTTCGCGGGCCAGATTGTTGGCTCGCCGGACAGCCTCTTGGAGGGCGGTCTTCGCCGCTCTGTACCCCTCGTACAGCTCCGCCTCAATGGCTGCCGCATCCGGAGGGCGGATGCGGAGCCTGCGATGCCTGGCGTACAGGTGCCGCGCGGCAACACACGCCTCGCGCATAGACCTCAGCTCTCGCGACCACCAGTACACCTGACGCCGGGCGCTTCCTGGCCGAACTCGGGGCATTGCCACGTCGCAAATCTCGGAAATGGCCTCCTGGAACCAACCCGCCTCGTTGCTAATGTCGGCAGGCCTGACTGGTGATGACAACCAAGCCTGCACGATCGAGGCTTCCAGGAGGAGCTCCACCATTCTACCCCGCACGTCCGTGTAACGAGAACCCCAAGCCAAGTTCTTGGCATTGAAGTCTCCGAGCACAAGCACGGGGAGGAAATGGCTTCCGATGACGACACTCAACTCCGTGAGGGAGTTGTAGAACTCGGCGAGGGTTCGGCTCGGGGAGAAGTAGACTCCCACTACAACGATCTCCCCGAACCGTGCTGCTACGCACCCTTGACCCTTCCTGATACTCTCAAGGGTCGGGGTACCGGCGGCGGCCGACGCAATTATGGTCACTGAGCCGCTAAGGTCCTCCACCCAGTCATCCCTGGGCGGGACAAAGTACGGTTCAGCGACCACGGCGATGTTAATCGACCACTGCGCCATGCTCTGGAGCAACAGATCCTGAGCGCAGGCGCAGTGGTTGATGTGTTGCCACGTTGTGTGATTGAATTACCCGAGCAAAATGCATTTTTCAACTTAACAAAGCAATTATGAACTAATTATTCTATATGTAAATTAATATAAAACTAAATAGATGAAGAACACGAGTTACTAAATAGTTAAGCTAGTTAGTAATTTATTTTATTTTTGTTCACTAAATGAGAGTCCCTAAATTTATTGAAAAGGACAATCAATGGTAACACTTATCGTGACGTAGTCTTGGGCCATCGTGGGAAGAGAATACCATGGGTTAGATTCTATATTATTGGATACCTGCAGTAGCTTTTAACTTTTGTTCCTGAATGTTTTCATACATTCTATTTCAAGCTGGAGGCTCCCAGCGCCCGTGCATACGTTAACCACTTCCTATCAGGTCTGGGTAGACCGGTCTTATTAGTCCACCATTGGACTGTTCACCAATCTATCTATACACAACATTATTTTAAGTATATGCGAAACCTGAATATGGTTTGTTCAGAATAAGTAACTGAATCGATTCCAATCATTTTTAAACCATGTTTTATTTTGATCATTTGGGTACCTACTGCCAAATTATTATTATCAATGAGCTAAAGACGACACTGGAGGCGCGCACGCGGCTACATCGCGTTGTGACCACGCTTTTGTGCGGACAGCCAGGTAACAGAACAAGCTTATAACTTTGTGATTTTTCGTGATTCAGTTTTGAAATTTTGTACATAGATTCTTTACATAAAAATACTAGACACATGTTTCAGGTTTCACATATACTAAAACTAATGTTGTATATAAAAATAAATCTCTATTTCCCTGGTCACGGCATCACGCGTGAACGGCTGGACCGATTTCGCAAATTCTTTTTTTGTTCTGTTTGTTACTGTCAGGAGAAGGTTCTTAGGTAGGTAGGAGGTGAGTAGTAGGTAGGTAGAAGGTACGTATTAGGTAGGTAGTAGGTAGGTAGAAGGTACGTATTAGGTAGGTAGTAGGTCGGTAGTAGGTAGGTAGTAGGTCGGTAGTAGGTAGGTAGTAGGTAGGTAGTAGGTAGTTAGTAGGTAGTTAGTAGGAAAAGGTGCATTGCAACTTATGCCGGGAACAGCTAGTCTATTGATAAACAAACAAATACTTACTGTTTGTTTTCTTAGCTTTTCGTTTATTCTCAGATACTTCTTGTTCTTCTTCTGGTTCAGTTTTAAACTCCATTAAAGGTACATCATCTTCTGAATCCAGTGCAGGATGGAGTTCTGGTATATTATATTCTATATCCAGATAGTTGTCATATACATTTTTGGCTTCTAGACCTGTAATTAAACAACAACAATCAAGAGCATGCATTTGTTTTGTTTAAATATTCAATTTTTGAGAATTAAAATTTGTTTTTAAAATATTGAAATTCTGTGAGTGTGTATGGTTGGCTCGAGCTTGAAGGATTGCACAAATTGCACACATGTGAAGTCGACGCAAATCACTAGTATAATATGTAGAAGAAGATAGAAGACTAGTAACCCGCCCCGGCCTCACACAGGTAGCAGAGCATATTATATGCCAACTTTTGTTTCTATCGTAGTATTTCAGCCAAGTTAAAATTAAATTACCAAGATCGAGAGAGAAGAAGATTTAAAATTCCGTATTACATTTTTTTTTATATAACTCTTTTGGTTTACATGGGGCACAAAAGTTAAGTTCTCAGTCAACTTTTTTTTACCGACATCTTTAAGAGCGCTTGTACAGAAAGTGGGCAACGTCGCAAATAGCTGTCAAATATTTCGATGTTTTGTTTAATTTGGCAATATTACTGTATGAAAATTAGAAATATGGCTAACTAGTGAACTAGAATATTAATAATGAATAGCAATTAAAACACTGAATTTGATGTTGTAAACGTTTTAAATGTAAAAAAGGCATTTGGAAAGTTTCCAAATACTTTTTTTACATCTAAAACTAAATATTCGGTGTTACGATATTAATTATTGCATTTCATAATCAATATTTTAATTCACTAGTTAGCCATATTTCTTATTTTCATACAGTAATATTCCCAAATTAATCAAAACTGTGAAATATTTGACAGCTTTTTGCGACGTTGCTCACTTTCTGTACAAGCGCTCTTAACATCTGCCTAGCCTTTTCCCAACTATGTTGGGGTCGGCTTCCAGTCTAACCGGATGCAGCTGAATACCAGTATTTTACATGGAGCGACTGCCTATCTGACCTCCACAACCCAGTTAGTACTGGGTAATACGATACCCCTTCCCTTGGTAAGACTGGTTGTCAGACTTTTTGGGCCACTGACTACCTAACAACTGTCAAAGATCTACAAATGACACCCGGGACCAACGGCTTAACGTGCTTTCCGAGGCACGGGGGAAACTCGGTATGTAATGGGTGGTCACCCATCCACAGACCAACCTAGGCAAGCCGGGCTTAACCTATAGATCGATCTGAGCGGCTGTTATTATTTAGCCACGAGCTCTTCCTGGCAGATGATGATGTACACATAACCTTAAGAGGAAATGCGGGTGGTCTTTTCTCCATACAAACGCTCTCGTCTCCTTTCTGGTTTATGACCTTAAAGCAATAATTTTTTACAGTAAAATAAATATCAACTTCTTCTACGTCCCCATGTTTTCCTTTTTGATGATACATAATCTTTATAAGCACTAGAGCCTTTACAAAATGCTCAAAATTGCCTAATTAGACCGCTTCCAACAGAGGCCTAGTGTACAAATTTGACAACTATTAATGAAAAAAGAAAAACATAGGGACACAGGATATACCCTTCTTATTCAGTTTACGAAATATCTTTTAAATTGGTTGAATATTGGAGGAGGAAACAGTCGAGAGCCAAACCTCGAATTATGACTTTCTACTTAGGCTATTCAGTCGGATCTGCAGTTGTCTTTATCGCACCAATGTCAAAATCGCGATCGCAGTGCGACAGGGATAGTAACTTCAAGTACATAATTTTCAAAAGTTTCTCCGACCGCATTTCCTCTTAATGAGTTATACGCCTAAACCTTCTTCATGAATCACTTCTCTTGCTTGCAGTCTCTGAATTTATCTTGTTCAAATAGCAGCATCAGGGGACTTTCTTTTATAATATATACAAGTGATTCACGGACCGCTACTATTAGTAATCTATATATATAAAACGGAATCCCTTCCTTGGGACAGTCATTCTGTTCTATCTTACTAGAACCCTGCTCCCCACTTTGCATGGGTAGCAGTTACAAATTACGGGGTATAAAAGACAGCGAAACCTACGCATACTGTAGAACTCTGTAATAGGATAGGTCTATAAAGTAAAGAATACGTAACACTTGTTTTCGTTCACGGTCGGTCTACATGTTAGGTTACATCCTTCATTTGTAAAGAGATTTTAAAGAGTAAGGCTGCAATATTCACATAGATGAAGCATGACCATGTAGCAAGATTAGGTTGCGTATTCAAATAACTTAATACGTAGTATTTAAGGGACTTCTTTTATAATATGTATTAGTGTTTTGACATGGAAAGAAAAATTCTAGTGCGAGCAGGGTTTGAACCTGGACCCTCCGAGTCAGTACACCGGACGTCTTCACCAATTAGACCATTGCACCCTGCTCACAACTCTCGAAATTTTCGTTCCATTAATAACGTCTTACGGTGACGTTAGCGCCATCTATTTAAGAAAATATCGAACTAACTTAAACCAACACCATAACCAACCAACACTTTAACCATTTTTCTTTCCATGTCAAAACAGCTGTATTTCCCTACGCAGGGTTTGCGTATAAAAATATTAAAAATATGTATTACTGTTTCGCAGACAGCTACAATTAGTAATCTATATATATAAAAATGAATCCCTATTTCCCTTGGTCACGCCATCACACGTGAACGGCTGTACCGATTTCACAAATTTTTCTTGTTGTTGTGTTTTTTATTGTCAGGTGAAGGTTCTTAGGTGGGTAGTAGGTAGGTAGTAAGTAGGTAGTAGGTAGGTAGGTAGTAGGTAGGTAGTAGGAAAAGGTGCACTGCAATGCATGCCAGGAACAGCTAGTTTTTTATAAAAACATACCGTCATCACTTTGATGTTCCTCCTTTGGCTCAATAATATCTTCTAATTTCTGTAAATCAGTCGGTAACTCTTCTTTCATAACAACGCTTTCTGTTTGACCAACTTCAACTATACTTATGCTATCTATTGAAGAGATAATAAACCCATGAGCCTCTAAGTGGTCTTGGTTTGTTAAAGGTTTTGGCTGTAAAAAGATGATTACAGTATTACTAAAATATTTTGATGATCACAAGGGCATTACTTTCACATCTGAGATTTTATCTCTGGTGAACAGAATATCTCACCTCATAATTCCCATTCATAATCTGAGCGAACTGCTTTTCAGCTTCCAAACATTTTGTTAATAATCGGTAGCATTTCTTAAGTTGAGCACAGCAGATTAAACAAGCCAGTATTGGTCTACTGTCTTCAGTTACAAACTGCAACAAATCATTTGTTAAATAAATAAAATACTTACTTCCATATATAATATTGTAATATACTGTCAATACTGTTGAGATGGACATGTGGAGTGACAAGTATGGCTGACCATACTTGTCACTAGAATGAGTAAATTAGAGAAAGTTTCAAAGTTACAGAAAAATTGAAAGAGAGTTATTTGTTTTGGTACAGGCATGTGATGAAGTCGGGCATGTGGTGGTGGTGGTGGTGAAGCAACTAAACAAGTGCCCACATGTGTAACAATGATAGGAAAGCAAACGGAATAAAATGGTAAAGACTTGCAGGTTACATAACCAGAATTTCTAGCACCATCAATATCTTTGGTTTCCAAGATAAACAGAAACATAATATATTTGCCTGGTTTTGAACAAACTGGATATTATATTTTAAAGCTACTACTATACATTAGTTTGTAACATATTATATCATCAACTTACTGGAGTATCAGTCAGCTTCTCGTAGAGCTCATGTAAATTCTTGTTGATAACAACATACATATGAACATTCTTCACTAAACATATTCGACACATTGGTAGTTTCTCCATCTTCGAACTCAAAAAGAATCACTTGAATATTTATATCTTCGAAAGACAGTTGAGTATAAATAACTGGCGTGTAAAGTATATTATTACGACGAATTCTTCTTCTTAGTTGTCTACAAACACTCAACGAATAAAACTATAAATAACGTTTAGACTTCTTTGTTGGAGCTCGTAGAGAGCTCGGTCTGTCTGTGGGTATTCCGTGAAAATGATCACTATTTCACAAACTTACCAATGTCATGCAGGTCTGCCCTGTGCCGGTAGCGGCAGTTACCCTATGAGTTACCGCAGCTATTTGCACTTCTATTTTATTCTCCTTCTATACGTTCAACTTTTCGATAATTACAGAGCATCTTAATAAACACCACGTTCAATACATGAATAGCTACTATTTCGAACACTAAATAATAACACCACTGAAGTAACTGATAAACTGACAGATTTTTTTTTTTTTTTTTTCGATTTACCCCGAAGGGAAGGCTAAAGTCTTTTGACCATACTGCCTAGTATAAACTGACAGATGAAATGATCAAAGAGTAGAATTCTTAGCGTTTATAAATGACATTCTGAACCATTGCTTTTTCTTTGTCTATGATTGCAAACTTCAACCATAGAGGAGAGAGCTTATTCCTCCTTCAACGTATAAACCATGGACTTAGTATTTACAAATAATAAACATTTATTAAATGCTTCAACCAAGGAACTTATATACTAACTGGAATGATTATGTGCAACGGAAAGCCGTTCCTAGCGAGAAAAATTAGAGTGGATGTCATCTCTTTCTAGTAGGGTATCCAATATTTGTACTTACATTTGGGACAGTCATTCTGTTCTATCTTACTAGCACCCCGCTCCTCGCTTTGCATGGGAAGCAGTTTATCCAAAATTACGGGATATAAAAAGACAGGACGAAGCCAAAAACTACGCATACTGTAGAACTCTGTAATGGGATAGGTCTGTAAAGTACATGTTAGGTTACATCCTTCATTTGTAAAGAGATTTTAAAGCGTACAGGGCTGCAATATTCACATAGATAAAGCATGAGCATGTTGCTTAGTAGATTTTCAAACAACGTAATACGTAGTATTTGATAAATTTATTAATCACACTATTCATAATTAAATGTATGGTTTTATGTAATTGTTGGTTTTTAGTATGAGTCCGTAATCTTAAATTTAAGTGCGAAGATGCTGATGATGGAACACGGTTCCAAACCAGGCAATAGGTTGAATACTTCTTCTTTAAAGGGACAACTTCAAGCCACCGTTGCCGAAGATTCTCATTGTTAGGGAGTCTGCAAGGAAACAAAACAGTATTATTAAGACACAAACAATAAACAGTATTTAAAAAGTAATAAATAGTTTTAAAAAAAGTAAAGATAGAATTCAAATGTTTATTTTCAAGAAGTTATTTTTGTTAATATAAAAATTGAGTAATTGATTAAGTTTTGCTACTGCATAATAAATAAGAATGTAATGTTCTAGTCGTAATTTGTAAACAAACTTAAAAGAACTTACCTGAAAAAAGAAATTCCATCCAGCAAACCCACACACAATACAAATCACCGTTACACCCCTTCACACAACTCGACTTCACGACATTTTTTTTTTTAATAATAAATGGGCTTACTCTTGACCTCAATCTAGTCCAGAGGACAGAGATGAGGTCGACGATGGAACGAGCTAACCCAAAAGAAGCCTATTAACTCGCGACTTAAATAGATTGGGGTCATATTTAAAGAGAAAGTAATGTAAAAAGAACATGATAACGCAAAAATATGACTTCAGCGCGAAATTGTATCGGCCATATTGTTTGTTTATATGAGTGTCATCTATGTTGCCATTCAGAAAGAACATAATTCATAAATAATTTAATTTATTTAGGCTTACTGTATTTCGCAAGAAATTATTATTTTAATATTTATTATTTGAATATTTAATTAATCCCGTTACGATTTATGTGCTAGTTTAGCTGTCAACGTGATTTCCGAATACTTTATTAAATGAAAATTAAAAGATTATTTTTTATTTTTTCTGTACTGGCAATCCTTAGACAAGGACATAATCCACTAGCGTCGCTTTCTCGCTCTGAAGAATTCTTCCTTCTTTGAATTAATTAAAGTAATACAAACTCTATTCCTTTGAGATAAAGTTCATTGTCAAACGGTTTTTATATCAAAATTTAGTTCGTGCTCATTCCAGTTAGTATATAAGTTCCTTGGTTTCAAGCAAATACCATTATACCAATGTTGCCAGCAAATTTTTAACAATATGTTATTCTTAGCTCGAGTTCTTTTCTCACAACCAACTTATGGAGGAAGCGCCAGGATAGCACGCGAAATTAAAATTTTCTTACGCTTTTTGCTATTTTCAGGTATGTATGTTGATTATTAAAATATGATTAGCGACCGACCGTAACAAATATGGCTTTACAGAGTTATAATCATTAACATCAATCAATCCTCTTAGCTCATTTAATCCCATTGAATGACTCTTTCATGAAATAGTCATGTTTAGTCATTAGTAAAAAACGTAAGAAAGGGCTTTGAATTATTTGGCCTGCATAAATTCCGCCATTATATTTTATTTTCAAAATAGCGGCTACGCATTAAAATATTATTAATCAATAGCTGGCATATCAATACCAACAAGAAGTATGAGACCAAAATCTCTAGTTAGTCTAGAAAATTCAGCGCGTAGTAGAAGAATCGCGCGTCAAGTCACCCTTGCGCGAACGACTGGTAAAATCGAAATGGGTTAGTACCTACACCTACCTATCCGCATTTTTACATCCTTGAGGATTTCCAGGGACAATAAAAAAAAATAAAAGACAAAGTGTTTTCTTTTTTTATTTGTTAATACATTTGTTGTTACACTTCAGTAGTCCTTACAATAACTTTCTAACCATATCGCAAGCGGTCTTATAAAACCCTGT
Source organism: Noctua janthina (assembly GCA_963576755.1). Taxonomy (NCBI): domain Eukaryota; kingdom Metazoa; phylum Arthropoda; class Insecta; order Lepidoptera; family Noctuidae; genus Noctua; species Noctua janthina. The sequence goes on from OY755077.1 coordinate 7,581,656, forward strand.
CCGATCCGTGAAGGTGTTATTAGCAGAGGTCGGAATTAGGTAGAGTTATTTATGTACTTGCATCGAAATGTTGATATTAATATGGATCTATAATACAATCCCGTGTGGCCAACAATATTACAAATGAATAATAATAAAAACCTCAGAGATAGATAAGACAAATAAAACAAAGATAATTAACATACAATTTTTATTAGTATTTACATTAATTCACAATACAATTTTTTATTTACGTTGCCCCACACAAGGATTTTTATCTGTAACGTGAATGCGTTTACAAAGATTTAAATTCACACATACACAAAATATACCCAGACCCGGAACAACTAATTGTAGATGATACTAATATTTGTTCCGTGCGGGAATCGAACCCGCGACATTTTTTTTTTAACTGCTGCGCTGCGTGCACATGATGTCCGATGTCGGATGGTTTAAATTGTGTAAAAGTAAATAACTTTTTTTATTTAATAAATCACGGTATTTTTCTGCTGTTAAAAATTAATCTCGGGATTTGAGGCATATCCTTTTATTCTTTCGCCGTATGAAATCAGTGTAACTACACAAATAACTCTACCTAATTCCGACCTCTGGTTATTAGGCATAGAAATTCGATTCTATTTATGTAATCCTTTTTAGATACAAGTAAAAAAAAATGTAGCAGAATATGTGTTTATATTATGTAAGTTCTACATATTCCGCTTACTAAATGAGCATGACACTTTCATTTTAATTAGCGATTTTTACAGTAATTAAATAACCTAAAATAAACTAACAACAAACAATGAAAGGGCATCAAAAAAACTCCTCCTCAACGCTGTCAGCTGGTAAAGTGCCCAAGAGACTGGCGGCGTTGCCACGTTGTATGGCAACACTTAGCCTCTGGCCAAAAAAAAAGCCAGCCCATGGGTCACGGGGAGCGTCAACTAGGCGTTTCGAAAACAGGCTATGAGCACTTGTACCCCACGACCCCAGAGTTTCAACCCAAAACGTCTCAAATAGTTACTGAGGTTGTTGTTGTTTTTTTTAATTAATAATGTATATAGGGTCTAACTATTCATACACACGAAATATTTTCAGGGAATCATCTAACGGCTATAACAAAGCCATTTCAAGGGATTTTTTTTTATCTGAGTATATTTTTTTATATAAAATAATTAATTTAAAATTACTTGACCCACAAAATAAATACTGGCTCCTTATTTTTAAGCATCCATTACGGTAGTTTACTACGTGGTATTTACCTACTGTCATTGTTAGAATATGGGAGTAAAGGTTTTATGCAAAAAGTCTCAAAAATTTTTAGAATTATAATAATTTTGTAAAAAAAGACTTTACGACTTATAGAAGTTACTCTTAAAAAATTTCGTGTATGAAAAGATAGACCTTATATAGTTTACTCTACAGAAAATAAATGCAAGCGGGAAAACGCAGAACTAAAATAAATGTACCAAGTTGCAAATTTTCTTGACAGGCAACACCACCTTCAACTGATGACGTATCTGTCTGATTATATCTATTATACCTAACGGACAGCTCAACCCCAGGGCCGCGCTAACGCATTTGAAGTGGCCCTCCAACAGCGGTCATTTGAAAACAGATTTCAGAATTTCAAACCTGATCGAAGCAACATTTTGCTTACTATGAACCAATCCTCAACAAGCCAACATCCAGATTGAAATTACAGAAATCCAAAACTACACTTATACAATACAATTTTTATATATTACAGGATACATTTTTTTCTGAAAATATCTTCACAATCATTTATTTATTTAATTTAATTACAACGGTTGTGTTTACCAATTACAGTAACTAATATTATAAAGTAGAAATCAAATATTTTAATATGTGTTATAATTTATAATTGTTTATAACACATATTAAATATAAAAAATAACAAATTAAAGCAAAATTTGAAGTGAAAACATAAATAAAAGAAGGTTAACAACACTTTCATAAATTCCTCTCACAGTACTTTTGATATGCCAATAAAAGCTTCATCCATCCATCTGCAAACAGATCGCAATCATTGTGTGACAGTGGCGTATTTTTACCCTTAGGCCAGGGGATGGCCCGGTCCTTTTATTTTCTAGCCTGCAACCCCGTATTTACAAGCACTTTTATAGCCTGCAGCCCCCAAAGAAAATCTTACATTTTCGAGGCGGGGTGCTTAAAATTTTCGAGCTCGTTTCGCTCGCTCATGCATTTTAATATCTCTCGTTTATTCTGGAACTTCTATGCAAAAAAACTACAAAGTTATTACAGACAGACCGGTTTAATGAGTCCTCCGCCATGCACCATCAAAGGCACATTAAGCGTCCACAATATCCCATAGCAGTGGCGAAGGGTCTTATATTGTAAGAGGTAAGCCGGAGTACATATATTTAATATGATTATATATTTTGTCTATGGAATAGTGACTGTGCCTTTTTTCAAAGGAAAGCCGTTAGAAAACGAGTTGTATGGAAGCTTCGCCTCTGTCCCACAGGTTATTTGCTTTGACATAATCCACGTATGTATTACGATACTAATTGAACCAATACGTGATCAACCTTCAGAATGTTCCATTTAAATTGATACCTTCGCGAGGACTCATTAAAGCAGTCGGTCTATAAAAACTATTTTTTACTCGCGGCTTCACTCCCGTTTTGAATCAAAGACTGTTACATGAGCAAATAAAAGTATCTGCCACATTATTTCCCGCACCAATTCGCACATCCTCTAAAAATTGTCTTAACAAAAAAATTGCAGTTTTGAGATATACCCTTTTAAGGGTTTTTTTTCTGTTCATAACGATGTTTTTCGTCAAAAACTTTCGCGACTTATTTTTGTATACTTATGGCGGTTTTTTTTTCAATTATAGAGCATGGGCAATTGAAGGGGCCGATGCCTGTCAGGGTGCCGATGCCTGCCAGGGCTGCGGGACTGTTCGAAAGAGATACCGTGGCCCTGGAACACAAAGGGCAAAGAAGGAACATGGATGGGTTTTAGTCAGTACAAGTCTGACACTCCCTTCCGCTCCGCCCAGAGTGGGGTCATTTGATGACTTCCCATCCGAAAAAAAGGCAATTGAAGTAAAGTTATCTGAAAACCTACAGTTTTGTGTTATGACAGTTTTTTAGAGGACGTGCGAATTATTATTTTGATGTGAAACATCTATAGCCGCACGTAAAACCGATTTCTGGCGTGGCGACGCATGCCGTGGCGACGCGTCGGCTTTTGACTTTGACTTTTGTAACATACTTCAGTTACCATCGACCAATTGTCACAGTAATACCGTCCTCAGAGGCAACATCGAATATAACTATTACCGAAGTCACTGATTAAACGAATTAAGTAGTCACGATTTGAAATAAATTCGTAAATTTTTGTATTTAATGAAAATAAATGTTTATTCAATAAATAGTCATCGTTATCTGGAAAAAAAATCGTAATATTTTATTTTATCATTATGACATATTTAGTTCCTATCACAATCTGTTCTTTTCTGCATATTACTTTTACAAAATAATGTCGATGTTTCACATGTGCCAGGCGTCCCGTGACGGCTCACATTTTTTTCTTTATTTCATTAATTTACATTTAAATTTTTTACACATTTGCTAGTTACCTATAACGATAACTAGGATACTCTGTATTTCCGACACATTACAATACATTTTTATTGACTTGCCTTCAAGAATCGATATGTAACAGTAGGTACACTCACTTTTACCTACAACTCTGGTCAAATTGTCTAATAGTTACCTTCTTTATAATTATACATTTTTATATTTAGTTTTAAAGATTAACTTGTATTTCTTATACAACATTAGTTTTAGTATATGCAAAAACCTGAAACACGTGTCTAGTATTGTTAAGTGAAGAATCAATATCTTAAACCGTTCAAAAACAAGTATCCCGTCCGAACAGGGCTCATGGCAAATAGATTTAAGACTTACACAGCGGACCTTATATAATATTTTCATACATAAATTTTCAACTCAAACATTTCCGATTTTGAGACACGAAGGTTACCTGACAAATGGACGTATGACACTATATACCGACGCTTTAATGAGGCCTTGCCCCATCAAATGCACATTAAGCGTCCACAAAGTCCTAACAATATCCCACAGGTCATTTGGTTCAAAATATCCATAATCCACGTAGGTATTACGGCACTAATTGAACCAATACGTGATCAACCTTCAGAATATTCCATTTAAATTGATAGCTTCGTTAGGACTCAATAACTTTTGACCACCAGAGCATAAATGCACGCGCATGCCGTCCACGCCTAGCCACAATTTCACCTACCAATTTGTCACATATTTGTGACATTTGGCGTACAGCCCACACGCTTTCTTGTCACGTATATGTGACAATGGCGGTCAAAAGGTTAAAGCGGTCGGTCTATAGACAGACCGATTTGTCACAGGTATTGGATTACGATTTTCTTCGTTTTATACCGTCTATCGCTCTAAATATTTAAGTAACTTTGGCTCACGGTCACGCCAGTAACAATTATTAACATTTCAACATTCATCAGGGGGTCTACCATGACATCTAAGCAGGAGAAATTCCAGTGTGGGAAAGAGATGGCGCTATACGACCTATATAGCTCTGTCTCTTTCCCACACTGGAATTACTCCTGATAAAGATGTCATAGTAACCCCCCAGCTCTGAATATTTACAATCATTCTACAACTAAAGCTAACTTGCGCATTTCTGTTGATTGTGTTCAACCACTTCTATCTCTATCTCGAAGCGTCAGGCGACAGCTCCGACTCCATGTTCTCCATCAGCACTTTCGCCAGCATGGACCTCAAGTTGTTGGGTGACAAATCTGAAATTTTAAACCGTACGCCAGACCTTTATGAATACAATAAATCGCCTACAAAAATATTGTTTATTATCTCTCCTTGTGACGTATGACGGCAAGTCATATTGTGAGACGGTAAGTAACGAACCATAATTATTTTTCGTAAGTTACTCCTTATAACATTTTTTTTTTTTTTAAAAACCTTAAACTATCATTACAGGTATATAACCTAATGCAATAGTCAAGTCGCACACACAATATTAAAATTCAATTCACGACTAGTCAGCCTTTGTGATATTAAAGTAAAATATTTGTGTTTAGTTGCGTAAAAATATAGGTAATATTGCATGTATATGGGAGCTACATCTGCCAACAAACTGCTTTACAGTTTGGCAGAAGTAACATTTTTTTTTTATTGTAATTGGAGGTTACCACGAATAAACGCTTTTCTTTTTTTTTTTAATTAAAGCACGACATAACAATGTCACAACAGCCAAACAACAAACATGTAACAACAGCCTTATGCCAGTAAAAGTTACGTCAAAATCGATCCAGCCGTTTCGGAGATAAGCCGGAACAAACCGACAGACAGACGGACAGACAGATAAAATTAAAAAAAGATTTTTGTTACTTTTATATGTATTCAGTAAAAAGCTGTTATTTAGAAATTACAAACAGACACTTTCAATTTTAATCATTTGTATAGATTTTTATTGCAATTTTTGCTTGAATAAAACATACATAGGGTCTAACTATTCATACACGAAATATTTTCAGGGAATCATCTAACGGCTATAACAAAGCCATTTCAAGGGTTTTTTTTTTTTTATCTAAGTATATTTTTTTATAAAAAATAAATAATTTTAATTTACTTGACCCACAAAATAAATACTGGCTCCTTATTTTTAAGTATCCATTACGGTAGTTTACTACGTCGTATTTAACTACTGTCATTGTTAGAATATGGGAGTAAAGGTTTTATGCAAAAAGTTTTAAAAAAAAATTGAATTATAATAATTTTGTAAAAAAAACACTCAGATAATTTTTTTTTTCGTTGCTATGGCGACTTTATGACTTATAGAAGTTACTCTTAAAATATTTCGGGTATGAAAGATAGACCTTATACAAATAGTAAAATATACTCTATCACGGGCAAAAAAATAGATGTAAGTAAACAAGTCAGATTTTAAGGAGCCTACGGCCGACGTAATCGTTTGAAAGACTTACATTAATGTCTGGGCCTGCGGCGACTTGCAAGTTCTGCAGCTTGGTTTTCCTGATTCTAAAGCAAAGTAATAAATGTTAGTTATGCGTTAATAAATTACTAATTTCTATTTTTACTTATATTCTTGAATTAACCATTGCCAGCCTAACCTTTGAAATTGTATTTAATCATTCTTGACATTATAATTAATAGCCTCTGACATTGCATTCAATAATTCTTGACATCTGTTTTGACATGGAAAGAAAAATTCTAGGGCGAGCAGGGCTTAAAAACCCAGGGGGTTTTTAAATTCTTGACATAATAATTAATACCCCCTTGACATTGTATTTGATAGTAGTTAACGTTTTTCATGATCTTGACATTGTATGGTTTATTATTAATTTTAATATTTTTGAAATATTTGTACGCTGGAAACAGCAGAATATTATGGACATAATGTTTTGTGTAACACAACAACAATATTCTAACAAATAAATTTTATTCTATTCTATTCAATGGAATTATAAAATTACACATTTAAGTATTCAGGGCCAGGGTAACCCGAAATTCAAATTTTCTTACTTTTTTTGCAATTTACCAGTCAGTGTCAGGCTGTTATGTTGAACAAACTTATTTAAGAAATAGGTATTCAAAATTAGAATTTCGCGGGCTGCCTAAGCGCATCCCCCTTAAGGTGGAAACGTCAGGGTAGCGCGCGAAATTCAAATTTTCTTACGTTTTTTGCAATTTTCAGGTCAGTGTCAGGTTGTATGTTGATGAAAAATGAGTCGCGCCAGTAACATGTATGTAGTTACAGAATTAGAATCATTAAAATCTTTAATACAACCCTCTAAGTGTATTTAACCCCATTGAATGACTTTTTCATGAAATAGTAACAGAATAGGGTTAATTGAACTTATACTACATTATAATCCTGTAAATACATACGTGTTACGTTGGCGAATCATATTTTATTCAACATCCTTACTTCCGTACTAATATTATAAATGCGAAAGTAAGTTTGTTTGTTTGTTACCATTTCACATCTTAATCACTGAACCGATCATCGTCGGGTGTACAGAAACGGACATAGGATACCTTTAATCACGAAAAAAAGTACTGTTCTCGAGGAAAACAACAATAACGTTTTATTGAAAATTAACAGTGCCACGTGTCTTTCAAATCATGATAGAATTATATTATTACAAGCCGAACTGATTGTCAAATTTTAAAAGCCGCGGGCAAAAGCTAGTACAATCTAACACCGACCCGCAAATGTAAAAAAAATGTAATAAAATTAGAATTTCGCAAGCTACCATAGCGCATCCGGCTTAAGCAGTTCTTGCATAGGTTTGGAAGATTTTTTACAAATCGAAATAACTTAAGGAGATAAGTGTTATAAAGAGTGTAGATAGAGCCTTAACGAAGCCGAAAGGCACTTGTTCTCCCCGTCTTTGCGATCATTTTTTGTTCTAGATTCTAGACCATACCTGGGAACCTTCTAGTTACGGAACTATTGGGGGTCAAAGTTCCTACTTTTTTTTAAATACATGTTTTTAATGTAAGATTTTTTAAAAACCTCCACGACCCCCGTACTATTCAATCTATCCATCAGCACAATGCTTTGAGTGCGTTCCATCGAGCCTTACCGTAAAACGCGATTTTGCCAAAAAAGCTTAAAGCGGCTTCGTGAAGGGTCCGTTTACACCCTGTATCATGGTGGGGTGGTGGGTTGGTGTACATACCAAGTGGTTGTTATACATTGAAATGATGGCGTCCATTATCTCACACTCCATGTCAATTTTAGCCATCTGCTTTCGTTTTGCGTCGAGACGACGACGAGCGTCTGCAATTTTAGCATCCATATCCAGCTCTCTGTGAAACACATACATAAGTTATATATTCGGGCGTTACGGAAATCCAATGACTTTAAATGTTATGCAAAATATTTCGTTTTAATTTCGCGAAAAAAGATTCAGCTCTTTTTTTTTTTTAAAGGCCACTCCCGCTCTGGGCGGAGCGGAAGGGAGTGTCAGACTTGTACTGACTAAAACCCATCCATGTCTTTTCTTTGCCCTTTGTGTTCCAGGGCCGCGGTATCTCTTTCGAACAACCCTGCAGTCCCGGCAGGCATCGGCCCTTGCGGACCCCTTCCTGGTTGCTGACATCTGTTTGAGGCGCGCGTGAAACACGAACGCGCCGTCGACACGGCAAGATCCAGGCCTGGATGCAGCACCGACCGCTCGGGCGCGAAATCACGACCGAGCTGTCGTCGAGTCGACATCTCCCGAGGGTGGCCCGTAGAGGGTAAACACGATCGAGTATCATCATCTGCCTAGACTTTTCCCAACTATGTTAGGATCTGCCTCCAGTCAAACCAGATGCAGCTGAATACCAGTATTTTACATGGAGCGACTGCCTATCTGACCTCAACAACCCAGTTAGTACTGGATAATACGATACCCTGGGTACGACTGGTTGTCAGACTTTTTGGGCCACTGACTTCCTAACGACTGTCAAAGATCTACAAATGACCGCCGGGACCAACAGTTTAACGTGCATTCCGAGGCACGGAGGAAACTCGGTATGTAATAGGTGGTCACCCATCTACAGACCAATTTAGGTAACAACGGCTTAACCTAAAGATCTATCCGGGGGCTGTTGTTATTTAGCCGCGAGCTCTTTTTGAGTACAATGGGTGCAAAAGTACCCTTAAAGAAACTGAAAGGCACTTGTTCTCCCCGCCATTGCGATAATTGTTTTTTCTAGACCATATCTGGGAAGCTTTTAGTTACGGAGATATTGGGAGTCAAAGTTCCAACTTTGTCACAAGTTATTTTTCCAAATACAAGTTTTTAATGTCATAACTTCATTTTAAATAACTCCACGACCACCGTACTCAATGTTTAGAGTGCGTTACAATGAGTCCTACCGTGAAAAGACATTTTTCATCCCAAAAAAGGTGTTTCCCAGCAATAATTTTTACGTAGAGTTACTTAAGTTTGATGTACTGAATGCGTGGTTGACGGCTTCGTTAAGGGTCTTGTTACACCCTGTATTTTTACAAGCGGGAGAGCGGTGCTACATACTGCATCCAGCCCTGGACTTTTTTTCTCGGAATTATATCTAATTATTTTGCATAACATTTAAATACATTCTTGACAGAAATTTTGTGAGCAATGCATAATGAACATAATCAAATGTCGTAAATAGCATGTGCTGACAATTATAAATAATGAAAGAAATTGCTGTGACGTTGCTGCCGTTATTGCTTGGCTTACTTTCATTAATATGATATTTAATTTCGCATTTTTACTCTTTATTATGTCATTGTTATTCATGTGTTTTAAAACGTTAAAAATAAGTACACACAGCGACAAATCCAGCTATACATTTCCAATATAACATGGCCTTGCTTTATACAGATTTCCTGTACAATGCGAGATCTGCATAAACTGGTTTTGTATAGCTTGATTAGCTACATAATTAAACGCAATCAGGACGTTACACTAAAGGGCTGGTCACACATCTCCGAATTCCTATCCCTGCCGTGCCCCGTCAAGGACGGAGAAAAATCGGTTACATACGATTTGTACGAACTTGTTCACAAAGGCCCGTGTCAGGCGCATCCGGGCTGTCAGTGTCACGGAGCACGCTCTGACGCACGGACGCTCTGACAGCTCTATCCGATTTTTTTCCACGTGGTCGCCATTTTGTGCAATTGCAACATGATTAAAGATACTGTTTTAAACTTTCACGGTTTACAACTAAACTTATACTGTCACTAACGGGATATTAACCCGATGTTTAGGCGCTGTTGCAAGCGCCATGATCGCGGGTTGCTTGCAACAGCGCCGAAATATTGGGAGCTCAAAATAATGAACAATCACGGAAGATATCTCGTAACTGACAATATTAGTTTATGATAAAGCGACGAAATGCACGGATTCGTGACATAATTACGAGTATTATTTGTTTACAAAGTGGGAACGTGCGAAACAGGTTTATGTTTCTATGCGTCCGTTTTATTTATTTATATGTACCTTTGATTTTTTGTTTTGTCTTGCACTCTTCTTGTTTTTTATTTTTTTTAATAAGTACCTACGTATTTTTATTTTTTTTATTTTTATTTGTTATTACTATACACAGTTTAGTTCTATTTAAGTACCTATTCATGCATACCTACACATACCTAACTCGAAACAGAACTGTTTTATGTCCGTCACATCACCATCTTAGGTCCAGTTGAAAACCAGCGTCGGGCACTATCTGCTCGGCAGTTTGCTGAACTGGGCCTATTTGGCGCAGCCGTGAGACACACAATATTATCTCCTTTTTTTTTTTTTTGTTTTGTTTTAACATTTTAATTGTATAAATTTAAGCTTTTTTTTTTTTTTTTTTTTGTGTTTGTTGTGTGCACTTGTGGCATGGGCCAAATAAACATGTTTTCTTTCTTTCTTTCTTTTATAAAAGATAGGTTGATTGAACTTGTACGACAGAATAATTTCATCTATGAACATTCTGATCCTCATTATTTGAATTGTAAGAAGAAAAATAGTTACTGATAGTTTTCTAGATAATGAAAAACAGATGAATGAAAGGCATTTGCATGTGGTTGATATGAGAATGCTAAGGGGGACGTGTGGTGTTACGCCAATGGATAAATAAGAAATGAGTACATAATAGGAAGTAAGTGGCGCCGGTACTGAAAAGTGGTGTGGTATTCGGTTGTCGTGGTATGGGCACGTGATGCGGAGGAATGAGCAAAATGTCGTGAGTAAAGTTTTGAGTATGAATGTGGATGGGTATAAGAGTAGAGGAAGATGAAATAAACTATGGATGGATTATTTAAAGGATCATATGACAAGAAAGGAAGTGACTGATGAGATGACGCGTAATAGAGAAGTATGGAAGAACACATGCTGCGCCGACCCCAAATGAATTGGGATAAGGGCTAGAGAATGATGGTGAGTTTTCTAGGTGATCTGCTACTTCTTCTTCTTCATCTAGCGCTATTTCAAAACTTGCCAATTCTTCTGTGTAAAAAGGACATCGGGTTGTGTGCGTATCAACCACCGAAACAGACAACACTGATACCGATTTCCTTGTTAAGAGTAAACACGGGTGACGGGTAGCACGTCCCTGACGGGGACACTGAACAGAACAACTCGGAACTCGGATAGCCGTGACCCGGAAATGTGTGAACAGGGCTTACAAGGGAACAGGGCCTGCGAGTAATTTAAAAAAAATGGTATTTGAAGAAACTATTGCCATCGCGCTCCGTCAAGCCTGCCACCGTAGAGTGCGATAGGGACAGCTCAGACCGACAAAAATTTTGACGAGATCGACGTTTCGGACTCCTTTTTTCTCCTTGAAAACTGAGATTTTTGACATTCAAATTTTAAGAAAGAGTATTTCTAGGTTTCTATCAATTTCTTTCATGTTAAAAACTGTTTGAATTTGTCTTGTAGTCCTCTAAAAAAGTACGAAAGTTCCTTTTACGGCCGTAAAAATGGGGCATAGGTCATATATTCTTTACTTATTAGTTGTTGAAAAAAAGAAAATGATGGACGTGTCTACAGTAGACCTTGTTTTTATGAAAAATAAATGATTGCTCTCTAGAGGAAGAAAAAATGGGAATAAATTTGTATGGAGAGTCACAGCCCCTGTTCCCTCTTAAGACCAAACATCACATACTAAAAGCCAGTAATACCTACTATGTTCATGCCACATAATAGTAAAGACGAACACTTTTAACTAGCCAGCGGTAAGGTAATTCATATTATCAACTAACACACAGGAAATATACAACATTAGTTTTAGTATATGCAAAACCTGAAACGTTTTTATGTCAAGAATCTATGTACAAAATTTCAAAACTGTATCATGAAAAATCACAAAGTTATATGCTTGTTCTGTTACCTGGTTGTCCGCACAAAAACGTGGTCACCACGCGGCGCGCCCGCGTGCCCGCGTCCATCGTCGTCTTCAGCTCATTGATAATAAAAAATTGGCAGTAGGTACCTAAATGATTGCGATAGGTACTTAGTGTCGCTCGGTGTCCAACTTGTAGGCTTTTTTAAATATTTTTGGGAAAAATTATAACATGGTTTAAAAATATTGGATTCAGTTACTTATTCTGAACAAACTATTTCAGGTTTCGCATATGCTAAAAATAATGTTGTCTAAATATATCAAATATCTTCAGTTCCCAAAAATACAGATAATTGTACTTTAAGTTTACAATTTTTGAATTAATGGTAGAGTAGAGAACATTTACATAAAACATTTGGATGCTACAGAAATGTGTGCACAATAGATTAAACTCTGTCTCTTAAACTAGGGCATCCTGTATCTTAAGAGACAGTGTTTTGCAAAGAGGTTCCAATTGAAATATGTATGAGTGAACTGTGTTGTATTTACCTTCAAAAAGGAAAAAGTTAGAGTTATGAATATGATTGTAGGTGTGTAGGTGTTGGTGTGTGTGTGTGTGGATAAGTGGTGATGTGGTGTTGGTGTGTGAGTTGTATGTAGTAGTATTCGTGCCAGCATGGAGATGGGTGTGTGCTTATTAGGCGATGTAGATAAGTCTCCGTTGCGGCATAGTCCTGTTTAAGTAGCCATTTTGTCATTTTTAATTTTAGATTGTGTTTGTTGAGATCGATGATATTCAGTTTTTTTTTATGATTTTTTTGTTGTTAGAGCATGAGTGGGCAGTAATTGAAAAACTGTGTGACGGCGCGGTCTTTCGCCTAATTGCAAATGGGATGTAGCAGGTTTTGTTTATGTTTAAGGTTAAAACAGGTTGTTTGTGGTAGATTAAAATTAAGCCATTTCATTATTTCCGCTACTGCCGACTCTGCTATAGATTTGATAATATCCCAGAACTACGATCGCGATGTCATCAGGTATTTGAAAGGTTTATTTTGCAAAGGTCGTTGACGTAAATTTCAAATAAGGTCGGGCCTAGTATGCTGCCTTGAGGGACGCCGAAAGTAACAAACTCCTCATCATTGAGGTGGGTATCAATTTTAACTCTCTGGGTGCGATTCTTGATAATCTCTGAATATTTCAAGTGACACGCCACGTACACTTAAGTGTTATAACTTTGAGGTAAGGATGGGAACAGAAACTGTGTCAAATACCTTAGAAAGATCTAGAAATATACCTTAACATTTTGTCATATTGTATACATTTTTAGCTACCTCTTGTGGCAATCCTAGCACCGCATCTTCTGTTGAGACACCAGCTCGGAAGCCATACTGGTTGTCTGCTATAATTTTGTTTTTCTAAAAATGTCCTGAGACGATTGTTTAAGATCATCTCAAGGATCTTAGAAAGTGTCGACAGAACTGATATAGGCCTATAATTTGCACACTGACACAGATTGTGCTCCCTCCCTTGCGTATAAGATGGACTATCGCCTTTTTAACAGCATCCGGGAACACGCCAGATTGTAGACTGCGGTTCTATAAGATCGATCTTTTCATACACGAAATATTTTAAAGTAACTTCTATAAGTCGTAAAGTTGCCATAGCAACGAAAAAAAAAATTATATGAGTGTTTTTTTTTCAAATCAAATCAAAATGACAGCGATGCGGAGGAGTACTTTGACGCCTAAATGTCCTATTGTCGTCGTTGTTTAGATGTTTATATTTTCTTACTTTTAGTCTTATTTTTATCATTAGTTTAGTTTTATTTGTAGTCTGTATATAATCAAAATCAAATCATTTATTTTGCTTGAATATGGGTACACATAAGGATGAAACACAACAAATATAGCTCAGGACCATATCCTACTTTAACAGGTGTGCAAAACTAGTACATATTATAATTAAAATTTAATTTTGGAATGTCAAAAATTAAAACAAATGACACTTTACATACATTACATTATGACGTCAAAATTTAAGTTAATTACATTTATCATTTCAGCCAGGGATACAGAGATGTCATATTATAAATTTAAATTCTGATCAGTCAAAAAATCGTCAATTGAGTAATAACATTTATTAATTAATAGTTCTGTCAATTTCTTTTTAAAAAGTGGAATTGTCTCATTTTTTATTACTTTCGGACCCATACATAAAATACTTTTCTTTAATAGGGCGGTATCGGAACCACTAACAATTAACAAATTTGTATACTGTCTCCTGATGTTTTTACGAAATTATTATAATTCTAAAATTTTTAGAGATTTTTTGCATAAAACCTTTACTCCCATATTCTAACAATGACAGTAGGTAAATACGAAGTAATAAACTAGCGTAATGGATGTTAAAAAATAGGGAGTCAGTATTTATTTTGTGGGTCAAGTAATTTTGAATTATTTTTTTTTATAAAATAATATACTCAAATAAAAAAGGATCCCTTGAAATGGCTTTAAGATAGCCGTTAGATGATTCCCTGAAAATATTTCGTGTATGAATAGTTAGACCCTATATATGAAGGTAAGTGGCGGTATCAGTACGTGGCGACAGTTTCTGAATAAAAGAGGCGATAGCACATTCATTCCGTAACTGTAGGATAAGCGACTCCTTTTCAGCTTCACCTACTTCTAAGAGCGCAAGGGTTTACGGGTGAGGAGTTTATATTATTAAGATGGGACTGATCGTTGATGTGGTGTAGTGTTGTGATATAATGTTATCAGCCAGCTTTTTTCCTACATTACTGAAACAATTGCAGACCTCATATACGGAAGACTTAGGCATAGACTCATACATATACAAATAAATAAAATTGAAGTGACTGTTTGTGATTTCAAAATAATAGATTTTTACTGAATGCATATGAAGGTGTATACGGCTGGAACGATTTTGACCGGATTTTTACTCGCAATAGCTGATAATATAACGAGTAAATTAGGCTTACTTTTATTTTAGAAAAAAGATAAGGGTCCCGTGCAAACCCTCGAAAATGTTAACAAAATCCGATCAAAATAGGAAAATATACTTTTCATAACAATCTCACGCGGGCAAAGGTCGCAGGGCACAGCTAGTAATAAACATAACATAACACAAAGCGTAATAGCAGACTTGAGCACATCATCTACGCATGCGCTCATATAACGTGATAATAAACACTGGTGTACATTAGGGTCAGCAGATGCTCTAAGAGATGCAGAGTGATACCTTTGCTCTCTACTAGGGCATTTATTGCATCTCTCTGCGGAGTCGTCGCACGTAGAGCTGCTGGCTGGAGAAAAATCAACAAATAATTACAATCGCGGGCGCTGCGTATGCATTTACACCTTGTAGGTCATAATTCGGTATGTAAAGTAAAATTAGCCTATGATAATTCCGAAATAATTTCGAGAATTTTGGTTTCTAAACTTTATTTGCTATAAGATAAGATACTTAAGTTTATTTTGCAAATATGGGTATAAACACGGTGACATAAAATATAAATAGGAACAGCCATATTTTACCAGAAGGCATGCAAAAGTACAAAATACAGTGGAGATGACAAAATAACAAACATAAACAAAACGATGTCAATACTTATAAAGATTGATGTACTATAGTTACAATTTAATTATTAAGAACTTCAAAAAAATAAATTAAATAAATTAAAATTAATTGTCATATTTTCCTTATTTCAAATAATATATATTTCTCCATTAAAAATTCCGTCACACTATAGTACGCTTTGTCTACTAAAAAATTACGAAGTTTTTTTTTAAATAACGTCAAGTTTAATTCTTTTCAACTATTTTGAGCTCTTAAAATTATAAGTTGGTGGATGGTTTTTATTTTAACAAAAATACTTGATTTTCATTTCACCTCCAAATGACGTCACACGTTGGGCTGATTGAGGCTACTAAATGTCATCTAACAAGTTTGAAGTTTCTATTATAAATAAATAAACGTCAAATTTAGGTGTTCTATTCTTGTAATATACGTGGCAAAGACATCAAACTCCTCAGCTTCATCTCTGACGGCATCACGACCAAAAGTTTGGAAATAAATGGGAATTATTAATGGGGCGAATAAAGATTTAATTGGCGACTAATATACCGAATGGGTGACTATTAGAGTGAGCGAAGCGAGCTCAGGACTTGACACGAAGGGGATGGCGGGGTTTTAGTTCGCGCGCTTTGCCCGCTCACTAGACCCCGCCATCCCCTTCGTGTTAGGTTACTTTAAACGCTGCAAACAGAAATAGGAGCCCCGCGCAGAGGGGCTACGTATTATCTTCAATCTGTTGGTAAATAAACTTGTTTTTTTTTTTTTTTCTGAGTCCTTGAATTATCACACTGATCGTATTGAACAACTAGTAACTCAAATTTGTATTTCCAAATCACCGTTTTTAACATTTATATTCGCCCAATATTCAGTATTTTGACACCTTTAATTTGATTTCATTTTCGCTCGTTTAAATAATTACCCATTGAAAATTAAATACAGCTTGATATACAAAAATATTGAAATTAGTTGCTTGAAGCGACCCAATCTACAAAATAAATGTCTCTTCTTTCTAGCGCTGTCACACTTTAGGTGGGGTCGGCCCTCCTAACTTTCTGGCGTCAGGACAATGTGTCCTGGGATGTCGGGTCGGGCAGTTCTTCCTCGAATAGGAACTCCATCATGGTAATCTACCACGTAGCCGGAGATCGTCCTCTACCTCTTATGTTCGGGTAGTTGCAGTGCCTTCTTCACTACGGTCTCTTCGCATCACGTGACCATACCATCTGAGACGGCTCTCGGTTAGTAGCTCTTTTTGCCTTTATTCATAATTAGGAGATGTAGTTTTACTGCCAGCTGCCGCCTGACGCCAAGGTTGTGACCCTCCAGCCCCCGTAGACAAGGATTCCTTTGACGGAAGAATCGACAAAATGACAGATTGTGTCGACACAATGACAGATTTCTTTGCACTATCTGTCGTTTTATCGATTCTTCCGTCAAAGAAATCCTTGTCTACGGTGGGCATGCTACGGGGGCTGGAGAGCCTGGGTGCCGCCGTTGACCATTGGTTCCTCCGCCGCCATCCCTGCTGAGTTCTCCAACCTAAGAGTTCAGTACACAAGTGGTCTTGACTCCAGATATGCCAGAGCAGCCCACTGTCGAGGTTTTTTTACGAAGTGTCCTACTTCGGCCTTGTGGTCCGCGGGAGATATTTTATTTTTCTCCTGCCCATTGGTTTGAGCTGTACTCCAGGAGTTTGCCAAACCGCCGGGATTTCCCCTATCCGCCACCTGGGGACGCGTTCTCTGGGGAATGAGGCTACCCCGAGAAATATACAAAATAAAAGTATTGAAAAAATTTCCAAAAAAACTTTACATACCGAATGTAGGCAAAACTAACTCTGTTTGCTTCGCCATTAGAATCAAGAAAAAAGATGGGTATGCAATAGGGAATATGCATGTAATGTTTTCTTCACTTAATTTTATAAAAAATACAGTACTACTAACCCAAGAAAATAATAAAGGTTAAGTTCAACTACTGCTTGTTGCTCCAAATTAATATTATACTCCTACAATTTTTTATGACAGTTCAAACGTTCCTGACTGTCGCGGCCATGCATGTCATGTTACGTAACGTCATAAACCTCTATCTGTCTTGTTTACATCAAAAATTTTTGCCTGGATAATTTTACTAAGCAAAAATTTCAATAACAATATTTAATTAAAATATTAGTGAAACTTGAAGTATTTTACAAATAAAAGTGCTTCTTAGACACATAGTTTTTGACGTCACTACCGGCGTCATCGAGGACGATGCGTTCTGAGTTTGCGTTCCGTTTCACAAAAAAACACGCTACATAAAATAATAAATTGTAAAATATTAATTGTATTAATTGTAAGTATTAGAAAATTAAACAAGTGTACCACAATTTTTGTTACAATAATGTTTGTTGAAAAGAAATGAAAAAAGTTTTGTATTTTTTGCATATTCCCTATTAATGAAGTACATATTTTAATCTTAGCATATACATATGTCGGATATGTCAGGATTTACTCCGTTAGGCTCGTACATCGTACGATGGGTTTCGTGCTATGAAAACACACTGGGTGCGATACACTGTTTCTAGCAAATTAACAAATTACTTGAGATTACAGCTTAACACAATACCACAGGGCACAATGAATCGGGTACAGTTCCAAGACGTCTCAACTCCTCCGTGATCAGACATTGACTGTCACCCTTGCCTCCAGTTGAACATCAGGGCGCTGTAGAAACACGCTGTGTTGTGGGTAGACTGGTAAGTAGGTCGCGTCATGTCAGCAGTGCCCACTGGTGTGTTTGCCGATTCATTGTGTGCCCGTACTAACGACCGGATCCGACACATATACATATTATGCTCAAAGAGTTCAACATAACTCTACACACTTGCATAAAAAACCTTTTTATTTTTAAATCGTCAAAATGATTTATCACTTCAAACAGCAATGCACAGCAAAAATACATTTGCAGTTTTGCAGACATATTATTTTATGTTTTTTTAATAGACAGTACCAAATACTTACTTACCCTTTACTTAATATAACAATTTATTTTTCGCAATGGCTTTGGTTTGTATTCAAGCTGGTAAGGGGCCATCCATAAATAACGTTACACGTTAGGAGGGCTGACGAAA
Organism: Noctua janthina; assembly: GCA_963576755.1. Classification (NCBI taxonomy): domain Eukaryota; kingdom Metazoa; phylum Arthropoda; class Insecta; order Lepidoptera; family Noctuidae; genus Noctua; species Noctua janthina. The sequence continues at coordinate 7,600,241 of OY755077.1, forward strand.
TGTGACAAGGGGTGGGAGGGTGGGAGGTATCCTAAATTACGTTACGTCACATTTCAAAATCTAATATACAGGGTGTAAGGGACAGCCCTCCACAAACTGATGGGGTGAATTCAGTATATCATACTAAGATGACCGGTACAACAATTTATATCAGGAACGTTATGGGAATCCAATAAATTTGATTTGTTTTATTTCCTCATACGCAATGTATCGTTATCGTGGCAAAACGCACGTAGCGAACGGCAAGCGCGACGACGAGTTCGACGAACTCTGTAGCTAGGCAGGAAGTGAACAGCTGACTTTACGAGTCGTTCGTTAGAGTATTTCAACATCCGTTGTTGTTTTTTTTTTATTTTAGCCGTATTATTTACATTAATTATGCTGCGTACAGAGAATGTAATGTTACATTGAAATAAAGTAACTGAAAAACGATAAAAAAAAAATGAAAATTTTCTTGAGAAAAATTCCGGTGGAATATGATTCAAAAAATGGAGCTGAATGCACTCTGTCAGTTTGGGGAGGGCTGTCCCTTACACACTATATCTAAGTATTAAAACACAAAATCTGAACTATTAACGAAAAGCTTAAAAATATTACCAACTCTATCTGTATGAACATATCATCATCTGCCTAGCCTTTTCCCAACTTTGTTGGGGTCGGCTCACAGTCTAACCGGATGCAGCTGAATACCAGTATTTTACATGGAGCGACTGCCTATCTGACCTCTACAACCCAGTTAGTACTGGGTAATAGGATACCCCTTGGTAAGACTGGTTGTCAGACTTTTTGGGCCACTGACTACCTAACGACTGTCAAAGATCTACAAATGACACCCGGGACAAACAGCTTAACGTGCTTTCCGAAGCACGGAGGAAACTCGGTATGTAATGAGTGGTCACCCATCCACAGACCAACCTAGGCAAGCACGGCTTAACCTAAAGATCGATCCGAGCGGCTGTTATTATTTAGCCACGAGCTCCTCGATCTGTATGAACATATAAACTTGCAAAATATGTGATGTCACACTAGTGAGGGGCAGTATCACACATGTGACCAGCTGTGAAAAGGACGGGGGAGGATCAAAACATCATGAAACTTGTAGCCTCCTAAGAGGAAAATTGGAATAAAGTTATTAAGTTTTTTTTTTAAATAGTGACACTGACAGGAGACAACAAGGTGGGGGACATCGGATATCATCGGGAAATGTTTGGTATGCTAGATAAATTAACGTTTTTAACAGTACATGATTTTAGGTTCTCACTGAATCGCTTAGCTTAGATAGTTTCAAATTTGAGAGATAATGAAGACCACATTCGCTGCAGTAGCAGAGGACAATATTGTGTTGAAGTACATACCTTCATCAATCCCACGCCACTTTACATTCTGAGAGGAAGTGCCTGGTTGGGGTCTGAAGATGTCTGGTTCACTTCGTTCTCTGGTGGCTACAGCATTGTATCCTACTGCCACGGGCGGCGTGCTTAAATGTGAATAATAAAACCCGTAAGCCCCACTTGTATATTACAAATAAATAAAATTGAAGTGTCTGTTTGTAATTTCAAAATAACGGCTTTTTACTCAATGCTTAAGACAGTATACACGGTCCTTTTAGCAAAAAAAAAAAATACTTCCCTATGTGAAATTTTGTTTACAATTTCAAAGATTTACTTTTTGTACACGAAACCTTGATTTTTTTTCTAAAATAAAAACCAAAGTTACTCCTTATAACATCAGCTATGCGCCAGTAAAAGTCCCGACAAAATCGTTCCAGCCGTTTTGGAGATTAGCCGCTTGAATCGGATTTTGTTAACAATTTCAAGGGTTTTAATTATTTGCGGAACCCTAATTATTTTTCTGAAATAAAAGTAGCCTATGTTAGACCTTATAACATCAGCTATCTGCACATAAAAGCTGTCAAAATCGGTCCAGCAGTTTCGGAGATTAGCCGGAACAAACAGACAGACGGACAAAAATTGTGAAAAATGAGTTTTTGTTATAAGTACCGTATTTATTTTTCATACATATGCATTCAGCAAAAAGCTGTTATTTTGATATTACAAACAGACACTTCAATTTTATTTATTTATATCCAGGGTGTAAACAGACCCTTCACATATCCGTCAACCAAGCATTCTGTACATCAAACTAAGTAACTTTACGCAAAAATTATTGCTGGGAATCGACTTTTTTTTTTGGGATGAATAATCACGTTTTACGGTAGGACTCGATGGAAAGCACTCATAGCATTGTGCTGATGAATGGATAATAGTACGAGGGTCGTGGAGATGTGTAAAGTAAAAAAAATTACATTAAAAAAATTGTATTTAAAAAAAAAACTTGTGAAAAAGTTGGAACTTTGACCCCCAATATTTCCGTAACTAGAAGGTTCCCAGGTATGGTCTATAACAAAAAAATGATTGCAGTGACGGGGAGAACAAGTGCCTTTCGTTTATGTTAAGGGTCTATTTACACCCTTTAGATGTGAAAGTGGTTATGTTTAATTGTGTTATTTGTCACACAGAGTTAGGACAAAGAATACTTTTTTAGGTATAAGAAGAAAGACTTACCATGATATTGGAGGGGGTGGTGGTGGAACATTACAATAAACTGTAGGCTGCATTGCGAATGTTTCTAGAAGAAAAAAACAAAAGAAATATATTTTCTTAAGCAAATATTTAACAAGTTTTCTGAACAGGTCAAATTAAATGGTGAGGGTGTATTACCTTCAGACTGTGGTGGTGGGGGAGTAGGAGTAAGTACATTCGATTCCTTCAAATGAGCAACTGCATGGGGCGGTAAATATCCAGTCCTGTAGAAATGTTCTTTTTCGAACACGGTGGCGTGAACGAATTTACACTTAGGAAGAGAACATTCTGCATTCTGGAAATTTCTGCAAAAAGTATAAACCCCGGGTAACTGGGACAAAATTATTTCATGTTTAAACATACAAGCCATCCCCTTTTTGCAATTTCCACGTGCGAAGTTTCGGCACATCGTCACACTAGGCTGTTCCTTAGACAGGCCAGTCGTAGTTGATACTTCTTGCTTGAACTCAGTTAAACTTTCAGTGGAACCGCGTTTATTTTCATTTGTTGGTGGCGGATTACGTGGTAAAGGTGGCTGTGCTGCTGCAGTTTTCTGTCCCAAAGACGAAACATTTGAACTGGAAGAATTTTCTTCAATCGACATTTTTGTGTTGAAGTACATTCCTTTATCAATCTCGCGCCGCTCAGAATTCTGAGAGGAAGTGCTTGGGCCTGATTGTGCTCTGAAGATGTCTCGATTACTTCGTTCTCTGGCGGCTTCCACATTGTATCCTACTCCTGGGGTGCTTAAATGTGAATATTAAAACCAGTGAGAATGACTTGTAACATAATAAAATTATCAGTTACCATTTATTAGGATTCTGACTTTATGTTGGATGTTATTCACTAAACAAAACTTTTTTGCAAAAAAAATAACCAACCTCCAAAAAAAACCCTAAAATGTAGAAAATAAAAAAAATAAAAAATTCCGGAAGTCAGTGACTTTTGTATGTTTCATTGACTTTTTGCCACTGACTTTTTTAGTTGTGGTATCTCACCCAAATCAACGTGATGAAATGTGGTATCTCAGACAAGTATCAATGGGCGTTGTCCAAAAAATATAAACAGTATATTTTAATTATGTTTTTATTTAAAATGTAATATTTTAAGAAACTTGTTTGAACATTTTTAAAATTCAATGGCTATTTTAATTTATATTTAATTTTTAAGTTTTAGGGCTGGTGACGTTATCACTGGAAAAGATTCGGACGGACAGACGGACCGGCGGACAGACGGACAGACGGACGGACGGATGGACGGACGGACGGACGGACGGACGGACGGACGGGCGGGCGGACAGACGGGCGGACGGACTAACGGTCAGTGAGTGAGTATGTTTAATTGTGTGTTGTTTGTCACACTGGTAGATCTGGGGCAAGGGATACTTTTTTTGGTATAAGAAGAAAGACTTACCATGATATTGGGGAGGGTGGTGGTGGAACATTAAAATTAACTTTAAGCTCCTCTGCTGATGCTTCTGGAAGAAAAAATATCAAGAAATATATTTTTTTAAGCAAATATTAAACAAGTTATGTGAACAGGTCAAATTAAATGGAGTTATACCGCTATTACCTTCAGACTGCGGCGGTGGGGGAGGAGGAGCAACTACACTAGATTCCTGCAAATGAGCGAGTGTATGAGGCGGTAAATATCCAGTCCTGTAGAAATGTTCTTTTTCAAACACATTGGCGTGAACGAATTTACAGGGACTAGAACATATGGAATTCTGGAAATTGCGACAAAATGTGTATACCCAAGGCAACTGAGACAAAATTATTTGATGAGCAAATATACAAGCCACCCCCTTTTTGCAAGTTCCGCGTACGAAGTCTCGACACATCGTTACACTAGGTTTTTCCTCAGTCTGAGCAGTTGTAGCTACTGGAGCGGCAGCCGTTAATTCCTCTTCCTGGTTGAAGTCAGTTAAACTTTCAGTGGAACCGCGTTTAATTTCATTTCTTGGTGGCGGGTTAAGTGGTAAAAGCGCAGCTAACGCTGGTGTAGTTGCCTCTTTCTTTAGTAAGTTCTGTCCCAGCGACGAAACATTTGAACTGGAAGAATTTTGTTCAATCGACATAGCTTCAGTAGCAGGGAACAATTTTGTGTTGAAGTACATTCCTTGATCAATCTCGCTCCGCTCAGGATTCTGAGAGGAAGTTCTTGTGCCTGGTTGTGCTCTGAAGATGTCTGGTTTACTTCGTTTCCTGGCGGCTTCCGAAGTGTATTCTTCTGCCACGCCCGGGGTGCTTAAAAGTGAATATTAAAACCAGTGAGACTCACTTGTAACGTAATGAAAATATCAGTTACCACTTTTTAAGGTTCTATCATGATGTTGGATGTTAATCATTACACTTAACAAAACTGTTTTGGAAATAAAATAACCGACCTTAGTCGAGTCGGTGGAAAATCAGATCTCAGTATTAATGTTGCAAAGGTTGATGTTGCCAACAACACTAAATTCCGGGAACAAGCAAAGTAACAACGCAGCGGAATTATAAAGACTTTCGCAGATAGGATCTCTTCTACAATATGGCTGACATTTATTAAGCAGGTAATTTAAATGTTTTAGATTTATCTTATTTTTATTTGAATGTTTAATATTTATTTTATTTGATTGTTTTATTTTATCTTATTTTAATTTTGAATGAATTTTAATTTTATCTTATTTTAATTCTGATTTTAATGTTAATTTTAATTTAGATGGTATTTTTTTATTTTAAATGTTAGTTTATTTTATTTTTAATACTGATTTCACCTCAATGTTAATTTAATTTAATTTTAATTTCACTGTATGGATCAAGTTATCTGAATTAAATGAATTTTATTTATTTATTTAAACTGACAAAAATTCTAACTCATATTATAAATGTGAAAGTGAGTACGTTTAATTGTGCGGATTGTGTTGTTTGTCACACGGGTAGATCTGGGTTAGGACAAAGGACACTTTATTTTGGTTGAAGAATAAAGACTTACCATGATAATGGGGGTGGTGGTGGTGGAACATTACATTTAAATGTAGGCTGCTCTGCTGATGCTTCGGAAAGAAAAAATATCAACAAATATATATTTTTTAAACAAGTTTTGTGAACAGGTCAAATTAAATGGTGAGAGTATTACCTTCAGACTGTGGTGGAGTTTGCAGTAAACTAAATTCTTTTAAATGAGCCCTTGTATGTAGTGGTAAATATCCAGTCCTAAAAAAATGTTCTTGTTCGAATACTGTGGCGTGAACGAATTTACACTTAAGAAAAGGACATACTGAATTCTGGAAATGTCGACAAAAAGTGTAAACTCCCGGCAACTGGGATAAAATTATTTCATGTTCAAATATACACCTTTCTCCCAATCTGCAAATGCCACGAACAAAATTTCTGCACATCGTTAAAGTGGCCTGTTTCTCAGACTCTGCAGTTATTGTTACAGGTTTACTTAATTTTTCTTCCTGGTTGAACTCTGTTAAACTTTCAGTGGAACCGCATTTATTTTCATCGTCTTCAATGTCATGCTTTAAAATATCGATCATGGGAGGTGGCGGGCTAGGTGGTAAAGGTGGCAGCGCTGCTGCAGTTGTAAACTTCCTTTGTATGTTTTGTCCCAACGACGAAACATTTGAACTGGAAGAATTTTCTTCAATCGACATAGCTTCAGTTGCAGAGAATAATTTTGTACTGAAGAACATTCCTTGATCAATCTCGCTCCGCTCACGATTCTGAGAGGAAGTGCTTGTGCCTGGTTGTGCTCTGAAGGTGTCTAGTTTACTTCGTTCTCTGGTAGCTTCCGCATTGTATCCTACTGCCATGGCCGAGGTGCTAAATGTGAATATTAAAACAAGTGAGACTCATTTGTAACATAATAAAAGTATCAGTTACCACTTTTCAGGGTTCTGACATAATCTTGAATGTTAATTATTATACTTAACAAAACTTTTTTGCAGAAAAAATTACCGACCTCCAACAAGAAACACTAAAAAGTGAAAAAATAATTTTACTTTCGAAAGTCAGTGACTTTTGTTTTTTTCATTGACTTTTTTCCACTGACTTTTATCAATTGTCCAAAAAATCTAAACAGTATATTTAATTTTTTTTACTTAGAATGTAGTATTTTAAAAAACCAATTTAAATATTTTTGAAATTTAAAGGCTTGCCAAAATTGAATTGAAATATTTAAATTGAAAATATTTAACTTATATTTAATTTTAAAATTTTAGGGCTGATGACGTCATCACTGGAAAATATTCCTTTGCTCACTCAACGATTTAATACGTGAGTGACATGGGAGTAGTGACACTCTAATGACAGTTTATTTTTAAAGGCAGTCACATGAAGCTTGGGCTCATTCAGACACGCGAGAACTGCGCGTTTTCCAATCATGCGCGATTGCTAATCGTGCGGTTTGGAACCGGAAAAGCTTATTTCACGATATTTCTTCTTGACATGGCGACATTGAAGGTCAAATAAAGGTTAACCACATTTCTTTAAAATATAAATTAATAGGGAGTATTTTTTCAATTTAAATAAATATGAGAAGAGACCTTATTCCTCGACATAGTTTTGTAATTAGCACAATTTTTGAAAAATGGACAATCACAATTTTACATTCTAGGTAACTAGAAAATATTAGCCCATCATTCACATAGATAGACGAACAAGTAAAAATTATTATTATAGAGGTTATCTCATATAGTACCTAAGCAAAGTTAATAAAATTGATATAGGACCATCGCGCAAGCCTCCTCTACCAAATTAAAAAAGAATCACTTAAATCGGACCAACACTCAAGGAGTAAACGGTGAACACACATGAAAAAAAAAATATGCTGATGACATAACCTTCCTTTTTAGAAGTCGGTTAAAAAGCACAAAATAATATAACACTAACATGCAGCTGCAGTCGGTGAAAAATCAGATCTCAGTATTAAAGTTGCAAAGGTTGATGTTGCCATAACAACACTAAATGTCGGGAACAAGCAAAGTGACAAAAATCCTAACTCATATTATAAATGGGAAAGTCGGTATGTTTAATTGTTCGGTGCGGATTGTGTTGTTTGCCTATGGGTAGATCCCTAGATCAACCATAAGAAGAAAGACTCACCATGATATTGATGAGGGTGGTCGTGGAACATTACAATAAACTGTAGACTGTTCTGCTGACGCTTCTGAAAGAAATAATATCAACAAATATATTTTTAAGCTAATATTTAACAAGTTTTATGAACAGGTCAGATTAAATGTTGATACAACTCTATTACCTCCAGACTGTGGTGGTAGGGGCGGAGGAACAACTACACTAGATTCCTTTAAATGAGCTAGTGTATGAGGCGGTAAATATCCAGTCCTGTAGAAATGCTGTTGTTCGAATACTGTGGCGTGAACCAATTTACATTTAGGAAGAGAACATCTTGCATTTTGAAAATTGTTACAAAAAACATATACCCCCGGCAACTGAGACAAAATTACTTCATGTTCAAATTTACACGCTGCTCCCAATCTGCAAAGGCCACGGATAAAATTTCGGCACATCCTTACACTAGGCTGTTTCTCAGACTGGGCATTTTTATTTACTGGAGCGGCAGCCGTTAATTCCTCTTGCTGGTTGAACTCTGTTAAACTTTCAGTAGAACCGCATTTAATTTCATCGTCTTCAATGTCATGCTTTAAAATATCGAACATGGGAGGTGGTGGGCTAGGTGGTAAAGGTGGCAGAGCTGCTGCAGTTGTAACCTTTCTTTGTAAGTTCTGCCTCAACGACGAAACATTTAAACTGGAAGAATTTTTTTCAATCAACATAGCTTCAGTAGCAGGGAACAATTTTGTGTTGAAGTACATTCCTCTATCAATCTCGCGCCGCTCAGGATTCTGAGAGGAAGTGCTTGAGCCTGGTTGTGCTCTGAAGGTGTCTCGATTACTTCGTTCTCTGGCGGCTTCCACATTGTATCCTACTGCTGGGATGCTTAAATGTGAATATTAAGACCAGTGAGACTTCTTGTAACATAATAAAAGTATCAGTTACCACTTTTTAAGGTTCTGACATAATCTTCGATGTTAATCTTAATTAAGCATTACCACGCACTTAACAAAACTTTTTTGCAAAAAAATATCCGACCTCACAAAAACACTAAAAACTGGAAAATTAGTTTGCTTTCGGAAGTCGGTGACTTTTGTTTGTTTCATTGACTTTTTTGTCACTGACTTTTTTAGTTGTGGTATCACACATCGGTTGACATTAGTGAACATAACACTAACATGCAGCTGCAGTCGATGGAAAATCAGATTTCAGTATTAATGTTGCAAAGTTTGATGTTGCCATAAAAACACTAAATGCCGGGAAAGTGACAAAAATCCTAACTCATATTATAATAAATGTGAAAGTGAGTATTTTGGAAGCGCAAGGGTAGCCCGCGAAATTTAAATTTTCTTACGTTTTTTGCAATTTACAGGTCAGTGTCAGGTTGTATGTTGATTAAGATATGATTCGCGACCGTAACACGTATGTAGTTACAGAGTTATAGTTATTAAAATCATCAATACAACCCTCTAAGTTAATTTAATCCCATTTAATGACAATTTCATGAAAAAGTCATTCAATGGGATTATATGAACTTAGGGGGTTATAATTCTGTAACTACATATGTGTTACGGTTGCGAATCTTATTTTGTTTCACATAAAGCCTGAAATTGACCTGCAAATTGCAAAAAACCTAAGAAAAATTGAATTTCGCGGAATGCCCTGGCGGTTCCACCTTAATTGTATGGATTGTGTTAAAATTTGCCAGTTAAAACTTGGGTTAGGACAAAGGATTCTTTTTGAAAAATATCTGAGCTCCCCGAGAGAGATGCCGCGAGGAAAGCTGGTATAAGAAGAAAGACTTACCATGATATTGGGGGAGGTGGTGGTGGAACATTACAATAAACTGTAGGCTGCCTTACTAATGCTTCTGAAAGAAAAAAATCAAAAAATGTATTTTTTTAAGCAAATATTAAACAAGTTTTGTGAACAGGTCAATTTAAATGGTGAATGTGCATACCTTCAAACTGTGGTGGCGGGGGTGGAGGTTGCAGTACACTAAATTCTTCTAGATGAGCTAGTGTATAAGGCGGTAAATATCCTGTACTTAAATAATGTTCTTGTTGATATACTGTGGCGTGAACGAATTTACATTTAGGAAGAGAACATCCTGCATTTTGGAAATCCTTACAAAAAATATATACCCCTGGCAACTGAGACAAAATTATTCGATGTGCAAATATACAAGCCACCCCCATTTTGCACGTTCCCCGTGCAAAGTCTCGACACATCGTTACACTAGGCTGTTCCTCAGACCGGGTAGTTGTAGCTACTGGAGCGGCAGCCGTTAATTCTTTTGGCTGGTTGAACTCAGTTAAACTTTCAGTCGAACCACATTTATTTTCATCGTCTACAATTTCATGCTTCAAAATATCGATCATGGGTGGGTTATCTGGTGGTGGCGGGTTAGGTGGTAGAGGTGGCTGCGCTGCTGCAGTTGTGACTTTCTCTAGTTTCTTGGGTCCCAACGACGAAACATTTAAACTGGAGGATTTTTCTTCAAGTGACATAGCTTTCTCGAATCTTGATCTTAAGAACTTTTTATGTTTGTAGATTGTTGAGGGCTTTGATTTTATTGATTCTTCATCACGCCGACAGTTGGCTTGAATTTCTGAAAATTATTAATATATTAGAATTAATGTACATGACATTAATGCATGGTTCTCTTGTTTGAGTGTCCAAAGTATTTCTACTACTGTGATGTGAGGGCTTAAGAGCGTTTACGGACTTTCATACAAACTTTCAAGTCCTTTTTTCCGAAATGACTGAACCGATTTTAATGAAACTTCATATGCATAAGCAGGTCTAAAAAGTTATCAGAAAACATTTTCGAAAAATAGTGTTACAGCTACTTTAGACCGATTTTAGGTTTTCCATAGAAACAGAACCTTTGTTTTAAAAAAGACATTTCGAAAATGTTCTCTGATAACTTTTTAGACTTATGTATCCATTAAGGCAACATTGAGGGTACTTGTCGAGTGAAATCAAAAATAAAAATTCTGTGTTATTTTCAGCATCTGCTATAGTAATTATTTTCCAAAATTCTGAACTTTTATTAATATAATTATTTGTCATACATTTATTTTTGTTCACTTTGGGGTCATGATGTCCATCTCGTTTTGTGTAGTTTTGCAACCATTTCCAATTAAAGAGTTATTGGTAAAAAATTCTTAGTAAAATTATTAAATTTAACTTAATAATAAAATTATAGACATAGTACTAACATAAAGCAACATAACATTTCATTTATACATTCATCAACCAAAATAATTATATTTTTAACGTTATAACAGGCACAACGATCTGGGAATCGGAAAACAACGCCAAATAGGCGTAGGTATAATTGGTATTTTTTTATTTTTATTTGTTTCAATATTTAATGAGTGATTGTGAAGTTTTTAAATAACCTTTGTACAACAATAAAATACCTATCACAAACACATTATTTAATTAATGAGTTGAAAAATATTTGTGGGAAAAATATTCCCTTTGCCTTATAGGGGGTACCTACTTAATAGCTGTTGCCTGTGTGAACTAATTATCAAAAATTTTACTCACTATTTGAACCAGTTTTTGTTAACAATTTCAAGGGTTTTAATGTTTTTGCACGGAACCATATTTCTTTTTCTAAAATAAAAGTAGCCTAAGTTACTTCGTATAACATCAGCTATCTGCCAGTAAAACTCCCGTCAAAATCGGTTCAGCCGTTTAGGAGATTAAATTAGAGAAGAGATTAGATTAGATTAGATTACAAATATAAAAAATATTTTTTTTTTGTAAGGTAATTAAATTACCAATTAAAACAAAAAAAATATTATTAATTAGTTTGTATACACTTTCATTACAAACAGACCCTTCAATTTTATTTATTTGTGTAGATATTAAAAACTAAAAACATTTAAATATATATTTAATAGTAGCCCACCAGCATCGGGAACAGGGTCCGAGTTACAGGTGTTCAGGGCTTTTGAGAGGAACCTCCTAACAATACGCTCCATGTAAAGAAGTATTGTTTTTTTAATCAAGCCCTTGATCCAGCTGCCAAGTGAAAGCCTCCTCAGATGTTGGTCAAGGCTATTGGATATTAAGTCATTGGCCGACACAATGACTGCTGTACTCATGTCCCACATGTTGACAATCTCACGAGCCAGATCTAGATTCTTGAATTACTTATCTTTCTCTGGTTTCACGGGGTTTTCATCGTGCAGGACCATTATATCAACAATCAGTGTATGACACTCAACTTTATCTATCACCACAATGTCAGGCTTATTGGCAACAGTCCAGTTAGTGATGATAGATCATTCGCAATACAATGTGATATTACCATCATGGAGAACTAGGTTGAACAGATACTTAGAACATGGTAATTCTGATTATATTAGGTTGTATTTCAAAGCAAGTTGGTTGATAATCCTAGCATCGAGGTTGTGTCTATGCAAGTACTCTACATTAGCCAGACAAGAACACCCAGGAATAATGTGTAAGATTGATTTTTCCAGGCGGTGGCATGTTATTAAAAATTTATTGATGAGATTAATTATAATATATTGTATTATAGTCAATATTTATTAATTACTGAAATCAATTTTAGTTGGCACATATTCTGTAAAATGGTTATTTCATAATATTAAAAGTAATTAGGTCAGCGGGTCGTCTTAGGGGCGGATATAAATAATAATTAAAAATAAAATAATAATTAAATATTGTATTGCATTTTTTATATTTTAGTATCTTTTTTCTTACTAGAAATAGTTTTACTCTCTCTCTTTAAGTGGTCCAAGTGATCTATTCATGAAGAAAACCATAAACGATTTTATTCAAGTTCAAAAATTCTGCAAGTGATAAGATAATAAGGAGCATATTTTTTTCATTTTGTTGTACAAATTAAACAGCATTATTAGCAAAAACAAATGAGGGTTTAGCAAGTAGGTATTTACCTTTCTCTGGAACCTGCATTTTCTTTCCTTTTTAAAACTTACGTCGGACAAATATTTTATTGAATTAATGTTATTTTTCGAACAGTTAAACCAAAAATAACTAAACGCAATCAGCAAATGAGTTTGGATGAACGACAAGATCACAGAACATTATTATTTATACTCTAGTGATAGCAAGATGGCTCAGACCGGTCTATTTATATCTGTATCTGTGCTCCTGTGCTCAGACCCCAGGCCATAGATTAATTTACCACCTTTCCCAGATCAAAGAGTAGAATACCTATACCATGGAAACTGAAGTACTTGAGACACTAATTATTTTGACTGAAGGACTTTGTATCGATGGTCATGAACAAATGAAAAAAAAAGTAAAGCAAAAAAAAAGTTCCTCTCCGTAGAGCTAGCAAAAATAAATTTTATGTCTATGGTTTTTATTGATCAGTCTGTCGACTGTCACTGTCACTGTCACTGTAAAATGCAAAAAACATAAATATGTAGTAGGTATCTCTATTCCAAGTAGTCTGAGCTGAGCCATCTGTTTCTCGCTAGTTAGAGTATCGATCTTGTTGTTCATCCAAGCTCATTTCCTGATTGCGTTGAGTGTTGTTTGGTTTTACTGTTCGAAAAGTAACAATACTTAAATACGTGGGCGTTTCACATGTGTTTCTATGAAGTAAAATATTAGTCCCACATATGTTTTAAAAAGGAGAGGAAATGCAGGTTTCAGAGGAAGGTAAATATGTGCTACACCCTCATTTGTTTCGCTAATTCGATGTTAGTTTAATTTCTACAAGTTATGATAAACACATACGCTTTCTTTTATCGTATCATTAGAAAAAAATATATGTGGGTTTAGAATGATCTACTGAATACGTGCTAACCGTTTTAGCGTTGGTGTCTCTTCCTCCTTGTATATCTATTAACTTTATTCTCCATCATCATTTTGGACTAAAGATAATAACATTGTTATTCTTGACTGGATTACTTGCGTCCTGTCAGTTGCTACATTGATCGTGGCTCCGAGGTCAGTGGCGTTCTTGACATCATCACAGTAGTAGAGATACTTTGAACACTGAAACGAGAGTACCATTGTGTGCCCTTGCATTAATGTCATGTATAGATACCAGCACATAGAGCTACTAAAATCTGTAATTTTTTTTTAATGAATTTTCAACTTTATCGCTATAGCATTCGGTTCAAAGTTGATTGGAAAAATTTGTTGTGGTACTTGATGTGCTGGCGTCTGTCCATAAATACTTTATTTTTTTTTTATTAGCCTACATCCGGTTCCACTGCTTGGCAAAGGCCTCCCTTTTCCCCCTTCCACAACTCTCTATTATGTGCAATCTCTGGTCATGTGAGTCTCGCAACGAGTCTCGGTTTGATTCCCACACGGAACAAATATTTGTATGGCCTATAGGTAGTTATTCCAGGTCTGGCTATTTGTGTATGTGAGTTTAAACACACCCATGATACAGGAGAAATTACTATTGAGGGGCCACATCTAAAAAAAATAAATAAGAAATATCAGATTGTCACACCATTTTCGCTGCCGTCAATCTCGACGGGGCTTTCCTTCCTCAGGTGCCCATTGAGTGACAATCTTTGCCCATTTTTCTGGGTGCATCTGTACTACGTGGCCTACCCAGCCCCACTACAATCTGGCTGCATAAACACTAATATGTACATTAAATTCGTTTCAGATATTCAAGCCAAGTGTCGCAGCGATGAACCAAACTTCAAGCATAAGAAGTACTTAAGATCGAAATTCGAAGAAGCTATGATGATCGAAGCAAATTATCCCTCCGTGGAACCAAATGTTCCATCGTTGGGACCCAACAAACAAGAGAAAGTCACAACTGCAGCAGCGCAGCCACCTCTACCACCTAACCCTCCACCACCAGACACACCACCCATGATCATTCATTTAAAGCAGGAAATCGAAGATGATGAATATAAATGCGGTACTACTGAAACTTCAACTGAGTTCAACCAACCAGAAGAAATAAAGGCTGATGCTCCTGTTACTAAAACCGACCCGTCTGAGGATAAGCCTACCCAGTCTGAGGATAAGCCTACTGTTACCATGTGCAGAAACTTTGCACGTGGAACTTGCAAGAAGGGTGCGGCGTGTATATTTGCACATGAATTAATTTTGTCTCAGTTGCCAGGGGTCTACACATTTTGTCGCAATTTCCAGAATTCAGTATGCTCTTTTCCTAAGTGTAAATTCGTTCACGCCACCGTGTTCGAAAAAGAACATTTCTACAGGACTGGATATTTACCGCCTCATACACTAGCTCATCTAAAAGAACCTAGTGTAGTTGCTCCTCCTCCCCCACCACCACAGTCTGAAGGTAATTACGGTGTAACACCATTTAATTTGACCTGTTCACAAAACTCGAGTAAAATTAGCTTAAAAAGTTGATATTTTTCCTTCAGAAGCAACAGCTGAGCAGCCTACAGTTTATTGTAATGCTCCACCACCACCCCCCTCAATATCATGGTAAGTCTACTTATTCCAACTTTTCCTCGCAGAATCTCTCTCGTGGAGCTCAGATATTATTCCTAAAGAGTCCTTTGTCCTGACCCAGCTCTATCCGTGTGACAAACAACACAATCCGCACAATTAAACATATTTACTTTCACATTTATAATGAGTTAGGATTTTTGTCAGTTTGCTTGTTCCCGGCATTTAGAGTTGTTATGACAACATCAACCTTTGCAACATACTACCGAGTTCACTCACGGTTGACCACTTTCAAATTCAGATTTATTTATTTATTGTAAAACATAGGTACATTATAAGTTCTTATTTGATAATACATTTAGGGCGTAATGTTTTGCCTCTAGGGCTTACAAAATAAAATTAAAACAAGAAATTAATATAGATATATGAACCACAAATAAACAAGTAAATAAATTAGATCATCTATCACATTAAGAATTTTCGAACATACTGAAGAATATATATAATATGAGAATAAAATAATGACAATAAAAAATGTCAGCAGTTATTGTTTAAAGAATGTCAAAGAAATTAAATGTCACTAAGGAAGATCAATAATTGTTACTTATGAAATGTCAGAAATTTTATAACAGCAATCATGTCATTCAAATATTCAGCGATTGAATAATAGCATGTTTCTATAAAAAAAATTTTAATTTTCTTTTAAAGTTGTGCAAATTTCCAACCTTATTACTTAGGGCATAAGGACGGAAAGTGGCAAACCGTCAGTG
Organism: Noctua janthina; assembly: GCA_963576755.1. Lineage (NCBI taxonomy): Eukaryota > Metazoa > Arthropoda > Insecta > Lepidoptera > Noctuidae > Noctua > Noctua janthina. Next base: position 7,616,066 of record OY755077.1, read on the forward strand.
AACTCCATAGTACATACTGAGATCTGATTTCTCATCGACTACATCTGTATGTTAGTATTAAGTTATTTTATTATTATTTATTAATTACATTAGTACAGCATAACCCATTAACACTAAATTAAGTAATCCTTTTACTGGGTCTTCTCACAGAACTACAAACATTCTAACATAATCGTCTTCCATTCATCAGCAAACAAGTCCAATCCAGGGTTGGTCTCCACGAGCGCGTTGAGCATCCTAAGCATACGCGGTACAGGGCAGGTGGATCGAGCTACAATGCGACAAAATGGGATATTAAACAATTTATGCTTTCTTGAGCGATTATAACTATTTAGAATAAAGAATTGACACAGCTCCGCATGTAAATTCAAGGCGTCGGTATACCCATGTATAATTTTATACGCTGTTGTTATTTGGTCAGCAGCACGCCTAACTTTAAGGGAATTAAAAATTCAAACATCCTAAAATAAACTTAGTAGGATACATTATATGAATAATATTATCCAAACACATGTTGTACAGGTATCTGAGAAAAGCTTTTTGCACTTTTTCTAGTATGAGTGTAAGTAAGCGCTGGTTTCGAGCTTGCACCGAACTAAAGCGTTATGTTGTCCTTTTGCTGAGTGTCATGTTAATCATTAACATCATGTTAGAACCCTAAAAAGTAGTAACTGATACTTTTATGACGCATCAAGTGGGTCTCACTGGTTTTAATATTCACGTTTAAGTATCCAGCCCGTGGCAGTAGGATACAATACGGAACCCACAATAGAACGAAGTGAACCAGACATCTTCAGAATACAACCAGACACAAGCACTACCGCTCAGAATCGAGAATGGAGCGAGATTGATGAAGGTATGTACTACCGCGCTCACTAACGGTGGACTTTCAACCTTATCACATAAGGGTGAAAAGTGGTCGACCGTCAGTGAGTGAGGTAGTACTTCAACACAATACTGTTCTCTGCTACTGAAGCGAATGTGGTCTTTATCATGCTATAATAATATACTTCGCCTGGTATTCTCTTCCCGTGACAACTGGGTCACGTGATTGGCCCAAGAAAACGTCATCAGTTGCCATGCTGTCGATGTGTTCAAAATGCAATTATGAACTAATAATTCAATATGTAAATTAATTTAAAACTAAATAGATGAATCTGACGAGTTACTAAATAGTTAAGCTAGTTAGTAATTTATTATATTTTCATTCACTAAATGAGATCCCTAAATTTACTGAAAAGGACCAATGGTAACACTTATCGTGACGTAGTCTTGGGCCATCGTGGGAAGAGAATATCAGACGAAGTATATTATTATACCATGGTATTTATTATCTCTCTAATTTGAAACTATCAAAGCTAAGCGATCCAGTGAGAACCTTAAATCATCTATTGTTAAAAACATTTATTTATCTAACAATCGGACAAGCATACTAAATATTTCTCGATGATAACCGATGTCCCCCACCTGCTTGTCGGCCATTGGTTGTCAGTGACACGATTTAAAAGAATAATTTATTCATTTTATTCCCAGAAACTACCACTTTTAAGTATTTTTGTTACTTTAACCTTAACCTCACCCAACACATCGAGGACGAGTTTGAAACTAAGAAAGTTACGGGGGCGGTGTTTGTGGAGTTGTCGGCAGCATACGACACTGTAAATATAAAACGACTGTTATGAAAAGTCACCAACCCGATAAAGAATTTCAAGTTTACACGAATTCTCCGAGAACTGCTAAACTAACCAACGATTTCAGGTGCACCTCCTTGAAGATAAAAGTAGACGGTGAGCCCTAAAAAATAGACTACCTCAGGGTAGTGTATTTTCCCCGCTACTATTAAACATCTACACAAACGATCAACCAGTCAGCCCAAACACAACCCGCTTTTTTGGGAACGTTGCCCCAGCTAGTCCAGCTGATAGCAATGCCTCCACAGCAAGATGTGATCTCTGGAGGGAGCTCGTTAAGACCCCTGACGGCTTCATCGAGCCGTCTGAGAGCCTTCCACTTGGAAATCTCTAAATAGACTCCGAACCCAAGTCGGCCGTAGCGAAGACAATCTCTACTGTAGGGGATTCTTGGATGGCTCAGATCTTAAGTGTGTATGCGGCGTATCTCCACATACAATGGCCCACGTTCCATACAGATGGAATGTGGGCCATTGTCTATCATTGTCCATCTAGGCATTATATATTGTCCATGTTTAATTTAGTCTTTTTATAATTTTTTCTTACCTTTGTATAGATTCTTTTTTATCGATTGTTTATGAATGTGTGGGTTTGTAGATTCCCAGATGCTTGTTAACTTTTTATCTTGTTTTACGTTTTATTGTCGGGCCTACAGTTCGGTACGAATGCAACATGGTAATTTTGTAATACCAAATTATTTGAAAAGAAAAATCATGGAGTTTCTTGCCCGTTCTTCTTCATACGAAACGACCAATCCGCACCTTTTTTAGACGTTTTATAGGTGCCCATGTAGGCCAACGTGAAATAAAATATTTTGATTTTTGAATTGAATTGACAGAAATTAGTATGGGTATATTAGAGGAAGTTTAGAAGAGGCGCCTGTTACAGAAAAATTGAAAGGAAGTCGTTTGTCTTGGTATGGACATGTAATGAGGAGGGATGAAACGCATGTGACTAAAAGAGTGATGGACATGAATGTTGATGGATGGAGAGGGAGAGGAAGGCCAAAGAAAAGATGGATGGATTGTGTGAAGTTTGATATGAAAGAGAAAGGAGTAAATGATACCGTGATGTCTGACAGGGGAGGATGGAAGAAAAAAAGGTGTTGCGCCGACCCCAAATAGAATGGGACAAGAAGATGATTATGACGACAGAAATTAGTACAATGACCGTCCCAATAACTGGAAGGAACTTAATGTGAAATAATAACACTGCATGCGCCACGACTGTAATTATACAGGGTGTAAACAGACCCTTCACGAAACCGTCAACTAAGCATTCTGTACATCGAACTTAATAACTTTACGCAAAAATAATTGGTGGTAAACGACTTTTTTATTTGGGTGAAAAATCACGTTTTGCGGTAGGAGTCGATGGAACGCACTCAGAGCATTGTGCTGATGGATGGATTGAATAGTACGGGGGTCGTGGAGGTGTTTAAAGTAAAAATCTTACATTTTTAATGTTACACGTATTTTAAAAAAAGTTGTAACTTTAACCCCCAATATCTCCGTAACTAGAAGGTTCCCAGGTATGGTCTAGAACAAAAAAATGATCCTAATGATGGGGGAAACAAGTGTCTTTCGGCTTCGCTAAGGGTCTATTTTCAGCCTTTATGTTGGTTTTGTTTTCAGTGAGCAGTCCAACGCACGAGCGCGACTCCGGTGAACCGCTGCCAAAGAAATGCAAAAATTGTTCTACTAACGAGCTCAGGTATCATTTTGCGTATCTTAGCTGCGGCTGTTCAGAACACGGGATCGAGGTCGGGGTCGGTTATTGATCACTAGCGACCCGCCCCGGCTTCGCTCGGGTGCAATATATATATATATAAACCTTCCTCTTGAATCACTCTTTATTACTGAAAACCGCATCAAAATCCGTTGCTTAGTTTTAAAGATCTAAGCATACATTGCATTGGGACAGACAGCGGGAAGCGACTTTGTTTTATACTATGTAGTGATTTGATGTCGGATTATATGCATTATCGAAATGCCACAACTTGCACTAAAATGGGCGAAATAAACACAAAAATGCACAATCAAAATTTATTAAATTTAGTATTATAGAATCAAAATTTATTTTAGTTGCTATTTATTATTGGAATTTACAGGCCCAAGTGGCTTACCATGATGTCTCAAAGCTCCTGCTTTGAGACATTATGGTAATTCCAGTGTAGGAAAGAGATGGCGCTAGACGACCTGTATGGCTTTGTCTCTTTCCCACACTGGAATTACTCCGGCTTTAAGATGTCATAGTAACCCCCCTGTTATTCTCACAGTATACAACGTGTTTTTTTTATTCCATAACGCTCGGGTTATTTTCTAAAAGTAAAAATAAAACAAAAAGTTCTAGCATAAGTCGTCCAAAAATGCTCAGTTTCGAAGATATCATCAATCATAATTGGTTTTCATTGATAAAAACCAGTAATTCATTTTTATTCAAACCAATAATTCATATTTAAAGCTAAGAAAATGCGACGTCGTCATATTTCACGTGCCAGTCTTACATTAATAATCGTGACTTTGTCGAATTATTTTGTATGGAAAATGAGTTGCATCTGAATGCCAGTTGATTCTTTGATATGGTCTCAGTCGTACTCTAAGAGTTATGGGATATAAAAAACACCTTGTTTACAATGTTTTTGGATAACGGTTACCGATACTTGAAGGGCATATTATTTACTCATTTATATCGACAAATACACATGCCTAACCCAACACCCCGCGAATGGCAGCCATCTTGTTTTTTTAATCGGCTGATCTAGGGTATGTTCAATAAAATGCTAATATCTTTGAATCTAACAGCCGGTCTATAGACCTGCAAATGACTATATTGTTAAAAAAAAACCTTTCCGATCCGTGGTACCAACATTACATTATATTTATAAAATACCTCGATAATAATTTAATAAAAATGTACTGAAATTAAGAAACTTACATGGCAACACTGGTACACGGGCGGCGACACTCCGGTCGCTTCTCGTGTAGTGACATCATAAACAAACACATACTAACACCGACGATGGTGTTGTCATGTTTTAAAAGTTTGTTTGATTTTAGGGAAATGGTGGTAATTTTGGCACAAAAATCATGCATTTTAAAAAAATTCATGAATATGTTTATTTTCATGAATATTTTATTTGGTAATGTCATTACCTATATGCCCCTTTCGAATCGGACAGGTTTTTTTTTAACATATTGTATGTTTATATGACAATGTTAAACATTGCGTACAAAATTTCTGACATGCCTGTTATTCACAGTGAGCGGCTGCTCGACGCTCAAATTGAGCAGGCTCGTCGCCGTAAGCAAGAACGCCTCGAGATGATTTCTCAGATCGACAAGAAAATTAAGTTAATTAGCAGCGTTCTCGCAACTGTTTTAAAGTCGGTATGTATACGTAATATAACCACAGATATACAGGATGGAAGGGACATCGTCGCGAAATGTACAGCTTCGTCGTAGGCACAGCAGGCCGCAGCAGCATGTTGGGTCCACTCGGTGAAGTACCCAGTGGCGAATTTACCAGCAGGCTAAATAGGCTTGAGCCTAGAGCGGCAAATTTGGGGACCGATTTTTTTTTTAGCTACCTCAGAAATCAAAAAGTTTTTGGCATGACGGTTTTCTGATGTTTTACAGATAGAAGTCTGCAACAAATTTTGCCGATGACGTTCCCCTCTCAGTATTATTTTAAACTGTTTGTAAGCGAAATAAAGATTATTTATTCACTTTTACCAAATGTACATTATTGTGTAAGTAGCATACATTACCCCGCCTTATTAATCGTACATGATTGAGCGTTGATTAGCTCAAAAATATACCCAAAAATTATTTTACGTGCAATTTCAACGAAATTGTTGGATTGTTAAAATAATGTAGGACATGACAATTGTAGAGGCAAGGGCGGCAAAATTGAATGAATATTGTAATGGTTTTATTTTGATAAGTTGAGATTGTTTTATTATTGTAATTTTATTTATTTAAATATGATGTTGACATTCTTTTCAGATTTTCTTTTATTTATTTTTCAACAAATTTATACATTTTTAAATATTTCTTAAACTAAAAACAATATAAAAAACATTTTAAAATATAAAAAATTGTAGCCCACCGGTATCGGGAACAGGGTCCAAGCTACCGGCGGTCAGGGCTCCAGAGAGAGGAACCTCCTGACAATAGGAGCCGTGTCCAGGAGTACCGCTTTCTGAATCAAACCCTTGATCCAGCTGCCTAACGAGAGCCTCCTCAGGTATTGGTCGAGGCTCTTGGCAATTAAGCCATGGGCTGATACAACTATCGGCACAATGATCGCTGAGTCCACATCCCACATGTCGACAACCTCGTGAGCCAAGTCAAGAGACTTGATTTGCTTATCTTTCTCGGCTTTCACGAGGTTCCCATCATGCGGGGCCGTCATGATGTTGACATTCTTTATTGTTGTGATTTTATTAATAAGTATTATGTTGAAATGCTAGACTGGAACTTTCAAACTTCTAAGTTTAATTAATATAATGTTTCAATGTGAAAGTTCCTAATGATGTATGTAAGTCATATTATAAACAATAATAGATACTCTGCAATATTAGTTTTGAGTTATCTTGCTGCGCCCTAACGGTCATGTACACACTAGTTTAAGCTTAACGTGTAAAATTGGTTGTGTACATTTTGCATTAAAATAAATAAATAAATTGACGGCACGGTTGGTGCAGTGGCTGAGCGATTGACTGCTGCGCTGCGTGTCGCGGGTTCGATTCCCGCACGGAACAAATATTTGTATGGCCTACAGGTAGTTGTTCCGGGTCTGGCTGTTTGTGTATGTGAGTTTAAATGTTTGTAAACGCACCCACGATACAGGAGAAATTCCTAGTGTGGGGCAACGTATATTTAAAATAAAAAAAAATAAAAAAACTACAGCCTGTACCTTGAAAATTTGTAATCCGCCACTGGAAGTACCGCGCTGGTTACGGGAACAGAGCTTCCCTATTCTTCTGTTCTACTTTAGTATAAATATTTAAAAGCAAATATTTTCTTTATTATTTTTTTTCTTTTGTTTAATTATTTGTATGTCAATTAGCAAAACATAGCACACAACCTTATTTTTAAGATCTTGTTTGTAATTTACTACCTATGTTTATGAATAAATAAATGATTCTGCTCTTCTTCTCTGTAATAACTGATGAAAAATTTCTATGTAGCTCAGAATGATGAATACATGGTAAGCGTTTTCGCGTCGGTGTACCTTCCACCCTGTATTGTTCAATATTATTCTTGTAGTTTACGATTAATAATGAGAGCAGCGGTGGCCCAGTGGTGGAGACCCCGACTTAAGAGCAGTAAGTCGTGGTTTCGAACTCAGACAGGCGCATTACTTTGTGTAAGTTATTTCATTACCACTGCTCTCAAAACGGTGAAGGAAAACATCGTGAGGAAACCGGAACCTAGAACCAAACATTCGAAGACATGCGACATCTACCAACCCGCACTGGGCCCGCGTGGTGGATTATAGCCCATTCCCTCTCATAGAGAGGAGGCCTGCGTCCCAGCAGTGGGAACATTAATAGGCTGATTATGCTATGCTTATGCTAACGATTAATTAACATTTCTTAATTTGTTCTAGAACACTTCAAATCATGCTCCAGAAATGCAAATCGCTGCAGAACCAGACATTAATGTAAGTGCTGCACTTTTAACAATTGCTTAGCGAATTTCAACTACCTTATGTTTCGAAACCCGAAAACGCACAAAGGTTTTCGATATTGGAAATCGCGTTACGGAACTCAATTGGAGTTGGGCAGGGTATCTAGCAAGCCGCGGATGACAGATGGGCTAAGGGTGTCCCCGAATGGCGTCCAAGAACTGCGAAAAGAAATGTGGGTCGTGTGGCGGCGAGATGGGCAGACGACATAGTTGCCATCTGGAGAAAAACCTGGATAAGGCTGGCACAGGACCGTGGAGTTTGGCACAAGATAAATAATCTTTTTTGCAAAAAATAACCGACTTCAAAAACGCAGAAAAGTAAAAAATAACTTTACTTTTCTGCGTTTTTTGAAGTCGGTTTTATTTTTTGCAAAAAAGATTTTTTATTTTTCCATTTTTAGTTGTAATATCCTATACAAATATTTGCTATACATTTATTTTACATTTTCAACAATACATTTCATGATAATAGGCTTATTACCAATAAAATGGAAGTTAATATACCTAGCTGTCGAAATCTGGGTACCCCTCAGAGCATACAGTCGTTATGTTATGTTATGATATTGTGTTAATAATAAACATCCAAGCAATTGCAGCAATCACGACAGATTTGCTGTCTATTATTGAAGAGTTCCATTGCAAATCTTAGAAGATCAGCATCAGATCTTCACCAAATTTAAATGGAACCACCACGAAATAATATTCTTCCAAACAAAAAAAGAATCATCAAAATCGGTTTACAATTGGCGAAGATATCGCTGAACATACAATAAAAAAATGAAAAATTTCAATCGACTTGATAACCTCCTCTTTTTGGAAGTCGGTTAAAGGGCCTATACCCAGCAGTGGGTGAATTCAGGCTGTGGATGATGATGACCTACCAGTTATAGAATGTAAGAAGTACGATACAAAAATAGTGGTGAGTGCTTTAAACACTGTTTTAAGCTATCACGGTTTATAACTAACCTTACACTGTAACTTACGGAATATCTTTCGTGATTTTCAATTATTGTGAGCTTCCGATACCATCCGCCCGCATTCTCCAGTCATCCTGCGACATAGAAATTTTTAATCGTTTATTTTTTTTTAAATCAGCTCTTCCATACATTTTGACCGTGCAGGTATTGCACTTTTGTAGGAAACAGCTGTTTTTTTTTTTAAACTGATGAAAAATTTCTATGTGAGGGTGTTCGGTTTGATGGACTGAACACGTGGTAACCGATGGTGCGTCATGTCGCTTCCACCCTGTTTACTGATGCTATTATTATTTTGTACTAACTGTACCCGGCGTTGCAACGCACTTTTTCCTACTACCTACCTCCTTACTAAGAACCTTCTCCTGACAGTAACAAACAGAACAAAAAAAGAATTTGCGAAATCGGTCCAGCCGTTCACGCTTGATGACCAAGTGAAATAGAGATTCATTTTTATATATATATATAATTACTAGCTGACCCGGCAAACGTTGTTTTGCCATATAAATAGTATGAAAAATAGATGTTGGCCGATTCTCAGACCTACTCAATATGCTCACAAAATTTCATGAGAATCGGTCAAGCCGTTTCGGAGGAGTACGGGAACGAACATTGTGACACGAGAATTTTATATATAAGATATATAATGGCACTAACCTCACCCATACAATGCCTGTCGGTAGATTGTCTGTTTGGTCTGGCATTTACACAAACAATCAAAACTACCCGCCAGTTGCCCGTATGCGCTTCAATACGTGGTAAGGGGTCGTCCATTAATCACGTGAGGCTGGAAAGGGGGGAGGGGGGTTCGGAAAAAATCACGAAATATCACTAAGGGGAGGGGCAGGTGTAGTGAGATATCACGTGTATTTATTTTTTCTTTGAACGCGCGATTTCTAAACCGAAAAGCGGTGCGTGACCTTGACATTTTTATCACGGTGCTTATTTTTCCAGAATTAAATTAGATTATACCTGTTAACCTGTATTTAAAGATAATATTCTGATTTTTTTTTAAATACTTTGTACCAAAAAAAATACACGTGATTTTGGGTGGGAGGAGGGAGGGGTAGTCTAAAACTTCACCACGAATCACCATGGGGGAGGTGGGGGTTAAAAATTTGCTAAAAAACATCACGTGATTAATGGACGACCCCTAACAGTTTTCGCGTCGGGTGTCCCAATATGGCCCGCCTACTTCGACTTTCGTTACTTACCGTCTCACAATTTGACAGCAATCACGGAGAGGTTATAAACAATATTTTTGTAGGTGATTTATTGTATTTATATAAGGTCTGACGTACGATTTAAAATTTCAGAGTTTGTCCCCCAACAACAACTTGAGGTCCATGCTGGCCAAGATGCTGATGAACATGGAGTCGGGGTTACCGCCTGACGCTTCGTGATGAAGATAGCAGCGGTTGAACACAATCACCAACTTGGTATAGACGTAGAATGATTGTAAATATTCAGAGTTGACAAATGTCGAAATATTATCATTAACACTACAAACGGGATATTTACTTTAATTTAATTAGATCATGGTGCTTGCAACAGCGCAGAAATATCGGGAACTTAAAGAAATCAGTAAACATGGTAAACATCCCGTTTCTAGTGTTAATAATAATGTTAGTGACTATGACAGTTTAAAAACTTATTCTAATATTAATAAAACAAAAAAAAAAAATGTACATACACATTCCAAGATGGTTGTATGTTCTTGTACGTTTTCATACAAAAATGCTTATCGTAAATTCGATAAAGACGATCAATACAAATAAAAATGTTTAAGCACCTAGATTCGAATAGGTCGTCTCAGCATTAATTTTTTAAACATACGCTATACAATATGTTAAAAATCCCTGTCCGATCCGAAACAATGCACTATCCCAATTACATTACTAAAAGAAAAAAAAAACATAAAATATTCATGAAAGAAAACTTATTTAAAAAAAAAAAAAAATAAAATGCACGTCTTTTGTGTCCAAATTACTAGCATTTCCTCAAAGACAAGTATTTTTTTAAAACATGACAACACCATCAGTATGTTCGATCGTCAATTTGTTTCTTTATGACGTCACTACCCGAAAAGTGTCGCCACCCGCGCCCCTGTGTTGCCATGTAAGTTTCCTCATTTTAGTACATTTAATTTTTTTTACTTGTTATCTAACAAGGATTACATAAATAGAATCGAATCCTGATACCTAATAATAGCTTCACGGATCCGACAGGGTTTTAAGACCACTGCGATAGTGTTAGGTAGCGTTGTTAAATTAAGTTAAATTTATTTATTTGCATCAGACAACGATTTTTAATTTAGTTAGTAAGTACACTTCAAAATAATGTTAATAGGAAATCAAATCATCATAGACAAATCACACAACATAGTACTATTATAGCTAAGTTGTACACAAACTAAAATTTAAATTAAATTAATACAATCATTTTTTGCCAAATAAAATGTAGAATGTCCGTACCTTATTAAAATAAAAAATTAAAATTAAAATACGTTAAATTCAATACATAATCAATATTTAATAAATCAATGTAAATTATAAACTATTTTAATTAAATATGTTGAGTTAGAATCATTGTATATGTGAAGTAGTACGACAAGTACGTATGCATGTGTGTGTGTGTGTGAATATATTAATAAGAAATATTGTCCTTTGAACCAAGTAGCAAATAAATCAGCATAGTGCAAACACATATTGCTAGCACCCAAAATTCCCACAATCAAAAGTGAACCTTATTCTTATATAACAAACTATTTTAAATTATGTATAAGGACTAATGAATTGTAAGAACAAATGTGTTTAGCAAAAATAAAGCAAATATTAAAGAAATACTCCTTCAATCTTTTTTTTAAAAGTACTTTTTTTCGTGATGAAAGGTACTAGGGTACCTTTCATCCCGAAAAAAAGTACTGTTCCCGAGGAAAACAATATCGTTCTTGTGATAATAGATGGCGCCACGTGTCTTTTTTTAATCATGATTGGATTATATTATTACAAGCAAAGTACAACCCGAATTGATTGTCAAATTTTAAATCGTAAGCGAAGACGCGGGCAAAAGCTAGTAATAAAATAATTTAGAAACTAAAATGGCGATTTTCTACAACTATTAATTCTTAATAGCCTTGTAGAAACATCTAGTACGTCCTATGTGAATTAAAACTTAAGAAAGATAATCATAGATGGCGCACCAAAAAAATATTGCTGTGTACGTGAAGGCAACTTACCCCCCAATGACAGAGATATTACTTATATTTGTCGGATATGTCAGGATTTATTCCGTCAGGCTCGTACATAATGTGGGCAGACGATGGGTCGTGCTATGAAAACATTGGGTGCGATACACTGTTTCTAACAAACTACTTGAGATAACAACTTAACACGGGGCACAATTAATCTGGTACAGTTCCAAGAGGACTTAACTCCGCTGCGATCAGATATTGAATGTCGCCCTCGCCTCGAGTTGAACATCAGGGCTCTGTAGAAGCACGCTGTGGTGTAGGTAGACTTGTAAGTAGGTCGCGTGACGTCACCACCAGCGCACTTGCGATTCATTTTATGTCCTTACTAATGACCGGATCCGATATATTTTTGCTAACCGTGCCACACGTCAAAAGTGACAGTTCGTCGTGGCACGCGTTTACACCAAACACGAGGGACGATGACTAATGGCCGGCACCGCCACGGCAATGACCCGGCTCTTCGCAGGAAAATAAAACAAGGCTTAAATAGAAAAAAAATCTTATTCTGATCAAATGATATTCACGTTGTGTCACACCAATGAATAACCCAATGCTGTAGTCAGTATCAGGTTACGACCACAGATATAAATATACCTAGATAACGCAAGAGCACCGAATTCGCGTGCCAGGCTTAAGTATTTAATACTTAACGTGGCTACTGTCGCAGCAAGCTAATTCGTTTAAAACAACAACATTACAACTTTAAAACACAAGAACTTAATTCTAGACATTTAAGGAACAAAAACGTAGTCTATTTTGTGCAGTAACTTGTAATAGTAACTAAATAGTACTTATTATAATAGAAGACGGGATATTTACCATGTTAAGACGTGTCGTGTCGTGTCGTGTTGTTGAACATGGTAGATATCCCGACTTCTAGTTATAATAATTTTAGTGACCATGAAAGTTTAAAATCTTAAATAGTACTTATTACGTCATAGTAGGTAGTCAAAAAATGGTACGCTTGGTTTTCATACGGATCGTGATACTTGCGTCATCTAGTTATTTCTATATCTGTGGTTACGACCGTAGCAAAGCGATTACTAACGTAGCAAGATAAGGCCATGCCGTAGCAGTGCGACCTACGCCGTAGCAGTTTTAATGCTGAGGCCGCCGTAGTAACATGAAAGCTACGCCGTAGCAAAGCAGTAATGCCATCAATTCCGTAGCGACATCGATGCCTCGTCGTAGCAATGTCGACGCAGGAAATGTAAGGAATACAGTAGTTCTTTCATATCTATTTTACATTACAGTGAGCTTTATTCTCGTAACAAAAAGATTGCTATTGGGGTGCAGCTCTTCTGCCTAGCATTTTACTATGTTGGGGTCGGCTTCCAGTCGGATGCAGCTGAATACTAGCATTTTACATGGAGCGCCTGCCTATCTGACCATCACAACCCAGTTAGTATTGGGTAATACGATACCGTTGGTAAGACTGGTTGTCAGACTTGCGGTTATACCTGTTAACTGGCGAAATGTGGGAGCAATACATCACTGCCCGACTATTCGTAGATTACAACTGTGACGTTTTTCTTTACGCTTGTATTCCACTATCACAAGTGATTGAATTTCGCGGGAATTCATTAAATGAATGAAAGGAACGAATGCGGCAGACTCGGTAGGTTGCCATTACGAAAAAAGAAATTAAGTTTTTAATAGCAACACTAAGCAAAGGTTCATTCAAATATCGATTACTCTAACGCGCAGACTCCTCACTTGATATAACGTTCTATTAGTGAACCCATCAACGGAGAAACAGAACATTTTGTACGCAATAAAAATAGCAAAATAAAAAATAAAATATCAACGGTGCCAACAGACTGCCACAAAAACCATCGTTCCGTTTTTAAAAAAAAACACGAAAATGTTGTGCATTAATCCATAATTTACAAAAAAAAACACATCGGGAATTGTCTTTTTCTAAATAACATTTGAAGTGGGATATTATTAACGGTTTGAATTAAAAAGTTTCGCAAATTAGTTAAAACGGCGTCTTTAAGGAGTATTGGTAATTTTAAACAAATGTATAATACGGCTAGTGCCGTTAAAAAAAGTGCTTTAAAACTAGAGTGTACGGAATCTGAAGACCACTTTCATTGTATATCGTTGCCTCCTGATATCAAAAAGCGAGAATGTCTCTGCCCAGAGAGTTTCACTTCAGTCAGGTAAGTTTTTTCATCATTATCATCGTATCATTCTTTGGCCCTTTATCCTAATTTATTTGGGGACGGTGCAGCAAGACTTCTTTATCCATATTTTTCTACTACTCGTCATGTAAGTAAGCCTTTTTTATTTACTAAATTTTCCTCTTTATCATACTTGGTCCGTCAATGTTGAGGTTCGTGACCAATCTTTTTGATTTCTTGCCCTGGCTTCGCAAGAGAAATCCTGGGCAATTGTTAAGGTTTTCTTAAAAAATAACCCCGAGAACTCGAGAATCTGGTCAGTCCATAATTTTGATCGTAGCCCTCACGGTCTCTTTTTTACTGATCAAGACTATTATAATATTTTTTTTTCATTACGGCAACTTTTTTTATTTGTTTATAAAATAAAAGGAATGTGCAAAAGTAGCGTTGCATTCTTCCTTTTATGTCAAATGCATTTTCTGCGTCATTTGTAGTGGTGCATCAATACGTACGCGGTGACCTAGATCCTAGTCCATTGCTCTCTGAGCTGTGTAGCTACCTAATAGTTTTACATCTAGCCACAGAAGATATTTGAATAAAGAGTTTATAATTCATAATATTATAAATATTCGATTAAGCAGACGGATTTGTGTGAAATTTTGCATAAATAACATTGGGAAATTCTCTACTTCAATGCGAGCAAAGACACGGGAAAAACATTAGTACATTACAAAATGCAAAAGCAAACTTTTTTATATCAAACTACTTTGTTGTGTAAGTATTTCAAACTATTTTGTCATATTGACCGTTTTAAAATTAGGTCATGGCTTGTTTTCTATCTCGTCTGTTGCTAGAAAATTCTGGCGGCGCGGACGTTTGTGGAAATAATGTGGATTTTTACAGTTTATTGCAAAAAAAAATACTTACATTTATTTGGGTTATTTTAAATTGAATCATCATCATCATCTGCCTAGCCTTTTCCCAACTATGTTGGAGTCGGCTGCTGGGGCCAGTCTAACCGGATGCAGCTGAATACCAGCATTTTACATGGAGCGAAATGCGCAAAATACGCGCCTGGACGTGGAATTACGGACACCAGCCCGTTATACAAGACAATACATGGAGCGACTGCCTATTTGACCTTCACAACCCAGTTAGTAATGAGTAATATACGATACCCTTTGGTAAGACTGGTTGTCAGAATTTTGAGCCACTGACCCATAATACCTATAACGACTTTCAAAGATCTACGAATGACAGCCGGGACCAATTCCGAGGCACGGAGGAAACTCGGCATGTAATGGGTGGTCACCTATCCACGGACCAACTTGGCAAGCGCGGCTTAAATTAAAGATCGACCGGAGCGTCTGTTATTATTTAGCCACAAGCTCCTCTGTTTTTTTTAATTGAATGTAGTAAACAAACTTTGTTTTGTATAAATTTTAAATTGTCATCATTTCTCCGGCTTCAGCCATCTTCGGCCAAAGAATCCACCGCCTATCCAACCGCTCGTCTGCGCGGTCCGTCAGCCTACTGAAAGTTCGCGCGGACGAGCGGTTTCGGGTGGTAAGCAGTAAAAGCGATAAATTAGCTTTAATCTTTAGCGGAAATCTCCAACCATGTCCTAGGGTAACACGGTTAAGTGGGTCAGTATTTCTTCGGCCATCAAATTGCAGTGGACTGACCGCATTTCACACTCAAGGCCGTAAGTTCAATAACCGTATAAAAATAATAGCCTTGAGCCTTTACTTGGTCTGAGTTAGTTCTTCATAAAGGCGCTGTAGAGAATAAACCTTAGTCCTAACTAATATTATAAATGCTAAACCACTGAACCGATCATCCTGAAATTTTGCATACACGTTGTCAGTTGTACAGAAACGGACATAGGGTACCTTTCATCCCGAAAAAAGTACTGTTCCCAAGGAAAACAACAATAACGTTCTTATGATAATAGATGGCACCACGTGTCTTTTGAATCATGATTTAATTGATCATGATCATGATTAAGATTACAAGCAGAGTACAAGCTTGAATTGATTGTCAAATACTAATAAATAGAGCGATCGAAGCCGCGGGCAAAAGCTAGTACTAAATAATCCCCTGGTTAGTGTAGTGGTAGCAAAGTGCTACTGCCAGGATTTCTTAAGTTCGGTTTCCAGATCGAGCATACTGTTACTGGGAATTTCTATCAGAAATTACTCAATAGCATCGCGGAATTTTGATTAAACTAAAACTCTCACCTCTGCCTAACGCTTCGGGAATAAAGTGCTAGGCTACACCGCCCGTTAGCGAGCGAGCGAGCGAGGCGGGCGAGGCATCGTTTTACCTCTTTTCATACTTTGGTTCACACTGCGAACTACTGAAAGAGCAGAACGAATTATGAAAAGAGTATCACCCGCCTCACTCACTCGCGCACTAGTTGGCGGTGTGGCCTGAGCTTAACAGGCTTGATAATACTGTAACCCCAAGTTCCCCTGCGCACTGAAAGCAGATAGTCCCGCTGCTATCACTGACTAGTTCATATTCTTACGTAATACAATTAAATCATTATCAGCTATTGGTTATTTTAAAGCGCATAACTGTACCAACTTCCACTTCTTCGGAAAGGTTAGGAACATAGCACTCGCAGCCGGCGTGCGTGTATGACCAAATGTATGAAGCTGGACGAGGTGAAAAGAGTAGGTAAGGCTCGCAGCAGGTTGCATTATGTAGTTTCCGTCTACCCCCATGAGAAAAAGGCCTTAGTTTCTGTATGTAAGCAACCAGCTTTGTAGCAATAGCCGGACTTTTACAGGTTGAAACCTATAATGGTTTTAATGGCGCCCAACTGGGACTTTGATATACTCAAAACAACCTTTAAATATGTACCGATTTAGTTGGGGCATTGATACCGAAGTTCTAACAATGTTATAATCTTGTAAATATTCCAACACTTGATAAACTCTTCAATATTTTCGGTTGAGTACCATGAGGTTGGGCGCCATTTGAACTATTGGCGCCCAGCAGAGACCTTTAAATAACTTTATTTTCAACTAGCTTTTGCTCGCGGCTTCGCTCCCGTTATGTACGGAATGTACTCACGGGAACGTTTTAAACGTAGCCTATAACACTCGCGGATAATGCAGATTTCTGTTTGTGAAAGAATTTTTGGAATCGGATCAGTAGTTCCTAAGATTACCCCCAACATACAAACTTACAACCAAATTTTACCACTTTATAATATTAGTATAGATTACAATTTGCATGAAGGCGAAAGGTCTAGAAAACAGATATCTTATTGCATTAATTACTGATTATCTCATCTTGTCGGGTCTCGGGATCGAAAAAACTGGAAGTCTTGGGGAGACCTCTGCCTGGACGAAAGCAGTGGGATGACACTGGCTAACAGAATCAGTACCTCCTCTGGCACCCAAGCTAACATTCAACTTGTATTTTGGGTGCCATTTACTTTTTATACACTTAAATTTTATATAGCTTAATCTATACAAACAAATAAAATTAAAGTGTCTTTATAATTTCAAAATAACAGGTTTTTACTGAATGTACGATTAGGTAGGAGATGTAGGATTAGGGTTCCGTGCCAGAAAAATAAAACCCATGATTGGAAACGAAATTCGATTCAAATAGGGAAGTACTATTTTTATAATAATTTCACGTGGACGCAGGCCGCGAGGCACAGCTTGTTTCGAAATAAAGTTAGTTAACACTAAGGACATCGCATATTAATAAGCTCTGCATGGGATCATCACTGTGTCAACTCCACAGCCTTTCGTTTTTTTTCTTTTATAGTTATACTCCATCCTGCAGTGCACGGCACACTCAATTCCATTGGCACCGCAACATAATCGCCTTGGACTGGGTTCAGCTCAGTCAGTACAAAATCTTTGTGCCATGCGTACGTAACTTAATCACCAAAATAATATATTCACTAACTCGTATGGACCTTGTCGTTCGAAATAAACAAATATTTACACCTTATATGTACAGCGAACTGTGACTCAAATACTGGGGGACGCCGTTTTTATAACTTATAATTTGTAGTCTACATTTTACGGCGTCCGATAAAACCTGACTGTGAGTATTTCATAGAAAACATGACTCATCGCTGCAATACTTTTATTGGCGTGATTCTATACTAGTAAAGCCATTCTACAGACATACATCATGACTCGTAGAAGTCAGCCAACAGTTCAGTAACCTATGAGTAAGATTCCCATTGTTGCGAAACTTGGATACTGCCAGCGCCCTATTACTTTTCGGTTTTCGTTTTTGTTTATTTATTTACATAAATTATAATTCTATAGGCACATAATCGTTTGATTATGAACGAAGTAAAAAGGCTGATTCGATCACGACATCGGTATCAGGGTCATAAACATAAAATCAATTGAAATCAACCTTTTGATATCGCTGTTCTGTTGATCACAGAGCACGGAGACGCTTCGGTGCCGCTACTAGACGTGACGTTGTCAACATAACATAACCTCCTAGTATTTCTCCCAGTAGCATAGCTAGTCATAATGGGGCCGCACATATTATTATATTTTTCGGGGCTCTTTGACCCCGAGTGCGGCCTAGCCCCAAGGAGCCCAGAGGATATTGAAGTAGGTAACGATTTTTGGAAAATGAATTAAAATAGCATTCTGACTGGCATCGCATTTCTGTCATTGATTTTACTAAGAGAATGTAAGAGAGAGCGAAGTGAGATAGAGTAACTTCGACCGAGGCTCGCAGGGGTTAAGTCTTCATTGACAAGACCCTTAACGAAACCGAAAGGCAATTGTTCTCCCCGTCATTACGATCAGTCATTGTACATTATGGATATAGCAATAAACGATTTGATTTGATTTTACTTTTTTTTTTTTGTTCTAGACCATAACTAATATGGGGAGATATTTAAGAGTTACAACTTTTTCAAATACTTGTTTTTTTTTTTTAAATACATGTTTTTAATTAAAGATTTTTATTTTAAACACCTCCACGACTCCCGTACTATTCGATCCATCCATCAGCCCAAAGTTTTGAGTGCGTTACATTGAGTAGTAGGTACCGTAAAACGTGATATTTTACCCAAAAAAAAATTCGTTTTCCAGCAATATTTTTTGCGTAAAGTTACTTAGTTTACACCTCGTATAATTAGAACATCCTGACAAGATATAATCCATGATGTATTTATCTAAAAGCGAGCTCGAAAACTTTAAGCTTTCTGCACTGCTTTAAGTCAAAATTTAATTAATTACTTATTAAGAGCCTTTCAATAACAATTCGTAGAGAAGATTGTGTGGTTATTTTCCTCTACACGTCGGGGACTCTGTTACTCGGGGTCCCCGTATCATCGATACGGCTGATACGGCGGTAGCTACACCACTGATTTTTGACTCCAAGGGATTAGGTAGAGGTGTAGCTAAATGGCACACCCACATTTTATTGATTTACTTAAACTTCATGCACAAGAGTGGTACACAGGCGGACTTAATGCCTCAAGGCATTCTCTACCAGTCAACCTAAATAAGCACATTTTGCCAATGATGTTTAAGTTCCATGTAATAGGACGAGCCGATACCAAACCAGGCACAAATCCATACTCCGTGGCAGCTACAGAGAAATTCCTGATGAAAATCTTAATAAAATTTTTACCCGACCGGGGAATCGCATCCTAGACGACATTTTCATTCGCGCTTGCAACCATTAGAGAAATGAGGTGGTCAAAGTTTTCCATACAGAGTCCTTTCGCAGTCAGACGTCAGCATATTATCAAGCTCCTACAATCTGTCAAATTTCTTTAATAGATTTTAATAGTACTAACCTATGTCTTACCTACGGCTGCCAGACCTGGCCACTATCACAGAATATTGAATACAAACTAGGTGTATGCCAAAGAGGAATGGAAAGGAGCATGATGGGTCTAAGCTTGAAAGACAAAAGGAAAGCTACAACAATAAGGAACACCACAAAAGTAGCAGATGTTAAAGTAAAAACACGAACCCTAAAATGGAAATGGACAGGTCACATGATGAGGACACAAACAGAAAAGTGGACCAAAAAAGTTAAATTAATGGTACCCAAGGGACGGAAAATGACGCAGAGGAAGCCAGATAAAAAGATGGGAGGATGATCTGCCTAAATGATGGAGGAATATAGCGAGGGATCGACAAATGTGGGGGGAACTTGAGGAGGCCTATGTCGCAAGACAGCCTGACCTGGTAGTCGATAAGATGAATAAATAAATCAAATATGTATAATCTAAGGTTAGTTAAGTTATAATTTAAGTTTAGATGTAGAAAACAAATAAGTGTAGTTTTTTTATTTATTTTTCAAAATTATTATATTGTGTGTGCGAAGGTCAGAGTCAATAAAGGCTATTTTTATTTTATTTAAAATAGTACTAACAGCAGTTCGTGGCTAAATAATAACCGCCGCTCAGGTCGATCTTCAGGTTAAGCCGCGCTTGTCTAAGTTGGTCCGTGGAAGGGTGACCACCCATTACATACCGAGTTTCTTCCGTGCCTCGGAGCCGTTGGATCGGCTGTCATTAGTAGACCTACGACAGTCGTTACAGGTATAACCGAAGCTCTGAGAACCAGTCTTACCAACGGTATTATATTACCCAGCACTAACTGAGTTGTGATGGTCAGATAGGTAGTAGCTCCATGTAAAATGCTAGTATTCAGCTGCATCCGGTTAGACTGGAAGCCGACCCCAACATAGTTGGGAAAAGGCTAGGCAGATGATGATGTAGCGGACAACAAGATGATATTTACTTGACAAAACCGTAAAACCAAATAGGAAAAGTTAACAAATTGAACGAATTTAGATGGCCTACCCTACTCTGTGGTCTCTGGCCTTGGCTGAGTCACGGAACGACATTACTGGGTAGGTAGGTAGTTACGTTTTTATTGGTATCATTTAAAATTGCTTTGCAAAACGAATTTCCTACAATTTCATGAGTAAATTATTTTATTGCTCATCAGGTAGGTACCAACTGTTTTCGCTGTACCCACAGATAATTATAATACCTACCTAGATAACGTAAAAGCACTTACTTCGCGTGCCTACTTAAGTATTTTAAAATTAACGTGGTTATTGTCGCAGCAAGCTAATTTGTTTAAAACAACAACGTTACAAAAACTAAAAAACTCAAGAACTTAATTCTAGACATATAGGGCGACTGGTAATTAGTGACCGATACTTAAACACGTGATTGTACTCATAATAACAAACAACTTTCCAAAAGAAACATTTTTTTTTCAATACGTATTCAATTTATCACAATAACACAACAGCGGGCCGTATGAAATTCGCGCGGGCGCGCCTGTGACCTATCAGCTGTTAGCCGCATGACGCCGTTCGGTCTTGGTCTCATTACTATCTTACCGTGCAATAGTAGGTAGGCAGAGCACTCGCGCGGCTCGCAAGCCCGCTCCGTATGGCTCCGCCCCTGTCAAGCCATTACACATTTGATAGGTAGTCACAGCTCTATCATTGAGCGAATCATAGATTACAAGGTGTAAACAGACCCTTCACGAAGTCGTCAACCAAGCATTCTGTACATCAAACTAAGTAACTCCACGCAAAAATTATTGTTGGTAGACGATTTTTTTGGGGTGAAAATCACATTTTACGGTAGGACTCAATGTAACGCACTCAAAACATTGTGCTGATGGATGCATTGAATAGTACGGGTGTCGTGGAGGTATTTAAAGTAAAGTTATAACATTAGAAAGACGTATTAAAAAAAAGAACTTGTAAAAAATTGGAACCAATATCTCCGTAACTAGAAGGTTCCCAGGCATGGTTCAGAACATTTGCATTGTGCATTTCGGCTTCGTTAAGGGTATTTTTACACCCATTCTAGCGTTTTCCATTCTTCCTCATTTCAAAAGCGTATATATAGTCTGCTAGTCTGTGTCGTATCGACCGGCGAGGTCATTGTCCCAGCTGTAGTGTTCGTCTGGGAAGCTTCTCTGTCCTGATGGCAGCTTTAAAGTGTAATATATTTAATGCAAGGTGTAAGGGACGCAACATACATTTTGACCGTGTAGGTATCGCACTTTTGTAGCAAACAGCTTTTTTTTTTCATTAGCGATGAAAACCCTCTTTGTGGGGGGGTTCAGAAACTGCGTAAGGCGTTTGTGCGTCTCCCTTCCACCCTGTATTACTTCTCGCTCAGATTCTCCAAAGAGAACGGTAGAGACATGAGAGGTCGAAGGGACACCGACGCGAAAACGGTTACCACGTATTCAATCTCCGCAAGTATGATCATGTATCTACGCGTTACGCTTTTAAGATGGCTGCCCATCCGGCAGCGCAGAGAATTAGGGCTTTGACAAACCTGTTTTCTCTTCTTCACAAACCCACTTCTCCTTCTTGTCTGTCGTCTAATTGTCAAGTAGTTCTAGTTGTCTGTGCGCAGAGCATAAATATGCTCTGCGCACAGCAAGAATCTTCGTTCCGCTAATAATTGTCTCTTACGATGTCCTTCTCACCGCTCTGGTTTTATAAAATCTTCTTTCTTTGTCCAGGCGGTTTTCATCTGGAATGCGCTCCCTCAGAGTATCAGGACGGTGACCAGTCAGTTCACTTTCAAAGTGAAAGCTCGGGAATATATACACAAGAAGTTAGCAGATTCGTCTCAGAAACTAAGTTGATGTAGTTTTTCTTGTTTATCTCTCATGAGTATTTATTCTTAAATGTTTTAGTTATAAATATTTTCTAGTCTTTTTTTTTCTGTTATTGCACCTACTGTATATTGTCTCTGCATCACCCTAAGGTAGACTGGTAGAAAATGTCTATGGCATTAAGTCCGCCTTTGTACAGTTTTTACTTGTGCATAAAGTTTTAATAAATAAAATATTAATAATTCAGTAAATCTTTTTGTGAAATTTTTCATCGGTAATTACAAAAAAAAACAGCTGTTTCCTACAAAAGTGTAGGTCTTGCACTTTTGTAGGAAACAGCAGATTTTTTTAAAATAACTGATGAAAATTTTCTAAGTGAATACGTGGTGCCTAACTGTTTTCGCGATTGGTTGTTTTTGTTTATATTTTGTGTATCCGGTTGTTTATACTTCCGTTTTATATAATTGTAAACTTAGTAGGTTTAAACTTATACTGTCACTTACGGGATATCTTCCGTGATTGTTCATTATTTTGAGCTCCCGATATTTCGACGCTGTTGCAAGCGCTGTGATCGCGGCTTTAGTTTTTGTTAGTTTACTTAATACATGATAAAATATAACAATAATAACATCACGTCTGTTTACTCCGATGGGTTTATTCAAAGGTACTATTGAACACCCACTACTAAAATACTGGTATTCAGCTGCATCCGGTTAGACTGGAAGCCGACCCCAATATAGTTGGGAAAAGGCTAGGCAGATGATGATGACTATTGAACACCCACGTTTCGCCAGCTATGTTACGGCTCGTGTAATAAGGGGCGAGCCCATTGCCATAAAGGGTACTTTGTTCGACCTGGGAAACAAACCCAGGACCCCATGCTCAGCTGTCGTGCTTGCGACCACTAGACCACCGCGGTAGTCTCATACGTGACATATTTAATACACCGGTTTTTTTACCACGAACTCTGCAAATAATTTTAGAACTCACCATAGATATTTTTTGTCGGTTATTGACCCGATAAATGTCGTTTGAACCCGCGATAGTCCATAAAAAAATGTACGTACTCAAAACGACGATAAAATCCTATTTCCTACTAATATTTGAATGCGAAAGTTTGTGCGGATGGATGGATGTTTGTTAATCTTTCACGCAAAAACTACTGAACGGATTTGGATGAAATCTTGCACATAGATAAGTGATACTTTTTATCCCAGGAGTATGATCCCGTTGGACAATTATCGAACGTCACGCGGGCGTGAGCTACTAATGGGTATTACAATACACTAATAATAAAATTGTTTATTTATCCGAGTAATACACACAGACACATAGTACAAAACAAGGTGGCAGAAATACAGTAAAAATAATGATACAGTTTTTGTGCACCGAAGATTTAAATCTACAAAAAGACTATGCATACAAAAATAATAATGAACCCTGTCTCTTAAACTAGGAGACCTGTATCTTAAGAGACAGAGATCGGACAAAAATATTAATTCAGTAAAACTGAACACAAGAGTGAAAGTGTATCGGTCTACCATTATTATGCAGAAATAAATAAAGGAAATAATCAGAAAAAATGTGTAAGTGTTGAGGTGTGGTGTGTGTGGATGTGTGGGAAGGGAGTGGGAGTGTGTGCCGATGTATGTGTGTGTAATTGTGTATCTGTGTTTGAGTATTTGTGGTATTTGTAGAGGTTTATGATGTCAAGCGATGTAAGAGAGTAAAGATTCTGTTTGATATAGTCCTGCAATATGAGCCAGTTCGAGGTTTTTGATTTGACATTAAATTTATTTAGATCTATTATGTTTAGTTCTTTCTGTATTTTTTTTTAAAACGAGTAGTGTCAAAGTTGTACTGACTAAAACCCATCCACGTTCCTTCTTTGCCTTTTGTGTTCCAGGGCCACGGTATCTCTTTCGAACAGTCCCGCAGCCCACAATACCCTTAACGAAGCCGAAAGGCTTGACTGACTTGATTTGTATGACTGGTTATCAGATTTTCGGGCCGCTGTAACGACAGTCAAAGATCTACAAATGGCAGCCGGGACGAAAGCTTAACGTGCTTTCCGAAGCACGGAGGAAAATCTGTATGTAATAGATGGACACCCATCTACGGACCTACCTTTGCAAGCGCGGCTTAACTTTGAGGATCAATCCGTTCGACTTTTATTATTGAGGCACGAGCTCCTCAAATAATCAACGAATCTAGGCCAATACCGAGGAGAATACAAAAGTATTGTCTGTCCATCCCCACGAGAAAAGTCGTGAGTTATAGATAGGAGCTCGTGGCTAAATAATAGCAGCCGCTCGGATCGAACTTTAGATAAAGCCATGCTTGCCTAGGTTGGACTATAGATGGGTAAACACCCATTACATACCGAGTTTCCTCCGTGCCTCGGAGCCGTTGGTCCCGGCTGTCATTTGTAGATCTTTGACAGTCGTTACAGCTGTAGTCAGTGGCCCAAAAATTCTGAAAACCAGTCTTACCAAAGGGTAGCTCCATGTAAAATACTGGAATTCAGTTGCATCCGGTTAGACTGGAAGCCGACCCTACCATAGTTGGGAAAAGGCTAAGCAGATAATTCTCATTCAAGTTTAAAATTCAGTTTCTTATTCACTGCCTTACAAGCTGGCTACGAAGGTAAGTACTCAACACGGCAGGTACCTAACTCGGAATAAAATCAATAGTTGTCTTCAGTGCATGCGATCGTTACAAACTTAGGTCGGAAAATAAACTTGGCAGTGACGTTAAAATATTGAATTTAGAATGGCGAAGGTATTTGAATTTTTACTGCAGTATATACAGGGTGTAAACGGACCCTTCACGAAGCCGACAACCAAGAAATAAAGAAAGAAAGAAAGAAAAAATATTTATTTGTCACAGGGACATGACATGCATCATACAAAATTACAAAAAATAAACAATAAACTATAAATTCAACAGGACGGAACAACAAAAAAAAGAAAAACGTTAACAGCTCGCGCGCCAAGCATTCTGTACATCAGACTAAGTAACTCTACGCAAATTTATTTCTAGGGAACGACTTTTTTTTGGGGTGAAAAATCACGTTTTACGGTAGGACTCGATGTAACGCACTTAAAACATTGTGCTGATGGATGGATTGAATAGTACGGGGGACGTGGAGGTGTTTAAAATAAAAATATTTCAAAAGCTAGTTTGAAATTTGCATCCTACAAGGCATGTGTTCGTTTGTTACTTATAACGGGTGATTTTTTAAGAGGTACAGGATTTGATTTTCAAAAAAAACACAAAAAATTTGAAAAATTTAATGAAATCTTTATTGGAATCCATAGAAAGATCAATATAATTTAATGTTTGAAGATGATTTCATGCAAATGCTGGCCGCGGCTCCGGTTTAGATGGCCCATTCGCAAGGCCCAATTTCGGCACACTCTCTCCAACATATCAGCCGGTATATCAAGAATAAATGCTTCAATATTGGCTCCCAGTGCGTCAATCGTTGCTGGTTTATCCCTGTAGACATGAGCCTTAACATGGCCCCACAAGAAATAGTCCAAAGGCGTTAGATCACACGATCTAGGCGGCCAATTGACGGGCCCAAAACGTGAAATAAACTGTTCACCGAAGGCGGCTCTCAATTGGGCCATTGTTTCGCGTGCCGTGTGGCATGTGGCACCGTCTTGTTGAAACCACATGTCAGGCATGTCCAATTCTTCCATTTTGGGCAAAAAAAAATAAACCGCCTTCGGTGAACAGTTTATCTCACGTTTTGGGCCCGTCAATTGGCCGCCTAGATCGTGTGATCTAACGCCTTTGGACTATTTCCTGGGGGGCCATGTTAAGGCTCATGTCTACAGGGATAAACCAGCAACGATTGACGCACTGGGAGCCAATATTGAAGCATTTATTCGTGATATACCGGCTGATATGTTGGAGAGAGTGTGCCGAAATTGGGCCTTGCAAATGGGCCATCTAAACCGGAGCCGCGGCCAGCATTTGCATGAAATCATCTTCAAACATTAAATTATATTGATCGTTCTATCGATTCCAATAAAGATTTCATCAAATTTTTCAAATTTTTTGTGTTTTTTTTGAAAATCAAATCCTATACCTCTTAAAAAATCACCCGTTACAACGTGTAAAAAACGGGTTTATACATACTTAAATGTGTTTAATATACCATCAAACTGAACAACTATCTCCGTAGGACTTAAATACTATCAGCTGTATGGTGCAGCTGATTATAATGGGTGTAAAAATACCCTAAATGAAGCCGAACAGCACTTGTCCTCCACGTCATTGCGATCATTTCTTCATTCTAGACCATACGGTCTGCTAACCTTCTAGTTACGGAGATATTGGGGATCTAAGTTCCGACTTTGTCACAAGTTTTTTTCAGTAGGTTGCACAAGTTTTTAAAGTTTTATCTTTACTTATTAAACACTTCCACGACCCCTTTACTATTCAATCCATCCACCAGTACAATATTTTGAGTGCGTTGCATTGAGTCCTACCGTAAAACGTGATTTTTCACCCAAAACAAAAGTCGTTTTCCAGCAATCATTTTTGCGTATAGTTACTTAGTTTGATATACAGAATGTTTGATTGACGGCTTCGTGAAGGGTCCGCTTACACCTTTTATTTTCACGATTAAGATGTTGGTCCCACAGAGAAAGTGATTCAGAACTTATGTTGTCCCTTACGAGATAGTCCGTGATCATGGCGCTTGCAACAGTGCCGAAATATCGGGAGCTCAAAATAATGAACAACCACGGAAGATATCCCGTAAGTGACAGTATAAGTTTAGTTGTAAACCGTGAAAGCTTAAAACAGTGGTAAAAGTGATTCAGTTTTGCTGGTCTTTTAGCACACACTTTCATTTGACCGTACCCTTTCGGTGACACGTTGTATATGTAGAATTGACCTTTGCACTAATCTACCAAACGCCCCACGCGTTGCCCAGAAATGGGTGACGAGTCACGAGTGGGTGTTACAGCCCACTCCTAATCGCTAAAAAAGTGCTTAACCTACCTATGCGGAGTCTTTATTCTTCTTTATTTTAGCTTATACTAGCGACACACCCCGGCTTCGCACGGGTATAGAGCATATTTTTTTTTTGTATTTCTGATTTTTTTAGAACTCTAACCTGGGTTGGTCCCATAGAAGTTTTTGATCAGTATTAGAAACAGTATCGATTGGCATCAATAAAATATTTTGTGTAAAATGGCCATTTTCTTGCTAACTGCAGGTACCTTTTTGAAAAATCTGTGAATAGGGATCAAAATTTCACGGAAAATAATGAATAGTCTTCTAAGACTATTCATTATTTTTTTTTATTTTATTTTTTTAAAAACGTTTGATGATGAAGAGGGTTACACTAAAGTAGAAAAGAAGAATAGGGAAGCTCTGTTCCCGTAACCAGTGCGGTACTTCCAGTGGCGGATTTACAAATTTTCAAGGTACAGGCTGTACAGTTTTTTTTTTTTTTTTAATTTACGTTGCGTGGGACAACTAGGAATTTCTCCTGTATCGTGGGTGCTTTTACAAACATTTAAGCTCACATACACAAACAGCCAGACCCGGAACAACTACCTGTAGGCCAAACAAATATTTGTTCCGTGCGGGAATCGAACCCGCGACACGAAGCGCAGCAGTCAATCGCTCAGCCACTGCGCCAACCGTGGCGTCAATAGAAAGTTGTTCCGTTTTATGGTCGGTTGCACACCCTTTTATGACCGCATCTGTCTGTACATGTATGCTGTATATCAGCCGTGATCACAGTTTTCAAAATTCTCCAGAAAATTAATTTCTTCCATTCATCGTATCTTTGGTCGTGATTCACGGTTCCGTACCCGAAGGGTAACCAACGGGACCCTATTACTAAGCTTCCGCTGTCCATCCGTCCGTCCGTCTGTCAGCGGGCTGTATCTCATGATCCGTAATAGGTAGACAGTTCAAATTCTCCCAGAATGTGTATTTTTGTTGCCGCTAGAACAACAAAAAATAAATTAAAAATTAAATTGGCTGTCCTACCCCACTACGATTATACGGAACCCTTAATTCGCGAGTCAAACTCTCACTAGGCCGGTTTTTTGTTTTCATAAAAAGCCAAAAGTTTTCTCGCAGAACGTCTAAAAGTCTCTTTTTCAATTTCCTCAGTCGCCAAGTTCTTGAACAGGAAGTACCTAACTCATTAGTGCAAACGAATGACTCATTTCATTCATTGACTCACTCATTCATTCCCGATATGGCCAGTATTGTGCTAAACAAATGCCTCTGACCTTTCCAACGTGAATGAAGACCTCTTGCATTGCGTAACTCACGCCATCTTGACACCATTTCCACAAACAGAACATAAAGACAACCATTATTATCGCATTCAACTTTCCATTATTCTCGCTTGAGAGGAAATGTGTTTACGTACCTTCATCATCTGCCTAGCCTTTTCCCAACTATATTGGGGTCGGCTTTCAGTCTAACCGGATGCAGCTGAATACCAGTATTTTACATGGAGCGACTACCAATCTGACCTCCACAACCCAGTTAGTACTGGGTAATACGATACCCCTTGGTAAGACTGGTTGTCAGACTTTTAACCACCTAACGACTGTCAAAGATCTACAAATGACACCCGGGACCAACGGCTTAACGTGCTTTCCGAGGCACGGAGGAAACTCGGCATGTAATGGGTGGTCACCCATCCACAGACCAACCTAGGCAAGCACGGCTTAACCTAAAGATCGATCCGAGCGGCTGTTATTATTTACCCACGAGCTCCTCAAAATGTGTTTACGTACCTTATGTTGTTATATATAAATTATTTATTTAGACCTTTGGACTTTTAGATAAGTAATTATTTAAAACTAGATTAATATTATAAATTGTACAATTTCTTTATACATTCGGAGTTAACCTATAAGTGACTGTTGCACTGTTGCATTTACATTTTTGCATGTTACTTTTAGCACAACCTGTGTAAACAATTGTTGGTGAACAAATAAATAAATAAATTATCATTAACTAGAAAAGGCATATTTACTGATTTACTGATTTCTTTGAGTTCCCGATATTTCGGTATAAACATCGTAAATATCCCGTTTCTAGTGTTAATGATAATAAATAAAAAAGTTGTAACGTGAGTTCAATTTTCCAAAATCCTTTCTTAGCGGAATTTCTACTTCATAATAGGTATCTGTATGCCAAGTTTTAGCCCGATCCGTCCAGTGGTTGGCGCTGTGCGTTGACAGACAGCCAGGACAAACGATTTTATAAGTATAGAGATATAAGACTAGCTCTTGCCCGCTATCTTCGTCCGCGTAAAATTTTTAGTCCATAACCTTCCTCGATAAATGGGCTATCCAACACTAAAAGAATTTTTCAAATCGAACCAGTACTTCCTGAGATTATCGCATTCAACCAAACAAACAAATTCTTCAGTTTTATAATATTAGTATAGATAGGTAGAAGGTTGTACTTCGAACAAAGCGGCACGAGAGATCGATACGCTGGCATTGTGCGATGGTTATCTAACGATCTCTGGTTTATTATCCAGTAATGTCCTATCATTAGGCCGTGGCTCAGTAACTACCACACCGGTCGATCGAAAAAAAACAAAATGGTTGTGTGAGCTACGCAATAAGTGATCTAACATCAAATGCCGAGCCTTTTCCCAACTATGTTGGGGTCGGCTTCCAGTCTACCCGGATGCAGCTGAATACCAGTAATTTACATGGAGCGACTGCCTATCTGACTTGATGACTGGTTGCCAGATTTTCGGGCCTCTAACTACCTGTAACGACTGTCAAAGATCTACAAATGACAGCCGAGACCAACGACTTAACGTTGGTCACGGCGTGTAAGGACGACGTGTTAAGGACCCGGGTCCTTAACGTGCTTTCTGAGGCCTAGGGGAAACTCTTTACGTAAAGAGTTTTCACCCATCTACGTACCAACCTAGGCAAACGCGGGTTAACCTGAAGATCGATCCGAGCGGCTGTTATGATATCTGTTTTCTTTAAAATGCTAAATGATTTCCGGACCCTTCACCAAGTCGTCAACCAAGCATTCTGTACATCACACTAAGTAACTGTAGGCAAAAAAAAATGCCGGGAAACGACTTTAATTTTTGGGGATAAAAATCACATTTTACGGTAGGACTCAATGTAATGCACTCAAAACATTGTGCTGATGGATGCATTGAATAGTACGGGGTCGTGGATGTCCAATATTTAAAGATATAAAATTTAAAAATTGTATTAAATATAAAAACTTGTAAAAAAGTTGGAACTTTGTCCTATAATATCTCCGTAACTAGAAGGTTCGCGAACAGAATGTTCCAGAACAAAAAAAATATCGCAATGACGGGGAGATCAAGTGCCTTTCAGCTTCGTTAATGGTCTTTTCACAGCCATATACATGGTGAATGAATGACAGCTGGCCTTCTACCCGTGTTATCGATTTGCAGGCACACTGTCATTATTCGTAGAAAGTTAATCTGTTATTGATTGAGGGTTGTGAGCGAGGTCGTGGGGATGCAATTTTAATGAGATATTCGAAGTAGGTAGGTTCTATTAAAAATAACTTAGGTTTATGGGTAACTATAGCTTATGCGGACGGCTTCGCCTGCGTGGAGTTCGATAATTGTCCCACAGGATCATACTAACGGGATAAAAGTATCCTATGTGTTAATCCAGGTTATAAACTATCTATGTGCCAAACTTCATCCAAATCCGGTCACTATTTTTGCGTGAAAGAGTAAAAAACTTCCATCCATCCATCCATTCTCACAAACTTTCGAATTTATAATATTAGTAAGAAATAGTGCAGTCAAACAGATTGGTAGCAGTTAGCTGTTGATAGTAAAAGAGTGCCTCGTTGTTCGAGTGCTGAGCATGGGGTCCTGGGTTCGATTCCCGAGCCAGGCAAAGTGATATTGCGTTATTCCATCAGGAATTTCTCGGGAGCAGACACGGGGTCTGGATTTGTGCCCGGTTGATGGCAATAGGCTCGCCCCCTATTACATGGGATTTAAAACATTACTGGCTAAATGTGAGTGCACCTCTGCCTAACTCTTCGGAGATTACAGAAGTGTTGTTACGTTATGTTAATAAAATTACCTATTTCAACTCACTACCTTAAAACAAAACTATTTCCAAAAGGTCTCTAAGACGAGTCAGAGAATTTTTAATCGTTTATTCAACACTAGCTGACCCGTGCAACTTCGTCTGCGTCACATAAGAGAGAAAGAAACAAAATAAAAATGATGTTATACACCGTGACTTTTTATTCGTCTTACAATGGCAGCCCACTCCATGTATCCAATGACTACTTAACATTCTTAAAAAATAAAATAGGTATTTTTGAGATTTTAATAATTTAAAAATAAAATTATTATTCAGTATTATGACGCATGACGTAGTTCAAACACTATTGCGAGCGATGATATACTGGACTCGAGCGCTGGGTAGGTATGTATCTCAGGAACTACTGGTTCGAATTGAAAAATTATTTTACTGTTGAAGAGCCCATTTATTGAGGAAGGCTGTAGGCTATACACAGTGACTTTTTAGTCGTCTTACAAAGGTCGTCCACTCAATGTACCCGACATAAAATAGCTCTAGGCGCGATTTTTTTTTATCTTCCATAATAAGTACAATGAAAAATAATAATAAAAAATTAGGATAAAATTATGAAACATCCTGTTAATGATGTTTACGTGTCAAACGGAAGAACATTACCCACCCAGCACTCGAGTCCAGTAGTTCATCGCTAGCAACAACCCGGTGTTTTAACTGCGTCATGCGTCATAATACTGATTAATATTTTTATTTTTAAATTATTAAAATCTCATTAATACCTATTTTTTCTATGAATTTTTAGTATTTATTGGATGCATGAAGTGGGCTACCGTGGCTGTAAGACGACTAAAAAGTCACGGTGTATAATTCAATCATGATTCGAAAGATATGTGGCGCCATGTATTATCATAAGAATGTTATTGTTGTTTTCCTCGGGAACAGTACTTTTTTTCGGGATTATAGGTACCCTATGACCGTTTCTGTACAGCTGACAACGTATTATTCAAAATTTCAGGATGATCGGTTCAGTGGTTTAAACTTATTTTCGCATTTATCATATTAGTAATAGTAAAGTAAAGTTACTAGTAATTAGTAATTAAAATAAAGTAATAAGAAAGTAAGGATGTATACTAATACTGTGCAATTCTGACGATATTAAATTACATGACAGGTCGAGTTGTTTCGTTTTTTTAAATCGGTTAAAAATTAATGCAATTACGATTGTAAGTCTATTACGCAATTACCCCGCAGATCTATATTTAAATACACTGTAAAGTACTGTGAACTAAATCAACGTCAGGCGAGTAGCGAGTTATATTCTGTTGAGAACCCATAGAACTTTATTTCTTAGAGCGGTTTCAGACTTGCAATCGCAGCATGCTATAGGCATTCTGAAAAGCCGCCATTCATTTATTACGTTAGACGATTTTGGGGGGAAGGGGTTGTTTAAATCCATAAGATGCGGTTACTAGAGGTGGGCGTTGAATCAACAAACGGTTTTTGTTAACGACTTTTCATTCGTCAATGTGTTAACTATTCATTAATGAAAAAACAGGTTGAAAATATTAACTGTCAATTTACGTCAACGCACTCAATGCATTATTTCAATATTGTTTTATTAATTTCTGAGAATTTAGTCTCCTTCGGAAATATTCGTTACTTTCGGATGTTACCGAACACCGTCGCGTCGACGCATCGGACGCGGGCTTGTGCGTGTGTGAAGATCTTTTAAGTACGCCTGGATCTTTCGCCAGTCCTAACTGGCTGGGTAAAGCATAAAAAGCCTGGAAAAAGAACGAAGGAAAGGTCATTCCAGTTCTAAAAAAAAAGTAATCTAAATTCTTATCAAATCAATAATCTTTAACTTAATCTGCAACAAAATTATCATTGATCAAAAACGTCGATGTTAAATTGACGATTACCGCTAACGACTGAAGTTTTAAAACCTGTTATTTATTTAACAGCTTTTATAACCCGTTGACCATTAATGACTAACAGCTAATTACATTAAATAAAAAAAACCGTCAATGACCCACGCCTAGCGGTTACTCCATGACTTCACCATAAAACAATACGAATACGATGCCGTTTGAGGTACTTAAGGTATATATTTCAATCCAATAGTATTTCGTTTCTTATATCTAAATCGTGTGTAAGCAAACGATATCCTGAATTTAAACCGCACAACGCCATCTATCGAGTTATAGGGACAACTTTTGTTATTCTTGACTTAACAGGGGTCGACCATGTCGTATTATTTCTTACAAGGGGGGGTAGGAGCCTAGGAGGGAGTCTTGATAGTTTTTACTAAAATCTCAAAAAAAACGCAAAGTTTAGATTTTACTTTGAAAAAGCTCGGACTAATTAATAGTACCTTTGTAGGTACAAATATATATTCCTAAAAATTGTTATTTTGAAAAATAAACGTTAAACCAAACCAAACGTCTAGGTATCCATTGTTTCCTTCTGATTCTTACGTCATCATCATCATCATCATTTCAGCCGAAAGACGTCCACTGCTGGACATAGGCCTACCCCAATTGTCGCGACCTTGACCGGTCCCATGCGACTCGCATCCAGCGGATCCCTGCAACCTTCACCAGCTCATCGGTCCACCTAGTGAGAGGCCTTCCAACGTAACGTCTTCCGGTTCGCGGTCGCCACACTAGAACTTTTTGCCCCCAAAGTGCCCTGCCCACTGCCACTTTAGTTTGGCAATTCTTCGGGCTACGTCGGTAACCTTAGTTCTCTTGCAGATGTCCTCATTTCTGATTTGATCACACAAGAAAACTCCGACCATATACCTCTCCATTGCCGTTTGGGTGACTTTAAGCCTTCTGATGAGGCCCATTGCGAGCAACCAAGTTACGGTCCCTATTTATTCAGGAGTTACAGAATTAAAATCATTAATACAACCCTCTAAGTTCATGTAACCCCATGCAATAACCATTTCATGAAAAAGTCATTCAATGGGGTTAAATGAACTTAGACGGTTGTAAATTGTGTTGATGATTTTAATGATTGTAATTCCGTAACTACATACGTGTTACTTGCGCGACTAATTTTTCATCAACATACAACCTGACACTGACCTGCAAATTGCAAAAGACCAAGGGTTCCATTTTGGAGACCGCCACAGACGCGAAAAATTTGACGTGTCTCCGAAATGGAGCTTTCAACAATAAAAGAACAACGTAAAAAAAATTGAATTTCGCGGGCTACTCTGGCGCTTCCACCTTAAAGTAAAGGTATAACCGCGGAACTGAAAAAACTGTTTTTTTATGTCCTGGGGTACTAATATAAGTAATTGGATGTGTTTTAGTTTTAATTCGTTATTTGTGAGTTAAGATGAATTTCATGATTTTGCTTTCATTTAATTTATCATATTTGTGATTGTATATTATGGATAAAATCTCTGTGGATTTTATCCTTACGATTGGCCCTATCGAGTGATGTCATAAAAGTACAGGCTGTTATTTTTTTCTGATTTTATTTAATTCGATTCCCGAGTGTGGTAGGCGAATTTTCGAAAATCTTTGAATGCAGATTAGTTTCTTTTTAAAAATAAAGGAATATTTCCTGCGAGTAGAATTTGCTATCTCCAGTATTTAGAGTACTTTTCCTCCAGGTGAGGTTGAAAAATTCCACTCTGTATATTAATGAATGATGGACGTTGACCTAAGACGAATTATAATCAATCCTGATTATGCTTATGCTATGTACACAACGTTACGATCTAAAAGCTGTATTCTCTTTGCAGGAGCTGTCGAAGCTTGAGACCCAGGTGCTTGGCTCTTCAGCGCCCCCGACATCTACAGCGTTGTCATGTTCCATCGATCTGCCGACGGATGTCATCGCAGAGGTGAGAGGTCGACAGAAGGCCCACGGCCACCGCGACTGGTTGCGATGATGCTAAAGCAACACGGTCGTGATACAGTCGCGATGCTGGAATTATTATTACAGCATTTATTTCTGGCTACTTCCATAGTCGTTGTAACAATGGTCTTAATTGCTAGTGTTAGTAGACATACTTGTTTTATTCTGTGTGGAGTTTCATTCAATGTCGCAGCATTAGAGACTAATTTTTCATCAAAATACAACCTAACACTGACCTACAAATTGCAAAGACCAAGTTCTCCATCTTGGAGCCCGCCACAGACGCGAAAAATTTGACGTCTCTCCGAAATGGAGCTTTCAACAACAGAAGGGCGTAAGAAAATTTGAATTTCGCGGGCTACCCATCAGGGTAGCCTATCTGCAGCACTATCTGCGAATAAATTAAAAATAGTGTTGGTACTGCTACGAAGCGCTTCTTTTACGTATAATTGCCGCAAAACCTCGTTATGGCTTTCCGCAAAGATCTTTGACGTGCTACATCACCACGGCAGCCTCAAAAGTATTCTGACTGCGTTACTATACTGGACACGTAGACCGCTATAATAATATGCACGTAAACTATAACTAGTCCACAGGCTGCACGTGAAAAATGACGAGCAAAATTATTTAAACAGTAATCTTGACCGCCGCCGTACATCGCGCAAACGTGCAGGCCAGCATGTTGCAGCGTACCGACAGCGATTTACGTTCCCTGTCAAATGCACGATGACGTCCTTATTGTACGATGGTGGCAATATGCAACGTACCACCCACGAATCCCACATTTCTATCTCGCTTCGTCCCTCAAATTTGGCAAGAGGGGGATAATGGCTGGTGAACGGGTGCTGCTTGTGGTGACTGGTCGTCTTGTTGACCAGGTTTTGATACTTTTATCACCGTGCATACAAAAACTGGAATTGCCGACGTAGGCGAAGGCTGCCAGGGTCAAATGCGATTGGGCAGGCAGGTCACGTGAGCCGCATGTATATCGACCGCTGGTCAAAGGTCTCAACATGATGGGTGCCTGAGGATGGACGGCGCCGCCGCGGCCGGAAAGAGGTGGCGAGATGATCTGGACGCGCATCAGGATCGCTGGTTTCAGGTGGCAGGGAAGAGTACCTGGAAGGATATGGGGGAGGCTTTTGACCATCAGTGGGACATACAAGGCTACAAAACAAAAACCGTGCGCAAAGGTCCAAGGTGTTCTACGCACTGTACTGTTTTGGTGGTACTTCCTCGCCTTTGGCTGTTGTCGGCCTCACTAAAGGATCCTCGTTCGCTCTGCAGGCCGCCCTGTCCCCGGACAAGGCGGACTCGATGCTGTCAGTGCAGTCGGCCCCAACAGAGCAGCGGGAGCGGCCCGCTAGCTTGCTGCTCGAGCTTCCACTAGCTACGGTAAGAATCATTGTCTTTCTGACATCATAATATCATCATCGACTTTTGATCTGATTGGGTTTTTGAGTAAGAATTTCAGCCACGGAGACTAGTATTGTGCCAGGTTGATGGCAATAGGCTCGCCCGCTGTTACTTGGGACTTAGGTAAACATGACCGCGTGGATGAGAGGTGTCGTATGATAATTGCTTTACTTTAAATGCATATTATTCAGTAAAACAGCAACTCATAAAAGTCGGCCAAGTGCGAATCGGACGTCGGGGTACGGAACCCCTCGTGTGCAAGTAGCTCGGCTGGTTTTTTTCTTAGATAACATAATTTCGCCTCGTTGGTTTAGTGGTCGCAAGCGCGACTGCTGAGCATGAGGTCTTGGGTTCGATTCCCAGGTTAAGAAAAGTGTTATTGGGTTTTACCATCAGGAATTTTTCAGTAGCAGCCACAGTGTCTGGGTTTGCGCTCGATTGGTGCCAATAGGACTCAAAAATTACTGGCGAAATGTGGGTGTACCATTAGGTCCACCTTTACCTTACCCGACACGAAATATAACAGTACAGAATTTAGGATCCATTTATGTTAATGATAATACAAGGTGTAAACGGACCCTTCACGAAGTTTTCAACCAAGCATTCTGTACATCAAACTAAGTAACTCTACACAAAAATGATTGCTGAGGAACAACTTTTTTTTGGGGTTAAAAATCTCGTTTTACGGTAAAACTCAATGTGACGCATTCAAACATTGTGCTGATGGATGCATTGGGGGTTGTGAACAGTGGCGGATTCACAAGTTTTCAAGGTATAGGCTGTACAGTTTTTGCCGCCCTTGCCTCTACAATTGTCATGTCATACATTATTTTTACAATCCAACAATTTCGTTGAAATTGCACGTAAAATAATTTTTGGGTATATTACCAATTACTGGTTGGTGGGCGGCGAATTAGCTGTTTTACTCTAGAATATGGAAGATTGCTACTCGGAATGTGCAATGACAAGTGAGAGGGGAACGTCATCAGCAAAATTTATTGTAGACTTCTATCTGTAAAACATCAGAAAACCGTCATGCAAAAGATTTTGATTTCTACCAGATAGCAAAAAAAAAAACGGTCCCCAAATTTGCCGCCCCAAAAATCTGCCGTCTTAGGCTCAAGCCTACTCAGCCTGCTGGTAAATCCGCAACTGGTATAAACTTGCATTTAAAAAAAAACTTGTGAAAAAGGAGTTGCAGTAGTTTGGAAATATGGCGGCAATATGCTCCAAAAAAAAAAACAACTTTGAGAATATAAATTCTCAAAGTTGGTTTTTCGTTTAAATTGTGTTGTATTATAAAATACAACACAATTTAAACGACCCATCTTGTGTCCCACAGCAAGTAGGCGCCTACCTGTCAGCTATGTCCCCCACGGAACAGGAGGAGGACTCGTTGCTGACGCTCTCGTCGGTGACGGCGCGCCCCCTGCTGGCGGCCTCCAGGAAACTGCGGCCCGCACCTGACTCCACGGCGGAGTGAGTAGACGCCTCATTGTACTAGCGAAAGGCTCATGTTTGTTATTTTAGGTCGATTCTGTTGAAAGTCGTTGCAGAACATACAAAATACTTTAAAGGCAATGCCATTTGTCCGCCATTTTTAATTTAATTTAAATTTTCGTTTGTCATTTGGCCAGTCAGAAGGATGATTAAAACAATACTGCTTAAAGACGTCATGGTAGCTGCTCATTTATGGAAGTTCGCCTTTATTATTCGTAGACGGGTAATAATGCTTGTGGTTCTCTTCACCAGGATTACGGCCCCTCCCCCTCGGAGTTTAAGGAACTTTACAATCTATTTCTAATACTTTAAATACTTTTTCACCATTCCCAAGAAGCACCACCCCGGAGTTTCCACCAAGAGCACAGCTCCCCAGGAGTCAAAGGAACTTTACCCCTTATTTTTAATAATCTTAAAAATGCTTTTTCTCTAACCAAAAGGAGCACGGCTCCTCCGGACGGCGGTTACGGCTGGGTGGTGGTGTTCGGAGCCTTCATGGTGCAGTTCTGGGTGGCAGGGCTGTTTAAGTCGTACGGGGTGCTGTACGTGGAGATCATGGAGACCTTCCCGGATTCCTCCGAGTCGGTGGCTTCTTGGATACCTGCGGCCCTCTCGACGCTGTGTTTGGCTCTCGGTAAGAAAAAAAAATCAACTGCAGGTTTCAGTATTTGTATACAGAACTTGTCAAACTCTACTTTATAGTAATTCTTTCAATCTATACTTCTATACTTAATATTTAAAGCTGAAGAGTTTGTTTGTTTGGTTGAACGCGATAATCTCAGGAACTACTGGTCCGAATTGAAAAATTCTTTTAGTGTTGGATAGTCCAATTATCGAGGAAGCCTATAGGCCTATAGCCTATAGGATGTTTAATAACATCATCCTGTGACCAATAGGAGCAGAGCAAAAAAAAACAAGTCAGAGGCGGTGGTTGAACCGCGGGGCACAGCTATTATGATATAAAAATGGCACTAACAAAGAAAGGCCCACCCAGGGCCCACCAGTGGGTGAAGACGGGCTGTGGATGATTATATATAAATGTAGCAGATGAAGCTGTTTTGACATGGAAAGAAAAATTCTAGTGCGAGCAGGGTTTGAACTTGCGACCTTCCGATTCAGTACACCGGATGTCTTAACCAATTAGACCATCGCACCCTGCTCACAGCTCTCGAAAGGTAGCAGATGAAATTCAAAACTTAGCGCAGTTACAGAACTGTCTATACAAATCTCCTTATGTAGCGTGTGGCGTGAGACCATTTTTGGTCTTGAACTACCTACATTTCGTTTAATATTGTACGTAAAATGGTTTCAAAGAAGAGTTTTCTTCTTCCAGCGCCGCTGTCATCAGCGCTGTGTGAGAAATACTCGTGTCGACTGGTGGTGTTCATCGGGGGCCTGTTCTGTGCTACCGGCCTAGCTCTCTCCTACTTCAGCAAGGGGCTGCTCCATCTGCTGCTCAGCTTCGGAGTTATGACTGGTAAGTCCACACTCAACAGTCTTTCAAAGTTAAAATTATTTCCTCATCATCTTTCTTCCCTTGTCCCATTCTACTTGGGGTCGGCGCCACAAGTTTTGGTCTTCCATTCCTCCTGTCAGACGTCACCGCATTATTTACTCTTTCATTTAGGGTGACTCGTAATTAGTGACCGTGACTTAAGCACGTGATCGTACTCATGATAACAAAGAACTTTACCAAAGAAAAATTTTTTTTATACTCTGTCACGTTTATCACAATAAAACTTGCGGAGCGGGCTTGCGAACCGCGCGGGTGTTCGCTTACCCACTGTTGCACGTTACGATAGTAATGAGACAGAAGTACGTCACGCGGCTAACAGCTGATAGGTCAAAGGCGCGCGAGCGCAAGTTTTATTCGGCTGTTGTGTTATTGTGATAAAAGTGAATGAGTGTAAAAAAAAATCTTTGGGAAAGTTGTTTGTTATCATGAGTACAATCATGTGTTTAAGTATCGGTCACGAATTACCAGTCACCTGTATAGATTTATGTGTGTTTGTTTACAGGCATCGGCGGAGGTCTGTCCACAACTCCTGGAATCGTCATCGTCTCCCAGTACTTCGACAAACACAGGTGAACAATACAATGGTGGTACCACATGGTGTGCCTAAAAAACATCGACGCTCAAACTGTTACCATTATCTCAGCACAAAATTCTGGACCTTGCTTACACCTTGTATAGTGTATCATACAGCTTATGTACAAAGGAGAACTTAACCCAGAAATGGTTTTTTTTTACAGCAAACCTTGCTTGGATTGTGAGATTTTTTTTTTTGGGAAACGACTTTTTTTTTTTGGGGTTAAAAATCACCTTTTTTCAGTAAAATTCAATGCTAAATGCTAAACATTGTGGTGATGGATGGATTGAATAGTAAACAGGTTAGGGAGTATTTGAAGTAAAGATAAAACCATAAAAACTAGTGTT
Organism: Noctua janthina; assembly: GCA_963576755.1. Lineage (NCBI taxonomy): Eukaryota > Metazoa > Arthropoda > Insecta > Lepidoptera > Noctuidae > Noctua > Noctua janthina. Next base: position 7,656,718 of record OY755077.1, read on the forward strand.
TAAAAAAAACTTGTGAAAAAGTTGTAACTTTGACCCCCAATATCTCCGTAACTAGAAGGTTCTCAGTTAAGATCTAGAACAAAAAAATTATCGCAATAGCGGGGAGAACAAGTGCCCTTTGGCTTCGATAAGAGTCTATTTACACCCATTATAATGTTCCATAATTACTATTATTTCGTCAACTGTTCTAAATATTGTCATCTCTTTCCAGGGCACTAGCTAATGGCATATGTGTGAGCGGGACGGCAGCCGGCAGCTTCGTCTTTCCGATGCTGATCGAGAAACTAGTGGATATGTACGGGTTACATGGAACTGTGCTTCTTTTGGGTGAGATTATATTAGTATTATCTACGGAGTGGGAGGGACACCGACGCGAAAACGGTTACCAGGTATTCAGCACATCATTCTGAGATAGATATTCCACATAGAAATTTTTCGTCGGTTATTAAAAAAAACAGCTGTTTCCTACAAAAGTACAATACCTGCACGGTCAAAATGTATGGAACAACTGATTTAAAAAAAATAAATGATGAAAAATTTCTATGTAGCCTCGGCTCAGAATCATCATCGTCTGCCTAGCCTTTTCCCAACTATATTGGGGTCGGCTTCCAGTCTAACCGGATACAGCTGAATACCAGTATTTTACATAGCGACTGCCTATCTGACCTCCACAACCCAGTTAGTACTGGGTTATACGATACCCCTTGGTAAGACTGGTTGTCAGACTTTTTGGGCCACTGACTACCAGCTAACGACTGTCAAAGATCTACAAATGACAGCCGGGACCAACGGCTTAACGTGCTTTCCGAGGCACGGAGGAAACTCGTTATGTAATGGGTGGTCACCCATCCACAGACCAACCTAATCAAGCGTGGCTTAACCTAAAGATCGATCCGAGCGGCTGTTATTATTTAGCCACGAGCTCCTCGGCTCAGAATAATGTACCGAATACTTAGTAACCGTTTTCGCGTCGGCGTCCCTTCGACCCCGACAAATAAATAACATTGAAGCGTCTGTTTGTAATTTCAAAACAACAGCTTTTTATTAAATGCATTTGAAAGTACATAGACGGTACTTGTAATAAAAAACATTTTTTTTTTTAATTTTTGTGTGTCTGTTTGTTCCGGCTAATCTCCGAAACGGCTGCAACGATTTTGTCGGGACTGGCTGTCGCGATGGCTGATGTTATGCAGAGTTACTTAAGCTACTTTTATTTTAGAAAAAGGGGTAGGGTTCCGTGCAAAAAAAATAAAAAACCCTTGAAAAGGTACCAAAGTCCGATTAAAATAGAGAAGTAATATTTTAGTAATAATTTCACGCGGACGATGGTCGCAGGCAACTGCTAGTTATTCAAATATTAACAGAACGTAATATAAGATAAAAAAATAATATTACGTACATCATAACAACACAATTCAAAAGCCTAGACTAAAAATAACAAAATAACACATTAAGTATTTGAAAGTTTTCATTACCTACTTTTTATTTATATTAATAATTACAGTTCCCTTAAAAAACGGTCCAGCCGTTTTGGAGATGAGCCGTAGCAAAAAGACAAAAAAAAAAAATTCTTTTAAGTACCGTATATACTTCCGTAAAGACTTACATTTTTATCTAGTTGTGTATATGTTTACATATAAATTGAATTTCTCAATCATCTCTGAACTGGTCATCGAAAACTAACCCTGTATAATGCGACTGTGATCTTCAGGAGGCGGCATGCTGCACGTCTGCGTGTCGGCGACGCTGTACCGGCCCGCGCCCGTCAGCTTCAACACCTCGAATTTGGCAGACCGGACACCAGCAACGACCACCACCACTGAACATACCACGCTGTTGCACGACATACAGGAAGGTGAGATACTATTTGTGCCCATCTTCATGACAAGGGTGCATTTTGAAAGCTGATGGCAATGTATCAAGTCATTTCAGCCGAAAGACGTCCACTGCTGGACATAGGCCTCCCCCAAGTGTCGCCACATTGACCGGTCTCGTGCCACTCGCATCCAGCGGATCCCCGCAACCTTTACCAGGTCATCGGTCTACCTAGTGGGAGGCCTTCCAGCGTAACGTCTTCCGGCGACGTTTAACGTAGCAAATAGCTGTCAAATATTTCGCTGTTTTGTTTATTTATTCAATACTAGCTAATGCCGTTTGATTTTAGTAATTGTCCCACGGGATCGTACTAGCGGGATAAAAAGTATCCTATGTGTTAAATCAGGTTATAACCTATCTGTGTACCAAATTTTATCCAAATCTGGTCAGTAGATTTTGCGTTAAAGAGTAACAAACATCCATCCATCCATCCTCACAAACTTTCGCATTTATAATATTATAATAGGATTACTGAATGAAATTATGAAATATTGCTTAGTGTTTCACTAAAATAAATTATTGATTAATGCAATAATATCACTGGATACGGTGTTGTAACAGTTTTAGATGTAAAACTTATGCTTCTGTCTTTATCGTGTGGTTAGTGCCTAACCTGGTGTCAGAGTTCTTATGCCGCCCATGGGCCTCTGACTTGGCTTTACATGCCGTCGAGAAATATCTCTGAGACCAATGCCAGGGCGAGATGGGGCTACGGCCCGGGGCGACAATTTTGGGGGGCGCCGAGGTCTGGGGCTGATACGCCAAAAAATATAAGAAGCAATACAATTATATAACTATATTCAAATATATTGATTGTGTTCCTGATTTTTGCAACTATTCCGGTTACAGTTGCAAGTGGAGAAAGCAGTTTTTCAAAATTAAAATTAATAAAAACGTATCTCCGCTCAACAATCTCTCAATCGAGACTCTAACCTGACTACTCCTCCGATTGAAAATGAAATCGCTGGACAATTTGAATTCGAGCATTTGCTGACAAAAAGGCCCGAAAAGTGAAATTTTACTTTAGAACATCATTAAAAAAAAACAATTTAAGAAAATAACAAAACCCATGCTCGACGTGCCAGCCCGCGCCGCTGAAAATATATAAAAAAAAAATAATAATAATTCAACCCAGCCTGTCCCTAGCTGCCCTGCCCTCAATGACGCCCCAAGCCGAGGTCCGAACCCCACAAAGGGTGCCCTTAGCGAGCGGTCATTTAATAGTATACCTAGTTTGTAAGCCCTGGCTGGGGTCTTCAATTCATTTGAGGTCATCACAGGACAGTCCGTTTGAGCAGTATTGCAACCTTATCGAGCTGAACTGCGAGCGGACCTATTTAAAAAAAAACTAGCCAAGAAAACCAGCATGAAGTTTTTGCATTCATTTCTTTCCCATAGACCAAGGCATCATGTTCAAGTCGGACTCTACGAAAGACAACCGGCTGCAGAGTCTGTTCCACCCGGAGAACGAGCTGGTGCTCAACCAGAAGAACTTGATGCTCAACGACGACGCCAAGAGGAGCAGCCTCATCACCGAGATCATGCACCCCAGTCTTATTGAGGTACAGTTAAATTAGACACAGTATGTGCTCCTGTATACAGGGTGGAAAGGACACCGATGTGCAAGCGATTACCACGTCTTCAGAACATCATTCATTAAAATCAGCTGTGTAGGTAGGTCATCATCTGCCTAGCCTTCTCCCAACTATGTTAGGGACGGCTTCCAGTCTAACCGGATGCAGCTCAATACCAGCATTTTACATGGAACGACTGCCTATCTGACCTCCACAACCCACTTAGTACTAAGTAATACGATACTCCTTGGTAAGACTGGTTATCAGACTTTTTGGGCCACTGACTACCTAACAACTGTCAAAGATCTACAAATGACAGCTGGAACCAACGGCTTAACGTGCTTTCCGAGGCACGGAGGAAACTCGGTATGTAATGGGTGGTCACCCATCCACAGACCAACCTAGGCAAGCACGGCTTAACCTAAAGATCGACCCGAGCGGCTGTTATTATTTAGCCACGAGCTCCTCCTTTAGGTAGGTGTTACACTTTTGTAGGAAACAGCTTTTTTAAATAACCGATGAAAAATGGATATGTCGGGTTCAGAATGATGAACTGAATATGTGGTAAGACGTGTTCAGTATTTTGAACCCAGACCACTTAGAAATTTTTCATCGATAATTTATAAAAATATCTGCTGTTCCATACATTTAGACCGTGTAGGTATTGTAGCAAACACTAAGGAATAGTGGAATATTATTGACTTTTGTAGGAAAGAAAGAAAAGAAAGACGGCACGGTTGGCGCAGTGGCTGGACGATCGGCTGCTGCGCTGCGTGTCGTGGGTTCGATCCCCGCACGGAACAAATATTTGTATGATCTACAGGTAGTTGTTCCGGGTCTGGCTGTTTGTGTATGTGAGTTTAAATGTTTGTAAACGCACCCACGATACAGGAGAAATTCCTAGTGTGAAGCAACGTTTTTAAAAAAAAGAAATAAAAAAAAAAAAATTGTCGCATAGACATGACGTGCATCATACAAAAAAAATAAAAATAAACTATAAATATAACACTGTATACGTATAATATATGGAATAGCGGAATATTATCCACTTTTGTAGGACCAGCAGATTCTTTTTTTAAATACCGTAGAAAAAAAAATTATAATGTAGGTACTGAATATGTGGCAACCATGTGTGAGTTTGTGCGTCGGGCCCCTTCCTCCCTTAATGAGGAGCAGTCCGGAGTCAGTATTTATGCCCAGTTGAAGGTATTAGGCTCACCACTATTCCCTGCAGTGGCGGATTTACAAGTTTTCAAGGTATAGGCTGTACAGTTTTTGCCGCCCTTGCCTCTACAATTGTTATGTCCTACATTATTTTAACAATTCAACAATTTCGTTGAAATTGCACGTAAAATAATTTTTGGGTATATTTTTGAGCTAATCAACGCTCAATCATGTACGATTAATAAGGCGGGGTAGTGTATGCTACTTACACAATAATGTACATTTGGTAAACGTGAATATATAATCTTTATTGCGCTTACAAACAGTTTAAAATAATACTGAGAGGGGAACGTCATCGGCAAAATTTGTTGCAGACTTCTATCTGTAAAACATTAGAAAACCGTCATGCCAAAATCTGTTTGATTTCTATGAGGTAGCAAAAATAAAATTTGGTCCCCTAATTTGCCGCCCAAGGCTCAAGCCTACTCAGTCTGCTGGTAAATCCGCCACTGATTTTAAATTGGGGAAATATAACTGAACTATTGATTCATCTGTACCTCTCCCTTAAGGCTTCAGGTATTACTGGCGAAATTTTGTTATCATATAACATCACGCCTGTAATCCCCGAAGGGTTAGGCAGAGGTGCACCTAATAGTACACCCACTTTTCGCCAGTTATGTTTATGTCAGAGCTATCAACCACCTTCAACCGGGCACAAACTCCGTGGGTGCTACTGAGAAATTCCTGATGAAAAACCTAATGACAATTTGCTCGACCTGAGAATCGATCCCAGGACCTCATGTTCAGCAGTCAACATCAACGAGACAGTCACATATCATACTCTTATTATTTCGCTTTGCAGGTCGCCCGTCAACAAATGCAGTCACAACATTCGGATTCCGAAGACTCTGAGGGTCTGGATGTCTTAGGAGTCGTAGGTGAGTCATCTGCCTAGCGTTTTCCCAACTATATTGGGGTCGGCTTCCAGTCTAACCAGATGCAGCTGAAGACCAGTATTTTACATGGAGCGACTGCCTATCTGACCTCCACAACCCATTTAGTACTGGATAATAATGAAAAAATATTTATTTGCCGCGCACAGGATAAAACAAAATGCAGAATATAATGGGTATAACAAGGCCCTTAACGAAGCCGAAAGGCACTTGTTCTCCCCGTCACTGCGATATTTTTTTTGTTCTAGACCATACCTGGGAACCTTCTAGTTACGGAGATATTGGGAGTCAAAGTTCCAACTTTTTCACAAGTAATTTTTAAATAGTTAGTTTAGTTTAGTTTATTTATTAATAATTATCAAAAATTACAGGTCATACTTTGAAAAAAGTAAAAACACAAATCATAATACATAAAAAACAAAAAAAAACAAGTCATTATACATTAAAAAGAGCATTTAACACAAATTATCATAAATTAAAAAAAAAAAAAATAATACAAAATAAACAGAATAATAGAACCTTACAGTATACGTTCAAGTTTTTATTGTTATAACTTTAAACACATCTACGACCCCGGTACTATTCAATGCATACATCAGCACAATATTTTGAGTGCGTTACATCGCGTCTTACCGTAATAAAACGTGATTTTTGACCCCCAAAAAAAATGTCGTTTCCCAGCAATAATTTTTGCGAAGAGTTACTTAGTTTGATGTACAGAATGCTTGGTTGACGGTTTCGTGAAGGGTTCGTTAACACCTTGTATTTTTAGTGTGAACGCACGAAGGCCCATCAAGCTATACAAAACCAGTTTATGCGGATCTCTCATTGTATAGGAAATCTATACAAAGCGAGGCCAAGTTATACAGGAAATGTGCATGTTTGATGAAGTAGCAAGTTACAACTGAATTTTCTTCCTCAGGTTTGCCCAAAGAGGTGGTTCGTCTTCGCCTGCGTCCGACGCGATCGTCTTCCATCCTCCACTCCGTAGAAGACCTGTCTACTGACAGTACTTGTGTCTATAAAGCCAGGCGGAACCTTAGCAGGTATTCTTTCTCGAATCTTAGGGCTAAAACACATACACACGATACGTCCTGTTGTGGAAATCTACGTCATGTCTCGGAAACTGAAGATGCAATCCTACGCCAAAGATAGACAGAAAATGATGGGCCTAGTATTTTTGAGACGTCCCGTGATTGCACCACGATACGACATCGTGTCGTAAACATTTGTAATTTTTTAACGGGAAAATTGCACAAGACAATCCCTACAAGATCCACCCTTCATTACTTCCTAGCGTGGGTTCAGCCCCCAGCTAAAGAAGTGGCGGAACAAACCCCCCTGCAACAGATAACAATGTCGGTTAAATTGGACGTACTGATCCTGGGCCAAAGTTACCACGCTATAGAGCTCATTACAAAATAATGATCCTGAGCCCGACTATATGGGTAGGTTTATAGCGAGCGGCAGTGGCCAACGAGTGCTACAGCCAAGTTGTTCACATTGGTTTGTTCGGAATATGCTGAGTTCCAGACACGATAAATCACTAACCAGTTTGGCGTAAAACAAACTAGTTTGACCTGAAATCGAGTTTGGCCAGTAACATATTATACATATGTCTGATCCGGTCATTAGTACGGACTTGGAATGAATCGCAAGTTCGTCAGTGGTCACACGAGTCACCCACACCACAGCGTGCTTCTACAGAGCCGAGATGTTTTAAGCTCGTGGCGAGGACGACATTCAATGTCTGATCGCAGCCGAGTTGAGACGTCCTGGAACTGTACGCGATTCAGTGTGCCCCGTGTTATTGTGTTAAATTGTAATTTCAAGTAATTTTTTAGTAAAATAGAAACAGTGTATCGCACCCAGTGTGTTTTCATTGCACGAAACCCATCTTCTAAATAAATCCTGACAATCGGACACATTTAAATCTTACAGCAGCCCACTGCTGGATATTCTTCTTAGTCGAAACACTCTTCAGTCCGTTCACTCTTCGTCAGAGTGGTCGTGGTTGCGCAGACGCTGGACATAGGCCTCCTCAATCGCACGCCACTCAACTGGATTCTCAGCAACTCTCATCCAGTTGCTAGCACCAGCCACCCTGCGAACATCTGATGTTAATTAAGTACCTAACTAGTGTTTCTCCGCAGCAAATCCCTGTACATCCGCCCGCCGCCAAGCCGACTGATCCCCAGCAAGCTGGCTGAGCCGATCGTGATCAAACAAGAGGAGGTACAGAAGGAGGACGTGCAGGTGCAGAAAAAGCGCTCCGGATGCGTTGAAGTCATCTCTAGGTACGTTAACTTCTAGGCAACAAGAATTTTTATCTTCAATCTCCTGCTTTTATTTCATTTTATTTTTGGTTAGCGCAGCATATCTAATGTCTTCTTCTTCCATACTTCTCTATTACTCGTCATCTCGGCAGCCACCTTTCTAGTCTTTCCACCGTTACCGATACGGGTTGACTGATTTTGACGAGACTTTTACTGGCAGATAGCTGATGTTATAAGAAGTAACTTAGGTATCTTTTATTTAAGAAAAAGGATTGAGGATACGTGTAATAAAATAAAAAAAAAACCCTTGAAATTGTTAACAAAATTCGATCTTCTTCTTTATCGTGTGGTTAGTTCCTAACCTTGTGTCAGAGGCCTCTGACTTGGCTTAACATCAAAGCCGTCAAGAAACATCTCTCAGGCATCCTGGTTTCCTCACGATGTTTTCCTTCACCGAAGCAAGTGATGTGACAAAATTCGTTTCAAACAGGGAAGTCGTATTTTTATAATAATTTCACTCGGATGAAGGTCGCGGCGGAACAAGCTAGTTAGTTTAATAATAGTTACTGACTACTAATCAAGATTTAAAAGTTTCCAAACGTGATACTCTTGCTTTATGGGCTTGCCCAAGATTGCCTTTAAGCACTCCACTGTTTAGTCCGTGATGTTGCGTTATAACTGTCCAGGTACCTAGACGTGTCCCTGCTGAGGTCGTGGCGTTTCGGGCTGCTGTGCGCGTCGGTGGCGCTGATGTCGTGCGGCTCGCCGTACGCACTGTACTACCTGCCGGCCTACACCGTCGCCGCGGGACACAGTAAATCTGCTGCCGGTGTGTATATGTTCCCACAGCTGGGACACACTTCTCACATCTGCTTAGCTTTATCCCCAGGACCATCTTTAACCGGTTGGAGGCCCTGGGCACTTAAGAATAATGGGGCCCTTGTAGCATGCAAGAGCGAGCGGAGCGAGCTCCAATTTTTTTTCACACCGCTTCTTATAGGTTTTCTTGTGACAATACGTACAAAAATCACACCAATTTGAAATATAACACAGAAAAATATTTTTACACAATAAAACACAGAAAAATATTTTTGATGTCCACGAAATTGGTTTTATTTTACGGATCATCTTATGCTATGAAAGTAAGTGTGAAATAAGAGATTCATCAGTGAATTTCTTTAAAAATAAGTCAAAGTTGTATTTAGCCAATTAAAACATATCACTACCCACTGTATACAGGGTGGTAGGGTCACCGACGCTAAAACGGTTACCACGTGTTCAGTACATCATTCTTAGCGCCCCCAGTCCCCAAATAAAAATTAAAAAAAAAAAACAGCCGTTTCCTAAAAAACTGCAATTCGGTCAAAATGTATGCAACAGCATATTATTTAATAACTGACGAAAATTTTTTCCAACTTTTAAGAACAGCAGACTTTTTTTAAATTACTGATGAAAAAAAAAATTATTATTGATTAATTTAAGTAACAGAATGGAATTGTAATGCACATAAGTATATCCTCTTCTGCAAATCTCGCAGTCAGAATTTGAAAACCCAATTCTGAGTTAAGCTCGCCATTGTGCATAAGCTATATTATTGCAATTTGTATACAACATGTAACGTAATTAACGCACACCCTCAGACACCCCAATTAGTATATTATAATCATAATACATACACTGAATTTTTAGTAAACATATATGAGCATTGATTATTGATTGATTTAGTTATACTAATTCCGGAAGAATGTTGTGGTCACAGTACAAATCCACGAACGCAGACAGTCGCACACGTAGGTATGAGGGTCTTGTTAGCCTAGTAGGTATTCGCTCGCGTTCGAAACGAGTTAACGAGTTTTTACTGTAATTTACGTAGTTTGTATTATTTTTGGGAAAAAAAAAATATCTATAATAAAAATTATAGAAATCGATTCAGTAAACGATTCTGAACTAACTAATTTCAGGATGTGCGTTAATTATGTTACATGTTGTATATATTTGTTATTTTGTGTGCAATAAAGAATGAGAATAAGAATAAGAAAAAATTCTGTGTTCAGAATGATATACTGAATACGTGGTAACCGTTTTAGCGTCGGTGTTCCTTCCACCCTGTATACTCGATAGATCGAACGACAACTATAAATTATTCTTTAAGATGTTAAAAAAAAAGTCCCCGAATATCGGTAACTCAAAACAAACAGTAAACATTATCATTAACACTAGAAACGGGATATTTACAATGTTTACTGACAGCGCCGAAATATCGGAAACTCAAAGAAACATGGTAAATATCCCGTCTCTAGTATTAATGATATTGTTAGTGACCAAGATAGTTTACAATCTTATAACAGTAAACATGTTAAATATCCCGTTTAACTAAAAACGGGATATTTAACATGTTTGTATTATTAGTTTATGTTAATATTTTATTTTATTTTAGTGGTTTTATGTATTTTCTTTTTGAGAAATAAATAAACCGAAAAAGTAAAGTTTGAACTCACTTTTTAGAACCCAGCCTAAAATCCCCTCTTAAAGACTTGTTTTTCTGAATTTCCTTTTCCTACAATTTCAGGTCACCTGGTAGCCATCAGCGCGGTCCTGGACCTGTGCGGACGCCTCGGCCTGGGCTGGCTGTGTGACCTGCACTTATTCTGCAGGAGAAAGGCTTATATTTTCAGGTCAGCTGTAGTAGTATAACATAACAGTGGCGAAGGTTCCATACAACTCGATTCCTACCAGCTTCCCTTTGAAAAATGACACAATCAGTATTCTATAGACAAATATTATTAGGGGTTAAAGTATGAAATTGCCGATTTATATGGAACATTTCGTGAAAAGTGATATTTCCATACTAACAATTTTTTATTTGTCTTGGAAACGTCTGAACAACATAATCGTATATATGATGCAATTGCAATAGTTAGAGTGAAAAAAGCTGCGCTTCACTGCGGATCTTAAATTCTCAAAATACAGTGTATGACAAAAAATGTACCTACTTGAAATAGTGAAACAAACAGCACATTGAAACAGGTGTTTTGACACACTACCCTATGAGGTACTATGCAGATGCTAGTACGATTTTAAACTATAAAAGGTCCGTCATTTAACAATTAATAAAATAAAAATGGAATTAGGAAAAAATATAACTATACGTCAAAGTTACAAACAGAACAAACCTCTTATAGTTACATTAAAGATATATACTCCGGCTTACCTCTTACAAAAATTGACCGTTCGCTACTTTATCGTCAAGTCGTAACCATAGTAGTTGCCTTTTCAAGGAAATATCCAAACATTAAGTTGACGCTTCCCGTGACCCAAGGGCTGGCTTTTACGTTGGGAAAAGGCTAAGCATTGCCATACGGAGTGGCAATGCCGCCAGTTTCATGGGCACATTGCCGATTGAAAGAGTTGAGGAGGAGTTTTTAATGTTTCATGTTGTTTGTAAATTTAGGTTATTTTATAACATAAAATAATATTATACAACATTAGTTTTACTTATGCAAAACCTGAAACACGTGTCTAGTATTTTTGTGTAAAGAATCTATGTACAAAATTTCAAAACTGTATCATGAAAAATCACAAAGTTATAAGCTTGTTCTGTTACCTGGTTTCCGCACAAAAACGTGGTCACCACACGGCGCGCCCGCGCACGCGCCTCCAGCGTCGTCTTGAGCTCATTGATAATAATAATTTGGCAGTAGGTACCTAAATGATTGCGACAGGTACTTAGTGTCACTCGGTGTCCAACTTGTAGCCTTTTTAAAATATTGTTGGGACAAAATACCTATAACATGTTTTTTTTAAATTATTGGAATCGATTCAGTTACTTATTCTGAACAAACTATATTCAGGTTTCGCATATACTAAAATAATATTTGTCTCTGTTGAACTTCTACAAATACCAAAGACAATCGCTCGCACCAGAGAGAAAGATATAGTTTTTAGCGTGTGCAGCAGCGGTAAGCACCGTATCGGGCCGATTTTGTGTGAGCCGCAGTGAAGGTGTTAATAATTGAATTTAATATCATTTTCAGTATCTTGGTGGCTGGGATTGCTGTCCTGACCCTACCTAGCCTTAAATCCTGGTGGGCGTTAGCCATCGCTTCTGGTGAGTAAGAACCTTGTACCACTTTCAAACAATTTACACTTTAAATACTTGTTTTTATATTAAATGGGCCTACTCATGACCTCAATCTAGTCCTGAGGACAGAGATGAGGTCTACGATGGAATGAGCTAACACAAAAGAAGCGTTTTAACTCGCGACTTAAATAGATTATGGTCATTTGAACTTGGGAACACCGACGCAGGCAAGGAACTCCACACACTACTCTACACACACACACACACACACACACACACACAAAACACACACACACAACACACACAAACACAGACACTATACACACTACACTTTTTTACTTTTAAAACTAGCAGTGATAGCCTGGCGAGTGTCGAAATATACCTACGTTTTTTTGCGGCATAAACGGCCGTATCTTTTTTTACGTTAACTTCGAAGTTTTATTTTTTCACTGCTCTAAGGAACTGTAGACCTGAGTATATGGTTTTAATTTCATCTCGATACCTCCACGCTTTCCCGAGATAAAGGGTCTTACAAGATTTTAAACTGTCACGGTCACTAAGATTATCATTAACACTAGAAACGGGATATTTACCATGTTTACTGATTAATTTGAGTTCCCGATATTAACAATTAGTAAACATGGTAAATATTCCGTTTCTAGTGTTAATGATAATAAGGGGTCTTGACGGACAGACGGACAACAAAGTGATCCTATTTGGGATCCGTTTTTTCCTTTTGAGGTACAGAGCGCTAAAAACTGATAGTATTTTATATGAAGCGACTGCCTATCAGACATCCACAAAACAGTTACTGGTAAATTCGATACTCCTTGGTAACACTGGTTGTCAGGCTCTCGGGATAATGACTAATCGTAACCATTGATTATCATCTGCCTAGCCTTTTCCCAACTATGTTGGGGTCGGCTTCCAGTTTAACCGAATGTATCTGAATACCAGTATTTTACATGGATCGACTGCCTATCTGACCTCTACAACACAGTTAGTACTAGGTAATACGATACCTCTTGGTAAGACTGGTTGTCAGACTTTTTGCGCCACTGATTACCTGTAACGACTGTCAAAGATCTACAGATGACCGGACGAGGCAGGACCAACGGCTTAACGTGCTTAATCGTGACCATAGATAAAGATCTAAAAAAACTTGTTTGCAAAAAATAAAACCGACTTCGAAACACAAAAAAGTGAAAAATAATTTTAGCTTCAGAAGTTGGTGACTTTTTATTTTAGTATTTATTTAAACTTCATGTACAATAGTGGTACATAGGCGGACTTAATGCCACAAGGCATTCTCTACCAGTCAACCTTTGGGTTAAATAAGAAAACATTGTGATAGGGTACAAAATAAATTTATAAAAAACAACTGACTTTGTCTTTTTTTTGTTTGATTCCGTTTTTTTTTTTGCAACCGATTTCTAAAGCTAAACTTATTTTTCACTTTTTTTGTGTTTTGAAGTCATTTCTATTTTTTGCAAACAAGTTTTTTTTTTAATTTGAAATTTTTAGTTGAAATATCCTATACAAATACTTGCGCCTTACTCCAATGAGACAGCGAGGTTTCGGAGTAAACGAAAATATCATCGATGATTTCAAAACAAAAAACCCTCGACCGATTCTGATAAAATTTGAATGCGACCTCCTGGGAAGTATTATCCTTTGAAACAAAAAAAAGAATTTTCCAAATCAGTTCACGTCATCGAGTATTCGATGAACATACATAAGAAAAAAAAAGACTCCGACGACTTCAGAACCTCCTCCTTTTTGAAGTCGGTTAAAAATGACATCGACGGGTTAACCTGCTTTCCAATGTATTTATATACATTGGAAAGCAGGTTAACCCGTCGATGTCTATCTTTTTATACACGAAATATTTTAAGAGTAACTTCTGTAAGTCGTAAAGTCGCCAGAGCAACGAAAAAAAAAAAATCTGAGTGTTTTTTTTTTATAAAATTATTATAAATCTAAAATTTTTTTGAGACTTTTTGCGTAAAACCTTTACTCCCATATTGTAACAATGACAGTAGGTAAATACGACGTAGTAAACTAGCGTAATGGATGCTTAAAATAAGGAGCCAGTATTTATTTTGTGGGTCAAGTAATTTTAAATTATTTATTTTCTATAAAAAAATATACTCAGAAAAAAAAAATCCCTTGAAATGGCTTTGTTATAGCCGTTAGATGATTCCCTGAAAATATTTCGTGTATGAATAGTTAGACCCTATATAGGCTAGGACTTAAATCTTCCGCTCACTCTTCCAGGTGCGTACGGCCTCTGTCTCGGCTGCTGGTTCCTCTTAGTGCCTGTACTCCTGGCTGACACCTTCGGGACAGCTCGCATCGCCTCGTCGTATGGACTCGTCAGAATGTTCCAGAGTCTTGCCGCAGTTTCCGTGCCACCTACAGCTGGTAAGAATGAATAATGACTAGCTTTTGACCGCTTTGGCTTGGCTCGCGTTAATTTAGAATTTCAAAGATTTTTTTTTCTATAATAATATATTTAAAAAATAACAAAAATAGGGCGCTGGTGGCTGGTCTAGATTCGCAGTTGTCAAACTATGACCCTGTAGTACCCTGATCCCGATACCGGTGGGCTACAATTTTTTATATATTTTTAAATGTTTTTTTTTATATTGTTTTTTGTAAGGAATATTTAAAAATATAAATAATTTGTATTTAAATAAATAAATGAAATAATAATTAAATTAATCATGATTCAGGGCTCCAGAGAGAGGAACCTCCTAACAATACGAGTCGTGTCCTGGAGTACCACTTTCTGAAACAAGCCCTTGATCCAGGTGCCTAACGAGAGCCTCCTCTATTTATTATTTATTGTTATTATTTCCAGGTCTCCTCCGTGACGTTACCGGCGGGTACTCCTGGTGTTTCTACGGCATGGGCTCCTGCATGGTCCTAGGTTCGATTCCGGTCTTAGCATTCCATCTGAGCACCAAAAATGAAGACTCTGACTCTTCCGTTGATTGAGGAGCCTTCACAAATACTCAACAACTAAGTAAACAGGATAAATGGTGTTAAAACTATAATGGAATATTAAGAACTGTTGAAAAACGTCATATTGGTTAAAATAATTGGTTTTGAGGGTCTTTTAATGTTGATGTAGGTAATTTTTGGGGTCAAATGGGTCAAAGTCTTGTTGATAATTATTCTTGATATAAATGGTGATAATGTGTCTGTAATCTATATTATGTATGTATGTATATATATGTATAGTTGACCTCGTAATCACTTTATCACTTTTGACAACAACTACCACTAAATTGCAACTTCACTAAGGTCGAGAATATCTAACCGTCACATAGCCCTTAAGATGTAGACAAGTGACATTTTTTATTAAACCTTTTTGCATTTCTACAAAGTATTTGAACAAGATTGACGTAATCTTTCGGTAGCTCAAAACAATCAATCGACTTTTGACTTCTTTGTCGCCGTTAGGGAGCGTCCATTTTATTAAGCGAGGCAACTTTGGCGATTTTTCTAAAAACTTGGTAAGATGTCGTGAGTTCTGGCCTAATCTCTCGTGAGATTAAAAAAAATGTGTATCTTTAGTGTTTGGCTGGCTGATGGCGGCTATACAATCGAGGGGCTACTGTGCTTCTTTGTGGCGTTAGTAATTTTTAGTGGAGAAACATGTTTTACTCAAGTTAAAAAAACCCAGTTTTCTCGCAAGTTTACACAGTTTCTTGCGGAAAAAAAACGTGACATTTGCTGAGACCCCTCTCTCCCCCACAAGAGATTGGACGAGATTCAGCTCGACGTAATTAATGGACACCCCCATATCGCTCATATAACGTCACTTCGTCTAGGACCTAGATTCTAGGTTCTCCCGTGACAACCGGGTGATTAAGCAATTGCGAGTTCTATTGTACTATACTCAGCCAAAAATAGGTGGCAATCGAATTTTAGAAAAAGGAAAAGTTCGTCTTTCTAGTAGAACGTCCTGTATATGACAGTCTGCTTCTAAAACTCGATGTCTCATAATTAACTCATGTAGTTAGATATACAAAAAATGGTTGATGAAAAAGGCGGAATAGGTATTTGAAATGTTATTTACCTACTTGACCGACGACTAGAAACATAAAAAGTCTTAATTATTTTAAATTCCTGGAGGCAAAAATCTTAAAACTTATCAAATCGCGGAGGCATGTCCGGTCATTATTGCCCGTAAATCAATCTACCTACTTCGACCCTTGTTAATGACGTAAAGAAACTGACGGCTCAAGAAGTTGTCAGCTCACTTATGCGCCACGAATTTTATTAGTACTGCCGTCTCTATAAGCGGCCGGCGATTATGTACTCTGTGGTGTAAAGAAAAAAAAAGGTGCTGTCAAACCGACCCAGACTTCGGACAAAAAAAAAGAAAGTAAAGATAGAAAAGTGTATTCATTGGCATTCAAACAAACAAAAATAACTTAAAACTAAACAAAATAAATAAGCAAAGCCAAAAGGGCCTCTGCTAAGCATAATGCCAGCTGGCAACACCTGTTGGTGTACAGCGAATTTTGACAGCAAAAGTCGAACGATAAATTATAATCATATAATATAATATATCCCCTCATGAAGGCTCATTTGATATATTTAGATCTTTGAGTAAACTCGAAGTATCGTCACATAATCATCATTGTAGATAGATTTAATACTATTATTGTGTTATGATCACATAGTTATTCTGCTTGTATAAAAACGTAGAAGACAGTTTGTTAAACATTCTACTACTATTCATATGTGAAACGATTAGTGCCATTTTTAAAAGATAATACTTTTAAGATTTGTAGTAAAAATAACGAAACCCGCCGTATTTTGACGTTAAAGCTGTCAAATTTAACTTCAGGACAGGCATGGAAATATTAAGTACTAAATAAGGTTCTTAGCTATGGGTCAGGTAAGTACGTACAAAAGAAAGAAAGGCCCATGACCTACATTTTTGTTGATCTAGGTTATTTTTTTTTTTAAATCGTTCAAAAGTGATACATTTTATTCCTATTAGTTACGGAACGGATTCAATTTCAATTCGTTATTCGAAGTCTTAAAATTTATGAGATTCTTTTTTCTTTCTTTCAAGATTGTTGCCAGCACTATGTGTTGTGTTAAAAAACTTTGATTTAAACACTAATGGCCGACCACACGTTCAATTTTACTTGCGTTCAATTGGTAAGCATCGGCATTATATCCCGCACACAACATCTAGTTCTATTTCAATGAAAAGTAAAATAATATAAATACCTACTGCTATTTCATATTATTTTGAAAATTCACAAGCGCTAAGTACTACCTACTTAGCATATCGCCCAGGTCCCGGACTGGTGTTATTGGGTTTTTCCATCAGAAATGTCTTAGTAGCAGACTTAATGGCTAAGTCTGGATTTGAGCCTGGTTAATGGCAATAGGCTCTCCTCCTATTACATGGGACTTAAACAGCTGGCAAAACGTGGGTGTACTATTAGGTCAAACTCTGTCTAACCCTTCGGGGATTACAGGCGTCAGACGTGATGTTACTCTTATTCACACAAAATTAAAGTATACAACGGCGAGCTTAACCCAATTCTGGGTTAAGCTGGCTGTTGTTATGTTATGTTCTTTTTAAAATTTTAAAATTTTCCTTTGTAAAACAGTGGCAATAATAAGAAAAATACTTTGTATGGAAAGAATAATAATAATGGCAAAAAAATATTAATGGTGGTGTTTAATAATAATGGTGGTAATTCCACTTGATTGGTAAATTACACGGCTAAAATCGCTGTTGCTTTAGGTGTTGTAAACGTTTAGAAAAAGAAGGTTATTAATACAGCAGGCCACACCACATAAAGGGTGAAGGATCCATCACAAAGCCGACCAAGCATTCTGTACATAAAACTAAGCAGCCAACACTGCACTGTTTTAAGCTTTCACGGTTTACAACTAAACTTAAACTGTCACTTACGGGATATTTTCCATGATTGTTGTTGTTCTCCAGTCACCCCGCAATCATGGTGCTTGTAACAGCGCCGAAATATCGGGAGTTCAAAATAAAGAACAATCACGGAAGATATCCCGTAAGTGACAGTATAAGTTTAGCCAACACTGCGCAAAAAATATTGCTGGGTGACGACTTTTTTTCCGTGTGTAATCACGTTTTACGGTATCGCTCAAAGTTGAGCACTCAAAACATTATGCTGATGGATGCACTGAATGTCTATTCAATGCATCTATCAGCATAATACTTTGAGTCATGGAGGTGTCATTTAATAATAATTGTGTGAAAAAATGTATGAAAAAGTTGAGACTTTGACCTTCTATGCATCTGTAAGTAGAAGGTTCCCAGAAATGGTTCGGAAGAATAAAAATATCCCAATGACGGGGAGAACAAGTCTATCGCGACTTCGTTAAGTGTATTTTCACACCCATTAAGTGTCAGTGGCCTACTGTATGTTTTTAAATGTCTGTGATTATGAGAAAAAGAGTAGGTATACTGCTTACCCCCTTTTTCTATGTGTTGAAGTGATAGTTACTGAGTGGCAAAAATGGATCAGTTTGTGAGAAATAATTGATATAAAGGTATGTTCACGTCAACACGTTCGCAAGCTAGTACAGTCCTT
Organism: Noctua janthina; assembly: GCA_963576755.1. Classification (NCBI taxonomy): domain Eukaryota; kingdom Metazoa; phylum Arthropoda; class Insecta; order Lepidoptera; family Noctuidae; genus Noctua; species Noctua janthina. Next base: position 7,675,249 of record OY755077.1, read on the forward strand.
TCACACTTATTTTACACCAACAGCCTCTGACAGCAGCAAATCAAGAACGATCTCAAAAAAAAAATAAAGATAACTTAGGTTTAGACAGTATGGCAAAAGGTGAGGTAATATAAGAGTGAGAGGACTGTACACCATAAATTTTATAATTTGGCTATAAGTAGGTAACTAAAATTATAATTATTTTTTTAATTAGTTGTATACCAGTGATATAGATAGAGTGAGCCTTTATTTTTAATTAGGGAATATGATTACAAAGTAATTTAGTTTATTTTTAAGTTTAAAAAAACATGTCTTCTATTCGTTGTTCATAAAGGAACTTGGGTACAACAGATTTTTTTGCAAGTTGAAAGCAGCCAGTAAAAAAATTGACCCCCATATTCAAAATTGATTTATTTACGTTACCTACACGACCATGTTTTGGTCACAGAAATTCTTAGGTGTAAGTACCTTTCAACTTAATTGGTCCTTTAGCCGATGGACAATAAGGCACACGAAGGATTCGTTTTATTCATTTAGTCGTACGGAACTCTTAAATGTAACATTAGAAGAGTTATTATTTCCTATAATTTTGAGATAATCGGCAAACTGTTGATGAAATGATTATGCCATAAAGCAGGCCACACTCGTACCGATAATCTTACGAACGTAACTTGTAAAGGTATTCATTATCTGTGGTACTCGCAATCGGCGCGCGTATAAGACCCGTAAACAAGGCGAAACTAGTACCTATGTTAGGATCGTAATGTTCTGTAGTTGTGGCCTACCTCCATGGGCGAAGGCGTTAACATGATTTTATGTCTGGAAGCAAGCACTGGTGGTTTACTATGACGTCATAAAACAGTATTGTTTTAATCTTATTCCGGAGTAGGAAAGAGATAGCACTAGACGTCCTGCATAGCTCCGTCTCTTTCTCACACAGTAGTAAAATTGCAGTAATACTGTTTTAAAAGGTTGTGGTACAGGCCTTGCGTACTCCTTAAACCATTTGCGGGTACTATGGCCTCACGCAGACTATATCGTGACGAGTGTGGCCCGCCAATTTAAGTTGGCTCTATACTTTGTATTGTTTAATTTAGCTTAGATTAAAGATAAAGGTATATTTTTGTTATTGAAAAACGGTAGTTATCTACTTGGAGGGATTGAACGAAATATTTTTATTTAGTACTCAATTGATTAACAAAAAAAAAATTGTTCTTTATTTTAACAAACATTGTGAAATAAATAATTTATTTGATGAATATGTTTTGTATTAGAATGGACGGACACATAACATAAAAAAATGAAGATTGTGTTCTTTCAAAATTGCACAAAACTTATGTGAAGTGCTATTTTAATACGTTATGTATTTTAAATAATAACAAAAAGTATTAGTACCTATACTTTAAGATCAGATACTAAAAAATACAATAACACAATTATTACTGTTCCTAGCACAACAGTTTGCAAGTAGCTTGTATTACTACAATTAAAAGTGTCCAAGTAAGAGGCAGACTAAAGAAAAGATGGATTGTGTGAGGAGTGATATGAAAGAAAAAGGACTAAATGATAGCGTGACGCCTGACAGGGGAGAATGGAAGAAAAAGCGTGCTGTGCCGACCCCAAGCAACATAAGATAAGGACAAGCAGATGATGTTAACAGAACAGCATATAAAAACAACATACAAGGTACTTGCATACTCTTGCAAGTTAAAAATACGTACATAATTATGCGACTTTATTATCAATTTTATAAGTGCATGCCAGTAGCAAAGGCTAAATTTTTGTAAGAGGTAAGCCGGAGCACGTATGTTTAATGTAATAATATTATTTGTCTATAGATTACTGACTGTGCCATTGGGAATCGAGTTATATGGAACCTTCGCCACTGATGCATGTAACTATACTTTTATGTCAGCTAAAGTATTTATTAGTATTGAAAGAAAAAAAATTGTTATTTGTTTCCAAGTTATTTGTTGATTGATTTGTTGCTACGTAACTTGGTAGAAGTTCTTTATTTCCAAGTTTGAATTAAAAACTAGTTTAGATACTATGTTGACTAGACAGTTACAAAATAACGTAGGTGACTGTTTTGATATTTCTTTTGTGCTCTAATTCATCATCGTTTTCCTGCTCTTATCCCACTTTGCCTGGGGTCGGCGCAGCATGTCATCTTCTTCCATACTTTGCTATTACTCGTCATCTCAGCAGTCACCTCCTTTCTAGCATTTATTTCTATTTAAATAATATTATTTTGCTTTAATTTTTAAAATATTACATACTCGTAAGTAGCTAGATGTCACAATAAATTCATTTATTTTACTAAATGTTATTGAAACTTAGATGTTTAAAAAAGTACGGTATATAACATAGACATATTGTTACTTTTTATTTTATGTTCGTAGTAGTTTGCAAGTACCATTATAAGGGTTGTAAATGAGCTAAGTTCTATCAAAATCAACTTAACCTACATCAAATGTCTTCTAATTTTCGAAGTAGTTTTGAATCGTTACCGCTGATTAATTCAAATTTATCCAGTCATGCTTTTTGGATGTAAAATGGACTGATTTTACTGGATAATACTACAGAGTGGAAGGAACATCGACCCTGAAACGGTTACCATGTATTCAGTAGATCACACAGATCACCACAGATAAATTTGTCGTTGGTTATTAAAAAAAAACAGCTGTTTCTTTTAAAACTGCAATACCTACACACTTACACAGTCTAAATGCATGGAACAGCTGTTTTTTTTAAAATTTACGATGTAACATTTCTTTGTGGGGAGGCTCAAAATGAATATGAGGTAACCGTTTCAGTGTCGATGTCTCTTTCACTTTGTATACCACATTCGAACTGTTGAGTTAATTTATTGTATTTAATTGAATTAATAAGACATAGGTTGGTGAATTTTGGCAAGACTGCGCACGGTACTTGCAAGAAACGTTTCCTACTTTCGCAAGTAAATGCTGTTCTTCCTTGCATTCCTAGTTGAAATGTGTCAAAGCACTATACATATAAATTATTCTGCAACACTGTATTTTAACTTTTATCATAATATTTCGTTACATATTTTTCAGGGAGGTTTCCATGCACGCTTAAAATATAGCTGGCCCATATTTGTCTTTATATTGTGAGGGACTGTACCACCGCCTCTTTTTAGTGTTACTTCTGTGTGAGAACGAAATGGAGCTATACGTTTTTTCTAGCTCTGTCTCTTTTCCACACTGTTTGTAGATTGTTAAGCTTATTCTTCAATATTATGCTTAAGAGGTGGTGGCCATGTCTTAACAACTTAATCAAGAATTAGTAACTCTTAGTTTTGCCCAGATCCTCTCTGAACAAATATGTTCGAAACATTAATTAAAAAAACAAAACAACAAAAAAATCAGTAGATGTAACGTGGTATACAATAATATCATCATTCTAGTCGTAAGAGGTGTCGACAGTCGTCTTTTATTTGTTCTGTAGGCACGTAACGACTTTGATCAAGTTGTAACTACGTCTACAAGTGAGCGCTTGCAGAGAAATCATTTATTTTTATTTAATGAATACTGAGAACTGAACACAAAATCGTTTACTTTGAATATATTTTTTACAAAAAAAAACGAGCGAAATTATTACAAAAAAAAAACAGTATAAGAGAGTATTCTTAGGTTTTGCATAGATCTTTTGGCGCTTGATTGGCGTAAATTATCTGTGGAAAATGTATTGAAAAACAAGGTTCAGACTACGGCCGCGCGCGAAAAGAATCATGCAGTACAATATAAAGCCATTTCTGAAATAAACGCCATCTATTACCGCTTAACAAAACTACTTACTTACTTGTTTCCACATAGCGCTAAGAGATGTTCAGAAAAGTTCACACGTATCATTGATCATACTATCAAAGTATACATATTCAATGTGTTTTTGATCTATTTTAATAAAAATAAATAAATGTAACCTAACCTATTCTAATTGATGTGTTCAGACATTTACAGGTGAATCCTCTTAATGTGGGGTAGAGAAGTAAATAAAATGATTGATGAAGAGAGATGAATTCAAAAATTCGACGTCCTAGGTATGAACGCAGTTGCAGTATGACGGACGGCGAGCTAGCCCATTACTCACCGTCCACAGGCCCGCGCCTACGGTGGGCGGGAGTCACCACGTGAAACCAGCATGCCTGAGAGATGTTTCTCGGCGGCATGTAAAGCCAAGTCAGAGGCCCATGGGCGGCATAAAAACTCTGACACCAGGTTATACTTAATGTCTAACAAGATAAAGAAAGAGTGAATATTGCCTTTGCTAATGTAAAAAAATGTTTCGTTTTATGCCTTAGACTATGTCTATGGTTGTCTGACCAATTTCTTTTGTTGATTGATAGTTATATGCTCTATGCAAGCAGCTTCTATTTTAAATGGCGCCAATTTTTGTCACTAACTTGAAGATATTGGCAATATGAATGTTAATTGTGTGGTTATTGATGATTGAAGATAGATCCTGAAAGAAAAGATGCATGGACTGTGTAAAGAAAGAAAAAGATATGAAAGAAAAAAAGAGTCCCTAAATGATACTGTGACGGTTGACAGAAGAGAATGGCAGAAAAAACGAGTTGCGCCGACTCCAAGTAACATGGGACAAGGGCAGGAAGATGATTTAGAAGAATGATCCTGTATGAGTGTCTTTTTAAAGTAAGACGTGACTTACATTTATATTTACGTTCAGGGCCTGCACCACCACCTCTTAAAGCAGCATTACTTCAATGTCACTTCAGTGTGCGAAAAAGATGGAGCTATACAGTATGTCTAGCTCTGTCTCTTTCTTACACTAAAGTAAGCTTAGAACAATACTGATGTAATAGTGGGAGGCCCCCTGGACAGGCCGGACTGTAAAACAATTGTTTTTTTACTTCTCTATCCAAGCTCAAAGAAATAGATTGTAAATGTTTTATAAAGAGAAAGTGATTGAAGAGGCGTTTGTGAAGACTTTTTAATCCGTGATTTTAGTTTTTTCTTCTTCTAAGTTGTTGTTTATGGAATTTCGTAAATGTATTATGGCTGTTACAGAAAAAAACCTTAGGAATGGATTTGAGTAAGAAAAATCGATTCAATCACGGATTAAATAACAAAACAGCAATGGCGTGTAAAAAAATGCTTACAAAAAACAGCTTTGTGTAAATTATTACTGTAAAAAGCAACCTTTGTGACTATGGCAGTGATTTTTATATTCTAAAATAGCCTTAATTTCTTCACTAAACTCGTCTGATTTCAACAAAAAACGAGAATATTATCCAAGCACAGTGCTGCCATAGTGACTTAACGGCGTTTCACCGAACTAACATAACGACTGCAGTGTGTAGCTCTTAAGAAAATTGTATTAATGTCTATGGTGACTTTTAAAAACATTATTCCATATTTAATGGCTTACGTACGGTCTACGCTTTTCCTTTACATTAATAAAAAAAAATGTTACATAATCAATTTGTACCTATTTGATGTGAAAATACAATCATGTACAACATAATTATGTTTAGGAAGGACCTGCAGTTTTCGTTTGTAAATATTCAACGACGGTTAACTTTTTTAATTAAATCACGTACATGAAGGACAATGTTTTTAAAAGTAATGAAACTAAAAACTATCATTCAAATGAAAAATGAAATAAACTGATAGCTATTAAGTGTAATCAATGTTTTATTTATATTCATCTTACTACTACTTATTATAAGGCCCGGAGTCCACCAAAGCAGAGATGAGCGAAGCGGAGGGGAGAGGAGATGCGTAAAACCTTGGGGTCGTCCATTAATTACGTGAAGCTCGAAAGGGGGGGGCGGGGGGTCCGGTAAAAATCACAAAATATCACTAGTATTTTTCTTTGAACGCGCGATTTCTAAACCGAAAAGCGGTGCGTGACCTTGACATTTTTATCACGGTGCTTAATTTTCCAGAATTAGATTATACCTGTTAACCGTATTTATAGATAATATTCTGTTTTTTTTAAGATACTTTTTACCAAAAAGCACACGTGTTTTTGGGGATGGAGGGGTAGTATAAAACCTCACCACCTATCACCATGGGGGAGTTGCTAAAAAACATCATGTAATTGATGGACGACCCCCTACTGTGTATCCACCGAAGCTGTGCGGAGAGAAGAGGTGGCACACCGCATACAACACACAGCACCCCGGTCACCACACGCCGCTCACGTCTCTTCTCGTCTACGCTGGCTTAAAACAATTACGAGACATCTCCTCTCCTGTCTGCTCAATTGTTTCCACTCGAAAGCTAAGCGGAGACGAAGTGTAAATATGGTTTACAACACATCCCCTCTCCTCTCTTCTCGTCTCCGCTTCGGTGGAGAGTCCGGCGCTTAATGCGAAAGTGTAACGATGTTTGTTACTCTTGCACGTAAAAACTACTGTACAGATTTGGATGGAAATTGGCGCATGGATAGTTTATTGCCGGGGTTAACACATAGGATACTTTTTATCCCGATAGATCCCGTGGTTCAATTACTGACCTCCATGCGTGCGAAGCCGCAGGCATAAGCTAGTTAACCATAATTTTACGTCAAAACAGTGAAGGAAAACATCGTGAGGAAACCGACATGTCCTAGAGCGAAAAATTTGCAGATACGTGACACACACAAACCCGCACTGGGCCCGCGTGGTGGATTATTCTCTCCCTCTCATAGAGTGGAGGCCGGCATCCCAGCAGTGGGAACATTATAGGTTGATTACACAGGGTGAATTAGCCTTACCAAGCTCAAAATTAACTATGTTCCAATCAGGACCTCATAGACCATAGGACCAGGCCAGTGTAGCCTCCACCAGTTTGATTACCACCTTACAAATAACGACAGAATAAAAGTGTTTAATATTAAATCAAACTGAACTGGTTCAGCCGGAGGCACAAATATTTGTGGATCGTGGGGTACAGAGGTCTGTTGTCGCTTCTGCAGGGATACGGCTTAGAGGGACGCCTGTTTGATAATTCGGAAAATTCAATTCAATTTCAATTTGGTCTTTGGCTTCACGCACTGCCGTCGTCGAGCATAGGCACATTGTTCGACGACACGACCTTCCACCTCGCTGCTTCTTTACGCTTTGGTGCTGCCTGCTGTTCTTCTCATCGCTGTCACTGTGGTGAAGCTGTCAACAACCTCGGTCACCACGGCCTGTCACGCAGCTGAAGTGCGGGACGTTTTGCATGGCACGCGAACATAAACGCCATCATCCGACGAGCTCTTGTTACCGTCGGCGTTCCAGCTGTTTTAGAACCCCATGGCTTGGCACGCGACAATGGCAAAAGACTGGACGGCATGTCGTTGGTTTCTTGGAAGATGGGTAGGCCTAGTGTAGAACGCAACATGCGTCGATACTCTTGCTCCATCACATCTTCCAAGCTCATCGTGCTGTGCTGGCACTGCCGCTGCGGCTGCAGAGAACCTCAAGCGGCGTAAATATAGAAACTTTTGTGGAAACTATATTTTATCGAGCCGTTTGGGGTTGAAACTCTGGGGCCGTGGGGTTCGAGTGCTTATAGCCTGTTTAAGGAAATTTCGAAACGTCTAGTTAACGCTTCTCGTGACCCATGGGCTGGCTTTTACCTTGGCCAGAGGCTAAGTGTTGCCATATAACGTGGCAACGCCGCCAGTCTCTTGTGCACATTACCCTACTACATTACTCTATTACATTACTCTACTTAATAAATAATGATTAGGTAAAAAAAAAAACACTTTATTTATTTAATCAAATCAAATAACAATGTTAACATTAAATAATAACATCTATAAAAGCACTTGACTACTAGCATTAACGGCCCGGGATACCAGTATTGTGAGTAAAAATCCTCGCAAGGTTTTTGCCTATATCAGCAAAAAACTCGTTAACGGAGTCCACTTACTGTTGTGGAGAAGCAGAAGCAACTAGTAAGTCAGTAGTGGGATTTTTCGGAACTTCAATTTTAATTACAAGTAATTCACATACTGCCCAGTATGTGAATTACTTGTAATTAAAATACGTAATTGAAATACAAATACGTATTGTTATTTGTAATTCAATTACTTCTTAAAAATGTAATTTGTATTTCAAATACCTGACGCTAAGGTAATATTTCAAATTCTTATACTTATGGCTTCAAACTACATTTGAACAAAATACATTTAGCGATCTTATTAATGGGTGCTTTCTGCAGAAAATAGCGCTCGAAAGCTTTCGTAAGCAAAATAGCGACCGCTAATTATGTTAACTTTTAAAGTTAGCAACACTGCACCTTGATCGTACGTCAAATTGTCAAGTCTCTTGTCAATTGTCATTTTCATTCTAACACGGTTATTTTCACGAAACTTCTGTGTATTACTTAAGTTTATTAGTAGGTACAAATAGGCGGCATTCAAACTCTGACACCAGGTTCGGCACTAACCACACGATAAAGAAGAAAAAAGAAATAAGTGCGAATTCACAATGAATTATTCTATGCTATTTACGTAACCTAACATCTGCCTGTATTTTGTAATTTGTATTTTAAATAAAAATAGTTAAAATACTGAATTTTGTATTTTAATTAAAAGTAGTTAAAATACTGTATTTTGTATTTCAAATACACGGCTTAAAAATATTTTATATTTCGTATTTTAAATACATGCGAGATAGTATTTTATATTTCGTATTTTAAATACGTGCGAGACAGTATTTTGTATTTCGAATTTTAAATACAAGCGTGATAGTATTTTGTAATTTGTATTTTAATTGAATCAAAGCATGTATTTTGCTCTTCTCTACGTGTGGGTGACCCTATTTATAATTTGCCAAACCTTTTTGTTATCATTGGCAGCCTCAGTCCACTCCACCCTGTCGTACTCCCTTCGATGACGTTTAGTAATTTTAGTGCAGTAATTCCTATATCTTTTATACGTTACTTTTAGTATAAGATTATCTGGGGATAGCTTTAGTTTTTTATGCATTGCATCTCTGTTACTCATGCAGCGGAGCATGCCAGGAGTCATCCATGGTTTAAGTAATCTTTTGGGATTTGGGAGTCTAACTATAGTGGTGTGAGAGCATATAATATTGACAGTAGTGTTAATAAAATAATTAGTGGCTTGATTAGCATCAGCATTAGCATTCATAGATCGGTTGGACATCCATGCAATTCATTTCAGAGTCCAAAGAATTACAATTGAATCTTGAAATGGTTTTGAATTGTTTACTTTGTCTGAGACAAAGCAAGACTGAGTTATGTCCTGTCACCCAAGAGTCAATTACTACTGTGAGCGCAAATGAGATCATCTTGGGCATGAAATGGTCCAGACAAGCGGCCTCGCGAGTCGGATAAGTGCCAACACTTCGGCTGCTTAATGTTAAAAAGTACTTAATGTTGTTTACAAATAAATGCTATGAACAGTATTTTGTAGACAAAAGTTTTAGCATCTGGAGCCGAACTAGGAGGCTTTCGGCTTACAGCGGCTACCCCCTCGAGTTACATTAAATAAGGTTTCTTATAAGCTTGCATTTTACAATATCATTGAATAATATGCACCAGTAGCGAAGGGTCAATTTTTGTAAGAGGTAAGCCGGAGTACATATCTTTAATGTGATTATATTATTTGTCTATAGTATACTGACTGTGCCATTTTTCCAAGGGAAGCCAGTGGGAATCGAGTTATATGGAATCTTCGCCACTGGTATTTACTCTTGTAAAGCTTTGTAATAGTGGGTTTTTAAATACGATTAAGGCTTGGGGTACTGCTGATGTCAAGGTTTATATCTCCAAGAATAGCTATATTTGTATATGACGAGAGACCAATTTAAAAGAGAATTCAAAGATTGTAAGAATTCGTTTTTAATGTGATAGAACTAGATTACAACAGTAGACATTAAAATTAAATGTAGCGGTCAGACTAAAATCTTTTTTAAAAAAATTGCTTTAAATGTTGAATATTGCGATTTTTCAAAATAATCATTAAAAAAAAATGAAATTAAAAATCCGTGGACCCAACGATGAGCAGTAGACATCAACATTTAAATTAAATGTGGCGGTCAGACTAACACCTTTAAAAAAAAAAAAAATTAAAAAATCCGTGGACCCAACGATGAGCAGTAGACATCAACATTTAAATTAAATGTGCGGTCAGACTAACCGGGCCACTGATTATTAAATTTGTAACGACTGTCAAAAATCTATTGATGATAGTCAGCAGAGATAAAACGGTATGTAATGGAAGGTCACCCGTAGTAGCTTGATGTGCTGGCGTCTGGACAGACGCCATCATGGTTTCATCAAGTTACCCGAAACTGACAAATTTTCCCAATCAACCTTGAACCTAATGCTGCAACGGTAAAGTTGAAAATCTATCAAAGAAAGGCGAATGCCAGGCCACCATAGTGATTTAGGCCCTGAGTGTCCACATGTAAGACCGAATGCTAATTAATTCAACACCACAATTAATTTATTGATAAAAGAAAATTATTTTAAAAAAGTCATAGTTTCTGAATTATAAGGTTTTTTTTTCGTACATCTGATATCGAACTTAAGTAATATTTTTTTTTAAAGAGTCATGCCCTTCGATGGGCATAGTTTTTTTTGGGCTTGTAAACTGGTTATAGTATGGCTTTTATCGGGTTCCGCATATTATTATTTCGTTTTCTAACAGGAGACCTGGATGTTTTTCGAGAACTAAGCCAGTAATGTGACTGAGGTTGAGTACAAGTTGAGTCTGAAGTACCAATCTTCCTGGGTTTAATGTCGACGTGCATTGTGTTCGATAAGCTCAACTTTCTCTTGTAACTTTCGTTTATGGTACGGCTCACAATCAAGGGCGGATATCGTGATTTTTCTTCTGTAACAAAAGATAACTACGTTGTTTTAAGCTTTCACGGTTTACAACTAAACTTATACTGTCACTAACGGGATATCTTCCGTGATTGTTCATTATTTTGAGCTCCCGATATTTCGGCGCTGTTGCAAGCGCCATGATCGCGGGTTGACTCAACAGTTGAGTTGAGTTGGGGCAGTCAACCTGCGATCATGGTGCTTGATATCCCGTAAGTGACTGTATAAGCTTAAAAAAAAAATGTAATAAAAAAGATGTGGCGGCGTGCTGACAAGGTGTAAGCGAACGCTTCACCAAGCCGTCAACCAAGCATTCTGTATATATTTATGTTACGGCTAACAGCTGAAGTGCGGCTACGCCTATTTTTAGCCAGGTATAACTAGGTGCAGCCGGTTAAACTTAGATGTAGGATACATCTAAGTTTAACCTTCACTTATCTTCGGTTAGAACATCCAATTTGGATGTAGCGGTCGCTCGACTCGCGCGCGTTTGATCACAGTTCTAACCTAACCTAACCCATTTGGTCGGCGTGTCCTAGCAATAAAAAGGATACACAACTATTATCGGCCGCACCTAGGTATAGCCGGCTAGAACTATGTGTAACATTTCTTCGGCTTTTAGCCGTAACACATACATCAAAGTAAGTCACCCTACGTAAAAATTATTGCTGGGAAACGACTTTTTTTTGGGGTGAAAAATCACGTTTTACGGTAGGACTCAATGTAACGCTCTCAAAACATTATGATGATGGATGTATTGAATAGTACGAGGTTCATGGAGGTTTTTAAAGTAAAGTTATAACCTAAAAATCCAGTGTTAAAAAAAACTTCTGAATAAGTTGGAACTTTGACCTCCAATATCTCCGTAATTAGGTTCCCAGGTATGGTCCCGAACAAAAAAAATATCTCAATGACGGGGAGAACAAGTACCTTTCGGCTTCATTAAGGATCTATTTACACTCATTATACAAACTCAATCATACTCCAGCCTTAAGGCACAAACCCACCGCAGTGCACGCTGTGCACGGGCACGCGGCGCGTTTTAGCATCCTGAAATTTTGCATATACTTACGTTGTCACGTACTTACACACGGCGGCACATCAAGCTGTACATTTCCAGTATAGCATTGCCTTGCTTTGTATGAATTTCCCGTATAACTAAAGATCCCTATAAACTGGTTTTGTATGGCTTTGTGCGCACGTACAGAAACGGACATAGAGTATCTTTAATTTCGAAAATAAGTACTGTTCCCGAGGAAAACAAAAATAACGTTCTTATGATAAATATATGACGCTACGTGTCTTTCGAATCATTATTGAATTTTATTAGTACTACAGAAATTTTAGTAGTGTGTTAAGAGTTTTTTTTCTAAATTAACGCGAGCTAGTCCTTACTTCCTTAACCTTACTAATATTATAAATACGAAAGTAAGTTTGTTTGTTACCCTTTCACGCCTAAACCACTGAACCGATCATCCTGAAATACGTTGTCAGGTGTACAGAAACGGACATAGGGCACCTTTCATCCCGAAAATAAGTACTGTTCCCGAGCAAAACAACAGTAACCTTCTTATGATAAAATAGATGACGCCACGCGTATTTCGAATCATGATTCAGTTATATTAGTATTACAAAACTTTAGTAGTGTGTTAAGAGTTTTTTTTCTAAATTAACGCGAGCTAGTTTTGTATAAACATACTTTTTACCTAAACTTATACTGTCACTTACGGGATATCTTCCGTGATTGTTCATTATTTTGAGCTCCCGATATTTCGGCGCTGTTGCAAGCGCCATGATCGCGGGTTGACTGGAGAATGCGGGTGGATGGAAAATAAATTGTTAAGAGCAGACAAATCTATCTACCCTCTTTCTTTGTAGCTACGCGCACTACTGGAACTCGACATAGTCACGGCAAAACAGACTCACAGTATCACCAGGTTTTGTGGAGTCCTTATTACGATGCCGGCTGCTACCTTATAGCTGGAGCTCAAAATAATGAACAATCACGGAAGATATCCCGTAAGTGACAGTATAATTTTAGTTGTAAACCATGAAAGCTTAAAACACGTTTTTACTTATTCTGTTTTCTTGCATCCCTGACTGGTTTTCAGCGCTTGAACTAGAACTGTAGGAGAACGACGGCTCCCTGGGCACTCTTATAACGGGTTTCAGGCTTTTGTTAACCATAGTTAGCTTAGCCGGGGGAATACTCTTTGGTGGTGTATTCTTTGGGAACCTCTCCATCCTTGGCTGTTTTTCCGGCTTTACTAATAAATGTCTGTGAAAAAACGAAAAAATATAGCTAAACTGTAGGAGAAGACCAAAGAAACGATGGATAGACTGTGTAAAGGATTAACCCTTATTTTTAGATAAAGAATTTCAAGAAACTAATTTGAGTATTTTTGAAATTCAATGCCAGAAACAAAATAATAAGTAAAGCTGCTCAGTGTCACAGACCTGGGTGTCGGGCCTCGTCGGTTGCGAAAGACGCCATACTTGAGATGCGGTAGGGTGGGGTCCGGCCGCTCGGGGAACTGTTGGCTCCAGGCTCGGGGCGAATCTTCTGCTCTCCTGGTCCTGCAGAGGAGACTGATGTCCTATCAGTACATCTTTTCACAGTGTATTTACCGCTAAATAGCTATTAAGTCGGTTTGCAAGCGCTTAATGGAGTGCAGCATTCTTACCGACCACATACGCAACACCACACTGCACTCCAACACCCAAACTACGGGGTTTCTACAAAAAGCCACTAAGCTGAAGCCGAACTGGGCTGGCCAAATGGCCCAATGAGCTCTGGGCCAAAATAAACACTTCATGGAGAATGGAGCCTTGACACAGACCGAAATCGGCGCGGCATTTAGCTGAACTAGCACTTCCCCCGCGACTCTGTCCGCAAAAATTATGATAGCTCGGCTAATATGCATGATATAAATATAATTTTCAGTCTATAACACCCACGAATAATGTAGCTTTCTGCCAGTGAAAGAATTTTTAGAATTGAATCATTAGTTCCAGAGATTACCTCTTTATAATATTAGTATAGATTACTTCAATGTCACTTCGGTGTGTGAAAGAGACGGAGCTATACATGACGTCTAGCTCCATCTCTTTCCCACCCTGAAGTTAACAATGATAGCTTTAAGAGGTCATGTTAGGCCACCTGAAGTTTTAGTGATTCTCAACACACCCACAACTGTAGCGTGCGTGGCCCACCGCCAGTCGTGGGTTAATATTCGTGTGTAGCGTGTACCGCATGCACAGCGTGCATGGCGTTGACAGCGTTAAGCTATGTGAGCGCCTTATTCGAGCAACCCACACATGTACTACTCTGCTGTGTCTGCTTGTCTCTGTATCACCCAAAGGTTGACTGGTAGAAAATGCCTATGGCATTAAGTCCGCCTCTGTACTTTTGTGCTTGAAGTATTAAATAAATAAATAAATAAATACTAATGACGTAATTTGATGCATAGCGTGTCCGTGGTTTGCAGTGGCCACAATCACATACATTTTCTTTTCTTGCAAAGCGAACCTAAACACACATGCGTAGCCTATCCGTGGGCCACGGTGGGTTTGCGCCTTTACGGTCATATCTTGTTCAACATACAGCCTGACGCTAACCGGCTAAGTCCAAAAAAAACGTAAGTAAAATAATACTTTCGAGGGCTACCCTGGCGCCAACTTAAGTTGTTCACTTACCGCACAAGCCCTTTGATAAGGACCGAGTTTGACCACAGACAGGCGCATTTCTTTGTTTTGAGAAATTTCAACACCACTGCTCTCAAAACGGTGAAGGAAAACATCGTGAGGAAAAAATCAAAAAATCAAAAAGTTGTCAGACTTATACTGCGTGTCCCCGTGATGGAAGACTTCTCTTTTATAGTGGCCTGTGTCACAGCTGCAGTAGGAGCAGTTCCAGGCTGATTATATGTTACATTATTAACTTACTTAGGAACCCTAGGTCCTCCCAGGTTTTTCTCCCTGTTTTTCTTCGTATGTAAAGTCAAGGCATCACGGTCCCAGGACTGGGAGTACGGCGTCGGGTACATTATCTGTCTGAAATGGAGAAAAAACTGGCAAATTAGCTCCGCATGGATGTCTCGGCGCTCAGTGTCGAGTGCCTAACTAATCTAAACTTTACCACTTAATTGATAATGTCAGTGTAATTCAATTCGCTTACAACTGCGCAACTAATCAAAAAAAAAAAAAATGTAAATAAAAATCTTTAGACTTTGTTCTTTTTTATTTTCTTTATAATCTACGTTTTTTTTTCTTGTTTTTTTATCTTTTTTTTTCTTTCTAAAAATCTAAAGATTTTCATTTAAATATTAATAACTGTGCCCCGCGACCTTCATCCGCGTGAAATTAGCGGTGTGAAATATTTATATACTTATATTTTTTTTTTCCGGATCAATCATCAAATAACCCCTCACCACTCCGGGTCGATGGGGATGCGGACGGAGAGTCCGTAGGGCGCCCTGGCTTCCGGATGAGGACCAGCTTACCCGTCTTCCAACGAAGCGGGAACTGTCCTCTCTCCAAGCATGCGCTTAGGAGCCCTTCCAGTCGGGGCCCGAGAGCCTCAGAGGCCAGGACCCATGCTTAGCCAGGCAAGCCATCGGGTCCCGGGGCGGTATTTTTGGCTTTCAGCCTGCGTACCGCCACTCTCAGGTCTAACCCAGTCACCTCCGGAACGTCGTCATCGTCATCGGTGTGGTCCGCTTCCGGCACCGCAAGTGTAAAATATACTTTACGACCTATTCGCATACCTAAGAAATATTTAAGAGAAAAAATACAAAAATTCAGTCGGGCCACGAGATTTTTATAAAAAGTGTATTTGGCCACCGGTTACCAATACTTTAAGGGTATATTGTAAAGGGATGGGTTGTCAGAATTCCTCCTCGTGTGCTTGATGGCTGCCGGTCCCTCTCGATACGTCTGGAGGGAATAGCAGCTGCTGGGCCGGTGCACCCTGGGCGTGGGCAGTATCCTTCCCCGAGGAATGGGAAGAGATTCTTATTCCTCCTCGGGGAATGTTACTGTCCATGGCTAATATTCTGACATGGGAGGGGTCCATCTTGGACTTAGGGGGCGTTGCTCCGTGTGACCCTCTGAAAAGCAGAGGGCACAGCGGAAGAGCAAGGGCGGGCTCGATGTGCACTTACCCTGTCTCCGAGCAGACAGTGAAGGACTGCGTCCTTCACTGTCTGCTCGATATCGTAATCCCACCGTCGAAGTGTCGTGGAACACGTCTCGAGGCTTCGATTGGGACCGAGGGTCTTGGCTTAACCGCCCGGACCACGAGGTAGAAAACCTCTATAAAAGTTACCCCGAATCTCAAGCGGCGGCGCACCGCGAGGAGATGTATGGCTGACGGGTTCCTTTGGAAAACCAGTCGCTAGTGCGAACCACTGCCGGGCCTGGCTATGGCTTATCTGGGCACAAGGGGCACTGCTCAGATGGACTTTTTATTTTCCCCATACTCGTGGGAACTATATGATGATTAAATCAATAACAACCCAAGACACGGCCGATAACGGCGAAGGAAGGGAGGAGAGGGATGCGGGGTCGGAGTCCGGCGCTGCATCCAGCGATGTGAGCGCGGGAGGCCCGGGGCTGCTGCGGGGAACAGGGAGTTCCTACGCAAGCGGTCCAGGCCGGTAGGCGACCGAGAGTCGTCATCAGAGGGGGAGCTGGCTTCGGCTCGCAAGATCCCCACCAGCAAGCGTGGCGGGATCCGCGGCAAGGGGAGAGGCCTCTTTGCCACCGAGAGGTCGGCACGGCTTGCCGCGGAGGCGCGCCACCCGGGGGTGGCTGCCGGTCACGGGGTGGCCCGTTCGGGCTCCTCTGGTAACGAGGCGGGCGCAGACGGCAGCTCCGAAGCGGAGCGTAAGGCCGGGCTTGCGAAGGAGGTGGAGGCGGCGCTGAGGGCTGTCTCCTACAAGCAAAAGCCCTCCACCAGGCAAAGGGCTATACCCTCAACGGTCGCCTCTATCATGGCGGCAGCGGAAGCCAGATATGCGAGGCCCCCGCCAGACGGCATGGTCAAACTGCGGGCGGAGGTCGCTCGACTGACGGCCGCCACGGAGCTTCTCCAAGAGGAGAACAGGAAGCTCTGAGCAGACTTGGCCAGTCTGCGTGAGTCCGGCTCTCGCGAGGTGCCCCAAAATGGCCAGCAGCGACCAAGCCAGGCCGTGCTGGTATAGAACCAGGTCCTAAACCTGGTTCGGCAGGAGCTGGCTGCCTTTCAGGCGCGGTTCTCCGTCCTGGAGGGCATGTTCTGCGCCCCCCCTTGGCAGCAAACAAGGCGCCGTCGAGCCCAAGGCCGGCTACATATGCGGCTGCTGCGGCTTCCGCACCGGGGCCGTCCAGCCAGCCCTCCGGCAGGGTTACGTCGGCTCCCGGAAAGCCGGCTCCGGCGAAATCGGCCTCGGTTGGGGGGGCGGCGGCCCTGAGGCAGGGCAAGGCGCCGGCCCACAAGAAGGGCAAGGCGGTGAATGTGCCAGCGCTAGCCGCGAGACAGCCGCCACCGCGGCCCCTCCCGCCCCCTAAGCCATCCGTGGCCGAGACCGGGTGGCAGGTGGCCGGAGAGAGAGCGAGGGAGCGAAGGGCGGCCAAAAAGGCCAGGAAGCGGGAGCGGAAGCGCCAAGAAAAGAAGCGGAGTGGCGCTGCTAGACTCAGCGCCCCGAAGACCGCAGCTGTAGTGATAACACTACAGCCGGAGGCGGAAATGAGGGGCGTGACCTATCGCGACGTGCTCGCTAAGGCGAAGACGATGATGGATCTCGGGGAGCTCGGGATCGCCGGGGGCCTCTGGCTTAGAGTCACCGCAACAGGGGCTCGAGTGCTGGAGATCCCCGGCGAAACCCGTGGCTCGTCCGCTGACGCTCTGGCTGAAAAGCTTAGAGCGTCCCTAAATGCGGACGAGGCCCGAGTGTCCAGGCCCGTCAAATGCGCAGACCTGCGCATCCTGGGTCTGGACGACTCGGTGACCGAGGAGGAGGTGGTGGCCGCCGTCACCAGGACCGGTGGGTGCCCTGCCGAGCAGGTCAAGGCAGGCACCTTACGTCCGGACCTGTCGGGCATGCGAACCGTAACGGTGAGCTGCCCTGTGACGGCGGCGAAAGCCATTGTGGAGGGCCGAAGGCTCTTGGTGGGCTGGGTCTCTGCTCAGGTGAAGCTGCTGGAACCCAGACCTCTGAGGTGCTTCCGCTGCCATGTGGAGCACCACGTGTCGGTCCGGTGCACCTCGGAGGTGGACCGCAGTAGCCTGTGCTTCCGCTATGGCCAGCCCGGTCACATAGCCGCGGCTTGCTCCGCCGCGCCGCACTGCGCCGCATGTGCGGCAGCTGGCAAGCCGGCCGATCACCGGGCAGGGAGCAAGGCCTGCGGTACTCCCGCCAAGGCCAGGGGCAAGGAAAGGCCCTCCGCCACCACCGTCGCCACCACCGCAACCGCCGCCACTGTCGCCACCGCTGCCGCTACTGCTGCAACTTCCGCAGCGGGGCCCTCGCAGGGAGCCCGGGAGGGGGCTGAAATGGAGTACCAGTAACGGCCCCATTACGCCTTCTCCAGGCGAACATCAACCACTGCGCCTGCGTTCAGGATCTGTTGCTCCAGAGCATGGCGCAGTGGTCGATTAACATCGCCGTGGTCGCTGAGCCGTACTTTGTCCCGCCCAGGGATGACTGGGTGGAGGACCTTAGCGGCACAGTGACCATAATTGCGTCGGCCGCCGCCGGTACCCCGACCCTTGAGAGTGTCAGGAAGGGTCAGGGAGATCGTTGTAGTGGGAGTCTACTTCTCCCCGAGCCGAACTCTCGCCGAGTTCCACAACTCCCTCACGGAGTTGAGTGTCGTCATCGGAAGCTTTTCCCTCCCCGTGCTTGTGCTCGGGGACTTCAATGCCAAGAACTTGGCTTGGGGTTCTTGTTACACAGACGTGCGGGGTAGGATGGTGGAGGACTGGGCTCTGGAGACAGGCCTGGTCGTCCTAAATCGGGGTTCTGTCCCCACGTGCGTGCGGATGCGGGGCGAGTCGGTGGTGGACATCTCGTTCGCCAGTCCCGCTCTGTCGCCGCGTGTCGTTGACTGGCGCGTCATGGAGGGGGTGGAGACCTATTCCGACCACCGGTACATCCGGTTCGACGTCTTCACCTAGACCTCAAGCGCGCCAGTCCTACAGGCCCCGAGTGGTCCGCGATGGGCGCTGAAGCAGCTGGACCGGGAGCTCCTCCTGGAAACCTCGATCGTGCAGGCCTGGGTGTCATCACCGGTCAGGCCTGCCGACATTAACAACGAGGCGGGTTGGTTCCAGGAAGCCATGTCCGGGATTTGCGACGTGGCAATGCCCCGAGTTCGGCCAGGAAGCGCCTGGCGTCAGGTGTCACAGGTCCCAGCCGCCGCGGGAGACACCCTGGGCGTTCGAAAGAGATACCGTGGCCCTGGAACACAAAGGGCAAAGAAGGAACATGGATGGGTTTTAGTCAGTACATGTCTGACACTCCCTTCCGCTCCGCCCAGAGTGGGGCGGGTTATTTGATGATTCCCCATCCGAAAAAAAAATAAAAAAAAATAAGGGTATATTATAATTATACTTATTTCTATCGACAACGACTGTAGGCAAGCACGGCTTAACCTTGAAGATCGACACGTGAGGCTATTACCTCACTCAGCATAAACAAAATAATATGTAAAACTGATCAGTGTCGGAGACCTGGGTGTCGGGCCTCGTCGGATGCGAAAGACGCCATACTTGAGATGCGGTAGGGTGGGGTCCGGTCGCTCGGGGAACTGTTGGCTCCAGGCTCGGGGCGAATCTCCTGCTCTCTTGGTCCTGCAGAGGAGACTGATTTCCTATTAGTACAGGCTTTTCATTGTCTATTAAGTCGGTTCGCAAGCGCGTAATGGAGTGCAGCATTCTAGGCGTCAAGCTAACCGACCTCATACGCAACACCACACTGCGCTCCAACACCCAAACTACTGACTTTGCTCAAAAAGCTGCTAAGCTGAAGCCGTACTGGGCTGGCACGTCTGCCCAATGAGCTGGGCCAAAATAAACACTTTGTGGAGCCTTGATGCAGCCAGAAAGCGGCGCGGCATATAGCACACCTAGCACTTCGTCCGCAAAAATTGTGATAGCTCGGCTAATATGCATGATATAATAGGTCTTTACCTATGTAATTTAAGATTTAATAACCAGCATTTTCTGATTTAATTATCTGTGGATTGGCGCGCAATTCGAAATTCAAATTAATTTTATTCGAAAGCCGTGTTCTTTTAATTTTAAATTCAGTCACTTGTTTTAGATAGTTTTTTGTTTTTGTGAAATTGTGGTAGTTTTTGGTGCCGTGGATAAACTGAAAATTCGTACAATTTTCGAATATGAGTTCCTACGTGGACATACCGCTGCGCAAACAACACGAAACAGTAACGACGTGTACGGGCCTAACACTGCTTGCATAAACACGGTCCATTATTAGATCAATCGTTTTAAATCTGGAAATTTTGAGTTGAAGAATGAGCCTCGCGGTCGGCCGGTAACCAATGTTGACAACGACGAATTGAAGGCGGTAGTGGAAACGGATCCAACTCAATCTACGGCTGAGCTTGCTGCGGGCCTTGGAGTTAGTGTCAAAATGACATTGAAGCACTTGCGTCAAATCGGAAAGATAAAAAAAAGCTAGATAAGCTAAAATGAAAAAAAATACAAAAAATTTTGTTTTTAAAATTTTCATACAAATCTCCAATTTCATAGGTAAAGACCTAACATATAAAATATAATTTATAACCTATAGCACCTAAGAATAATATATATATAGCTTTCTGCCAGTGAAATAATTTTTAGAATTGGATCATTAGTTCCGGAGATTACCTCTTTATAATATTAGTATAGATTACTTCAATGTCACTTCGGTCTGTGAAAGAGACGGAGCTATACATGACGTATAGCTCCATCCCTTCCCCACCCTGAAGTAACATTTAAACAATGATAGTTCTACAAGAGAATCACTCAAACTTCTGGTTGCCTAACATGACCTCTTAAAGCTATCACTGTTTAAATATTACTTCAGGGTGGGGAAGAGATGGAGCTAGACGTCATCTATAGCTCCATCTCTTTCACACACCGAAGTAACATTGAAGTATAATAATTAATTAATTTTTATTTTAAATACCTACACGACCCTCGTAGGTACTATTCAATGTATTCATCAGCACAATGTTTTGAGTGCGATACATCAAGTCTCCAAGCAAAATTTCTTTCGTATTTACCTAGTTTGATGTACAGAATACTTGGTAAGGGTTTTTTTTTTTTTTGGTAAGCTGGCGGTAAATAAACTATCAAAGGACTGACTTAAGAGCGTTCATCCAAAAAGTTGGCAACGACGCAAATAGTTGTCAAATATTAACCTGTTTTAATTAATTTGGCAATATTATTGTATGGAAATAAGCAATATTGCCAAATTATTCAAAACAGCTACACATTTGACAGCTATTTGCGACGTTACCCACTTTCTGTATAAACGCTCTTAACTACTTTAACTTATTATTTCATGTTAGTTTTCGTTAGAAGGTCGCAAAGCGTGACTGCTAACCAAGAGGTCCTCTCTCATATCAGGAATGCACAGTGTCAGCGTCCATGGCGTTGACAGCGTTGAGGTATGTGAGCGCCTTAAGCAACCCACGCATGTACTAATAACGTCATTTGATGCATAGCGTATCCGTGGTTTGCAGTGGGCGCAATCACATACATTTTCTTGTAAAGCGAAGCTTAACACACGTGTGTAGCCTATCCGTGGGCCGCGGTAGGTTTTCGCTTTTACGGTCATATCTTGTTCAACATACATCCTGACCTGATACTGACCGGTAATGTGCAAAAAAAAACTTAAAAAGAAAAATAAGGGCCGAGTTTGACCCCAGACAGTGCACCTTTCTGGGGTCAAACTCGGCCCTTATTTTTCTTTTTAAGTTTAGTTCTTTGTTTTGAGTAATTTCAACACCACTGCTCTCGAAACGGTGAAGGAAAACATCGTGAGGAAAAAAATATCAAAAAATTCCAAGACATAGACTGCGTGTCCCCGTGATGGAAGACTTCTCTTTCATAGAGGCCTGTGTCACAGCTGCAGTAGGAGTAGTTCCAGGCTGATTATACGTTACACTATTCACTTACTTAGGACCCCTGGGTCCTCCTAGGTTTATTTTTTCCCTGTTTTTCATCATCTGCAAATTCAAAGCATCAGGCTCCCAGGACTGCGAGTACGGCGCCGGGTACATTATCTGTCTGAAATGGGGAAAAAAACTGGCAAATTAAATCCGCATGGATGTCTCCGCGCTCGGTGTCGAGTGCCTAACTGATCTAAACTTTACCACTTCATTAATGTCAGTGTTATTCGATTTTGTTTTTTTTTTAATAAAAATCTAAATATTAGTATTTATATAATATTTCTTTTATGTATTACTCGGTGTTCCGCGCGACTTTCGTCCGCGAGAAATTAGCGGTGTAAAATATACTTTACAACCTATTCTCATACCTAACAAATCTTAAAAAACAAAAAAAAAATAAAAAAATCGGTCGAGCCGTTTCGGAGGAGTGCGAGCACAAACACCGTGACACGAGATTTTAAATACATTGTGTTTGGCTACCGGTTACCGATACTTTAGTAATTATTATTATACTCATTAGTATCTACAAATCATCATCATCATCTGCCTAGCCTTGTCCCAACTATGTTGGGGTCGGCTCCCAGTCTAACCGGATGCAGCTGAATACCAGTATTTTACATGGAGCGACTGCCTATCTGACCATTAGTATCGACAAATACACGTTTATATACTCCTAAACCCACACCCCGCGAATGGCAGCTATCTTGTTTTTTTTAATCGGTTGTTCTAGGGTTTGTTCAATGAAATGCTAATATCTTTGAATCTAAGAGACCTAGAGACGTGCAAATGATCTTATTGCAAGGGTAAACGCAGAGACTATCAGATTGTTTAATAAATTTTCCTGAAAAATAAGCCAAAAGCATAAAAAAATATAAGAAATTACGAAATTTTACATGAAAGTTACTTTTTTTTACATTTTCTACGCTACTGCAAAATTAACCCCCGAATGTTGCATATGTTTTTATGTTTAATTAGAAGTATTTGAGTCAACCTACATAATTATATCAAAATATTGACGCAACACCAATTATTTTAAGAGTTATAGCTATTTGAACATAGCCCTGTCCCAGCGCATTGACACCACAATGTTGCAGGTAAGTACCCCATTCTTTGTTTTCGGAGGTAGATAAGTCGCCAAATCTACGAGCGGGAGTGAGACGGCAGAAAGGTCAAGTGAGTGAGTGAAATGGCAAAACAATAACAGCTGCACGAGTCGTCTTCAAGGTTAAGCTGTGATTGTCTAGGTCGGTCCGTGGATGGATGACCATCTATTATATACCGAGTTTCCTCCGTACCAACCACTCATTTACTTACCTTACTGGCATCTCACTTGTGTCTCACTCCTACTCGTAAATGTGGTGCTTTATTTATGAGCTGTAGGGGTACCGGCAACATTGTGGAGTCAATGCGCTGGTGAGTTTCGTGTAGCTGTACTTATAAAGATCTCATTAAAAGCTGGAAATTGATCAGTAAATGAATACCAAGGGCAATTGGGCACCTCTGCTTATCTTTAAAGATTACAGGCGAGATGTTTTGTGATGAATAATTGTGTGTGGATGTATAGTAGCGTTCTTATCACTGATAGCCAGACCATCCCAGGTTGAAGTTACATAACAAAATTTGAGGCAGTCCGTTTGAAACAAAAATAACAATTTATGCACTAACATGTAATTAATTCAAATATTCGATATCGAATTTTAATTTAGTTTACTCACATGATTTTCCTCTTCTTAGATTTAGATACTGGTAAGTCCATTGTAGCCTTGTATTAATGTTTTTTTATTTTATTTTCAAATCAAAATTAACGTCGATTTTCCTAAATTATTTATTACGTCATTCAAAATGACAGCTTGTCCCGCTCGTGGAAGTCAATTTTTGGTCTGTGTCAAATGTATTCTACTCTTTGGTTCAATTAGAAAACACGGAAGGCACGTTTTTTTTAACTTTACTTTTTAAATTTACCGCGCTTTTTCACTTTTATACATTTCGTTTAGAAATCGCTAGATTCATATATTACTTTTGTTGCGTGGTGAAGAAAATAAAAAGATTTTATCTGTTAGTTCTTTTACAGTTTCACAATGATCGTGCTAGTTGAAAAATAGTTTTTATCAATTGTATTGAATAAAAAATAATGAGTTATTAACGCAATCGCGTTAGATAAGCTTTTAAATGATTCAGTATTTCTGAACGTTGCGTAAAGACAAGAGACAGCTAGACGTTTTCCTGGAAATGCCACGTGGAGTTGCCAAAATATAAAACTTACCCATATTATTGATATGAGGGTGAAAGAAAGATTTCCGAATAAAAAGGCATGTTGCTTCATTATATTTTTGAAAGACATCTGATACTTGACAGCTTCTTTGATTTTGAAATATTCTCACACATTATCGATTTTTTTTGTGTGAAATGTCTTTAAATGATTAATTTTATTTTAAAACACTTGTGCTGATATCTCACAGTTGTAAAAGTTTTCGAGAGTCAAATATTAAACGTAGGGGTTCAAGGACGAAAGTTGTTCGAGAATACAACAGTTTACTTTAAAGAATAACATTTGAACACAAGCAGCTGTTGCATCGGTGCGCAGCGATGACGCGTTGAATAATCGATGAGTCATACGGGAACAAAAATCTAAAAACGAGAGGTCAATGACGTCATACAAATACTTGGGAGTTTTGATTGTTGGCGATGGTATCACTCGAACTGTCAACCAACCCAGCGCGGGTGGTGGGGCGGTATGTTTTTGCATGAGTTTCCTTGAAGTTAAATTTTTTGTCATCAACTCATCAGTTTTTGTCTCACTCATTCTGTTACCGGTGTGCAATTTTACATAAGAATAATGTTAAACAACCACTAATGATTTATGTGATGACAAAAACAGAACTAAAGTGATTTATCACGACATATTTTGATACGGGAAGAGTAAGTAAATACGTGTACCTAAAATTAAAATTGTTTATGGAAGTGTGCGTTGCGTTGTGTATTCGTGTTGAGTGTGTGCGTCGAAATTTCTTGGAATTAGCTCAGGGCGTTCAATACAGGTAAACTGTCGGGTCAACTCACCCCTGGAATTGCATAGCTATGAAAAAGTTGTTAGTGCTGGTGGCATTTTGGAAAGGTGTCCTTTGCCTAGTTTTTGCTAGACCGTCTTAAAAGTGCATGCGGTCAATTTGCGCAGTTAAAGTGGGAAAAAGTTTCTAAACTCGCATTTTGTGATGAAATGTGCTTGTAAAAGGTGTTATTTCAGTAAGTGTGGATCTATTCTTTTTTGTAAAGTGCTCTAGTTATTCAGAGCATTATGTGGAATATGCTGACAAAGGGATTTCTTTTACTAATATCACTACTTACATCAACATGTTTACTTAGACCATTTTAAACAAATTCTTGAATAATCTTGACATTTTAGATATGTTATTAGCTCCTCAAAAATTAATTTTCAGTGGTACTATAGAGCCAAATGTGATACTTAGTGATTTCATAACTATATTGTATTTAAATAATCTATGCACTATGTCACCTGGTGCTAACAGATGTTCAGCATTACCCAGACAGTAAAGCTTTATGATCAGTGGTCTATGTACCTAGCATAGTCACCATCATTATCTGCCTAGCCTGTACCAACTAAGTTGGGGTCGGCTTCCAGTTTATGCAGCTGAATACCAGTATTTTACATGAAGCGACTGCCTACCTGACCTCCACATCCAGTTACTGTGGAATATGTCCCTTCACATATGTTCCTAGCATGTTGACAATAGTAATTTTTCAGTTTTATGTTTCTTTGTTCTGTTTTTTATTACAATGACCTCTTGTAGGTACTTTTAAACTTAATAAATTAAAACCTAATATCTTAAATCTTTTAGATTTAAGATAATATAGAGAGATTATTAGAGGTAATGTTGTAGAACAATTGTGAACCCATGTCTTGTTTTAAAGCATAATCTCATAACTGCCAAGTTTAATGAACACTGACATTGTTTACTTTTTCTGTCAATCATCGTGTATATTTATATGTGATTTGAGAGTGATCTAAGTGAGATTTTTACCAATACTGAGGTTGATTGTTCATAATTTTGAGCTCCCGATATTTCGATGCTGCAAGCGCCATGAATGTAGGTTGACTGGAGAATGCGGGTAGATGGAAAATAAATTGTTAGGTGCAGACAAATCTCCAATCCAATCTGATTAAAGCCTAAGGGCTGACATCAGATGTTTTACTTCAACAAAAAAAAAGGTGCAGACAAATCTGTCTACCTACTTTCTTTCTCTTTTTTTCTTTCCTTTTTTAAATGACAGTATAAGTTTAGTTTTAAACCGTGAAAGCGTATAACAGTGTTTCAATACTGAATTTATTACACAAAGGCATAGAAAAATCATAGATTATCCATTCTTCTTTTTCTTTGTGTTGATGATTCCCAGGGTTATTTAATTAAATTTGTTTTGACCAGAACTTAACCACGTCAACGGCATTGGTGGTGGCTTCGGACAGGTCACTTAAAGTGCAGGTGGAGTTCCACAAAGAGCAGGTCAGGAGATGGGCCATGGTTTGGGATGAGACTCCGCAGTTGTATTGTATTGCATATCGGGCTGGTGTCTGCAACTCCACGTCCAAAGCACGTACTTTGCGTGCGGGAGAGACGCAGTTGCACTCAGCTTTATCGGAATACTCATACTGGACCTAGTTGTACTTGCAGCAGCCCACCTGGCTTCGAAGTCAGTTGGAATTTTTCCATGCCACACTGCTCTAAGTTATTTTCATTGCTGTCTTCCTTGGATCACAACATGTCACTACAGAATTGGTGCGATCTGCAAAGTAAAGGCATGCCACACTCATCTAAGTAATGAGGTGCACTTACATACTGTTGTGGCCTAGATCACTGGTTCCAATGTCGTCAATTATGGTTTAAACCTACTGTGTTACCCAGAACCTGGGTTTGTGAGGTTAGGTAGGCAGATGTTTCTCATAAAATACTTATATTCAGCTGCATCCAATTAGACTGAGAGTTGGAATGCAATACGTTTTGACCATGTAGGTATTGCTGTTAACTTTTTTCTTTTTTTGAATTTATAGTTTATTGTTTATTTTTTTGTAATTTTGTATGATGCACTTCATGTCCCTGCGACAAATAAATATTTTTTCTTTCTTTCTTTTCTTTCACTTTTGTAGGAAATAGTAGATTTTTTTTTATTGTTGATGTTCATTTTGAATGTAGGGGGTTTCAGAATGTTGTACTGAATACGTGGTAACCGTTTATGCGTCGGTGTCCCTTGCACCCTGTCATCATCATCATCTGCATAGCCTTTTCCCAACTATGTTGGTGTCAGCTTCCAGTCTAACCGGATGCAGCTGAGTACCAGTATTTTACATGGAGCGACTGCCTATTTGACCTCCACAACCCAGTTAGTACTGGGTAATACGATACCCCTTGGTAAGACTGGTTGTCAGACTTTTTAGGCCATTGACTACCTGACGTCAAAGATCTACAGATGACAGCCGAGACCAACGGCTTAACCTAAAGATCGACCCGAGCGGCGGTTATTATTTAGCCACGACCCCTTCCACCCTGTATATGTATATAATATGCAGAATAATTTCCTAACTCCACACCGCCCGACCCTTGCTCGAGCCAGCCTGTGGTGTTGAGCCAGTAGTTTAAAATCAACCCCTAAGCAATGCTAAACCGCGACGCTGAGCCGAGTCTCGTACCCCACAGAGGTTTGCCCTTAGCACACAGTCACTTAGTTTATAATTTTTTTGCTCAGGATAGTCCGGTTAAGCAGAAGCCAGCCTCATAAGCTGACCTGCGAGATGCAATGATAAAAAAAGCTAACTACACATTGTTGAAACCGGAGGCGGCCAGTATTAAATTAAATATAAAACCACATTAAAATCCAGTTTGTCTTACTTTCACAAAGCTTTGTTTGCAAAAGAAATAAAAAACTGGTTTTTTGTTTATTAATTTTGAAGTGTAGAGAAAAAATGTCTGGCTCTTAGTGTGGTGACGGGTTAGGTTTTAAAAAATGTCACTGCACGTTTTAACATAACGCCTGAAATCCCCAGAAAGATAAGTAGAAATGTGTCTCGAAAAAAAAAATCAAAATCAAAGCATTTATTTCAAGTAGGCCAGTTACAGGCACTTTTGAATTGTCGAAACAAAGACAACAGTAAAATATAGCTACAGTCCCAGTCACAAGGCACAAAAACTGTGAAAGAACTGTAGTTGCCCATTCCCTAACATAGATCTCTATGGAGAAGAACGGGCAAGAAACTCCATGGACACTCTAACACTCTCACTCTCTCTCTCTCTCTCACTCTGTCTATAGTATTAACTACTATTACTACACTAGAAACGGGATATTTACCATGTTTACTGATTGTTTTGAGTTCCCGATATTTTGGCGCTGTTGCAAGCACCATGATCACGGATGTACTTTATATTTATATTTGCCATCATGGTGAGAGGATTAGCCAATCGTCTGTAGTCGATTGCCCAGGGTGCGCCGGACGTAACAGGAGTTCGGAGGGTACGTCACTCGGGGAGGCTCCTTTCATGCACCCCTAGTAGTCCGGAGCAAAGACAATCTCTGCAGATGGGGGTTCATGGACGGCTCAGATCTCAAGTGCCTATGCGGCGTCTCCCCACAAACAATGGCCCACCTTCCATATTGCCCCGCATGCCCTATCTCCTGCGTTCTTGCTGATTTATTTACTGCATCAGTGAGCGGGGTACGCGTAGCTGAGTTTTGGGCTAAACATATTTAAAATTTTTGCCATCGAAACACTAAGAAGAAGAAGACGGATGAACTGAAGTTATTGCGGGTGGGTGTTTATGAGCAGACAAATTGGTCTACCAAGTGCAAAAAAATGAACAAGAAAGTGGGTATAATCAGTAAACATGGTAAATATCCCGTTTCTAGTGTTAATGATAATATTAGTGACCAGTGGCGAAGGTTCCATACAACTCGATTCCTACAGGATTCTCTTTGACAAATGGCACAGTCAGTATTCTATAGACAAATAATATAATCAGATTAAGGATATGTACTCTGGCTTACCTCTTGCAAAAATTTACCATTCGCTACCGATAGTAGGTACACCACTCAGTGGCTTCTGAAGTCTGACATCTTACCTATACAAGGTGAAAGGGGCACGGACGCTAAAACCGATACCATGTCTTCAGTACCTCAGTCTGAACACCCTAAATAGAAATTTTTCAAAAAAAAAAAAACTGTTCCATACATTGCAGTTTTGTAGGACACAGCCGTTTTTTTTTTTAAAACCGACTAAAAAGTTCTTGTTCAGAATCACCAGATGTTAAAATAGTTGAACCCAAAATATAACACGTGTTCATTATCACATCACATATAACATCAACTTCAGGATCTATGTTTACTTTATCAGATTTTAAATTCTTTGTGTATCTTTTGTAGGGAAAAGCTTGTGGCTGAATAATAAACAGCCGCGGGCCGACCTTCAAGGTTAACACGCACTTACCAAGGTTGGTCTGTGGATGGGTGATCGCCCATTACATACTTATAGATCTTTGACAGTTGTTACAGGTAGTCAGTGGCCCGAAAGTCTGACAACCAGCCTTACCAATGGGTATCGTATTACCCAGTACTAACTGGGTTATGGAGGTCAGATAGGCAGTCACTCCATGTAAAATAATAGTATTGAGCTGCACCCCATAAGCAGTGGTGGCCCAGTGGTGGCGGCCCTGACTTACGAATAGTAAACCGTAGGTTCGAACTCAGGCAGGCGCATTACTTTGTGTAATTTATTTCATCACCACTGCTCTCAAAACGGTGAAGGAAAACATCGTGAGGTAACTGGCATGTCCAAGAACCAATAATTCGAGGATATGTGACATCTACCAACCCGCACTGCCCGCGTGTTGGATTATAGCTCACTCCCTCTCATAGAGAGGAGGCCGTGTGTCCCAGCAGTGGGAACATTATAGACTGATTATGCATATGCGGTGCTGCACACCGTTAGGGGTCATTCAAGTACTACGGAAGCACTACGGGGGGGCGGAGCACCGCCATACCCTCGTAGCGGCGATTGGCGGCGGCGATCTCTCGCGTCCGGCGCTGGTTCAAGCCATGGTACGGAGCGAGAGGGAATGGGGCCGTCACCTCCTTCTGCGAAGCAGTCATGCTAGTAAAGGAGGTGGCGGGACGTGGGAGGGAAAGAACCTCACGTCCCAGCCGCCGCGGGAGACACCCTGGGCGTTCGAAAGAGATACCGTGGCCCTGGAACACAAAGGGCTAAGAAGGAACATGGATGGGTTTTAGTCAGTACAAGTCTGACACTCCCTTCCGCTCCCGCCCAGAGTGGGGGGGGGGGAGTATTTGATGATTTCCCATCCGGAAAAAAAAGCACTACAGGGGGTTCTTTGATTTGCATATTTTTGGACTTAAAACTGCTGCTCATGAATCAATAAAGAAAACAGAACTCATCGAAAAACGCATGAACCAATGTTTACGTAAGCATGGGAGGGGGGTAAGAGCTTTGCTTACTTTTCCTGATGGAGAGGGGGAGGGTTAATACTACCAAAAAATATGCTTACGTAATACTTGAACAGCCCCTTAGACTGGAAGCCGACCCCAACATAGTTAGGAATAGGCTGGCAGATGATAATGCTATATAGTTACTGAGTTAGATACATTAAATGCAACGGAATAAGAATAAATGAATAATAATGTCATGACAAGCCTGCATACAAGTCTATGAATTAAATATAACATAGACGGACTTAGTTTTACAATGATTTATTACTGACCTCTCGAATGCATAATAATTTATTCTGAAAATGCCAAGATTGTATAAATTAATCTTATTAATAGGTAGGTAGGATTAACAGGTCTTATTAGATCTTTTCTATTTCTGGGTTATTAAAAAAAAAAAACACATTCTCTTTTTTTTATTGTAGGATTTAGGTGTGTGCACCATTTCTTCTTCCCAGCTAAAAAACTAGGAAATGGCCAAGTTAGACGTCGCTTAGTGTTGGTGAAAGGGGCGTTAGGTATTCAGTTAGGAGTCTCTAATGACTTGTTGTGACAATGTAAAATTGATACTTGACAAGGATTTGTGAGATACCGCAACTATACATAATTATATAAAAAGGGTAAAATGGTGGTAAAAAAGTTAATGAAAGAAACAAGAGTTAGCAATAAAAATTACCGACTTCCAAAAAGTAAACACTAACAAGTAACATTTAATTAAAAGTATCAAAAAACCCGACTACAAATTGTATTATGTACCTATATAAATAAATGTATATTATTTATAATCTCCTTTTGATTCCTTTCATTTTGATACACTCCTAAATAGGTTTGGATGAAAAAAAAAAATTAACGACTTACAATTTAGCGCCAAAAATCCGCCATTTTGTATTTATTTTTAAAACACCTATCTAAGGACATTTGAGACGAATCTAATGATACCTTAGTCGTCGAAATCTATCCAGCCATTTGGAACATACCGAGGTAATAAAGAAATTTACGAAAAACAAATAAAGAAACATACAAGATACGCGCGAAAAACATAACCCTTCCTTGCCAGCCGGGTAAAAGATACGCGCGAAAAACATAAACCTTCCTTGCCAGCCGGGTAAAAGATACGCGCGAAAAACATAACCCTTCCTTGCCAGCCGGGTAAAAGATACGCGCGAAAAACATAAACCTTCCTTGCCAGCCGGGTAAAAGATACGCGCGAAAAACATAACCCTTCCTTGCCAGCCGGGTAAAAGATACGCGCGAAAAACATAAACCTTCCTTGCCAGCCGGGTAAAAGATACGCGCGAAAAACATAACCCTTCCTTGCCAGCCGGGTAAAAGATGCGCGCGAAAAACATAACCCTTCCTTGCCAGCCGGGTAAAAGATACGCGCAAAAAACATAACCCTTCCTTGCCAGCCGGGTAAAAGATACGCGCAAAAAACATAACCCTTCCTTGCCAGCCGGGTAAAAGATACGCGCGTAAAACATAACCTTCCTAGGCAGCCGGGTAACACGTTACGCGCGAAAAACATAACCTTCCTAGGCAGCCGGGTAACAAGAACGCGCGAAAAACATAACCCTTGCTTGGCAGCCGGGTAACAAGATACGCGCGAAAAATATAACCCTACTTTGGCAGTCGGGTAGAGTGGAAAATAACTTTACTTTCGGAAAAAGAAAGTAAAGTTATTTCCCACTTTTTAGTGTTTTTTTGGGAGTCGGTAATTTTTATTGCTAGGAATTTAGGCGCTTTCTGCTCGGCTCATGACGATTGCGCGTCTATAAGTTTGCTGACTCGGTAACTCTACTGAACCAACCATTAACTTATTTATTGACCCTCTGATAATATTTGTTTTTTTTTTCTTTCAAAACAGATAAAGAAGTTCTGGAGGCCATTATTAACGACACTAGAAAAAGAACCTGGTGAGTTTTATTTTATTACTGCTTTGGCAGTTATTTATTTCATTACACTATCTCCGTTTCATTACTAAAGACGATCGCATGATGATATCCGACCATCGCGTTAATTTGTACAAAGAAAGAAAAAAAAAAAGTATTTATTCGACTCGCACGGAACAAAAAAAAAAAAGATAAAAAAAGAAATAAAATAAGACGTAGTGGAAGCGCCAGAGTACCCCGCGAAATTCATTTTTTTTTACGTTTGTGCCATTTGCCAGTCACTGTCAGAATAAAATGTAAATATGATTTGCGACTGTAATACTTATTACTTAGTTATTATTCTGTTAATGCATGCGCATGCATTAACAGAATAATAACTACTACTAAACTATTGTATGAAAAAGTCATTCAATGGGATTATATGAGCTTAGAGGGTTGTGTTGATGAGTTTAATGACTAACTCTGTAAAGCCATATTTATTACGGTCGCGAATCCTATCTTAATCAACATACAACCTGACACTGACCTGTAAATTGCAAAAAACGTAAGAAAATTTAAATTTCGCGGTCTACCCTTGTGCTTCACTAGCTTATTCCTGCGACTTCGGCCGCGTGGAGTTTGATAATTGTCCCACGGGAGGGATCGTACTACCGAGAAAAAATGTATGTTTTGAGTTAATCCATCGAAATCCTTTCGGTAGTCTTTGTGTGAAAGATTAACAAACATCCATCAATCCTTAAAATTTCGCCTTTCGTAATAATCAGTAAGTTTCCTGTGAATAATGATCGTGTCTTTGTTGCAGATTCAACATGTCTCTCTGGGCTAGAGCTCAGCAGCTACCACCCGAGAGTCTGCAAAAGGTAAGATAGTCTCGATTTTTTATGCTACTGCTGGAACTAGATAATACTGGCCGCTAGTATTAGCCGTCAGTGCTGGCCGCTAGTATTAGCCGTCAGTGCTGGCCGCTAGTATTAGCCGTCAGTGCTGGCCGCTAGTATTAGCCGTCAGTGCTGGCCGCTAGTATTAGCCGTTAGTGCTGGCCGCTAGTACTGACCGGTTATACTGGCCGCTAGTACTGACCGGCTATTCTGGCCGCTGTTGGTGGATTGTATGTAATAGATGACTAGACGAAGTTTCTTGTGAGTTAAATTCAGATTTTCAGATAGCTTCATTCGATGTATTTTGAAAAGCAAGGTCGGATTTGACGTCAGAATTCGTCACCTTAATTTATATGGATTGCAAGCTACACCGGAAGCTAGACTCACAGAACAAACTTAACTGCTAAACCTAATGATGTTTTAATGGCTACAACCATTGTGTGCATACGTGGACCATCTACGGCCACAATTGAGAAATTAATGTTACCACAAATTTGAACAGTTCATGTGTCACCATTTTACACGTCATAGTTAATGAAGAAGCTTGTGCCTAATAAATGATAAACGTGGGAACCTCCTAGTTACGGAGATATTGGGAGTCAAAGTTCAAACTGTTTCACAAGTTATTTTTAAAATACATGTTTTTAATGTTAGATTTTTACTTCAAACACCTCCACGACCCCCGTACTATTCATCAGCACAATGCTTTGAGTGCGTTACATTGCGGCCTACCCTAAAACGTGATTTTTTACCCAAAAAAAAAGTCGTTTCCCAGCAATAATTTTTGCGTAGTTACTTAGTTTGATGTACAGAATGCTTGTTTGGCGGCTTCGTTAAGGGTCTTGTTACAGCCTGTATTTGGGAAAAGGCTAGGCAGATGATGATTACTTCACTCTCAACTCTGTTGTCAACAGGTACGCACCATCTATGGGGACCACTTCCCCATTGAAGTTCGACACTGCCTCGCACCATGGATCGAGAGCCGCATATGGTGAGTTTATGACATGACCTGAATATGTAAATACCAATTATTATATGAGTCGAGTCGATCGGTTTTTCTTGGAAACCGGCTGGAGAGGAAAATGTCTAAATTGTTTGTTTTTCGTGTGTATTATTTATTGTAATTGGTAATCCGTAAGAGAACCAAGGTTACCGACGTAGCCCGAAGAATAGCCAAACTTAAGTGGCAGTGGGCAGGGCACATTGCTCGCAGAACTGATGGTCGATGAGGCCGGAAAGTTCTGGAGTGGCGACCGCGAACTGGAAGACGTTGCGTTGGCCTCCCACTAGGTGGACCGATGACCTGGTAAAGGTTGCAGGGATCCGCTGGATGCGAGACGCAC
The DNA here is from genome assembly GCA_963576755.1 of Noctua janthina. Classification (NCBI taxonomy): domain Eukaryota; kingdom Metazoa; phylum Arthropoda; class Insecta; order Lepidoptera; family Noctuidae; genus Noctua; species Noctua janthina. The sequence continues at coordinate 7,709,814 of OY755077.1, forward strand.
GGGACCGGTCAATGTGGCGACACTTGGGGGAGGCATATGTCCAGCAGTGGACGTCTTTCGGCTGAAATGATGATGATGATAATTTATTGTGGAACACTGTTCTAAGCTTTCACGGTTTACAACTAAACTTATACTGTCACTTACGGGATATCTTCCGTGATTGTTCATTATTTTGAGCTCCAGCTATAAAGTAGCAGCCGGCATCGTAATAAGGACTCCACAAAACCTGGTGATACTGTGAGTGTATTTTGCCGTGACTATGTCGAGTTCCAGTAGTGCGCGTAGCAAAAGACAAAAAAAGAGGGTAGATAGATTTGACTGCTCTTAACAATTTATTTTCCATCCACCCGCATTCTCCAGTCAACCCGCGATCATGGCACTCGCAACAGCGCCGAAATATCGGGAGCTCAAAATAATGAACACGAACAACAATAACACGAATAACAATCACCGAAGATATCCCGTAAATGACAGTATAAGTATGGATTATATGTCATTTAGTGTGAATTTATTAACACGCACAGAATTTCTTTAATTTTTTTCCATTTCTGTTACTTATAATAGAGAACATTTTTATTTCTTAAAAATGCCTTGTATTAGCCCATAAAAAAATGTGTACACTATTTGAATTCTATAATACATCACGTATTTTGCAATTTATTATGTTATGTAGCGTGTTTATGGTGAAACTGAACGCAAACTCAAAACGCATCGTTGTCGATAACGCCGGTAGTGACGTCAAAAGCTATGAGTCAAAGAAAGACTTTTATTTGAGAAGTATTTAAAGTTTCACTAAGATTTTATTATAATATTGTTTTTGCAATTTTTGCTTGAATAAAGCACATAAGTATAAATTGTAGGAATTAAAGGCAAACAAATTGATGTAAACAAGGCAGATAGAGGTAAATGACGTCACATCATGGCCGAGACAGTCACGGACGTTTGAACTGTCGTAGAAAATTGTTGGAGTTTAATATTTTTTTTGAGCGACAAGCAGTAGTTGAACTTAACTTTGAATTATTTTCTTGGGTTGATAGTTGGTTAATTAAAAGATCGACCCGAGCGGCTGTTATTATTTAGCCACGCACGAGTTCCTCACAGTGTATTACGTAACACCCCGACTATACGGGGTGTAAAGGACAGCCCTCCACAAACTGATGGGGTGAATTCAGTATATCATACTGAGACGACCGGTACAAAAAATTATTTCAGGAATGTTACGGGAATACAATAAATTTGATTTGCTTTATTTCCTCATACGCAATGGATCGTTACCGCGGCAAAACGCACGTAGCGAACGGCAAGCGCGACGACAGTGAATAGCTGATTTCACTTGCGTTCGTTAGATTATTTTAACATTCGTTGTTTTTTTTTTTTTATTTTAGCCGTATTATTTACATAAATAAATAAAAAATCCGGTGGAATATGAGGAATAAGGAGCTGAATGCACCCTGTCAGTTTGTGGAGGGCTGTTCCTGACACCCTTTATTGCCTGAACGTGGTGGTAGGATGCAGTATCAGGAATTCCCAAGTCGAATGTATTTGATTTTCAGTCGCCAGTTCTCAGTATTAACTCGGGAGCTTGCAATTCACGGGAAACGCAATCGATACGGTTCAGGGAACAAGACTTCATGTTATGTCTTGTTCATTTGCAACTATGACTACTTGAGAGCATCACAGAGAGCTCGCTAAGAGCTAGGCAGAGACCTTTTGGCGCAGCCGTGAGACACAGCACATACTATGTACTTTCTCTTTTTTTTATTTGTTATTCTTTTTTGTTTTGTATCTTTTTTCATTCTGTGTGCTTGATGACATTTGATGGATGATTTCTTTCTTTCTTTCTAGATGTATAGCCTAAATCAAAGCATTTATTTCAAGTAGGCCAGTTAAAGGCACTTTTGAACTGTCGAAACAAAGACAACAACGAAATGTAGCTAAAATCCCAGTCACAAAGCATAAAAAAACCGGCCGTGTCGGGGTATACTACGCACAATGTAGGGCTCCGTAGTTGCCCATCAAAATATGCGGATTTGCCTCCGAACGATGATTTTAATTTTAATAATAAAAAAACAAACTTACATTTGCAGTTGAAAAACCCCATATATTATGAACAAAATTATAAAAGTTTGTTCGACGTGGGAATCGAACCCCCGGTCGAACTTGCGACCACGATACTAAAATATCAATATCAATGATTTTCTCGCGACTGCGCTCGCGTTGTGGTCGAAAATTATCACACGAGAACATCAAAGATAACAAGTGTAACCCTTAACGAAGCCGAAAGGCACTTGTTCTCCCCGTCATTGCGTTCTTTTTTCTTTCGGGATCATACCTAGGAACCTTCTAGTTACGGAGATATTGGAGGTCAAATTTCCAAGTTTTTCACAATTTTTCATTTTTAATACAAGATTTTAATGTTATAACTATATTTTAAATATCAAAATCAATCAATGTACAGTGACACGTGATTTCAGACTCAAAAAAAAAATCGTTTCCCAGCAGTAATTTTTGCGTAGAGTTACTTAGTTTGATGTACATAATGCTTGGTTGACGGCTTCGTGAAGGGTCTGTTTACACCTTATAAAGGGTGTAAATAGACCCTTAACAGAAACGAAAGGCACTTGTTCTCCCCGTCACTGCGATCATTTTTTTGTTCTAGACCATACCTGGGAACCTTCTAGTTACGGAGATATTGGGGGTCAAAGTTGCAACTTTTTCACTAGTTTTTTTTTTTAAATACATGTTTTTAATGTAAAATTTTTACTTTACACACCTCCACGACCCTCGTACTATTCAATCCATTCATCAGCACAATGCTATGAGTGCTTTCCATCGAGTCCTACCGTAAAACGTGATTTTACATACCCAAAAAAAAAACCGTTTCCCAGCAGTAATTTTTGCGTAGAGTTATTAGTCTGATGTACATAATGCTTGGTTGACAGCTTCGTGCAGGGTCCGTTTACACCTTGTATTTATTATACCGTGTGGTACTCTAGAACATCAAAAAAATCCAGCCAAACCAATAACCAGGCCATCTGTCCCCAATAGGACAGCGGAACCTGACGAGCAGCAACGGTTCTTCGTGGACGAGCTGGTGCAGGAGATCCAGGCGCACGCCGACCTCATGCTGTCCCCGGACATGTTCGTCACCAAGATGAAGCTCCTGGACGCCGCCAAGAACTTCCACATGCAGTACAGGTGAGTGAGAGTAGGTAGTACTAGAGGCCGATGCTGGATGCAAATCAGTTGGTGATCAGCAGGAGATTCAGGTGGCTTACCTCATGGTAAGCCACCTGAATCTCCAAAAGTGTTAGCAGATCTTTTTCCTGAGTAGGAAAGAGATGGCGCTGACGTCCTCCATAGCTCCGTCTGTTACCCACACTGGTAACATTAAAAAAATACTGCTTAAAGACGTCATGGGAACCCCCCAGGCGTCAGGTCATGGTAAACTTTCTTCAATTCCTCCAATTTCCTTCACACCGCACCGGTTTTATGTCAAATTCTTACGCTAGATGTACTATAAAGCTCTGGAACGCGCTACCTTTTGGCATTTAAAAATCTGAAAGCAAAATTTTTAAAAGAAAAGTGCGTAATTTAAGTCGGAATAAATAGCTCTCTCTTTCTATTAGAAGTCGAGTCATGGTAATTTTTATTAGTTTTCTTGTTTTTAATTTTGGTATTTGTTAAAATATGTATTAGTTTATTTTATTTGTATATAAGTATTAGTATCATTATAAGTGCCTATATAAATTTTCGATAGCAAGAAGTTATTTTTATATATTTATTTTGTACTCTATCACAATGTTTTCTTATTTAACCCAAAGGTTGACTGGTAGAGAACGCCTTGTGGAATTAAGTCCGCCTATGTACCACTATTGTACATGAAGTTTAAATAAATAAAAAACAATCTTATATAAAATTCTCGTGTCACAATGTACGTTCCCGTACTCCTCCGAAACGGCTTGACCGATTCTCATGAAATTTTGTGAGCATATTGAGTAGGTCTAAGAATCGGCCAACATCTATTTTTTTTATTTTTTATTTCGCAAAACAACGTTTGCCGGGTCAGCTAGTATTAAATAAAATAGTTTTGCACAATTTTAGTGTTCGCGACTGTACCTAAACATAATGTATGTAGAAGTTTACATGAAAGTTTAACATACTTCTACATAGTAAACTAGGTCGAAATTACCATGGTAGGAGACGACTATTTCTAGACTATTTTTAACACCAAATTCAAATACAAAAACGTAAGCGTTCCGCAGAAATCAGGTGAGAAATGTGGCGAGACATGCTCACCACGATCACCATAATCCTCACCAAGACACTTTTATATCTCTGGAATCCCTTAATGACTATTTTTGAGATTTGGCATAGCCTTACAACTATTTATTAATGTAATAATCAGAACAAACTTACATTTGCAGTTGAAAAACCTGTGCTCCCATACATTGTTTAGAAAAATATGTTAACCAAGTACATTTTATCATATTTTTAATTAAAATCATCAATACAACCCTTTTTTTAAACTTTACAAACGTAAATGAATTCAACGATGAAAACGGTGTTTTTTTTTTTTTTTTTCGGATGGGAAATCATCAAATGACCCCACTCTGGGCGGAGCGGAAGGGAGTGTCAGACTTGTACTGACTAAAACCCATCCATGTTCCTTCTTTGCCCTTTGTGTTCCAGGGCCACGGTATCTCTTTCGAACAGTCCCGCAGACACAACCCTTTAAGTTCTACTTTTTCATGAAAAAGTCATTCAATGGGGTTAAGTTAGATATGCCAGTGGTATTGATGCATCATCATCTGCCTAGCCTTTTCCCAACTATATTGGGGTCGGCTTCCGGTCCAACAGGATGCAGCTGAATACCAGTATTTTACATGGAGCGACTGCCTATCTGACCTCCACAACCCAGTTAGTACTAGGTAATACGATACCACTTAGTAAGACTGGTTGTCAGGTTTTTTTGGGCCACTGACTGCCTAACGACTGTCAAAGATCTACAAATGACAGCCGGCACCAACGGCTTAACGTGCTTTACGACGCACGGAGGAATCTCGGTATGTAATGGGCGGTCACCCATCCACAGACCAACCTAGGCAAGCACAGCTTAACCTAAAGATCGACTCGAGCGGCTGTTATTATTTAGCCACGAGCTCCTCGACTGTGGTGGAGTGGTACTTATGATTTTAATGATTATAATTCTCGCACACGTGTTACTTGCGCGATTTATATTTTCATCGTAACACTGACCTGCAAATTGCAAATAACGTAAGAAAATTTGAATTTGGCGGCCTACCCTGGCACTTTCACCTAAAATAATTGTGAATGGAATGTGCAGCTGAATGCACATTGGTGGTAGTAAACTCAGTATTAGCTTGCTTCTTATTGTATTAACAGTGATAGTCGAGTGGTGTGATCGTCGGACTGCCAAGTCAAAGGTCTCGAGTTTGAACCCAAAACGCACCTCAGATTTTTCGGATCCATGTGCGTACTGGAGTAGCGTAGGGTCAAATTTTGTAAAAGTTAAGCCGGAGTACATTTCTTTATTGTGATTATTTGTCTATAGAATACTGACTGTTCCATTTTTCATAAGGAATCCGGTAAGAATCGAGTTGTATGGAATCTTCGCCACTGGCGTGTTGTATAATTATCACTTGCTTCGGTGAAGGAAACCATCGTGAGAAAGCCAGCATGCCTGAGAGATATTTCTCGACGGCATACAGGCGAAATATCGTTAAAAGTTGGCAAATAATTTACAAAGTACACGTAATCTGGGTTCTATTGTTTAGGGGACACCCTTAGTACAATGGTCTAGCTACCTGCGCAGGCGCCGCGCTCTCCCGGATCCCCACTTACGTAGTACCCCAGTCCAAAGTTTGGCTTGTTAGGCAGCGGATGTGTTTTGTCTTATTAAAACTTAAAACTTTACTGATTATATTATTAATTTGTTCGGTGAAATTAAGTGTTTCGGTAGTGAATTGTACTCTTGGCGGGAAGGAACTATAATTATAAATATTACAAAGTTAATTGTAATCAACCTTCCCTTAGAGTAAATTACTAACTCAAGTGGACTCAAAACGACGCTGTTCTATATTCGCTGGGTACACTGAAAACCGGCAATATTGACTCCGCTCAGTAAGTATATTAAATTCATTTAAAAAGTAAACTATGAGTTATATATGTACTTGTCATGGGGAGCAAAATAGACAATAAACCCACCACGCTTGCCTAATGCGGGTTGGTGGGGACGCAGTAAGCCTTCTAGCTCGCCCTCTGGTTGCCGCCGTTGACGATTGCTAATTCAATCGTTCTTCCACCGCCAACCACACTGATAACCTGCACTGTTACCAGTTTTTCTGCTAACTGAACCGTTCAGATGCTCCAGATGCAGTGCCACAGTTTTATGCCATGTCGGGGTCCACATTGGCCCCGGATCGAAGAATTTGGAAGTCATGGACAGAGGCCTTTGTCCAGCAGTGGGATGACGCAGACTAACAGTATCAGTATGAGTTATATAAAGTGAAAACAGCTTCAAACATTACCAAAGCCATAAATAGTGTTATCTAGTAAATTAATACACGGTTTGAACTAAAATCAATAAATTTAAAAAGTGACTATTGTGTGCTACAAGTTACCAGGGCCGAAGGCAAACGAGAAGCCGATTCCTGCCGGCTTCCCTTCGGGAACAAGGCACTCTACGTAGTGTCTAGGTGTCTATGTAGTCAAATAGTATATTACATACACATCTGTGGGTATCACGTCACCGTACAGTCGTTTAATACGTCATAGGATTGAAAATAATTAAAAAATAACAACATTTTTCATGTCAACAAATAAAGCAACAGGTGGCGCCAAATAAGCCGGTGCTCGGGTGTCAGAACTAAAATCGTATGGACGCGCATACGTCACTTCGCGGCTGGCAGTACCGTTATATAGGGAACTAGGTAGGCCGAAGATTATCAAGTTACGACAGCGGCAGAAAAAGAAAGTATGTACGGGGGAACGAGATAGAATGAGTAATATCGACCATTACATCATGTTTGGTACCAACTAGATTTTTTTATTTTGTTGACTTATTTACGTATTTAAGATAAAATCTCTTTTTTTTTTATAATACTTACTCTGCATTTTACTTTTTTTTCGGTTTTGTTGTTTTGTTGATAACGAAAATTCGGACAAAATGTAAATTCAAGATGGCGCCGATGAAAATTTTCGGTTTTTTCCTCATGGGTGTCATTTTCGTGGTTTTCGAGGTCGCTGATAACGAAAATGAGGTCAAAATGAAAATCCAAGATGACTCCAACAATTTTTTTTTTTTTTTTTTAGTCATAGGTATCATTTTCATGGTTTTCGGAGTCACGATAACGAAAATGAGCTTAAAATAAACATAAAAACATACTAAAAAAAAATCTTTTCTAATTTTTTCTTCGGCTTCCCCCGACTCAATTTTCACCCTTCACCACTGCAAGTTACTATTCAGAATTTAAATCTTGTGTGTATAACAATACTGAATCTATTCTGTAATTAACTAATGGCACTGATAATAACAGTCGTTATAACTATACTATGGCAACGCATAAACTTAAACAAAATAATGAGTGGTCTACCTACATCCTAAAATAATAAACATAAAGCACAATTTCGACTGTATACTATCAGTACAACTGCCCCCGTAGCAAGACCACCGTAGACAAGGATTTCTTTGACGGAAGAATCGACAAAATGGCAGATAGTGCAAAGAAATCTGTCATTTTGTCGATTCTTCCGTCAAAGAAATCCTTGTCTACGGTGGTCATGCTACGGGGGCAGGTCTAGTGGTTTGGTCGTTCGGCTGTCTTAAAAGCGTTCATTCAAAAAGTTGGCAACGTCGCAAATAGCTGTCAAATATTTACTTAATTAATTTGACAATATTACTGTATGAAAATAAGAAATATGGCTAACTATTAAACTAGAATATTAATAATGAATTGCAATTAAAGCACTGAATTTGATGTTAGTAACCGTTTTAGGTGTAAAAAAGGCACTTGGAAAGTTTCCAAATACATTTTCTACATCTAAAACTAAATATTCGGTGTTACGATATTAATTGTTGCATTTCATAATCAATACTTTAGTTCACTAGTAAGCCAAATTTCTTTTTTCTAAACAGCAATAGAAATATTTGACAGCTATTTGCGACGTTGCCCACTTTCTGTACAAGCGCTCTTAATTACTCGACGAGGCGCGAGTTCGCATCTGACTAACAGCCCCGACTCAGAGACGACTAATGGTTACTTAGGCGGTTCCTTGGTAAAAAAAAAAAAAACTTCACTCTCAGAATTAGTTCACGGTTCATTAGCGTCCCTTAATGATGAAGTTGTTTAATTGTTGAATGAATTGAAGTTTAGTATAGCAAAACCTTTACTTAACTATTAACTATATAGACCTTTGTAGTTATATTTTTACCAGGGAATTCTATTTCGCATATAAATATAATTTATAGCCTATAGCACCCACAAATAATGTAGCTTTCAGCCAGTGAAAGAATTTTTAGAATTTTGTCATTAGTTCCAGAGATTACCCCCTACATACAAACTTACAAACAAATTTTACCTCTTTATTTTATTATAGATTGTTTAGTAGTAAATCAAAAATGTGTTATTTGAAACCGCATTACAGTGAGTAAGTCCGAATCCGTGAATGAACCAGTCATTAACGTTAGCTGAACATCTATGATGTCATAACTATTTCAGATTTATCCTTATTTTGTTTGGTTTACAAACACACGATTTCTGTTGATCTGAAAAGTTCATTAACCTTATTTGTATCTTTTTTTTTTATATTTTTATACGCAAACCCTGCGTAGGGAACTACTACATTGATTTGGCTGTAATGTCAACGTGTTGGTTTAAGTTAGTTCGATACTTTCTTAAATAGATGGCGCCAACGTCACCGTAAGACGTTATTAATGGAACGAGAATTTCGAGAGCTGTGAGCAGGGTGCGATGGTCTAATTGGTTAAGACGTCCGGTGTACTGAATAGGAAGGTCACAAGTTCAAACCCTGCTCGCACTCGAATATTTCTTTCCATATTAAAATAGCTTATTTGTATTTTTCGCAAAGTCATATTTATACAAGGTGTAATATAATAAACGCAAGACCTCCCGTGTGGTCTCTCGGACCATGAATCTGGACAACTTTTGTTCTTTGAGTTCTTGAAATCCGCACAAAAAGTAATGGACTTTATAATCCTTCTATTGTTTTGGCGGGCTCCAAAATGGTGCCCTTGGTCTCTACCTTATTTTTTGACGTAAATTGCTTATGAAAACTGTATCTATCTCGCTCAAACTTGCACAGAGTCTAGTAGACAGAACAAGAAAGATATATTGTCTCTGTCAAGTATTTCAAATGAACGAACAGTGGGTCGCTGTCAAAATTTCCGCATCTGTGGGACGGCTCCGCAGCGGAGCGCTATAGATTTTGACGTAAATTGCTTATGAAAACTGTATCTACCTCGCTCAAAGTTGAACAGCGTCTAGGAGACTGAACAAGAAAAATATATTTTCTCTGTCAAGTATTTTCAAAATATAGGAACTGATGCGATCAGCTGATCAACATGTATGATAAAACTAAAAAAAAGTTATGAATATCCAATTGTCAAAGAACAAAAGTTATTCAGTTTCATGGTCTGAGACACCACACGGGAGGTGATGCGTTGCGTCTGTAGATGATATATAGGGTGTATCGGAAAGGTGTGATCATATTTAAGAATGCGGTACAGATCATCAGACTGAATACCTTACTCCATGGGACCTCGAAAATACTGGGTATAAACAGACCCTTCACCAAGCTGTCAATCAAGCATTAAGTACATCAATTTAAGTAACTTTACGCAAAAATTATTACTTGGAAACGCCTTTTTTGTTTGGGGTGAAACAACACGTTTTACGGTAGGACTCAATGTAACGCACTCAAAACATTGTGCTGATGGATGCATTGAATAGTACGGGGGTCGTGGAGGTGTTTAAAGTAAAAATCTAACATTAAAACATGTATTTAAAAAGAAACTTGTGAAATAGTTGCAACTTTGACCTCCAATATCTCCGTGACTAGAAGGTTCCCAGGTATGGTCTAGAACAAAAAAATGATCGCAATGATGGGGAGAACAAGTGCCTTTCGGCTTCGTTAAGGGTCTTGTAACACCCTTTATATCGGAGGTCCCATACATTACCATCATAAGTACCGTCGCTTGCGAACGTATCCGTTCCTGCGTCTAGTCAAATAGTTTCATTCCTACCGTGTCGGATACGACGACAGGCGAACGGAGCCGATCGCGGAAGACGCCCGTGGTCAAGCTGTTGCGGTAATACAGACTTTAAATACTGTGTACACGATTTAATATCGTTTAAATATTGTAAAATCCCGTTTCGATCCGATGCGATGCAAGCCTATTGGTGGAAAACATCCTTTAGAGTCAACGCAGACAGATCATCTTACTAACACACATACAGTCACATAGTAAACGTTATGTTTATTTATATTTACAGCCACGCGCCCCACGAACTGTACGCCTACATGCGCCGCTCGCTGGCTCTTGAGATGGACGTGATACAGAACGCGATGGGGGGCACCCCGTACGTTGCGCAGCCGCAGACGGAGAGAAAGTACAGCGAGGTGAGTGTCTTTATATTGAAGTAAATAATATACGGGGTCGAAGAGACACCGACGTGAAAACGGTTACCACGTATTCAGCACATCATTCTGAGCCCCCCACATAGAAATTTTTCATCGGTTATTAAAAAAACAGCACATACAACATTAGTTTTAGTATGTGTCTAGTATTTTTATGTAAAGAATCAATGTATAAAATTTCAAAACTGTATCAGAAAGAAAGGAAAGAAAAAATAATTATTTGTCGCAGGGACATGACATGCATCATACAAAATTACAAAAAATAAACTATAAATTCAACAGGACGGAACAAAAAAAGAAGAAAGTTAACAGCTTGCACGTCGTGACTGCGACAAGCAGGTTACCACTCAGCATGATGCTGTGCTATGGGGGGCCCACAACACAGCGCTGGTTTTCAGTGGTCACCCTATAATGAAAAATGACAAGCATGTTATGTTACCTAGTCGTGCGCACTAAAACGTGGTCACCACGCGGCGCCTCCAGCGTCGTCTTGAGCTCATTGATAATAATAATTTGGCAGTAGGTACCTAAATTATTGCGATAGGTACTTAATGTCGCTCGGTGTCCAACTTGTAACTTTTTTTTAATATTTTTGGAACAAAATATAACATGGTTTAAAAATTATTGGAATTGATTCATTTACTTATTCTGAACAAACTATATTCAGGTTTCGCATATACTAAAAATAATGTTGTATATTGCACTTTTAAATGAAACAGCTGAATGATTTGAATGAGGAGGGATGAAACGCATGCGACTAAAAGAGTAATGGACATGAATGTTGATGGAATGAGAGGTAGAGGAAGGCCAAAGAAAATTTGGATGGATTGTGTGAAGACTGATATTAAAGATAAAGGAGTAAATGATGCCGTGACGTCTGACAGGGGAGAATGGAGGAAGGAAACGTGTTGCGCCGAGCCCAAGTAGAATAGGACATGGACAAAGTTGAAAACAAGAAGTTATTTTGTGCCCTATCACGAGGAGCTCGTGGCTGAATAATAACAGCCGCTCGGAACGATCTTTAGGTTAAGCCGTGCTTGCCTAGGTTGGTCTGTGGATGGGTGACCACATTGAAAGTACATTATGCCGTTGGTCATTGTTGTCATTTGTAGATCTTTGACAGTCGTTACAGGTAGTTAGTGGCCTGAAAATCTGACAACTGGTCTTACCAAGGGTTATCGTATTACCCAGTACTAACTGGGTTCCTCTGGGTTTGAGAGCGGCGGTGGCCCAGTGGTGGCGTTCCCGACTTACGAGCAGTAAGTCGGGGTTCGAATCCAGCCAGGCGGAATTACTTTGTGTAATTTATTTCATCACCACTGCTCTCAAAACGGTGAAGGAAAACATCGTGAGGAAACCGGCATGTCATAGAACCAAAAATTCGAAGACATGTGACATCTACCAATCCGCACTGGGCCCGCGTAGTGGATTATAGCCCATTCTCTCTCATGGGGAGAAGGCCTGTGTCCCAGCAGTGGGAACATTATAGGCTGATTATGCTAACTGTGTTGTGGAGGTCACATAGGCAGTCGCTCCATGTAAACTACAGGTATTCAGCTGCATCTGGTTAGACTGGAAGCCGACCCCAACATAGGCTAGGCAGATGATGATTTTGTACCCTATCACAATGTTGTCCTATTTAACCCAAAGGTTGACTGATAGATAATGCCTTGTGGCATTAAGTCCGCCTATGTACCACTATTGTACATAAAGTTTAAATAGAAAGAAAGAAAAAATATTTATTTGTCGCAGGGACATGACTTGCATCATACAAAATTACAAAAAATAAACTATAAAATCAACAGGACGGAACAAAAAAAAAAGTAGAAAGTTAACAGCTTGCACGTCGTGACTGCGACAAGCATTTTACCACTCAGCATGATGCTGTGCTATGGGGGGCCCACAACACAGCGCTGGTTTTCAGTGGTCACCCGTGCAAAAACGTATACTAAATAAATAAACATATACTAGTAACTTACAAGTGGGGAAACACCTATTTTAAAATTTGGGTGTGTTATGATCCCGACCGCATTGATAACAAAGTAACTGATAACGCCCTGATAACGAATACTATGTACTACTGTTTGCTATCAAATGTTAATTCAGTACTAACCGTATAGATAGCAGAATATATACTTATATAAGGTATATCTTTTCATACACGAAATATTTTAAGAGTAACTTCTATAAATAATATAATTATTATACAAATAACAAATCTAAATAAATAAATTTTAAAATTATTTATTTGATAAATATTATAAAATACAGAATATTTTTTATAATTTATTATTTATTTGCATTAATCAATCTTATATGTATATTTCAATTTAATTTATTCTTAGTCAAGTTATTCTTATTTTAATTTTTTTAATCTGTATTCATTTGATCTGGACAACCTACATAAATGCTACTAACTTAGTCTTAAGAGAATTAATGTGTTACTAACAAAATATGGACATTACCTAGTCTGAAATAAACAAATTTTAATTTTATAAGTCGTAAAGTCACCATAGCAACGAAAAAAAAAATATCTGAGTGGTTTTTTTTACGAAATTATTATTATTTTTAAATATTTTTTGGGACTTTTTGCATAAAACCTTTACTCCCATTTTCCAACAATAACAATAGGTAAATACGACGTAGTAAACTAGCGTAATGGATGTTCAAAAATAAGGAACCAGTATTTATTTTGTGGGTTAAGTAATTTAAAATTATTTTTTTTTTTATAAAAATATACTCAGATAAAAAAACAAATCCCTTGAAATGGCTTTGTTATAGCCGTTAGATGATTCTCTGAAAATATTTCGTGTATGAATAGTTAGACCTTATATACAATATGTCAGTGGCGAAAGTTCCATACAACTCGATTCCTACCGGATTCCCTTTGAAAAATGGCACAGTCAGTATTCTATAGACAAATAACATAATCACATTAAAGATGTGTACTCCGGCTTACCTCTTACAAAAAAAGACCCTGCGCTATTGCAATATGTTAAAAAAACATTGTCCGATCCGAAAGGGACATATAGGTATTCCAATGACATTACCAAATAGGATAAGAAACATAAAAAGTAAAAATATTAATGAATTATGCATGATTTTTACCACAGTTTCCCTAAATTCTAACTAACTTTTAATACGTGAGAACACCATCTTCAGCGTATTTTTTGTCTGTCTGTCCACCAATTTCACGAGTTTAAATTTGTTTGCACGGAGACCTAATTATTTTTCTAAAATAAAAGTAGTCTTAACTGGCAGATAGCTGATGTTATAAGGATAATTATAACATCAGCTATCTGCCAGTAAAAGTCCCGTCAAAATGGGTCAAGCCGTTTCGGAGATTAGCCGGAACAAACAGACAGACAGACAAAAAATGAAAAAAAAAAAATAGTTATAATTTCATAATTATGCATTCAGTGAAAAGCTGTTATTTTGATATTACAAACAGTCACACTTCAATTTTATTTATTTGTATAGATAACATAATGGTCTTTTTTACAGTTAATAACGGGCCTTCAGACAGTCCGTCAGAAGGTGAACATCGTCGGGGAAGAGATCCGTACCCTGCAGGCCAACATCGAGTCCTTCTCCCTGCAATACCACGAGTGTCTGAAGAACAAAGGTAACACATCACACCATCAGCATCAACCCTGTAAACCCCGAAGGGTTAGGCAGAGGTGTAAACGGGACGGGTGAATCGATAATATTACCAACAAGTACTCTATCATTAACACTAGAAACGGGATATTTACCATGTTACAACAGACAACACGTAACAACAAACAACACATACAACAACAACAACATATATAACAACATATTCAACAACAAACAACAACATATACTACAACACAACGACATAACAACACATACCACAACAACAACAGAACAACACATTCTACAACAACAACAACATACACAACACACAACAACGTGTGTGTGAACATGGTAAATATCCCGTTTCTAGTGTTAATGATAATGTTAGTGAGCATGACAGTTTAAAATCTTATAACAAGTGCTTGTTTATACAGAGTGTAAGGGACAGCCCTCCACAAACTGATGGGGTGAATTCAGCTCCTTAATAAGAATCATATCATATACCAAAGGAATTTTTGTTTTTAAACTAACTCAAACTCATTATCATTAACACTCGATATATTATATATATGCAGAGCTGTTTGTATAATTTTAAGTTACCCCTTTTATTTTTAGTCTTGCATGTTTACATTGTCTACATTTCAATTACATAAAAAATTATAAGTGGAAGTGCGGAGTCTCCTAATACAAGCAATTGCTTGCTTAAAAGGTGACCTCCAATAATATGTATCTAAACGCCCATTGTAATTGAAATAAACATTTTAATTTTTTTTTTTTTTTTAATATTTACCATATTTACTGTTTTCTATGAGAAAAAAAAAATACAAATAAATAAACAAAAAAAAAAAATATAAATTAATATCCCGTTTCTAGTGTTAATGATAAAGTTAGTGACCATGATAGTAACTCAAACTCAAAGCATTTATTTCAATTAGACCATAACATGCACTTTTGAATGTCAAAAAAACAAAGAAGGCGTAGCTACAGTCACAGACACAAGGCATAATAACTTGTGCAAGTACACTAAGCTAACATTCCACAGACACGCACTACACTCACATACAACACTCCCCCATTCACAACATTGAGTACTTACATAATTATTTTTCTTTTTGCTGTTAGGTTTTTTTGTTTTTTTTTGTTTCCTATTTTGTACTATTTTAATGTTTGTATCTGGAACGCTGTCGTCTCCATCCTGGAGGTGGGCGTTAATAGCTGCGACACAGTTTTGTAACTAATGCAGCTATTTACGTACGCAACTATTTTGTGAAATGTGTTTTTGTTCCAATAAAGATATTTGATAAAGAAAGATATTTGTAGTTGCCCATTCCAAAGCGTAGATCTCTATGGTGAAGAATGGGCTAGAAACTCCATGGACACTCTTTTCAAGCAAAATATTTTTACAAGATCTTGGTTACATTATTCATGTTGAGATAATACATAAATGTGAGAACGATGTAGAAAGACGTGCACATTAAGAGCGTCCAGAGTAAAAATTGTTACTTTCTCTTCCAGGGCACATGAACTACCTCCAGCAGTCGATGACGAACGAGCGCCGCGACCTGGTGGCGTGTCTGCGCGTGCAGATTGAGGAGACGGAGAGGAAGCTCAACGCTCTGGTAGGCACACTTATTATCTACTTGTCGAATATGTCAGGATAGATTTCTTTAGGCTCGTACATCATGTGGGCAGACGATGGGTTTCGTGCTATGAAAACTCACTGGGTGCGATACACTGTTTCTAGTAAAACTAACGAATTACTTGAGATTACAACTTAACACAATGACACAGGGTACAATGAATCGGGGAAAATGCCAAGATGTCTCAACTCCGCCGCGATCAGACATTGACTGTCGCCCTCGCCTCGAGCTGGACGTCAGGGCTCTGTAGAAGCACGCTGTGTTGTTCATTGTTTTCATTTAATTTAATTTATGTAACAATTTTTACATTGTATCGAAATTTTTGACAAAATTAAAAAATCCAGTAGCAATCATTATTATAACAGTACCAAAAAAAATAATTAAAGAATAAAATAAAACTTTTGCAATTCCCCCATTAATATGTTATTAGCAAAATAAAAAAATATGATACAATATAAAAACAAATTAAGATTCCACAATTACATTTAATGTCAATAAAAATAGTAATGTTGTAATATTTAGTAATATCGTCGTTGTTTAGATATTTATATTTTCTTACTTTTAGTCTTATTTTTATCATTAGTTTAGTTCTATTTGTAGTCTGTATATAATGTAAATATAATTAATTAAAAATATAAAATAAATAACATTTACAAATAGTAATGTTATAAAAAATAAATAATGTAAAAATCAATTAAATCAGATGAATCCATTACAAAATAATAATAAAAAATAATAAGCGAAATTAAAAATATTACTAATTCCCATACAAATGTCAAAAATCAGAATATAATGTCAATAAAAATGGTAAGTTTATAATTAAAGTAAGTCGCGTGATGTCACCACTGCCCACAGGCGCGCTTTCCAAATCATTTTATGTCCGTACTAACGACCGGATCCGACATACTTAATAAATGTACTGTTACTGATAGTCTGTGTCACCCCACTGTTGGGTAAAGGCTTATCCCGATGGCTTCCAGGTCTTCCGATCTAGGGCTGTGATGGACCACTGGTCGTTAGTTTTCTCCAACTCGTCCCGCCATGTTCTACTAGGTCTACCGCGACGCTCTCTGGCTGACAGTTATACTAGGTGTAAACAGACCCTTCACGAAGCCGTCAACCAAGCATTCTGTACATCAAACTAAGTAACTCTACGCAAAAATTGTTGCTGGGAAACGACTTTCTTTTTTTTTGGGGTGAAAAACTACGTTTTACGGTAGGACTCAATGTAACGCACTCAAATATTGTGCTGATGGGACATTGAGTAGCACGGGGGTCGTGGAGGTATTTAAAGTAAAGTTATAACATTAAAAACTTTTATTTTTTAAACTTGTGAAAAAGTTGTAACTTTGATCTCCAATATCTCCGTAACTAGAAGGTTCCCAGAACAATAAAAAACAGCTGCTTCTTACAAAACTGTAATACTTAGGGTCAAATTGTATGGAACATCATCATCATCTGCCTAGCCTTTTCCCAACTATATTGGGGCCGGATGCAGCTGAATACCAGTATTTTACATGAAGCGACTGCCTATCTGACCTCCACAACCCAGTAAGTACTGGGTAATACGATACCCCTTGGTAAGACTGGTTGTCAGACTTTTTGGGCCACTGACTACCTAACGACTGTCAAAGATCTACAAATAACAGCCGGGACCAACGGCTTAACGTGCTTTCCGAGGCACGGAGGAAACTCGGTATGTAATGGGCGGTCACCCATCCACAGACCAACCTAGGCAAGCACGGCTTAACCTAAAGATCGACCCGAGCGGATGTTATTATTTAGCCACGAGCTCCTCCTGTATGGAAAAATTAATTTAAAAAAAAAAAACTGATAAAAAATTTCTATGTGGAATCTCAGAATGATGTGCTGAATACGTGGTAACCGTTTTAGCGTAGATGTCCCTTCGACCCTGTATAGTGTTATCAACATCATGAAACTTCTCCATTATCATAATATGTCAAAGCCCAGTCATTCATCAAGGGTATTGCCGGGGCTGCGGGACTGTTCGAAAGAGATACCGCGGCCCTGGAACACAAAGGGCAAAGAAGGAACATGGATGGGTTTTAGTCAGTACAAGTCTGACACTACCTTCCACTCCGCACAGAGCGGGAGGGCGGGGGGGGGGGGGGTCATTTAATGATGTCCCGTCCTAAAAAAAGGGATCAATTTAAATTGTCGGCTAATGTTAAATGTTTGTATATCCAGGTGGCACAGATCAGCCAGTCTCAGATGGAGCTGGTAGACCACATGAAGGAGAACATCGCCAACCTGCGTCAGCTGCAGAGCCAGGTCTTGGACGAGGAGCTCATCAAGTGAGTAACATAACATCTTCCTGTCCGTGTCCCATTTTACTTTGGGTCGGCGCAACACGTTTTTGTCTTCTATTCTCCCCTGTATATAGGGTCTAACTATACATACACGAAATATTTTCAGAGAATCATCTAACGGCTATAACAAAGCCATTTCAAGGGATTTTTTTTTTATCTGAGTATATTTTTTTATAAAAAATAAATAATTTAAAATTACTTGACCCACAAAATAAATACTGGCTCCTTATTTTTAAGCATCCATTACGGTAGTTTACTACGTCGTATTTACCTACTGTCATTGTTAGAATATGGGAGTAAATGTTTTATGCAAAAAGTCTCAAAAAATTTTTGAATTATAATAATTTTGTGAAAAAAAAACACTCAGATATTTTGTTTTTTCGTTGCTCTGGCGACTTTACGACTTATAGAAGTTACTCTTAAAATATTTCGTGTATGAAAAGATATACTACATTAGTTTTAGTATATGCGAAACCTGAAGCACGTGTCTAGTATTTTTATGTAAAGAAACTATGTACAAAATTTCAAAACTGTATCATTAAAAATAACAAATTTATAAGCTTGTTCTGTTACCTAGTCGTGCGCACAAAAACGTGGTCACCAAGCGGCGCCTCCAGCGTCATTTTGAGCTCATTGATAATAATAATTTGGCAGTAGGTACATAAATGATTGCGATAGGTACTTAATGTCGCTCGGTGTCCAACTTGTAGCCTTTATTAAATATTTCTGTGACAAAATATAACATGGTTTAAAAATGATTGGAATCGATTCAGTTACTTATTCTGAACAAACTATATTCAGGTTTCGCATATACTAAAAATAATGTTTTATATAATTCAGACATCCCTCTAAGTTCATGTAAACCCATTCAATAACTATTTCATGAAAAGTCTTTCATCACCATCATCTGCCTTTTCCCAACTATGTTGGGGTCACCTTCCTGTCGAACCGGATGCAGCTGAATACCAGTATTTTACATGGAGCGACTGCCTATCTGACCTCCACAACCCAGTTAGTACTGGGTAATACGATACCCCTTGGTAAGACTGGTTGTCAGACTTTTAGGGCCACTGACTGCCTAACGACTGTCAAAGATCTACAAATGACAGCCGAGACCAACGGCTTAACGTGCTTTCCGAGGCACGGAGGAAACTCACCCATTCACGGACCAACCTAGTTAGCTTAACCTTAAGATCGACCCAAGCAGCTGTTATTATTTAGCCACCAGCTCCTAAAGTCTTTCAATGGGGTTAAATGAACTTAGACGGTTGTATTGAGGATTTTAATGATTATAATTCTGTAACTACATACGTGTTACGGACGCGAATCATATTTTCATCAACATACAACCTAACACTGACCAACAAATTGCAAAAAACGTAAGTAAATTTGAATTTCGCGGGCTATCCTGACGCTTCTATCCTACCTTTAAAAGCATTTCCATTTGTGTAGCTAGCAGTAGCGAAGGGTCAATTTTTGTAAGTGGTAAGCCGGAGTACCATATCTGTAATGTGATTATAATATTTGTCTATAGTATACTGACTGTGCCATTTTTCAAAGGGAAGCCGTTAGGAATCGAGTTGTATGGAACCTTTGCCACTGTTAGCTAGGTCATTTGTGCAATTGTTAGCCCCTCACCACTCAAGTTACCTTTGAACTTTGTCCTCAGATGGAAACGCGAACAGCAACTGAGCGGCAACGGCGTCCCGATGCAGTCGAACCTCAACACCATCCAGGAGTGGTGCGAGCTGCTGGCCGACCTCATCTGGCTCACGCGGCAGCAGGTCAACAACGTCGCGCGCATCAACACCAAGACCATCGTCGAGCTGCGCCAGCCACACCTCGCAGAGATGCTGGACGAGATGAGCAAACAGGTACAACGTCACCCTTCACGAAGCCGTCAACCAAGCATTCTATACATCAAACTAAGTAACTTTATGCAAAAGTTATTAACGACTTTAAAAACAAAATCATCTCGGTTCTTGCATCCCTCGCTCCGCTCAGGATTCTACTCTAGAATCCTTTTTTTTTTCTGATGGGAAATCATCAAACGACCCCCCCCCCCCCCCTCCGCTCTGGGCGGAGCGGAGGGCAGTGTCAGACTTGTACTGACTAAAACCCATCCACGTTCCTTCTTTGCCTTTTGTGTTCCAGGGCCACGGTATCTCTTTCGAACAGTCCCGCAGCCCTACTCTAGAATCCTTCGCTGCTCTCGGGATCCAACTTAGTTCCTCGAATTAAATTCCTGTTCTTGTTGTACAAATATTATTTCTTGTTTGACAGGTGACCGGGTTGCTGTCAACCCTGGTGACGTCCACCTTCGTGATTGAGAAGCAACCGCCGCAGGTCATGAAGACCAACACACGGTAAGAAAACAGTTAATAATATCCCTACAACTATCCATCTATCTCTTTATTGCTGTTTTTGACATGGAAAGAAAAATCTAGTGCGAGCAGGGTTTGAACCTGCGACCTTCCGATTCAGTACACCGGATGTCTTAACCAATTAGACCATCGCGCCCTGCTCACAGCTCTCGAAATTTTCGTTCCATTAATAACGTCTTACGGTGACGTTAGCGCCATCTATTTAAGAAAGTATCGAACTAACTCTTTCCATGTCAAAAACAGCTATAGTTCCCTACGCAGGGTTTGCGTATAAAAAATATTAAAAATTATCTCTTTATTGTTATCAACTTTATATATTTTTAGGATTTCGTACCCGAAGGATAACCAACGGGACCCTATTACTAAGGGTCAATTCACACCGAGACGTGACGCGACGCGACGCGGCGTGCACTGTCAAGCCATTTTATACTTTATCTCCATTAGAGAATGTATAGTATCGTTTGAAAGATTCGCGTCCATCATCTGGAGATAAAGCATAAAATGGCTTGACTGTGCGCAGCGTTGCGTCTCGGTGTGAGCTGATCCTAAGCCTCCGCTGTCGTTCGTCCGTCTGTCTGTCAGCGAACTGTATCTCATGATACGTAATTTTCACAGAATGTGTAATTCTGTTGCCGCTATAACAACAAAATATAAAAGGGGGGGTCCCCCCTACTACGAGGGTACGGAACCCTTCAAGCGCGAATCCGACTCTCACTTGGCTGGTTTTTTTTTTTAGATTTTACCATGTTTACTATTTATTTTAAACTCCCGATATTTCGGCGCTGTTGCAAGCACCATGATCACGGATAAACTGAAGTTATTGCGGGTGGGTGTTTATGAGCAGACAAATCTGTTTGTTCCTGCTAATCTCCGAAACGGCTGGACCGATTTTAACGAGACTTGTACTGCAGATAGCTGTTGTTGTAAGGAGTAACTGAGGTTACTTTTATTTTAGAAAAAGAATAAGATGCCTTGCAAAAAAAAAAAAATTTAGCACACACTTTTCAATTAATGGTTTATTTAACTATCTATCTAATAAAGTGTTGTTTGTCGCAGCTTCACGGCTACGGTCCGTTTACTGGTTGGGGGTCAGCTCAACGTGTACATGACGCCTCCCAGAGTCAGCGTGAGTATGGACTACACCACTTTATTTATTTGACAACAAGTAACACATCTGCCCAGCCTTTTCCCAACTATGTTGGGGTCGGCTTCCAGTCTAACCTGATGCAGCCGAATACCAGTATTTTACATGGAGTGATTGCCTATCTGACCTCCACAACCCAGTTAGTACTGGGTAATACGATACCCCTTGGTAAGACTGGTTGTCAGACTTTTTGGGCCACTGACTACCTAACGACTGTCAAAGATTTACAGATGACAGCCGGGACCAACGGCTTAACGTGCTTTCCGAGGCACGGAGGAAACTCGGTATGTAATGGGTGGTCACCCATCCACAGACCAACCTAGGCAAGCGCGGCTTTACCTAAAGATCGATCCGGGCAGCTATTATTACTTAGCCACGAGCTCCTCTTTGACAACAAGTAACATTTAATTAAAAGTATCAAAAAATCCGACTGCAAATTGTATTATGTATCTATATGTATTTTTGTGATCGCTCACAATGGGCCTCATCAGAAGGCTTAAAGTCCCCCAAAGGGCAATGGAGAGGGTTATGCTCGGAGTTTCCTTGTGTGATCAAATCAGAAATGAGGAAATCCGTAAGAGAAGCAAGGTTACCGACGTAGCCCGAAGAATAGTTAAACTTAAGTGGCAGTGGGCAGGGCACATTGCTCGCAGAACGGATGGCCGATGAGGCCGGAAAGTTCTGGAGAGGCGACCGCGAACTGGAAGACGTTGCGTTGGCCTCCCACTAGGTGGACCGATGACCTGGTGAAGGTTGCAGGGATCCGCTGGATGCGAGACGCACGGGATCGGTCAATGTGGCGACACTTGGGGGAGGCCTATGTTCAGCAGTGGACGTCTGTCGGCTGAAATGATGATGATGATGATGGTCTATATATATTTGTAATCTCCTTTTAATTTCCTTCATTTTGATACCCTACTCGATAGGTTTGGTTGAAAATAAAATATTATACTTACAATTGACGACACGGTTGGCGCAGTGGCTGAGCGATTGACTGCTGCGCTTCGTGGGTTCGATCCCCGCACGGAACAAATATTTGTATGGCCTACAGGTAGTTGTTCTGGGACTGGCTGTTTGTGTATGTGAGTTTTAATATTTGTAAACGCACCCACGATACAGGAGAAATACCTAGTGAAGGCAAAGTTTAAAAAAAAATTTGCGCCAATAATCCGCCATATTGTTTTAAACATCTATCTAAGGACACTTGGGCTTTTGAGACGAATCTAATGATACCTTAATCGTCGAAATCCATCCAGCCATTAGGAACATACCGAGGTAATAAATTTACAAAAAAAAAAATTAACATACAAGATACGCGCGAAAAACATAACCCCTTCCTTGGCAGTCGGGTAAAAATACGTACAATATTACAGATGACATCTTACTGAGACGATAACTAATAATAACGTAATAAGGAATATACATGTAATTTTTTCTTCACTTAAGAACGTTCTTCCAAAAAGTTGGCAACATCGCAAATAGCTGTCAAATATTTACTTGTTTTAATTAATTTGGCAATATTACTGTATGGAAATAAGAAATATGGCTAACTATTGAACTAGAATATTAATAATGAATTGCTTACACCCATTCATACTCAGTATTGGCTAAATCATAACTAGTGATCGGATAGTCGGATGCATATTTACCTAAAGTTTGAGTGTTCACTAGTATGGAGCGCGCGTCAGTACGGAAATAGACCCGGTTTATTTTATTCATTTTATTATTTTACCTAAAAATCAATTGTTACAGTTACCATTTTGTCATTCGAATGAATATTCGCAAAATTAGGAGCAAAATTTAAAATCAAATAATTGTATTATTATAAAATAATTGTAAATTTTCGTGTTATTTTCAACAAATTTCTTGCCTTGTTTTAAATAGTTTTAAAATATTGATTATGCTTATGAGTACTACATTGTATACACACTGTATTATTTATGGAATACTGCGATCTTGGGAAAAAAATTGTATTTTTTGAAGCCGCTTCCCTACTTTTGTACCCTATGCCGGGAAAAAAAGAACTTTAGGTAAATATGCATCCGAATATCCGATCTCTAATCATAACAGCCGCTCGGATCAATCTTCTGGTAAAGCCGCGCTTGCCTAGGTTGGTCTGTGGATGAGTGACCACCCAATACATGCCGAGTTTCCTCCGTGCCTCGGAAAGCACGTTAAGCCGTTGGTCCCGGCTGTCATTTGTAGATTTATGACAGTCACTAGGTAGTCAATAGCCCGAAAGTGTGACAACCAGTCTTACCAAGGGGTATGGTATTACCCGGTAATAACTGCGTTGTGGAGGTCAGATAGGCAGTCGCTCCATGTAAAATACTGGTATTCAGCTGCATCCGGTTAGACTGGAAGCCGACCCCAACATAGTTTGGAAAAGGCAGGCAGATAATTTTCCTCATTCCTCCGCATCACATGTCCATACCACGATAACCGATCACCACAAAACTTTTTAGATGTTGCCACAATACAAATATAATTTCCAGGTCGTAATAATATCAGAGCAGCAAGCCCAGTTGCTGCTGAAAAGCGAGACCCAAGCTGGTAAGGGCCAGCAGCCGGTAGAGTGTGGCGACATCCTGAACAACACCGGTACCATGGAGTATCAGCCCACCAGCCGTCAGCTCAGCGTTAGCTTCCGGTGAGTGTACCCTTTTTTAAGTTTAGAGATACGTGCCACCAACAAAATTTATTTTTTATATAGGAATTCACCATTTTAGAATGGACTGTGACACTTATACTAGTACCATATTTTCCACGTATTTCCCAACGACTTTATATAAGGTCTATCTTTTCATACACGAAATATTTTAAGAGTAACTTCTATAAGTCTTAAAGTCGCCATAGCAACGAAAACATAAATTATCGGAGTGTTTTTTTTACATAATTATTATAATTCTAAAATTTTTTGAGACTTTTTGCATAAAAGCTTTACTCCCATATTCTAACAATGACAGTAGGTAAATACGACGTAGTAAACTAGCGTAATGGATGCTTAAAAATAAGGAGCCAGTATTTATTTTGTGGGTCTAATAATTTTAAATTATATATTTTTAATAAAAAAATATACTCAGATAAAAAAAAAACCCTGAAATGGCTTTGTTATAGCCGTTAGATGATATCCTGAAATTATTTCGTGTATGAATATTTAGACCCTATATACATCACTGAAGCTGTAATACAAGTAAAAATATCGTTCTATCGGTCAGTGTAACTTACACATAAAATATTATAAATATCAGAATTTGGGGTAAAAAGAAACCCAGTTTTATACGCCAGTGAAACTTTGAGCAAGTGCCATTAGCTTGTCTTCCTCCAACCTCAGCGGCTGCTCATCATCATTTTTTTCGGGTATATTACCAAGTTCAAGGGTTGAAAATGATAAAAGGGGGGTGTAAATTTAAAAAAAAGTATCATCACCCCTATTTTTTGTATCAAAACCAATCTTACCCATTACGGAAATGGGTTTTGATAAAGGCTGGCATAGCCTAGCCTAGTTAACTTCTCTATATTAATCTCAGTGTGTCATTAGGACAAGGAATCACGTTAACAGCATTGCCCTTTGGAATATATCTGAGTACTAAATTCGTGCATTCTAGAGACATGTCCACACCACCTTAGCTGACGTCTCATCAAGTAGGCCTCTATGCCAAGGACCTTGGCTTGCCTTAAGACGTTCGTATTTCTAATACGGTCCGACCATTTGATGTCCATGATGTCAATATTTTTTGGTTTAATTTGACCCGGACTATGTAGTGATGCTTACATTTGGCCGCAGGAACATTTCGCTCCGCAAGATCAAGCGTGCCGAGAAGAAGGGCACGGAGAGCGTGATGGACGAGAAGCTCACGCTGCTGTTCCGTTCGCAGTTCAACGTGGGCGGCGGGGAGTTGGTGTTCCAAGTGAGTACAGTATAAATACCCCTGTGTACTGTAAGATGGCAGATGTGAGTGGCAACGCCGGGACGGTCTCCCTAGAAGGACATGCACTGACCTTATTGGTGAGGTTCTTCAGAAAAGTCAGGTGCGTAGTGCTCGCAACCGGCGTGCGTATATGAGCAGATGTATGAACGTCGACGAGGCATAATGAGTATGTAAGAAAATTCGAAGACATGTGAGATTTACCAACCCGCACTGGGCCCGCGTGGTGGATATAGCCCATTCCCTCTCACACAGAGGAGGCTTGCGTCCCAGCAGTGGGAACATTATAGGCTGGTTATGCTAAGAATCGTAGGAGGTGGTGTTCTGTGGTTTCTGCCTACCTCCATGGGAAAAACCCTGTACATTACGAGTTTATGTATGTACAGGGTGTAAACAGACCCTTCACGAAGCCGTCAACCAAGCATTCTGTACATCAAATTTAGTAACTACGTAAAAATTATTGTTGCGAAACGACTTTTTTTTGGGGTGAAAATTCGCGTCTAAAGACTCAATGTACCCCGGGCTGCGGGACTGTTCGAAAGAGATACCGTGGCCCTGGAACACAAAGGGCAAAGAAGGAACATGGATGGGTTTTAGTCAGTACAAGTCTGACACTCCCTTCCAGAGTGGGGGGGGGTCATTTGATGATTTCCCATCCTGAAAAAAAAGACTCAATGTACCCCTATCTCAGCATAAGTTGTTAATATTTTCGGTAATCTGCAATATTAGTTTTAGGTTTTGTTGCTGCGCCCTAACAGTATCATGTACTCGCTAGTTTAAGCCTAGCGTGAAAAATTGGTTGCGCACATTGTGCATAAAATAAATAAATAAATAATCTACATTTAAAACTCTTCCTTTGGAAGACCACGCCGTGGGTTTGGTACCCAAAAATATTTCGCCTAATATTTTTTATGTAATTTAACATTTGTACTACCATGAGAAAAATAAAGACCTATAGCATAATCAGCCTATAATGTTCCCACTGCTGGGACACAGGCCTCCTCTCTATGAGAGGGAATGGGCTATATCCACCACGCGGGCCCAGTGCGGGTTGGTAGATGTCACATGTCTTCGAATTTTTGGTTCTAGGTCATGCCGGTTTCCTCACGATGTTTTCCTTCACCGTTTTGAGAGCAGTGGTGATGAAATAAATTACACAAAGTAATTGCGCCTGGCTGGATTCGAACCCACAACTTACTGCTCGTAAGTCGGGACCGCCACCACTGGGCCACCGCTGCCGCTGCTCAAAGACGTATAATTTATCGAAATCGGCCCACGCATTTGGTCTCTAGAGCGCCACAAACGAACAAAGATACATTCCTAGGCTGATAAACACATTACCCTCCTTCGCGTTGCGCAGTCGGGTAAAAACACATCCTATTATGTTCTTATCTTAAACACCTGTACGGGATTTTTCAACAACAATTTTGTGAAGTGGTTGCTGATGACGTGACTGGTTGCAGGTGTGGACCCTCTCGCTGCCGGTCGTGGTGATCGTGCACGGCAACCAAGAGCCGCACGGCTGGGCCACTGTGACGTGGGACAACGCCTTCAGCCCGCCCGGACGGGTGCCCTTCGCTGTGCCCGACAAGGTGAGCTGCTTACCTACATACATGCTCATCCATCCACGGGCCGACCTCAGATAGTGCTGCTGAACCAGGGTTGGAAAAAAAAAGTTTTTTTTTTTAATTTTCTAACACAAACAGTTCAAATTATTTTAAACAAGTTTTTTTTTTGTTCTTTTTAGTTTGGGGCACGATTTCAAATTAATTCGACCTATAATGCATCATTTCTAGTCTAGATCTTTTCATATCCTATCATATCAACAATTAAAAATAAAAATTACATAACATCACGCCTGTAATCCTCGAAGGGTTAGACAAAGGTATACCTAATAGTGCACACATGGTATAATAATAAAATTAAAATTTAAAAAAAAAATTGTTTATTTCAGACTAGGTAATGTCCATATTTTGTTAGTAAAACATTAATTCTCTTAAGACTAAGTTAGTAGCATTTATGTAGGTTGTCCAGATCAGATGAATACGGATTAAAAAAATAAAATAAGAATAATTTGACTAAGAATAAATTAAATTGGAACAAATTATGTCAAGTTACATTGAAAGAAAATATAAATATAAATCATCAAATAGAATAATATACTTCGCCTGGTATTCTCTTCCCGCGATGGCCCAAGACTACGTCACGATAAGTGTTACCATTGATTGTCCTTTTCAGTAAATTTAGGGACTCTCATTTAGTAAATGCAAATAAAATAAATTACTAACTAGCTTAACTATTTAGTAACTCGTGTGATTCATTTATTTAGTTTTAAATTAATTTACATATTGAATTATTAGTTCATAATTGCTTTGTTAAGTTAAAAAATGCATTTTGCTCGGGTAATTCAATCACACACCGTGGCAACACATCGACAGCATCGCAACTGATGACGTATTCTTGGGCCAATCACGTGACCCAGCTGTCACGGGAAGAGAATACCAGGCGAAGTATATTATTATACAATGAGTGCACACACATTTACCCAGTTATGTTTAAGTCCTATGTAATAAGCGGCAAGCCTATTGATTAAAAAATAAAAATCAATCAAAATTGTTATAATTTTGATTGATTTGAAATTGAAAATTCTAATGCACGTTTTAAAAATAGAACACCTTTTTTTGAAACATGCATTAGAATTTCTTGTCCCATTAAATTAAATATAAAAAATCTTTGTTTGATTGATTATCACTAAAATAATGTTTTATTTAATTTCAATGCCAATAAAAGTTCAAAAATATAAAATAGCAATAGCATAAAATCAACTGGTTTTTATGTCAAGATATTTAGACTGCTAACATGACATTAATTTTTTTTTTTTTTTTTTCCATTCATTCGCCATGAAAACTAGTTTTAAAGCTTGTTTTTTTATCATTGTTTTAAACAATGCTTAAAACTTGTTATAATCTGTGCTTTTAAATATGTGATAAAAAACACGGTTTAAAATCAAACTGTTTTAAACATGTGTTTTAAACATGTGTTTTAAACAAGTGTTTTAAACATGTGATTTAAACATGTGTTTTAAACATGTGTTTTAAGCATGTGTTTTAAACATGTGTTTTAAGCATGTGTTTTAAACATGTTATTTAAATATGTGTTTTAAACATGTGTTTTAAACATGTGTTTTAAACATGTGTTTTAAACAAGTGTTTTAAACATGTGATTTAAACATGTGATTTAAACATGTGTTTTAAGCATGTGTTTTAAACATGTGTTTTAAGCATGTGTTTTAAACATGTTATTTAAATATGTGTTTTAAACATGTGTTTTAAACATGTGTTTTAAACATGTGTTTTAAAACGATTTGTTTTAAACATGCCAACCCTGTGCTGATCCTTGAATGTCGACCCATGCTATTGTTATTATTTAGCTACGAGTTTTTTTTATAGTTTAATCTTGCGATCAGCTCATGGCTTTATAATAACAGCCGCTCGGGTCGGTCTTAAGGTTAAGCCGCGCTTGCCTAGGTTGGTTCGTGGATAGGTGACCGCTCATGCCGAGTTTCCTCCGTGCCTCGGAAAGCACGTTAAGCCGATGCTGTCATTTGTA
Source organism: Noctua janthina (assembly GCA_963576755.1). Lineage (NCBI taxonomy): Eukaryota > Metazoa > Arthropoda > Insecta > Lepidoptera > Noctuidae > Noctua > Noctua janthina. The sequence continues at coordinate 7,739,130 of OY755077.1, forward strand.
GATGTTTGACAGTCGTTAGGTAGTCAGTGACCCGAAACTCTGACAACCAGTCTTACCAAGGGGTATCGTATTACCCAGTACTAACAGGGTTGTGGAGGTCAGATAGGCAGTCGCTCCATGTAAAATACTGGTATTCAGCTGCATCCGGTTAGACTGGAAGCCGACCCCAACATAGTTGTTAAAAGGCTACGCAGATGATGAATCTTGCGATTAGTTTTTCATACTATGAGCAGATGTAAAAAAAATATTTGGAAACTTTTCAAATACCTGTTTTACACCTAAAACGGTTACAACATCACATTCAGTTTTAATTGCAATTAATTAATAATATTCTAGTTTACTAGTTAGCCATATTTCTTATTTCCATACAGTAATATTGCCAAATTAATTAAAACAGCGAAATATTTGACAGCTATGCGACGTTGCCAACTTTTTGGATGAACGCTCTTCAAGCAGTTGTAATTCCAGTGTGGGAAAGAGACAGAGCTATACAGGTCGTCTAGCGCCATCTCCTTCTCACACTGGAATTTCTCCTGCTTTAAGACGTTATGGTAGGCCCCCTGGTCGAAAATGTCCCGTCGCTTTTTTAAGCGACAGATGCTTTCTGGGATGGTTAACCGCTCCGCGAGCTTATTTCGATGGTTTAGCATTCGGGATTTGTAGTTGTCGCCATGTGAACTTATCTCCACGTTGACCAAAGGTATTTTGAGGATTTCATGGATCTCTGCTGTACGCGGCTTGGTAATATAGGCTTTAAATACTGTGTACACGATTTAAAATCGTTCAAAGATTGTAAAATCCGTTCTAGGGGGTTACTATGATGTCTTAAAGCAGGATTAATTCCAGTGTGGGAAAGAGACAGAGCTATACTGGTCGTCTAGGGCCTCTCTTTTCCACACTCGAATTTCTCCTGCTTTAAGAACTCATGGTAGGCCCCCTGATCCGATGCGACGCGAGCCGTTTGGTGGAAATCATCTTTAAGTATGTATCTATTAAACTTGTGTTGTTTGACCTTATTCCCTACATCCCGGATGCAGACGTCGTTGCACCTTATCCCGGTGAGTGTCCACACTTGCCTTTAGGGCGGAAACGGAAACTGTGAGCAATAAACGAAAAATATTAGTATATTCTTAACGGATTGGTCGGAGAGGGCAAATAACTGGATTGGAAAGCCATGGGGGAGGCCTCTGCCCAGCAGTGGGACAGAGAAGGCTGATGTATAGGGTCTAACTATTCATACACGAAATATTTTCAGGGAATTATCTAACGGCGATAACAAAGCCATTTCAAGGATTTTTTTTTATCTAAGTATATTTTTTTATAAAAAATAAATAATTTAAAATTACTTGACCCACAAAATAAATACTGGCTCCTTATTTTTAAGCATCCAATACGCTAGTTTACTACGTCGTATTTACTTATTGTCATTGTTAGAATATGGGAGTAAAGGTTTTATGGAAAAAGTCTCAAAAAATTTTAGAATTATAATAATTTTGTAAAAAAAAAACACTCAGATATTTTTTTTTTTCGTTGCTATGGCGACTTTACGACTTATAGAAGTTACTCTTAAAATATTTCGTGTATGAACCGACGCACAAACGTTTACCACTGTTCCGTACGTCATTCCGAACCCCCCTCATAGAAAATTTTTGGTTATACAAGGGACACCGACGCTAGGTTACAACAAATTCCGTACATCGTCGCACATATAAATTTTTCAGCGGTAATTTAAAAAAAAAAACAGCTGTTCCATACATTTTGACCGTGTAGGTATTGCACTTTTGTAGGAAACAGCTGTTTTTTTTTTTAAATAAAATAATAAACTAATACATATTAAAAACCTTAAAACTATGACTATACACGTAACGTTGTGGACGGTGTGTTCGTGGTCCACGAGCGCCTCAAAGAGATGTCAGCAACGAAGTAGGGGTCCGCAACGGCCGATGCCTGCCAGGGCTGCGGGACTGTTCGAAAGAGATACCGTGGCCTTGGAACACTAAGGGCAAAGAAGGAACATGGATGGGTTTTAGTCAGTACAAGTCTGATGCTGCCTTCCGCTCCGCCCAGAATGGGGGCGGTCATTTGGTGATTACCCATCCAAAAAAAAAAAGGGAGGTCTAGATGTTGAGGTGGAACTCGTAACTACCACGAATGACATAAAGTAGTTGTTAATAACCGATGAAAAATTTATATGTGGGGCGATGTACTGAATACGTGGTAACCTTGCGTCGGGGTGTCCCTTCCACTTTGTATTACCGAAAATTTCTATGAGGGGGGTTCGGAATGACGTACGGAACAGTGGTAAACGTTTGTGCGTCGATGTCCCTATAAAAGCGCATTGGAAAGCAGGCGTGACCTATTCTATGTTTTAATCATTTTATATTCCAACTAGCTTTTGCCAGGGACTTCGCTCGCGTTAGTTTAGAATTTGACATACAATTCGAGTTGTACTCTGCTTGTTTTCGCCTATTGTTGTTTTCCTCGGGAACCCTGTTCCCGTTACTATGACGAAGCAGGAGTAATTCCAGTGTGGGAATGAGATAGTGCTATCCATCGCCATCTCTTTCCCACACTGGAATTACTCAAGCTTTAAGACGCCATGGTAGGCCACCTGTACTTATTTTTGGGATGAAAGGTACCCTATGTCCGTTGCTGTACACCTGACAACGTATATGCAAAATTTCAGGATTATCGGGTTAGTGGTTTAGACGTGTAAAGGTAACAAATTATGAGTAATGGATCTTCCATTACTTATAATTTCATTTCCCTCCCTAAACTCTTGTCATCATCAACTCACTCTCCGCTCTCTCTTGTCCGTAGGTGACCTGGGGCCAACTTGCCGAGACCCTCCGCATCAAGTTTTGTTCCGCTACAGGCGGAGATTTGTCTGAAGACAACCTGAGGTTCCTGGCTGAGAAGATCTTTAGGTAAGACCTCTTGTTTTCAGGGTTTTGGTGGCGTAACCCTGGAAGGATGTTGAGGAGTTTCGGCTGGACAGGACAGCTCAACAACCAGTTATTTCAACTGTTTGTGTTAAGAGCGTTAACGTCTTACGACATTTCATACAAACTTTCAAGTGATTTTTTTCTCGAATGGACTGAACCGATTTTAATGAAACTTCGTACGCATAAGCAGGATACATAAGTCTAATAATTTGACGGAGAACATTTTCGAAAAATAGTGTTACGGCTAAATAAGACCAATTTTAGATTTTCCATCGCAACAGAAATTTCAAATTATCTTTTTTTTTTCGAAAAGTTCTCTGTCAAGTTTTTAAACTTATGTATCCTGCTTATGCGTACGAAGCTTCATTAAAATCGGTTCAGCCATTTCGAAAAAAAAAACACTTGATAGTTTGTACAAAATGCCGTAAGACGTTAACACTCTTAATGACACTGGTAAACGAAAACGGTTACCACGTATTGAGTACATCATTCTGAGCCTCCCACATAAAAATTTTCCATTGGTAATAAGACAAGAGACTCCCCTGAAACGCCCATCATCATCGTCATCATCATCATTTAAGCCGAAGCGCGTCCACAGCTGGACATAGCAGCAGCTGCTGCAGCTGTGTATGGCTGCTTTTTAATTGCATTAGTATGTATTTTGATTTTGTATATGTTATTGAATGTTTTGTGTGTGACATTTTTGGATATTATTTGTCTGACCTTAGAGGAGCTCGTGGCTAAGTAATAACAGCCGCCCGGATCGATCTTTAGGTTAAGCCGCGCTTGCCTAGGTTGGTCTGTGGATGAGTGACCACCCATTACATACCGAGTTTCCTCCGTGCCTCGGAAAGCACGTTAAGCCGTTGGTCCCGGGTGTCATTTGTAGATCTTTGACAGTCGTTATAGGTAGTCAGTGGCCCAAAAAGTCTGACAACCAGTCTTACCAAGGGGTATCGTATTACCCAGTACTAACTGGGTTGTGGAGGTCAGATAGGCAGTCGCTCCATGTAAAATACTGGTATTCAGCTGCATCCGGTTAGACTGAAAGCCGACCCCAACATAGTTGGGAAAAGGCTAGGCAGATGATGATGATTTGTCTGACCTTATAAATGATGATGATGAGCCTCCCCCAAGTGTCGTCACATTGACCGATCCCGTGCGATTAGCTTCCAGCGGATCCCTGCAACCTTCACCAGGTCATCGGTCCACCTAGTGGGAGGCCTTCCAGCGCAGCGTCTTACGCTACCCACTTCCTTATGTTTTAGCGGGGACGCAGTGCCCTCTATCGGCTTTTGGACGTATGCTATATGTAATATGAAGTATATGCGCTGTTCCCAGGACCTGCCTGCCTCTGAACACCATGGAGCTCAACGCTATGCCTGTCTCCTGGACTCAGTTCTGTAAAGATGCTCTTCCGGAGAGGAATTTCACTTTCTGGGAGTGGTTTTATATGGTGGTGAAGGTCACCAGGGACTATCTGAGGACGTTGTGGTGTGATCAGTAAGTTTTTTTTAATTATATCATTTTTAAGGATAGCATAGCTCATGGTTAAGAAAACATAGTCCGTGATTGATGCAGGGGACAGCCCTCCACAAACTACCAGGGGGCATTCAGCTCCTTATTTTGAATCATATTCCACTAGAATTTTTCTTAGGAAAATTTTCATTTTTTTTTAATCTTTTTTAGTTACTATTTCTTTCTTCTTTCTGGAGCTCGAGGCTAAATAATAACAGCCGCTCGGATCGATCTTTAGGTTAAGCCGTGCTTGCCTAGGTTGGTCCGTGGATGGGTGACCACCCATTACATACCGAGTTTCCTCCGTGCCTCGGAAAGCACGTTAAGCCGTTGGTCCCGGGTGTCATTTGTAGATCTTTGACAGTCGTTAGGTAGTCAGTGGCCCAAAAAGTCTGACAACCAGTCTTACCAAGGGGTATCGTATTACCCAGTACTAACTGGGTTATGGAGGTCAGATAGGCAGTCGCTCCATGTAAAATACTGGTATTCAGCTGCATCCGGTTAGACTGGAAGCCGACCCCAATATAGTTGGGAAAAGGCTAGGCAGATGATGAGTTACTTTTTCTTTCTTTCAATGTAAAATTACATTCTCTGTACGCAGCACTCCATGTATGTAAATAATACGGCTAAAATTAAAAAAAAAACCCATCAGTGGATGTTGAAATACTCTAACGAACGACGCTTGAAATCAGCTGTTCACTTCCTGCCTAGCTACAGAGTTCATCGAACTCGTCGTCGCGCTTGCCGTTCGCTAATTGCGTATGAGGAAATAAAACAAATCAAATTTATTGGATTCCCATAACATTCCTGTAATAATTTCTTGTACCGGTCATCTTAGTATGATATACTGAATTCACCCCATCAGTTTGTGGAGGGCTGTAGCTTACACCCTGCATACTAACAAAAAAATACAGGGTGTAAACAGACCCTTCACATATCCGTCAACCAAGCATTCTGTACATCAAACTAAGTAACTTTACGCAAAAATTATTGCTGGGAAACGAGTTTTTTTTTTTGGGGTGAAAAATCACGTTTTACGGTAAGACTCGATGGAAAGCATTTAAAGCATTGTGCTGATAGATGGATTGAATAGTACGGAGGTCGTGGAGGTGTTAGAAGTAAAAATCTTACATTAAAAACATGTATTTAAAAAAAAACCTGTGAAAAAGTTGGAACTTTGACCCCCAATATCTCCGTAACTCGAAGGTTCCCAGGTATGGTCTAGAACAAAAAAAAATATCGCAATGACGGGGAGAACAAGTGCCTTTCGGCTTCGTTAAGGGTCTATTTACACCCTTTATAAAATTTTGCTATTTAATTATTGCAGTCTGATCATGGGATTCATCCAGAAAAAGCAAGCCGAAGAGATGCTGTCCAAGTGTCCGGCGGGCACTTTCTTGTTGCGGTTCTCTGACTCTGAACTTGGAGGGATCACCATCGCTTGGGTTGGCGGTAAGTGGGGATGTTTTAGAGTGGTTGATGACTTCAGAATTGGGGACCCGTGTTTTTATTTTTAAGAGATGGGTACACACGGCACGTCAAGCTGTACATAACCAGTATAACCTGACTTCGCTTTGTATGAGCTTCCCGTACGATGAGAGATCAGCTTAATTTGGTTTTGCACAGCTCGATTGGCCGCCGTGAGTGCTATGGTCATCGATTTTTCAAAAATCTAATGATACAGTTTTAGTTTTCATCAAAATCGGGCTCGAGACCCCTTTTTTTACAGTCTCCGTGGCTGCTACTGAGACATTCCTGATGGAAAATCCCAATAACAGAGTAAGCCCAAAGTATAAAAAAATAAACATTTTATTGACCTGAGAATCGAACCCAAGACCTCATGCTCAGCAGTCGCGCTTGCGGCCATTAGACCAATGAAGCAGTCATCCTTTAAGTAATCTTCTTATGTATAAAAATCTCGTGTCACGCTGTTTGTGGTCGCACTCCTCCGAAACGGCTCAACCGATTTTTATGATTTTTTTTTTATGTATATTTGGTAGGTATGAGAATAGGTCGTAAAGTATATTTTACGCGGATGAAGGTCGCGGGCAACAGCTAGTAAAATAATTATTTATATTATTATTTATTAATTATTATTAGTTATTTATTTATTAATTATTATCATTTATTTATTACTATTATTTATTTATTTACCAATAATATGGTGTTCCAGAGGGTAACGAAGTGTTCAGCCTGCAGCCGTTCACGTCGCGCGACCTCATGTTGCGCTCGCTGGCCGACCGCGTGCTGGACCTGACGCAGCTCCAGTTCCTCTACCCTAATATCGCCAAGGATGACGTTTTCTCCAAGTACTACACTAAACCTGGTGAGTTGCTGTCTGATTAGCTGTGCTGACACTTATACCGTCAAGATATTGTTACGAGATCGGTATGGGATACATTGAATACTACCGATTAAACAACAAATAACTTTATTAATTAACATATCATCATCATTCGCTTGCCCTTATCCCAATTAATTCGGGGTCGGCGCAGCATGTCTTCTTCTTCCATACTTCTCTATTACTCGTCATCTCATCAGACATCTCTTTTCGTGCCATATCATTCTTCACACAGTCCATCCATCGTTTCTTTGGTCTTCCTCTACTCATATACCCATTCACATTCATACTCAAAACTTTCCTCACAACATTTCCCTCATTCCTCCGCATCACATGCCCATACCACGACAACCTATTACCACACAACTTTTCAGTCACCGGCGCCACTTTTAGACTTCCTCTTGTATACTCATTTCTTATTTTTATCCATTCGCGTAACACCACACATCCCCCTTAGCATTCTCATCTCCGCCACATGCAAGTGCCTTTCGTTCATCCCTTTTGTGGCTCAACATTCTGATCCATACAAGACAGCAGGTCTAACCATTGTTTTATAAATCTTCCTCTTAAGTTTAAGGGGAATGCCAAACAATAATGTTATTAATTAACAAATACTGATCACTATTCACTTAGATATCGCACTTCTAGTTCAATCATGATTCGAATGAGACGTGGCGCCATCTATTGTCATAAGAACGTTATTGTTGTTTTCCTCGGGAACAGTACTTTTTTTCGGGATGAAAGGTACCTTATGTCCGTTTCTGTATACCTGTCAACGTATATGCAAAATTTCGAGATGGTCGGTTCAGTGGCATTATAATATTATATAGTTAGGATAAGGACGAGCTCGGAGGAGCTCGTGGCGAAATAATAACAGCCGCTCGGATCGATCTTTAGGTTAAGCCGTGCTTGCCTAGGTTGGTCTGTGGATGGGTGACCACCCATTACATACCGAGTTTCCTCCGTGCCTCGGAGAGCACGTTAAGCCGTTGGTCCCGGGTGTCATTTGTAGATCTTTGACAGACGTTAGGCAGTCAGTGGCTCGAAAAGTCTGACAACCAGTCTTACCAAGGGGAATCGTATTACCCAGTACTAACTGGGTTGTGGAGGTCAGATAGGCAGTCGCTCCATGTAAAATACTGGTATTCAGCTGCATCCGGTTAGACTGGAAGCCGACCCCAACATAGTTGGGAAAAGGCTAGGCATGATGATGATTAGGATAACCGACGAAAAATTTATATGTTTTGTTCGGAATCTCAGAATGATGTGCTGAATACGTGGTAACCGTTTTAGCGTCAATGTCCCTTCGACCCTGTATTGTAGTCTGAAATTCCCTAAACGCTTCAAACTCGAAGCATTTATTTCAATTAGACCATCACAGGCACTTTTGAATGTCAAAAAAACAAAAAAAAAACGAAGCTGTCACAGTCACAATAAAGAAATAAAGTTCTGGAGTAGCGACCGCGAACTGGAAGACGTTGCGTTGGAAGGCCTCCCACTAGGTGGACCGATGACCTGGTGAAGGTTGCAGGGATCCGCTGGATGCGAGACGCACGGGACCGGTCAATGTGGCGACACTTGGGGGAGGTCTATGTCCAGCAGTGGACGTCTTTCGACTGAAATGATGATGAAAGAAATAAAGTAATTAAAATAAACCGTGGTAGCGTGGTATTGAGAGCAGCGGTGGCCCAGTGGTGGAGACCCCGACTTACGACGAGTAAGTCGTGGGTTCGAACCCAGCCAGGCGCATTACTTTGTGTAAGTTATTTCATCACCACTGCTCTCAAAACGGTGAAGGAAAACATCGTGAGGAAACCGGCATGTTCTAGAACCAAAAATTCGAAGACATGTGACATCTACCAACCCGCACTGGGCCCGCGTGGTGGATTATAGCCGATTCCCTCTCATAGAGAGGAGGCCTGCGTCCCAGCAGTGGGAACATTAATAGGCTGATTATGCTTATGCTATGCTATGTGGTAGCTAAGAGATGACCAGTCCCAAACGCTGCAACATGTTCACTCATAGTCGCAACTTGCACACAGAGAACGAGATGCTGAAAAACGGCTACGTAAAGCCCGTGCTGGTGACGACGCTGCCGCCGTACATGTCGTCCTCGCCGGCGTACGCGCACTCGCCCGACTCGCACCGCAACACGCCCAGCGTTCAGAGCAGGTGAGTCCAACTTTTGTAAGATACGGAGAAATTACCACGAGCTCGATATTTTTTGGTAGTGAATAATTTTGACCTGTCTCACACTCGTATATACAGGGTGTAACACTTCAATGCAGCCCAAAGGCATTTGTTCTCCCCGTCATTGCGATCATTTTTTTGTTCTGTACCATACCTGGGAACCTTCTAGTTACGGAGATATTGGGGGTCAAAATTCCAAAATTTTCTCAAGTTTTTTTTAAATTTTTAATGTTATAACTTTACTTTACACACCTCCACGATCCCTGTACTATTCAATGCATCCATCAGCACAATGTTTTGAGTGCGTTACATTGAGGTCTACCATAAAAGTGATTTTTCACCCCCAAAAAAAAATTCGTGCCCTCCACGCCAAGCCACAATTTCACCTACCATTTTGTCACATATTTGTGTCGTTTGGCGTGCAGGGCACGCGCTTGCTTGACACGTATATGTAATAATAGCGGTAAAATGTAGTAATTTTGCTTGATGATCAAAATTATTCACACAAAAATGTAGAGCGTGTGGTTTATTTTTAAGAATTCTATAGTTGTTATTTTTATTTTATTTTTTGTTTTTTTCTTTTTTGTTTTTTTTTTTCTTTAATTTGATTATTTTCTTCCCATAGGTACATGATTGATTTCTGAAAGTATTTTTTATAATTTTTTTGGATGCCGAACTGAAGTGAAATTTAAATTAGTATTAATAATTTTAGTTTATTCGTTTTAATTTTTTTTTTTAATAGTCACATCCTGATTTTTTTTAAATATATTTAAGTAACTACCTATTTTTTATTATTTTTAAGATTTTTTTTTAGTTACATTTCAGTTTTTACTGCAACGATTTATTTGTAATGTATAATAGTGTATGGTTGACTATATTTTCTTTTATTAAGTTAATATTTTTATTTAGTGTTGGAAATATTTTTATTTTAAGCTGCACTTATGTTTCCTGGCCTGTGAGAAGCTTAGCTTTGGTTCTTTTTTTTTTCGAAATGACTGAACAGATTTTAATGAAACTTGATTCGCAAAAGCAAGATACTTAAGTCTTAAAGGTTGTCAGAGAACATTTTCGAAAAATAGTGTTACAGCGAAATTAGACTGATGTTACATTTTCAATAGAAACAGAAATTTCCAATTATCCTTTTTTTTTAAGACAATTTGAAAATGTTCTCTGATATCTTTTTAGACTTATTTATCTAGGGGGCCTACTATGACGTCTTGAAGCAGGAGTAATTCTAGTGTGAGAATGAGATGGCGCTATACGACGTATATTGCTGTCTCTTTCCCACGCTGGAATTACTCCTACTTTATGCTTATACGCATGAAATTTGATTAAAATCGGTTCAGTCATTTCGAAAAAAAGTACTTGAAAGTTTGTATGAAATTCCGTAAGTCATAAACGCTCTTAATTAGTCATTTTAAGACGTAGATAGAGTACGCTATAGTTTTTTTGGCCTCAGTTGTTGGCTAATAACTGAGGCCATACAAAACGTTGCCCAGAAAAATTTTGAGAAATGATAATTCTGCCTAGTTTACTTTTACATAACAACATCACGCCTGTAATCCCCGAACGGTTAGGCAGAGGTGTACTTAATAGTGTACCCACATTTCGCCAGTTATGTTTTAAAGCCCATGTAATAAGGGGCGAGCCTATTGCCAGCAACTGGGCCCAAGCCTTTGTGGCTGCTGCTGAATAATTCCTGATGGAAAAATCTCGTAACACTTTGCCCGACCCGGGAAACGAACCCAGCACCTCATGCTTAGCATTCGCGCTTGCGGACCACTTGACCAGCGACCTAGTTTACTTCTACTCACCCCATAATACATGGTACTTATCCTTGTGAACGCCAGAGCAGAACGCACGCGCGTACCCTCCACGCCAAGCCAGAATTACACATACCATTTTGTCACAAATTAGTGTCGTTTGGCGTACAGGGCACGCGCTTGCTTGTCACGTATATGTGACATTGGCGTTCAAAAGGTTATACATAACTAGTGGAATGTGGGTGTACTATTAGGTACATAAGCATGCATAGAATAATCAGCCTATTAATGTTCCCACTGCTGGGACGCAGGCCTCCTCTCTATGAGAGGGAATGGGCTATAATCCACCACGCGGGCCCAGTGCGGGTTGGTAGATGTCACATGTCTTCGAATTTTTGGTTCTAGAACATGCCGGTTTCCTCACGATGTTTTCCTTCACCGTTTTGAGAGCAGTGGTGATGAAATAACTTACACTAAGTAATGCGCCTGGCTGGGTTCGAACCCACGACTTACTGCTTGTAAGTCGGGGTCTCCACCACTGGCCCACCGCTGCTCTATTAGGTACACCTCTGCCTAACCCTTCGGGGATGCTAGTGTTATGTTATTATTGGCTCGTTGACTTTCACTAGTGGGTCCTTTCATAACTATACTCTATCTATGTTTTACCAAATGTTTCATAAAAAAAGACAATTAAAAAAATATTATTTCGTGCTTAAAGTCCAAAAAAAGGCTAGGCCTTCTACAGGCCAGTCTTGACAAAGGCCTTTCGGAAATGTGGCTACAAGATACACAGTGGTACAACGATCTTTTGGCTCTTAAATGACATTTATAATCAAGATGGCGATTTTTTTTAAGACGCTAAACGGTGTAAATATACCCTTAACGAAGCCGAAACGCACTTGTTCTCCCCGTCTTTGCGATCATTTTTTTTCTTGTAGACTATATCTGGGTACCTTCTAGTTACGGAGATGTTGGGGGTCAAAGTTTCAACTTTTGTAACCTTTTGAACGCCAGAGCATAAACGCATGCGCGTGCCCATCATGCCAAGCCACAATTTTACCTAACATTTTGTCACATATTTGTGTTTGGCGTACAGGGCACGCGCTTGCTTGTCACATATATGTGACAGTAGCGGTCAAAAGGTTAAAGTTTTTTTTTTAAATTTTGCTTTAAACACCTCCACGACCGTACTATTCAATGCATCCATCAGCAAAATGTTTTTAGTGCGTTACATTGAGTTTGACGGTAAAACGTGATGTTGTTTTGGCTTTTATTGCACTAAAATAAAGACCCCATATATGTTTTTTTTTCAATATCTTCAATGTACAGACATCGATCTGTTACAATTTTATTATATGAATGTATATAAGGTCTATCTTTTCATACACGAAATATTTTAAGAGTAACTTCTAAAAGTCGTAAAGTCGCCATAGCAACGAAAACATAAATTATCAGAGTGTTTTTTTTTTATAAAATTATTATAATTATATAATTTATTGAGACTTTTTGCATAAAACCTTTACTCCCATATTCTAATAATGACAGTAGGTAAATACGACGTAGTAAACTAGCGTAATGGATGCTTAAAAATAAGGAGCCAGTATTTATTTTGTGGGTCAGTAATTTTAAATTATAATTTTTTTATAAAAAAAATATACTCAGATAAAAAAAAAACCCTTGAAATGGCTTTGTTATAGCCGTTAGATGATTCCCTGAAAATATTTCGTGTATGAATAGTTAGACCTTATATAAATACTTACAAACGGATGTGGATTAAGGCGCAAACCCACCGCGGCCCACGGATAGGCTACGCACGTGTGTTAAACTTCGCTTTACAAGAAAATGTATGTGATTGTGTTCACTGCAAACCACGGACACGCTATGCATCAAATGACGTCATTAGTACATGCGTGGCTTGCTTAAGGCGCTCGCATAGCTCAACGCTGTCAACGCCGTGCACGCGGTACACGCTATACACGAATATTAACCCACGATTATGCCGCGGTGGGTCACGCACGCTACAGTTGTACTTAGCTGTGCGTGTGTAGCGTATACTGCTGTGGATACGTAGACCCACGTTGGCAAACAAATTAATCCACGCAACTAAAATGCGCCGCGTGCCCGTGCATAGCGTGTACCGCGGTGGATTTGCGCCTTTATAAATATAAGGTCTATCTTTTCATACACGAAATATTTTAAGAGTAACTTCGATAAGTCGTAAAGTCGCCATAGCAACTAAAACATAAATTATCTGAGTGTTTTTTTTTTTTATAAAATTATTATAATTTTTAAAATTTTTTGAGACTTTTTGCATAAAACTCCCATATTCCCATACTCCCATATTCTAACAATGACAGTAGGTAAATACGACGTAGTAAACTACCGTAATGGATACTTAAAAATAAGGAGCCAGTATTTATTTTGTGGGTCAAGTAATTTTACATTATTTATTTTTTAGAAAAAAATATACTTAGATAAACAAAAAAACCCTTGAAATGGCTTTGTTATAGCCGTTAGATGATTCCCTGAAAATATTTCGTGTATGAATAGTTAGACCCTATATGTGACGGAAAGAACAAATGACCGTCGGCTTCGTTAAGCGTATTTTTCCACCCGTTAGTTTTAGGCTGAAACCTATTGACACGCACGGATAAGCTTTTTCGTGTATCTCATTCTGTCACGTAAAGGCGTCATTTGGTAGAGCGAGAAGTCCGATCGCAGGCACCCGCGTTCTTTAGCATCGGAAGCTCTTTAAAGTGCGATCGGACCTCTCACTTTAGTGAGTTTGACGAAGATGCGATGCTAGAAAATGCTGTTATCGCTTCCCTAGTTCAATAGTAAGATGTCTTTAAAAAAAAAAACAAATGGAGTGAGCGTGTTAATGTGATTTCATCCTTAAGCCAATAGATATAACACTTTTTCTTCTTTTTAGCTGCGGCACAACGATTCTTCAACTGTAAACGGATTGTTTTTCGACTAGACTTTTCACCCATGACTCGACATTTTTCATTATTAAGTTTAGATGAAAAATCGAAAATTTTTTTGGATCACAATTTTGATTAAAGAAATGTTTCTTAATATTTAATCGTCTTTTTGCAAAACTCGTAATTTCTATGGAACAGCTGATTTTGTATTTTTTTTTTTTGCTCTTAAGTAACAGTTTTTCGTAATGATGTATACAATGACCCCTTAAGCCGGGGATCAGTGGGTCTCAATTAAACAATATGTTAAAAAAAACACATGTCTAATCTGTGAGGGTATTATTAGGTATCAAGATTAGATTCTATTTATGTAATCCTTTTTGGATAACAAGTAAAAAAAAATACCGCGATGAACATAAAATAAAATATACTAAAATAAGGAAACTTATATAGCAACACACGGGCGCAAGCGGTCGCTTCTCGGGTAGTGACGTCATTAAAAAACAATTGACTATCGGACATATTTATGCCGAAGATCGTGTTATTAAGTTTTAAAAGTTTTTTAGAAAAAAACGGTGGTAATTTGGGGCAAATTGCCACCTGCATGCATTTTATTGCCATTCATTTTAAAATTCATTAATATTTTTATTTTAAAATATATATTTTATGTTTCTTATTGTATTTGGCAATGTCATTGGTGTACCTATATGCCCCTTTCGGATCAGACAGGTTTTTTTTAACATATTGTATATGAGATTTCTCATGAAAATAGTGTGTATGATGAATCTGACATAATTATGATCCAAAAATTAATAGTGTCTCTCTGGTACACAAGTTAAAAAAAAAACTAAATTTCAAAAAAAAAAAAAAAAAGCATTTATTTCAATTAGACCATCACAGGACCTTGAATGTCAAAAAAACAAAAAGAAGCGAAGCTACAGTCACAAGGCATAATAACTTGAGAAAGTACTGTAGTTGCACATTCCAAAGCGTAGATCTCTATGGAGAAGAATGGGCAAGAAACTTCATGGACACTTTCAACGGTAAATAGTTAATGTGCCTGTTCCACCGCCGAGTAGAGAGCTGTTACTGTTAGCCCACACCATCCCACTGCTGGGCAAAGAACTCATGACTTCCAGGTCTTTCGAATCAGGGCCACTTACAGAAAAACTAAAACTGCATCTTTAAATTTTTGGATAGTCAATATCCCTGGCCAAGAATCGAACCCGAACCGAACCTCCTTTATACCCGAATCGAAAATTTGGGATAAAAAAAAACACTATTATTACACCATTCGATATCGTCTCTAAGATCAAACTCTGGGAAGTTTCGAAGCTGCGTTCTAGTGAGAGAGTTTACTTGCCTACTCGCTACAGCTAGTGCGCTGGAATAGGTGCTTAACACATGGTTTTGAAATAGTACGTTCAAGTGATGTAAACAAGTGTACCAAGAGAGCTAGACAAAAATGCGAATTAGCACAAATTACCAGTATTATAAATTCGATATAGTTTCTAATGTATTGGCATTTATTTTAATTAGCCTTAGTGTTTCGTCTGTAACAGTATTGTTTGTAACCGACTTCTAAAAAAGGAGGTACTTTTATTAATAAGTTTGACTGGCGAAATATGTAGAAAAAAAAATGTATTTATATTGCTTAAGATTTCACTTCCTAATCGACGCTTTTATTCCTGTTTATATCTGTAAACAAGCGAAATATATTTATCCCTTGTTTTCGAAAATAATGGTGTAATTTAGACAACTCGAAAAATTTTAAGTTTTCTTAAGTATTGTGCTTTCAATTATAATATTTTTCCCAAATAACAGTAGTTATATATTAAGATACTTGAGGCTTATTCCTTTAATCCTGTATGTACAGCCACAGTCTTCATTTAACCTTTTGAACGCCATTGTCACAAATATGTGACAAAATGGTAGGTGAAATTGTGACTTTGCGTGGAGGGCACGCGCGTGCGTTTATGCTCTGGCGTTCAAAAGGTTAAGGGGGAAGCGCTATAGTAGCCCGCGAGATTCAAATTTTCTTAGGTTTTAGCAATTCGCAGGTCAGTTTCAGGCTGTAAGTTAAACAAAATATGATTCGGAACTGTAAAACGTATGTAGTTACAGAATTAGAATCATTAATACAACCCTCTAAGTTCATTTAACCCCATTCGATAACTATTTATTTCATGAAAAAGTCATTCAATATGGTTAAATAGTCTTAAAGAGGGTTGTATTGATGACTTTAATGATTATACTTCTGTAACTACAAAGATTAGCTCGTGGCTAAATAATAACATCCGCTCGGATCGATCTTAAGGTTAAGCCGTGCTTGCCTAGGTTGGTCTGTGGATGGGTGACCACCCATTACATACCGAGTTTCCTCCGTGCCTCGGAAAGCACGTTAAGCCGTTGGTCCCGGGTGTCATTTTTAGATCTTTGACAGTCGTTAGGGGCCCAAAAAGTCTGAAAACCAGTCCTACCAAGGGGTATCGTATAACCCAGTACTAACTAACTGGGTTATGGAGGTCAGATAGGCAGTCGCTCCATGTAAAATACTGGTATTCAGCTGCATCCGGTTAGACTGGAAGCCGACCCCAATTTAGTTGGGAAAAGGCTAGGCAGATGATGACTTCTGTAACTACAAACGTGTTACTTGCTCAAAACATATTATCATCAACATAGAACCTGACACTGACCTGCACTTTGCAAAAAAACGTAAGAAAATTTTATTTCGCGGCCCTCCCTCGCGGTTCCACCTTAAGAGGACTGATTGATTACAACTAAATATTCTGAGTACAGAATTAAAAGTTTCTTAATTGGCGTTTGGTATTCTTAATGAAATAACATATCACATGTTTTCGACCAAATTAAAAATAATCATGACTCAGGGTTTTAAAACGAATTTACAACAAAAAAAAAAATTCATCGCTTTTAACTGCGTTGTTTTACTATAAAAAAAAAAACATCCAATGTTGTATATATATATTTATAGCAAAAATATATTTCTTTTTTTTTTTCAATATTTAATACACAAAAATATTGGGCGTTAACATTTATCGTTAAATATTCACGTTTGTCCCATTTATATTTAATTAATTCTAAGTAATTTTACTATAAAAAAACATTGAATTGGCAATTATCGCGTTATATTTGAAAATTATTAAAATATATTGAATATTTAATGCCGTGGAGTGCAATTAAAAATTGTCTGTTAAATTCTATAGAGATTAAATATTTAGGGCATGATATGTTTCCACCGTGTTTCCGAATAGCAACAAGAGTTTTTGTGGTATAATAAAACTAAAAAACCCGACATCAGTTGTCAGGCTTTTTAGTTAAAAAAAAAATCACGCTCTAATTAAATTCAGGGTTTACAAGGTAAAATCGAATGCTCCTATTGTTGAAGTCGGTTAAAATGTTGCCTATGTTACCCGGGCCATAATAACAAATCGATTGACACCTTATTCATCAAAATCGGATTAATAGTTTAGGCGATACGGAGGAACATACGTAAATACAAACATACATACATAGACTGTTAAAGTCATAACCCTTCCGTCGCTTCGCCGCAATCGTATAAAAAAAAATCTTTAAAAATAAACTAGGCAAACGCGGTTTTTCCTCGGAAAAATACTTACATCAGTCCTAAAAAATCATATCTCAAAGATAAAATATTGTTTAGTCTCAAATTAATTATTAGATTTATAAAAAAAAAAATAGAAACAACATTGTCAATGTTATACCGTCCTTCTCTATGTATTCTTTCGAAAATTCTATATTTAAAAATATATTCTGAAAAGCGACTGATATTAAAAGTTAAAACTTTCGTAAAAATCTATCTTTGATCTTGAGGATTGATCGACGTTTTTCTGTTTGGACCAATAAACTTGTAGTTGAAATTGTTTTTTACCACAAATAGAAAATCGTCGATCAGTCATTGATGTTGATTTTTTATTATATTAAAATATATTTATAAAATAATCTCTTTTACTAACATGGGGTCCATGAAAATGCATTTTTAATTTTCCTTTTATAATTAAGTAAATAATTTTCTTTAAAATTATGTTAAGGCTTAGCAAAATATTGTTATAATCAAGTTTTTTTTTTTTGTGAGAAGTGGTAAACTTATATTGTTTTATTTTTTATATTTTTACCACATCTTCCCATAAGTTAATTCTAAGTCGCGATATTTTTACTTAATCATTCTTATTTTGATTGATTCAAAATACTGCTCATGATACAGTAAAAAACGGAAAAAAATGTTTGTGATTAATTTTTATTTGTATTTTTTCTTTGTATAAATTCGGTGCTAATTTTCTTAAATTAATTCTTTTATTTTATTAGTATTTTAAGTAAGTACATTTTTATAAAACATGACATTTTATTTAAGTTTAAAGATAAGTAAGCGCTTTTTTGTTTGATGATGAGGCACCGGTATTCGAAAATTGAAGTCTTAGGTATTTCTTTTTCTCCAGTTACGAACAGCTTGAAAAAATATTAGTCTTAGAATATACGGTTTATCTGTCGCCATCGAATAACCATAAGAGCGCACAAGTTGTTTTGCAAACGGAAACTAAATACATAATAATCAATGCTTAATTAACTTTTCTGCTATTCATATTAAGAAAACCGCATTAAGCACCCATAATATAAAAAAAATACTTGCGTCGAAGATACACCGACGTAACTTTAATTTAAAAAAAAAAAAAAAAAGATGGCGCGCTTTATTAAACTGACAGCTGTCACTTAAACGTCAAGCAACCAAATAAACGAATAGGCTAGTTATATTGAATGTTGTATTTATAAGTATTAAATCGGTCAATTATTGATAAAAAACGAAAATGTTCGCCAACGTGCCGAAGGAATTTTTATCAAGTTTATTTCTAGTAACTGTTGACCAAAATTTAAAAAAAATGTATTGTTTTTTTTTTCTTTATTCGGAAAGTCCTTCGGGTAAACGCGTTGCCTTGTTTATTTTCTGATCGGTTGTTTAAAATAAAATAGTTAATAAAATTAACGAATTTATGTGAAGTTTATCTTAAATGGATGTGACTATTATCCCTAGTTAGGTGTAATTTGATAGAAAAAAATCAATTAAAAAAAATGTCAGCCCCACACATGATAAAAAAACTATCGCTCAAATAATTGCTAAATACGTAACGTCTTTCTATAATTTTCTTAGATAGTTATTTCAACTTAAGATTCAACAAAAAAAAAATCCTTCAGAATCCTTTGGATTGTCACTGACAGTGTTACGTAATGGGCATACGGGCTTTTTACGTGACAAAATCATATCGTTACAATTGCTAAAATATTTTTTAGTAAATTGAAAAACTATGCTTTCTATATGTGTGGGGCTAGGCATCCTGCTTTGGTAAATCAAAACTTGAAATAAAAAAAAGCTTTTCACTAAAATAGCTTTTATATGACGAAATAGTCACCAGCTATTTGTCAAAAGAGGTGATTCACCCACTTGACAACCTTTTCTTATTCGACAAAAAAAAAAACTCATGTCATCCGTCTTTTTAATAAATTAATCTGTATTTTTTAAAACTGTGTATTAACACGTTTCTCGTCAGTAATGTAAAGGCAAAGCTTTTATTTTTAAAGAAAAAAGGGAATCTTAAAAAAAAAATATGAGAAAACGAAGTTTTGATGTATCAAAGTAGTTTTTATCTCAACATGACAATGTTACGACGTTGGTCGTATGTATGTATGTTTTGAATCAATGTATTTGTAACAATATTATATGTGAGGAAAAAATAACAAGATATTTTTATTTATTTTGTTGAGAAAAAATGTCTGAAGTTATAGTATTGTTTTTTTAACTTTTTTAAGGGCAAATTTAAAAAAGAAACGTGTTTAACGACATTTTTTCTTAATAGTGAACCCATCGCGAAAATGCAACACAGACGGTCGTTTTTTTTTTGTTTTGTTAATTTATTTTTCTTTATAATAATGAAAAACATTTTATTTTGCCGTACCATAGACTACAACTGCGTCTATCTTGTCTGTGCTGCCTTTTTGGCGACGGTTGTAGGTTTTTTTTTTATATTTTTTAACGACCGTCTTCCTCTGAATAACGTGTTGCATTTTCTCTTTCTTTCCCGATTTTCCTGATTGGTGGATGCTGAACAACAAAAAAAACACATGAAAAAAAAATACATTTACACACAAATAAATTATAAACCACTTGTTGGCTCAAATCACCGTTGAAAAATAATCACCGCTTCACAATCACCGGCGGACAATCACCACAGCTACTTCAGCGCGGCCACGCCTGCACAAACCGACAGTTTCATGGATAGTGAACTGTTCGAGCAGATCCGGGCCTTCGAGCCCGAAAGCATGGACGAGTTTGACATCTATAGTAACATGAGCATGAAGTAAAGGTGAGTTGTGCGCTCATCACCACTTGACAATGGTGATTATTTATTTATTTAAAGAAAAACAAACAGTAGCACAATAAAAATAAGTCACATTATCTTAAATATTACATTTTAAAACAATTATGCTACCCACTACGTTTTTTTTATTTGTTCTTTTTTTTATAAAAAAATTAACTTAGAACTATGCCCCACAAAAACGTTCTCCACAGATTACAATTTAAAGTACTTAAAACTAGCTAGAAACAACACAAATACAATACCTATACAACGGTCATAATCCTGAAACTAATAACTGGATTTTTAAATATGTATATAAAAGAAAAAGTAAATTACATTTGTGTACGTGCGTATTTAACATTCTTATATATTATGATATTGTAATTAGACAGTAATTTGTTGGTCCTTTAGGGTTGCTTGAATTTGCTTCCTAAATGCATTTTTACTTAGAAAAAGAATGCTGATTATAAAATATTAATGGGATGGGAAATTTTTCTATACCTTAGTTCGGAATGATGTACTGAACACGTAGTAACCGTTTGTGCGATTCCACCCTCTATGGACATCGCAAAAAAGAAAACTAACCTGAAAATGTATGTCGAAATGTTTTTGATTATTTCTTTTTTCTTTTTTACAGATGACGAAATTTAAAAAAAAAACCGAAAATTTTACCTTTTTTAGTTTATAAGAATAGCTATAGACGAGTCAATTTTTAAATAGAATATTTTGATTGGTACTCCTTACGTTTTCCGTTCAATTATGTGCCATAGGATATAACATGTTATGGGTTAAATCATATTATATTATATAAGTTATACAACACTATTTTTAACAAGTTGGTGAATTTTTACAGACAATGTATTGATCATCAAATTCAAATGTATTTATTTCAATAAAAAAAAAACAAAGACGAAGCTAGCCCTGTCACAAGGCATAATAACTTGTGAAAGTACTGTAGTTGCCCATTCCACAGCATATATATCTATGGAGATGATTGGCATTATCATCTGCCTAGCCTTTTCTAGAGTATGCTAAACTTCAATGACTCAATCTTCCAGTCTAGCCGGATGCAGCTAAATACCAGTATTTTACGTGGAGCGACTGCCTATCTGACCTCCACAACCAGTTACTGGGTTAAAAGATACGACACGATATCGATGTGTAATCATAATAGTATTTAATACAAGTTACATAATTTAAAAAATCAAAAACCCGACTGCAAATGTTATTATTGTTATATTATTCCTAATTTTTAAATATAATTTAAATATATATTTTTTTATTAACGTAAGTATTACTATTTCGCGCCAAAAATCCGCCATTTTGTTATTTTTTTCAAAACCTATCTTAGGACACTTGGGTTTTTAAGACGAATATAACGATACCTTAACTGTCCGTTGCGTATTTCAGAAAGGACAAAGAGACTTTATTTATACTTTCGCCAACTTGATAAAACTACTGTTGTAAATATTTGAGTAGATCGTACCTTTTTATTAAATACATTGTAGAAGCTTTTAAAATGTGACGTTTTAAATAAATACCAATAGTTTTAATTTTTATTTTTTAATGTTTTTTTTTTTGACACATTATGTTTAGTCAAAATAGATTTTGTTTAATTAAAATCCATGTCTTCGATTTATTTTTATTATTTTATAGAAAGATAAAATATCTATTTAAAAAATGGGAAGTAAATGGCGTTAACATAGCTCCAAGCATCCTCATTGGTACGCCATTTTTTTTTAAATCGCTTGGCCCTATTTGTCAGATTTGGACCTAGCTATGGTGGCGCCATCTGTAATGTGATTTGACAGACCTTCCTCATTAAAGTATAATGATTTTAATGCATTTTTAATTTGTTCTGTAATTCTGTTATGATCATTTTATTGCTTAAGGTGCATCCACACCGAATTTTCCTTTTGTGGAGCAACGCTAACAAGCTTTGGTAATGAATATCGGAAAACTAAAAGTTGCTTAACTCACTCAACTCAACTATGTTGGGGTCGAGTTCAGTCTAACTGGATGCAGCTAAATACCAGTATTTTACATGGATCGACTGCCTATCTGACCTCCACACCCAATGGTTGTCGGACTTTTGGGTCACTGGCTACATGTAACGACTGTCAAAGATCTGACAATGACAGGCGCAACCAACGGCTTATCGTGGTTTTCGAGGCCCTACGTAATGTTAGCATGTTACTATACAATAGAAATGTCAGTGCGGATGCATCTTTAACATTTTGAACGCCATTGTCACATATACGTGACAAGAAAGCGCGTTCCTTGTACGCCAACGACACAAATATGTGACACAAAATGCGGTGCACTATAACACGAAATAAATAATTAAATAGTTTTTTTAGAAATAGTGGCTTGGCGTGGAGGGCACGCGCTTTCGTTTATGCTCTGGCGTTCAAAATATTACAGTTCAGTCAACTGATGCAGACAAGCTGTGGACACCGGACTTGATCCAGACTTTAGTACATTATCTGCCAACAAAAACATTCAAATATTTACGAGTGGACAGGACAAGACGAAGAAAATCGAAATCGTAACTTTAATAACACAGCGTAGTTCTAACACCAAGTAAGTCAAAAATAGTAACTTTACAGGAGAGTGAATAAACTGTATAATTATACCTAGGTACAATACCATTTTATAATTTGTGTACACTTCAAATTCGATAGAGAAATTACTTGTTTCTGATTAGCTGAAACAACGCGTCTTCCGATCTGTCAAAACCACCAAAAACTTATACTTCAACCATGTTAACTGTGCAGGCGGGAAAACACAGAACTAAAATAAATGTACCAAGTTTGACATGTCGATGCAAACTATTTTGACAAGCATCGCCACCTTGCACTGTAAACTTAAAGTGGTCGTACTTACGTGATGTTAGATCTTAAATGATATTAAATTAATTTACTCACCTGCAAATGCAAAAAACGTAAGAAACATTGAACTCTAATAACGATAAGTCGGTTTCTCTAGTGTCATACGCCCGCTTGTCAGATAGCATTCGTGTGTCAAAATCGAAAACGTCGCTTCTGACGTACGTGATCAAAATTTTTGTGCATAACAATATTTCCAATGTCCGCTCTGTAACTCTTTAAGTCCGTTGTCCGGAGTTTTGTCCTTAAGTTTGTTTATTTTATACTAATCAGTTATTTTTATTAATATAAGCCTTAAATGCAATTTAAATGATATTTTTTTGCTTTTTTAAAGCTTAATAAAAGTGTCATAAAAGGACAGTGCCATTTACACGGTTGCAAAAACAGGTGCTTTTAAATTATCTAGCAAAATTTCTCACACTGGGTATCGCCGTAACGGTATCTAATAATAATTAACCCTAGACACCTAACGTTCGCATGGACCCCTTAATACCTAACCATTCGTCGAAACGACGAGTAGTCGGTGGTAATTTAAAAAATTGTGCACTTGACTGCCTCCACAGTTCACTAGCGACAACACGGTTATAAGACACAATGAATTTTCTTTCGCACTTTCGTCGATTCGACGAAGCTTAGGTGTCTAGGGTTAAACATCCAGTTTGTGAAGTTTTGACAGAAAAAATAAAGTGACCGTTATACGAATAATGTAAAAAAAATGTATATTTACAATCGTTTTTTTGTTGCACATTCTATAACAAAGAAAACGAATTATGAAAATAGTCATGTTGTTTTGAGAAAGGTAAAATATTATCAATGAAGTTATCTTAGCTTGAAAATTCAATAAGATAGCAATACTTACACAGTTATGCACTACTGTAAATGAATATGACGATTTTGTCAAAACGATAAATGTAATATGTTATAGTTTATCGCCCCGATAATATTTGCTGTATTATTCCTCCGATACTGTTAGCCTGCGTCATCCCACTGCTGGGCAGAGGCCTGTCCCCATGACTTCCAGCTGTTTCGAGCCAGGGTAATGTGGGCCACTGGTTGTTGGTTTTGTCCAGCTCGTCCCGCTATCTACGAGGTTTGCCCGAAGCCTTCTGGCTGTTTCAGGGCTCCAGAAAGTGGTTATTTTGGCCCCCGGCTCATTGAGCATGCATATGGAAAAAGAACGATGTGACGTCACTAATTTGTCAACTCATTGACTTCAACTATTTTTTTTTTCAAAGCTACGAAACAAAATTTTATAATTAATCAAATCCAACAAAGTGTTTTTTTTAGTGAAGATTCGTCTTGTTTTTTGATTAATGGTGTCCACTACCTGAATATCGGAGTGATAATAAAATGTATCGGGGCGATTATGATAATTATCGCTGTTATCGGCCTTTTTATTGTGAATATTCATTTAAATTCGGCTTTAATGTTTATTAAATGTTTGAATGTTGTCAATTGTGATATGTGAGGCCTTACCGTTCAAAATTTAGAATAAATGCATTTTACTCAATGTTACGTTAACCTTGATGTTACCCTCTCGACTCAAGCCTACAAGCTTGGGCATCTGTTCTAACGTTGACAAGTAGCGAGTACAGCTAGCCTTTAAGAGGGAACAGGTCCTGCGAGGAATTTGAAAAGTAGGTATTTGACGAAACTGTTGCCGTCGCGCTCCGTCAAGCTTGCCCCCGTAGAGTGTGATAGGGACAACTGCAGCTTCGACCGATTATATTACGAAAATTTGACGAGATAGACGTATCGTATTCTCTTTGAAAACTGACCCGATTCAATTATTTTTGGCATTAAAATTTTAAGAAAGAGTATGTCTAGCTTCCTAGCAATTCTTTTATGTTAATAACTTTTCGAATTTGTCTGGCAGTCCTAAGCACGGACATAAAACGGGTCATATTTTGTCATTTTTGGAAGGTCTTATTTTGTTTACTTATTAGTTGCTTATCGTGAGGAAACCAGCATGCCTGAGAGATATTTCTTGACGGCATGTTAAGCCAAGTCAGAGGCCTATGGTCGGCATAAAAACTCTGACACCAGGTTAGGAACTAACCACACGATAAAGAAAGAAGAAGAAGTTGCTGAAATAAAAGAAATGACAGGGACGTGTCTTCAGCAGAACTTGTGAAATGATTGGTCTAGAGGCATTATTCAGGAAGAAAAAGTGAAATACATTTGTATGAAGATGCGCAGCCCCTGTTCACTCTTAAACCCGAGATATTTGTCTGACAACCTCCCCACCGGCGCACACTGCATCGAAAATAATGCTTTAAAAACATACACACATAAACACACACGCCTTCTTCCAATGGTAGACAAAAACCATAGAACGTCACCTACTACGATCCTTACATAGTTTAACTTCGCCCACGTTCATACATCTGGTCATACACGCACGCTCCTGACCTTTAAATAATTGAAGATAGAGGATATAATCGATAACTCGTCGTTTCTTCTTCGACGGTGGTACAGCTGCCTTAGCAGGGGTTATCAGGATTAGTAATATCATATCAAATCCTTAACAATACTGCTTGGTCTACTATCTACGAAAAATTAGCTTCATATACATTATCGTCGGGGATAGTGCAAATCTGCGGAACTAGCATTGGATAATTCTGCGTATCTGACAAATGTAGCCAATTTCAATTACGCATTGTCGTAGCGACTAAATTAATGAATTTCTTAGATTTCTACTGTTAACAATACATAGAACACATGAACTGTTACTATTCATGTAAAAATGAGGTCAAAAATCTTTGAAATAAAAAAAAGATAAACTTATAACGTTCCCCTGTAAACCTACACGTAGTGCAGATACGCGCACTTTACGTATGGTAGATTCGCAGATTTGCACTATCCCCGACGATATATTAAAACTACCTGTCCGATCTGTGAAATTGTTAGGTATCGAGATTAGATTCTATTTATGTAATCCTTTATGGGAAACAAGTAACAAAAAAAATCCCGTTAAAAAAAAAAAAAATGTACTAAAATTAGGAAACTTACATGGCAACACAGGAGCGCGGGTGGCGACACTTCTTACGCTTCTCGGGTAGTGACGTCAAAAAAAACAATTGACGATCGAACATACTAATGGTGTTGTCATGTTTTAAAAGTTTGTTAGATTTTAGGGAAACGGTGGTAATTTGAGCATAAAAATCAAGCATTTTAAAATTCATTAATATGTTTACGTTCATGAATATTTTATGTTTCGTATTATTTTTTGTTAATGTCATTCGTATGCGTGCCCTGTCGGATCGGACAGGGTTTTAATCACATATTGTATAGTCGTATACTCTTGGTGTGCGCCATCGGCTGTTCCATACATTAAGCTCGTGGTTTTTTTTTTAAATTACCGATAATTAAATTCTAGGCGCCCTCCGGAGGGATGTACTGAAGACGTGGTAACCGTTTTAGTGTCGGTGTCCCTTCCATCTTATATAGTAATAGTTCATCATCATGTCTTTCCTAACTAAAGGGTATAAATAGACCCTTAACATAAACGAAAGGCACTTGTTCTCCCCGTCAATGCGATCATTTTTTTGTTCTAGACCATACCTGGGAACCTTCTAGTTACGGAGAAATTGTGGGTCAAAGTTCCAACTTTTGCACAAGTTTTTTTTTTTTAAATACATGTTTTTAATGTAAAATTTTTACTTTACACAACTCCACGACCTCCGTACTATTCAATCCATTCATCGGCACAATGCTATGAGTGCTTTCCATCGAGTCCTACCGTAAAACGTGATTTTTCACCCCAAAAAAAAAAGTCTATGCCCAGCAATAATTTTTGCGTAAAGTTACTTAGTTTGATGTACAGGATGCTTGGTTGACGGCTATGTGAAGGGTCTGTTTACACCCGGTATATTAAGATCGGTTTTTGCACTAACGAGAAAAAACCAGAAAAAGAAAATAAATAAAACACGATGATTACCAGTATTTTACAAGGACCGACTGCCTATCTGACCTCCACAAGCCAGTGTGTCTCTCCATGTACCATACTGGTATTCAAATCTAAAGGGTGAATATAATCCCTTAACGAAGCCGAAAGGCACTTTCTCCCCGTCATTGCGATAATTTTTTTGTTCTACACCATACCTGGGAACCTTCTAGTTACGGAGATATTGTGGGTCAAAGTTCCAACTTTTTTTTAAATACATGTTTTTAATGTAGGATTTTTACTTCTAACACCTCCACGACCCCTGTACTATTCAATCCATCCATCAGCACAATGCTTCGAGTGCGTTCCATCGACTCCTACCGTAAAACGTGATTTTTACCCCAAAAAAAAAGGCGTTTCCCAGCAACAATTTTTGCGGAAAGTTACTTAGTTTGATGTACAGGATGCTTGGTTGACGGCTTCGTGAAGGGTCTGTTTACACCCTGTATACGTTTAGACTGGAAGCCGACATTAAGATAGTTGGGAAAAGGCTAGGTATCGTTCTAAAACACCGGCCTAACATGCAATGTTCTGTTTTTAAAAAAAAATATCTTTTTTTAAATTCGCGTAGAAATACTGGCTTAAATATTTATCCACAAACATTGACTTGGTTTAATAATTATAAGCATTTAATTGTAGCTATAAATACTATTGTTGATGTGGACTCTGGTGCTTTGAAAATGTATGTACCTATTTCTATTATGTAATTCACCCTTATTCAGAAACTGCTAATAAAAGGTGTAACTAGACCCCGTCTCCCCGTCATTGCGCTACTTTTTTTGTTCTAGACCATACCTGGGAACCTTCTCGTTACGAAGATATTAAGGGCCAAAGTTCCATCATTTTCACAATTTTTTTTGAAATACATGTTTTTAATGTAAGATTTTTACTCCACGATCCCCGTACTATTCAATCCATCCATCAGCGCAATGTTGTGCGCAAACGTGATTTTTTCACCCCAAAAAAAAAACTCCAGCAATAATTTTTGCCTAGAGTTACTTAATTTGATGTACATAATGCTTGGTTGACGGCTTCGTGAAGGGTCTATTTACACCCTGTGCATCCAATACATTTAGAATTCACTTTAGCTCTCTTGTACCTAGATAACGTAAAACCACCTACTTCGCGTGCCTGACATAACCATTTTATGCTTAACGTGGCTACTGTCGCAGCAAGCTAATTTGTTTAAAACAACAACGTTACAACTAAAGAATTTAATTCTAGACATTTAATCTTTTGAACGCCATTGTCACATATATATGTGACAAGCAAGTGTGTGCCCTGCACGCCAAACGACACAAATATGTGACAAAATGGTAGGTGAAATTGTAGGGCACGCGTGTGCGTTTATGTTCTGGGGTTCAAAAGGCTAAAGCAGTGGCGGATTTACCAGCAGGCTGAGTAGGCTTGAGCCTAGGGCGGCAAATTTGGGGACCGAATTTTTTTTTTGCTACCTCAGAAATCAAAAAGATTTTGGCATGACGGTTTTCTGATGTTTTACAGATAGAAGTCTGCAAAAAAATTTGCCGATGACGTTTCTCTCTCAGTATTATTTTAAACTGTTTGTAAGCGCAATAAAGATTATTTATTTACGTTTACCAAATGTACATTATTGTGTAAGTAGCATACATTACCCCGCCTTATTAATCGTACATGATTGAGCTTTGATTAGCTCAAAAATATACCCAAAAATTATTTTACGTGCAATTTCAACGAAATTGTTGGATTGTAAAAATAATGTAGGACATGACAATTGTAGAGGCAAGGGCGGCAAAAACTGTACAGCCTATACCTTGAAAACTTGTAAATCCGCCACTGGGTTAAAGAACAAAAACGTAGTCTATTTTGTGTCGCTACTAAATACTGCTTATGACGTCATAGTAGGCAGTCAATAAATGGCACGCTTAGTGTTCATACGTCACGTGATACTTGCGTTATCTAGGTATATCTGTTTCTGTGCTTGTATCAATGGCAGGTCCATGAATAAGGGGTGTAGCTTTTAGTCACCACTCTGTTCAAATCGTTTTAGTACTTTTGAGTGTTATATCTTTAGTGAAGCTAAGTTAATAGACGAAGGCACACAGCACGGCCTAAACCCGCAAGGTATAAAACATGAAAAGGGTGTGAAACAAGCCCCTTAACAAAGCCGAAAGGCACTTGTTCACATTTACACGAGATATTTTTGTGTAGCCTTTGACAGGTATTGTCGTTAACAAGCAGAGAAACTTATTTACACTTCAACCAACTTATCTATGCAGGCAGGCGGGAAAACACAACTATAAAAAAAATGTACCACGTTGAACTGCAAACTTGAGGTACATGTTTGTAGCCGACCGCACACAGTACCAGCAGACGACATGAGATTGCGACATGTCGGAGCGACACGTCGTAGCGTCATGTCGTTGCAGTTATGATTCCGAACCCAACTGCAGATGGACGCGCCAACGTCGGTGGCACTACTGATCTGCGGTCGGGCGACACGTCGTCTGCGATCGTACGACGTGTCGCTAGCTGCGGAAGGTATTTCATAGAAACACATAAAAACCAGTGGTGTCGGAGCGACACATCTTCTGGTGCTGCTGTGTACAGTCGATTACGAACTCGTACCTTTAAAGTGTTCAGTATGAGAATATTTTGTTCCCAACGAATCACACTCTTCACTTTGCGTGTGACCAGTTGGGAATAAACACAAAAAGTTGTCCTATCAAGTAACAGTGTGACTGGTTGCGACTTTTACTCAAAATTTTTCCCAACTACTAACGAGTCACAATGTAACACGTTACAGTGTGACTCGTTGGGAACAATCGTACTTTATGAATATAAACCTACCTGTGTGACTTCGGATTGGCTACGATGGCTCTAACTAAACGGTCTCCTCGTGCACGACGCACAAAAGACTAGATAAAAATTAAACACGTAAAAGCTAACACGTTTACATAGCTTATGTCTTCGCAAATCATATTCTATAAAAGCGCGATTGTGCTGTAATATCGGTATTACCATTTATTATCATTCCGATAAAATATTACCATTAAGTTACCGATTCATTGAATGTATCGAAGATTTTATCGAAATAATAATGTAGGTAAATGAGATATATCGGTGCTATAGTATGATTGAAACTTAATCATAGGCTTTATTGTGGTTATATTTCACTTTAGAATATATGTTTAGAAACGAATATAATGATTGTTGATTATTTTGTTTGTTTTATTTTATTTTCCTATTTATCCATATACCTCGGGTTGCGTGGTATAGGCATGTGATGCGGAGGAATAAGTAAATTTGTCGTAAAGAAAGTTTTGATTATGACTGTGGATGGGTATAAGAGTAGAGGAAGAGACCAAAGAAACGATGGATGGACTGTGTGAAGAATGATATGGCACGAAAAGAGATGTCTGATGAGATGACGAGTAATAGAGAAGTATGGAAGAAGACATGCTGTGCCGACCACAAATGAATTAGGACAAGAGCAAGAGAATGATGATCGAGTTGTTTTAGTAAAGCCTATTCAGAACAAAAAACTACCGACTAGCTGAGTCGCTAGGGCGCCAAAACTACAATTAAAAGGTTCAGCCCTTAGCGCCCACTTTCCGATTTCAAAAAAGGCCAAAAACTAACATCGGAATGTTCAGCAAGCTTGGTTTTCATAAGGGTGCTTACATAAAGAAGCAGTCCGGTACAGACAAATTGTGCGGGTCGGTACCGATCGGTGCAGGGTTAACTTGTAAATAGAAATAGCTAAATTTGTCCGTATTGACCGTATGATTTGAACCCGTATGACTCGTCCCAGGTAGTCGGCACCGACAAGTTTAAACCTGTTTCTTTATAAGTGAGCGCATAAGATGTGTGCGTTACGATTGCTCCGCCAAGTTATCAAAACAGAAAAAACTTTGCCAAAAAATTTGTCGAAATTTGTCAATATCGAAGGGTACAAACCAAAAATTTGTCAAAGTAGAAATAAAGAAGTTATAAGGGTTTTAAGTTGGCCGCGCGAACGTAACGTGGAGGATTGCGCGGCCATGGAGATCTCAGCAACGACTTGGGTTAGAGATTTAATTATTTTTGTCAATTGAAGACTGAATTTGTCAAAAATTGTCGAAAAAAGAATTATAAGCTCTGGATCAATATTTTACGAAATATTCACCTTGGAAGTTATGGCCGCGCAATCCTCCACTTGTTGTTTCTTTATTGTTGATTATTTCTTTAAACCTAAGACTTCATACATTAAAACTGGTACAAGAAGAAAGGTCTTAATTTGTCGAAACTAACGAAACCATTAAATACTACTAAAGTTTAGTTAAACAGACGAAATAAGTCCAAAACAAAAACTACGTGGCCACGCGATCGAAACGTTACTTTGTACGCTGATATCTCATTATCTATAATTGCTAGGATTTCGGTGTGAACATCCATTTGTTCGGCAAATTTACCTCATTAGAATGACATATCGTTTTACCCTCAGAACAGTTTTCAACGCGTGTAATCTTAAAAAAAAATGCGGGACGCCTGGCAGATGTGAAACATCGACATTATTTTGTAAAAGTAATATGCAGAAAAGAACAGATTGTGATAGGAACTAAATATGTCATAATGATAAAATAAAATATTACGATTTTTTTTCCAGATAACGATGACTATTTATTGAATAAACATTTATTTTCATTAAATACAAAAATTTACGAATTTATTTCAAATCGTGACTACTTAATTTGTTTAATCAGTGACTTCGGTAATAGTTATATTCGATGTTGCCTCTGAGGACGGTATTACTGTGACGATTGGTCGATGGTAACTGAAGTATGTTACAAAAGTATTGGACATATACATGTACACGTCGTTAATGTTTCGTGTTGTTTGCGCAGCGGTATGTCCACGTAGGAACTCATATTCGAAAATTGTACGAATTTTCAGTTTATCCATGGTGCCAAAAACTACCACAATTTCACAAAAACAAAAAACTATCTAAAAACAAATGACTGAATTTGAAATGAAAAGAAATTAAAAATTTTCTTAAACATCTCAAGCGGCGTAAATATAGAAACCTTTGTGGAAACTATATTTTCGAGCCGTTTAGGGTTGAAACTCTGGTCCGAGTGCTCATAGCATGTTTAAGGAAATTTCGAAACGCCAAGTTGACGCTTCCCGTGACCGAACGCTTTTACCTTGGCCTGATGCCCTTTTATAGTTACCTAGTTGTTAGTTTTTTTTATTTTAGTTTATTTAAAAATGTACCACACTTGACTAAAAAAAAAGTTAGACTTTTGGACAAAGCCCATTATTGAAATATACAAGGTTTTTATTTAATGATAATACATTTTGCAGATTGAGCTAGAATGTTGTCCAATATAATTGCTGGTCTCCAGTTAGAGGTATTCCCAAATCAAATCTAAATTATGGTTACCCTGCTGGAACATTCTATGAAATAACATATTTTTTAAGATAACACGCGTTGAAAACTGTTCTGAGGGTAAAACGATATGTCATTCTAATGAGTTTAATTTGCCGAATAAATGGATGTTCACACCGAAATCCTAGCAATTATAGATAATGAGATATCAGCGTACAAAGTAACGTTTCGATCGCGCGGCCACGTACTTTTTGTTTTGGACTTATTTCGTCTGTTTAACTAAACTTTAGTAGTATTTAATTGTTTCGTTAGTTTCGACAAATTAAGACGTTTCTTCTTGTAACAGTTTTAATGTATGAAGTCTTAGGTTTAAAGAAATAATCAACAATAAAGAAACAACAAGTGGAGGATTGCGCGGCCATAACTTCCAAGGTGAATATTTCGTAAAATATTGACCCAGAGCTTATAATTCTTTTTTCGACAATTTTTGACAAATTCAGTCTTCAATTGACAAAAAGAATTAGATCTCTAACCCAAGTAGTTGCTGAGATCTCCATGGCCGCGCAATCCTCCACGTTACGTTCGCGCGGCCAACTTAAAACCCTTATAACTTCTTTATTTCTACTTTGACAAATTTTTGGTTTGTACCCTTCGATTTTGACAAATTTCGACAAATTTTTTGGCGAAGTTTTTTTCTGTTTTGATAACTTGACGGAGCAATCGTAACGCACACCATAAGATAACATAGATAATACCTGCACCGATCGGTACCGACCCGCACAGATTTGTCTGTACCGGAAACCTGTTTTTTTATGTAAGCACACTAACATCGTACGGGGCCTGCACCAAATCGACTCGGCGCGTACGCTATAACTCGTGCGGATACACTGAGCAGCGGGTGCCCGCTCCGGAATTATCCTTAGAAAATACGTCGCACGCGCCTTTGAGCGCTGCGCGTACTATTTATCAATACAGACAAGCGAGCGTCGAACGAGTCCGTACGTACGCTTGCGTGTTTTATCGGACGCCCTAAACCAGACAAAAAGTGACGAAAACATTGCGTTTTCGCTAAAGATGTTTGATTTTGGGCCACCACTATGTACACTACATATATAAATAGAAAAAAATTGAGGAATTTAATAAAAATACGAACAAATTAATTGGAAGAAGGGTACAGGCGTATAAAAAAGATGATTTGAAAGGTTTTTTAATAAGATAACCTTATTTTTGGGCAGCCATGACAGTTGTGTTTGACATGACGTTTGACGACTTTGACAGTTTTAAGAAGTGTCTTTGAGTCTTTCTTTGCTTTGAGTTTCAAATGTATGTGTTTCGGAGTTTTTAGTGATTGTTTTTGTTTTGCGACCCATTTTACTACTACGGACACTGATTGATTGCTTCTCTGCTGACCCCGGCTTTGTTTTATGGTTTCTGTTTGTTTGTTATCGCAGATATTACGAAACACGTCAATCAAATGTCATTGTCAAAATGACGTTTTACGCAAACTGCTGATCTGATTCACCATGTTTAATTTTATGTCGTGTTGCTTTCCTTGACCAAGTGAATTTGAACGTACATTGAAACGAAGTGAAATTAAAGAAAATTAACAATAAAAAACGGTTACTGTATTTTATAGCGATTTTTACATATAGTGTACATAGTGCTGGCCCAGGCTCCATACATTTCTGGAACATCACCTTTGTAGAATCTGACTGTGAATTTAAATATTTTTGTAAAGAATATTCAGCACGGATAAAATTGATTCTCTAAACCTTTTGAAAGCCAGAGCATAAATGCACCCGCGAACCCTCCATGCCGAGTCACAATTTCATTGCAAATACCTACAAAAAGAATTGGAATTTTTAGTATATCCGTGTAAACTTCTATTTACATATATATATATTGATATATATTTATAGTATTTCATATATCCATGTAGTTTATATTTGTAATAAATATTTTTATTGCAGATAGAGTATCTATATCCTACCACTGTTTGTCTCTGCATCACCCAAAGGTTAACTGGTAGAAAATGCCTATGGCATTAAGTCCGCCTCTGTACTTTGTGCGTGAAGTGTTAAATAAATAAATAAATTCCAAAACTATTTATTGTTTGTTTCGTGTAAATAGTGCACCGCATTTTTGGCGTACAGGGCACGCGATAGCTTGTCTCGTATATGTGACTGGCGGTCAAAATTGTGTCTGTCCTTCTAGCACGTCGACTGTATATTACCACAGACGGAGAATTCTTTTTTTATTGAACCATCTATATCCCACACCTTCGTGCGTCGCACACTGCACTTTCGGTTCCTGTAGAAACTTTAAAAAAGTAAATAAAAAAGGTTATGATTGTATTTTTTTATTCTTTATTGTATATATTACAGACATAGCTACAATAACAGATTATGTACAAAGGCATGAGTAGTCGTTTCACAGCTTATTTGCCGCTAGCTACACGTTGGGAGAACATTTTTAGGGTTTCGTAGCCAAATGGCGAAAACCAGCCAACTGCGAGTTTTACACGCACACATGGTTCCCTAGCACCAAACAATATAATTAAAAAATAATTTGAAGGCTGATTCATTAACATATTATGAAAAACAAAAATTTAATTTTGCTGTGTGTAAATATTTTCATATGTCATATAAATGAGCGTTAAAAATATTGTTTGGTGCTACAGAACCCTTAATGCGCGAGTCCGATTCGCACTTGGCCGGGTGTTTACAAGCTTTGTTCATATACAATACACAAGTTAGCCAAACTAATAACTAGCTGCAAATACACTGTGAATAGACAATAGAACGGCGTCGCTTACTCTAAAAGCTATGGTGTTAATTGAAAGGTTAATCAAGCTATACAACATTATTTTTAGTATATGCGAAACCTGAATATAGTTTGTTCAGAATAAGTAACTGAATCGATTCCAATCATTTTTAAACCATGTTATATTTTTTCCCAAAAATATTTAAAAAGGGTACAAGTTGGACACCGAGCAACATTAAGTACCTATCGCAATCATCTAGGTACCTACTGCCAAATTATTATTATCAATGAGCTCAAGACGACGCTGGAGGCGCGCGTGTGGCGGCGCCACGTGGTCACCACGTTTTTGTGCGGACAACCAGCTAACAGAACAATCTTATAACACTGTGATTTTTCATGATACAGTTTTGAATTTTTGTACATAGATTCTTTTCATAAAAATACTAGACACTAGACGTGTTTCAGGTTTAAAAAATACTAGACGTGTTTCAGGTTTTGCATATAATAAAACTAATTTTGTAGACCGACAGCTTTAATGAGTCTTCCGCCTTGCTCCATCAAGGGCAAATTCAGAGTCCACAAAGTCTTAGGACTTTTTGCTTTAAAATAACCATAATCCACGTAGGTATTGCGATACTAAATTGAACTAATACGTGACCAAGCTTCAGAGTATTTCATTTAAATTAATATCTTCGGGAAGACTCATTAAAGCGGTCAAAACCACATCTTAGTGATGTGGTTTTAAATTATGTTTATTTAACAACTAGCGATCGGCCCTTGCTCCGCTCAGCACCACCTATCGGGATATCTATTGTAGCCTATATTTTAAGTTAAGCATCTAGCAGTAGAGCGGTGAAAACTGCGTTTATGATGCACGTACCAACAGACATAAAAAATCTAAAAACTGTTTTGGCTTCTGTTGCTCTAATAAAGACCCCCATATATATTTTTTTCGAGGATCGAACTAATGACTCGAACTAGTGAGAATTTTTTTTCTCAATGGTTCGACCGTCGAACTAGTGAGATTTTTTTTTCTCAATGGTTCGACCGTCGAACTAGTGAGAATTTTTTTTCTCAATAGTTCGACCGTCGAACTAGTGAAACTTTTTCTTTCTTTTGTTTGTCCGTCGAACTTATTTGAATCGAGAAACAAAAAATTTAAATTAAAAAACGTTTGTTTCGTTAAGGTATAAACCTTTTACGAACCCTTCCACCAAGCATTCAGTACATCAAACTAAGTAACTTTATGCAAAGATTATTGCTGAGAAATTACTTTTTTTGGGGTGAAAAATCACGTTTTACGGTAGGACTCAATGCAACGCACTCAAAACATTGTGCTGCTGGATGGATTGAGTAATACGGGGGTCATGGAGGTATTTAAAGTTAAGTCACAAGTAGTTACAACATTAAAACCTTTTATTTAAAAAAACACTTGTGAAAAAGTTGGAACTTTGACCCCCAATATCTCCGTAACTAAAAGGTTCCCAGGTATGGTCTAGAACAAAAAAATTATCGCAATGACGGGGAGAACAAGTGCCTTTCGGCTTCGTTAAGTTGTATATAATTTACACTCTTTATTTGTCATACATAATATATTATGTTTCTAAATCTGTACCACATCCTTGACCACATAACGAAACAGCGTTGTGTCTCGATTAAAATAAGTTCGACGGTCGAACAAACGAGAAAAAAAATCTCAATAATTCGACGGTCGAACTATGAGAAAAAAAACCCAACTAACAAAAATAAATCAATCTCACTCAAAAACCTATAAGGTTATTCAACAGTGTGTATACGACTATGCTTTTTTAAATTCCTTCTATCATGAAAACTAC
Source organism: Noctua janthina (assembly GCA_963576755.1). NCBI lineage: Eukaryota > Metazoa > Arthropoda > Insecta > Lepidoptera > Noctuidae > Noctua > Noctua janthina. Next base: position 7,775,976 of record OY755077.1, read on the forward strand.
GCTGACATATAACGCATTTGAAAGGTTTTTCACCAGTATGTGTACGAATATGTTTAGTTAAATCTCTCTTATCGTTAAAACAACGTTGACATAAATCACACTTGTAAGGCGTATCACCGTTATGTGTTCGAATATGTCTTTTTAAATTACAGAGCTGACGAAAACTACGTTGACATATCTCGCATTTGTTAGGTTTCTCACCAGTGTGTATACGAACATGTTCTGTTAATGTATACCTCTGGCTAAAACTACACTGACAAATATTACATTTAAAAGGTTTTTCACCAGTGTGCATACGCAAATGATTTGTTAAATCACACTTGTCATTAAAGCTATGCTGACAAATTTCACATTTGTGAGGTTTTTGTCCAGTGTGTATTCGAATATGTTTGTTTAAATTACCTTTTTCACTAAAACTACGCTGACATATATGACATTTGTAAGGTTTTTCACCAGTGTGTATTCGAATGTGTTTTGTTAAGCCGCACTTATCATTAAAACTATGCTGACATATTTCACATTTATAACGTTTTTCACCCGTATGTGTTCGCATATGTTTGTTCAAATTACCTTTTTCACTAAAACTACGCTGACATATATCACATTTATAAGGTTTTTCACCCGTGTGTATTCTCATATGCTTTGTTAACTCACTCTTATCATTAAGACTACGCTGACATATTTCACATTTGTAAGGTTTTTCATCAGTATGTATTAAATCTGTCTCATTATTAAACATACGCTGACATATTTCAGTTTGAAAAGGTATTTCACCATTGTGTAATCGAATATGTTTAATAAAATAAGAGAAATGACTAAATGAACGCAGACATATCTGACACTTGTAAAGCTTATCTCCAGTGTGTATCCGAATATGTTTTGTCAATGCATGCTTTTTAAGAAAACTACTGTGACATGTGTCACATTTGAAAGGTCTTTCACCAGTGTGTATTCGAATATGTTTAGTTAAATCGCTCTTTTCATTAAAACTGCTGTGACAAACTTCGCATTTGTAAGGCTTTTCACCAGTGTGTATTCGGATGTGTCTTTTTAAATTACATGTGTTACTAAAACTACGCTGACATATGCGACATTTCAAAGAATTTTCTTTGATACGTAATCTGCGATCTCTATTTATAATATCACCTCCTACACCTTTGTTCTTACCTGCTTTATTATCATCGTTTTTGTTACTTTTACTACTGCAGCTCGAATCTGCAGCAGTATTACAAATACTGATATTGACGCTAGTTTTTGTATCCTTCAAAAGCTTTGGAGTGTTCTGGATAATTTCGTTCGAGTCTGATAGTTCAATTTCCTTTTGTTGGGTTGTGACTGTACCTTCTAGTTTTGTCCTTCGTGCGTCCAGTTTTGGTTTCTTCACGACGGGCGCATCTGTGAGTGTAAATTTGGTGAGAACTTTATTCGCAGAAGACTAAGGGATTTTATTGTATGACGGGCTGGTGTCCGCAACTCCACGTCAAAGCACGTATTTTGCGTGCGGGTGGGAATTTTATTCGATGCACCCTAACTCCCCGAGAAAGGCCAGCAGCGCCTTGATGTTGCTGACAATCTCGCGGAGAGTACCTGGGGTACCGAAGTACTTTGCCCTAAGACGCATTCATCAAAATATAGGGGTTTGATTGATTCTTGTAAAGATTGAAGACCTTTTACCCAACCAGTCTTACCAAGGGGTAACGTATTACCCAGTACGAACTGGGTTGTGGAGGTCAGAAAGGCAGTCGCTCCATGTAAAATACTGGTGTTCAGCTGCATCTGGTTAGACTGGAAGCCGACTCTAACATAGTTGGGAAAAGGCTAGGCAGATGATGATAATGATAACTTACTTTGTGTGTCTCTGTCGTTCGGTGTCCTCTTAGATACTTCTAGTTTCTGCTCCACTTCAGTTTTAAACAGCATCAAAGGTACATCCTCTCCTGAATCTGTATCAGAATGATTCAGTTGTATATCTTCTACATCTAGACAGTTATCGTCTACATTTTCTAATTCTTGATCTGCAAGTAAACAGTGTTTTTTTTTTTTTTATTAGCCTGTACTATTCCACTGCCGGGCCTTAAGGCCCAAAGGCCTCCCCTAATTCCCTCCATGTGCTCTTTTCCCGTGCCTCTTCGGACCACCCCTCGCGGTACGCGTCCAAATCGTCTCGCCACCTCTTTCTGGGCCGGCCTCGGCGGCGCCATCCGTATTTTTTCTAGGGACGGACGTGAGCGAAAAAAAAGCAGTCACGAAACGGCGTGGTTACCGCTCGCATCTGAAACGAGCCTGCTACACACCCTTGTACCGCTCATCTGCGCACCGTTTAACAGCGTCGCTACGCATTCTCACACCGCTCAGCTACCTCGCACATCTCTGGTGGAAACGCAGGTTGTCAGACTTTCAGGCTACTACGTTAGACTGTCAAAGATCTACAAATAAAAAACTTACCATCACTTTGATCTTCCTCCTTCACTTCAATTAAATATTCTCTTCTTTCACAACCAGCTGGAAATTCTTCTTTGATAGTAATATTTTCTGTTTGAGCAACATCAACTATACTGAAGTTCTCTATTGGGGTTTTAGTAAAGCCATGTAAAAGCTCTAAGTGGTCTTTGTTTACTAAAGGATTTGGCTGTAAAATGATTATAACAATATTAGGTATGTCGGAATTGGCAGGATTTATTTCGTTAGGCTCGTACATCATGTGGGCAGAAAACTGGTTTCGTGCAATTAAAATACCCAGTGGGGTGCGATATACTGTTTCTATTAAACTAACAAGTTACTTAAAATTACAATTTAACACAATAACACTGGGTATAATGAATCGGGTACAATTCCAAGACGTCTCAACTCCACTGCGATCAGACACTCAATGTCCCCCTCGCCTCGAGCTGTAAACATCAAGGCTCTGTAGAAGCACGCTGTAGTGTGGGTAGACTTTTACGTAGGTCGCGTGATGCCACCACTGCCGCGCTTGCGATTCATTCCAAGTCCGTACTAATGACCGGATCCAACAGGTAAAATATGCTCATCTAATATGTGTAAAAATACCCTTAATGAAGCCGAAAAGCACTTGTTCTACCCGTCATTGCAATATTTTTTTTGTTCTAGACATAATGGATATACCAAATACCAATTTACCCATTCTGGGAATCGAACCCAGGACCTCATGCTCAGCAGTCGCGCTTGCGACGACTAGACTAATGAGACTGTCCAACCCATTACCTTCTTCAAGAACTGTGGTATCCAATGCAAAAGATTTTTTTTATTTTCGCAGGTTTTCCCAGAAATTAGTGTTTTAAACAATAAACAAACAAACTGTTCATTTGTAGGACCACAGATATACATTTATCTAGATAATGTTAGTATCACGATCTGTATGAAAACGAAGCAAGCTATTTTGCGACTACCTACTATGACGTCATAAGCACTAATTAGTACTGTAGAAACAAGTTACTATACTAAAATAGACAACGTTTTTGTTCTATAAATATCTAGAAATAAGCTCTTGAGCTCTTCAAATTAGCTTGCTGCGACAGTAGCCACGTTAAGCATAAATGCTCAGCTTGGCATTCGAAGTAGGTGCTCTTGCATTATCTAGGTATATAAGGTCTATCTTTCCATACACGAAATATTTTAAGAGTAACTTCTATAAGTCGTAAAGTCGCCATAGCAACGAAAATAAAAAAATATCCGAGTGTTTATTTTTACGAAATTTTTATAATTCTAAAATTTTTTGAGACATTTTGCATAAAACCTTTACTCCCATATTCTGACAATGACATTAGGTAAATACGACGTAGTAACTAGGGGCCCAGTATTTATTTTGTTGGTCAAGTAATTTTAAATTATTTATTTTTATAAAAAAATATACTCAGATAAAAAACAAATCCCTTGAAATGGCTTTGTTATAGCCGTTAGATGATTCCCTGAAAATATTTCGTGTATGAATAGTTAGACCTTATATGTATATCTATATTTGTGTAACATTAAAGTATAAATAACTTATTTTAAGAAATTGTCTATTGAAGAATACCTTATAGTCCTCATTCATCAAACGGGCGAACATTTCTTCTGCCTCCAGACATTTTGTCTTGAATTGGCAGCATTGCTTTAGTTTAGCACAGCAGAAGGAACAAGCAAGCATCGGTCTTCTGTCTTCAGTTACAAACTGCAATAGAAACTCATATTTTAATACATTTTAGTTTAATCTTTGGTGTGCTGGAACCTCGAGCCACGCAATCCCACTGTACTGCCGGAATGTGGATCCATGACTAACAGTGGCGGATTTACAAGTTTTCAAGGTATAGGCTGTACAGTTTTTGCCGCCCTTGCCTCTAGAATTGTCACGTCCCACATTATTTTTACAATCCAACAATTTCATTGAAATTGCACATAAAATATTTTTTGGGTATATTACAGATTACTAGTTGGGGGGCGGAGAACTAGCTGTTTTACTTTGGAATATGTAAGATTGCTACTCGGAATGTGCAATGACAAGTGCGAGGGGACCGTCATCGGCAAAATTTGTTGCAGAGTTTATCTGTAAAACATCAGAAAACCGTCATGCCAAAATCTTATTGATTACTATGAGGAAGCAAAAAAAAAAATTCGTTCCCCAAATTTCCCCCCCCCCAAAAATCTGCCGCCCTAGGCTCAAGCCTACTTAGCCTGCTGGTAAAACCGCCACTGATGACTAAATAGCATCAAGCATTTTATCTTTTCAGATTTTTTTTCTTGCTCTTGGATCCACGTTCCGGCCAGCATGCCAAAGGATATATTATGATTCAAAATTTCCAATTTGACAAATTATGCCTCACATTTATTGTTAATGAGCAATATGGGGAAATTCAAATCCAAAAGAGATACCAGAGAAGCAATTTTTCTCATACAATAGTTGTTTGTAGTTGATTTGAAGCAATCACAAGCCAAGCAAACCTATTGTCAGGTATGTTGAAAATCCATATAAATTAGTAGATCCTAAAACACTATTAAAAAAGGAAATAACTCGTTGGGCAAACGGCAAGTACTTGCACAACCAGGTGGCCAGTTGTGGCCAGGGGTCTTTATTTAGTATTATAAAAAACTATTATTGCCAAAGAATTACCATTGCCATTCAACATGACAATGCTGCCATTCTTTTAGGCACATTTTCGGATGACAGTGATGCGGAGGAGTACTTTGACGCCTAAGTGTCCTATTGTCATTGTTGTATATATGTAGGTACTTACTTTTAGTCTTCATTTTTATTATTTTAGTATTTGTAGTCTGTTTATAATGTACATATTTATTAAATGTGTAATAACAATGATTAAAGGAAATAAATTATTATTGATGTATGAACATGGATGAGGCGAAGGGATCGTAGCAGGTGGCGTTCTGTAGTTTTTCCCAGGGAAAAAGGCGTCGTTTTATGTATGTATATGTGTAAAATTTATTATTAAAGTATCAACTTACTGGAATATCAGTAAGCTTCTCATATATTTCATGCAAGTTCTTGTTGACCACCACATACATGCTTACATTCTCCGCTAAACATATCCTACACACTGGTAGTTTTTCCATAATGTAACTCAAAATATTAGTTTCGAAGTTGAAGTTGTGAAACAAAACATTTGTATTTTTAAAAACAATGCTGCGTACAGATAAGCGAGGGAGGCTTTTTATAGTTCTAATTAAATTTTATTAAAAAGGTAGCTACAATGATTTAAAAAGAAAGTAGGTTTATAATTTTGCGGGAGCTAAACTTATTATAATTCTCGTAGGTAGTTCAGAGGGTCCATAATTTATAGTATTTACTTTATTAGTGCCTATACACCTTAATACTTAATACACAAACAAAATTTTACAAAACAAAAATAAATACAGGCTCCTTGACATTGACAGGTGGGAGATGGTTCATAGACACTTCAACTTTAAACTAGACAATGAGTGCGTTCCGAACAATAGCATGGGTTCCGAGCTCCTTTATTATTATACTCTTTGGTTCCGAGTATTATTGGTGTTGTTGTTACAATAGCGCCAAAAGGCGTTCCGAAGGCATTTTTTTTTTACTCTAGTAGTATAAGTTCCCAGCGGTATTTTCACGGAACGGAAAAAACAATACCGGAAAATCCATGTACTTTCTGGTCCGTGGATTGGATTGATCTGTGCAAGCGGGAAAAAATAGAACTAAAATAAATATACCAAGGTTGACATATCGATGCAAATTTTCTTAACAAGAAACCTTAAAAAAACGTAAGAAAATTTAAATTTCGGGGGCTACCGACGCGAAATTTAAATTTTCTTACTTTTTTGAAATTTACAGTTCAGTGTCACGTTTTGCCGCGCGTGCTGGCATGGCGGGTAAACTGATATAAGGTGATCAAGGCAATGTGCCTACCCTTTTCATAATAAAACTACGTGTTCCCTTCCCTTACCTTTGTAATGGTAAGTAAAGTAATAATGTTATGTAAACTAAGAGCAGCTGTATTCACGAGAACACTGCCGACAAACAGTCCTGCAGTTTGGCAGAAGATTTGTGTGATACCCACATAAGTATAACTTTTGTTGAAAATAAAATAAAAAGTTCTAACTTGAGACAATATTTGAGGTCTGCAAAAAAAGACGTAATTGATTACATGAACTGACAAAAGTTGTTCCGTTATCGGACAATATGCTGCGAGGCTTGCCACGGCGCGCAACAAATCTGTTTAAAGCAGCCATGTATGCTTCTTTTGTCAGATCCGTGACAAGCTCCAGGTGAACGGCCTTGACAGCGAAGCAGACAAATGTACGACTTTATAAGCCTGCATCCTCTTCCCTTCCGGTCAGCGATCAGTATTGGGCCGGCATAGGCAACACTTGAATTTAAGAATGGAAATTCTAGATTACTTCGTGACTCTGGAAGTTGTCCCATTATTGGTTGTACATTTTGAGCCTTATGCCTAAAGCACACTACACATTTTTGTACAGTAACTCTAGATAAATTTCTGCCCCCCAAGGGCCAATAGTTTTGCCGAATGTTTGCCAAGAGCAACTGAGGTCTGTAACAGTTTTCTGTGAACATTTTGAAACATGATTTTAGTTGAATGATGCTTACTGCACATGAGTATGGGATGTTTTACATTATAATCGTAAGGAGAATTATTTAGCCTGCCTCCGACACGACTACTGCCGTCGGCGTCTAAAAACGGAGATAAAGATATGAGCCGATTTTTATGAGGCAAGGATTTTCCTAATTTTAAAATGGAATATTCGTCCGGAAACATTTAAAATTGTGCATTACGTAAAATACATTTGAATGAAGATTGTATTCTCTCGGATTGTATTTTCCTGATTAGACAGCCACTGTGTCAACTTATTATTTTTACTTTTTAAATTGTAAATGTATCTTTTAATGTAAGCCACAATTCTTTGCAAACGGTTAAAATCTGAATATTTGTGAATTAATTGTTGGACTGATTTACAAAATAAGTTAGTTCTGGCAAGCCTTGTCTTGCAACATCATTTGGTGGTTTTGGCCACAGGCATTCATCCTGCAACAGAAATGAAGGGCCTGCCCACCACAAAGTGGAATCGCTGATATGATCAGCCTTCACCCCTCGAGAAACGAAATCCGCGGGATTGTCTCGTGTTGGCACATAGTTCCATACGGATCCAAGGGTGGTCTCCTGAATCTCACTAACACGATGCCTGACAAAAGGCTTAAGTTGTGTCGATGGTGCGGATAACCAGCTCAACACTATCGTTGAATCATACCAAAAGACGCATCGGCTAACTGGTATGGTAAGGGATTCTTTGACCTTTGTACACAATCTTGCACCTAACAGCGCCCCACATAGCTCTAACCTGGGCATTGTGGTTGGTTTTATCGGGGCTATACGATTTTTAGAAGATAATAAGCGTACCATGACTGCACTACTGCTATTAATGCTGCGTATATAGACACAAGCACCGTATGCCTTTTCACTGCTATCTGTAAATATGTGTATTTCATTAATGATACAGTTGTCAGATATGACCCATCTGAGAATATTCAAAGAATTTAAATGTTTTAATGCATCTACAAATTTCGACCACTGATCTGCTATGTCCTGAGGAACCTCATCATCCCAGTCACATTTATTGACCCACAATTTTTGCATTATAATTTTTGCTTCAACAACACATGGACCAATTAACCCCAATGGGTCAAAAATTTGGCTTATTATAGATAAGATGTGTCTTTTTGTTATTGTTTTGTGAATGTCAATATTAATGGAAAATGATAAAACATCTGATTTGCAAATCCATAGTAGCCCTAATGTCTTTGATGTGTAATTATTAGATTAAATTTAGCTGAACTTAATATTGTTTTTATATTCTGACAGAGTTCGATTGCGCCGTTTATAGTGTCTGATCCACTTAACAAATCGTCTACGTAAAAATCACGTTTAATGCTACTTTTCACGTGCTGATTATCTGGGGCCTCTGCAAGGCTCACTAGGCACTTGGCCGCGAGATAAGGAGCAGACGCCGTCCCATACGTGACTGTATTTAATGTGTAAGTTTTGAGTGACTCTGACGGATCTTTCCTAAATATGATACGTTGTAGCGATCGTTGACTGGGATTTAACTCGACAGCTCGATACATTTTTTCGATATCCTCTGAGATTACATATTTAAGTTGTCTAAATCTGAGTAAAATCGAGAATAGATCATTCTGTACCGTGGGACCTACATATTGGATGTCACTTAGTGATAATCCTGAAGTTGATTTTGCTGATGGATCGAAGACAAAGCTTGTCAGTGATGAAGTTGGCTGTGCTACCGCTGTCTAGTAGGACCCTGGCGTTGTACCTTTCGCCTTTGTCACTCACCACCTTCACCACTGCTGTGGACAGTAAAACATGCCTCTGAGAAGTAGGCTGTATATCTGCTGAAAGTGTCACATTATTAGAGGATGTACTAGGCATAGGGTCCTTTGGTACTTGAGTCTCAGGCTGATCTAAGTGTAACAAGGTATTATGACGGTTTTTACAGTACTTGCAACGTGTGAATTTACAACGCTTTTCTGTATGGCCAACCCGTAGACAATTCATATATACTTTGAATTCTTTTGCTTTCTGCACTCTTTCTTCTATTGTTAATTTTTTAAAAGCTACGCATGAATATAGATAATGATTTTGAGAACACATAGGACAAATAATTTTATTTTTGTCTTTCTCATTATTGTTTGTTTCTTGTTTCTGTGATGTAACAATAAAACTTTTAGATTTATTACTGCTAATTGGTTGCGTTTTCTTGTCGTTTCTGGTAGTCAGTGGCCCAAAAAGTCTGACAACCAGTCTTACCAAGGGGTATCGTATTACCCAGTACTGGGTTGTGGAGGTCAGATAGGCAGTCGCTCCATGTAAAATACTGGTATTCAGCTGCATCCGGTTAGACTGGAAGCCAACCCCAACATAGTTTGGAAAAGGCTAAGCAGATGCTGATGACTGCTAATTGGTTGCACTATATCTAGTTTTTTATGTTCTTCTAATGTCTCCAGTTAGTCGGCCTTATTCTTCATAAATGTACAAAACTGAAGCAATGTTGGTGAGTTGACTAAAGTGTTACGGTACTCCTCCCAATCCCTGCTGGTAGTATTATCTAATTTTGATGTCATTAAGTAGATAATGAGAGTATCCCGTGTAGGCTCCTTCAGCAATGTTAAAGCTCGTATGTTTTTATTTGTAACATCAACAAGGCGGCGTAAAGCATTACTGGATTCACTGGTAATAGGCTCTGCGTTAAATAGTGCCTTGACATGATTGTTTATTAACAGGCGGCTATTGTCATACCGCTCGTACAATAAGTCCCAAGCTAACCCATAATTGTCCTTTCTAAAATCAAAATTTTTGATAATTTCTGCGGCTTGTCCTTTTAGGGAAGCACGAAGATAATGAAATTTATTTATATTATCAATGTTGTTATTTATGTATCAAAGATAAAAAGGTGTCCCTATATTCCAGCCAACACTGATAGCTGTTATCGAACCAAGGTAAATCAATTTTAGGCAAACGTATAAAGTTGTTTCCTGTCCCACCTGTCACCTCGGAGCCTGATACAGAACCTGCAGAAGTCTTGACCTGCTGTGGTTGCTCTTGCTCAGCAGAAATAACTTTCCGCGCCGTGGCAACCAAGTTGTGGTAACTTTCTTCAAACTTGAAGCGATCCGCGTAGGCATCGTCGGGATTGTCCGATAACAGCTCAATCTCGGTCTGTAATGCATTAAACTCGCCATACAACTGTTCAAATTTGCTAAATCGACTTTCTAGTTCGAGTACTTGTAACTCGGACAATCGATCACTATTTTCAAAAGTGTTGATATAATCAGTATGGGTTGCCACGAACCGATAGTAAATAAAAAAAAAAAAATAACTGAACTGTCAATGTCAGGTTATTGTTTTGTTATTATTGAATTTTGTGCAATTTTAGGCATTATTTTGATGCCGGTATCAAGGCCGCAAGGCCGGTATTCACTCAGTAGAGTTTGTAATTATGCCTTCTTATTGTGGTCCACAAAAGATCTGGCTCTAGATCATGTATATATAAAAATCCCTAGTAATTTGTAAGCAGCAGCGTTTTTAAGTTTAGTGGTACTTATTCAGTTACAAGATGGAAAAACTGCGAATGTGTAGGATATGTTTAGCGGAGAACATTCGCATGCATGTGGTGGTTAACAAGAACTAACATGAAGTATATGAGAAACTGACTGATATTCCAGTAAGTTGATACTTTGAAAATAATTAAACTTCCTGTAATTATAAGTTTAAACTACCTCGTACACCAGAATTAATAATGTGAAGTTTTGATCAAAGGGAGGTCTTAAGGGACAATAGACATCACTGACGTCTGTGAAGGAGATCAGTGGCAGTCAAGTTAAGACTTAAGTTTCCAATTTGACTTGAATAAGTGTGAATCAAAGACATTCAATTATTTATGAGCAGTAGACAGGACAAGACGAAGAAAATTGTAATCCAAAACTAATTACTACTTAGTAATAAATCGTTCTGTCTAGTGTCATATGCCTGCTTGTCAGGTAGCATTTGTGTGTCAAAATCGAAAATGTTCGGGATCAAAAATTTTGTGTGAAAATATTCCTAATGTCCGCTCTATAAGTATTTAAAATCTCTTTGGTTTGAATCAATGCTAATGCCTTCTCTGTCAGATGTGTGTGGAAAACAAGAATGTGTATAGAGTTTCTAATGTTTAATAATATATAATATCTGAAGGCTTACAGAGGTTTTCAATATTGGAAATCGCGTTACAAAACTCAAATGAAGTTGGGCATCGGCGCAAAAAACCTGAATAAGGCTAGCACAAAAACATGGAGATTAGCACAATAGAGGTCTATTATCCCTTCGTGTTAGGTTACTTTAAACTCTGCAAACAGATATAGGAGCCCCGCTCAGCGGGGGTTCATCGACTACGCCTTATCTACAATCTAGTGATTAATAACCTTGTTTTAAGTTTTTTACAGGAGTCCTTAAATTATCACATAATCATACTGAACAACTAGTAACTCAAATTTTCTATTTTCAAGTCGCTGTTTTAAACATTTGTATTCGCCCACTGTTTGTGTCGCTCACTTAGTATTTCAGTAGCCCATTTTCAATATTTTTGACACCTTTAATTTGAATTTATGTTCGCTCGTTTAAATACTACCCATTATTTTATACACAGGTTTGTTCACCTATACTAAAAACTACACTGGTACCATACCTCGTATAGTAAAGCTATCAAAATAGCAAGCTAGGGTAGTAAGAAAGATGTTAGAATGAGAATGAAAGACAAAGATTGAAGAATATTATTAAGCAGCTATATGATTTATAAAATTAATTACAATAAATTAAGTATATATATATGTACATGTATGTGTGTGTGTGTGTATGTGGGTGTGTGTATTTGATATATATTTATAGTATTTTATAAATCCTTGTAGTTAATCTTAGTATTATTTAAAATTATTTTCAGATATACACCTACCACTGCTTGTCTCTGCATCACCCAAAGGTTGACTGGTAGAAAATGCCTATGGTATTAAGTCCGCCTCTGTACTTTTGTGCTTGAAGTGTTAAATAAATATATGAAAATAAAATAGTGTAAGACAAGTTTTGTTCCAGTTTGTGACTGAAGACAGTAGACCAATTTTAGCTTGTTTCATCTGCTGTGCTAAACTTAAACAATGCTACCAATTCATGACCAAATGTTTTAAAGCTGAAGAGCTTTTTGCTAAGATGACGAGTGAGAATTACGAGGTAAGGTGTTCATCAACTGAAACATAACTGTCCGCTTCTGATTCGAGTATTTGATGTTGAGAACCTGTCTAGTCCAGGATGTGGTAAATTTCTTATGTGCCGTCATTGTGGAGCCTTTTTTGAGTGAAATCAGAATACTGAAAAAAAAAAACTGTGTGCATTTACGACTGATCTGTATATTTTTTACCTAATACCAGAATAAATTTCTTACAGCCTAGTCATTTAGTAAACCAATGCCACTGCGAGTTTTTCGGTGGCTTTGTGAGAACGCCTATAGTGAGCATAAATATAGTTGATGTTGGTCGAACAGAAAGAATTGTTGTGAAAGAAGAATTACCAGCTGTTGGAGCCAGATTAGATGATACTATTGAGCCAAAGGAGGAATATCAAAATGACGGTATGTTTGTAAGAACATGTACCACTATACAGGGTGTCCCACGACTATGCCACACGCAAGGCTAAAAACTGCCGAAAAAAGTTCGCGAGCGGACACTGAGTTTCGTGTGTCGGGAACAGAATCGAGTTGCGAATGACAGTAATAGTGTTACTGTTTAAAAAACGAACAAGAAAGAGGGTATACCGATTTGTCTGCTCATAAACACCCACCCGCAATAACTTCATTTTATCCGTGATCATGGTGCTTGCAACAGCGCCGAAATATCAGGAGCTAAAAGAAATCAGTAAACATGGTAAATATCCCGTTTCTAGTGTTAATGATAATGTTTTTGTTAATATACAGATCTGAAACAGGAAATTCTAGAAATTTCCTATTCAGATGAAGAAGATAAACTACTCAAACCACTCCATTTTGAAAAATATTCAGAAGATGAAGTACCATTAATAGCGGTCAAAATTGAAATGGAAAAAGAAGTGTCTAAGCAGAAACGAAGACAGGTGGAGATCAATAGTAAGTACTAGCTAGTGAACAGGTAATCATGCATGAGATGACGACTACTAGAGAAGTATGTATGTCTATACAAGTTAATTGTGGTAAGGATAGGAGAATCTCGGATAAAACAGGGAGATGCACAGTGTTCCCGCCATTGGTCATAAAGGTGAAAATCCGTTGTTAAATATCCATTTGTCGGATATGTCAGGATTTATTCCGTTAGGCTCGTACATCATGTGGGCAGAAGACTGGTTTCGTGCTATGAAAATACACTGGGTGCGATACACTGTTTCTAGCAAACTAACAAATTACTTGAAATTACAACTTAACACAATAACACGGGGCACAATGAATCGGGTACAGTTCCAAGACGTCTCAACTCCGCCGTCCGCGTCCGCGTCTCTGTCTGTCGTCCGTGCCTCGAGACATCAGGGGCTCTGATGAAGCACGCTGTGAAGTGGGTAGACTTGTAAGTAGGTCACAGGCATTTCATACAAACTTTCAAGTCCTTTTTTTTCGAAATGACTGAACCTATTTTAATGAAACTTCATACGCGTAAGCAGGATACATAGTTCTAAAAAGTTATCGCGAACTGGAAGACGTCGCGTTGGAAGGCCTCCCACTAGGTGGACCGATGACCTGGTAAAGGTTGCAGGGATCCGCTGGGTGCGAGACGCACGGGACCGGTCAATGTGGCGACACTTGGGGGAGGCCTGTGTCCAGCAGTGGACGTCTTTCGGCTGAAATGATGATGATGATGATCAACATTTTTTTGCACAGTAATAATGTTATTTATTAAATAATTAAGAGTATTAATACAAAAAAAAAAAAAACTGTTATTGTTTGTTGTTGTATTAATTGTATTCTAATATTATAAAACTGAAGAGTTTGTTTGGTTGAACGCGCTAATCTCAGGAACTTTGTTCGAATTGAATAATAATAGTTTTAGTAAACTAATACTTTTTTAATAAATAAGTTTTGTTTTTTTTTTGTTAATTTCTAGATGTTTTTTCATCTAGACACATTAAGAAAAGGCCTAGAAAAAGAACTCGGCTTTCTCGGCAGTCTGCTACAGCAAAACGCCTACGACTTTTGCGCAGTAATGAAAAAGCGGATGAATATATGCGTAGGTTGGCTACTCAACGAGTAATCAATAAACAAAACCGTGCTTTAAAGCGTTCGTGGTACGAGTTCCAACTCTCAATCTACGGTCCTTCTTGAAAGAGAACTTTTGGCTGAAAGGTGTCGTATGCCGACGTTTCCGAGGACGGTTACGCGACACCACGCAGCGAAACACTCTCTCTCTGTCGTGTGACGCAGACAAAATTTTGCGGGTAAGCTGGTGGCTAACCCGCAAAATTTTGTCTTCGTCTATTATAAAAATTAATTGAATTTGAAATATTGAAGTGTTTGTTAATTTGTATGTAATATCGATTTTAAATTCTTATATTGTTAAATAGTATAGGTAAATGGGTAGTTTTTTTTAGTCACCATAACCTAATGTAAGACCTACTGTATAAACAGTAAATACTGAAAATATACTAAAAAGTAAAAAATAAAATAAAGAGCTACTCAGGCCCATTCACACAGGTAAACACACACACACACACACACACACACACACACACACCACACTCACACATACATATGTTCATACACAGTAATTAATAATATTGTAATACTTGTTTCTCTTGAGATACAGGGAATCCTAGTACAAGAGCCAGGGCTACACTGATGTTTGAACAAACGCCTGCTAATAAAAAAAAAAAAATTATTATTACTTACATTTGCAACACACCACACCACACTTGTAATGGCAGCTCGATCACTGTGGTGACGGTAAGTAACTGGTGCTTATAGCACAGTAGGCCTCCTAGTTTAAGCCCAGTTGCACTTATCTTTTATCTTGCCGCTAAGTTATAGTCTAATTTATGTATACAGGGTGTAAACGGACCCTTCACGGAGCCGTCAACCAAGCACTCTGTTCATCAAACTAAGTAAGCCTATGCAAAAATTATTGCTGGGAAACCACTTTTTATTTTGGGGTAAAAAATCACGTTTAACAGTAAAATTCAATGCAAAGCACTCAAAACATTGTACTGATGGAAGCATTGAATAGTAAATGGGTCATGAAGGCATTTAAAGTAAAGTTAGTATTATTTTTTTTTAAACTTGTGAAAAAGTTGGAGTTTTGACCTCCAATATCTCCGTAACTAGAAGATTCCCAGGTGTGTTCCAGAACAATAAAGTAATCGTAATGACTGGGAGAACAAGTGCCTTTCGGCTTCGTTAAGGGTCTATTTACATCCTGTATAGGTTTAAGTCTTGAACAAATAAATATTGTTATTATTGTTTATTGTATTATAAAAAATCACACCAATAAATACTTTGACATGACTTTTTGACTTGGCCGGTTTTTTATTTCTCAGAAAACTCTTCCCAAAGTTCTAATTGTATACAGCAGACCCCAAATTCTAATACGGATAATCTTTTTTGTGACCAATGATAATACAGAGGCTCTAGCACGAGCGCACGGTGTAAAGCTGACGTAGGTACGTCGATTTTTGAATCGAAAATACAATAGGTTAATTATCCTATACTAGCTTCTGCCCGCGGCTTCGCCCGCGTGGATGTCGAATAATATCCGATTACTTACCTTCATCCCCCTTTATAACCCCTCGGGGGAAGAAATGTTATTTTGGTTTTATTTGAATTATGAATATATACATACTTGTCTGTCTGTCTGTCTGTCTCTGGCACCGTAGCTCTTAAACGAGTGAACCGATTTGGATGCAGTTTTTTATATTTGAAAGCTAGTTTCTTGGCGATGGTTCTAAAATACATTTTGTCAAAATCGGTGTAGCCGTTTACTAGTTATGGGGGATGAAAGTGGATATGAAAAATCGAATATTTTCAAATATACCCAATTAGACTTCATCATCATTATTTTAGCCGAAAGACGTCCACTGCTGGACATAGGCCTCCCCAAGTGTCACCATATTGACCGGTCCTAAGCGACTCACATCCAGCGGATCCCTGCAACCTTTACCACGTCATCGGTCCACCTAATGGGAGGCTTCCTACGCAACGTCTTTCGGTTCGCGGTCACCAATCCAGAACTTTTCGGCCCCACCGGCCATCCGTTCTGTGTGCAATGTGCCCTGACCACTGCAACTTAAGTTTGGCTATTCTTCGGGCTCCTCATTTCTGACTTGATCACGCAAGGAAACTCCGAGAATAGCCCTCTCCATTGCCCTTTGGGTGACTTTAAGCCTTCTGATGAGGCCCTTTGGGAGCGACCACGTTTCGGTCCCGTATGTAATTACTGGCAACACACACTGGTCATAGACTTTCGTTTTGAGACACTGCGGTAAGTTGGATGAGAAGATACTACGCAACTTCCCGAACGCTGCCCAGCCGAGTCGGATTCGACGGTTGTCCTCTTTCTTAATTAGACTTGTATTATCAAAATCAGCTCAGCCATTTTAGACCTGGGGGTGAAAGTGGTGAAGAATAATCGAATATTTTCAAATATACTCAAGTGGGGTATCAAATGAAAGGACATGATGTGTATATTACAATTAGACATGTTTTATCAAAACCGGCTCAGCCATTTTATTGACTTTTCAAAAAATGTTTCTTCACTTTTTTTTTTTTGTTGCGATGGGGGTTTTTTAAAATTAGAAATTTAATTTATGAAATGTTGTTGTGGAAGTAGGTTGTAAGGTTTTATTTGATTTAAATGTACATACCTCCCATCAACAGTCTCCTTGGAATGCTTTACCAACCAGATTTTATTATTACAGGGCATCCCTGTGACACTTGACCACTGACGTATGATTTTCAAAATTGTGTACTGACAACTCTCAGTACACTAAATCATAAATCATCATAAATCATATTTATTTCTGTAAATTGGTTTACAAAACTCAAAGAGATTTTAAATACTTATAGAGCGGACATTAGGAATATTTTTACACAAAATGTTTGATCCCGAACATTTCGATTTTGACACACGAATGCTACCTGACAAGCGGGCTTATGACACTAGACCGAACGATTTATTACTAAGTAGTAGTAAGTTTTAAAATCACATGCAATGTGATTTTAATACTGCATGACATAGTTATTAAAAAAAAAACTGTTATGAAAGTGTAATATGTTAAACTTTGGGAAATAAATGGCTTTATTATTATTATTTCCTTTATTCATTCTTTCTCTTATCTAATACATTTTTAAATATTTTTACAAAGAAAAGTAAACAAAACATTTAAAAATATAAAAAATAGATGGCCCATCGGCATCAGGAACAAGGTCCAGGTTGCCGGTGGTCAGGGCTCCAGAGAGAGGAACCGCCTCACTATGCGTGCCGTGTGCAGGAGTACTGCTTTCTGAATCAAGCCCTTGACCCAGCCGCGCAATGAGAGCCTCCTAAGGTGTTGGTCGAGGCTCTCTGCTATTAGTCCATTAACCGTAACGACTATCGGTACAATGATTGCAGAGTCCACGTCCCACATGTCGACAACCTCGTTTGCTAAATCAAGATACTTGATTTTTTTATCATTCTCAGATTTCACGAGATTCTCGTCATGAGGGACAGTGATATCAACAATCATTGCACGGCGCTCTCGGCGATCTATCACCACAATATCAGGTTTATTTGCTAAAATAGTCCTGTCTGTGATGATAGATCGATCCCAATACAATGTGGCATGACCATTCTCTAGAACTGGGTCGGGCACATACTTGTAGTATGGTACTTCAGAACTCACAAGGTTGTATTGCAAGGCAAGTTGCTGGTGAATAATCCTAGCTACTAGATTGTGTCTGTGCAAGTACTCACCGTTAGCAAGACGAGAACAACCAGAAACAATATGTCGGATGGATTCACCGGGACGGTGGCATGCCCGACAGATGTCAACCGTACCGTCCTTGATAATATATTTCCGATAGTTGTTTGTCATGATAACTTCATCCATAATAGCACAGACGAAACCTTCAGTTTCCCTAAAGAGGTCACCGAATCGTAGCCAGGATACGGACGCCAAAAAGTCTACATCAGGCCCATGTAAGGCCCGGAAAAAGCGTCCGTGTAACTCCTTGCTCTGCCATACCTCCCTACGGTTATTAGTATCCAATACCACAGGTTTGCGCCAGTTCTGGTTAGCCAAGGAGAGCGGGGTGAAGCTCTTGTCCACTGAGACCACATCTCGGTGCATCCCCACGTCGGTTTCGAGAAAGTATTCCCTGAGACTGCATACCTCGCGGTTGTGCAAGGTCTTAGCATTTAAGAATCCACGACCTCCGCACTTCCGCGGGATATACAGTCTCATCACCGATGACCTTGGGTGATGCATCCGATTTGCGGTCAGTAGTGTGCGGACCTTCCTATCCAGGGCGTCAAGTTCCGTCTGAGTCCATTTGAGTATGCCGTAAGAATACATCAATACCGTAAACAAGGTGCGCGCCTTTAATGGTTGGGTCATGCGACCCAACCATTAAAGGCGCGCACCTTGTTTCCGCCTGATAAAAGACTGTTTAACACTTTATTCAGGCGGCCAAAGAAGCGCTCCTTTAATGATTGTTTCATGTCGGCAGCATTGATGCCTAATGCTTCCGACATACCCAAATACTTGTAGGTCTCGGTTGATGAGAGGGATCTAAGGAATATGGAATCCGAGAGTTGAGTTCCCACGGATTCCATAATCTCCCCTCGCTTTACATGCATGACTGCACATTTGTCCAAGCCAAATTCCATCCTGATGGCGCTACTAAAAGTTTCAGTCACTTTTAGTAGCTCTCCATCAGTTGCAAATTGCTGGGAGCAAATATTTTCAAATCATCCATGTAAAGGAGGTGAGATATAACCTGACCACCTCTCCTCAACCGGTAGCCTAGACCTGAATCCTCCAGCAGTGTGCTCAGAGGATTCAAGGCCAAGCAAAACCAAAGCGGACTCAAACTGTCACCCTGAAATATTCCTCGCTCAATCCTGATCGGTTCATCGTTCCCAAGAACCTGCCGACATCCTGGATAAAGAAGGACCGTCCTCCACTGCCCCATACACGACATCAAGAAGGTGCGAAGAGTTGCATCTATTTTGTACAATTCCAGCACCCTCATGAGCCATGTATGTGGCACCGAGTCATAGGCCTTCTTATAATTTATCCAACACGTCGACAGATCCCTCCGGGATCGACGAACCTGTTGGCTTATGGCCATGTCGATAAGGAGCAGCTCCTTAGTACCGCGGGACCCATTCTTACATCCATTCTGAGAGACAGACATAATTGAATTGCTATCTATATGACGAACAATTTTTGCTCTCAGAATGGATGTTAGAACTTTATAGACCGTCGGTAAACACGTAATTGGTCTATAGTTTTTAGGTTCCACAGTTCTACCCGATTTGTAGAGCAGGTGGGTAACTCCTGTTATTATTATTTTTAGTAGTAAGTTTTGGATTACAATTTCCTTCGTCTTGTCCCGTCTATCGCTCATAAATAATTGAATGTCTTTGACAAAACTCTTTTACATGTCAACATGTTATGTTTTAAAACTAGATGGGGCCGGTGTTTCGTACCTGACTACTCTGAGAAGAAACATCCGAAACAAACTCAGAGGTCACCGTCTCTTTTAAAATCCAGACATTGCTCAAGTCATATGAGGACCATGTAGATTAATGTCTGAGATGGTCTTTTGAAGAAATAACCACACAGATTTGAGTGGACCTGTCCAGACAGTGCAAGCATTTGTCAGTGATCGTGTAGCTCGACTCATAATCCAAGGAGCTCAACGACACGACGAACAAAACCAAAGAAAGGACATTTGGGTAGGCCGCTTAAAGTACTGAAACTGCCAGGCAATCGTGAAACTAACTAAACTAAAAAATAATAATAATAGTATGACCCACGTAGTCCTCATATTCACAGTAATAAACAAAATAATTATAAACCGACACTTGACAAAGTAAATAAAGTCAAGAAAAATAAAATTACCATAGGTACTTGAAAAATTAAATAATGTCAACTAAAATAAAATTTAAAAAAATGTCAAACTGTAATAAAATAAAATAAAATGGGTACAAATTCAATTTTTATATCGATTTCAATTGGAGCAGTTCAATCCCAAGCTTTTTTGTCCTCAATATAATCTTTAACAGAATAGAAGGCTTTCTGGCAAAGTTTACGTTTTATAAAAAAATTGAATTTATTAAGGCTTAGTTCTTGAATGTGGCCTGGTAGTTTATTATAAAAGTGAATACATTGGCATCTAAATGATCTACCTATTTTCTTGAGCCTTGTTGTGGGTACAAAAAATTTATGTTTATTCCTTGTATTTATATTGAGAATATTACAATATTTCTTATAAAGCTTTATATTTTTGTGCCTTTTTGTCACTACTGTCAGACAGAAAACCTATTATTTGTCCCCAATCAACTTGGAAAGTTGTACTTACCGGATTTATTATTGCAGGGCCGACAGTTGCGGAGGAACCAAAACTACACTTACGAAGAACAAAATTAGAAGACTCAATACCAGCCGATCAAAAGATGATCCAGGTATCCAACTCGACAACTATTACTAAATTCAAAAAGCCTTACGAATGTGATATATGCCTCTGTAATATATGCCTCTGTAATTTTAGTAAAAAAGGGATTTAACTGGTCATATTCGTACTCACACTAGGGAAAAACCTTACAAATTTGATGTCTGTCAGTGTGTTTTTGGTACCTATTAAAACATATTTGTACACACATTGGTGTAAAACTTTACAAGTGTGATGTGTGTCAGCGTAGTTTTCGTCAAAAGGCTTATTTAACTATTCATATTCGTACACACACTGGTGAAAAACCTTATAAGTGTGGTTTGTGTCAGCGTTGCTTTTGAAAATAGTAGTGAATTAAAAAAACACATTCGAGTACACACTGGTGAAAAACCTTACCATTGTGACAAATGTCAGCGTAGTTTTAATGAGGGTATCATTTAAGCTATCACCAATTAGTTTTGTGTTTCTTAAATAATAGGGTTTGTCCTCAAAATAGTAGATCTGTCACCAAAATGTAGTCACCAAACAATGCAAAATCAGTTCCACAATAAATCACCTAAAATCCTGAGATATAAGGTCTAGTACCAAATAAACTAACCTAACCTAACCTTTTTTTTTTTTTTTTTATTAAGCGGTGAAAAATGCCTAACGCATACCGCACCGTCCGGGGAGACGATTTGGTTATGTGGGGCTTGCACCCACTAAAAAACACCGCCGTGAGCCTACTCTCGCCTTGACGAATGGGCCGCGAGAACTGCTACGCATGACGTTCGCGGCCCATCCAGCGCAACCCACCTCCGGGCACCAAACTCCTTTGGCGATGTCCAGGCTCACCTGAGACATCGCCACCACTCGTGAGGGCCGTTCGATGCGACGACGATAGACTCCCCGATCTATCGCCCGCTGGCACCTCCTAGGGCGGCATTAAATCGCCATGGCGCCTCCTCCGCCGCCCTGTCCTCCTGCGACGAATCGCGTCTGCGAGGGAGTCCTCCTCTCTGACGCGCTCCGCCGCCTCCTTCTGCGAGAGCACGGCGCTGCACCGCCCAAGCAGGACAATGCTCGAGGGTGTGAAGCGCCGTGTCCTCGCTGCAGCCGCACTGGTGACACACGGGAGTCGCCTCCCGTCTGGCCACTTTGTGCAGGTATTTGCCAAAGCAGCCATGCCCTGACAATACCTGCACCAGACGGAAGGACAACGTCCCGTGTCGCCTCCGTGTCCACTCTTCCAGGATCGGCCGGATTGCCCCCACGGTCCAGTGACCTGCACTGGGCGTCTCCAGCCTCACCCTCCAAATCCGCAGGGTTTGGGATTGGGCCTCTCTACGCCACCTCGTGACCAGCTCAGGTGGTGGACGCGTGCCACTCTCCGCCTGCCTCTCTGTGGCCTCCGCATTAGAGCTTTGTTCTGGACAGACAGGGACTCCGCCCACACCGGGGCCCCATAGAGCGCCATCGAGCGAACCACCCCCGTGTACAGCCGCCGGCAAACCACGTTTGGTCCGCCCAGGTTTGGCAGGTGGCGAGGACAGCCAAGCCTGGACAATGGCTGCTTCCTCTAGGAGGTCCCCGTCAAGCCGCTTAAACGCCCACCGTGGGAACTGCCGAGCGTCAGGTCGTGGATATACTGTTGGGCCCGAAGAGGCGGAGACATCCATACAGATATACAGGTGATCCGATAGAGTCTCCACACTCTCTAGGACCCGCCAACCCTGAACCCGTGCGGCGACAGCAGGGGTAGCGAACGAGAGGTCCACTATTGACCCCCCGTGCTGCCGGACGCATGTGTTAACGGAGCCCCTGTTTAAAAGACAGAGGCCCGCAGCCGTTGCCCATTCCTCGACCGCCTCCCCCCTGACGTCCGTCGTGGGGGACCCCCACGCGGTGGATTTCGCGTTGAAGTCCCCCACAACGATGGCGTGGGACGGCATCACTCGTCGAACCGAGGTCCCCAGGCGGTCCAGGAAGTCCTCGAACTCCGCCAGGCTCCTGTTTGGAGAGAAATATACCCCGAAGAGAATTATGTCCCCCCAGGTGGCCGCAACAAATCCTCGACTCCTCTCTCTGATGGAAAGTGGCGCCGAGGAGCTGATAATAGCAACAGAGCCGTCAATGTCACCTACCCAGTCAGGGCGAGCCGGGACGAAGTATGGCTCCGCCACTACGGCCACACCTATCGTCCGCTCCGCCATGGTTTGGAGAACCACGTCCTGCGCACCAGCACAGTGGTTCAAGTTCGCCTGGAGGAGAGAATGAAAACGAACCGGGTCCATAGTTAGTCCGTAATCATTATCGCCCCCTGCGATGGCTCCTCCAATCGCACTGCGCCGGAAGCAGTTGGGCGCAGAGTTGTCACACCGTTCCTGCCAGAACGGACCGGCGGCCTGCAGTCCTTTCTGCCAGCGACGTGGCCGGTCGGTCGTCCTGCCGCTGCGCACAGTAAGCAGTGCGGGTCGGCAGCGCACGCGGACGCCGGATGCCCCGGCTCACCGCAGCGGAAACAGTGTCCACTGAGGTCTACGCCAGAGTCGCACCTCCGGCCCACGTGTCCTAATCCCCAGCACCTGTAGCACCTCATGGGCCGAGCGTCCAGAACCACGACTCTGGCAGAGCTCCAACCCACCAAGAGCCGGCCGGCGTCGGCCAGCTGTTTTGCCACTGTAACGGGGCAACAGATCCACACAGAGCTCGCGCCTCCCGGGCCAGATCGAATTGGACCGACTCGGAGAGCGTCTGATGAGCAGCCAGTCTTACGCGCAATCGCGTCCTGCACGTCCTGCTCGGACACGGAGTCGTCAAGCCCCGAGATGCGCAGATCAGCGCACTTCGTCGGTCTGGAGACCTTGACCTCCTCTGCGAAGACCGCTCGCAGTTTCTCTGCAACGCGGTCTGCCCCCGCAGTGCCTTCGGCCCCTGGGAACTCCAGCATGCGGGCCCCGGTTAAGGCTTGTCGGAACCTGACATCTGTACACTCCGATGACTCGGAGCGTGAATCGCGCACTGTCCGGAACGACGGACAGGGCACCCCTCTCAAGAGTCTGAAGCGACTCCTGTGTGTCTCTCTTAGTCTGGTCTCTCACTTGGAATGGGAAAACTCCAAGATCACCGAGACACTCAAGCCCCACCACGACGACAACGTGGAGACACCCTCGGTGGGGAACCTAACCTAACCTTTTTTTTTTTTTTTGACGCTGGGAAAAAATGCATTACGCATACCCTCCCATCGGGGGATGGGGGGGCTATGTGGGACTCCCCGGTGTGACCCGGTATACCCACTAAAACGACCCAGCGGCACTCCCGCTTCGTCCGAGTGGCGGGGGACTGGGAAACCGGCACAGCCTTTACTTCCAGTCCACCGCCGACGAATTCCTAACAAGGCGGGCCCCTCACGTCCCTCCCGTGGGGAGGGACACGGGCCCGGGAATGACCGACGAAGGTGGTGACGGGTGCACTTCTTCGTCTGCGGAGCGGCGCAGCAAGAGGGTCGTCCTCCCGCGCGCGCCCCGCCTCTCGGACCTCTAAGTCCGAGAGAGGGCGGTTTGGGGAGAAATAGACCCCCACCAGGGCCGTGTCCCCCCACGCGGCGGCCACGTATCCCGGTCCCCTCTCTAAGAGCGAGAGGGGAGGGGAGTCCGTGGAAGGCCGCGACACCAACGCCACCAAGCCGTCCCGGTCGCCCAGCCAACGGCCAGGGACCGAGTAAGGCTCGGCGACCACCGCCAAGTCCACCAACCACTCAGCCATGGTCTGCATCAGCAGATCCTGGGCTGCCCTGCAGTGGTTGGTGTTCGCCTGAAGGATGCGATGTTCGACCCTATCCATCAGTCGGACATCGCACCCCCCTCCGCAGCCGCCGCAGGAACGACGGTGCTAGCGGCAGCAGCAGGCCCGGTCGGCGCCTGCGCTTTGCCTCGCTTAGGGGGAGGATTGCAGTTCCTCCCCCTCATAACGTGGCCCGCCAGGCGGCCACCAGCAGCACACACCGCGCAGTGCGGCGTGGCGGCCTTGCAAGCAGCGGCTTTGTGGCCTTCCTTGCCGCAGCGGAGGCACATTTCCGTCCTGTCTATCGCGGACGGACACAGGGGCCGGGTGTGTCCGATGCCGAAGCACCGGAAACACCGCAGAGGCTGGTCCTCGAGTGCCCGGACCGCACCCGAGCTGAACCCGACTTTGAGCCGTCCCTTGGCAAGGACGGCTCTGGCAGAGGCGACCGGGCACTCGAGGCGAATGGTGCCCATGCCGCCGCGGCCGGGCCTTATGTCCCGGCCTTGGACCGCCGCGACGCCACAGCCCCCCATCACTGCGACCGCCGCCACCACCTCCTCCTTGGTGACGGAGTCGTCGAGGCCCATCACCTCTATGGCTGCCGACTTTACCGGTCGGGCCACCTTGGCCGAATCCGCGATGACCTCTTGCAGCTTGGCTGCAAAGAGGTCCGCATGGGCACTCCCCTCTTGGCCCGGGAACTCGAATATTCGAGCCCCGGCTTGGGTCCGCCGGCAAGTCACACTGCCGATCCCAAGCTGTGCAGGATCGGCATTTGCACGCGCCCGCACCAAAATTGACGCGTACGTCTCTCCTCGCCCCGCAGCCTCCGCGGTGAGCGTCACCACGACGGCCGCGGTTTTTGGGGGGACCAGCCGTCCCCCTCCCCTCCCCCTTCCCTTCCCCTTTCCCTTACCGGTCGTCTGCGACCGGCTGGGAGCGGTGGTGGCGGGGACGACAGGGACCGTCGCCGTCCTTTTGGCTTTGCCCTTCCCCTTACGGACCACTTCCATCCACTCGTTGGACGGGGTGGTGGAAGGGAGAAGGGCGTCTTCCGCCTGAGATGAGGACGGCCCCGGCCCACACCGCCTCTTATCCGCCGCAAGCGGCGGTCGGAGGCGCTTCTCTGGCAAGAGCCGGTCCTCTATACCTGCCAAGCAGGCTCTTGTGAAGGCCCTCTCCTCCATTACCACCTTGCGGATGATATCCTCAAGGTTGGAGGCGGGGCCCTCTGCCGCATGGCCCGTGTTGGCCTGTTGAGGCCGGGCCGTGGCTTCAGCCAGCTTCTGATGAAGCTGGCTGACCTCCGACTGCAGGCGATCTATCCTCGCCTGCAGTTGTTGCGTCTCGTCGGTGGTCTTACGCTGGACCAGCTCCGCGACGATACCGCGCATGCTCGCGGCCCTGCACTTGAGGGCCTTTTGCAAGGTCCCCTTCATGTTGGAGGACTTAGAGGCGACCTCCACAATCTCCTCCTCGTCCTCCTCCGCCATTTTCTCCAGCTCGGCCAGGGAGTGGTCCGAGTAAAGAACGCGGGACGCACCGTACCCGGACTTGGCCCGGGCAGCGTGCGCCCGTTTCTCCCCGGCAACCACCCGCTCCTCCAGCTCTTGCTGGAGCTGCGCCCGCCGAGCCAGGTCTAACCGGCGTTGGGCGTCCGCGAGCCCAACGACATGGGTGTCCGCGGCCGCCGTCGGCTTTTTCGCCTTCGACAACCCCGTCGACCCCGAGGCCGAGGAGCCCCCGGACCCACCGCTCAGGTGGAACCGCTTCCGCGACCGACAATCGTCCGCATCCGACACACAAACAAGTGAGTCGTTGTCGGACGACTCGTCCGCCCCTCCGAACAAGCTAGCTGCAGATGGCGCGCGGCTAGCCTCTGACGCCTGAGCGTCTGAGTGGCCCTGAGAAGGGCCTTTTGGTTGGCCCTGAGAAGGGCCTTTGGGTTGGCCCTGAGAAGGGCCTTTCGGGTGGCCCTGAGAAGGGCCTTTGGGTTGGCCCTGAGAAGGGCCTTTTTGTTTTAAAAACCGCCCGCAGGCGTCCCTCGTGGGTTTAGACATTCCGACAAATTCGTAGACACAAGACAATAAAATAGCTACGAAAGCACTTTGGCCAACCCAGTCTGCCACTCCGTTACGGTGGTCAGAACTGGGTCGTTTCCAGGGGACGCGACGTGGACGCAAGCACTGTGGGGTGGTCCCCCAACCTAACCTAACCTTTTTTTTTTTTTTTTTGACGCTGGGAAAAATGCATTACGCTTACCCTCCCATCGGGGGATGGGGGGGCTATGTGGGACTCCCCGGTGTGACCCGGTATACCCACTAAAACGACCCAGCGGCACTCCCGCTTCGTCCGAGTGGCGGGGGACTGGGAAACCGGCACAGCCTTTACTTCCAGTCCTTCGCCGACGAATTAATGACAAGGCGGGCCCCTCACGTCCCCTCCGTGGGGAGGGACACGGGCCCGGGAATGACCGACGAAGGTGGTGACGGGTGCAATGCGGGCGAAGGCACCCCCGCGCCTGTCGCCCGCCCGTCGCCACCATGAGGAGGGAGAGGACCTCGCCTTCTCCGACCCCTTCTTCGTCTGCGGAGCGGCGCAGCGAGAGGGTCGTCCTCCCGCGCGCGCTCCGCCTCCTCCTTTTGCGAGATTACGTCCTCGCAAAAGGAGGCGACCGCTGCCCAGGCCTCCTCGCTCCCCAGCATGGCGTTGACCACGACAGGAAGCGAGAGATCCTGTCCGATCACCGCGATCAGACCACGACGCAGCTCGGACCAAGCCGGGCACACCTCGGGGGTGTGCTGCGCCGTGTCCTCCGCCGCGCCGCAGTCGTGGCACGCCGGGGTCTCCTCCCTCCCGATCCGGTGCAGGTGCGATCCGAAACAGCCATGGCCGGACAACACCTGCACCAAACGGAACGAGAGGAAACCGTGGGACCGCTCGAGCCAGCTCCGCAGGACCGGACCGAGCGCGTCCAACGTACGGCGGCCAAAGGCGGCGTTGGCGTGGTCCTCCGTCCAGTGGAGGACGATGGCGTCCTTCGCCTCCCGCCGCACGGCCTCCCGCTCTTCGGCAATCGGGCGCTCCCCGAGCGCCTTCCGGCGC
The DNA here is from genome assembly GCA_963576755.1 of Noctua janthina. Taxonomy (NCBI): domain Eukaryota; kingdom Metazoa; phylum Arthropoda; class Insecta; order Lepidoptera; family Noctuidae; genus Noctua; species Noctua janthina. The sequence continues at coordinate 7,803,543 of OY755077.1, forward strand.
GCCGTCCACTCATACACTCTGGCGAGCACCCAAGCCTCCAACTCCCAAGGAGGGGTGCCGGCCAGAGCGCACGCCGCCGAGAAGCCTACCGAGCGGTAGGCCCTCGCCACCCGCAGTGCAATAGCCCTTTGGGGCCTGCGGATGGCGGTCGCATTCTCCCTCCTGTTGAGGGAGTCCGCCCAGATTGGAGCCCCGTAAAGGGCCATGCTCCGCAAAATGCCGGCATACAGGCGCCGGCATTTCGCCTTGGGCCCCCCCAGGTTCGGGAGGAGCCACGAGAGGGCGTCCGCGGTTTTCAACAGGCGCGTCGACAGCCCGCTGAAGTGCGGGCCGAAGCGCCACCTGTCGTCCAGGGCCAGGCCCAGGTACTTCATCTGGGCCCGGACCCCTATCCTGACGCCCTCTACGACAATGTGGGCGTCGGGAGGGCAGCGCTGCCGAGGCCCACGAAAGAACACGGCCTCGGTCTTGTGCAGCGCCACCCTCAATCCTAGGCGGCGGATCCTCTCTGCGACCAAGGATCCGCCAGCCGAGGCCAGACAGGCCGCGTCTGCGAAATTCCTCCCCCGGGCAGTGAGGAGAGTGTCATCCGCGTAGCAGATGACACTCGTGCCCTGGAGGAGGGCTCCCCGCAGGAGCCAGTCGAACCCGATGTTCCAAAGGGGCGGTCCAAGCACCGACCCCTGCGGAACACCGGACTCTGCGCCGTACCGCCTCACCGTGGCCGTCTTGTCCACGAAGAGGACCTCTCGGTCCTCCAAGTAGCTGGCCAGGAGGTTTCGTAGGTATTGGGGCACTCCGTGATACTGGAGCGCCTCCAATATCGTCGAGTGGGGCACGGAGTTGAAGGCGTTGGCAATGTCGAACGACACCGCCAGCACTCCGCCCCCCGCCCTCCACCGCCTCCTTCACCTGGCCCTTGAGTAGGGCCAGCGCATCGATCGTCGAACGCCCTCGACGGAAACCGAATTGGGCGTCCGACAGATCCGGCCCTACCCCCCGCAAAAGGCTATCAAGCCGGGAGGCGACAATCCCCTCGAACAATTTACCGACCTCATCGAGCAGAACGATGGGCCGGTATGCCGAGGGGGAGTCCACCGGGCGTCCCTCCTTTCGGAGGAGGCATAGCTGCCCCTCCTTCCACAGTTTCGGGAACCTCCCAGCCGTTAAGCACGCGCTGAAGAGGTCCCGAAACCTGTCCTCCATTTCGGAGGCGGCGATCGCCACCACCCGTGCGGGGACGCCGTCCGGTCCGGGGGCCGTCTTCTTCGCGCGGAGGCTGAGAACCCCAGCGTAGAACTCCGCCGCCGTCACCGGGGGGACCTCCTCCTCCGGCGAAGCCGACCCTTGCGGGGGATCCATCGTTGGTGGGGTGAAGTCGGTCCTGCGCGGAAACAGGGACCGGACCACCCCATCCAGCAGCGCTGGCTCGAGGGACTCCGTCAGTGGGGGACCACAGGGGCGCAGCTGGTTCCGCGCCGCCTTGTATGGTCTCCCATAAGGATCCCTGTCGAGTTCCTCCAGCATCTCGGCCCTCGCCGAGTCTTTCGCAGCACCCATCGCGGATTTGAGGACCGTCGTCGCCTCTCGATAAGAGGCGTATAGGCGGTCCTCTTCCGCCTGGACTCGATTTTGGGTGCTGCGCCGTCGGCTCCGCGCGTAGGCCCTTCTGGCCGCCACGCAGGCGGCCCGGAGCCCCGCCAGCTCCTCCGTCCACCAATAGACGGCACGACGGGGAGGCGGACGGCGAGACCGAGGCATGCTGGAGTTGCACACCTCTGTCAGGGACCCCCTGAGCCGGACCGCTGCGGCGTCCACGTCCAGGACCTCGACAGGGGGCGACAGCCAGTCCTGGAGAAAGGCCGCCTCCTTGGCTGCCTCCCGGTCCAGGCGGGTGAGTGCCCACCGTGGGAAGGGAGATTGCCCAGCGCGAGCCATCCCCCCCCCCCTGGGTAGAGATGTCGAACCGCACGTATCGGTGGTCCGACAAGGTCTCCATCATCTCCACCCGCCAGCTGACGATGCGGGCGGCTAGGGCGGGGGTGGCAAACGAGACGTCCACCACCGACCCACCCCGTTGCCACACACACGTGTGGACCGCCCCCCTGTTGAGGAGGGACACACCGCATGAGGCCGCCCAAAACTCGACGGCGCGTCCCCGGACGTTGCAACCGGCGGCCGGGTTGCCCCAGGCCACCGACTTGGCGTTCAGGTCGCCCAACACCACGACCTGGCGTGGCGCCGCCCTCCCTACGACCGCGGTGAGGACCTCGAGGAAATCCTCAAAGTCCGAGAGAGGGCGGTTTGGGGAGAAATAGACCCCCACCAGGGCCATGTCCCCCCACGCGGCGGCCACGTATCCCGGTCCCCTCTCTAAGAGCGAGAGGGGAGGGGAGTCTGTGGAAGGCCGCGACACCAACGCCACCGAGCCGTCCCGGTCGCCCAGCCAACGGCCAGGGACCGAGTAAGGCTCGGCGACCACCGCCAAGTCCACCAACCACTCAGCCATGGTCTGCATCAGCAGATCCTGGGCTGCCCTGCAGTGGTTGGTGTTCGCCTGAAGGATGCGATGTTCGACCCTATCCATCAGTCGGACATCGCACCCCCCTCCGCAGCCGCCGCAGGAACGACGGTGCTAGCGGCAGCAGCAGGCCCGGTCGGCGCCTGCGCTTTGCCTCGCTTAGGGGGAGGATTGCAGTTCCTCCCCCTCATAACGTGGCCCGCCAGACGGCCACCAGCAGCACACACCGCGCAGTGCGGCGTGGCGGCCTTGCAGGCAGCGGCTTTGTGGCCTTCCTTGCCGCAGCGAAGGCACATGTCCGTCCTGTCTATCGTGGACGGACACAGGGGCCGGGTGTGTCCGATGCCGAAGCACCGGAAACACCGCAGAGGCTGGTCCTCGAGTGCCCGGACTGCACCCGAGCTGAACCCGACTTTGAGCCGTCCCTTGGCAAGGACGGCTTTGGCAGAGGCGACCGGGCACTCGAGGCGAATGGTGCCCATGCCGCCGCGGCCGGGCCTTATGTCCCGGCCTTGGACCGCCGCGACGCCACAGCCCCCCATCGCTGCGACCGCCGCCACCACCTCCTCCTTGGTGACGGAGTCGTCGAGGCCCATCACCTCTATGGCCGCCGACTTGACCGGTCGGGCCACCTTGGCCGAATCCGCGATGACCTCCTGCAGCTTGGCTGCAAAGAGATCCGCATGAGCACTCCCCTCTGCCCCCGGGAACTCGAATATTCGAGCCCCGGCTTGGGTCCGCCGGCAAGCCACACTGCCGATCCCAAGTTGGGTGGGATCGGCATTTGCACGCGCCCGCACCAAAATGGACGCGTACGTCTCCCCTCGCCCCGCAGCCTCCGCGGTGAGCGTCACCACGACGGCCGCGGTTTTTGGGGAGACCAGCGGTCCCCCTCCCCTCCCCCTTCCCTTCCCCTTTCCCTTGCCGGTCGTCTGCGACCGGCTGGGAGCGGTGGTGGCGGGGACGACAGGGACCGTCGCCGTCTTTTTGGCTTTGCCCTTCCCCTTACGGACCACTTCCGTCCACTCGTTGGACAATCGTCCGAATCCGACACACAAACGAGTGAGTCGTTGTCGGACGACTCGTCCGCCCCTCCGAACAAGCTAGCCGCAGATGGCGCGCGGCTAGCCTCTGACGCCTGAGCGTCGGAGTGGCCCTGAGAAGGGCCTTTTGGTTGGCCCTGAGAAGGGCCTTTTGGTTGGCCCTGAGAAGGGCCTTTGGGTTGGCCCTGAGAAGGGCCTTTTTGTTTTAAAAACCGCCCGCAGGCGTCCCTCGTGGGTTTAAGCATTTCCAACGATTCGTAGTTCACAAGACAATAATAAGATAAAATAAGCTACGAGAGCACAGTGCACTTTGGCCAACCCAGTCTGCCACTCCGTTACGGTGGTCAGAACTGGATCGTTTCCAGGGGACGCGACGTGGACGCAAGCACTGTGGGGTGGTCCCCCAACCTAACCTAACCTAACCTTTTTTTTTTTTTTTTTGACGCTGGGAAAAAATGCATTACGCATACCCTCCCATCGGGGGATGGGGGGGCTATGTGGGACTCCCCGGTGTGACCCGGTATACCCACTAAAACGACCCAGCGGCACTCCCGCTTCGTCCGAGTGGCGGGGGACTGGGAAACCGGCACAGCCTTTACTTCCAGTCCACCGCCGACGAATTCCTAACAAGGCGGGCCCCTCACGTCCCTCCCGTGGGGAGGGACACGGGCCCGGGAATGACCGACGAAGGTGGTGACGGGTGCAATGCGGGCGAAGGCACCCCCGCGCCTGTCGCCCGCCCGTCGCCACCATGAGGAGGGAGAGGACCTCGCCTTCTCCGACCCCTTCTTCGTCTGCGGAGCGACGCAGCGAGAGGGTCGTCCTCCCGCGCGCGCCCCGCCTCTCGGACCTCTAAGTCCGAGAGAGGGCGGTTTGGGGAGAAATAGACCCCCACCAGGGCCATGTCCCCCCACGCGGCGGCCACGTATTCCGGTCCCCTCTCTAAGAGCGAGAGGGGAGGGGAGTCCGTGGAAGGCCGCGACACCAACGCCACCAAGCCGTCCCGGTCGCCCAGCCAACGGCCAGGGACCGAGTAAGGCTCGGCGACCACCGCCAAGTCCACCAACCACTCAGCCATGGTCTGCATCAGCAGATCCTGGGCTGCCCTGCAGTGGTTGGTGTTCGCCTGAAGGATGCGATGTTCGACCCTATCCATCAGTCGGACATCGCACCCCCCTCCGCAGCCGCCGCAGGAACGACGGTGCTAGCGGCAGCAGCAGGCCCGGTCGGCGCCTGCGCTTTGCCTCGCTTAGGGGGAGGATTGCAGTTCCTCCCCCTCATAACGTGGCCCGCCAGGCGGCCACCAGCAGCACAAACCGCGCAGTGCGGCGTGGCGGCCTTGCAAGCAGCGGCTTTGTGGCCTTCCTTGCCGCAGCGGAGGCACATGTCCGTCCTGTCTATCGCGGACGGACACAGGGGCCGGGTGTGTCCGATGCCGAAGCACCGAAAACACCGCAGAGGCTGGTCCTCGAGTGCCCGGACCGCACCCGAGCTGAACCCGACTTTGAGCCGTCCCTTGGCAAGGACGGCTTTGGCAGAGGCGACCGGGCACTCGAGGCGAATGGTGCCCATGCCGCCGCGGCCGGGCCTTATGTCCCGGCCTTGGACCGCGGCGACGCCACAGCCCCCCATCGCTGCGACCGCCGCCACCACCTCCTCCTTGGTGACGGAGTCGTCGAGGCCCATCACCTCTATGGCTGCCGACTTTACCGGTCGGGCCACCTTGGCCGAATCCGCGATGACCTCTTGCAGCTTGGCTGCAAAGAGGTCCGCATGGGCACTCCCCTCTTGGCCCGGGAACTCGAATATTCGACCCCGGCTTGGGTCCGCCGGCAAGTCACACTGCCGATCCCAAGCTGTGCAGGATCGGCATTTGCACGCGCCCGCACCAAAATTGACGCGTACGTCTCTCCTCGCCCCGCAGCCTCCGCGGTGAGCGTCACCACGACGGCCGCGGTTTTTGGGGGGACCAGCCGTCCCCCTCCCCTCCCCCTTCCCTTCCCCTTTCCCTTACCGGTCGTCTGCGACCGGCTGGGAGCGGTGGTGGCGGGGACGACAGGGACCGTCGCCGTCCTTTTGGCTTTGCCCTTCCCCTTACGGACCACTTCCGTCCACTCGTTGGACGGGGTGGTGGAAGGGAGAAGGGCGTCTTCCGCCTGAGATGAGGACGGCCCCGGCCCACACCGCCTCTTATCCGCCGCAAGCGGCGGTCGGAGGCGCTTCTCTGGCAAGAGCCGGTCCTCTATACCTGCCAAGCAGGCTCTTGTGAAGGCCCTCTCCTCCATTACCACCTTGCGGATGATATCCTCAAGGTTGGAGGCGGGGCCCTCTGCCGCATGGCCCGTGTTGGCCTGTTGAGGCCGGGCCGTGGCTTCAGCCAGCTTCTGATGAAGCTGGCTGACCTCCGACTGCAGGCGATCTATCCTCGCCTGCAGTTGTTGCGTCTCGTCGGTGGTCTTACGCTGGACCAGCTCCGCGACGATACCGCGCTTGCTCGCGGCCCTGCACTTGAGGGCCTTTTGCAAGGTCCCCTTCATGTTGGAGGACTTAGAGGCGACCTCCACAATCTCCTCCTCGTCCTCCTCCGCCATTTTCTCCAGCTCGGCCAGGGAGTGGTCCGAGTAAAGAACGCGGGACGCACCGTACCCGGACTTGGCCCGGGCAGCGTGCGCCCGTTTCTCCCCGGCAACCACCCGCTCCTCCAGCTCTTGCTGGAGCTGCGCCCGCCGAGCCAGGTCTAACCGGCGTTGGGCGTCCGCGAGCCCAACGACATGGGTGTCCGCGGCCGCCGTCGGCTTTTTCGCCTTCGACAACCCCGTCGACCCCGAGGCCGAGGAGCCCCCGGACCCACCGCTCAGGTGGAACCGCTTCCGCGACCGACAATCGTCCGCATCCGACACACAAACAAGTGAGTCGTTGTCGGACGACTCGTCCGCCCCTCCGAACAAGCTAGCTGCAGATGGCGCGCGGCTAGCCTCTGACGCCTGAGCGTCTGAGTGGCCCTGAGAAGGGCCTTTTGGTTGGCCCCGAGAAGGGCCTTTGGGTTGGCCCTGAGAAGGGCCTTTCGGGTGGCCCTGAGAAGGGCCTTTGGGTTGGCCCTGAGAAGGGCCTTTTTGTTTTAAAAACCGCCCGCAGGCGTCCCTCGTGGGTTTAGACATTCCGACAAATTCGTAGACACAAGACAATAAAATAGCTACGAAAGCACAGTGCACTTTGGCCAACCCAGTCTGCCACTCCGTTACGGTGGTCAGAACTGGGTCGTTTCCAGGGGACGCGACGTGGACGCAAGCACTGTGGGGTGGTCCCCCAACCTAACCTAACCTAACCTAACCTGTTTGGTGACTACATTTTGGTGACAGATCTACTATTTTGAGGACAAAGCCTATTATTTAAGAAACACAAAACTAATTAAATTGGTGATAGCTTAAATGATACCCCATTGGGAAATTTGATTCATGTAATGCAATATAATTTTATTGGTTATCGATCTCTTATTTTACACATATATTAACATTAATTTGATCATTCATACCTGGGAACATTTTTTGTTTATCTGAGAACGAAAATATTTCGTGGCGATAGATCTATTTATTAGGTGATACAACTTGATGACAAATATAAATTTTGGTGATAGAAAATATAGTTTCCTTTTAATGATAAGAGTAAACAAAAAAAAACATTATTGTACACTCCGGTAAAAAACCCTTTTAAAATGTGTTATGTCAATTTCGATTTGGTCAAAAATTATTCCAAAGCATGTAACCCACAAATGTATATAAAGGGTGTAAATACACTACGCTGATGCCCGTTATTTTATTATCTGTATTTGTTTTGTTTTTAACCTTAAAAAGTATGATCATGTTTCTAACTTTCTCAAAATATTCAAGTGGTTCCAATTCGACTTCGCAGGAACTCTCGGATATTGCGTCTGCAATTTAACATCCTTCATAATCGTAAATCGCCATCCTATCTGCCCGTCCTTCTGATGCAGCTTGCAGGTCGCATCTTAGGAACCTCCTTAAGTCCGCTCCCCACTCTACCGACTTCTGCTCCTACTCCTTCACTGTACACGCCGGGCGGTTGTGGAATTCACTTCCGCCTGACATTAGGGACTGCCAAACTGTTGCAGTTTTAAAAGGAACAGTGAAAGAACAGTATCTTTCCATTTGGTTATAGATATTCTTAATGTCGTTTGTTTATCTTTTTTTTACAAATTAATTATATTTTTAAACTAGCTGTTGCCCGCGAGTTTAATCCACGTGAAATTTTAAAGCCTATAACCTCCCTCGATAAATGGGCTATCCAACACTAAAAGAATTTTTCAAATTGAACCAGTAGTTCCTGAGATTAGCGCGTTTTACCAAACAAACAAACTCTTCAGCTTTATAATATTAGTATAGACATTAATTTAAAAAAATATAAAAATATTTTTTTTAAATGTAGCCCACGGATATCGGGAACAGGATCCAAGCTACCGGCGGCCAGGGCTTCAGATAGAGGAACTTTTTAACAATATTTATTTATTTATTTATTTAACACTTCAAGCACAGAAGTACAGAGGCGGACTTAATGCCATAGGCATTTTCTACCAGTCAACCTTTGGGTGATGCAAAGACAAGCAGTGGTAGGTGTAAATCAAAATACGAGCCAAGTCCAGGAGTACCGATTTCTGAATCAAGCCAATCAATCAACCAGCTGCCTAACGAGAGCCTCCTCAGGTATTGATTGAGGTTCTTGGCAATTAAGCCATTGGCTGATACGACTATCGGCTCAATGATCGCTGAGTCCACATCCCAAATGTCGACAATCTCGCGAGCCAAGTCAAGATCTAGATAGACTTCTGCTCCTACTCCTTCACTGTACACGCCGGGCGGTTGTGGAATTCACTTCCGCCTGACATTAGGGACTGCCAAACTGTTGCAGTTTTAAAAGGAACAGTGAAAGAACAGTATCTTTCCATTTGGTTATAGATATTCTTAATGTCGTTTGTTTATCTTTTTTTACAAATTAATTATATTTTTAAACTAGCTGTTGCCCGCGAGTTTAATCCGCGTGAAATTTTAAAGCCTATAACCTCCCTCGATAAATGGGCTATCCAACACTAAAAGAATTTTTCAAATTGAACCAGTAGTTCCTGAGATTAGCGCGTTTTACCAAACAAACAAACTCTTCAGCTTTATAATATTAGTATAGACATTAATTTAAAAAAATATAAAAATATTTTTTTTAAATGTAGCCCACGGATATCGGGAACAGGATCCAAGCTACCGGCGGTCAGGGCTTCAGATAGAGGAACTTTTTAACAATATTTATTTATTTATTTATTTAACACTTCAAGCACAGAAGTACAGAGGCGGACTTAATGCCATAGGCATTTTCTAAAAGTCAACCTTTGGGTGATGCAAAAACAAGCAGTGGTAGGTGTAAATCAAAATACGAGCCAAGTTCAGGAGTACCGATTTCTGAATCAAGCCAATCAATCAACCAGCTGCCTAACGAGAGCCTCCTCAGGTATTGATCGAGGTTCTTGGCAATTAAGCCATTGGCTGATACGACTATCGGCTCAATGATCGCTGAGTCCACATCCCAAATGTCGACATTCAGAAAAAAGTTTAGGTATGTAAATCGTCAAAAAAAAACTACCAGCACAACGACGGTGAAGTGCCAATACCTCCTAACTGATATTTTTCGAGAAATTCACTTTTTTATCGTTTTGAATTTAAAGACGTTATTCGCATGTTTTAGTGAAATATCCTAAGTGTATTTTTAACTGCAACATCATTCAATTGAAATGTGGAAATACCTTCCAACTATAACAACGTGTCTATTTTATGGCATTACCTCCGAACTTTTACGGTACACGTCTATACGTGTTCGTTGGTTGTTTTCGACTGACAGTCGGTGGTGGCGCCAACGGCGCGATGAGCCTGCGCTTTCTCGCTTCACTTTCGAGAAAATGTTTAATTAAACGAGAAAAATCTATCCCTATACATCTTCTTGCTGTGGCCATGCAGTAGGGAATATTAGTACTTCCGATTATGAGCAACACATTAGACGCAAAAATAGAGCGAGGAAAAAGAAGGAAACGGACAAAAAAAAAACTACATCTGGCGAATTCATTTTGTTGTCTATGGATTTAGAGTGTAAAAGTATGCCCTTATCTAACAGCTAGCGCATTATACTTTAAGACAAAGCTTACGTGTCATAACTTTACAATGTATGGCCTGGTTACCCACCAAACCCCCTGTTATTGGTTTAATGAGACATGCTCAGATCTTACCGCTAGTACCTTCACATCTTTTGTGTCCGATTACATCGTGAGATATTGTTTGCCTAAAGGATTGCCAATAGTCATTTATTCAGATGAATGCACCTATCAAAATAGAAATAATATAATGGCAAATGCCTTGTTGAATCTTAGTATTGAACATGAAGTGACTATCACACAGAAGTACTTAGACCCTGGGCATACCCAAATGGAATGCGAAGCAGTCCATGCTGCGATCGAAAGGAAGCTCAAAAATAGGGAGATACATCTTCCCAGCGACTATATAACTGTAACGAAGGAGGCACGGAATAATCCTTTTCCTTATGAAGCTATTCAGATTGACTATGATTTTGCCAAAGATTACAATAATAAAACAAATTGGAGGTACAGCACCATAAGACCCGGTCAAAAAGCAGGCGATCCAGTAGTTGTTGATCTGAGAGTCATCCAATACAGACCAGATGGCACTATTTATTATAAAATTAACTTTGATGATGATTGGACAGAGTTACCTGTTAGACCGAAAAAACTGAATTCTGTCACTTACTCAATTTTGCATGTCGGACCTATTCCCATAGCTTCTACCAAATTTAATCACCTTCAACAATTAAAAGAAGTCTTGCCAAGAGATTGTCACTCATTTTATGACAATTTACCTCACGAATAATAATCAGTTCATCTGCTTCATTTAATTTTGTTGATTTTTGATAACTTATTGTTTCTTTTTTAATTACTAAACTAAGCAGTTAGAATCGTTCAATTGTTTTTTTTATAAGCAAAAAATTCTTCCTGACATTGTTTTTGTTTATTTTCTTTTTATTCACAAATTAAAGATTCTGATCAAAAATATCGGTGTTTTGTTAATTCTATTACCTTCTAAATATCATATCATTATCACATACAAAGAATAAGTACAAAGTTAATACCTCTTATCTAACCGAATACCTATTACACTATCATAAAATATATTAATTCAGCCTAATATATAAAGCATACCTTATTATTATTCTAAATTAATAAATATATTAACTAATTTTTAATTTATTAAGAAATTAAACGTTTTTTTCAGTTTGTGTAAAATTTTGACTTTGTCAGTTAGGTGTTATTGGCACTTCGCCGTCGACAAATTAGTTTGAATAAGAAATGAAATTTAGTTTTTGAGATATGACACTTTTTCGTTAAACTGCAGCAGTAACTTTTTTATCATTATCATACATTGAAAAACAAGTTCAGTTACACACACGCCACAAATATTGTTATTACATTGTTTTGATGCTACGGAACCCTGTGTGTGGCAGCCCGACTCGCATTTGGCCAGTTTTTATTTTTGTATGTAGTTGTCCTGTAGTGTTCTGTATTTGTTTACCTCGCCTTTCGCAAAAGTTGCAGAAAATATTTGTCGGCGATTCGTTTCTTGATATTTCTATCGCCTATTCCTCTACGACTGAGAAGTAGCTTATTCCTTTTTGACTCAATGTGTTAGCTCCATGCAAAAAAAAAAAAAAGTTGAAGAATTATAATCTGTGTCACTCACTGTCACTGTCAGTCTGTCAAGTCGAGTAACCTCTTTGTGGTGTGCAATCATGCAATGCAATGATACATGGTATATTCTTCGCCTGGTATTCTCTTCCCGTGACAGCTGGGTCACGTGATTGGCCCAAGAATACGTCATCAGTTGCGATGCGGTTCTCAAACTTTTTTAGTGGGGAAAAAGATTTAAAAAATACAATGGGTACTCAATTTTATCATTTTTAATATATGGATATTTGATACTTTTTGTATTTTTTTAACTTTGCATCTTTTTCAATTGATGGCAAATTATTGTTTTATTTAGTTCCCTTACTCGTAGATAGATCCTCGTTCGAACTAAGCAGAGTACTACTTCATAATGAATTTGAGGATACAAGTCCTTTGTGACATCATGAACAAACCGAGTCAAATTTCTGAAAATGAATTTTTCATCGTGCAATGATTCACCGTGGTATTTATTAAATTCTCTCTCCATTACATCAGCAACCCTGATCAATTCTTTGCAAGGGTAAATTAGTTTTCCCCTCGACCCAAAAAAAAATCCAATCACAGGCTACGCTACCTGGATCAATCTTTCGTGTCTCGTCTCCAAGATGTTGATATTTTCGTAAAAACCTGAAAGCGACGTAACCGCTTATATATTTTAGACCTTGATCTCTGATTTCTTCAGCAGCTATTTGCGTTTCGATATTTTTAAGTACCTAATATGTTTTCTTCATTAGCAAGCTACGTCAACATCACTTAAAAAACATTCATCTAACTTTGCTGTATGGGCTAAGATCCCTTTGCCTGTCCTTAATTAGGACAAAAAAAAAAAACAATAAAAAATCACTACAAAACAAATGTTGTAAAACAAAGTCACCCGCCACGTCTGTCTGTCTGAACGTGATAAAATGGACCAACATAATTTAGTTCACGACGAAAACCTAATAGAACGCAATTAACTCGACTTGACTGAAATAACTCAAAAACTCGTTAGATAAGATTATGTTCGGGCGTACAGCCGAATTGGCACAACTATACCTTATAATATGAAATTTACAACGCTTAGATACATATGCAGTATCGTTCATACCAGTTTTTGTAGATGTTTTCCGTTTACAATATTGAAGCCACGCATTTGCTAACATCTCTTCTATGGGAAAAGAAAAAAACCTTATTACACCGCCTTTTTTGCTTCTGTTTTTACAGCTTAATATGGAACAATTTACCATATTTCTTGTATATGTTCACAGTTTTCACAGTACCTAAAAAATGTTTTGGAACCACAGTAATTTGCTCAACGAGCGAAACAACGCTATAGATATGAGCGACACGACGATAGCGATGAAATGGCGCGCTGTCAGTATATTTGTTTTTTTTTATTTTATTTTTTTTAATAATATTTATTCATGACCATAGATACAAAGTCTTTTAGTCGCTTACATAAATGAACTAATAATATGGCTATTTTAATACACTAAGGTTTACCTACTTTTATACACTGTACACATTTTACAACAATACACTATCTTAGGTACTATTCCTATTTTATTCATATGTTTATTTTTTTATTTTTTGTCTAAAACTAAACTGTACTACTATGTTTAACATAAATTATTTTTTTTCTACCGTATTACAAATATATTTGTACAACGCATTAAAATAGTTCTTATTTATTAATAAGTCCTGAACGTGGCGGGGAACACTTTGTTGACGTTCACTGTCACTGAATTGACTGTTACTGTCAAAAATATCACTCACTAAAATCAACCGTTGAATATTAAAACTTGTGCATTGTAAAATAATATGGTTCAGGTCAGCATCTTCAGATCCGCAGTGATGACATCGGCTATTGTCATATATATGGATTCTGTTCAGGTGGGCTGGTGTCAAACAATGTCCCAGTCGCATACGTGTTATGGTAGTGATAAATCTTCTAGTGATGTTTTTGAGGTTATGGTACCAAGGTTTTATTGGTAATTCTTTCTGTATACTAGCATACCACTTGCCTTTTGTTTCCAGGGTTATATTCCAGTAGTCCTTCCACAACTGTCTGTTCGACTCCTTAAAAAGGTTGTAGTAATCAGTAAAAGGAACCTTTAGGAACTCCGATTGGTCTTCATCATGGTCTAAGCGAGTTGCAGTGTCAACTACTTCATTTCCAGGAATGCCACTGTGTGAAGGTACCCATACAAATTCTACGTTTATAGTCTTATCATTTAATTCTCTAATCTTATGTCTAATATTATAAATTATATAATTTAACCTAAAAGATAAATTTACATGTTTTAATGCAGATAAAACACTCTTGGAATCAGTCACTATCAGTATATTATTTACATTATTTACAAAACTATTCACATGCTGAAGTGCACAATAAATTGCATAGCTTTCTGCAGTAAAAATGCTACATGTTTCATTTAATTTAATTCATTTAGTCAAATCTTATTGTGGATCATAAAAAGCCGCTTTGAAACAATGATTTGCTTTAGACCCATCTGTGTATATGATGTAATGATCTGGTTTATTATGTTTAAATTGTAGAAATTCAAATTTATTATGCACAGTGTCTAAATGTATGATTGTCGAACTATTAATAAGGCTAAAATAAGTATTTTTATATACAGGCCAAATATCATATTTAATAACACCTTTTGAATTATTTTGTACATATTTAAATATTGTTGGAATTTCAGGCAAAGTTCTAATAACCAGAGAAGAAGCAGAGATAGTATTGGTTGATATTGATTAGAAGATTTCAGGATGTATTATAATTTTCTTAACTAATGGATTATTATTCAATGATAGGACTTTTAAGAAAAATCTCTCAGCCAACATCAACCTGCGTAGCATCGAGGGAGGTATACATGTCTCAATTTCTAATGAATTAATAAGTGTAGAGCGCATAGCGCCACAAATAAATCTCATTCCCATGTTTTGGATGACATCTAATTTCTTAAGTAAGGTGTCATTGGCATTCATATAAGCTAAATTGCTGTAATCAAAATGCCTTCTCACTATACTTTTGTATAACATACTCATAATTTTGGGGTCAGATCCCCAAAAAGTTCCGGCTAAATGTCTTAATATATTGATGCCATTTATTGCTTTCTTTGCTATGTGCTTGATATGATCATCAAATTTTAACTTACCATCAATAATAACCCCTAGGAATGTATGTTGTTTGACTATTGGGATTTCAACATTATTATATAATAAAAATTTTACATTTTTATGAGCATTTAAATTTTTATTGACAATTAAAACTGAACTCTTGTCTGGATTAATTTCTAATTTAAGTTTATTATGATAATAAATGTACAATTGATTTAAAGCCTTATTGATGTTAGCCATAGCTATTTCTATATTTTGATTTATGCTATACAAAAGCAAGTCATCTGCAAATTGCAAGATATTTACATCTGGTGTGTCTACATATTTTAATATTTCAGAAGTGTAAATGTTATAAAGTAAAGGAGACGAAGTTGCCCCTTGCATTGTGCCTTTGTTGACAGACTTAGGTCCATGTAACTTATTGTTATATTTAACAAGAACAGTTCTGTTGCTCAAAAAGTGAAAAAGCCATTTTAAGATGTGACTAGGTATTCCAATATTATGAGATACTTGAATGAGTTCCTCTATTGTCAAAAGCACCTTTTACATCTAAAAAGACACAGATTGCATTGGAGTGACTTAATTTAACCTGATTTAAATCAGACAATAGACTTACAAAGCTTTCAGAACAACTTGTGCCTTTTCTGAAGCCAAACTGTACAGAAGGAATTAAACTATGTGATTCAACAAAATGATCTAATCTAACTTTAACATATTTTCAAAAAGTTTACCTAAACAAGATGATAAAGAGATAGGCCTATATGAAGATGCACTATTTACAGGAAAATAGGTTTTAATATTGGAATCACACATTGGGTTTTCCAAGACTCAGGTATAAGTAATTCACCCCATAGTTTATTGTAAATATTAAGTAATATGACTTGGGCATTCAAATGTAACTTTTTGATTAACAAGTAAGGTATATCATCCAATCCCGGTGTAGTAGCTTTCCTATTAGAGAAGTGTTCAACTCTTCTATAGTGAAATTGTTCTTGAGAAATACATTCCATCTGTTTTTTTTAGCATTTTCAAACAAATATTTCAATTTAGTCTCATCTATCTGGGTAGAATCTGCTAAGTTATTTAAAAAACTGGGAACCCATTCATCATTAAAAAAATTATTTCGACTTGTGCCAATTTTTTGAAATTTTTTGATGTATCCCCATATCCGCGAAACAGGTGTTAACCTATTAAAGCTACTACATAAGTTTTGCCAAGAAGTAGTGCTTTCTTCTTTTAAGAATATTTTCTTTTTTGCATCTAACTTTTTGTATTTAATCCAATTAAATTAAAAAAAATAATAATAATAAGGCATCAATGCTGCCGACATGAAACAATCATTAAAGGAGCGCTTCTTTGGCCGCCTGAATAAAGTGTTAAACAGTCTTTTATCAGGCGGAAACAAGGTGCGCGCCTTTAATGGTTGGGTCATGCCGGTGTTGATGTATTCTTACGGCATACTCAAATGGACTCAGACGGAACTTGACGCCCTGGATAGGAAGGTCCGCACACTACTGACCGCAAATCGGTTGCATCACCCAAGGTCATCGGTGATGAGACTGTATATCCCGCGGAAGTGCGGAGTTCGTGGATTCTTAAATGCTAAGACCTTGCACAACCGCGAGGTATGCAGTCTCAGGGAATACTTTCTCGAAACCGACGTGGGGAAGCACCGAGATGTGGTCTCAGTGGACAAGAGCTTCACCCCGCTCTCCTTGGCTAACCAAAACTGGCGCAAACCTGTGGTATTGAATTCTAATAACCGTAGGGAGGTATGGCAGAGCAAGGAGTTACACGGACGCTTTTTCCGGGCCTTACATGGGCCTGATGTAGACTTTTTGGCGTCCGTATCCTGGCTACGATTCGGTGACCTCTTTGGGGAAACTGAAGGTTTCGTCTGTGCGATTATGGATGAAGTTATCATGACGAACAACTATCGGAAATATATTATCAAGGACGGTACGGTGGACATCTGTCGGGCATGCCACCGTCCCGGTGAATCCATCCGACATATTGTTTCTGGTTGTTCTCGTCTTGCTAACGGTGAGTACTTGCACAGACACAATCTAGTAGCTAGGATTATTCACCAGCAACTTGCCTTGCAATACAACCTTGTGAGTTCTGAAGTACCATACTACAAGTATGTGCCCGACCCAGTTCTAGAGAATGGTCATGCCACATTGTATTGGGATCGATCTATCATCACTGACAGGACTATTTTAGCAAATAAACCTGATATTGTGGTGATAGATCGCCGAGAGCGCCGTGCAATGATTGTTGATATCACTGTCCCTCATGACGAGAATCTCGTGAAAGCTGAGAATGATAAAAAAATCAAGTATCTTGATTTAGCACACGAGGTTGTCGACATGTGGGACGTGGACTCTGCAATCATTGTACCGATAGTCGTTACGGTTAATGGACTAATAGCAGAGAGCCTCGACCAACACCTTAGGAGGCTCTCATTGCGCGGCTGGGTCAAGGGCTTGATTCAGAAAGCAGTACTCCTGGACACGGCACGCATAGTGAGGCGGTTCCTCTCTCTGGAGCCCTGACCACCGGCAACCTGGACCTTGTTCCTGATGCCGATGGGCCATCTATTTTTTATATTTTTAAATGTTTTGTTTACTTTTCTTTGTAAAAATATTTAAAAATGTATTAGATAAGAGAAAGAATGAATAAAAGAAATAATAATAAAATAAATTTTCTATTGTAGGTTCAGAAAAAGATGCACTAAAACAGTGCATCTTTCTATTTTAGGACAGCTTCACTACATTTTTGATTCCACCATGGGACTGGCTTTCTTATGACTGTATTTGAAATTAATTTATGCTTTGGAATTGTGTTATTCCTTAAATCATATAATGTGTCGACAAAATTATTATATGAATTGCTATGAGTATCATTAATTAAATCTATGTAGGAAAAGCTAGTTTCTGATAGGCTGTAATACTTGTGCCAATCTGCTTTTCTATAAATATATTTCTTTTGATCCACAGGAGGTGACATGTCATAAATAGATGGTTGAATGTTTATCACAAGTAAAGTTGGCAGATGATAGCTACCCATAGGATAATCATGAACATACCAGTTACACAAATGAGCAATTGAAGGGCTAACAAGGGCAAGATCTACAGCTGAAGCTTGTCTATTTGGATAAGGAATAGTTGTTGGTGATCCATCATTCATAATGCACAAGTCGAATTCATCAATTATGTTATACAAACATCTACCTCTAGTGTTATCACTATGGCAGCCAAAGGCTATGTTATGAGCATTAAAATCGCCCATTATTATACATGGTTTGGGTATGTTATTGATTAGGGCTTTCAACTTGGTTGAGTCAAATCTAGTACTGGGTGTGTTGTATACACAGAGTATAGCTATTGTACCACATTGTGTTTCTATGGTGATACATAATATGTTTTGTATTGATTCAGAGAAATTTGTATTAATTAATTTGTATTTTAAATGATGGTTCACCAAAATAGCAACTCCATTATGGGTATTGCAGGAATTTTTGTAAATCAAATTGTATGAAGGAAAGTGTGGAATAGTGGAATTAGGTTTTAACCATGTTTCATTGAGTAAACAAATATCAATATTTTTTTCAATTAACAAATTCTGTAAAAGACTCTTTTTACTCTGTAAGCTTTTTATATTAAACTGTAAAATATTTATGTAACTGTACATTAAATTAAATTTGATAAAAATATTTCTTTTATTTTCTTATTAGTGATTGGACCGTCATCATCAGTCTTATTGCCTAATGAAATAAGAGACTTTACAATTGCATTAATGATTATGTCATTATTAGCTATCTGTTTAATGTCAAAAGTATCATTGCTTTTAACTTTTTCTCAATGTTTAGGTAGGGAAGGAAAAGATTTATCTGTAAAGGAAGGGGGGTAAACTCACAGCAGTGGCATAAGATTGTTGACGAAATTTGGCATTTTTTTTTCTTCCATTTTTTGTTTTTTAACAGGACAATCTCGTGAAATGGCAAGGTGGTTACCTGAACAGTTGATACACACTACCTCTTCAACATCACATTCCTTATATGAGTGTCGACCAGCACAAGAGGAGCAGTGTTGTTCACCTCTACAAATCTTGGCAGAATGGTTAAATTTCAGACATTTATAGCATTGTAATAGTGGAGGTATATAAGCTTTGACTTCATATCGAAAGAGTCTGATGTAGGCATATTGTGGGAGAGATGAGGAAGCAAAAGTAACAGCAACAGTGTTGAGAGGAATTAATTTTCCTTCAACTTTTCTCATAAATCTTTTAATTGATATCACTTCGGCATCACATATTATATTTTTATATATTTCTTCATTCAATAGGTCTTTCGGTACAAACCTTAACACTCCAATTTTTTCAGTGAGTTTTGTTTTTCCATAAAAAGTCTTCCATTTTAAGAAAATTGTTGGCAGCTGCTGCTTTTCTAAAGGTAGGTCAATTTTGCAATTGCCAATTTTGTGTGCATTTATTCTGTGCACTCCTAAAACTCCTTTTACATTGTCTGCTATCACGTTAGTGAGCGTTACGGTGTTCTTATTGCCTAACTTCTCCTGTTCAGTAGATTCTACATAAACAGTAAATTCGGAATTGCCGTTTTCTAGGAATAGTCGCTTGTAATTTGGTTTTGTAAATATTTTGTACTTATCCTCTATATATCTTCGTATCTTCTTTTTTTTGTTCCCCCTGGGTCCTCACCCTGACTTTGAGGACTCATCGTTTAAAATGGGTTCGCTCAGTGAAAATTTTCAGTAATTCTGCACTTTTGTAAGCAAAAATTTAATTAATTGAAAATTTGTGCAAATCAAAATTACCGGCTCGTTTGACTTCCCGCCAAAAAGTCCCTATGACATTTGTCAATTGATGTGTTGCCACGGTGTGTGATTGGATTACCCCAGCAAAATGCATTTTTTAACGTAACAAAGCAATGAACAAAATGAGAATTAATTTAAAACTAAAAAAAAATGAATCACACGAGTTACTAAATAGTTAAGCTAGTTTGTAATTTATTTTATTTTCGTTCACTAAATGAGAAAGTCCCTAACTTTACTGAAAAGGACAATCAATCGTGACGTAGTCTTGGGACATCGTGGGAAGAGAATACCAGGCGAAGTATATTATTATACCATGCAATGATATTGATTTTGATAGCGGTATTTGTGTAGTACGTGGAGTAGATTTTGTATAAAGACTAACAAATAATTAATTCTTATAAAGTACAAACTGTTCTACAAGAGACATAATAAATCTAGCACTCTCCGGCTGTTTGTGACTTACCGTGGTCCCAAAATGCACACGATAATTTACAAGCCTGTATTCGCGAAACTTTCGTTATAATTTCTTAGTTTTCATAATAATTTAGAAGCGGTGTCAGTTATTTGTACGCAGCCGTGTTTTTAGTTGAAGTAATTATCTTTAATGATTTACATTCAATTACAAGATGGAAAAGCTGCCTATCTGTAGGATATGTCTAGCGAAGAGTGTTCCCATGTATGTAGTGGTCAACAAGAACTTGCATGAACTTTATAAGAAGCTGACTGATATTCCAGTAAGTTGACACTTTGAAAATTATTGAATTTCCAGTGATAATATGTTTTACCTGCCTATCATCTCACTCTCGAGAATCTGACATGAATAAAAGTGGTATCAATGCGTATGCCCTCACTGTCAGATACATATAGAAAACACCAACAGCATGTGCTCAAACAGCTTCACAATATATTTGTAAGATTGAAAGTATTTTAGTTCTAGAAACAAATAGTGTAAGGCAAGTTTTATTGCAGTTTGTAACTGAAGACAGTAGACCGATTCTTGCTTGTTCCATCTGCTGCGTTAAACTTAAACAATGCTGCCAATTGATGATGAAATGTTTGGAAGCTGAAGAGCTGTTTGCTCAAATGACAAAAGAGGATCACGAGGTGAGGTGTTCAACAGACAACAGTCCATGTCTGTTTCGAGTATTTGAATTTTAAAACCTGTACTTTAGCAGTATAGCTACATCAGGTGATTCCTACAAAATGCTGTAGTATAGTTTGACAAGTTTTCAACTTCAAATTCTTCATTCAGAAACTGGGTGTTATTATACATATACTGGGTTGTTTGGATTCCACCGACTGTCCAGAATGTGTTTAATTTCTTTGGTGTCATTATTTGTGTAGAGGCTCTTTTAAAAAATATTTGTGCTTACACAAGTGCTCATTAGCCTTATACAATAAATACTTCTAATAATAAACTGATAATACAATACATTTCTTTCAGCCAAATCCTGTCATAAAACCCTTAGAGTTTTTCGGAGGACTTGTGAAAACGTCAGTAGAGAGCATAAGTATAGGTGATGTTGGTCTAACAGAATGCATTACTGTGAAAGAAGAGTTACCAGCTGTTTGTGGGAGACCAGATGATGTTATTGAGCCGAATGAAGAACATCAACATGACGGTATGTTTTTAAGAACCAATATCACTTACATAATTGTATAGCATATGTGTGAGTGAGTACTAAGCACTATCATTGGCTTGAATGTGCCCTGTTGGTCTAGAGGCTGTCATGCTCACTCAAATGTCTCGCTGATAGTAGCGTGTGTTGGATCATTTAGTTTAGTTCAAAATGGTCATGCTGAATGGTGCTAATCCATGTGTCATGTTCGTGAACAGGCGCTGTCATTTGGGACTGGTTATACGACTTGTGACTGGGACTGTAGCCTCATCCTTTTGTTCTTGACATTCAAAAGTGCCTGTAATGGTAAATGCTTTGTGTTTGAGTTTGAAGTAATTATGAGCATTTCTCTTGTCTGTTTGTGTACAGATATCAAACAGGAAAATGTAGACATTGGCTATTCAGATGAAGAAGATATCTCTTTCGCATCAAACCATTTTAAAAAAGATTCCGATTCAGATGATGTACCATTAATGGAGTTTAAAACTGAAGCTGAAGAAGAACAAGAAGTACCTAAGCAGAAACAAAGAGCCATGGAGACCAATAGTAAGTACTAGTTAGTTAATAGGTTATCATGCATGCGATTACGACTAATAGAGAAGTATGGATGAGAGAAGACACGCTGCGCCAACCCCAAATAGTGCGGGATACAGTGGAGAATGATGAATGTAAGCAAACAGAGTTCTGCACAACTGTGGAAAGTTCTTTTGCGATTTCTAACTTTTCTTGTACAGAAACCGCAGTCAGTCCCATAGTTTTTTGACCCTTATAAGTAACAAATCAATTGGCATCATTAAAAGTTTTTTAATGATAGATGACATTCTCAACAAGGACTTGCAACGGGAACTGTCTAGAGTGATATCTAAGATGAACTCCAAAAAAGGCACCCAGATTCGATCTGATTACTCCGAAAATTCATCCTCATTAATGCCTCTCTCAGATCCTCTCATGTTCCTGCCCTCTGGAAAATATCACAAATTGTAATGATCCATAAGCCTGGAAAGCCGGAAAATGAAGTTTCATCCTACCGCCCTATTAGCTTTACTCCAGTACTATCGAAGCTATGGGAAAGGGTTGTCCTGAACAGGCTGAAACCTCACCTACAAGAAAACCAAGTTGTACCTGATCACCAATTCGGATTTCGCGAGCAACACTCCACCATAGAACAGGTACACCGAGTCTACCGCACCATAAGACAGTGCCTAGAAAAGAAGAAGTATTGCTCGGCAGCCTTCCTCGGCGTCCAACAAGCCTTTGACCGAGTATGGCATAAAGGACTATTGTGCAATATAAAGTTACTCCTGCCCCATTCATTCTACTTGCTAATGAAATCATACCTTAGTGATAGGCAATTTCAAGTAAAGGTACGAGACGCTAGATCCTCTCTCGCCAGGTGCCTTGCAGGGGTACCCCAGGGCTCCGTCCTGGGCCCAGTTTTATATAATATATTTACTAGCGACCTCCCTCAATGCACTGACGTATTTGTAGCAACCTACGCTGATGATGCCGCATTCCTGGCCTGTAATCAGGATAATAATATAATGGAATATTTCCTTGAAACCGACGTGGGGATGCATCGAGATGTGGTCGCGGTGGACAAGGGGCTCACCCCGCTCTCCTTGGCTAAAGAGAACTGGCGCAAACCTGTAGTGCTTGACACTAACGACCGCATGGAGGTATGGCAGAGTAAGGAGCTTCACCGACGCTTTTTCCGGGCCCTGCATGGGCCCGATGTAGACCTATCAGCGTCCGTAGCCTGGCTACGTTCCGGGGACCTCTTCGGAGAAACCGAAGGTTTTGTCTGTGCAATTATGGATGAAGTTATGATGACGAATAACTACCGGAGATTTATTGTGAAGGACGGTACGGTTGACATATGTCGGGCATGCCACCGTCCAGGCGAATCAATCCGTCACATTATCTCCGGGTGTTCTCGTCTGGCTAACGGAGAGTACTTGCATAGACACAACCTTGTAGCCAGGATTATCCATCAGCAACTTGCTCTAAAATACAACCTTGTGGAATCGGAAGTACTGTACTATAAGTATGTGCCCGACCCAGTTCTCGAAAATGGCAGTATCACATTGTACTGGGATCGATCCATCATCACTGATAGGACTATTGTAGCCAATAAACCTGATATAGTGGTGGTGGATCGGTCAGAGCGGCGCGCAATGATTGTAGACATAACGGTCCCGCATGATAAGAACCTCGTGAAAGCCGAGAAAGATAAGCAAATCAAGTATCTTGACTTGGCTCGCGAGGTTGTCGACATGTGGGATGTGGACTCAGCGATCATTTTGCCGATAGTTGTATCAGCCCATGGCTTAATTGCCAAGAGCCTCGACCAATACCTGAGGAGGCTCTCGTTAGGCAGCTGGATCAAGGGTTTGATTCAGAAAGCGGTGCTCCTGGACACGGCTCGTATTGTTAGGAGGTTCCTCTCTCTGGAGCCCTGACCGCCGGTAGCTTGGACCCTGTTCCCGATACCGGTGAGCTACAATTTTTTATATTTTTAAATGTTTTTTTATATTGTTTTTAGTTTATGAAATATTTAAAAATGTAGAAGATTTGTATAAAAATAAATAAAGGAAATAATAATAATTTATTTGCAATAAAAAGGTGTACATTTGAACAACAATAGGTTACAAACAAACAGATGGAGACGTTATACACTAATATGTTTGGAAGCTCTAGCACCCTTGCTAAGTTGACAAGACAACTTGTATTAAAGGTGCTAGGCCCAACCCTATTATGGATTTACGAGAACTTATTTTCATTTTTGCAGCAGGTAGATGGACAGACAAATAAATCATTTAGCAAAAAGGAAACAAAGATAAAATAAAAAGTGATAAAAGGATAGATGTAGAGTGTGGGGGTGAGTGAGTGAGTGAGTGAGTGTGTGTGTGTGAGTGAGTGTGTGTGTGTGTGTGTGTGTGTGTGTGTGTGTGTGTGTGTGAGTGGGTGGGTGTGTGTGAGTGTCTGTGTGTGGGTTTGTATGTGATAGTGCACTGTGTAGATTTTACCAAGTTCATTAAGTCGACAATAAGAGCTCTGTGTTGTTATAGTTGAGAGTCTGGAGCCAAGTAGATAGTTTCTTTTTAAGAGATACATTTGGAAGTGAGTGGAAGTTTAATATTTTATTAATTTTATTATACAGATGGGGGCCTTGAAAACAGGGAAACCTTCTTGTAAAAGAGTAATGCGAACGGTAGGATTGGCCTATTTTGTCTTTGCGTCTTGTGGTGATTATCTCGTAGGGAGTGATATGGTGCTGAAGTAGTACAATGTTAAGCACAAATAATTGCCTGACTGTGAGGACTTTACAATTCTTATATAATTCCTCAGTTGGAAAAAGGATAGGTCGAAAGGTACTGACTTTTAGCACGGCTCTCTGAGCTCTTTCCAGCTTTAGGAGTAAAGTTTTGGGAGCACCACCCTAGGCGCATACACAATAATTTAGGAGAGACTGACAGAGAGCGAAGTAAGTACATCTCATAATTTGTGGTTCTGCAACGTGGCGAAGTGTTTTGAAGACAAAAATAAGTTTTCTGACTCTTTTTGTTAGAGTCTCTATATGAGCTGCAAAACTCAGGCCGTTGTCAACTGTCACTCCGAGATATTTTATAGTCCTACATCGCTCTAGTTTAGGGCAGGTACAAGCTACCATACCCGGCAGTAAACACGAGTGTGCTGGATGCCAACATAGCGAGCAGCATGCTCCAAAATCAACTTGACAGGACCCATGACTGGCTAAACAAATGGCGTATAAAGGCAAGTGCACCCAAATCGCATCACATCACCTTTGCACTCAGACATGGAAATTGCGCTCCGGTCAAACTGGGTCAGGACACTCTACCACAGTCACCATGCGTGAAGTACCTGGGATTCTACTTGGATCGTAGGTTGACATGGAAGGATCACCTAAAGAAAAAAAGATCAGAAATAAAGTACAGATTCAAGAACTTGCTTTGGCTACTAGGCAGACTATCTTTACTCAACCTGAGTAACAAACTGAGAGTTTATTGTTCCATCATAAAACTAATATGGACATATGGGATTCAACTATGGTCTTCCGCAAGCAAATCAAACATCATGTGCATTCAAAGATGTCAAAACAGTATCCTGATGGTCCAGGAGCGCCCTGGTACGCTCGCAACTCAGAAATCCATGAGCACCTGGAAATCCCAACGATCCTAGAAGAAGCGAAGCGCTACCTAGAGAATTACAAGGATAGATTAACCAACCATCCTAATCCCCTTTCACATTCACTATTGATGCCAAATTGTACTAAGAGACTGAAGAAAGCAGATATTGTGCTGCCTGA
This sequence comes from Noctua janthina, assembly GCA_963576755.1. NCBI lineage: Eukaryota > Metazoa > Arthropoda > Insecta > Lepidoptera > Noctuidae > Noctua > Noctua janthina. Next base: position 7,828,782 of record OY755077.1, read on the forward strand.
TTAAGTAGAATTAGGACACTGGTCTTGATTCTATAAAAAATGATGCATCTTTCCACACATCTGATCACAGTCAAGGATGACTGATAGCAGATGAGAAGAGGAAAAAAAAAAAAAAAATTAAAAGTTTTTGTGGAGGAGCTCGTGGCTAAACAATAACAGCTCCTCGGGTCGATCTTTAGGTTAAGCCGTGCTTGCCTAGGTTGGTCTGTTGATAGGTGACCACCAATTGCATACCGAGTTTCCTCCGTGCCTCGGAAAGCGTTAAGCCGTTGGTGTCATGTGTAGATCTTTGACAGTCGTTAGGTAGTCACTGGCCCAAAAAGTCTGACAACCTGCCTTACCAAGGGGTATCGTATTACCCAGTACTAACTGGATAGTGGAGGCCGGATAGGCAGTCGCTCCATGTAAAATACTGGTATTCAGCTGCATCCGGTTAGACTGGAAGCCGACCCTAACGTAGTTGGGAAAAGGCTAGACACATGATGACAAGTTTTTGTGAAAACTGTAATTTTCTTGCTGTTTGTACAGTTTTCTTTCCAAAATCTGTCAGTAGAATAGACAAGACACAATGACAGAAACATTTGCTGATGATAAAGCGGGTCTTGCCATTGATGAAACTGCGGCTGGAGCATCGGCAAAATTACAACGAAACCTTAATGATATTCCGGACTGGCTGAAAGACTGGCGTATAAAGGCAAATTAAACTAAATCAGTCCAAATCACCTTCTCATTTAGAAGAGAAACATGCCCAGAAGTCTAACTTAATCAAATAAAGATACCCCAGGCAGATGAAGTTAGGAGTCTACTTAGACAGACGACTTACCTGGAAAAAACATACAGGGTGTAAGGGACCACAAACTGACAGGGTGCATTCAGCTCCTTATTTTAAATCATAATCCACCGGAATTTTTCCCTGGAAAATTCTTTTTTTTTTCAGTTACTGGTCCTTTATTTCAATGTAAAATAACATTCCCTGTACGCAGCACTCCATTTATGTAAATGATACGGCTAAATTCCAAAATCCAACAATGAATGTTGAAATACTCTAACTACTCACTCTAACGCGTGAAATCAGCTGTTCACTTCCTGCCTAGCTACAGAGTTCATCGAACTCGTCGTCGCGCCTGCCGTTCGGATGTGCGTTTTGCCACGGTAACGAGACATTGCGTATGAGGAAATAAAACAAATCAAATTTATTGGGATTCCCATAACGTTCCTGAAATAATTTCTTGTACCGGTCATCTTAGTAGGATGTACTGAATTTACTCCATTAGTTTTTGGAGGGCTGTCCCTTAAATCCTGTATAACCACTCAAAGAAAGGCACTTGACTTACAAGTAAGAAAGCTATATTGGCTCATGAGAAGAAAATCCCAAGTTACACTGGAAAATGAACTCTTTCCATACAAGTGTATACTCAAACCAGTGTTGACTTAGGCTTTGCAATTATGGGGCACTGCATCCAAATCCAACATTGAGATATTTTTGTTGACATTTTTTTATTTTATATAATTCCAATGACATGCCACTTGTTTGTTTGACATTATTGATAATATTTTGAATTTTTTATTACTTTGACGATGTTGAAATTTTTTTAAATTATTTTATTTTATATAATTCCAATGATAAGCCACTTATGTTAAATTTATAATAATTGTAAACCAACTATTTACATGCCCATGTGACGGTAAAATATGGAGAACCTTATTATAAGATAACATCTATGTACCTATTACCCATGTTTGCAAAGAAATAAATGATTTGAGATTCTACAACGCTTCAAAAAACGCAACGCTAGTCAAAAACCCCATGTGTGATAACTGAAGCACCATGGTGTTTAACAAATTATCACCTACACTGTGATCTAAAAATCATGACTGTTAAGGAAGAAATAAAGGACTCTTTACTACCATATTGCAAAAGAATAGAAAATCATCATTAAATGGAGGAACAACCAAACCACACATTTAAAAGAGACGTGCTCCTCAAGATCTTATCTAAACCAAATATAATGAAGCCATACTAGATGGACATATCATTGGATACTGTACCATGCACGACATGCATGCAGGATGAAAAGGAGATAAAAGAAAAAAAAAAAACTGAATGCAATTTTTCTAAATGTAAAGTATGACTACTTTACAATGGTTAAGGTACCAGCTCTTACTGCTCCATGTCAAAATTGCCTCTGTTAACTGATTACAAATATGTAGTACCAAATCACATTCAAAAACCTAACTTACCTACCTGCCAAGTTGGGTTATCGAACTTAAATAGAAAAATAAAAAAAATCTGCAAAAAATACAACCGTCTTCATAAACGACAAAACGTGGGCGATTGTTACGTTACGTACATTTTCTTGCCACCGACTTCCGAAGCTCCAAGTTATTTTTCTTAAGGTGGAAGCATAGGGTAGTTGCAAAAACCTGCTAATTGCAAAAAACGTAAGCATAAGCATAAACATAATCAGCCTATTAATGTTCCCACTGCTGGGACGCAGGCCTCTTCTCTATGAGAGGGAATGGGCTATAATCCACCACGCGGGCCCAGTGCGGGTTGGTAGATGTCACATGTCTTCGAATTTTTGGTTCTAGGACATGCCGGTTTCCTCACGATGCAAAAAACGTAAAAAATAATATTTTCGCGGTCTACCCTGAAGCTTCTCCCTTAACTCTTCTATGTTTAGTATTCCTAAAGCGGCCAGTTGGTCCCGGTCCCGCTTCATACTCTTCCTCAAAAAATCTATATTAATATTTTGAGTTTTAATAAGTTGGTATGTTAGGGGTAATCTTCGTAATTACTGATTCGATTTCGAAAATTCTTTAAAAATGAGAAGCTACACAAGCTACATTATTCGCGAGGGCCCTTTAATCATTTTACCCTAGAAAAACTTTCTGCGAAGCTGTACTTACAGGCATAGTTAGCAAAGCAGTCGCCAGCCTTTGAGTCGGGGAACAAGGAAAATAGGGTGGGCGGAGGGTTTTGTCAGCCTCTAACTGACTAAAACCCCGGCTAGTGCCGGCCCGCGTCTGCGGGCCTCCTCAAGTCCGCGGGGGGAGTGAGGTGTACTTCCCCCGCGCCATCCAATAGAGGCGCGCGCGGAACACTACGCGCCACCGCCTCGGGTCCAGTTATATGGAGGGGCGGTGGACGAATTGACCTTAAGGCCACCACCTTCTGCGGTTTTCGCAGCATCGCGATGCTACCGGCCTTCAGGTCAGAGGCCCACACCGGGGCCATGGATCGCAAGACCCCTAGGTACAATCTCTTACAGGCGGTGCTCGGACCCCCCTGACCTAACTAACCTAACCAAATTCTTTTTTTCAAGGTGGAAATCCTAATGGACTTCGTCCGCCCGAGGAAGGCAGAGAGGCATGTCATACTTGTCTAACTAAAACCACCCCGGTGTTCCCTCGCACACTTGCGTCCGGAGCTGCGGGTGCGAATGAACCTAACCTTTTTTTTAAGTCGGGAAATCATCCAATGAGACGATGACTTGTACTGACTAAAACCCGCATGTGTTCCCATCATCCCTTTACGTTACAGGGCCACGGTACCCAGTTTTGATAGTGCCGTGACCCCGGCAGGCGTTTGGCCCCGTGGTGGGGCCCCGTCAGTTTATAAAAAAAGCTAGGTTAGTTTTGGTTAGGTTTCTGGAGAACACGGCGCGGCATACGCTTACCGAGTGCACCGCGTTGGATGAGCCGCACCGTGCGCTCGTTACAGAGGTAGGAGGAGACGTGTCGCTGCCGACCGTCATTCGCTCGATGGTCGGCAGTGCAGAGTCCTGGGACGCGGTCATGTCCTTCTGCGAAACCGTCATGTCGCAGAAGGAGGCTGCGGAAAAGGAGAGGGAGATGACGAACTTCGGCCCATCCCGCAGCAGACGCACTGGGTGTCGGCAGGGCGGACAACGCCCTCCGGCCCCCCTAAATAGGTCCAGGAGCGACGGATTCGGGGACATCCGTCGCCGCCTATCACACTGGATCCGAGGTTCCACGCGCGCCTTTCTTAGACGTAACGGGGGGAGTTTTACACCTCACTACGAGTACGAGTCTGACAGACCCCTGCGTTTTCCCCACGGCGGAGGACATCCCTTGAGGATTTCCACATCGAGAACAAAAAAAAAGGATTTTGGTTAGGTTAGGTTAGTTGGACGGATTTTTATAAACTTTTCCAGAATCATAAGACAAGTATGTACTTTCATTCCCCACAAGTCTCATCAGTGGAGGCTCTTGGACCAAAATCCATACATTTTTGCCTATTGTCCTTAACATAACATCACACCCGTAATCCCCGAAGGATTACGCAGAGCTATATCTAATAGTCCACCCACATTTCGGCAGTTATGTTAAGTCCCATGTAATAGGAGGAGAGCCTTTTGCCATCAACCGGGCGCAAATCCAAACTGCGTGGCTGCTACTGACAAATTCTTGATGGAAAAACCAATAACACTTTGCCCGACCCGGGAACCGAACCCACGCCCTCATACTCAGCAGTCGTGCTTGCGACGAGGCGGTCTCCTACGAGATCGTTGCCTAATAAATTAAAAATTTTGTTATTTGACCAAGACTTTGGCCTAACCCCTAACCACGGAGGACACGGTGGAGCACACCGTGGAGGTCTGCCCCGCTTGGGCGGAGCACCGCCGTGTCCTCGTAGCGGCGATTGGCGGCGGCGATCGCTCGCGTCCGGCCCTGGTTCAAGCTATGGTCCGGAGCGAGAGGGAATGGGAAGCCGTCACCTCCTTCTGCGAAGCAGTCATGCTAGTGAAGGAGGTGGCGGGACGTGAGAGGGAAAGAGTCTCTCGTCCCAGCCGCCGCGGAAGACGCCCTGGGCGTCGGGGGTCACGTGGTAGCTTCCGGCCACCGTAGGCGCGGGCCTGTGGACGGCGAGCTATGGGCTAGCTCGCCGTCCGGCCGTCTTATGACGACAGGCCGTGTCGACGGCGCGTTCGTGTTCCACGCGCGCCTCAAAGAGATGTCAGCAACCAAGTAGGGTCCACATGGGCCGATGCCTGCCAGGGCTGCGGGACTGTTCGAAAGAGATACCGCGGCCTTGGAACACAAAGGGTAAAGAAGGAACATGGATGGGTTTAAGTCAGTACAAGTCTGACACTTCCTTCAGCTCCGCCCAGACTGAGGTGAGTCATTTGATGATTTCCCATCCGAAAAAAAAACCCCCTAACCACTTGGTGAGGCCTCGCGCGAGGCCCCAATAAGTGGTTAGTCTATTTTCCGTTCCTATTATGAAACATTCGAAACCCCGTTGATTTATGTTCAAATCTCCCATCCTCAATCTGCCTGGATAATTGTACTTACCGGATTTATTATCGCAGGGCCGACTGTTGCGGAGGAACCAAAACTACACTTACGAAGAACAAAATTAGAAGACTCAATACCAGCCGACCAAAACACAAACCAAATATCGGACTCGAAAATTATCCGAAACTCTCAAAATCGTACGGCCAAATATATCTCTAAATTCAAAAAGCCTCACGAATGTGAAATATGCCACTATAAGTGTAGTGCAAAGAGAGATTTTATCAGACATATGCGTATACACACTGGTGAAAAACCTTACAAGTGTGATATATGTCAGCGTAGTTTCAGTCAAAAAGGTATTTTAACAATCCATATTCGTACACACACTGGTGAAAAACCTTACAAGTGTGATATATGTCAGAATAGTTTTAGTCGAAGGGCTCATTTAACAAACCATATTCGTACACACACTGGTGAAAAACCTTACAAATGTAATATATGTCAACGTAGTTTTACTACAAAGAGTGATTTTACAATACATGTGCGTACACACACTGGTGAAAAACCTTACAAGTGTGATATATGTCAGCGTAGTTTCAGCATAAGGAATAATTTAATACATCATATTCGTACACACACTGGTGAAAAACCTTACAAGTGTGACATATGTCAGCGTAGTTTCAGTCAAAAGAATAATTTAATAAATCATATTCGTACACACACTGGTGAAAAACCTTACAAATGTGATATATGTCAGAATAGTTTTAGACAAAGGGTTCATTTAACAATCCATATTCGTTCACACACGGGTGAAAAACCTTAGAAATGTAATATATGTCAACGTAGTTTTACTAAAAAGAGTGATTTTACAATACATGTGCGTACACACACTGGTGAAAAATCTTACAAATGACAACTGACATATGTCAGCTTAGTTTCAGTCAAAAGAACAATTTAATAAATCTTATTCGTACACACGCTGGTGAAAAACCTTAAATGTGTGACATATGTCAAAGTAGTTTTAGTCAAAACGTTTATTTAACACGTCGCACGCACACACACATCAGTAAATAACCTAACAAAAGTAAGGCAGGCAGCTTCGGCTTGCCTCAGCAGCGGCGGCGAGTGTTAAAACCACCTGCTCCTCAGCTCGCAGGCCGCTTCGCCCCTCCGCGCCTACGCGGGTTTAAATTACACTCTAGGGGAAGGGCAGACAACATCATGCGGAGTCGGTTTTTCAGCGATTCGTTTCTGTCACTAACTTTTGTAGCACAACATATTGACTTTTAGACAATATTTTAATTTAAGGTCAAAAGTTAAATTGAAATTCTACGAAATAATCGTCGCTCTAAACATGAAAAAAAAACTGAACTGTCTCTCTCACAACGGTCTATAAAGTTCTTACATCCATTTTGAGAGCTAAAATCAACCATCATATTAATAGTAATTCTATCATGTCTGCCTCTCAGAATGGATGTAGGAATGGGTCCCGCGGTACTAAGGAGCTGCTCCTTATTGATATAGCCATTAGCCAACAAGTTCGCCGCTCCCGAAGGGATCTGTCTACATGTTGGATAGATTACAAGAAGGCCTATGAGGCCATGAAGGTGCTGGAGTTGTATAAAGTTGATGCAACTCTGCGTACCTTCCTGATTTCATGTATGGAGCACTGGAGAACGGTCCTTCGCTATCCAGGATGTCGACAGATCCAGGGGAACAGCGAACCGATAAAGATTGAGCGCGGTATTTTCCAGGGTGATAGTCTGAGTCCATTGTGGTTTTGTCTAGCCTTGAACCCTCTCAGCACACTGTTGGAGGGTTCAGGTCTAGGCTATCGGTTGAGGAGAGGTGGTCAGGTCATATCTCACCTTCTTTACATGGATGATCTGAAACTCTTTGCCCCCCAACAATTTGCAACTGATGAAGCTACTGAAAGTAACGGAAACTTTCAGTAGCGCCATCAGGATGGAATTTGGTGTGGATAAATGTGTAGTCATGCATGTAAAGCGAGGGGAGATTATGGAATCCGTAGGAACTCAACTCTCGGATTCCATACACCTTAGGTCCCTCTCCTCAACAGAAACAATATCAATACTGCCGACATGAAACAATCATTGAGGGACCGCTTCTTTGGCCGCCTGAATAAAGTACTAAGTAGTCTTTTGTCAGGTGGAAACAAGGTGCGCGCCTTCAATGGTTGGGTCATGCCGGTTTTGATGTATTCTTTCGGCATACTGAAATGGACTCAGACGGAACTTGACGCCCTGGGTAGGACGGTCCGCGCACTGCTGACCGCAAATCGAATGCATCACCCGCGGTCGTCGGTGATGAGACTGTATATCCCGCGGAAGTGCGGGGGTCGTGGCTTCTTAAATGCTAAGACCCTGCACAACCGTGAGGTATGCAGCCTCAGGGAATACTTCCTAAAAGTCGACGTGGGGATGCACCGAGATGTGGTCTCAGTGGACAAGGGCCTCACCCCGCTCTCTTTGGCTAACGAGGACTGGCGCAAACCCAGAGTATTAGACACTAATGATCGCAAGGAGGTATGGCAGGGCAAGGTGCTTCACGGACGCTTTTACCGGGCCCTACATGGACCCGATGTAGACTTCTTAGCGTCCGTATCTTGGCTGCGCTTCGGTGACCTATTCGGAGAAACCGAAGGTTTTGTCTGTGCAATAATGTACGAAGTTATGATGACGAATAACTACCGGAAATACATTGTGAAGGATGGCACGGTTGACATATGTCGGGCATGCCACCGTCCGGGAGAATCGATCCGACACATTATTTCTGGGTGTTCTCGTCTGGCTAACGGAGAGTAATTGCATAGACACAACCTCGTTGCCAGGATTATCCACCAGCAATTTGCTTTGAAGTACAACCTTGTGAAGTCAGAAGTACCATTCTATAAGTATGCGCCCGACCCAGTTCTCGATAATGGTAATATCACGTTGTATTGGGATCGATCTATCGTCACTGACAGGACTATTGTTGCCAATAAACCTGACATTGTGGTGATAGATCGATTGGAACGTCGCGCAATGATTGTTGATATCCGTTATATCAACAATCACTGCGCATGACGAGAACCTCGTGAAAGCAGAGAAAGATAAACAATTCAAATATCTAGATCTGGCTCGCGAGGTTGTCGACATGTGAGTACAGCAGTCATTGTGCCGATAGTCGTGTCGGCCAATGGCTTAATAGCTGGATCAAGGGCTTGATTCAGAAAGCAGTACTTCTGGGCACGGCGCGTATCGTTAGGAGGTTTCTCTCTCAAGAGCCTTGACCACCGGTATCTCGGACCCTGTTCCCGATACCGGTGGGCTACTATTTTTAAATGTTTTTTGTATATTACTTTGAATAGAAATATTTAAAAAATTAAATTATATGTTTAAAAATAAATAAAGGATATATGGTATAATTAGGTTAATTAGGTAGTTGTTCCGGGTCTGGCTGTTTGTGTACGTGAGTTTAAATGTTAGTAAACGCGCCCACGATACAGGAGAAATTCCTAACGTGGGGCAACGTTCTTTAAAAGAGAGAGTGAGAGAATTAATTAAAACTAAGTTGTAAATTAAACAGAGTATTTTGTGAATTTTTGGAATGATGCCGATGTGGCGTTGTATGGTAAGTAAGTGGGCTCGGAGGTGTCGCATGAGGCACGGTAATAGTATACTGTGCTTGAGTGAGGGCTACGATAATGCGTAAGGTCTGGCTTCGCGGATTGGCAATTGAATATGACGCCATATTCGGGAGCGGTCATTGGTCAACCGGCGCGCCGCAGACATGACATGATTTTGAGAGTTGATGATTGGTGAAGCAGTGGCGTAGACAATACAGTTTTATTATATGTCATATAATAAAACTGTTAAAGGCCGATGTCTGTACATAGAAGATATAAAAAATATATCGGGTGTTTTATAAGAGCAAAAGAAGCAAAAACAACAGTTTTTAGAATTTTTGTCTGTCTGTATGTTTGTACAAAAGCAGTTTTCACCGCTCTACTGCTAGATGCTTAGCTTAAAATATAGGCTACATTAGATATTGTTTTGGTCCCGATAGGTGGTGCTGTGCGAAGCAAGGGTGGGTCGCTAGAACTTAATAAAGACTGAAGCTGGAATGTTTATTATTTCATTGATTGTTATAAAATTGTTGTCATTCTAATTATATATGTGTTTTATTACCAAGGAATGAATAAATACACCCGACAAACCAAATAAGAACACTGAACACTCGGCCAACGTGTGATTTGTGTTTCAACTACATTCACTGTTTCATGAAAAAGTCATTCAATGCGGTTTAATGAACTTAGAGGATTGTATTAATGATTCTTATGATTATAATTCCATAACTGCATACGTATTACTTAAGCGATATACAGTGTCAACCTGACACTGACCCACAGAGTATCATATACAGGATGTAAACAGGTGAAGGGCCTGTTTATAGCCGTCAACCAAGCATTCTGTACATCAAACTAAGTAACTTTCCGCAAAAATAATTGCTGGAAATCGACTTTTTTTTTGGGGTGAAAACTCACGTTTTAGGGTAGGACTCGATGGAAAGCACTCAAAGCATTGTGCTGGTAGATGGTTTGATTAGTACGGGGGTCGTGGAGGTGTGTAAAGTAAAAATCTTACATTAAAAACATGAATTAAATAAAAAAAACTTGCGAAAAAGTTGGAACTTTGACCCCCAATATCTCCGTAACTAGAAGGTTCCCAGGTATGGTCTACAACAAAAAAAATGATCGCAAAGACGGGAAGAACGAGTGCCTTTCGGATATGTTAACCTTTTGACCGCCACAGTCGTGTATAGACGACAAATCAAAATATGCCTAGCACGCCACAGTCGCGACTGGGTGACAGAATTTTTAACGTAAATAAATGTTATAAAACAGCATTGTTTTGTTTATTCCCCTTGTTAATTATGTACCTTGACTCTTACTAATTTATTTGAAGTGAATTGTTTTCGTTAGATTTCATCTATAGTAACTTAAGATGACAAAAAAGAAAACCAGATAAAAAGTTCGAAAAACATGGTGCCCTCGACGCCACAGTCATCATAACAGGACACGTAGTGATGTAGTAGCAGTCAATATAACAAGAATATCGACCTCGACAGCAACCTACGTTATATTTGATTTACTTTGAATTCTGCACTAATAAATAAACAAAACATTTGATATTGAACTTTTATGTTCGAGAAATCAAGAAAATTTTATAATACTGAACTATGCGCTCTTTAAAAGTCAAGTATTAGTTGATTATCGATTAATTGTAATGACTGCAATGCCCATCTCTATCACACTGTTGTATTGCCTGTGCCGGGAACGCCACATTCGTCTATGTTGGACAGTCCCATGACGCCAAACGCGGAATTTTTTTTAATAGAGTACCTACCTAGTTCGTTTACTGTTATTAAATATTATTAATAATGGATGACTTTAATATGAGTAGTAAAGATTTATTAAATATACTGCAGAGTCGACACTGACACGTTTATAATGGAAGACAGTGCGGAAGTTTTAGAAGACGAAGATTTTGAGGTAAGTTTAATTTAGTTTAATTTTATGCTTATTACGTTAAAAAATAAAACGAAAAAAGAAATACCTACCTAAAAATTTATCAGACAAAGAATTAAAGAACCAGAGAATTAAAGTTCGCCACCTGTGCCGCAGCTTAGTATGGCGTCCGCCATCAACTACGACGCGGGTGAGGAGTGCGCGCCGGTGATGTTGATTGTCTTTTAAATATTGAACAGTATTTAATGTGTGGAGGTATTAAAAATGGTGTGATTGTTCTACCAATTTCTACTACCTATTTGAATAAAAGACTGATTTTTATAAAATGTTTTATTTTATCTTTTGTGAACTTCATGTATGTGACACATAAGAGACTTTGTCCATGTAGGTACCATTATTCCTCATTATTTCCTATTCATTTCAGTTTTTTAAATAATCTACATTCGAAAGTAAACAACACTAACATACCATCGATATTTACAAAAGTTTTTCCACAATATGAAACAGAATATCAGTGAAACGTAACTTACGAAACTATTAAAGCAAAATTCCTATTATTATTTCGATATTATTAATAAATATCAGTTGCGCACCTCTAGTGCATAGGCGAGCAAATTAAAAAAGCCGTGCCAGCTACGCCACTGTCATCATAAGGTGACAAGAAAGTACGTCATAATTGAACATAGTGCTGTGATGGTATTGACTTGGTTTTATCGATTGTTGTTTTGTATTGTGGATTTAACGCCGAAACTGTGACACATATCATTTTTATTTCAGTCATTAAGGACAAAGCGGGATCAAATAAAACTCCTGTATTATATATTTCCGATATAGTGAGCTTTTAACAAAAACATACTCTAGGTTAAAAAATAAATAGTTAGTGCTTTATCGATATAATTTCGAACTCACTACTATTTTGTAGGTATTAAAGGATGAATTCGTAGCTTGGCGCCGAGGGCACGCTTTTTCTTTTTTGACGTGGCGGCCAAAAGGGTCTATTTACACCCTTTATTATTGTTTTAGATTATGATAATTAATAAATAATGATTTATTCTATATGATACTTGTATTTTTTCTTCTTTTACCAACCTATCTAGGTTAAAGGTCAAATAATTCATATAAAAATAAATAAAGGTAACGGAATCTACTTATGGACTAATAAACAGTAATAAAAACTATAAGCAATAAGCATAACATCCTATTAACTTAAAAAATATACTATTATGATATAAAATATTTTCCTGGATATATCAATATTCTCATTACTCACAAATAATGGGCCTCACGCTTGTATATCTATATATCTCAGGTTTTAAAATAAGTTATATTTCGTTAATGTTTGCCGTGGGTAATTTTTCCATACCCTATGTCGGTCCCAATGTCATTTTTTTCTCACCAATGTGAGGAAACCAGCATGCCTGTGACATATATCTTGACAGCATATAAAGCCAAATAAGAGTAAATTTTGTAGACAATATAAAACGATTTTATAGTGCATCTTTGATTTTAATTAATTTTGACCTAAAGCTTGAATACTACTGCGAGAATCTGAGCAGCCACAGAGTATATTGTATAGATGTGCAAATGTGGCGTTTAAATACTCTGTACCTGCTTCGAAAAACTTGTGTCAATGTCAACGTCAGTGGGTGGTTAGTGGTAATATAGTGGTCAATACAAACACAAGTAAGATTTTGTACACAGCGTTATAAAGAGTTAGTTATCTGTAATTTTATCCTTATTTTGATACTGGTATTCGTACTACATTTGCAGTAGATGGTGTCTAGATTCTAATAAACTAATTCTTATAAATTATTGGCTGTCCTAGGAATGATATAATAAGTCTAGCACTCTTCGGCCAATGTCGTGCGCATGCATTGCGTGGTCCACAAACGAACTGCTCACGATAATTAGTGAGAGGGTCGTCTTATATAATTACAATTTACATGCTGTAAAGCTAAGCGAAGTAAAAGAAAATTAGTTAAAGAAGTCGCAATAATTATATAGAAGCGTCGTCTGTTATTTGTACGCAGCAGAATATCCGAGTTGTAGTAATTATCTTCAGTGATACTTAAACAGTTACAAGATGGAAAAACTGTCAATGTGTAGGATATGTCTAGCGGAGAATGTTCGCATGTCTTTGGTGGTCAACAAGAACTTGCATGAACTATATGAGAGGCTGACTGATATTCCAGTAAGTTGATACTTTAGTAATATTTATGTTTCCAGAACATTTTGATTTAACATTTCGACCGCCAGAGCATGAGCATGAACACACGCGCATGCTCTCCATGCCAAGCCACAAGTTTACCTACCATTTTGTCACATATTTGTGTAGTCGGTGAACTTGTGGCTTGGCGTGGAGAGTATGCGCGTGTGTTCATGCTCTGAAAAAAGGTTAAACATAACTATACAAATGTGGGTGTACTATTAGGTGCACCAGCTCTGCCTAATCTTTCGGGGATTACAGGTGTGATGTTATGTCCATCAAATAAGACCATAAGTTGGGAATCTGCATTGAGCATGAGCAATGCCTTTTCTGAAAGAGGCATTCAACAACCTTTACTGCACAAAACCTATAGGCGGGTGTTGGCGATATATTATTCACAAACTGAGAAAACTTAAACACTATGTTTTGTTGCAGTTCTTAACTGACGACAGTAGACCGATCCTTGCTTGTTCCTTCTGCTGTGCTAAACTAAAGCAATGCTCCCGATTGTTGAGGAAATGTTTGGAAGCAGAAGAGCTGTTCACTCAGATAATGAATGGCAGTTATGTGGTGAGGTGTTCTTCAACAGATATTTACTGTAAATGCGCTTGTGATCACAAACATATTTTATGTAATACTGTAATCATCTTTTTACAGCCAAAACCTTTAACAAACCAAGACCACTTAGAGGTTGCCCATGGGTTTATTATCTCATCAATAGATAGCATGAGTATAGTTGAAGTTGGTCAAACAGGAAGCGTTGTGAAAGAAGAATTACCAGCTGTTTGTGAGAGGCAAGATAAAATTCTTGAGCCAAAGGAGGAATATCAATGTGATGGTATGTTTTCAAGACAAAAAAATATTGATAAAGTAATTAATATCATCCATAAAATAAAGAAACATTTTATTGAACAGAATAGGTTTATCCTAACTAATATTGTAAATGCGAAAGTAACTTTGTTTGTTACATTTTCACGCCTCAACCACTGAACCGATCATCTTCAAATTTTGCATCATCATAATATACATTGTAAGGTATACAGAAAGGGATGCCGGACATCATCCCGAAAACAAGTACTGTTTTGTTTGTCATAGCTGTCATTTTCATGGTTTTCGGGGTCACTGATAACGAAAATGAGGTCCAAATGATAATACAAGTTGGCACCGATCAAAATTTTTTGCGCGTTTTTCATGGGTGTCATTTTCGTGGTTTTTGGGGTCACTGATAACGAAAATGAGATCAAAATTTCTTTATGTCATCTGCTCAATAACATAGTAAATGAATAACTCTTAACTGTTTTTGTTTACTTATATATCTAGAACTGGAAAATCTAGACAATAGACATCTAGATGAAGAAGATATACTACCACACGGTTCTGAATCTGATTCAGAAGATGATGTACCTTTATTGGAGTTTGAAATAGAAGAGGAAGAAGAAAAAGAAGCAACTAAAGAGAAATGCAGAGCCGTGGACACCAAAAGTAAGTATTAGTTACTTAATCAATAGAAAATACTTGTATGTTGTTGTTGTTGTTGTTGTGTTGTGTGTGTTGTTGTTGTTGAATGTTTTCTTATTTAACTCAAAGGTTGACTGGTAGAGAATGCCTTGTGGCATTAGGTCCGCCTATGTATCACTATTGTACATGAAGTTTAAATAAATAAATAAATAAAATAGTGTCCGACATAAGCGTTTGCTTCGGTCACCTTCGGCCAAAGTGGGCCAAAGTTTCGGCTAAAGTCGAAGGTTTCTAGCAAATGCTGACTGTACTGTACAGGGTGGAATACTGAGACGGAGCAGTAACGGCAGATACCTTAACCGTTGTTGCTTCATGAAAACAGTCTTAATAGACTTACTTGAGCTTGAATTAAATGTTATCTATACAAATAAATAATATTGAAGTGTCTGTTTGAAGTAGCAAAATAACAGCTTTTTACTGATGCATATGAAAATAATTACTACATGGCACTTATAATAAAAATCGGTTTAAAGAATTTTATAGAACAATGCATTGGTTCACTTATAATGAGATACAAAGTAATTGTTTATATCTAAATAAATACATTTTGCCTCCGATGCATGTTGGTGAAGTTATACAAGACAAATACATAGGAAGTATGTAAATTGCTAACATTTAATATGCGGTATGATTACATTTCATAAACGTAATTTCTCAGTTTTAGTTTAAATCTGTTAATATTATCACTATTTTTTACGTCATTTGGTAGGTCGTTAAACAGCTGTGCTCCTTCGAACAATATGTTTTTTTTTACCGTAGTTTGTGCGAGCTTGTCTTCGTTGTATTTTATTTTTATTTCTTAGGTTGTGTGATATTGTTTTTCTATGTAGTTGTAGCTTTCATTGTATGCTGTTTGTGGTGATTTTTTTTTATTAGAATGCAGGTACCGTATGTGTATAGTTGTTTGAGATTTAATAATTTCGTTTTTTCAAATAGTGTTTTAGTTGGAGTAAGATAGTGATAATGGTTTGAGTCTGACAGACCCCTCCGCCCGCCCCAGGGCGGAGGATATCCGTGAGGAATTACCACCCCGAAACAAAAAAGTAGTGATAAGTAAGTCATTTTATTCTGAACAAAAATTCATTTGTGTCGAATACAGGATTAAATACAACAATAATAATCAATAAAAGTTACAATCAATAATATAGTTAAAATGTCAAAAATAAAATAAGTAATATCAAGAACTTAGTTGAAATAATAAATAAAACATGAAAAAATAAAAACACAATTAGCCTAGTCAAAAAAAAAAACAAACATTAATTTAATAAAAAAAATAACATGTCAAGAACTAGACCTAAACTTAAACAAATAAACAAGTTAAAATAATGGATAATGGTATAATGTTTTTATAACTTTGTGCTGGCTTCGTTGTGAAGGCATTAGGATGGTTTTTGCGGCAGATCCCCATATTTCAATAAGGTACTCGAGATGTGATTTTACTAATGAGTTATAAATAATAGTACTTATTTTCCTTGGAATACAATTTGAGATTTTGCGTAATGATGCTAGTAATGACATTAATTTTGATTTTACATGTTCGATGTGCAGTTTCCATGTGTTTGTCGTCTACCCTCAGACCGAGATGTTTTGCGTGGCTCGATCTTTTTATTATGTCATTGTTTATACTAAGAGGCGAGAAGTTAAGTTAGTTCGATACTTTCTTAAATAGATGGCGCTAACGTCACCTAAGACGTTATTAATGGAACGAAAATTTCGAGACCTGTGAGCGGGGTGCGATGGTCTAGTTGGTTAAGACATCCGGTGTACTGAATCGGAAGGTCGCAGGTTCAAACCCTGCTCGCACTGGAATTTTTCTTTCCATGTCAAAAACAGCTATGTTCCCTACGCAGGGTTTGCGTATAAAATATTAAAAATAAGAGGCGAGAAGTCTGATAATGGTTTGTTTTTTGCGGTGAAAATCATGTATGTTGTTTTGGTCGTATTTATTATAAGTAAATTGTATTTAAGCCACTCACTGAGTATACCAAGATCTTTTTGAGCATTTGTTGTATTAGTATGGATACATTTATGGAAATAGAAGAGGCATTTATCGTCCGCGTATAAAGTTAGGTGACCCGTAAATCCTATCTTGTTTATGTTATTTATATAGATTAGGAAAAGTAACGGACTCAAAATTGAGCCTTGAGGACAGCCGTATGGTACGTTTTTTTATGGAACTAGTGAATTTATCTATTTTAACTACTCGTTGTCTATTATGTAAATAAGATGTAAACATTTCTAGGGCTTTATCTCTGACTCCTATGTTGTTTAATTTCTGGAGACGTTTGTGGTGTGGCATACGGTGTCGAACGCTTTTCTTAAATCAATAAATACCCCCCATAACAACATCCTTTTGATCTATGTGCGTTTTGATTTTAGTTACCAAGTCTACTGTAGCTGTAAGAGTACTAGATTTTGAACGAAAGCCATATTGCTCGCCGATTAGGAACTCTTACTCAAGAAGGTATGCATTTAGACGCCTGTACAAAACACGCTCAAATATTTTTGATAATACAGGTAAAACCGACACTGGTCTATATTTACCTGGATCAGTCCTGCTGCCCGATTTGTAAATAGGGCTGACTTTGGAAACTTTAAGCGTGTTCGAAAAAATGCCGCGCATCATATATTCGTTTATGCAGTTCGTTAATTTCGGAACAATTGTATTTTTGAGGCATTTGGTCACCTTGGTACCGATACCATCTATCCCAGTACTTGTATTACTATCCAGACCGTCAATTATTTTAGAAATTTCGTCCTTTTTTTTTTTTTTTTTTTTTTTTTGGATGGGAAATCATCAAATGACCCCCGCCACTCTGGGCGGAGCGGAAGGGAGTGTCAGACTTGTACTGACTAAAACCCATCCATGTTCCTTCTTTGCCCTTTGTGTTCCAGGGCCACGGTGTCTCTTTCGAACAGTCCCGCAGCAGAAATTTCGTCCTCAGCGCAAGGAGTGAGTTTACTCAGAGTTACGTCGTGTGAATGGTTGTGTTCGTACATAAGAGTGTTGCCATCGTTCGCGTGATATATAACGGGTATTTCGTTCGCTAGTTCCTGGCCTATTGATGAGAAAAATGAGTTAAATAGATTACGTATTGCTCGACATTAGTTTCGGAGGAGCACCGCTTTCTTTGATTTTATTTAGGGCTAAGTTATTAATAAGTTCTCACATTGATTGTTTGTTATTGTTGTAGAATAGATCGTAATAGTATTTTTTCTTGTGTGTCTTGATCAGGTTTTTTTACAGATGTCTCGTTGTTTGTAAAAGGTTTTCTGTATGTTTCCGTCTTTTGGGTAAGATTTTGTCTGTTGCCATAGGTTGTTACGTAAGTTTATTGAATCAGTAATAGTTCGGTTTATCCAATCGTTTTGAGGTGGATTTAGAATTTTTGTGTTGTCGTTTTTGTTGTTATTTACATGTTTTGTGATAAACCTCTCGAGGTGATAGTAATCATTTTCTTCATTTATGTAATTATCTGTTAGTGCATCGCTATACAGAGTGTAAGGGTAAACACCGTTATCCTTGAAACCAGTCGTTTGGTTTTATTATTAGAACGTTAAATCAATGAAAAAAGCAACCTTTTTTTTGAAGAAAATCTACTATTTCCCACAAGATCATTTCACCCTAATGCGCGTTAACAGCTGACCGGGCGGCGGCGGCCACATGCGGTCATACACTACGTGCGTGCAACGGACGATCACTCATGACCTTAGTCAGTCAGCTGTCGCGCTAGCGAGCGCACGTATCGTAATCGTCATAGGGTCGCGCGCCGCTCCGCTTGTTTCTCGCGCGTAAATTGTGTGTACTTAGATCTGTCTTACACAATTGAACAGTGGACCAAAGTGGTACGGCTTTACGCCATCGCGGGTGATAACCTGAACGACGCTCGTAGGATGTATGCAGAAGTTAGATTCTCAAGTGCGAATAAACCAACGAAAACGAGCGGAGGCATGTGTGGCCGTAAATGGATCCCATTTTGAACAGTTGTTGAGATCAATTTAGGTAAGTAGAGATATTCAATCAGTGTAAATTGAATCGGTGATTTTTAACCATACATAAAATTGTCATGAACTTTAATGCGCCAAAAATACCTACCCTATGGTTTGGATTACTTTTTCATTTTCTTTGTTGTCAAATCAAATTTACATTTAGACTCGTCTCGCAACACCTAAGGTAGGTATTTTTTCCTGTCCTAAGCCAGGAAAAGTATGAAGGAAAAGTTGCATCACAGGTTATGTTACGAGTATTGTGTAGCTGTAGTCCGTCACTTTTGAAGTTAGGATCTTCAAATTTTGTGTTTAGACTGACGATTGAAAATTAATTTATACGTGTTACAGCGCTTTTGATAATTCTACCCCCCGAAGGGTTAAAAAGGGGTCTGAAGGTATGTAGTCGGATATTTTTCGACATCCAAGCAGGCGAAGCCGTAAGCAAAAGCTAGTAACATATACAATGAAGGATCATTTATCGCAGGGTTAGAGACTGGAAGACAATATGGCGGATGGTGTCGATATTTGGGGATAGTGTTCCACTTACTGCTTTCCCTGCCCTAACATACAGGGTGTAAGGGTAAACACCGTTGTCACTAAAACCACGGGTAGTTGAATAAACAAAAAAATATAGGACCGAGTTAAAAAAAGCAGAATAAGTAATTTACTTTAAAAATAAATAACAATAAATTAAATCCCACACCGTCCGCGAATTCATGGTAAGCACCCGAGCGACGTAATCGCCGCTCGTCCTAACTACCTACTACAGCTACGCAATACTCGTAACATAACCTGTGATGCACCTTTTCCTTCATACTTTACCTGGCTTAGGACAGGAAAGAATACCTACCTTAGGTGCTGCGAGACGAGTCTAAATGTAAATTTAATTTGACAACAAAGAAAATTAAAAACTAATCCAAACCATTGGGTAGGTATTTTTGGCTCATTAAAGTTTATGACAATTTTATGTACAGTTAAAAATCACCGATTCAATTTACACTGATTGAATATCTCTATTTACCTAAATTAATCTCAACAACTGTTCAAAATGGGATCCATTTACGGCCACACATGGCCTCCGCTCGTTTTCGTTGGTTTATTCGCACTTGAGAATCTAACTTCTGCATACATCCTACGAGCGTCGTTCAGGTTATCACCCGCGATGGCGTAAAGCCGTACCACTTTGGTCCACTGTTCAATTGTGTAAGACAGATATAAGTATACACAATTTACGCACGAGAAACAAGCGGAGCGGCGCGTGACCATGGTTATTTACGTTCGATTGTAGAATGTTCCACTACAGAACTGTCTAGAATATCCACCCTGGAACTGTCTACAAGATTCGAGAGTAATCCTAGAATGTTCCTCTATGTAACTGTGAAGAAGTTTCCAGAAAGTTGTGGAACTTTCTCGAAGGACCGGTCGGCATGTAAATAGCTGTCGTGTTAACGGAAGCAGTGAGTCTGATTTAGGCGATACAACGAAGCTAAGGCAACTAGAAGTGCGACTTCGCGAAAGAGGTCAATCGTCAAATCCGACTCGGCTGGGCAGCGTTCGGGAAGGTGCGCGGTATCTTCTCGTCCAACTTACCGCAGTGTCTGAAGACGAAAGTCTATGATCAGTGTGTGTTCGCAGTGATTATTTATATGCGGGACCGAAACGTGGTCGCTCACAATGGGCCTCATCAGAAGGAGGGGTCATGAGGACACCCAAAGGGCAATGGAGAGGACTATGCTCGAAGTTTCCTTGCGTGTTCGAATCAGAAATGAAAACATCCGCAAGAGAACCAAGGTACACGACGTAGTCCGAAGAATTGCCAAACTTAAGTGGCAGTGGGTAGGGTACATTGCTCGCAGAACGAATGGCCGATGAGGCCGAAAAGTTGTGGATTGGCGACCGCGAACCGGAAGACGTTGCGTTGGAAAGCCTCCCTCTAGGTGGACCGATGACCTGGTGAAGGTTGCAGGGATCCGCTGGAAGCGAGACGCACGGGACCGGTGAATGGGGCGACACTTGGGGAGCTCATGTCCATCAGTGTATTTCTTTCGGCTGAAATGATGATGATGATGGTGAGAAGTGCGATATCTAAGTGAATAGTGATCAGTGGTGTACTTGTGATTGAGTTTTAAGTGTTTTGTAATTAATAAAGGTATTTAGTGTTTAATCGCTAGTGTTTAACCCTTTATAAGGCTCTGGCCATATATTGGACATCATACATTTGACGAAATATCTTAAAAAATTCTTTGGCAACACAGTTTGTCGTTAGCAGTGATTTATTCTTGAATGTTTTGAGAAACGGAACGTAGCAAAAAAAAAAATTGGCGCCATGTTAGTTCAAACAGATGTTTGATGTCATCTTTCAAAATTGTGTCGATTTTAATAGTGCTACGTAAATCTACAAAAATCTTCGAAAAAAATGAGTGGACAGGTAAGATTTGAATTAAAATTTGTTAGTTATATTCTAAATTTGATGTAATACAGTATATTTTTGCTGATACGAATCTTTTTGATACTAATTTGGAGTTTTGTTATGACGTCCATATATTGCCCAGAGCCCGTCTGAGTCAAACATTTTTTTGGTTACAGAGAAAAGTGATTCCTTTAGACAAAATTGAGGAAACTTTAGAGAGTCTTTTTGCGTTATCGGATGGCGAGGAATCTGAAGATGGTCACGAAAGTGATGAAAGGGAAAGTGAGGCCATATTCTTGCCACCAAATTCATCGGACCTTGAGGATATATTAGCTTCTCCGTCATCTTCAAATAACGGGAATGCCGCCAATTTTGAACCAGAGGATTCCGTAGTCCCTTCAGTAAGCGGAATTTCTATAGGACGAAATCAATCGGAAACAGCTGATGGTCCAAACATCAATGTGCTGATAAACAATAGTCCTGTGTCGTTATCCATTTCTGATTCTGAAGATGGTTCTTCTGAAGATGAAGATTGGAAGAAAGTACTTTTCCCTCACGATGTACCAAGAAACAAGTTTGATGATATTCCTCTAAAGTCTCACCAAAATATTCCCAACAAAAGTGGACCTCATATTTATTTTCGTTTTTTTTTCACTGACGAAGTTTTATCTCTAATTGCAGAGCAGACAAATTTATATGCTGCCCAAAATAAACAAAAAAACTGGGTAGATGTCTCAAATGAGGAAATACAAGCTTTTTTAGGAATGTTAGTTTTGATGGGGGTGCACCCTCTACCCAATATTGACTTGTATTGGTCAACAGATCCATTTTTTTGTGTGAGAGAAATAGCAGATGTAATGACTGCAAAAAAATTTAAAATGATAATGAGAAATCTACATCTAAACGACAACACGAAAATGCCTCAAAGAGGAGAGCCTGAATATGATAAACTATATAAGATTCGACCACTAATAACCTCAATGAACACTGCTTTTCAAAAGGGAGCTAGGAATTCGTCATCCCAAAGTATTGACGAATGTATGGTAAAATTCAAAGGGCGCAGTACATTGAAGCAATATTTACCAAACAAGCCGATAAAAAGAGGCTTCAAGATATGGGCGAGATGTGACAGTAGCACGGGTTATTTATTTGAATTTGAGGTGTATACGGGAAAAAAAGACAACGATACTGAATTCGGTTTAGGAGCAGCTGTGGTAAATAGTCTTTGCAAAGTACTTATTGAAGAAAAGATAGAAAACGCACATGTAACATTTGATAATTTCTTTGCTTCGACCCAACTAATGCAAAGCTTGTATGATAATAATATATATTCTACAGCAACTGTTAGATCCAATAGAACTAACTTACCCCGGACACTAAAACATCTGATGGCCAAGAAAGGTAAACCTAAACTTTCTAGGGGTCAATATAAGTGGCGGGTTAACCGAAATGTAGCATGCTTTACATGGATGGACACAAAATTAGTCAGCATTCTTAGTACCGCCTTTCATCCTAAGGAAAAAGTAACATGCATGAGAACGCAAAAAGACGGAAGGAAACAAGAAGTGCCTTGCCCTCTGGGTGTTGTGGAGTATACCAAAAGGATGGGGGGTGTCGATCGCTTTGATCAAAAGCGAGGCACCTATCCTGTAGCTAGGAGGAGCAGGAGGTGGTGGATGAGACTATTTTATTTTATGGTGGATGCAGCAATTACGAATGCATACATTTTGTATGCCCAAAAAGTGCGTTACCCAATGTCTACTTTACAGTTTCGTACACTTCTCGGAAGAAAGTTGATTGGCACTTTTACGAGCAGAAGGAAGAGGGTATCGAACTTGCCATCTTTTGTATGCAAAAGACCAAAAGTTGATAGCCGGCAGAAGGCAAAGTATGGCCTTCCAGATGATCTACGGCTTTCAGACGTTGGATCCCACCTCCCCGGTCCACTAGACTCTTACAGACGATGCAGGGCTTGCAGCAGCAATGCTAACAGCAAAAAATCGAAGATACAATGCATACGATGCGAGGTAGCCCTATGTATTGTTCCATGTTTTGCCAACTTCCACAAGCCGTAGTACGGCTCTGTCCAAATAATGGACACCATGTATATATATATATATATATACTTTTTTTTCCGAAATTTCAATAAAGTGCTCATATATGATGTATACCACTAAGTTTCATTTCTGTACCTTCAGCCGTTTGTTCTGCCTTATAAAGGGTTAAGTTATCCCATACCCAACTCGTATTTCCAATGTATTTGGAATGTTGTACTTACTTGATTTATTCTCGCAGGGCCGACTGTTGCGGAGGAACCAAAACTACACTTACGAAGAACAAAATTAGAAGACTCAACACCAGCCGACCAAAAGACAAACCAAATATCGGACTCGAAAATTATCCGAAACACTCAAAATCGTACGGCCAAATATACAACTAAATTCAAAAAGCCTCATGAATGTGAAATATGCCAGTATAAGTGTAGTGCAAAGAGAGATTTTATCAGACATATGCGTATACACACTGGTGAAAAACCTTACAAGTGTGATATATGTCAGCGCAGTTTCAGTCACAAGCCGACATTAACAAATCATATTCGTACACACACTGGTGAAAAACCTTACAAGTGTGATATATGTCAGCGCAGTTTCAGTCACAATGCGACATTAACAAATCATATTCGTATACACACTGGTGAAAAACCTTACAAGTGTGATGTATGTCAGTGGAGTTTCAGTCACAAGCTTAATTTAACAAGTCATATGCGTACACACACTGGTGAAAAACCTTACAAGTGTGATATATGTCAGCGCTGTTTTAATCTAAAGGTTAAATTAACAAGTCATATTCGTACGCACACTGGTGAAAAACCTTACAAGTGTGATATATGTCCGCGCAGTTTCAGTCTAAAGGTTACATTAACAAGACATATTCGTACACACACTGGTGAAAAACCTTACAAGTGTGATATATGTCAGAGTAGTTTCAGTAAAAAGGGTAATTTAACAACGCATATTCGTACACACACTGGTGAGAAACCTTACAAGTGTGAAATATGTCAGAGTAGTTTCGGTAAAAGGAGTACTTTCACAAATCATATTCGCATACACACTGGTGAAAAACGTTACAAGTGTGATATATGTCTGAGTAGGTTCAGACAAAAGTATAATTTAACAAATCATATTCGTACACACACTGGTGAGAAACCTTATAAGTGTGATATATGTCAGCGTAGTTTCAGTATAAAGATTAATTTAACAACACATATTCGTACACACATTGGTGAAAAACCTTATAAGTGTCACATATGTCAGCGTAGTTTCAGTGTAAAGGTTAATTTAAGAAAACATTCAGTTAAGTGTGTGTCGGCGTAGTTTTTGTCATAAGGGTGGTTAGAAAATACAATTCAATTCAAATCATACCAGCGCTTGAGTTAGCTGACTGTAGGTGTAGTAAGCTTTGTTTAAGGGGTGGATTTGGCTACACTGTTTCGCTAAATTCTGCAGACATTGAAACACTGTTTTAAGCATTCACAGTTTAAAACTAAATTTAAACTGTCACGTACGGGATATCTTCCGTGATTGTTAATTATTTTAAGCTCCCGATATTTCGACGCTGTGCAAGCGCCCGCGGAAGAACAAACACGGAAGATATCCCGTAAGTGACAGTATAAGTTTCGGGAGGTTCCTGCACCGAATCGGGCGGATGGAAACGCACGGGTGTTTCCACTGCGAGGATCGTCCGGAGGATACGGTGGAGCACACCATGGAGGTCTGCCCCGCTTGGGCGGAGCACCGCCTTGTCCTCGTAGCGGCGATTGGCGGCGGCGATCTCTCGCGTCCGGCCCTGGTTCAAGCAATGGTCCGGAGCGAGAGGGAATGGAAAGCCGTCACCTCCTTCTGCGAAGCAATCATGCTAGTGAAGGAGGTGGCTGGACGTGAGAGGGGAAGAACCTCACGTCCTAGCCGCCGCCGAAGATGCCCGCGCGTCGGGGTTCACGTGGTGGCTCCCGGCCACCGTAGGCGCGAGCCTGTTGATGGCGAGTTATGGGCTAGCTCACCGTCCGGCCGTCTTATGACGACAGGCCGTATCGACGGCGCATTCGTGTTCCACGTGCGCCTCAAAGAGATGTCAGCAAATAAGTAGGGGTCCGCATGGGCCGATGCCTGCCAGAGCTGCGGGTCTGTTCGAAAAGGATACCGTGGCCCTGCAACACAAAGGGAAAAGAAGGAACATGGATGGGTTTTAGTCAGTACAAGTCTGACACTCCCTTCCGCTCCGCCCAGAGAGGGGGGGAGTCATTTGATGATTTCCCAACCGAAAAAAAAGAAACAAAAATGTATATTTCACCCCGCTAGGTTGTTAAATTCTAAATTAACGCGAGCGAAGTGGCGGGCAACAGCTAGTATTTTAATAATAATTTGACGCGGACGAAGGTCGCGGGTCACAGCTAGTATTATATAACATCATTGGTATTAAGGTCCTGGGCTCATAACCTGTACACTGTAACTGTACCGATGTTGTTATTATATTTTTAAGAACATTAAATAAAATCGCAACCATCAACTTTTTCTAGCCTGTCATGATCTGCTCGACATGAGAGCCTTGTTTTATTTCTCTTTAAAAACATCTTACACAGAGGTTAGCGCAGTTAAGTTTCAAGACATCAACAGTCTACACCCAGAAATGGGTAGCCCAATAATATGCTTGTATCAATAATGTGACAAGGTGTTCCGAAAAATCTAATTAAAATTATCTTACATAAGCTGTGAATATGATTCAAATTGTAATTGAATCAAAGTGCGGGATACTGGTGGAGAATGATGAATGTAAGCAAACAGGGTTCTGCACAACTCTGGAAAGTTCTTTTGCGATTTCTAACTTTTCTTGTACAGAAACCTCAGTAGGTCTCTTAGAGAGCTTTTTGATCCTAATCGTGGGCGTACCCACGGTGGGGCAAGGTGGGGCCCCACCTTGCTCTCTGACCCGAAGCTAAGATTTTTTAGGCATAATTAATATAATGACAAAATTAAATATTCATTTGGGTACTTTAACATTTTTCACATTAAAATAAAAACTTGGTTAAGGTCAACAATGACAGAAAACCGTCTTGTCGGCCTCTGTATGACGAGTGTGCATAGAAAGAATGTTGTGATTCTTGACCCGACCACGGACATAGATAGTGACGAGCTGTTTCTGCCAAGTCCAAACGTGATTTTTTAGGTGTAAGCAATACGGGACATAAAATAGTTTTACACCCACTGATCAGTGGGTGTGTTGTTTCTGAACGCCTCCATTTCTACATCATTAACTAATTGTTCATGGTTGGTGCGAATGGTTGAAATTTTCAATATAATCATCGTGATAGTTTTCCCTCTTTAGCGAGGTACTAGTAATTAGATATCAGGTACCAAATAGTACAAAATAGGTACAAAAGCTTGGTATTTCTCAAACCTCCAAAATCTCTCTTGGTCCAACCATCCTGACTCAGACGAAAAAATTGGCCTAGATTCCTTGAAATTCCCCGATTTTTGTCATTCCCCGCGCTCTCCCCGCACCAACCCTCAATTCCTGTCTGTGAATATCTTGTCATTTTTATTTGGCCAATTTTATGACATACGTCATTCTTGTTCACATTTTTTCTTTTTCTGTTTATTGTTATAAAATGGCTTCATTTTACTAATGTTATAGTAAAAAGTGGAGAAATTATAATATATAAAAAGGGAGATTAGGTTCCAGACTGTTTAAAAATAAATATTTAAAGAAAATTAAAGAATGAAATTACAAGACGTCTGATGACATTTAGGCGATTATCACACTGCCACGCACCACGCTGCATGTTGCGTGACTGCGTGTTTTAACGTTACTTGTAAGTATCTCCGTTTGTATAGAAAACACGCACAGTCCAATACACTGAAAACGCAACCACGCGCGTTCATGCGGATCACGCGCATACACGCGGAGAAACATGCACCCCCGCGCGTAGGTGCGGGGCGAGACGCAAGGTATGGCACACCGAATCCCGCAGTGCCGCGCGTGATTTTGAATGGGCGTGACGTGTGTTTGAAAATGGATCTCGATATCGATCGATTTATATTCGAAATCGAAAACCACCCAGCTATCTGGAATATGAAATGTGATGAATACAGTGACAGAGCGCAGAAGGTGAAACAATGGGAGGAAGTAATAAATATGTTTACTGATAATAATGCATCGGTTGAAGAAAAAAAAAAGAACGGTAAGTTGTTTTAATTTTTTTATTTACTACAAGTTAATGATAGGTAAATTACAATTATGAACGCTGCAGCTAGTTTAAGCATATTTGTTTTGCCACGGCAAAGGGTCAATATTAACAAAAAAAATCAGCTAAATTATTCCTTGCGTCACTTCCGCGTGTACCTGATAGAACTCTAGCCCTCGGAATTTCGCACATACCCTCTGTATCACCATTGAATACTATTTCGTTGAAATTAACACCATGCCTTTCTCATACGAAATTGTGAAGCAAACAGGCACGCTTTGATAATTTTTATTGCTAAATTTACGTTAACATCTAATGGTCGTTGAAATATTCGCCATTTGTGAGTTAAAATTCCAAATGCACATTCTATATACCTGCGCGCTCGGCTCAAACGATAGTTAAATATTCTTTTAGTAAAATTCAAGTTGGTCCCCGGATATGGCCTTAATATGTGTTCAGAAATGCTAAAAGCTTCATCGCCTATGAAAAAATATGGCAGATCATTGGGAACTCCCGGAATATTCGATTCTTTTGGTATATTAAGATTAAATTCCCTAAGTTTTTTGTAAAATATTGAATTCTGAAAAACAGTACTATCGCTACCAACACCAACATCGATGAAAATGAATTTATAATTAGAATCACAAATGGCTAATAACAATATTGACAAAAAATGTTTGTAATTGTAATACAATGATCCTGTTAAGGATGGTTTGTAAACTCTGACATGTTTTCCATCAATAGCTCCAATCACATGAGGAAAATTTGCCCGTTGTTGGAAACCTTCAGCTATGCTTAACCACGCTTCAGTCGTGAGCTCAGGAAAACATTCTGCTCTCATGAAGTCCCAAATGGCTGTGCAAACTTCTTCCACGATTTTTCTGATGGTTGATAATCCTATTCTGTGGCTGAAATGAAGCTTAGTAAACGAGCAACCGCTTGCTAAGTATCTGAAATATAAGTTTTTTTTTTATTTTGTTTTAGGAACATTACTTCAAAAAAGGTGGAGAACGCTTCGTGATGGTTTTGTTAAACAACGGCGGGAACTAGCTACTACCAAAAGCGGATCAGCTGCTACGCATAAAAAATACAACTATTATAATCAACTCTTGTTTCTCTTACCAGTAGTATCAATGAATAAAACGCACAACAGTATGGCAAATCAAGAAAACAATGACCCAGTTGAAGAGCAACATGGTAGTAACATAATTCCACCGAAACCAAAGAAAACTAAAAACAGTGACCCAACAGATAAAATTGGTAGTGAACTTTTGAACGTTTTAAAATCTACGTTGCAACGAAAGACTGATGAAGATTCTGATCGACAATTTATGTTGTCATTGGTTGACGATTTTAAAAGGGTGCCTCAAAGATTAAAGCCAAGGATAAAGATAAATATAATAAAATGTATCTTGGAAGCACAAAATGAGGAAGGTAATTTCCAACAAGTACAAGGCGCCGATTATTATGAATACGGCACTTATTCAAATCAATATGGTGGTTACTACACTAAACCTCACAGAGAATGTACGGAAAATACGCGTCCAAGTAATCAGCCCTCCTCATCCAGTTTTAATCTACCAGCTGAAGAATATATTGAAAGAAACTTTTCCAATAATCAGCAATCACTTGTGGAAAACTCCACATTGGCAATGGAAGATCAAATATCTCCAATGTCCGTAAATACTCAAAATTCCGAGGAATCTGAACTTTTACCATTGTTCGAAAATTAAAACTACCTAATACGCTACAAAAAAAACTAAGATATAAGGTACAAAAAGTTAACAAAATAAATATTACTGGGATCTTAATCATTATAGTAACTGCGATTACTGGCTTACTTAAAGGCTAAGAACTTTTTTTGTGAACTGTATTCGTGATTTCATGAATGAAAGCTGTAATTAGTAGAGTAGATACATTAAACATAAGTCGAATGGCTATCTCGTGGGTTCATAATTGTGATTAGCAAGAAGGTAGTTATTTGTGATTTTAGAAATTAAAGCTGTGATTAGTAGAGTCATTAAAAATTAGTAGAATATCTATTTAGTGGTACTATCTAATTGTGATTAGCAAGTAAGTAGTTATTTGTGATTTTAGAAATTAAAGCTGTGATTAGTAGTCATAAAAAATTAGTAGAATATCTATTTAGTGGTTCTATCTAATTGTGATTAGCAAGTAAGTATCTAAATACTTCCAAGAATGAAAGCTGGGATTATAATAGTAGACTGATGTGTATTAGACAAGTACTAATTAATATTCCATAACAGTGACTGCAGTACAAATTTTGATAAATAAACGCACAATAAATCAAAATCACTAGTTTTATTCGTATATAATAGCCTGGGTTTAACTATAATAATATCGATATAGTTAACTTAATATGTATTTAGAAAATTGAAATTATTTACTTACCTCAATGTTACCCAAAGCTTCTCTTCTGGCGTAATACAAAGACGAAAATTTGTATCTCTTCTACTAATACCTGTTCGAATTTTGCTGAGCAAATAATCAAAAGATGTTGTTGACATACGCGTGTAGTTGAAGAATTTCTCTTCATATCTTCTAAGGTCCCAATAATTTTGAACAAATGACCCATTTAAAGATCTTGTTTGTAAATAAGGTTGTACCCAGTATCTTCTATAGGCACGATTTCTTTTAATTTGACCGTACAAAAACCAAACAGTTACTATAATGGCAGCGTCCTGAATGAGTTCCACACTATTAACCATTTTTATCAAAACTATCGTAATGCTCAGTACTGCACGACCACCACAGAGAACGGCGAATAAATGAGAGCCGCCGTGCGTGAATCTATAAAACGCACCTACGCGCGTGAGTGCGCAAAAAACCCGCACGATGATGCAGATCTGCACTCCCGCAGGAACGCGCGTAGGTGCGTCGACACGCAATATGCAGCATGATGCGGGGCAGTGTGAAAATCGCCTTAGTGTTGCCAGCTTATTTTATAAATTTTTTTTTTTTTTTTTTTTTTAACATGATATTGACATACATCCAAATATTGTACACCTCATGGGTATGTTACAATGATACAATAACGCTAATTATAAGATCTGTCTTTTCACCTGTGGCAACCAATAAAAAAATGAATTATGAATTACCTTTCTAAAGCCATATTGTGATTCGGCCAGGAGACCCTTACTTTCAATAAATCATTCTAGGCGATTTTTAATTAAGTATTCCGCTAATTTTATTAGAATTGGAGACAAAACAATGGGACGGTATGAAGAAACAGTAGTTTTATTTGGTTTAAGAGTGGCAACACCATTTGACGTTTCCATTCAATTCAACAGGAACGTTTCCTGTAATCACAATATAATTAAATTAATAAGCTCTAAATAATAACTGAGAACGTCGTTATAAAAATGAGCAAAAAGGAATACGGTATGCCTTCAGTGCCTGGGGCTGAACCCTGTGTTTTATTAATAACACCCTTCATTCAGTGGGGAGTGAATGGACGATCTAGCGACAAATTAATATTTTTGTTATTGGGTATGAGAGATAAAGGTTAGCCTCGGGAACCCATGGAGAAGCTAATTTATCTAATATGTCGCTGGGTAACGAATTAGGGATAGGAGAATGGTTATTATAAATGGATCTAAATCTACGAATGTAGCGCCAGACAGTTGTAGGGTGAGTATTCGGTGAAATAGATAAACAAAAGTTACGCCAAGATTCAAATTTTTTCTTCTTAAATAGTTTGAGAGTTTCTAAAATTATGTTAGTAAGAATTTCAAAGTTTATATCTGACATTTCGAGGTTATAAATTGTATTCAGCCTCATTATGTTTATTAATCACTTCTGTGCACTTTGAGTCCCACCAAGGAGGCGACGGAATTGAACTAATCATCGTCTGCCTAGCCTTTTCCCAACTATGTTAGGGTCGGCTTCCAGTCTAACCGGATGCAGCAGAGTACCAGTATTTTACATGGAGCGACTGCCTATCTGACCTCCACAACCCAGTTAGTACTAGGTAATACTATACCCCTTGGTAAGATTGGTTGTCAGACTTTTTGGGCCACTGACTACTTGTAATGGCTGTCAAAGATCTACAAATGACAGCCGGGACCAATGGCTTAACGTGCTTTCCGAGGCACGGAGGAAACTCGGTATGTGGTCACCCACAGACCAACCTAGGCAAGCACGGCTTAACCTAAAGCTTGTGGCAAAATAATAGCAGCCGCTCGGATCAACGGAATTGAACTAATATTGCTCTTTTTACAGTAAAAACTGCATCTGCCACTGCAATAGATAAGCGTGCTAAAGCTTCAGCACAACTGTTTAAAAATAGTTGTGCTGAAGCTTTTAGCTTTATCAGAAATAACGGCAAAGAACAAAGCTTCCTGTCAACAAAGTCCTTAAATTTGTCCCAGTCACTACTATTACTACAGGGTAATTTATGTTTTAGATTTGATCTCCTAATTGGTGCATTTCGTTTAGAAAGAGGATAAGAGATGAGTATTGGAAAATGGCCACTACCATAAGTAGAGGACAGAGTGTTCCAAGTTAGGGAAGAGGCTAGGTTTGGAGAACACATAGAAAGGTCAATTATTGCTCTTTGGTTTTGGTTAGGATCTGAACGTCGAGTGGGTACTCCTGATTTCTATATGCATAAGTCATGGACATCTATTATATCAAGTAATTCATCCCCATAACAATTCAAAACTGAACAGCCCCATGATTGGTGATGACAATTAAAGTCCCCCAATATTGAATAGCTTTGGAAGGAAAGAAAAGAGATTATTCATCTCTTGAAGTACAGAAGAAGGGCGAGGAATGCATATAGAGACAAGACAAGTATTATAAACTTTTATAGCTACAAATGAAACCTCACTATGAGGTGGCAACATAATGATATAATAAAAAAACTTTTTTGCAAAAAATAAAACCAACTTCAAAAACAAAAAAAAGTGAAAAATAACTTCACCAAAAATAGCTTCAGAAGATGGTCACCTTTATTTGTTTGATATAGTTTTTTTGTCATCAACTTCGGAAGCTATTTTTGGTTACCTCCTTTTTTGAAGTTGGTTAAAAAGGGATAGATTTTTTGATCAGTATAGCTACTCCACCATACCCATTAGATCTATCCTCTCTAATGGTTAAATAACCATTGATTTTAAAAATGTAATAACAATTGAGCCAAGTCTCTGCTAAAGCAAAGACAATAGGCTCATATTTGTTTAACAAATATATAACATCACTCTTTTTGTTTATAAGACTGCGGCAGTTCCACTGGATTAATTTGGATGTGTTGTCCATTATGAATGGATTGAGGTACATTGAAAGAAGGTGCAACATTGGACGGTGAAATGTTGCAACTGAGCTTTCTTAGTTCAACATTTCACCGGTAAAATTTGTGTCTTTATCTTCAATATTGTGTTTATTAGAAATAGCACAACCAGTTGATGGTTGGGGAATGTTACAATCTTTAATAAGAGCATTGTGAGCTTTTTTATTATATCCTAGTACAGATTTGGGAGGAGAATGTGTTTTGAAGAAGACAGTCTTTTTACAACTTGTTGAAGCAGACATTCGATTAGGTGAAGAGATTGATGGAGTATCAGTAAAGTTTTTAAATGGTGGAGACAAGAGTGTGTTTGATTTAATTAATTATTGCCTAGAAAATTCTGGGCAAGACTTATTTGTTGCAAAGTGGTAACCAGAAAAAAGGCAGCAAGATGCGTTTTCTTGATCAGTTTTACAGCAGATCCCCAGTGTGTCCTTGGCTACATTTATAACATTTAGGTTTCGACCTACACTGGAGTTTTGTATGACCAAAACGGCAGCAGTTGAAACACTGTACTGTAGGGAAAATATATAAGTCGACAGGTAAAATGTAATGTAGCACATGAAAATCTTTTTGGTAAAATCTGCCCATCAAAAGTAACCACAATGGATTGGGAAGGTTTCCATGTGGTACTGCCATCCACAGAGTCTCTGCTTTAAAATTAGACTGCAACCAATTCGTACTCAAATATCAATTATTTTCTCTGGAGATTATTCTGCAGGGACTCTACGCACCAAGCCCATTCTGGTTACGTTAAAAGTGGGTACTTATGCTTTGTAATTATGTTTATCGAGACTGGTATTATTAATAAACGAATTTGCGTCCAGGAAATTAGAAACGGAAATAATTATTTTGTTACGCCCGATTTTTTAACACTGCCGTTAATAATATTTTAGAAGGCATTGTGTTTAAAAATCTTTCCAAATGTGATGGGATGTAGTATGGTTCCATCATTTTCAGATATATAATTTTTTTGAACATGTATAATGGCGTGCTGTCTGATTTCTCGTATAGTTTTCGCCCAATTTGAGCGGGAAGTGTGGGAACTGAAGGAACAGGTAATATGTTATCGGTGGTGGATGTATTTTGTTCAGCACTTAAGTTAGAGTTCAAACAACCACAACCCGAAGACTCGGATCCGTGGCCTTTGCGGTACGACGACGATTGTTGCAGTACTTTCTCACATGCAAACGACTTCTTTTTAGTCTTTTGGTTGTAGAAGACCCATCGGTTTCCATTCCCGATTCATTGAAGATGGTAACTTAGCTGCCTGCCGGGGGGACAAAACCCCGGATCAGGTGGATCACTCATTGTATTTGTCAGCTACTTAATAATACTAAAAAAACTTACCCCCACAGAAGAATATACACACAAACTAAAAGAAAATAAAAAATAAAGACACTACGACACTAAAACTGCGACTATATTACAGATTAAATCAATTTTTCAAGAAAAGTTCAAAAAGGACGCGTCCGCCAGTTTGAAAGTTCCCGCGCTTTTTTCGGCAGTCTAGTTAATAAATCGAATTATCACATCACTGACAGATCCACAGAGCATGTATACCAAATTGTATATGATGCTCTGTGCATACCAAAGAGTAGAATAGTTATACCAAAGAGTAGCATACAAATAACAAATAAGACTGTAACAAGGCCCTTAACGAAACCGAAAGGCTTCTCCCCATCATTGCGATCATTTTTTAGTTCTAGACCTTATCTGAGAACCTTCTACTTACAGAGATATTGGGGTTCAAAGTTCCAACTTTACTAATACATGTTTTTAATGAAAGATTTTTATTTTAAACATCTCTATGACCCCCGTACAAATAATTCGTCCATCAGCATCCGAAAAATTTGACTTTTCTCCCAAAAAAAAAATTTATAAAGTCTTTTTTTCAGCAATAATTATAGCATTTAAAGTTACTATTCTATTAATTACATCATGCAAAATAGAAATAGAATAAATAATAGTACACATATACCACTTTATGCGTACTGTTCATTGCGGGACTGTTCGAAAGAGATACCGTGGCCCTGGAACACGAAGGTCAAAAAAGGAACATGGATGGGTTTTAGTCAGTACAAGTCTGACACTCCGTTCTGCTCCGCCCAGAAGCATCGATATGTCAAACTTAGTTCAGACGCCACCACGTCAAGCTACCCGAAACTGTCAAATTTTCCCAATAATTGTCCTTGAATCTAATTCTATAACGATAAAGTTGAAAATCTTTTAAGAAATTTGACAGATTGTAAAAGCTTGATGTGCTGGCGTCTGTACATTTATTTTTGTTTTGTGTTTTCCCGCTTGAACAGATAAGTTGATGAAAGTGTATTCTGGCGAGGACGGACAGATTGATCCAATCTATAAAAA
Source organism: Noctua janthina (assembly GCA_963576755.1). Taxonomy (NCBI): domain Eukaryota; kingdom Metazoa; phylum Arthropoda; class Insecta; order Lepidoptera; family Noctuidae; genus Noctua; species Noctua janthina. The sequence continues at coordinate 7,863,614 of OY755077.1, forward strand.
CACCTAAACAAAATTCGAAATATGCCTGTGTTGCTAACTTAAATCTAAAGGGGAGTGTACGTCGTGTTTTTTGGTATGTCTATCTACATAATTATATTTAAATAATTCTGTTTAGAATTTTTGATTAATAGAAAACCATTTTTGGACATATCCTGTTGTGGACATAAAATGATTTTACTGTGTATCTTTGATTTCAATTGATTTTTTTCTAAACCTTGAATAGTACTGCGACAATCTAAAAAAAATACCAAATTTTGAATATTGTGTGACTTAATCTAATTAATTACTCGCTAAGTTCTTCAAAGTAGGCACAAAGGGTGGCGTTTGTGTGTATTTTGTATTTTTTTAACAGTATTTAAAAACTACTAAAATAATTTTATTGTCCTATTCTATTCTGTATAATCTGTGCCTGCTTTGAAAAGTTCAGACGTTTAGTGTCAATGTCAATCAAAGTGGATCAACAATCTTAGGCATTCTGTAAAAAGTTATCCGTGATTTTATCCTTGTTTTGATGCCGGCATTCGTACTACATTTGCAGTAGGTGGTGTCTAATGTCTAATAAACTAATTCTTATAAATTATCGGGTGTCCTAAGAGTGATATAATAAGTCGAGCACTTTCCGGCCGTTGTCGTCATAGCGTGGTCCACAAACGAACTGCTCAAAATAATTGTTCAGAGGGTCGTCTTAGATAATTATAATTTACAAGTTGTAAAGTTAAGCTTAGTCGCGACACTTTCGTAAATTAGTAAATGAAGTCGTAATAATCATAAACAAACGTCACCTGTTATTGTTCGTCAGTGATACTTAAACAGTTACAAGATGGAAAAACTGTTAATGTGTAGGATATGTCTAGCGGAGAATGTTCGCATGTCTGCGGTGGTCAACAAGAACTTGCATGAACTATTTGAGAGGCTGACTGATATTCCAGTAAGTTGAGACTTTATTAATATTTATACCAGAACATTTCGATTTAAATATCTTTCTTATTTTAGGGTTCATATAAACTAGTATTAAGAGATATATTTAATAAGTAGAGTAAACTAACTATAATAAAACATTATTAATTAAAACTATTAAATAAACTAACAACAAACTATAAAATGGCATCAACAACTCCACCTCAACACTGTCAGCTGGTAATGTGCCCAAGGGACTGGCGGCGTTGCCACGCCGTATGGCAACACTTAGCCTCTGGCCAAGGTAAAAGCCAGCCCTTGGGTCACGGGAAGCGTCAACTAGGTGTTTCGAAATTTCCTTAAACAGGCTATGAGCACTCGGACCCCACGGCTCCATAGTTTCAACCCCAAATGGCTCGAAAATATAGTTTCCTTAAAGGTTTCTTATACTTACATAAAGATTGAATTTATTTATTTACGCCGCTTGAGGATCTTTGCAGCCGCAGCAGCAGTGCCAGCACAGCACAATGCTACCCGAAACTGTCAAATTTTCCCAATCGTCCTTGAACCTAATGCTATAACGATAAAGTTGAAAATCTTTTTAAGAAATTTGACAGATTGTAAAAGCTTGATGTGCTGGCGTCTGTACATTTATTTTAGTTTTGTGTCTTCCCGCTTGAACAGATAAGTTGATGGAAGTGTATTCTGGCGAGGACGGACAGATTGATCCAATCTATAAAAACACCTAATCAAAATTCAAATTGGTTGCGGAAAGGGAATACAGTGATATTGGTGCAAAAATGTTAATTTAAAAAAACCTATTCATAAAATACTGGACTGCCTCATTGGTCTAGAGCAGTGGTTCCCAACTTTTCTTAGACCACGAACCATTTTGGTGTCATTATAGTTAGAAGGGGCCATAACGTCCTAGATAAACATGGACATCGATAGGATTATATCTAGGGGGGGTGAATCTTTAAATCACACAATGCAAAAATTGAAAAATGAGATGAAAATCTTTAGAATTTAAGATAGTGAAGGATACAAGAGTGATTGAAGTGAGCTCGAAAAATTTAGCAATCATTCATACAGAAATAGAATTAAATTATTATTTATTACTAGCTGACCCGGCAAAAAATGTTAAGGGTGGACAACCCTTATCACTAAGGGGTATGAAAAATAGATGTTGGCCGATTCTCAGACCAACTCAATATGCTCACAAAATTTCATGAGAATCGGTCAAGCCGTTTCGGAGGAGTACGGGAACGAACATTGTGACACGAGAATTTTATATATAAGATTATTAGACGTAAATTTTTGTAATAATGCTTATTCATTTTGCAAGAGTGAGCGCAGCAAGCTCAAAATATTTTAGCACCTCGCCTCTGATAGGTTTTTCAATTAGGTTGGGTTGAAAGTACGAATAACATTTTAACCTCTCCTGGAACATATTCGAAGATTCTGCGGACCGCCACTGGACTTAAACGTAACTGACGAAATGTAGGTGCACCAGTAGCGAAGGGTCAATTTTTGTAAGAGGTAAGCCGGAGTACATATCTTAAATGTGATTATATTATTTGTCTATAGAATACTGACTGTGACATTTTTCAAAGGGAAGCCGGTAGGAATCGAGTTGTATGGAACCTTCACCACTGAGGTGCACTATTAGGTATACCTTTGCCTAACCCTTCAGGCAGTAATCCTTGAAAGGTTAGGCAGAGGTGTCTGTAAAGGCGTGATGTTATATTCATAAAATAAGATCATATGTTGCCAATCTACTTTGAGCATGAGATGTAATCAATGTACATGCCTATTGTGAGAGAGGCATTTAAAAAGCAATACTGCTCTAAACCTGTAGACTACAGTTTTGGCGATATATTATTCACAAACCCTGAAAACTGAAACACAAATTTTTGTTGCAGTTTGTAACTAATGACAGAAGACCGATCCTCGCTTGTTCCTTCTGCTGCGCTAAACTAAAGCAATGCTTCCGATTGCTGAGGAAATGTCTGAAAGCTGAAGAGCTGTTCACTCAGATGATGAATGGAAATTATGAGGTGAGGTATTCTTCAACAGATATTTACTGTTTAATGTGTAAGTAATACCCTTGTGATCATCGACATATTTTAGGTAATACTGTAATCATCTTTTTACAGCCAAAACCTTTAATAAATCAAGACCACTTAGGGGTTGCCCATGGGTTTATTATCTCTCCAATAGTGAGCATAAGCGTAGTTGAAGTTTGTCAAACAGAAAGCGTTGTTGTGAAAGAAGAATTACCAGCTGTTTTTGAGAGACAAGATGATATTCTTGAGCCAAAGGAGGAACATCTAAGTGATGATGGTATGTTTTTAAAAAGAAAAATTGTAAATCTTAACTAATAACATGTGTTATAAATGTGAAAGTGAGTTTGTTTGTTATAACTTCCTACCCAATGGCTGAACCTATTTAGATGTAAGGACATGGCCAAAAATTGTATGACCCCCTTGAAATGACTTTGTTTTAGCCGTTAGATGATTCCCTAAAAATATTTCGTGTATGAATAGTTAGACCTTATATAGTGTGTTAACAGTTACCGATACTTTAAACATATTACACTCTCATTTCCATTGACAAATAAAATAAATAAATAATGGTATGTTTTCGAGACAAAAAGTTATTAATACAGTAATATCTTCCATCAAATAAAGATACTATTTTTTTAACAGAAAAGGTTTATTGTTAACATACAGGGTAGAAGTGACAACAACGCACAAACGGTTACTACTTATTCAGTACATTATTCTGAGCCCACAAAGTAATTTTTCATCGGCAATTAAAAAACAAATCAGCTGTTCCATACATTTTGATCAAGTAGGTATTGGTCAAGTTGGGTCAGGACACTACCACAGTCACCATGCGTGAAGTACCTGGGATTCTACTTGGATCGTAGGTTGACATGGAAGGATCACCTAAAGAAAAAAAGAACAGAAATAAAGTACAGATTCAAGAACTTGCTTTGGCTAATAGGCAGACTATCTTCACTCACCCTGAGTAACAAACGGAGATTTTATTGTTCCATCATAAAACCAATATGGACATATGGGATTCAACTATGGTCTTCCACTAGCAAATCAAACATCATGTGCATTCAAAGAAGTCAAAACAGTATCCTGAGGGTCCTAGCAGGGGCGCCCGGGTACGCTCGCATCTCAGAAATCCATGAACACCTGGAAATCCCAACGATCCTAGAAGAAGCGAAGCGCTACCTAGAGAATTACAAGGATAGATTAACCAACCATCCTAATCCCCTTTCACATTCACTATTGATGCCAAATTCTACTAAGAGACTCAAGAAAGCTGATATTGTGCTGCCTGATTAAGTAGAATTAGGACACTGGTCTTGATTCTATAAAATTGATTCTTCTTTTTTTTTTTTGTCAAGGATGACTGATAGCAGATGAGAAGAGGAAAAAATAAATGCAGGTATTGCACTTTTGTAGGAAATAGCTGTTTTTTTTTAAATTATCAATTAAAAGTTTTTATTTGCTGGGGGTTCAGAATGATGAACTGAACATGTGGTAATTATTTGTCCCTTCGACCCGTGTATTGTTTAATTAACAAATCTTAAAAAAACGTTATGTAGTGAATTAAAACAAATGGAAACATAATGCTTTAGAAGATTTTAGTCTCATACAATATTTGTTTGTAATGATGCCAGCTATTGATTTGATTAAACAACTTTTATGCTTGTCTGATATCACTACATAGTATAAAACAAAGTCGCTTCCCGCTGTCTGTCCTTATGTATGCTTAGATCTTTAAAACTACGCAACGGATTTTGATGCGGTTTTCGGAAATAGATAGAGTGATTCAAGAGGAAAATTTATATATATTTATTACACCCGTGCGAAGCTAAGGGGGGGTTGCTAATTTTAAAATATAAAAAATGGCCGGACTCCATCCTAAAATATTCAAAACTTTTTCACTATACAAGGTGGTTTGTTTAGTTTTTTGTGTAATATCTTTGACTCTAAGAGACCTAGAGATTTGCACGTCTCTAGGTGAATTAGATTCACAGATATTAGCATTTCATTGAACGTATCCCAGATCAGCTGCTTAAACAACCAAGATGGCTGACATTCGCAGGGTGTTGGACTAGGAATATTTATAAATATCAGTATATTTATAATCCTTAAAGTATCGGTAAACATTATCCAAACACATTGTATAGACTGAACTTCAGAAAGCTTCTGTATATTTTTTCGTTTTGTTCAGTCAAAACAATTTCATGTTATAATAAGTCTATGTAATCTGCTCAATAAAATATTAAATGAGTAACTCTTTAACTGAGTTTATTTACTTGCATATCTAGAACTGGAAAATCTAGACAAAAGCCATCTAGATGAAGAATATATACTACCACACGGTTCTGAATCCAATTCGTACGATGATGTACCTTTAGTGGAGCTTAAAATAGAAGTGGAAGACGAACAAGAAGCATCTAAGGAGGAACACAGAGCCGTGGACACCAAAAGTAAGTATTAGTTACTTAATCAATAGACGGTAGTGTCCGACCTAAGCTTCCGCTTCGGCCACCTTCGGCTTCGACCAAAATGGGGCGAAGTTCTGGCCGAAGCCGAAGGTTTTTAGCAAGTCCTGACTGTACTGCAGTGGCGAAGGTTCCATACGACACGACTCCTACCGGCTTCCCTTTTAAAAATGGTACAGTCAGTATTCTATAGACCAATAATATAATCACCTTAAAAATACGTAATTTTTGTAACAGGTATACCGGAGATACCTGTTACAAAAATTGACTCTTCGCTACTGCTGTACTGTACAGGGTGGAATACTGAGACGGGGCAGTAAGGGCAGGTACCTTAACTTTTGCCTTAATCATCATTCTGTTGCCCTTATCCCAATTCATTTGTGGTCGGCGTAGCATGTCTTCTTCTTCCATACTTCTCTATTACTCGTCATCTCATCAGACACCTTCTTTCTTGCCATATCATTCTTTACACAGTCCATCCATCGTTTCTTTGGTCTTCCTCTACTCATATACCCATCCATCTCTTAACTTTTGCATTAAGTTATGTGAATTTTTCTCATCTTTCAGTCACTATTCCTTTATTTCAATGTAAAATTACATACTCTGTACGCAGCACTTCATTTATGTAAATAAGTCAACTAACAATGGATGTTGAAATACTCTGGCGAACGACGCGTGAAATTAGCTGTTCACTTCCTGCCTAGCTACAGAGTTCATCGAACCCGTCGTCGCTCTGGCCGTTCGCTACGTGCGTTTTGCCACGGTAACGATACATTGTGTATGAGGAAATAAAACAAATCAAATTTATTGGATTCCGATAACGTTCCTGTAATAATTTCTTGTACCGGTCATCTTAGTATGATATACTGAATTCACCCCATCAAAATCAAAATATTTATTTCACATAGGTTTTTTTTTTTTCCGGATGGGAAATCATCAAATGACCCCCCCCCCCCCCCACTCTGGGCGGAGCGGAGGGGAGTGTCAGACTTGTACTTTCACATAGGCCTCGATGGGCACTTATAAAACGTCGACAAAAAGGTGCACGGTTCGGGTTGGTCGTTTCCTATGGAGAAAATGAACCGGCAAGAAAATCCATGATTACTCTTTTCAAATCATTTGGTATTACGATTATCATGGATACAGCATTTGTACTTAAGTATGGGGGAACAGCGTAGGCCCGACAATAAGTCGTTGCTTACTACACAAAAAATGTAGAACAAAATAAAAAGTCTTTTGGCTTCTATAAAACATTATTTTTAGTATATGCGAAACCTGAATATAGTTTATTCAGAATAAGTAACTGAATCGATTTCAATGATTTTTTAACCATGTTATATTTTGTCCCAAAAATATTTAAGAAAGGCTACAAGTTGGATACCGAGCGACACTAAGTACCTATCGCCTAATTATTATTATCAATGAGCTCAAGACGACGCCGGAAGCGAGCGCGCGGGCGCGCTCGTTTCCAGCGTCGTCTTGAAATCAGAACTAAAAATTTCTCTAAAATAAAAATGGCACAAAAATCGAAATGACACCCATGAAAAAATTCGCTAGTTTTTGTAGCCGCCATCTTTTATTTTGAGCTTGAGCGCCCTTGACTCGATTACCATGGACATGATCAAAAATTCGAGACATTTACAGTCTTTTTGTGTTTATGTTTATTAAAATACACTTGTTTTTCATTTCCATCATATAACTTTTTACCGGACAAAACTCTGTTGACCCACAACACTACACGAACTGTTTTATAAAATGTTAAGAGCGTTAACGTCTTACGGCATTTCATACAAACTTTCAAGAGATTTTTTTTCGAAATGACTAAACCGATTTTAAGGAACTTCGAACGCATAAGCAGGATACATAACTTGACATAAAGTTAAAATCTTACATTAAAAACATGTTTAAAAAAAAAAAAAACTTGTGAAATAGTTAAAACTTTGACACCCAATATCTCCGTAACTAGAAGGTATGGTCTAGAACAATAAAACGATCGCAAAGACGGGGAGAACAAGTGCTTTTCGGCTTCGTTAAGGCGAGGTTACCCCGAGCGCCGTATGCATCAATCGCTTACCCCAGCCCCCGCACGGAGAGGCGATACGTAACAAATTACGCGGCGCGAAAAAGCGGGCGCTTAGCGCACTGGGGCTGCAGTCTCGACATAGATAGCGACAAAAATCGATCGTTAAGTCATAACGATGTCAAATTTCTTTAATAGATTTTCAACCTTAAGGTTCGTAATAAAGTCGACTGCAGCCCCAGGGGCTGCAGTCTCGACATAGCTAGCGACAAAAATCGGTCGTTAAGTCAAAACGATGGCAAATTTCTTTAATAGATTTTCAACTTTATTTCAAAACTTTAAGGTTGGAGAGGATCCGGCAATTGGGTCTCGAGGTGGCACTGCACAAGTCCGAGGCCATGTGTTTTCATGGGCCTCGGAATGCGCCACCGTCGGGATCCCTACTGACGGCAGGAGGGGTTTCCATTGGCGTCGGGTCGACGTTGAAGTACCTAGGACTCGTCCTCGACAGCCGGTGGAACTTCGTGGAGCACTTCCGACGTTTGGCTCCCAAACTGGAACGGACAGGGGCTGCCTTCAAGCGGCTCTTGCCCAACCTGAGGGGTCCAAACGCCTCCTGCCGGAGGCTCTGCGCGGGGGTCGTGCGGTCCATGGCCCTTTACGGGGCCCCGGTGTGGGCGCGTTCTTTGAGGCGGCAAGCCGCCCACTACCTAAACGCGCCCCAAAAGCTAATAGCCATAAGGCTAATCCGGGGGTACCGCACGATCTCCGGCGAGGCGGCTAGCCTCCTTGCCGGATTGCCGCCATGGGATCTGGAGGCGATAGTCCTCGCACGCCTGCACGAATGGCGCGCGGAGGCACTACGTCGGGGGGAAACTCCGCTGCCGCGACAAATTGCCGCTCAGCGGACAGACCTCCGGCGTGATCTCATGGCGACATGGAGAGAGCGACTGTCGCAGCCCCGTGCAGGGCACGCCACCATAGTGGCGATAAGTCCCCTCTTTGAGGAGTGGCTAGAGAGGCGCCACGGCGGCCTCAACTACCGCCTGACGCAGGTCCTCACCGGACACGGTTGTTTCGGGAGGTTCCTGCACCGAATCGGGCGGGAGGAAACGCCCGGGTGTTTCCACTGCGAGGATCGTCCGGAGGACACGGTGGAGCACACCGTGGAGGTCTGCCCCGCTTGGGCGGAGCACCGCCGTGTCCTCGTAGCGGCGATTGGCGGCGGCGATCTCTCGCGTCCGGCCTTGGTTCAAGCCATGGTCCGGAGCGAGAGGGAATGGGAAGCCGTCACCTCCTTCTGCGAAGCAGTCATGCTAGTGAAGGAGGTGGCGGGACGTGAAAGGGAAAGAACCTCACGTCCCAGCCGCCGCGGGAGACGCCCTGGGCGTCAGGGGTCACGTGGTGGCTATGGGCTAGCTCGCCGTCCGGCCGTCTTATGACGACAGGCCGTGTCGACGGCGCGTTCGTGTTCCACGCGCGCCTCAAAGAGATGTCAGCAACCACGTAGGGGTCCGCATGGGCCGATGCCTGCCAGGGCTACACTCCCTTCCGCTCCGCCCAGAGTGGGGGGGGTCATTTGATGATTTCCCATCCGAAAAAAAAAAAAAAACCCCCCACGATCCCCCCCCACGCTCTGGGCGGAGCGGAAGGGACTGTCAGACTTGTACTGACTAAAACCCATCCATGTTCCTTCTTTGCCCTTTGTGTTCCAGGGCTACGGTATCTCTTTCGAACAGGCAGGCATCGGCCCATGTGGACCCCTACTTATTTGCTGACATCTCTGGCGCACGTGGAACACGAACGCAGCATAAGAGCTCTGACTAAGTCTTTTGCAGACCCTATCGATTCTATCTGATATCAGGTTTTGTAAAAATCCGATGTTTTATAATAAACTGGCTTCGCCCGCCTGGAGTTCGATAATTGTCCCATGGAATCATACTACCGGGATAAAAAGTATCCTATGTGTGTTAATCCAGGTAGAAAACACAAGTGCCTTCTTCCTTGATCTGTCAAAGGCATTTGACACCGTTTCTGCACCAGCCTTATTAAGTAAAATGGAAAGCATTGGAATACGTTGACACCCACTGAAATTCTTCGCAGACTATCTGGGCGATCGCAACCAAAAAGTAAAAATCGGCCAACATGAAAGTGATGAACTTCCAATCATAAATGGCGTCCTGCAAGGCAGCATCCTGGGTCCTACTCTCTTTCTCTTGCATACACCGTGACTTTTTAGTCGTCTTACATAGGTCGTCCACTCAATGTACCCGACATAAAATAGCTCTAGGCGCGATTTTTTTTTGTCTTCCATTATTATTATTTCCATTATTTTTCTTTGTACCTATTGGTACAAAGAAAAAAAATAATAAAAAATTATGAAACATCCTGTTAATGATGTTTACGTGTCAAACGGGAGAACATATACCTACCCAGCACTCGAGTCCAGTAGATTATCGCTCGCAACAGGGTGTTTTAACTAAGTCATGCGTCACATGTTACACTGACTAATATTTTTATTTTTAAATTATTAAAATCTCATAAATACCTATTTTTTTTATGAATGTTTAGTATTCATTGGAAACATGAAGTGGGCTGCAGTTGTAGGACGACTAAAAAGTCACGATGTATACATACCTCCTATCTTCAATCTATTTGGAATTTAGTATTTACCCGATTTATTTTCGCAGGACCGATTGTTGCTGAGGAACCAAAACTACACTTACGAAGAACAAACTTAGAAGACTCAACACCAGCCGACCAAAAGACAAACCAAATATCGGACTCGGAAATTATCGGAACTACTGAAAATCGTACGGCCAAAGTAATTACTAAATTCAAAAAGCCTCACGAATGTGATATTTGCCACTGTACGTTTAGAACAAATTGTCATTTAATAGGACATATTCGCACTCACACTGGTGAAAAACCTTACAAGTGTGATATATGTCAGTGTAGTTATAGTCAAAAGGGTCATTTAACAGAGCATGTTCGTACACACACTGGTGAAAAACCTTACAAGTGTAGTATATGTCACACTAGTTTCAGTCGAAAAGTTACTTTAAGAAAACATATTCGTATACACACTGGTGAAAAACCTTACAAGTGCGATATATGTCAGAATAGTTTTAGTCAAAAGACTCATTTAACAGATCATGTTCGTACACACACTGGTGAAAAACCTTACAAGTGCGATATATGTCAGAATAGTTTTAGTCAAAAGGCTCATTTAACAGATCATATTCGTATACACACTGGTGTAAAACCTTACAAGTGTGATATATGTCAGCATAGTTTTAGTCAGAAGCCTCATTTAACAGATCATATTCGTACACACACTGGTGAAAAACCTTACAAGTGTAATATATGTCATAGTAGTTTCAGTCGAAAAGTTACTTTAAGAAAACATATCCGTACACACACTGGTGAAAAACCTTACAAGTGTGTTATATGTCAGAGTAGCTTCAGTCAAAAGAATAATTTAACAAATCATATTCGTACACACACTGGTGAAAAACCTTACAAGTGTGATATATGTCAGAGTAGTTTCAGGCGAAAGACTCATTTAACAGATCATATTCGTACACACACTGGTGAAAAACCTTACAAATGTGATAGATGCCACTGTGAATTTAGAACAAAGAGTAATTTTACAGTGCATTTGCGTAAAAACAGTTGTGAAAAACCTAACAAGTCTGTAACTAACTAACTTAACAATAAACTTAAAAAATGGCGTCCAAAAACTACTCAACGCTGTCACCTCAATTCAGAATTAATAATTATGTGTAATTAAATTGACACATCTATTATATTCTGAATGACAATGTAATTTAATAACTACTGAATATGAAAAATTGTGTCATAAAGTTCTTAACACATTTGCGCACCTCACATGGTTATAATACAGTGTGCCTTATGAACCTATTGCAACATCCTCTGAACCTGTGAGTGTGCAAATAATGATTTCTTTTCGAAGGACATTTAAAACGTAGTCGTCGTATTTTTTTGGTAATTTTATCGTCCTTCTAGTCTACTCCTTGTGATCATTTCTTCTTTACTATTATCCGAATTTCCAAATAAAATGTGGAGAGACATTTCAACGAAAGATGTGAACCCTTATGGATGCGAGAGGCGCGGGAAAGAGATGTGTGGAAAGGTTTATGAGAGGCCTTCGCCGCAGACGCCTCTACTACTATTACTAGTTAACTTTATCTATACATATAAGTAACCATAAGTACCTAGAATATTATAAACTTGATTATTTTATGTTAAGTTCGAATAGTAGTAAGAAATAAAGGCTATTTTTATTTTATGTATTATCGGAATCTCAAATTCAACTTTCGTAATTACTTTCTTTTTCTGATAATTCTTCTTCGTTACCATTGTATACCGCCTAAAATAATAAAGTCCTCGAGACGCGTATTAGTTCCGATTACACATGTCTGTAATTTGTGTTGTAAGTGCAGGTGTGTTACCGACGGCGGCGTTTAAAAAAGCCGTAAAAGTAGTTCACCCCATTCATAAGTCTGGGTGCAGAGATGATTTCCATAACTATCGTCCAATTTCGATTTAAGCAGCAATGTCAAAGATCTTGGAACGAGTACTGAATAAGAATCTGACCAGTGTTCTCGAAACATCGAAACAAACAACATCTTAGCCAGTAAACAGTACGGGTTCAGAAATGGAGTAAGTACCGAAGACGCAATTGTTGGATTTATCTAATCACGTAGCTAGGACGCTAGATAGAAAACACAAGTGCCTTCTTCCTCGATCTGTCAAAAGCATTTGACACCGTTTCTGCTCCAGCCTTATTGAGTAAAATGGAAAGCATTGGAATACGTGGACACCCACTAAAAATCTTCGCAGACTATCTGGGCGATCGCACCCAAAAAGTAAAAATCGGCCAACATGAAAGTGATGAACTTCCAATCATAAATGGCGTCCTGCAAGGCAGCATCCTGGGTCCTACTCTCTTTCTCATGTATACACCGTGACTTTTTAGTCGTCTTACAAAGGTGGTCCACTCGATGTACCCGACATAAAGTAGCTCTAGGCGCGATTTTTGTTTTTTTACCTACCATAACAGGTACAAAGAAAAATAAATAATACATATAAAATTATGAAACATCCTGTTAATGATTTTTACGTGTCAAACGGGAGAACTTACCTACCCAGCGCTCGAGTCCAGTACACTTACTCACTACATACACACACACAGCCTACACTTACTCACTGCACACACGCTCACACCACCCTACATTTTACACCTTACCATAAAGTTAAACTTTTTTCGTTTTGTTTTTTTCTTTATATAAATATGATAATAGCTTTCTTTGCCACCATTTCTTATTGTTTAAACGTCCCGATTTACTATTAATGTGGCTTTGTTTGTTTACGGAGAGTCACTGACTCCCAAAGTCTCAAGCACCTAGACCTAGTTTGTGACCTAGTAATAAGCCTTATACGTTCTTAGTTTTATGGATATTGTAATGTGATGTGATGGCTTTTGGGGAAATAAAGATTTCATGGCTGTTGACTTCGTGAGTCTTATTATTTAAATTATATTCAAAATTAACTGGGTGCCACATTCGACCGAATGTCGTAGTGAAGCATTTGGACGAATTAAACTCCATCTTGTTGTCTACACTCCACTTATATATCGCATCTATGCCTTGCTGCAGTGCCAAACAGTCACGCTCGGAGTTTATTTCAAGGTACACTTTCAAGTCGTCAGCATACAAGAGATATCTTGCACGAAGCAGAACTTGAGGAAGCTCGTTGACCGTGATAAGAAATAATAAAGGCCCCAAAATTGAGCCTTGACTCACGCCGGACCGCGTGTGATAGGTACCCGATACGCACATACCAAGCCTAACAAACTGCTGTCGATCACGTAGGTAGTCTGCAAAAAAACTGAGGAGAGATGGTGTGACCCCTATTTTGCTAAGTTTCATTAGCAGTACATCATTGTTAACCCTATCAAAAGCCTTCCGGAAGTCAAAGTAAAGTACATCTACATGACCCCGCGGCCGCGGTCCAAACTAGACGAGATATAATCAATTAGTGTCAGAAGATTTGTGGCAACTGACCTTTTTCTTCTGAAACCATCCTGTTCATTACAAAGATACTTGTTTATTTGCTCATAAATAGCATTATGGAGAATGTTCTCGAAGACCTTCGCCGGGGAAGATAGGATTGCGGTAGGGCGGTATTTTTCAACGGATGTTTTGAGTTTTAGGGATAAGTGTAACTCTAGAAAGTTTCTACTCAGAGGTAAATGTACAGGTCTGAAGGCTAAATTAAAGATGTGACAAAGAGGATCAATGAAAATATTTCTTAAGTCTTTAACTATGAAGAGCTGTTAGGTTTAAGTATATTTATGTCTTGAAGAATGTCTGCATGGCATGGCATGGTAATTGCTGTTATAGAAACGGTGAGACATACCGACGTGATCAGCATTAAGCTGCGGAACGTCAGGCAGAAAAACAGCCGAGAAAAATTTAGCAAAAGCCCTTGCCGCCTTAGTACCTGAAAAAGTTGAACCCTTGTATGTTATATTCGGTTCAAACCCACCTTTGGACCGATATGCTGGAAATGTATGACCAGAATTGACGAGGGTTATGTTTAATTTTTTTCTCTATATTTCACATGTATTCCTTACGCATCTGCAATACGGGTTTTAAGGTTTCACCTGAGGCGAGAAAATAGAAATATTAAAAGACTTGCAGGAAGAACACAGCAAATAACAAAAGTCTGTTTCCACAATTTATTTCACTTTAATGCACGTACATTCAAATATTTATACAATGGATATAAAAAAATTCTTTAAACAATAATATTAGGTAACTGCAGACATCCTTTCAGTTGGACAGCTGACAAACGAATTTGCCACGAGCTATATCTTCGATATCTTCCCACTACGATTCCACTATTTAACGCAAAAGCGCTCATATAACGTACAAGTTAATATATCTATATTTCCTACTATTAAGGTGTAAGAGGTGAGGTGAGGTGTGTGTGTGTGTGTGTGTGTGTGTGTGTGTTAGTGTGAACTGTGTTATTTGAAAGTTTTAAGCAATTTTTTTTTTCTTAGTAAGTTCATAATATGTTTTTACATAACAAAATAACATCATGCTTGTAATATCCGAAGGATTAGGCAGAGCTGTGCCTAATAGTACACCCACACGCATTAACTTTGAAAACGGGATATTTACCATGTAAATGTGTATAAAGGAGCAAATAGACCCTTAACATAACCGAAAGGCACTTGTTCTCCCCGTCTTTGCGATTATTGTTTTGTTCTAGACCATACCTGGGAACCTTCTAGTTACGGAGATATTGACAATTACTTACAGCTTCAAGTATTTTATTTTATTTGTTAGGGACAAAAAACAGTTACATGCCAGGCTTAACTAAAGATTCTTAAATTAGCACAATACTTAGAAATATATTTATACACTATCTATTCCACATTTATGTTGAAGAGCTCGTGGCTAAATAATAACAGCCGCTCGGGTCGATCTATCGGTCAAGCCGTGCTAGGTTGGTCTGTGGATGGGTGACCGCCCATTACATACTGAGTTTCCTCCGTGCCTCGGAAAGCACGTTAAGCCGTTGGTCCCGGCTGTCATCTGGAGATCTTTGACAGTCGTTACAGGTAGTGGCCCAAAGAGTCTGACAAACAGTCTTACCAAGGGGTATCGTATTACCCAATACTAACTGGGTTGTGGAGGTCAGATAGGCAGTCGCTCCATGTAAAATACTGGTATTCAGCTGCATCCGGTTAGACTGGAAGCCGACCCCAACATAGTTGGGAAAAGGCTGGGCAGATGATGACATGCAACCCAGAACATTGACCACAAATTCACAAAAAAAAAGATAAAAGAAAACAGACAAACAGTGTGCATCTTAAGACTAGGAAGAAGAAGAAAGAAAAAAAGAAAATATACAACATTATTTCCAGTATATCCGAAACTTGAATATAGTTTTTTCAGAATAAGTAACTGAATCGATTCCAATAATTTTTAAACCATGTTACACATATTTTGTCCAAAATATATTTAAAAAAGGTTACAAGTTGGACACCGAGCGACACCAAGTACCTATCGCAATCATTTAGGTACCTACTGCCAAATTATTCTCAAGCTGAGTTCAAGACGACGCTGGAGGCGCGCGCGCGGCGGTGCCGCGTGGTGACCACGTTTTTGTGCGGACAACCAGGTTACAGAACAAGCTTATTACTTTGTGATTTTTCATGACACAGTTTTGAAATTTTGTACATAGATTCTTTACATAAAAATACACGTGTTTCAGGCTTCGCATATACTAAAACCAATGCCGTGTGTGTGTATTACGTATGTACTTAAAACAGGTCACACTTAAATAGTTTGGCCATACATCGTGTCGGAACTAGGATCACCATCTCGTTTCTCCAATACATTTACAAAATAATGTCACTTTAATGGCCGGAGTCCACCAAAGCGGACACGAGACGAGAACAGAGGAGATATGTTGTAACTCGTCAATAGAATTTCGTTATTTAGACTTCTCGTCTCTGCTTAGCTTTAGTGGAAACGGTTGAGCGGAGAGGAGAGGTGTCTCGTAGTTGTTTAGGCGAGCCTCCGTACTGTGTGCGGCGTGCTGTGAGCGGCTTGTTGAGCGGTGCCGGTGTGCTGTGAGTGACGTGCGTCGAGCGGTGCACAGCTTCGGTAGATACACCCTAGGTCTTACACATCTCCGCTCTCATCACTTTTTTGGAGTCCGGGCCTAAGGCAGGTTTATATCGTGATTGTCGACGGCAGTCTAAGCCGCGTAGAACTCAGTGGTGGGAAAAATAGACGGGCCCTCTGTTCGATAATAGTAATAAGAAGGTAAGATGAAGCTACCACCTCGCCAGCGCAGTCGGCAGTCACTGTCTCAATATAAACCTGCCTTCATGTTGTTCAACAGGGCCCTTCTGGCAACGTCATTCGAGTGCCAAATGATCCGTGACCTTATGTATGGATTGAGGAGCCATGTCTATTATTAGAATGTCGATACCAAGGAACTTACATACTAACTGGAATGATGGCGTGAAACGGAGAGCCGTTCCGAGCGAGAGAACTTCGAGAGTGGATGTCATCTCTTTCTAATAGGGTATCCAATATTTGTACTTACTTTTGGGACAAATATTCTGTTATAACTTACTAGCACCCCGCTCCCCGCTTTGCATGGGTAGCAGTTTATTCAAAATTATGTGGTATAAAAAGACAAGGCGAAGCCTAATGATTGAATGAATGAATGAATTTATTTGTCAGAATATTGTACGAAACTGTTACGTTCATAATGTATTAGGATCATAATATTCTGCCGTTTCCAGCGAACAAATATGGTTTTTAACATTATGGGTCATCATTAAGTACATTTTAAAATAAAACTATTATTCAATAGAATTGGAATTACAAATAATTTAAATAAGTTGAAAAATAAAAGAGATAAAATTATATAAGTCAAAATTTAAATAAGTCAAGGATATCAAATATGATTAGGCAATAATGTCAAATATTTAGGTAAATTTTTCAGTCCTAAATTCTTCAGTCGAGTAATAACATTTACTTAAAAGAAAGTTGAATAATTTACATTTAAATGTTCTGAAGCTGAGGATTTTGAAGCCATCAGGTAATTTGTTGTAAACAATAATGGGCATGCAGTATATATTATTAGAAAACAGTTTACGCCTAGGGACATTAAGCATATGCACTTTGCGGCTGGGTCTGGATACAATATCATCATACAAGTCAAATTCAAGTCTGTTTTGATGTACGAAGATACAAATTTCAAAAATGTATAGTGCTGGAAGTGGCAGTATTTTAAGTTTTTAAATAGTGGAACACAACTGTCCAGTACGCATATTTTCCGAGCTCGAAACGCTTTTTTTAAATTCAATCGAATTACCCCATATTTTATAATATGGGGTAATTCGATACGTACAGCATACGTATATTACATACGTATATTCTAACCTAACCTAACCTAACCTAACGACTGTCAAAGATCTACAAATGACACCCGGGACCAACGGCTTAACGTGCTTTCCGAGGCACGGAGGAAACTCGGTATATAATGGGTGGTCACCCATCCACAGACCAACCTAGGCAAGCACGGCTTAACCTAAAGATCGACCCCGAGCGGTTGTTATTATTTAGCCACGAGCTTAGCCCCGTATAGGTAATGTAAGAAATATTATTTATTTTATACTTTGCCTAGGTAGTATACTATGCAATACCGAATGCGCAGCCGGTAATGTGTGTAAAAGACGAGAGCTAGGAAGGAGGTAGCTTACAAAAAACAGATGACTAACTTTATCAACTAGGCACAAAGCAAGGCATTGTTAAGACATTGTATTCAAGACAGCAGTTTACAGTTTGTCATCAAGAATTACTTAAAAAAGAAAACGTCCCTAATCTAGAAACGACACTCCGTATAAGTGCGACTCTGCAATCTACGGGGACAAGTCAGGGATTTGTCAAATGTAGTTGCAAAAAATACTTCGATACTAAAAAGTGTTCTTTTGTCCTAAAAGTAAGATTTTATGCAGCTCAAAATGTCATAATAGTTCCTCATGTAAGAATGAACACTTTTTTTTAACTTACTTAATTTTGATAAGGCAGTATAGACCTACTTATTATTTTTACAGAATTGTTTTGTTTCTTAATTTTTTTATACTTATTACGTACCTGAGTACTTTTTTTTTTTTTTCGGATGGGAAATCATCAAATGACCCCCCCCCCCACTCTAGGCGGAGCGGAAGGGAGTGTCAGACTTGTACTGACTAAAACCCATCCATGTTCCTTCTTTGCCCTTTGTGTTCCAGGGCCACGGTATCTCTTTCGAACAGTCCCGCAGCCCTGGCAGGCATCGGCCCTTGCGGACCCCTACTTATTTGCTGACATCTCTTTGAGGCGCACGTGGAACACGAACGCGCTGTCGACACGGCCTGTCGTCATAATATGGCCGGACGGCGAGCTGGCCCATAACTCGCCGTCCACAGGCCTGCGCCTACGGTGGCCGGGAGCCACCACGTGACCCCCGACGCCCAGGACGTCTCCCGCGGCGACTGGGACGTGAGGTTCTTTCCCTCTCACGTCCCGCCAACGTACCTGAGTACTTTGTAAGCAAATTATATTATGTTACTTATAACCAGAAGAATTTTTAGTTTCACGTTAATTTTATTGTGATTTTACTGTAGTAACAGAAAGGAACTACTTAGGTGGTTTTTTGAAGATTATTTTAAAGAATAATTTATCGATTACTTAAAAGTTTAGACTAAAAAGTTTTATGTCTTAAATGTTTAATATTTCCTTGAATAGGACCATACCTTAAGATTAAATAAATATTTTTGACTGCAGTAATAATTAATTCCTCTGCTGAAAAATCCCTATCCTTTTAATAATGATTATTTTTAAGGAGCACCCTAATTGTTCATTTTAATAAAGTTGATTTTAAGTAATAGAACTTGTTTCATTTGACCGTCATTTTATGGTGGCTGGTTAACATTGATAAATATAAGGTCTATCTTTTCATACACGAAATATTTTAAGAGTAACTTCTCTATGTCGTAAAGTTGCCATAGCAATGAAAAAAAAATATCTGAGTGTTTTTTTTTTCAATTTATTTTAATTCTAATATTTTTTGAGACTTTTTGCATAAAACATATACTCCCATTGTCTAACAATGACAGTAGGTAAATACGACGTAGTAAACTAGTGCAATGGATGTTCAAAAATAAGGAGCCAGTATTTATTTTGTGGCTTCAGTAATATTAAATTATTTATTTTTTATAAAAATATACTTAGATAAAAAAAATCCTTGAAATGGCTTCGTTATAGCCATTAGTTGATTCTCTGAAAATATTTCGTGTATGAATATTTAGAACTTATATAGACCAAAATATTTTCATTTTATACATTGCCGGTGGATCAGCAGGTGTCGTCGTAACTCTATACAATCCCTAGGAATTGTATTCATTACCTAAGAAAAGTATGTAATGGACAATAATATTTATAATATTTCATACATTGCCTGGACGCCCCAGGTATTCTATATATTGCCTAGGTATTGTATAGAATACCTGAATTATATAGATTGCCGGTAACATATACATTCCTTGGTCGATACTTTCCACAGTTAGTAGTAAATTAACCCCTTTGTGTACGCTACAGTCAGAGAACTCACAAGTTTTTGTCGCTAACATTTGCGCGCGCTCCGGACATTGTTAAATTATTCTTAACAAACCCGCCGCACGCGCCCACACCCCTTAGCACAGACGCGAGCGTACAGCCGCGCGAGTTATAGCGTACGTCTTTATACATCGTACGGTTGGAACAAGACTAATAGTAAAGGTCACTTGTGCATTACTACGCGCGACAATACGCCCCCGAGCCTGCGCATATTACACCTGTTATGTTATTCACTAGGGTGCACACGTCCAACATGCGTTTTCAAATTGGAAACTTTAAGGTTTTTTCACAAGAGTGAACTCGCCTATGTTTTGTTAAAGTCGACTTTTCTCGAAAACTCCGCTGACATATATCACATTTGTAACGTTTTTCACCAGTATGTATTCGTATATGTGCTGTTAAATTATTCTTTTGTCTAAAACTCCGCTGACATATATCGCATTCGAAAGGTTTTACAGCAGAGTGAAGTCGCCTATGTTTTGTTAAATTTGACTGCTCTCGAAAACTCCGCTGACATATATCACATTCGAAAGGTTTTTCACCAGAGTGAACTCGCCTATGTTTTGTTAAATTTGACTTTTCACGAAAACTCCGCTGACATATATCACATTCGAAAAGTTTTACACCAGAGTGAACTCGCATACGTGTATTTAAAGTTGTCTTTTGCCGAAAACAACTGTGACATATATCACATTTGTAAGGTTTTACACCAGTGTGTATTCGTATATGTGCTGTTAAATTATTCTTTAGTCTAAAACTCCAGTGACACATATCGCATTCGAAAAGTTTTTCACCAGAGTGAACTCGCATATGTTTTGTTAAATTTGACTTTAATCGAAAACTGCGCTGACATACATTACATTTGTAAGGTTTTTCACCAGTGTGTATTCGAATATGTTTTGTTAAATCACACTTAGATCTAAAATTTTCGTGACATATAAGGTGCTATAAAAATATCTGCCACGGCTGCAATGGGAGACAGTATTGTGTTTATAGATTACAATAGTAAAGATAAATTATTGATCATTTGGCATATTTTTTTTCATACAAAAAATTGTACGTATAAATTTGAATTGATTTATTCGTATAAAACCATCACGTAGACTGGCTGTATTGCCGCACCGCACCGAATAGGTACAATTCAAACGTTTCGCAAAACGCCGGCGCCGTTCATACACTGTTGCCATTCTTATCATTTATCAAACGATGCCGCTGCGCACCGGCACTCGTCGGGACGTCGCGTCGTCAAAGAGCAGCCCCGCGCGCCCCCACCCTGACCCGCACTACCCCTACCCCGTTCGTCGCACGCGCCAGCCGACCGCCTGCTCGCCAGTCGCCCCCCGCCCGCTCGGAAGTTAGTTTTAATTAGCGGACATTAGCGGTTAGCGACGGGATAATCGCTCGCGCTTCCTTTAAAAATGCCTCCCAGACGGCGGTATTCCAATCAAGAATATCTTGAAATGGTGTTGTGCTACCGCGAGTGTAACTCCATAACTGCGCATGCAGTAAACTTATACCAGCAGAGGTTTGATGTGCGAGTGAGTCATCATACCATTCTGGATGCCGTGTACAGATTTCGTAAACACGGCCGCTTTGACCCGCCTCCGGTTGACGCAGGCAGGCCTCCATATTCTGCCGAACTCGAAGAGGAAGTGTTGGACTTCTTCCGGCGACATCCTCTTGCGAGCACCAGGGATGCTGCTCGAGTCTTCGACGTGAGCGACAACTACGTGTGGCGACTTTTAAATCGGGAAGGGCTCCATCCTTACCACTTCACAAGGGTGCAAGAATTGCATCCACATGACTACGCAGCTCGCCTCGCGTTTTGTAATTGGATGCGAGAAGAACGCCGCAACATTCTGTGGACTGACGAGTCCACATTCACACGGGTTGGTATGTTCAACATACACAATGCGCATTATTGGACTGAGGCGAATCCTCGTGTTGTGCGGCCTGACCACTTTCAGACTCGGTTCAGTGTTAATGTGTGGGCCGGGATACTCGGCAACAGAATACTAGGACCAGTGTTCTTGGACAGACTGAACGGAGACACGTATCTGCGCTTACTACGAACCCGTGTGAGAAGAATGTTGGAACGTATTCCTCTTGAAGAGATAAGAGGGCTGCACTTCCAACATGATGGAGCACCACCTCATTTCGCCATCAGCGTACGGGATTTTTTAAACGGTGTGTGGTACGGCGGTGAGAGGTGGATAGGCCGAGGAGGGCCAGTGCCGTGGCCGCCTCGCTCGCCGGATTTAACCCCTTTAGACTTTTTTTTGTGGGGTCGTGTAAAGGACCTTGTGTACGGCCAAACCGGACATGACATTAGAAGTGTGGAAGAACTAAAAAGGCGCATCAAACGCGCATTTAGGCAAGTAAAAAGTGAAACGGACACATTAAATAAAGTGAAGAGACATGTACGTAAGCGTGCCTACATTTGTGTGCAACGCGAAGGTGGACTCGTGCAACAGTTTTGTAGATAAGTAGGTAGGGAGTGTGTCAATAACTGTAAATACGATGCAATAAATTATTGTTAATAAGATGATTAACTTTTAAACACGCCAAGTTACTGTAATTTATCGTTATTTGATACCTAAGTATTAATCTAAGCACCTACTGTTTAAAAATAATAAGAAAAAAATTGCGATTCTTACACTAACTTGTCAGTCCAAAGCCTGTTTTAAGTGTGATGGGAAGTTTATCATCTTGTTTACCTACGTCAGTTTTTTGGAAGAATGCGGTAGCTGGTAAGTAATTGCACTTTTAAAACACTTTTTTCCCTGCGTATTATTGTGTACCTAGTAGGTTAGATAGTGACGAACTAGTCAGCTGATTTCAGTTTTCATTCACAGAACAGATAGAAAGAGATAGCAGTTGTTTTCATTGACGAAGCGACACATCGCGCGTAATTTGTGAAACACGTTATGCAGAGTAGAGTCAATGTTTATTAAACTACTTTATTTTCTCAAATTAAATTAACTATTCTGGGGTACGAAAGTTCTTCACTATTGTAATCTTTAAACACAATAATACCTCCCATTAAAGCCGTGGCAGATATTTTTATAGCACCTTATATATCACATTTTAAAGGTTTTTTACAAGTTTGTATTCGAATGTGTCTATTTAAAAGATAATTGGTATTAAAAATACACTGACATATTTTACATTTGAAAGAGTTTTCTTCAGCAGTTAATCTTACATCTCTATTTATATCACCGATGCCTTTGTTCTTCCATTTATTGTCTACTAAATCATTGTTACTATTACTACTGCCATCCTTATCTACATCAGTATTATTAATACTGTCATGAACTCTTGATTTTATTCCAGTGACGTGTAGCTTTTCGGTTTTCTGAATTATTATAGAGTCAGATAGGTCGAATTTCTTTTGCTCCGTAATTGTATCTTCTAGTTTTGAATTCCTCGCGTCGGGCGCACCTGTGAGTATAAATCTGGTGAGTACAATGAAATTTGTATTTACTTTTGCATAGGTTTTCAATTATACAATGTTCGAAGGAAGTTGAGGGATGCACATGAAACAAGAAGGCTGTGTTATTCACACATTCGGACCGAAAAGCAGTGTCAGCGGTAGGCACCTGTCCTGTCTCACGGCCGGCAATGCGAGCAGGGTTAGCAAGTAAATGGTTCTCTCTTGTTTCATCAAAAAGAAATTTACAAATTATCACTTCCCAAACAATTTAATTTGACAAATTTAAAACGCCATTTGCATCTTTATGTTAGTTGCACAGAATATCAAATTAAATTACTATGTGGTTTGTTATATGGGTAGATGGTAAATCATAAATGACGCTCACTGTCGGTTAATCATGCAAAACACTATCACTGTGTTTTGTAGCTGAAGTAGCTTGACATTGTTACAATATATTATTATGTAAATGACGACATTGATGGTATTGAATCGACAGAATCGTCTTTTGACATACATTTCATATCGGTAGTCATTAAAAGGCAGGACTACCATATTTCGGAAAGTTGACAGTTAGAATGCACCAGCATGCAAACACGCAAACAAGCATACACCATGCATGCAACATGCAAGCAAGCATGCAGCAGGCATGCAACATGCAAGCAAGCATGCAGCAGGCATGCAACATGCAAGCAATCATGCAGCAGGCTTGTAACATGCAAGCAAGCATGCAGCATGCAAGCAAGCATGCAGCATGCAAGCAAGCATGCACCAGCATGCAAACACGCAAACAAGCATTCCCTTGTGTGTGTACCCTCCCGCCCCCTCCCTGCGCTCAACGAGTCGCCTCTTCCATCGGGCTCTCGCGCATTTGCAACGGTTTGTTCAATTTCTGCACTTGCTAAACATTGGCTCATTTAAGCCGAAGTCGAAGGTGCTTTTTTTGGCTGGAGCCGACACTTCGATCACACACGACCTACTTTCCATTAAATAAGTAATACTTACTATTTGTCGCCACGGCTCTGTATTTCTCCTTCGATGCTTCTTGTTCTTCTTCCTCTTCAATTTTAAACAAAATTAAAGGTACATCATCGTCTGAATCAGATTCAAAATCGTGTGGTAGTATATCTTCTACATCTAGACGGCTAATGTCTAGATTTTCCAGTTCTAGATATGTAAGTAAACAAAAACAGTTCAAGAGTTACTCATTTACTATTTTAATAGGCAGATGACATAAAGACATATTGTAACATGAGCTTGTTTTACCGTACATCACATTCCATATATTTTCAAAAGCCTCCTGAATTCAAGTCTATATAAGCAAAGCCGTCTGAATATTTTACTATTGTAAACCAACAGACATGCATAAAACCAGTATTAATAAAATCATCAATACAAACAAGTACTGTATGAGACAAAATCTTCTAAAGCATTATGTTTCCATTTGTTTTAATTCACATATTACAAATAAAGCTTTTGCCCCACAACTTCGTTCATGTGGAAATTTATGTGTGAGAAAACAAAAGATAGCCTAATCTCCTTGCCAAATTTCATTAAGATTCGATCAGTTGTTTAGTCGTGAAAAGGTAACAAACAAACACAGTCACTTTTGCATTTATAATATTAAGTATAGACTTTTAATTAAACAATAAACTAAAAACATTTTCTATTCAATAAATTATGTATTTACTTTATAGACAATATTACTTTATCAATCATAAAGTCTTGAAAACATACCATCATTTTGATATTCCTCCTTTGGCTCAAGAATATCATCTTGTCTCTCACAAACAGCTGGTAATTCTTCTTTCACAACAACGCTTTCTGTTTGACAAACTTCAACTATACTTATGTTCTCTATTGGAGAGATAATAAACCCATGGGCAACCTCTAAGTGATCTTGGTTTATTAAAGGTTTTGGCTGTAAAAGATGTTTACAGTATTACATAAAATATGTTGATGATTGCAAGGGCATTACTTACACATTAAACAGTAAATACCTGTTGAAGAACACCTCACCTCATAACTCTCATTCATTATCTGAGCGAACAGCTCTTCTGCTTCCACACATTTCCTCAGCAATCGGAAGCATTGCTTTAGTTTAGCGAAGCAGAAGGAACAAGTGAGGATCGGTCTACTGTCAGCAGTTACAAACTGCAACAAAACATTGAGTTTAAGTTTTCTGGGTTTGTGAATAATATTTTGCAAACACTGTTTTCTACAGGTTAAGTACAGTAACGTTCTTTTAAACACCTCTTACAAAGAAGGCATATACATGATCACCACTCTTGCTCAAGGCAGATTGGTGGACTTATAATTTCATTTTAAGCACAGGTTCTTTTAATAGTAGTTTTCTTTCATCAATATGGTTGATTTCACTTTTCTCCAAACCTCTAACAAAGAGTTCATATGATTCCTCGACTAAATACAAGTATTCAAGAAATGTAAATATTGTTAAGTATCAACTTACTGGAATATTAGTCAGCCTCTCATATAGTTCATGCAAGTTCTTGTTGACCACCGCAGACATGCGAACATTCTCCGCTAGACATATCCTACACATTGGAAGTTTTTCCATCTTGTAACTGTTTAAGTATCACTGAAGATAATTACAAGAAATTCAGCTGCGTACAAATAACATGCGACGCTTGTACATAATAATTATTGCGACTTCTTTTAGTGTATACGAAAGTGTCGCCACAAAGCTTAACTTTACAGCTTGTAAATTGTTATTATTTAAGACGACCCTCTGACCAATTATCGTGACGCGATGACGTTAGTAGTCCATTTTAGGACCACGGTAAGACGGCAGCGGCCGAAGAGTGCTAGACTTATTATATCACTCGTGGGACAGCCTATAAGTAATAGTAATTGGTTTATTGATCCCTAGACACCATCTACTGCACCTACTGTACGGATACCGGTATCAAAACGAAAATAAATTTCTGTTATTCACATAATACAACGAGCCCGCAAGCTACTTTTGTTGACACTGACAGATTGACATTGACATTTTAAGGTTTTCAAAGCAGGCACAGAGCATGTAAACACCACATCTTTATAATTTTCTATTTACATACTCTGTGCTGGTTTGGAAAACCTTGAAATGTCAATGTCAATCTGTCAACAAAAGTAGCTAGTTTGAAATTAAGTCCCGGTAGTATTTTTTGTTTTAATGCCGGTATTCGTACAGTAGGTGAAGTAAATGGGATCTAGGGACTAATAAACTAATATCTATTAATTATTGGCTGTCCTACGAGTGATATAATAAGTCTAGCACTCTCCGGCCGCTGCCGTCTTACCGTGGTCTTAAAATGGACTACTCACGATAATTTTGGTCAATGATCGTCCTGATTATTTTACTTAATAAGTAATTAGCAGTACAGTCAAGCTTCGTCGCGAAACTGTCGTTAATAGAAGTCGTAATAATTATAAACCATCATCGCCTGTTATTCGTACAACAGAATTTCTTAGTGAAGTAATTATCTTCAGTGGTACTTAAACAGTTACACGATGGAAAAGCTGCAAATGTGTAGGATATGTTTAGCTGAGAATATTCGCATGCACGTGATGGTCAACAAGAACTTGCATGAACTATATGAGAGGCTGACTGATATTCCAGTAAGTTGATACTTGAATAGTATTTGATATTTCCAGAACATTTAGATTTAAATGTCTTTCCTACTTTAGGATTCCTATGAAGTTGTAATCAGAGATTGGTTGGGGAAAAGGCAATACAATGATATTGGTGCAACAATGCTAATTTTAAGAAACCTGTTCATAAAATACTGGACTGCCTCTTTGGTGTAGTGGTTGCAGTCACAGCTTCTGCTGAGTATGAGCTCCTGGGTTTAATTCCCAGTTTGGGCAAATTGTTTTAGGGTTTTCCCATCAGAAATTTCTCAGTAGAAGCTACGGAGTCGCTGAATTTGTGCCCAGTTGATGGCAATAAGCTCATCCTTATTTCATAGGACTTATTTATGTCCATGAAATAAGATCATAAGTTGCAAATCTGCTTTGAGCACGAGCAACAATCAATGTTCATGATTTTTCTGAGAGAGGCATTTAAAAAGTGTTACTACACAAAACCTGTAGCCTACAGTGTTTATATTATTCACAAACCCAGAAAACTGAAACTCACCGTTTTGTTGCAGTTTGTAACTGATGACAGTAGACCGATCCTCGCTTGTTCCTTCTGCTGCGCTAAACTAAAGCAATGCTTCCGATTGCTGAGGAAATGTTTGGAAGCAGAAGAGCTGTTCGCTCGGATGATGAATGTGAATTACGAGGTGAGGTGTTCTTCAACAGACATTTCGGCTGTCCAAAAGCAAAACCTAGCAAGAGCATTTGAGCAAATTTTATTGGAAATGAAACATTTTTTTGACCATTAAGTTCACAACATCTTTTTTTGTACTGTTGGAGGAGCTTGTGGCTAAATAACAGCCGCTCGGGTCGATCTTTAGGTTAAGCCGTGCTTGCCTAGTGGTCTGTAGATGGGTGACCACCCATTACATACCAAGTATCCTCCGTACCTTAGAAAGCACGTTAAGCCATTGGTCCCGGGAGTCATTTGTAGATCTTTGACAGTTGTTAGGTAGTCAGTGGCTATCAGTAGTTAGTGGTTATCGTATTACCCAGTACTAATTGGATTGTATAGGTCAGATAGGCAGTCGCTCCATGTAAAATACTGGTATTCAGCTGCATCTGGTTTGATTGGAAGCCGACCCCAATATAGTTGGGAAAAGGCTAGGCAGATGATGATCTTTTTCGTACTGTTATCATTTTGATATTGATAAATACAACTTGGTTTACATTTTAAACTAGCTACTAAATAAAACTTGTACAATTATATACAAGTTTTATGTGTCTTACTTAAGTTTGATTTGGAAAATCCAGCTTTGTTCAATCGGACTAACATACACTTGCTAGGTTTGGCATTTACATAACTCTACTTCTTATTACAATAGAAATATGGTTGTTTTTGTATTAGATGCAGCCCAATTTTTTGTGTAGATTGGTTTGCTTGGTTTTGATTTTGAACAGCCAATTTATTCTCGATAACTCCGTTAAGTGAGAATTTAATGAATGCCCTTGTGATTATCAACAGATTTTACATAATACTGTAATTATCTTTATACAGCCAAAACCTTTAATAAACCAAGACCACTTAGGGGTTGCCCATGGGTTTATTATCTCTCCAATAGAGAACATAAATATAGTTGAAGTTGGTGAAACAGAAAGCGTTGTTGTGAAAGAAGAGTTAACAGCTGTTTGTGAGAGACAAGATGATATTCTTGAGCCAAAGGAGGACGCTCGATGTGGTGGTATGTTTTCAAGACAAAATTTATGAGTCTGCAAATGCTGCGTTTTTGTATTATTATAAGTAGCCTTGGAACTTTATAAAGGTATGAACGAAAAAGTGGCATAATTCATAAATTATGTTCTATGATAAAGTCATATGGAAGATATTACTTTATCAATAATTTTTTGTCATCAATTATTGGCATCAAAAAAATGTTTTATTTAAAATGGCCATTTTCTTGCTTACTGTACACACGGCGGCACATAAAGCTGTACATTTCCAGTATAACTTGGCCTCGCATTGTATAATTTCCTATGCAATGAGAGATCCGCATAAACTGGCTTTATAAAGCTTGATTGGCCAAAAAAATTGTGAATGGGTATCAAAATATCACGAAAAATTATGATAGTGTCCTAAGACCATTTTCCCGTGGCTGCAACGGTTAAGGTAGTTCCCCTTACTACCCCGTTGAACGTTTCCACCCTGTATGATATGCCCTTAAAGTATCGGTAACCGTTATCCAAACACATTGTACACATTTTCAGTGTATTGTGTGATGTACGGTCAAAACAAGCTCATCTTACAATATGTCTTTATGTCATCTGCCTATTAAAATAGTAAATGAGTAACTCTTTAACTGTTTTTGTTTACTTACAGACCTAGAACTGGAAACTCTAGACAATAGCCATGTAGATGAAGATGATATACTAGCACACGGTTCTGAATCCGATTCAGAAGATGATGAACTTATAATGGAGTTTAAAATAGAAGAGGAAGACGAACAAGAAGCATTTAAGGACAAACGCAGAGTTGTGGGCACCAAAAGTAAGTATTAGTTACTTAATCAGTAGTAGGTAGTGTCCGACCTAAGCTGCCGCTTCGGCCAAAGAAATACCTTCAAATGGGCTGAAGTTTAGGCCGAAGCCCAAAGTTTCTAGCAAGTGCTGACTGAATACTGAGACGGGGCAGTAAGGGCAGGTACCTTAACCGTTGTTGCTATATGAAAACGGTCTTAGGAGACTTACTTGAGCTTGAATTATATGTTATTATCTTTATAATTAAAGAGGAGCTCGTGGCTAAATAATAACAGCCGCTCGGGTCGATCTTTAGGTTAAGCCGTGCTTACCTAGGTTGGTCTGTGGATGGATGACCGTCAATTACATACCGAGTTTCCTCCGTGCCTCGGAAAGCACGTTAAGCCGTTGGTCCCGGCAGTCATCAGTAGATCTTTGACCGTCGTTACAGGTAGTCAGTGGCCCAAAAAGTCTGACAACCAGTCTTACTAAGGGGTATCGTATTACCCAGTACTAACTGGGTTGTGGAGGTCAGATAGGCAGTCGCTCCAAGTAAAATACTGGTATTCAGCTGCATCCGGTTAGACTGGAAGCCGACCCCACCATAGTTGGAAAAAGGATAGGCAGATGATGATCTTTATAATTAAAAATGAATATAGAAACATATAAAATGAACATGTCTATGTTCATATTTTTTTTTTTTTTTTTTTTTAAACATTTGTATGTTTGTCCTCTATGCATTCCTAAACCATTGATCCGATTGTGATGACGCTTTGGTGGATCCTGCGTACGCCTGTGACGATTCCTGACCCAAAAAATCTATACACATATTTACGGAATGTAGTAGCAAACATGATTTTCCCTGTAACTTGCAAACAAGCATACACCATGCATGCATCAAGCAAACATGTAAACAAGCCTACAGCATGCAAGCAAGCAAGCATATGTAGCATGCAAACGAGCATGTAACATGCAGCATGCATGGTTTCTGTCCCGGCTCCGGTGCTGCGAGGCTCTGGCGGTCCCACGCGAGCTTATCGTCGCAGATGTGTTTTACGCTCACCACTGTAGCTTTGGCTAGATGGCCGGCAGAGCTGGCCAGCTTCAACCGCGGCAGCGTGCGTTAAAACCACCTGCTCCTCGGCTCGCAGGCCGACTCGCCCCTCCGCGCCTACGCGGGCTTAAATTACACTCTAGGGGTAGGGCAGACGTAGAGTTGGTTTT
This sequence comes from Noctua janthina, assembly GCA_963576755.1. Lineage (NCBI taxonomy): Eukaryota > Metazoa > Arthropoda > Insecta > Lepidoptera > Noctuidae > Noctua > Noctua janthina. The sequence goes on from OY755077.1 coordinate 7,894,030, forward strand.
GCAGCGACTCGTTTTAGTCACTATTGTAATTTAATTGAATGAAAATTCAAAATAAATACGTAATGCCTTAATACTATTATGCAAATAGTCATGATGCCTCGTAGCATTATGCGAATTCAAGTTATGCCAAAACAAATTAACCCACAAGATAATTATGCCAACATAAACTGTATGCCAAAAAAGAATATGGCAAAGTATTATTAGGTCAAAAAATATACCAAAATAGTTATGCCAAAGTATATTAGGAAAAAAAACAATATGCGAAAAGTAGGATCCCTGGTGAAGGTTACGGATCGCAACTGTTGTGCAATTCATGCAAAAACGAAGATTCAAGATCACAGAGATAAATCTGTGGACAACTATGGTATGGCGACTTCTATACAACATATGTGAGCAGGGTGCGATGGTCTAATTGGTTAAGACATCCGGTGTACTGAATCGGAAGGTCGCAGGTTCAAACCCTGCTCGCACTAGAATTTTTCTTGCCATGTCAAAACAATTAATAATATGTCTTCTAATTTCTGTAAATAATAGTAAACAAAAAATAATAATAAAAATGGAATATCAAAACAAGTTGTTATAAAAATGTCAGTAATAGTATGTCATCTAATTTTAAAAATAGTAAACACAACCCTGTTTTGTTTTATTTTAATGAACCCCCCCCCCTCCCCCCTAGCTTAAAAGTTGGCGACGCCCCACGGCTATAACTACCTTACTGCGACATATACTTCATTGCTCGTGGCTGTACATACATACCTCCTATCTCCAATCGATTTGAAATGTTGTACTAACCCGATTTACTCTCGCAGGGCCGACTGTTGCGGAGGAACCAAAACTACACTCACTAAGAACAAAATTAGAAGACTCAACACCAGCCGACCAAATATCGCACTCGGAAATTATCCGAACCACTGAAAATCGTACGTCCAAATATATCTCTAAATTCAAAAAGCCTCACGAATGTGAAATATACTACTATAAGTGTAGTAATAAGAGGGATTTAACAAATCATATTCGTACACACACTGGTGAAAAAGCTTACAAGTGTGACATATGTCAGAGTAGTTTCAGTCAAAAGGTTCTTTTAACAGATCATATTCGTACACACACTGGTGAAAAACCTTACAAGTGTGACATATGTCAGTGTAGTTTCAGTCAAAAGTTTAGTTTAACAAATCATATTCGTACACACACTGGTGAAAAACCTTACAAGTGTGATATATGCCACTGTATGTTTAGAACAAAGAGTAATTTTACAAGACATGTGCGTATACACACTTGTGAAAAACCTTACAAGTGTGATATATGTCAGCGTAGTTTTAGTCTAAAGAATAATTTAGCAAATCATATTCGTACACACACTGGTGAAAAACCTTACAAGTGTGATATATGCCACTGTATGTTTAGAACAAAGAGTAATTTTACGAGACATGTGCGTATACACACTTGTGATAAACCTTACAGGTGTGATATATGTCAGTATAGTTTCAGTCGAAAGGCTCATTTAACATATCATATTCGTACACACACTGGTGAAAAACCTTACAAATGTGGTATATGTCAGAGTAGTTTCATTCAAAAGTCTCATTTTACAGGACATATTCGTAAACATACTGATGAAAAACCTTACAAGTGTGATATATGCCACTGTAAGTTTAGAACAAAAAGGGATTTTATAAGACACGTGCGTATACACACTGGTGAAAAACCTTACAAATGTGATATATGTCAGAGTAGTTTCAGTCAAAAGACTCATTTAACAGATCATATTCGTATACACACTGGTGAAAAACCGTACAAGTGTAATATATGTCAGTGTAGTTTCACTCAAAAGGTTACTTTAACAAATCATATTCGTATACACACTGGTGAAAAACCTTACAGGTGTGATATATGTCAGTGTAGTTTCAGTCGAAAGGCTCATTTAATAGTTCATATTCGTACACATACTGGTGAAAAACCTTACAAGTGTGACATTTGTCAGCGTAGTTTCAGTCGAAAGGCTCATTTAACATATCATATTCGTACACACACTGGTGAAAAACCTTACAAGTGTGATATATGTCAGTGTAGTTTCATTCGAAAGAATCTTTTAACAGGACATATTTGTATACATACTGATGAAAAACCTTACAAGTGTGATATATGCCCCTGTAAGTTTAGAACAAAGAGAAGTCTTACAATGCATGTGCGTACACACACTGGTGATAAACTTAAACATTAAAAAAAAAAAAAAAAAAAATTAATAAAATGATTCTTAAATATCAATTTCTGAAAATAATACTTAAATATAAGTATTGTTATTACTGTATTATTTACAGAACGAATACACAAGATGTCCGTGAGTCATCTGAAGTGCTGTCGTCTTCCTGTAGATTTATATCAGGGGTGCCGTGTGGTCTCTTAAGTTAGTCTTTGCTAAGTCTTTCTCCTGCAGCTCTTCGGCATGCTTCACGCAGTTAGCCCAGTCTTAACTTATACTGTCACTTACGGGATATCTTCCGTGATTGTTCATTATTTAGAGCTCCCGATATTATTATTATTATTTATATATCGGGAGCTCAAAATTATTAGTTATAAACCGTGAAAGCTTAAATAGTGTTAGCCCAGTCTTTTTCTGTAAAATTGTCGATAGCTTGGTGGAGAAGTACCTCAACATCCGCGATTTTGAAGGTACTGTTTTTCGACGCAACCCCTCCTTTTACTTGGGCCCAAACCAGTTCAGTGGGATTGTATTGACAGTGATACGTATTTGTTCCCAATTCAATTAAATTATTAGCTGTACCAAAGTTGTGAGGTCCTCTCTGTCCGCCAATTGTTCATACTGCACACTATCTTGACGCAACATACGAAAGTGACCATCCGGGCGACGAAAACCTATAGCCAGCACCAACAGATCATGTTTAAACACCCGACCGTTAATAGGTATTTCTGCTTTTTAGGTCGTTGATAGAATTGTCGACATACATGCTTTAAATAGCAGAAGATGTAAGAAGGAACAGTTTGAGTACATTCATAAACTGACCTATGACGAAACCGAAAACCTATTAATTGTGCCACATTTAGTTTCACATACTCACCATCTCACACACACTCACCCTCCCACACACTCACTCATCTACATTCTACACAAAAGAAGGTCACCACTCCACTTTGCTATATTTTACTTTTTTAATTGTATTTGCTCCTAGATGATGTAAAACCTAACGTAATATATAATTAAAGTCAAATTGAATTTCAACCTTTTAAATGTATAATTTTAAGAAAGTGCGCTGTTGTCTGCGATACAGATATTCATTTATTTAGTTCAGACACATATGTCTTGTCGAATTTCGGTTTGTATAAGCTCATTTAAGATAGTTTTTAATTATTAAATGTATGCATCTCACTTGAATTGAATAAATTATTATAATTCTCCTGCCCATATTACAATTTATTTGCGGCCGGCGCAGCATGTCGTCGTCTTCTTCCAAATAGCAAATGTTGAGGTGGTGCTAATCAAGGTAAATCATACCATCACTGTACGCTACACTAAATTGACTTGCGTGTTTGGCGATTACTCGAAATTTGTTCTTTATATGAATCAATAAATAGTAAATTTAGCATAAATTGCACATCTTATACTGTCACTTACGAGATTTCTTCCGTGATTGTTCATTATTATAGCTCCCGATATTTCGATAACGGGAGCTCAAAATAAGTTGCTGTTATGTTAGTAGTAAACCGTGAAAGCATAAAACAGTGTTTAAATTGCTCATGTTTTGTATTAAAAGAATTGACGAGTCGATTGCCAAAGATTCCCATCGACGTCAGCTTGTTGAAGCTACCTGGGAATATGCAGCTGGCTGATATGTTTCATCAGCCAGCCAACTTAGATGTTTTGGTATGTGCGGACCTATTTCAGGATATTTTAGGTAACGAACAGTTCTCCATAGGAGCCAATAATCCTAAGCTAAGAAGTTCCCAATTAGGATGGATAGTATCCGGTCCCACTCATTCAGTGATGCCACACAAAAGGGTACACTGTATACATTGTTGGAGTGATGGGTATTAATCACTTGAGCCGGCAGTCATATTATGTATTTTTATTGCTACCAAATTACTTTTAAAACAGAATTTTACATTTTGAGAACGTGTTACAGAATTAAAGCAAGCGACGCCATGACAGATATATTAGTTAGTTTGTAGGGGGCGGTAATGTTGCCATACCATAAATCAAGATAATCACATTAAATTTACCACAGACTACAATAGTAATCATAGTATAATTTGCAGAGACAATGATAAGGTCAATACTATGGAAAAAAAATTAACTAAATTCTGGGATCTGGAAGAAATTCTTGGAAAATCAATTATAAGTGAAAATGAAAGTGAATGCGAAAATTATTTTCTCAATAACACAATTAGAACCAGTTAAGTTAGATCTTGCGTAAAATTGTTAAGGATACTACTGATTGTTTAGGCGATACTTACAAGTTAGCTACGAGATGCTTTATTAAAATGGAAAAACGGTTGAAACGAAAGCTTAAATTAAAATTAGTATACGCCAAGTTCATTAAGAAATACGAAGAATTAGGCCATTTATCGGTGTTAAATGTTAATTTAAAGTGATAGCTTACGAGCCTGTCTTACGGCATTTCATACAAATTTTCAAGTGGTTTTTTTTCAAAATGACTGAACCGATTTTAATCGCGTTTATGTTTACGTACTTAACAGTTAAATAACTCAAATTATTCCTTCATACTTTTTACGAAAATGATATGGATGTAATCCATTCGTATTTAATCATTTCCATTCGTAATATTGGCTAACATTGAACCGCCTGGCCGCCATTGTGGTACTTCGACGTGGGTCGCGTTCGAAGTACTCCAGTATGTCTTCCTCTAATTCCGCCGAGTATGGTAGTCTACCGCGGCCTTGCGCGTGTGTGGGTGGGTGCTCGAAACTGTCCGTGATCGAGGAGGCGCTATGTTACAGCCAGGATGGTGGAGGTGAAGGGAACTTGAGGGTCGGTGATTCCTAGTGCGCGCAGTGAGTTCAGGTGTTCCGGCTGAGTATAAAATCGTCTAGCCTCTTGCAGGTTATGGTGCATCATTCCATAAAAACCTACCATTGCCCAATACTCCACGTTGGAGTACGCGTATTGCCGACTCATTTTTAGCACGTGATTAGGTTGCGCGTGAGTGACCGCGTTTGTCACGAAAGCACGTTACTTGTTAGGTTAGCAAGGTAGTCATCGGCAACGCCCTAGTAACTAATCACGCGAGACGCGTCGCGTGAGCGGTGTCGCGGTGTCGCACGAATCTCTTAATCTTTATTAAGAGATTCGTGCGACACCGCGCCAACCTTTTGACGCATGGTACCAACGTCATCGCGCAAACAGGCGCAGAGGAGAAATGCGTGGTACGACGAAGTCGTTTGATTGGCTGCGCGCGCGCAGGCGACGGCGACGCACACATACTTGTATATTTTTTGTAGTGTTTATTATATTTCCTGGCGGTAGTTTATGTTGTAACCCAAGTACTGTTTATTTTATTCTCATATTGATGTAAAACATATTTATGCTGCCTTGGCTTCCATAAGTTTTTTTCACGGGTGACCACTGAAAACCAGCGCTGTGTTGTGGGCCCCCCACAGCACAGCATCATGCTGAGTGGTAACCTGCTTGTCGCAGTCACGACGTGCAAGCTGTTAACTTTCTTCTTTTTTTGTTCCGTCCTGTTGAATTTATAGTTTATTTTTGTAATTTTGTATGATGCATGTCATGTCCCTGCGACAAATAAATATTTTTTCTTTCTTCTTTCTTTCTTCTTCTTATATCATCAGCTATCTACCAGTAAAAATCCCGTCAATATCACTCCAGCCGGTACAGACAGACAAAAAAAAATTAAAAATTATATGTTTTTTGTGATATGTTCCGTTTATAATTTCATATACAGGGTGTAAACAGACCCTTCACATAGCTGTCAACCAAGTATTCTGTAAATATATTATGTACATAATACAGGTAACTCTACCTAAAAATATTGCTGGGAAACGACCTTTTTATGTAAAAATCATGGAGAAATTTAAAGTAAAGTTATGACACTTAATCACTTAATATGTGATGTTTAAAAAAATAAACGCCCCCCCCCCCCCCCCCTAGTTCAAAAGTTAGCGACGCCCTTGGTCACGACTTTAACTATCTCACTGCGACATATACTTCATTGCTTCATTGCTGTACATACATACCTCCTATCCACAATGTATTTGGAATGTAGCACTAACCCGATTTATTATCGCAGGGCCGACTGTTGCAGAGGAACAAAAACTACACTCACGAAGAACAAACTTAGAAGACTCAACATCAGCCGACCAAAAGACAAACCAAATATCGGACTCGAAAATTATCCGAAACACTCAAAATCGTACGGCTAAATTAATTACTGAATCCAAAAATCCTCACGAATGTAATATATGCCACCGTAATTTTAGAAAAAAAAGTGATTTTACAAGACATATTCGCACACACACTGGTGAAAAACCTTACAAGTGTGACATATGTCACAGTGGTTTCAGTCGAAAGGCTCATTTAGAAGATCATATTCGTACACACACTGGTGAAAAACCTTACAAATGTGATATATGTCAGAGCAGTTTCAGTCAAAAGACTAATTTAACAGGACATATTCGTATACATACTGATGAAAAACCTTACAAGTGTGATATATGCCCCTGTAAGTTTAGAACAAAGAGAAGTCTTACAATGCATGTGCGTACACACACTGGTGATAAACTTAAACATTGAAAATATATATATATATAAAATTAATAAAATGATACTTAAATATCAATTTCTGAAAATAATACTTAAATATAAGTATTGTTATTACTGTATTATTTACAGAACGAATACACAAGATGTCCGTGAGTCATCTGAAGTGCTGTCGTCTTCCTGTAGGTTTATATCAGGGGTGCCGTGTGGTCTCTTAAGTTAGTCTTTGCTAAGTCTTTCTCCTACAGCTCTTCGGCATGCTTCACGCAGTTAGCCCAGTCTTAACTTATACTGTGACTTACGGGATATCTTCCGTGATTGTTCATTATTTAGAGCTCCCGATATTATTATTATTATTTATATATCGGCAGCTCAAAATTATTAGATAAAAACCGTGAAAGCTTAAACAGTGTTAGCCCAGTCTTTTTTTGTAAAATTGTCGATAGCTTGGTGGAGAAGTACCTCAACATCCGCGATTTTGAAGGTACTGTTTTTCGACGCAACCCCTCCTTTTACTTGGGCCCAAACCAGTTCAGTGGGATTGTATTGACAGTGATACGTATTTGTTCCCAATTCAATTAAATTATTAGCTGTACCAAAGTTGTGAGGTCCTCTCTGTCCGCCAATTGTTCATACTGCACACTATCTTGACGCAACATACGAAAGTGAACTGTACCATCCGGGCGACGAAAACAGTATTTCTGCTTTTTAGGTCCGTACCTTTATAACAGGATTGATAGAATTGTCGAATTGTCTGCTTTAAATAGCAGAAGATGTAAGAAGGAACAGTTTGAGTACATTCATAAACTGACCTATGACGAAACCGAAAACCTCTTAACTGTACCACATTTAGTTTCACATACTCACCATCTCACACACACTCACCCTCCCACACACTCACCCTCCCACACACTCACCCTCCCACACACTCACTCATCTACATTCTACACAAAAGGAGGTCACCACTCCACTTTGCTATATTTTACTGTTTTTAATTGTATTTGCTCCTAGATCATGTAAAACCTAACGTAATATTATAATTAAAGTCAAATTGAATTTCAACCGTTTAAATGTATAATTTTTAGAAAGTGCGCTGTTGTCTGCGATACAGATATTCATTTATTTAGTTCAGACACAGATGTCTTGTCGAATTTCGGTTTGTATAAGCTCGTCTAAGATAGTTTTTAATTATTAAATGTATGCATCTCACTTGAATTGAATAAATTATTACAATTCTCCTGCCCATATTACAATTTATTTGCGGTCGGCGCAGCATGTCGTCGTCTTCTTCCAAATAGCAAATGTTGAGGTGGTGCTAATCAAGGTAAATCATACCATCACTGTACGCTACACTAAATTGACTTGCGTGTTTGGCGATGACTCGAAATTTGTTCTTTATATGAATCAATAAAAAAAATATAATAAATAGTAAATTTAGCATAAATTGCTCATCTTATACTGTCACTTACGGGATATCTTCCGTGATTGTTCATATCGAAACATCGGGAGCTCAAAATAAGTTGCTGTTATGTTAGTACTCGTAGTAAACCGTGCAAGCATAAAACAGTGTATAAATTGCTCATGTTTTGTATTAAAAGAATTGACGAGTCGATTGCCAAAGATTCCCATCGAGGTCAGCTTGTTGAAGCTACCTGGGAATATGCAGCTGGCTGATGTCATGTTTCATCAGCCAGCCAACTTAGATGTTTTGGTATGTGCGGACCTATTTTAGGACATTTTAGGCAACGAACAGTTCTCCATAGGAGCCAATAATCCCAAGCTAAGAAGTTCCCAATTAGGATGGATAGTATCCGGTCCCACTCATTCAGTGATGCCACACAAAAGGGTACACTGTATACATTGTTGGAGTGATGGGTATTAATCACTTGAGCCGGCAGTCATATTATGTATTTTTATTGCTACCAAATTACTTTTAAAACAGAATTTTACATTTTGAGAACGTGTTACAGAATTAAAGCAAGCGACGTCATGACAGATGCGGTAATGTTGCCATACCATAAATCAAGATAATCACATTAAATTTACCACAGACTACAATAGTAATCATAGTATAATTTGCAGAGACAATGATAAGGTCAATACTATGGAAAAAAAATAACTAAATTCTGGGATCTGGAAGAAATTCTTGGAAAAACAATTATAAGTGAAAATGAAAGTGAATGCGAAAATTATTTTCTCAAAAACACAACAAGAACCAGTTAAGGTAGATCTTGCGTAAAATTGTTAAGGATACTACTGATTGTTTAGGCGATACTTACAAGTTAGCTACGAGATGCTTTATTAAAATGGAAAAACGGTTGAAACGAAAGCTTAAATTAATATTAGTATACGCCAAGTTCAATAAGAAATACGAAGAATTAGGCCATTTATCGGTGTTAAATGTTAATTTAAAGTGATAGCTTACGAGCCTGTCTTACGGCATTTCATACAAATGTTCAAGTGATTTTTTTTCAAAATGACTGAACCGATTTTAATGACATCGTACACAATAAGCAGGATTCTAAAAACTTGACGAAGAACATTTTCGAAAAATAGTGTTACAGCTAAATTAGACCGATTTTAGATTTTCCGTGGAAACAGAAATTTCCAATTATCTCTTTTTTACCAAGACATTTCGAAAAGTTCTTTACACGACCAAGTTCACTCACAGATAACTTACATATTATACATCAAAGTTATTACGCGTCAAATTCAAACATACTTAAATGAAGTGTCAAGCACTTTGTTTACATATACAACATGTCCCAAAATTCAACGATAAGCCAGTACCGGAGGATAGACCTGCCCATGACTACTCGGGGAAAAAAAGAAAAAAAATATATAGGTATCTCTTTTTTTTTGAAGTTATAAAAAAAAAAAAAATTCTTAAAAAAGTGAGACCTTTTATGATATTTTTCACTACCATGACCACAGTTTTTTAAATATTTCTGTTATTTGTTTTAAAGGCAACCTGAATAGCACTGCTATCTACCACAATTTTTAAAAAATCCAGAATACCTCAAGTTTTTTCACGTAAATTAATGAAACTTAATTTATTCCCTAAATTTTTTGAAGATTTTTACTTTTAATCAACTTTAACTCATCGTGGTGTAAAAAAAAAGTATGAACACTACTATGGCAAGTTTTTTTATAAATTGACGCAACTAATCAAGATTCTAGGAAAATCAACTACAAAAAAATAATATCCATACTAGTTCAAAACAAGAACCAAATTCCTTTAATTATAGTTGACAGTAATCACTTTCACTGCGTGCCCAAAATGGGTTCTTGTTACAATTTCTAGAAATTTAAATGGGGCATACATACCTTAGAAGTTAGAGAGAGATAGATAGATAGAGATATTTACGTTAAAAAGAGACAACAACAGGGCAGGTAGAGAAGCTGTTATTATTCTCAGAGCAAGTCAGTTCAGTACGCTCTGCTCCTTTGTTTACTGCGCACCGTTCCGTATTCAACTGACGTGGGTCTTACGACCGTGAGTCGTACGTACTAACGACTTTTGGCTTGGCTTTTTGGACTGGAATCGATCTGCAAACTGAACTGACCTGGCATTATCTTGGACTACGATTGTGTGTTTTGTGACTACGATTGTGTGTTTTGTGATTTGGAGGTCTGGCGCATTTTGGACTGTTTAACGATCAACATGCCGCAACCATACACACCACAGGAATACGCACCTCATCTATGGAGAAACCCGATGCAATGCTAACGCTGCTAGCAGACTGTATCGAGAAAGGTACCCAAATGCTCAAAGATATCCTGATTATCGAGTGTTTATTAATGTGCATCAAGCGTTTTCGGAGGGTCGTATGCCATCCAGTAGGAGAAACGCTGGAAGACCTAGATCGGATCGTGATGAAGAAGTTCTCAATGAGATAGAAAATGATTCGACTACTTCGGTACGCGCCATAGAAGAAGCTACAGGAATCCCGAAAAGTTCTGCACATCGAATTTTACAACGTCACAAGCTTCACCCATATCATTACAGGCGTGTGCAGACGTTGTTACCGCGGGAGTATCCATTAAGAGTCACATTTTGCCGTGTGATGCTGCAAAGGCACAGGGAAGATCCCCAATTCCTGGACAAAATTCTATGGTCGGATGAAACAACATGCAAGAAAGATGGGTATTTAAATCTTCACAACCTACATAGTTGGAGCAATGAAAATCCGCACTTGATGAGACAAGACAGATCCCAATATCAATTCAAGGTTAACTTATGGACATTAATTGGAAAAGTAATTGGGCCCTTTGAGTTACAAGGAAACTTAGATGGCAATAGTTATTTAAACTTTTTACAAAATGACTTACAAGAATTGTTAGACGACGTGCCCTTAAATGATCTCCAAAACATGTGGCTCCAAAATGATGGTTGCCCAGCACACTATGCCCGCCCTGTGCGAGAATATTTAAATCAAGAGTATCCAGGGCGTTGGATCGGGCGACTTGGTCCTATCTTATGGCCACCTCGTTCACCCGATTTGAACCCCCTGGACTTCTTCTATTGGGGTTGTCTTATAGACAGGGTCTACTCAAAACCCATTGCGTCATTGGACGAGCTTCGTCGAAATATCAGTCAGGCTGCGGATCATATTAATCGCAGAAGATATGCAAGACAAATAAAACGGTAATTTTTAAGGCGATGTCGTGCATGTATTATTGCTGGTGGCAAACAATTTGAACATTTGTTATAATGTTAATAAATTACATGAGAAATTGTTTGACCATTTATTTAAATATTAAACATTTTCCAAGAACTAATACTTTTTATTACCTGACCGTCATTTGGCCCCTGTTTAGAAATAATAGGAACATTTTTTTTAAAAATTTGTTTGCCTAACTAACTTGTTTGCCTTGTTTGCCTTTGTTTGCCTACTTGTTTGTTATTATACCATTTTGGAATCTTGATTAGTTGCGTCAATTTATAAAAAAACTTGCCATAGTAGTGTTCATACTTTTTTTTTACACCACGATGAGATAAAGTTGATTAAAAGTAAAAATCTTCAAAAAATTTAGGGAATAAATTAAGTTTCATTAATTTACGTGACAAAACTAGAGGTATTCTGGATTTTTTAAGAATTGTGGTAGATAGCAGTGCTATTCTGGTTGCCTATAAAAAAAATAACAGAAATATTTAAAAAAGTGTGGTCATGGTAGTGAAAAATATCATAAAAGGTCAAACTTTTTTAAGTTTTTTTTTTTTTTATAACTTCAAATAAAAAAGAGATATATATTTTTTTTCTTTTTTTTCCCGAGTAGTCATGGGCAGGTCTATCCTCCGTTGCTGACTTATCGTTGAACTTTGGGACATGTTGTATATATAATAACGGAAAAGTATGTAATCCGTCATTAAACACAATTCCTAGGAAATGTGTACAATTCCTAAAATAGATAGAAAATCTATGGTATATTTTGTAATACGCACTTTTCCTAGGAAATCTATACGTTTCCTAAATAGCGATCGAAAATGTACTACATTCGGTGCGAGGGGCGACTACACACAGTCGAGAGCATATCTATCGTACTCCTATTTTTTTAATATTTTTATACGCAAACCCTGCGTAGGGAACTATAGCTGTTTTGACATGGAAAGAAAAATTCTAGTGCGAGCAGGGTGCGATGGTCTGATTGGTTAAGACGTCCGGTGTACTGAATCGGAAGGTCGCAGGTTCAAACCCTGCTCGCACTAGAATTTTTGTTTCCATGTCAAAACTCCTTATTTTTTGTTACCCTAATACACTACACTCCACACCAACATAAACATGGGATTGTGGCAAGGAAAATTTAGGATGCAAGAGCGAGCGAAGCGAGCTCGGGACTTGTGGCACCCCGACTCGGACAGGTGAGGTTACTTTAAATCCTGCAGACAGAAATAGGGCTACGTCGATTACGCCTCATTACAACATTTTGCAGCCAGGCGTGAACAGGTAATATTTTGTTACATTGATACGTTCATGACGTATATTCATCTTTTATATATCAAATTAAAGCAAGTTATTTTCTTTGCTGATTTTGGAAGTCAGCAATCAATTACATTAAATTTATTCCGGCTTGCACTCCTTATTTCGGTGGCATATCGGAAGCCGGGGTTAAGTCTGCAAAGTATTTTGTAAGACGTATTACTGGTGATAGCCACTTTACCTTTGACGAAATTTTAACTTTGTTTACACAAGTGAAGGCGATTCTCAATAGCCGTCCCTTCTGTCCACTCTCATCCAGTCCTAACGACCTCCTTCCCCTCTCGCCAGGACACTTCATCATTGGGAGGCCGTGTTCCGCTCTGCCAGCACCCAACCTTGTAGATGTCAAGGAAAGTCAGCTGGGACGGTATCAGCGCCTAGAGAAGACACAACATCATTTTTGCCACCTTTTTCAACAGAGGACAAAATGGCGAACAGATACTTCAAAGCTGGATATTGGAGATATGGTACTTCTAGCAGATGATAACGCGCCCCCTCTTGCATGGACGCGTTCTTCACCTTTTATCGGGATCTGGTATCCAGAGTAGACATTCAAAGCAACAAGGGCTGCGTGCGACGTTCACTAGTACGGCTCTGCAGCCTTCCCACAGCAGAGGAGCTTAAGCATTGAAAGAGATCTTTCAATGGCCGGAATATGTTCAGGCCTTAACGCCTTCAAGAAAAGTAATGGCAATCACACGATGCGTCCTATGATGAGATTTAATTTTCACGCAGGCGTAACTTTTTCCTTTCGAACAAAGTGTATCGTCATACTTCACTTATGCTGATAACCGCCGCTCGTGTAACATTCTTTTAATAAATGTATTAATTGCGATTCTTGGGACTTTGATTGGCGCCAGTATATTCTCCAAAGATATTACAATCTTGAACATGTTTCTCATTGGACAAGGGTACAATAATTTATAACATTTACTTCTATGGTCAAAGTTTATTTATTTAAAATAAGTAAGTAAGCCAACAGTACATAAATTTAACAATAAAAGTATATAGGGTATGGTTTTTATGTAGGTACAAATTACAGGTGTACACAACATTCTCTTAAGTCCAATAAAGTTATATCATCATAAAGCTACGAATAAAATGTAGCATGAAATAGAAAACAAAACTTCTTTGACATCAGCTAAACAAAACATCAAATTACACTTACACTAATAACAATACCAGTATATATGTTACGGCTAAAAGCCGAACTAAGGTTACACCTAGTTCTAGCTGTCTATACCTAGGTGCTGCCGGTAACAGTTGTGTATCCGTTTTATTGCTAGGACACACCGACCAAATGGTCAGTAGTCTTAGCCAAGTTGACAATCTACAATCGTTAACGCTAATAGAAAACTAATCAAATATATGGGAATGACATCATCTCAACGTTAAGTCATGTGTCAAAACAAACGAATAAAAAACTCTAGACAAGTTTACAATTTATCTGAGCGTTCAAAATTATAGAATGAAATATAATAGCTTCTACAATGTTGATCGCTAGATCCCATATAAATCGTAGCCAAGTTACAGTTTTGACAACCGCTAAGGAAACGTTGTCGAAGTTTTTGAACGACAACTGAGCGATCGCCGAGACTCAAGAGTTAACGGTAACAATAGGCGTCTATATGATTCAGCTGTGTCGTGTATCATGTCATTGTTCATGTTTCAACTTTCAAGTGTCCGAGTATGATAGAGTTTCGAATAACACAGGAAGATATTTACAAAATAACTAATAATTTTCGTACCTTTCTATGAATTCTAATAAAGCTGTGAACTTGCTCGAGATCTAGATTCCATCCTATAAAAGTTATCACTTCACTTATGGTATCTTTCATTTAAATGCAGGATCACAGCATATCAATTCGAGTCACAGTAATGTTTAAAATTACATTCCGCACTGTGATATTTTATTAAACCAATTATAACAAGAGCTTGTTCCTTATTTCGCTTACTTTTCATCACTTAAAAGAATTATTCCTTTCTTAACAATTCAAAACAATAGTTCAGCCCGCGCACAAAGTAAACAACTGTGACTTTGACGTTAATTTGACGTGGGTAGGAACGCTCACCATAGACTAAAGTATAGGTTTTTTCTACAAACATTGGAGAACGAGCGATCAAGGAACTTATATACTAACTGGAATGATTACGAACAAAATTTTGTGTACAAAAATGTGTTTGTTTTATTTATTTATTTATTTATTTGCGTTCTACAAGGTAAAAACATGGTGTTTTTACAAAAGGCTTAGAGCTAAGAGCCGTTGTAGACCCCGTCGGGGCACAGCAAAATTTTGTGTAATTTGTACAATCTTAAACTTAAAATTAAAATATACTTGAAACCAAACAATCACATTCGCGATGAAAAAAAAAAAAATATAATAATAATCAATCAAAATTCAATCAAAAAAGACAATATACTTAAAAGTTAAAATGTCAGTCGTACAAAGCTAAAAATTAAAATAAAATTATACATGAAAACTTAATAATTGCATATAATCCACAAAACACAATAATAACATAAAATTAACAAGCAACTAAAACATATAATTCTTATTATTTGGTAAGCAGCTAGCTATTTTTTATTACGTTAAACTAAATAATCTTCTTGATAAATATGTTTATATTTACTTATCATCTTTCATTCAAGTATTCGTTCACATTATAATAGCTTTTGTTTATTAGGAATAATTTTAATTTATTAATAAAGATGTTGTATTTATTTAAATTTCTTATTTCTTTCGGTAACTTATTATATATTTTAATCGACATAACATAAGTACTCGATGAATGAATTTTTAATCGGGATGTAGGTATGTTTAATCTATTCTTATGTCTTAAAGCAATTTCAGTTTGTATGTCTTCTCTTTTTGTGTAGAAATTTGGATATTTACGCACAAATTTACAGATCTCAAAGATGTAAAGGCACGGTAGGGTTAAATTTTTTTGTTCTTGGAAATGAGGCTTGCAGCTATCCGTTTGTTCAATATTTACTAGAATCCTAATAAGTTTTTTTTTGTAGGGTGAATAGTGTGGGCGAGTCTGTACTATTTCCCCATAATATGACGCCGTATTTAAGCCATGCATAGGCGTATGCGTAATATGTTACCAAGGCAGTTTTTATATCTGTAGTTTTTTTAATTTCCCGAAGGGCGTATGAGAATTTTGATAATTTTGCTTGTAATTTTTGAATATGAGACTTCCAATTTATGTGTGTGTCTATGTCTATTCCTAATAGGGTGAATTTATTAACTGTTTCTAATTTGAAGTTTATATTTATAGGTTTTTTTTGTCGTGGGTGGAACGTCATTATTTTTGTCTTATTGTAGTTTATTTCTAGGTTATGTTCCATCATCCAATAAGTTGTAGCGTCAAGTATTGAATTTAATTTATCATTTAGGTTGAGATTAGTTTCACATGAGGCAACAATAGATATATCATCCGCAAACAAAACACAAGTTTCACTAATATGCTTCGGGAGGTCATTGATGTAGACTAAGAAAAGGAAACAGCCTATTACACTGCCCTGTGGGATTGAAGCGTTTATTGGTATGTTTTCAGATCGAAACGATTCTATTTCGTTAGTTTTTTGGTTAAAAAATTCCAATTCCACTAATTGCTCTCTATGTTGTAGATACGACGTGAACCATTCGTGACATTTACCGCGGATTCCTATGGCATAAAGTTTGTTTAGTAAGATGTTGAATTGTACTCTATCGTAAGCTTTCGTCATATCCAGCAGTAATCCTATTGTATATTTTTTGGAGTTAATAATATCGAGGGCTTCTTGTATGTATTTATAGACGGCAAGGGTTGTGGATCGGTTTTTTCTAAAGCCATTTTGACAGTCATTAAATATGTTGTATTTTTCACAATAAGCATAGACACGGTTGCACATGGCTTTTTCAAATAATTTTGATGCAGATGGTAGGAGAGCGATTGGGCGGTAGTTACTTGGGTCAGTTTTTGAATTTTTCTTATGTATTGGTTTTACAAGGGCCTTTTTTAAGAGGTTGGGAAAAACGCCTTCCTCGAAAGATTGATTAATTAGTTTGTAGAATGGAAGAGTTAACTCATCTGCGCATTGTCTTAGTAGTGTAGGTGGAAGTTCATCAACGCCATAGCTTGATTTATTTTTTAAATTTTTTATTAAGGCATTCACCTCGTAGGGATCTGTTGGGCTCAGAAAGATCGAATTCTCCGTTGTAGACATGATAGGTGTTACATTTCGTTTACTGCCAGTTGAGCTCGTACTAGTTTTCCCAATTGAAACAAAGAAATCATTGAAGATGTTAGCTACCTCTTTGGGCTCCGAAGTCATATTATTATTGTTTGTTTGTATAGTTATATTCTGTTTTTCGCGTCTCATTTTTTTGTTTGTCCGTTCATTTATTATACCCCACATTGTTTTTACTGTATTGCTTGATTTCATCATTTTATGTTTAAAGTGTTGTTTTTTTGCTGTCACTACAGTTTTCTTTAGTATTTTTTCATACTTCCTATAGTATTTTATTAATATAGGGTTTTTTGTTTTGGTAACTAGTATCTTCAATAGTCTTTTATTTCTGCAACAGGTTTTTATACCTTTTGAGAGCCAATATTTATTATAATTGGTTTTTAATATGTATTTTTGTAATGGGATACATTGATTTAGGATACTAATTAGGATTTCGTTAAACGCTTCATAATTTTCATTAATATTCCTTTCAGCCGTTATTATATCATTCCAATTTATTTCGTGCAATTTTGATTTAAATTTTAACATATTTGTATTGTTGAATCGCCTTTATGTTGTGTACCAAATTATTTTCTTTGTTTGCTTAGGTAATTTTAAATGTAAAATAATACTATTGTGATCGGAAAAGCCCAACTCTTCTACCGTTGTGTACATATCTTTATATATGAAGTTTGTGAATATGAGGTCTAAACATGTTTTTGTAGTAGGTGTTATGCGTGTCGGGGTTTTTATGTGTTGTGTGAGTCTAAATTCGTGCATGAGATTTAAGAATTGATTTGATTTTAAATTTCCAGGCAGGATGTTTATATTAAAATCGCCTCCTATAATAACATTAAGCGTAGAGTATTTCATGTTTACATATCTTAGAATTTTTTGAATTTGTTGATAGTTTGTTTCTTCTTATCTTTTGTTCCAATACATGGTTATAATTAACAGATTTTCTTTAGGTAGTTCTGCAGCACATACCTCTAAAACATATTCTATAGACATGTCCGTAATGTCACTTCTCTGGATGCAGTCTATATGATCCTGAAGTAGGATACAGACTCCTCCTCCTGTTCGAGTGCTGCGGCAGTAAGATGCTGCGAACTTATATCCACTAAATTTAATAATGTCCAGCTTTTTTTGCGTAAGCCAGGTCTCCGAGATTCCTATTGCTTTGTATGTTGAATTTTCAGCAATGAAAGCTTCAAGAATGTCCTGTTTATTGTAAAGACTTTGCAGATTTTGGAACATTATTTTAAATGATGTGTCGTTGTCAATTTTATTTACGAAATGTATAATTTTCAGTTTCATTCGTTATGGATGTACGGCACAGTTGGTCAATATTGCTCATTGTTATTATATCATTTCCCTGGTAGCTCGAATTTAATTGTTGATTTTTCCTTTGGGTATCATTAATGTCGGTGGGTTTGGTGTT
Source organism: Noctua janthina (assembly GCA_963576755.1). Classification (NCBI taxonomy): domain Eukaryota; kingdom Metazoa; phylum Arthropoda; class Insecta; order Lepidoptera; family Noctuidae; genus Noctua; species Noctua janthina. Next base: position 7,912,422 of record OY755077.1, read on the forward strand.
TTTTCCGTCTATATATAATTTGTTATTCTTTATAACTGCATGGTGGCCATTTTTCCTGGCCTTAAGTAGTTCTTCTCTAAGTTGTGCTCTCTCCCTCCGTGCAGTCGCATCTAAGAACTCAGATATAAACAATCCAGTTCCTTTAAAACATTGGCTGTTGTTCACGATATTTTTAATCATTCTTTTGCTGAGCAACTCAATAACCAGTGGTCTGTTCTTTGAGCCTTTTCTTCCCACTCTATACATATCTTCAATGTACCCTGATAGGTCCATGTTTGCAATATCTCGGAATAGTTCTATAAGCCTATTATAAAGTTCGTTTTGGGGTTCTCTATAGTACTCAGCAAGACAAAAAGTACAATTTTTTTATAGTTTACTTCAGGAATGTGTGGTGATTTGTGTGGATGGATTGGCAATTCCTTTATTTCTTTCTTAAGGGCCTCATTTTCCATATAAAGGTTTTCTAGTTTGGTGTTAATTGTTTCTATTTCTAGTTTTCTATTGTTATTTTGCATGGCTAAATCGCTAATCTTCAGCTCAAAATCTAGTCTTATTTCGGCAATTGCTTTTTTGATTTCTGTTTGTATTGTACTTTGCAGTTCTTCTATTATAGATTTATTATTTTCTTTTAAACGTAGTACTATTAGTTCGCTTAAACTTTGCATCGATAGTTGGATTTGTGTCTCATTACAAATTTCGATACTTTCTTGAGTTCGCAGAGTATCTCCTATAAAGCTAAGGTTGTTTGAGCAAGTCGTGTCATTACTTGGGTTTATTATTGTTTTCCTCATGGTGATATTGTTTCTCTCTAGTGGTGTGATTGGGTACTGGGTACATTCTGGGTCCCTCGCAGAGCGTACTGGCGTATAAGTGTTGCCCGCCTTGGGTATTTTGCAAATGCAAGTCTGGCATTTCCAAGACTTTCTATGTTCAAGAGTCATTATTTTGATATAATGATCTTTTGAGACACCTGCGCATTCTAGATCATATCTGCACTTGCATAGCAAACAAGTTAGATTTTCTCTTCTCGGTACTTTTTGTTGTCTGTTATCTATATGTTGTAGATAGATGGCGTTCAATGAAATCAATTTAATCGAGATGATATTGCGATATTATGTTAAATTGTAGATTATTACAATATTTGGTATTTTTTATGTACCTTTTGGGATTCTTCCTCCTTCTTCGTTTTGGAATGATGCAGTTTTAGAAGTAGTTCAACAGTTTTGTACTGATTTTTTTGAATTCAAAGTTCGTTATTTTTCTTGGCACTTTTTAACAGTTTTTCCCGTTTAACTGGATATTTCACAAATTCTTCAATAACTCTCACTATGTGTCACATAAGTTTTCACTAAAACACTATATCTTTATACAATGATCACTTGGACTATTTTTTATATTTTTTTTTAATACGGAGCTGTTTGTTTACGAGCGCACTGCAGCGCCATCTCTGAGTCACCCCTTTTTTATAGTAGGTACTCTTAACATTAAAACTACGCTATGACACATTGGTTTTTCACCAGTGTGTATTCGAATGTTTTATTTTAATCATAACTAAAACTGCGCTGACATACCTCACAGTAGCAAGGTTTCTTACCAATGTATTTTACGAATATGTTTTGTTGAATCTCTCTTACATTAAAACTAAACTAGCATATTTCATATTTGAAAGGTTTTTCACCAATGTATAGGTTTGTTACTTATCTAAAGGCTGTAAATACACCCATAACATAAACGAAAGGCACTTGTTCTCCCCGTCACTGCGATCATTTTTTTGTTCTAGACCATACCTGGGAACCTTCTATTTACGGAGATATTAGGGGTCAAACTTCCAACTTTTTCACAAGTTTTTTTTAAACAGATTTTTTTAATGTAAGATTTTTACTTTACGCGCCTCCACGACCCTCGTACTATTCATGAGCACAATGCTATGAGTGCTTTCCATCGTGTCCTACTGTAAAACGTGATTTTTCACCCCAAAAAAAAAGTCGATTCCCAGCAATAATTTTTACATAAAGTTACTTAGTTTGATGTACAGAATGCTTGGTTGACGGATATGTAAAGGATCTGTTTACACACGGTATAAAACAACGTAAACATAAATCACACTTGTAAGGTTCATCATCATTGTGTATTCGAATATACAGTAAGTAAAATTATAAAGTAAGTAAACTAATATAATATACTTTATCTTAATCTATACGTTATCCAAATTTGTCGCAAATTTTATGCTCTACAATATACAACATTAGTTTTAGTATAATTATGCGAAACCTGAATATAGTTTGTTCAGAATAAGTAACTGAATCGATTCCAATAATTTTTAACGAATGTTATATTTTGTCAATTTTTTTTTTTTAAAACTTACAAATTGGATACTGAGCGACATTAAATACCCATCGTAATCATTTAGGTACCTACTACGGTAATTATCAATGAGCTCAAGATGACGCCGGAGGCACGTGCGCGGGCGCGCTGGGTGGTTACATGTTCTTGAACGGACGGTAACAGAACCAGCTTATAACTTTGTGATTTTTCATGATACAGATTTGATAAAGCCATAATTGCCGTGTACAGGCCCTATGCATTTAAAGATCCTTCAAAATTTATACAATCTATGGACAGTGTTCTATGCGAGTTTAAATCTTTTAGAAACATCGTAATTATGGGAGACATAAATATTGACATTTCCCCCAATAATAAAGATGCATACTCACTGGACTATTTGGATCTACTAGTCACCACGGACTTTTCCTGGGACATGCGATGAAAACACATGGATCTACATGCCTTGATCACCCCAATATAAAGTCTTCTTTCTCTAGCACAGTCATGGTGCTAGAATCCACCGTTACAGATCACTTTGCAGTTTTACTCTCTTTGTCACCAAATAGAACCAAAGTTATAAACTCACGCGAAATCACAAAAATAAATGAGGATGAGCTTGCTAATGACATTGGCAACATAAGTTTCGACGCCGTCTATGCAACAAAAGATCCCAATTTGGCTACCAAGCATTTAATAGAACCACTTCTCCTAGCTTTATCTACGAACACTAAAACTATTTCAACTTCATGTAGACGCAGGCCGATTAAACCCTGGATAACTCAAGGACTACTTAAATGTATGCGCCACAGAGACAATTTGTATAAAAAGCTTAGAGTAGATCCAACAAATGTAGTCCTCGTGGTGTCCTACAGAAGATATCGTAATTTCTGTACAAATCTGCTAAGAAAAGCAAAAAGAAATTATGAGAGACTAGAATTTGAAAAAGCAGGTAGAAATTCTAAGTAGGTATGGCGTGTTATTAAAAGTGTCACAAACATAGGACAACTGAAGTCTACAGCCCATGATCTCAAAGCGAATTATCACGATAAGCAGGCCATTATAAATCAAATTAATGATTATTTCGCAAGTGCAGGGAGACGTCTAGCTGATAAAATACATGGAGACCCTCGATCTACTTCGCTACCCGACCCCCCGAAGGAGTCTTTTGTACTGCTTGAGACAAATGAGCATGAGGTGGAACGCCTAATCCTTTCACTTAAGAGCGATTGTGCTGTTGGCTGGGACGGTATTTCTTCTAGTTTTCTAAAACGACATAGAAACGTTATTGTACCTCCACTAACACATGTTTGCAACCTGTGTCTTGACTCTGGTGTCTTCCCTAACTGGTTCAAAAAGGCAATTCTTCACCCTATTTTTAAATCTGGAGATCGTGACCGTGTCGAAAACTATAGGCCCATATCAGTTCTGCCTGCGATGTCCAAGATACTGGAAGAAGTTATAAATACAAGGCTGGTTGCATATTTAGAGGCACGAAATCTTTTGTCGATTAACCAATTTGGTTTTCGAAAAAATCTATCCACTGCTGATACTGTCCATAAATTGGTTAATCACATAGCTCAGAAACTTGACAACGGTAAGAAATGTGTTGCATTGTTCCTGGATCTCGCGAAGGCATTCGACACGGTCTCGATTCCCATCTTATTATCTAAGCTCGAATGCCTGGGTATACGAGGTACCCAACTATCCTTGTTTCAGAGCTATCTTACAAATAGAACACAGAGTGCTAAAATTGGAAATTACTCCAGCTCTGATCTAAATGTGGCCTTTGGTGTGCCACAGGGCAGTATTCTTGGCCCCAGTCTATTTCTAATTTACATGAATGACCTGTGTTGCCTCAGCCTAGAAAGTGGTACAATATTTTCCTATGCGGACGATACAGCACTTGTATTTGCGTCGGACAACTGGGAAGAGGTATATCGCCTTGCTCAGAAGGGTTTCGATACAGTCAGGGAATGGCTTAAGAACAACTTGCTTACTCTAAACATATCGAAAACAAAATTAATAAATTTTTCGATTCGAAATACCAATGTGTCAGTTACAAGCTCACTAAACGTTGCTTCACAGTTTATACTATCTAATGATAGTAGCGACGGCAGTGGCACCCATGATCACTGTAACATTGAACGAGTCACTTCAATAAAGTATCTTGGCATAGTGATTGACTGCAACCTTTCATTCAAAGAGTACATAATACACCTATCAAAAAGAGTGCGCAAACTAATGTACATTTTTAAACAACTGCGCAATTCAGCAGATGCTGTTGTCATGAAAATGACATATCCGGCACTGTGTCAATCAATTTTGGTCTATTGTATCTCGTCCTGGGGCGGGGCAGCCAAATCCCACTTTATTCTGATTGAACGTGCGCAGAGAGCGGTTCTTAAGGTGTGTTGTTTCAAGCCAAGACTTTATCCCACCGTCAAGCTCTATGATTATTGTCAAGTCCTTACGGTTAGGCAATTGTTTGTACTGACCACTGCTATTAAGCAACACTCTATTTCTAACTATTCACAGCAAACAAATTGCCGTAACCGTATAGTTGCCTTGGCTACTCCTCTTAAAACCTCTTTTAGTCAAAGATTCTTTGTTTTTCTTGGACCCTATCTTTACAATAAATTAAACCAAATTCTTTCCCTACACGCACTGAACAAACATAATTGTAAAATCGCTTTACATGCCTGGCTACAAAGCCAAACATATACCGCCACAGAAGCTCTCTTTAACGTATTAGTCTAAACACTCATCCACTAACACTCTCTCCAACACACACACCCACACTCACATTCACACACACACACAAACACAATTCTACATTCATAAAAATCACTCAACATACTTTAACTTTTTAATTGTTTTATTTTTATTACCCTAATACTCTTGTGTCTCTTTAAAAAAATAAATACAAAAAATCACTAATTGTTTGTAACTATTGTTATTTGTTGTGATACCAAATGTAAGCAACCAAATGTGAACCTTTAAACAGGTGGGGCCCTGGTGACCTGTAATACAGGTGTTACTACCTACCACAGGCACCAGTGATCCACAACCAAAATCGTTGGCTACTGCTGTGTCAATATTGTTTGTATATTTTGGCTTGTGGTGAAAAATAAACACTTATTTTATTATTATTTCCTTTATTTATCTTTACACAAACCTTATACATTTTTAAATATTTCTTAAACTAAAAACAATATAAAAAACATTTAAAAATATAAAAAATTTTAGCCCACCGGTATCGGGAACAGGGTCCAAGCTACCGGCGGTCAGGGCTCCAGGGAGAGGAACCTCCTGACAATACGAGCCGTGTCCAGGAGTACCGCTTTCTGAATCAAACCCTTGATCCAGCTGCCTAACGAGAGCCTCCTCAGGTATTGGTCGAGGCTCTTGGCAATTAAGCCATGGGCTGATACAACTATCGGCACAATGATCGCTGAGTCCACATCCCACATGTCGACAACCTCGTGAGCCAAGTCAAGATACTTGATTTGTTTATCTTTCTCGTCTTTCACGAGGTTCCCATCATGCGGGACCGTTATGTCAACAATCATTGCACGCCGCTCTGATCGATCCACCACCACTATATCAGGCTTATTGGCTACAATAGTCCTTTCAGTTACGATGGATCGATCCCAGTACAATGTGATACTGCCATTTTCGAGAACTGGGTCGGGCACATACTTATAGTACGGTACTTCCGATTCCACAAGGTTGTATTTTAGAGCAAGTTGCTGATGGATAATCCTGGCTACAAGGTTGTGTCTATGCAAGTACTCACCGTTAGCCAGACGAGAACACCCGGAGATAATGTGACGGATTGATTCGCCTGGACGGTGGCATGCCCGACATATGTCAACCGTATCGTCCTTCACAATAAATCTCCGGTAGTTATTCGTCATCATAACTTCATCCATAATTGCACAGACAAAACCTTCGGTTTCTCCAAAGAGGTCCCCGGAACGTAGCCAGGCTACGGACGCTGGTAGGTCTACATCGGGCCCATGCAGGGCCCGGAAAAAGCGTCCGTGAAGCTCCTTACTCTGCCATACTTCCATGCGGTCGTTAGTGTCAAGCACTACAGGTTTGCGCCAGTTCTCTTTAGCCAAGGAGAGCGGGGTGAGCCCCTTGTCCACTGCGACCACATCTCGATGCATCCCCACGTCGGTTTCAAGAAAATATTCCCTGAGACTGCATATCTCGCGATTGTGAAGAGTCTTAGCGTTTAAAAAGCCTCGACCCCCACACCTCCGCGGGATATACAGTCTCATAACAGAAGAACGCGGGTGATGCATTCGATATGCCGTCAACAATGTACGGACCCTCCTATCCAGGGCGTCTAATTCTGTCTGAGTCCATTTGAGTATGCCGAAAGAGTACATCAGAACCGGCATGACCCAACCGTTGAAGGCACGCAACTTATTGCCGCCTGATAAAAGACTATTAAATACTTTTTTCAGACGGCCAAAGAAGCGCTCCTTCAACGATTGCTTCATGTCAGCAACATTGATGTTCAGCGCTTCCGACATACCCAAATACTTATAGGTTTCAGTTGCTGAGAGGGATCTAAGATTTATGGAATCCGAGAGCTGGGTTCCCACAGATTCCACAATCTCGCCTCGCTTTACATGCATGACCGCACATTTGTCCACACCAAATTCCTGATGGCGCTACTGAAAGTTTCAGTTACTTTCAGTAGCTCCATCAGTTGCAAATCGTTGGGGGCAAAGAGTTTCAGGTCATCCATGTAAAGGAGGTGAGATATAACTTGACCACCTCTCCTCAACCGATAGTCTAGACCTGAATCCTCCAGCAGCGTGCTAAGAGGATTCAAGGCTAAGCAGAACCAAAGCGGACTCAAACTATCGCCCTGAAATATACCTCGCTCTATCCTTATCGGCTCGCTATTCCTCTGGATTTGCCGACATCCCGGATAGCGAAGGACTATCCTCCATTGCCCCATACATGACATCAGGAAGATTCGCAGAGTTGAATCAACTTTATGCAACTCTAGCACCCTCATGAGCCATGTATGTGGCACCGAGTCATAGGCCTTCTTATAGTCTATCCAACATGTCGACAGATCCCTTCGGGAACGGCGAACCTGTTGACTAATGGCCATATCAATGAGGAGTAGCTCCTTAGTACCGCGGGACCCGTTCCTACATCCATTTTGAGAAGCGGACATTACAGAATTGTCATCAATGTGTTTGTTAATTTTAGCTCTCAAAATGGATGTAAGAACTTTATAAACTGTCGGAAGACAGGTAATCGGTCTATAATTTTTGGGCTCCGCAGTACTACCCGATTTATGGAGCAGGTGGGTTATCCCTGTTGTCAGGAACTCTGGCAGCGACCCTGAGTCTAAGGCTGACTGGAACAGGATCGCCAGGCGAGCGTGCGACCTTGTAAACCATTTAATCCAGAAGTTGTGCAGCCCATCCGGCCCTGGAGATTTCCAGTTAGGCAACGGACGGACTGCACGAACTACGTCTTGGGGGCTGATAGTGATTGCCCCCATTTCTGGTACTAGATCGCACGCTCGCTCGATCTCCCGAGTCCATTCACCCTCGGTATGGCTAACAGGCACCGACCAGATGCTGCGCCAGAATGAACACATGGCATCATCATCCGGCAGGCGCGTGTCAGCCACACCTTGGTCCGGTCGCTCCCAAGCCCTATAAACCCACCTTTCATGTCTTTGGAATGTGCGATTCTGAGTGTATCGGTCCACCCGCCGCTTATACCTACGAATACGGTTTGCCCATGCATAAACTTTCTGCTTCAGGAAGTCGATGCATTCTGTGACACGGGACATGTAGTCTCTAGCACTGATATCAGTCCCCGAGAACGCCCGCCTCACAAAACGCATCACTCTAGGGCGAGTATTGCCCTCCCTAAAGCAGATCAGTTTGCCGATGAGTGCTCTGGCCTCACCAATACGTCGTTCAATCCTGTACTGCCATGACGGTACGGCTGGTTTAGGTCGTGTAGCTCTGTCATCAGAAAATTTGACATGAGCTACACGACATGCCGCTACAGCCGCACAATACAGGACTGAGTGAGCATCGGTGAGGTCTTCGCAGTTATCAAAATAGTTTGACAACTGCGAATCCAGAACAGCCACCAGCACCCTATTTTTGTTATGCATGGGCAAACGAGGTACGCGTGGTCTAAAATCGGGTTGCATGAACCGATATTCTCGAATCGCACCCTCCAAAGCACACCTCATTTCCTCATTGCACTGGGTACTTACATTAGTAACCATGTCATTACTCACGTTGTTATCGTGAGTTGGTATTATGGTAGACTGTGGTGGAACCACAGTCTGCGGCGGCGTGGCAATGACATGGCTACTCTGCATTTCAGTCCGCAAGCGATCAAGTACGGTGTCATCCAACATACCATTACGCTGGATGACTCGCACCTGATCCTACAGTCGTTGTGCCGACACGTTGACAGCTGGCTCAAGCACCTGAAACAGAGAGAGCATCCGAACACGGTACGCGGTCAGGTTGTTACCCCCCTCTGTAGCCCCATAGTATGCGCGCATGACATTTGCATTAATGGATTGCGTCCATCGCATGCGCGGCACACTCTCGCCGGGAGCTGGGACCCTATCAGAGGCCGGTGGGCCTCGAGGTTCTAAACCGTCCGGCGGCCGGCGTCCTCCTTGTCGACGAACAGGTGGTGGCGTCGTCGGCGGAGAGAAATACTCGTCGCTCGAGCTCGACGCAACTGCCACGGCCGGTGTCACAGCACTCACGACGGGTCTGGATTCCGGCGGCGGCGAGGCGGAGCTGAGCGACGGGTCCGGAGGTGATAGGCGTGCGCGTCTTGCTGCTGATCTCGTCAACATTCTCTTGATTTCATTATTATTTTTATCTGTCCAATCTTATGTAGGTGACATACGTCATTCTTGATCACATTTTTTCTTTATGTGTTTATTGTTATAAAATGGCTTCATTTTACTATTGTTATATTAAGAAATGGAGAAATTATAATATATTAAAAGGGAGATTAGGTTCCAGACTGTTTAAAAATAATTATTTAACGAAAATTTTATTATAGAATGAAATTACAAGACATCTGTTGACATTAGTGTTGCCAGCTATATTTATACATTAAATTTCAACAAATAATAATAATTTTATTATTATTATTTGTTGAAATTTAATGTATAAATTCTTTACATAAAAATACTAGACACGTGGTTCAAGTTTCGCATATACTAAAATTAATGTTGTGTATGCAACATGTTAACATCATTGGAGCCATGGTATAATAATTACTAACTAGCTTAACTATTTAGTAACTCGTGTGATTCATCTATTTGGTTTTAAATTAATTTACATATTGAATTATTAGTTCATAATTGCTTTGCTAAGTTAAAAAATGCCTTTCACTCGGGTTGTTCAATCACACACCGTGGCAACACATCGACAGCATCGCAACTGATGACGTATTTTTGGGCCAATCACGTGACCCAGCTGTCACGGGAAGAGAATACCAGGCGAAGTATATTATTATACCATGATTGTAGCTATAGAAATGAAATATCATATCTTTTCATATTTATTTAATATGATTATTTAAGTATTATTTTTAAATTCAAGCTTTCATTTTCTATTTGATTAAATTACATTTTGAATCATATTCCTAAAACACATTTGTAAACATCGACATTTCTAGGTCTATTTCGGAACACCTTGTCATATTATTGATACAAGTATATTATTGGGCTACCTATTACTGGGTGTAGGCTGTTGCGGTTGTAGGACTTTCGACAAAAAATACATATATAACCCAATCATTCGATTGCGGCACATCATACGAAATGTTCATCAAAGGGGTATGATTTAAATGGCCGGACTAACTACCGCCATTTTTTTTTTCAAAGTAGCGGTCAGGCATATAACCTATATTTATCGATAGCTGGTATCAAAACAAAACAAGTTATAAATGAGACAAAATGTTCTAAAGTGTCACGTTTTCGAGATAACAAAACTAAAGCTGAGCTATCAGCACAACTTTGATTAGATTAGCCACGCATAAAACCTGTATCAAACGATAGGTGGCATCAATACAAACAAGTTGTATAAGACAAAATGTTCTAAAGTGTCACGTTTTCGAGGTAACAAAACTAAAGCTGAGCTATCAGCACAAATTTGATTAGATTAGCCACGCATAAAACCTGTATCAAACAATACAAACATGTTTTGTATGAAACAAAATGTTCTAAAGTGTCACGTTTCCGAGATGTAAGCTATCAAAGTTGTGCAAAATGGCGGGACTTAGGCCGCACAGGTTTCCTACAAAACGGCCAGCGTGATTTCCATTTTCTACCCCTTTTTTATAATCTGAGGGTATAAGCTACATTACTGTAAACTTACATGGAAGTCCGTTCAAGTTTTTCGCGTGTAAGAGTTACGAACATCCATCCATCCTCACAAACTTTCACTTGTTTAATAGTAGTAAGAAAGTAAGATGAAGCAACAACCTCGCCAGCGCAGTCGGCAATCACTCTCTCAATATAAACCTGCCGTCATGTTGTTCAACAGGGTCCTTTTGTCAACGTCATTCGAGCGCCAAATGATCCGTGTCTGTATGGATTGAAAAGCCATATCTGTTATTTGAATGTGGTGTGAATACTTCCAACAGTTAGTAGTAAATTAGCCCCTTTGTGTACGCTACACTCAGAGAACTGACAAGTTTTTGACGCTAACATTCGCACAGGCGGGCGGCGCGGCTGTGCGCTCCGGACGTTCTGTTAAATTATTCTTAACAAACCCGCCGCACGCGCCCGCACCCCTAAGCGCTATACAGACACGCGAGCGTACAGCCACTCGAGTTATAGCGTATGTCTTTATACATCGTACGGTTGGAACAAGACTTAATAAGAGTAATAGTAAAGGTCACTAGTGCATTACTACGCGCGACAGTACGCCCCCGAGCCTGCGCATATTACACATGCTATGTTATTCACTAGGGTGCACACCACCAACATGTGTTTTCAAATTGGAAACTTGTAAAGTTTTTTCACAAGAGTGAACTCACCTATGTTTTGTTAAATTTGACTTTTCTCGAAAACTACTCTGACATATATCACATTTGTAAGGTTTTTCACCAGTGAGTATTCGTATATGTGCTGTTAAATTATTCTTTTGTCTAAAACTCCAATGACATATATCACTATTAAGTGTACTTATGAACGAATGAATCCTTCGAAATCTAATTTGTCAAAAAATCTGCATTTGGAAACTAAGCACCATAAAGGTCATGTTCCGAAATTTTCTTCCCTTGTTTTTGAGGCAGATTTCTCAAAATAAGTGTACAAAACTTGTTGTGCAAATTACAGACCCAGTACCCACTCTCAGCAAGTGAATGAGCAGAAAACAACGGTTTTTCTTCACAAGGCAGTATGTTAATAAAAGCGGGTAGTACATTTTTTTCGATGCACGTCTTCCTTGTTGCAGTTTTTCTTGTTACCACTATGTGGTGTTAGCTATTTGACTTAATGAGCCGGGTCCTTGTTGATCAGATCAGGTAAGACTAAGTACTACAGTATCTGGTGAATTTTAATTTATCCTATCAGACAGTCAAATCAGTCATTTTTTTATGCAGTGACTATCTTTTTGCTTGGGTTCAAAAAGCATTTTTTTTGTGTTTATCTGCAATCAGTCCCAAACTATAAGCTGATTTGTTCCCTGTCGTTCTTATCGTGTCTAAAGAGCTCACTAGCAGGAGACACCCCAACCTTCACCATCACATCATCAACTTCCGTCGAACATTGTATAATTAAAAACCTATGCAAAAGTAAATACAAATTTCATCGTACTTACCAGATTTATACTCACAGGTGCGCCCGACGCGAGCAAACCAAAACTAGAAGATACAATTACAGCGGAGCAAAAGAAAATCGTTCTATCTGACTCTACAATAATTTAGAAAACCGAAAAGCTACACTTCACTGATATAAAATCAAGAGTTCATGACAGTATTAATGATACTGATGTAGACAAGGACGGCAGTAGTAGTAGTAACAAAGATTTAATAGATAATAAATGGAAGAACGAAGGTATCGGTGATATAAATAGAGATGTAAGATTAACTGCTGAAGAAAACTCTTTCAAATGTAAAATATGTCAGTGTATTTTTAAGACCAGTTATTGTTTAAATAAACACATTCGAATACACACTGGTGAAAAATCTTACAAATGTGATATATACCAGCGTAGTTTTAGTAATTCGAAAACTTTATCGGAACCTGCTGGAATACACACTGGTGAAAAACCTTTCAAATGTGATATAATAAATAAATAAATAATAATTTATTAAGGTACATAAAAAAAAGTTTTGTAGTACATGAGGGACTTACAAAGTATGCATTAATAATTACATGTTGTAGGTATAACCAATTGATAGGTGAATCGTTGCTCTCATAGCTAGATTGCTGAGCAATCTGTATTTAGGAGAGACAGTTTCGACTCCCTATTTGAGTATCACAATAATCATGTATGCGCTTATAATTTAATATAAAACAAAACACAAAATCAAAATCTTAAATATTTAAATTAAATAAAACAAATTAAACGAGGAGTGGTGAATCTAGTGAGTGTGTGTGCTTGTGTATGAGTATGTGTGTGTGAACGTGTGTGTGTGTATTCGTATAATAAGAAATAGGGCTACTTTCAGGTAAGTGTTACTAAGTACTTTTCAGTCTCGTCGTATGTTTTATTCAGGAGGAATTCACGGAGGGCAAGTTTGCATTTGCTGTGTGGAAAATTATACACATATAAGGAAGCGTTAATTTTATTGTACAAGCAAGGGCCAAGATAGTAGAAAAATCTCTTTGTGTATTTGAATTGAGTTTGTGGAACACTACAAATCATATCTTTGCGTCTTTTGGAAATATTAATAAGAGGGGTTTTTAAATGTTGCTGTAGAATGGTTTGCAGAATGAAATGTTGCCTTATGTTGAGGACCCTACAATTTTTGTAAAGTTCTGAGGTTGGAAACAGAATAGGTCGAAATATTGCAACTTTCAATATAGCTCTGTAAGACACTTCCAAAGGTTTAAGGGCAGTTTTTGTGGCGCCACCCCAGCAGCTGATACAATAAGTGATTGTGGATTGGCATAAGGCGTAATATACATTGCGAATAACAGACTGCTTGGCGACGTGTTGAAGGGTTTTAAAAATATAAATAAGTTTTCTGACCCTGCCTGTTACCAAGTTAATATGTGTTTTATAGTTCAAGTATCGCTCTAAAGTTATACCTAGGTACTTAATATTATCAACTATGGTAATGGGTGAACATTGACATGAATGGAAATGTGTACTGTTACAGGAGTGAGCCTTTATAGTGATTGGAATATTAGGTTGTGAGGTCGGTGAAATAGAGAACGTCATCAATTTTGTCTTGGAAGTGTTTAGCGTTAGAGCGTGGGATCGAAGCCAGTTAAAGGCAGAATTAAAGCCATTTTGTGCAATAATCTGAAGTTCTGACCACGAGTTCGCGAAAAAGGTAAGAGCTGTATCATCAGCAAAAGACACAATTTTTTCATTTGTGATGTTGAGATTGCAGAGGTCATTTAAGAAGATGGGGAACAGCGTAGGACCGAGTATGCTACCCTGCGGCACACCGTAGCAAATCGGGAGCTCATCGCTAAAGTAGTCACCAATTTTCACCACTTGCAGTCTACTGGTCAGATAGCTTTTAAAAAGATAAAGCTGTAGTCCTCTGACGCCTGCTCTCTCTAGTTTAAGTAAAAGGGTAGAAATGGGAACGGTGTCCAAGGCCTTAGCGAGATCAAGAAATACTGTAAGCACCTTCTTGCGACTGTTGATTCTCTCAACTATGAAGTTCGTTAGTTCATGAACTGCATCACAGGTTGACTTGTTCTTCCGGAACCCAAATTGCTGAGAAGAAAACAAATGATTATTTTCGAAAAAACCAACCAATCTCTTATTGATTAGGCGTTCAAGAACCTTTGAAAGGGCGGGTAGTACCGCTACAGGTCGATAGTTATTGAAAGGGTTCCCATCGCCACCTTTAAACAGAGGGTGTATAATAAATAGCCTTTTTCAAAGCTAACGGAAAGACAGCAGTTTCAAAACAGAGGTTAAATATGTGGCTCAAAACTGGCGCCAAAACATTGCAATATCTCTTAAGAACCACAGGAGAGATACCATCCCATCCAGTGGCTGCAGAGGATCTAAGGGATTCAATTACAGATTTAACCTCATCAATATCCGTGTGATCCAATACAAATTATGATGAAGAATAGTTAGTATGGGAGCAAGGTATAGTAGGTGAAGTGTGGTCGTTGATAATGTTGTCAGCAAGTTTTTTACCTATGTCAGCAAAGAACTTGTTTAAATCGTTGCAAGACTGTGAAGGAGTGTCAGTGTGAAAAAAGTTGTGTAGATGCATATTGTTGTTTTTGTGTGCTTGTGATTCGTTTTATAGTTTCCCAAAGAACCTCTTGAGTTATTTCCAGCTTTATCAAGCTCTTGGGTATCGAATTGTCTTTTGACTTTTTTAATATTTTATTGCAGAAGTTTCTGTATCGCTTATTGGAAATTTCAAGCGTGATATTATTAGGCGATTGTTTTAATCTTTTGTGTAGCTGGTCTCTGTGTCTCATACATCGCAGCAATCCCGGAGTGATCCAAGGTTTGAGGATCTTCTTGTTAGATGGTACCTTTTTGGTGGAAGAGTTTTCCGAAATTGCGTTAGTCCTGAGACCAATCAAAGCATCGGTAGCAACATTGGAGTCAGAGAAACTTAAAAATATCTCTAAAAATACATAACAATTTGAGCTTATTAAACTGATTAGTCATGCATTAACAGATTGCGACATTTGCGATAGTTGTTGTTCATTTTTAATTATTATGTACTGACCATCGACGGTTTTCTTTAACATGACACGTCCATTAGATGTCTAACAAAATGCAAATCCATTCAATTTGGCGAAGTTTCTAGCTGCGTAGAATAGTTTTTTAGTAAGCGGTGTAAGCTGTTCAGCAATATAGATAGGTGCCTTGGGTCCATCAAAACCTAAGTGAGTAGAATTGACTTTATCCGCAGAGTGGTTGATATTAAACTTTTTGGCAGCTAGCAGAAAGTTACTTTTTTGTAGTGTGTTTGCAAATTCTATGCTGATGTTGGAAGTTTTGCTTTCTTTTTTAGACGGTAGTCTTGAAACGTCCCGGATGTCTGAGAGTTGTATGTTGGCTTCCAATTGTTTAGACAGATTTTGAACTAAATTGTAGAGAGTGCTTTTAGTTTCTTTCTGACACTTAGGAACATTACGAACTTCGATGCAGGTCTTAATACAGTTACGATCTATGTTGTCAAGTTTTTCTTCAAGTGTCATTAGCTTCCTGGCCATATTGCTTCGTTCAATTTCTAAGTCAGCAATTTTAGTCTCCAAAGATATTAATTGATTTGTGACGACTGTCATTGATTTCTCGATTTCTTGATTGGTAGCCTCGATGTTTGTGTAATGGGATTTGATTTCCAAGATATGCTCCTCAAATCTGTCCATGCGGGAATTCTGTGAACTAATTAATTCATTTATCAAATCATTGAGATCAGATTTGATGTCGTTCTTCAGACCCAGAAACTTGTCCTTGTAGCCACCGCTGACCACAGCACATTACCACGCTTTGACGCTCTGACAAGAAATATGGAAGCACACAGTTCTGACAAGAACTAGACTACGTTTTGACGCCCTGATCATTAACAGTTCTGAGAAGAACTATTTTAACGTTTTAGACATTCTACAAAGAAATAGGAGTGTCAGGAGCTGTGAGGCCACTCTTCTACTCTGCACTTTGCGTGTCTTCTATCTTCCGTCAACTCGATCCGTAACACAGCATCAATCGGCGGTGGCCTCCCGACATTGGCGCGCAACCTACGGAGCGCCTATATTTATGCCATCTGCGCGCGCGCCGAGAACCGCGCTCCTCCGTGAACACACAAGCGCCCCTCGTGGAAATAGTACGGCAACAATGCTGTAACGCGATTGGTGGAAATCCTGCTAATGTCATTGGATTTTTATTTTGTAAATTTTATTATAATTTAATGTACATGTTTTTATTGGTTAGTGTTAAGATGTAAAATAGTATTTAAAGTAACCTTTTAGAAAATAAAGTATCCACTCAGATTCACATCCATCGAACACGGATATTATCTTTAACCTTCTGTCGACCCCAAAGTGGTGCTCTGCCTGAACACAGCGAAGTACCAAGAACGAAGCTCTGTCAATTTGTGTATCAACATAAATCAAGATGTCGAATCCCTACTAAACTGAAGAACAAACCAGCTCAACATTACATCCAGTTCCAAAGGCCGAAGCAGCTGGAATATCATTAACAATGCGCATTCCACCATTCTGGCGCGATCGACCATGGCTGTTTCGAGGCTGCAACCAACGACCTCAAGAAAGGCCAAGCTCAGCTCGCCCAGATGGTCATCGCACAGCTCTAGCGACAAGACATCGAACAGATTATGGACCTACTGTACAATCCACCAGAGACGGAGCAGTACAAGGCCATCAAAGACAGGCTCATATCTGCCTACGAGGAATCCGACAGCCGCCAATTTCAAAAATTACTGTACGATATGGAACTCGGAGACCAGAAGCCGACGCAACTACTCCGCTGCATGCGAAACCTCGCCAGAGACAAGGTTCCTGACTCCACCCTGCGACTTATGTGGACGAATCACCTCCCATCACACGTCCGCTCAGTCCTCGCAGTCAGCGAAACATTCAGCACCAAGACAGCACTCGACGAACTCGCACTACTCGCTGACAAAATTATGGAGCAGACAGCACCAACAGAAATCGCAGCCGTGCATGCACACGCACCCGCACCACCCACACAATCCGCACCGCAAGCAGATACGCAGTTCCTCATTAGCGAAATAAGGAAGCTATCGCTAGAAATAGCGGAACTGAAGTCAAGTCGCTATCAAAACAACAACAACTATCGTCGCAGTCGACACTCATCTCGTCACCGCAGCACATCACGTCAACGCAGCCACGATGTTTCTCCATCCCCATTCTGCTACTATCACCGCCGTTTTAAGGAGCAAGCTAGACGCTGCACGTCACCTTGCTCATTCAGCAAACAACAGAAACATAATACGGAAAACTAGACGGAACGTTGGCAGTGGCGGACACCGGCGTTCAAGAAAAGTCCCACCGCCTATACATCACCGACAGAAACTCTAAATTAGCATTCCTAGTCGACACTGGAGCCAACATATCCGTGCTACCGAGAAGTAAGGGACAAGTACCAACGCCGCTACCATTCCAGCTATACGCAGCGAACAACACAACTATAGCTACGTATGGCGAGAAAACATTATCTCTTGATCTCAATCTACGCCGCCCGTAATTGTGGAAATTTATCGTAGCTGACGTCTCAAAACCTATACTCGGAGCCGACTTCCTCAAGCATCACCAACTTATCGTCGACCTGAAAAACCGAAGATTAATCGACGGAGTTACCAGCTTAAAAGTCAATGCCCCGGTACGAGTATCGAACGTGCCTACAGTACGCAGCATCGACATGTCGCAATCATACCACGACATTTTGGCCCAGTATCCCGGCATACCAAGACTAACATCGATGAAATTAAACACCGATATCCACGTGCAACATTTCATCGAAACACGAGGACCACCGATACACAATCGAGCCCGACCGATACCACCACATCGCTTCGAAATAGTGAAAAAAGAATTTGAGAACATGATGGAACAAGGACTATGCCGACCTAGCAAAAGCCCATGGTCGTCACCTCTACACATCGTTCCCAAGAAGAATGGCGATATAAGAGTTTGTGGTGACTATCGCCGACTCAACTCCATCACCATACCAGATCGCTACCCTGTTCCACGCATCAAAGACTTCACACATCACCTATCCGGGAAAACTATCTTCTCAACAATAGACCTCAACCGCGCCTACCAACAACTGAGCGTGAGAGAAGAAGACATCGAGAAGACAGCCATCATCACCCCGATGGGATTATTTGAATTCCCACGTATGTGCCCCGGTTTGAAGAACGCGGGACAAACATTTCAACGCTACATCCATGAAGTACTACGAGGATTGGATTTCGTCTTCCCATTCATAGACGATTTGTTATTGGCATCAGAAAACGAAGAACAACACAGAGAACACCTCCAAATCGTATTAAAGAGGTTGGAAGATAATGGCATCACTATCAACCCCGCCAAATGCAACCTAGGCAAGTCAGAAGCCCAGTTCTTAGGCTACACTGTATCAAATGAAGGCATCAAACCTCCGCAATATAAAATTCAAGCCATCACCGATTACCCACAACCGAAGACAATCGAAGAATTAAGAAGATTTCTCGGAATGATCAACTTTTATCGTGATCATATACCTAACGCCGCAGCCCTACAAGCCCCACTGAATTCATACCTACATAACGTAAAGAAGCGAGACAAAACTCCAATCACGTGGTCAGACGAAGCAACTCAAGCGTTCCAGCAATGTAAAGCTAGCATGATAAACGCAGCTTTACTCGCCCACCCATCACATCATGCCACACTCGCCTTATTCTGCGACGCATCCGACAACTCAGCTCAACTCAGCTGGCGCCGTAACGTCCTACAACAATACCTAAACGAAACATGGCAACCGCTCGGATATTATTCCAAGAAATTCAACGACGCGCAAAAGAAGTATTCTACCTACGATCGAGAGCTACTCGCAATCTGCATGGCAGTCAAGCACTTCCGCAAGACATTTGAAGGACGTCACCTTATCATATTCAAAGATCACAAGCCGCTAACATACGTCATGTCAAAAACTCAATCGAGTAATGAAACACCGAGACGGACGAGACAACTTTTGTTTATCAGTGAATTCACTACCGACATACGTCACGTGAGCGGTAAACAGAATATTGTCGCCGACACACTCAGCCGCATCGAAACTATCTCATGCGCCCATCTACAATAAACTTCAAGGAAATAGTCAGTGCGCAAGAAAAGGACAGCAACATTGAACGATTACTGCAAGAAACAAACATCTCTCTCAAGAAAATAGTAATACCTAACTCTGACGTCGAGTTATACTGCGAAACGTCTACGCCTTATGTACGCCCTTATATACCAGAGGAACACAGACAAGAAGTTTTCAACAGCGTGCACAATATCAGTCATCCTGGTACGCGCACGACTCGCAAACTTATAACGCAAAAATATTTCTGGCCATCAATGAACAGTGAACACCGACATCAGCCGTTGGACACGAACCTGTGACAATGTATACTGTCAGAAAAGCAAGATACAACGTCACACATTCTCGAACATCTCATCTTTCCCGCCAAGTGATCGCTTTCAACACCTACACGTCGACATCGTGGGACCACTACCTACAACAGCTCAAGGTCATCGATACTTAGTAACAATGATCGACCGACTCACGAAATGGCCTGAAGCAATCCCTACCGACGAAATATCAGCTGATCGAATAGCCAATATCGTCTACCAACATTGGATATCAAGATTTGGATGCCCGACTACACTTACAAGCGACCAAGGTCGCCAGTTCGAGAGTCAGCTGTTTCAAAATCTAATAAAACAAATGGGAATTAAGAAAAATCGCACAACACCGTATCACCCTCAAAGCAACGGGATGGTCGAACGGTGGCATCGTTCGCTCAAAACTGCATTACTTGCGAAACTATCCGACACGAGTACATGGATCGACGAGTTACCTACGGTGTTACTTGGACTACGAGCCGCACTACGCACCGACACCGGTGTGAGCGCAGTCGAACTTACCTACGGTTACAACTTGCGCCTACCAGGCGATTTCTTCACAACAGATACCTACACACCTACAATGGATTATACTTACGTCGAAAAACTACGTGACGTCATTCAAGCAAACAAACCGCAAGCCGTCACCGAGCATCACAGCAATAACAAACGCGTATTCGTGCATCAAGATTTACTCAAGTGCAGTCACGTGTTTATTAGAACCGACGCAGTCAAGAAACCACTCCAAGCTCCATGAAGGCCCATATCGAGTTATAAGCCGAACAGATAAAGTGTACTCAATACAGTTACCGAATCGGAAAGCCAACATTTCAATCGATCGACTTAAGCCTGCGTATTTCATCTCAGAGCATACCATTACCTCACCGCCAAGCAAGATTACCATCACAAATACCATCATCAATACCAGTACCACACCAACCGTTACCAAGCAACAAGCAAAAGTACCTACGGCCAACGTGACGTCACAGCCCGCCATCAACAGATCAACGCGCTCAGGCCGTGTCGTCAAGCTGCCGGTACGCTTCGCTTGAGGGGGAGTACTGTAGCCACCGCTGACCACAGCACATTACCACGCTTTGACGCTCTGACAAGAAATATGGAAGCACACAGTTCTGACAAGAACTAAACTACGTTTTGTCGCCCTGATCAGAAACAGTTCTGAGAAGAACTATTTTAACGTTTTAGACATTCTGTAAAGAAATAGGAGTGTCAGGAGCTGTGAGACCACTCTTCTACTCTGCACTTCGCGTGTCTTCTATCTTCCGTCAACTCGATCCGTAACACAGCATCACTCGGCGGTGGCCTCCCGACACTGGCGCGCAAACTACGGAGCGCCTATATTTATGCCATCTGCGCGCGCGCCGAAAACCGCGCGCCTCCGTGAACACACAAGCGCCCCTCGTGGAAATAATACGGCAACAATGCTGTAACGCGATTGGTGGAAATCCTGCTAATGTCATTGGATTTTTATTTTGTAAATTTTATTATAATTTAATGTACATGTTTTTATTGGTTAGTGTTAAGATGTAAAATAGTATTTAAGGCAACCTTTTAGAAAATAAAGTATCCACTCAGATTCACATCCATCGAACACGGAGATTATCTTTAACCTTCTGCGGACTCCAAATCCTCAAAGCGATCCAGATAGCTACCATCTTTCATCGGCCGAAGGCGCTTATTGCCTCTCTGAGTGATGTATTCGGGGCTTAAATTCAAAGATAAGCCTTCTCCCTCACATAGTTTTTGGATATCAGACTCGGAGCGAGAGGGTGTACATTGATGAGAAGGAGATTGAGGCGGCGTTTTATACATCTTTGATCTTAATATAAAAACAATTTCTTGAAGAAAAAATCAAAAATATCTGACGATTTACTTGCGGCTTGATTACGCTTCGGCTAAGGAAGTGTTTATTAAATTAGAAAAAAAAATGCATTAAGTTTGACTTGTCGCCGAGCTCGAACCCGCGCCCTCACAATCCTGTCGCTTTGTGACCAGTAGCTACGCCGCGACACCAACTGAACACACTGGTAGTTGATCAAAAATGGTATTTGGTTGCTAAGAAGCTCAATAAATTTATGTGCGAATGACCGTTAATGACTCAGTTCTTTGTTTAAGAAGGTCACTCACTTTGCACAACACCCACTGTTTTCGGAATGTTTTAAAAGGTTTTTTGTCAATAACTTGAGTAATAGTTTGAGTATTTGTATTGTTTATGCACTGTTTTGTAGGTATTGAAGTTGATTACTTAGCTATATGACTGAAATAATTATATTTGCACTTTTTACTATAATTTTAGAATAAAATATCTGGACGACTTAATAACATGACCGCTCGCGCCAACATTAGGGGGAGGAGCATATATGTCACAGTAGTTTTACACAAAAGAATTATTTAACTGTACATATGCGAGTTCACTCTGGTGAAAAACCTTTCAAATGTGAAATATGTCACAAGAGCTTTAGACAAAAGAGTGATTTAACAAGACATAAACGAATACACACTGGTGAAAAACCTTTCAAATGTGAAATATGTCAGTGTAGTTTTCGGGATAAGTCAAAATTAACAATGCATATGCGAGTTCACTCTGGTGAAAAACCTTTCGAATGTGATATATGTCATTGGAGTTTTAGACAAAAGAATAATTTAACAGCACATATACGAATACACACTGGTAAAAAACCTTACAAATGTGATATATGTCAGAGTAGTTTTCGAGAAAAGTCAAGTTTAACAAACCATAAGCGTTTTCACACTGGTGAAGAACCTTTTAAATGTGATATATGTCACAGTAGCTTTAAACAAAAGAATAATTTAACAGCACACATACGAATACACACTGGTGAAAAACCTTACAAATGTGATATATGTCACAGTAGTTTTCGGCAAAAGAAAACTTTAAATACATACGCTATAACTCGCGTGGCTGTACGCTCGCGTCTCTGTATAGCGCTTAGGGGTGCGGGCGCGTGCGGCGGGTTTGTTAAGAATAATTTAACAGAACGTCCGGAGCGCACGGCCGCGCCGCCCGCCTACGCGAATGTTAGCGTCAAAAACGTCAGTTCTCTGAGTGTAGCGTACACAAAGGGGTTAATTTACTACTAACTGTTGGAAGTATCCACACCACATTCAAATAACAGACATGGCTTCTCAATCCATACAGACACGGATCATTTGGCGCTCGAATGACGTTGACAAAAGGGCCCTGTTGAACAACATGACGGCAGGTTTATATTGAGAGAGTGATTGACGACTGCGCTGGCGAGGTTGTTGCTTCATCTTACCTTCTTACTGCTATTATACAAGTGAAAGTATGTGAGGATGGATGGATGTTCGTAACTCTTACACGCAAAAAACTTAGACGGATTTCCATGTAAGTTTACAGTAATGTAGCTTATACCCTCAGATTATAAAGAAGGGGTAGAAAATGGAAATCACGCTGGCCGTTTTGTAGGAAACCTGTACGGCCTAAATCCCGCCATTTTGCACAATTTTGATAGCTTACATCTCGGAAACGTGACACTTTAGAACATTTTGTCTCATACAAAACATGTTTGTATTGTTTGATACAGGTTTTATGCGTGGCTAATTCAATCAAATTTGTGCTGATAGCTCAGCTTTAGTTTTGTTATCTCGAAAACGTGACACTTTAAAACATTTTGTATTATACAACTTGTTTGTATTGATGCCACCTATCGTTTGATACAGGTTTTGTGCGTGGCTAATCTAAACAAACTTGTGCTGAGGATGCCATCAGTGAACTTCTGCTTGATGAACTTTAACTTTGATAGCTCAGCTTTAGTTTTGTTATCTCTAAAACGTGACACTTTAGAACATTTTGTCTCATATAAAACTTGTTTTGTATTGATACCAGCTATCGATTAATATAGGTTATATGCCTGACCGCTACTTTGAAAAAAAATGGCGGAAGTTAGTCCGGCCATTTAATTCAAACCCCTTTGTTGAACATTTCGTATGATGTGCCGTAATCGAATGATTGGGTTATATATGTATTTATTGTCGAAAGTCCTACAACCACAACAGCCTACACCCAGTAATGGGTAAGCCCAATAATATACTTGTATCAATAATATGACAAGGTGTTCCGAAATAGACCTAAAAATGTCGATGTTGACAAATGTGTAATAGGAAAATGATTCAAAATGTAATTTAATCAAATAGCAAATGATAGCTTGAATTTAAAAATAATACTTAAATAATCATATTAAATATATGCCTAGTATTCTCTTCCCGTGACAGCTGGGTCAAGTGATTGGCCCAAGAATACGTCATCAGTTGCGATGCTGACGATGTGTTGCCACGGTGTGTGATTGAACTACCCGAGAGAAAGGCATTTTTTAACTTAGCAAAGCAATTATGAACTAATAATTCAATATGTAAATTAATTTAAAACCAAATAGATGAATCACACGAGTTACTAAATAGTTAAGCTAGTTAGTAATTATTATACCATGGCTCCAATGATGTTAACATGTTGCATACACAACATTAATTTTAGTATATGCGAAACTTGAAACACGTGTCTAGTATTTTTATGTAAAGAATTTATACATTAAATATCAACAAAACTGTATCATGAAAAATCACAAAGTTATAAGCTGGTTCTGTTACCGTCCGTTCAAGAACATGTAACCACCCAGCGCGCCCGCGCACGCGCCTCCAGCGTCGTCTTGAGCTCATTGATAATAATAATTTGGCAGTAGGTACCTAAATGATTGCGATGGGTATTTAATGTCGCTCGGTATCCAACTTGTAAGTTTAAAAAAAAAAAATTGACAAAATATAACATTCGTTAATAATTATTGGAATCGATTCAGTTACTTATTCTGAACAAACTATATTCAGGTTTCGCATAATTATACTAAAAATAATTTGTATATTGTAGAGCATAAAATTTGCGACAAATTTGGATAACGTATAGATTAAGATAAAGTATAGTATAGAGTCTGTCAAGCGAGTCTAGTCCCATGAAAAAGGCGGCAAATTCAAAAATCTTTCAGGTGTCAACACTGATATAGCACGCTGAAAACTTGTTGATACTTGAATTTTGATAAAAAAATTACTTGGGATAAATTAAAAAAAAAGCATTTCAATGTACGTATTTATTCATCAGAACTAAAATCAGAATCAAGAAATTCAATGCCTTCAAATAAAAAAATCACTGTCAGTAGAATCATTACGCACAGAAATGATGAAGGGTTCCAACTCGGTTTCGGATATCCTGTCTCTTACTTTATACTTATTTTCGACACTAATAGTGTGATCTGTGCATTTTTTCCAATCATTGGCTGTGACACTATTAAAGCATTCTTTTATAAGGTTCTCCATTTCTTTACCTGGAATCCCTAAGTTTTTGCTGGCTATTTTTCTTTTAGCCAAACTCCATATGAGTTCAATTGCGTTCAGGTCACAATGATATGGCGGAAGTTTCAAAACCTCATGGCCATGTTGTTTCAAAAATTCTTCAGCTTCATACATTGGAGTTGTTTTATGTTCATTCACAAGGCACATAAGCTCAGCCTTTGTAAAGAATTCTTCATAATGAATTCCATTTTCAGTTAGCCATTTCTGAATGTCAGCCTTTAAATCATTCATAGATGGTGGCTTATTTATTTGTGTTACATGGTAGCTAGCGTTGTCCATAACAATGACACTGGGCTGACTTAAATTGGGTATTAATTTTTCACGTAACCATTTCATAAAATTATTTCTGTTCATATCATCATGATAATCTGCCATTTTTGATTTAGTACTGAATACCAATAATGCATTGGGAACAAAACCTTTTTCGGATCCAGCATGAACAACAATATGTCTTTTGCCTGACGATATTTTGTCAATTACACCGCTTGTTGATGGCCCTTGCCATGATTTTTTAACTTTATAATTTTGGTGGACATAGGTCTCATCAAGATAAACTATTAATTTTCCTTTTTTCCGCTTTTCATCAATAGCTCTGAGATACCTATGTCGCCATGCAGCTAGTTCATACTTTTCAATCAAATCCATTTTTGAGTAATAATTGTCTCAATGTTTCATGACATCCAGTAAATCCAATTGACTCTCTTAAATCTGCAAGCAAACTTCGTAGAGTTGGAACTTGCTTTTTCACACAGTAAAATTCATTAATTTTATTGCGTATGGCTGATAAGTCAAAATTATCCAGATTGGCTACAGTTGGCTGTCGTGGACGTTTTTTCCCCGGTGTGTTCCACTCGCCTTGGTTAATAGCACCTTCTTTTTTAATTCTTCGCAATGTTTTCACACTTAAATCTGAAAGTTCAATATGTCAGTTCAGTATCAAACGCACAAATTTTATGATAATATTTGTAGAAAATGCAAACAATGTAAACAAATAAATCTGTACTAACCTGTCATAGCAGCAATTTTTGTCAAATAGTCTGTTTCAGATTTCATTTTTTTATTCTCATCTATGGCTATGACTTTCTTAACTAAATTATCAATTGTGCTTTTTATTAATTCATCATCCAAGGTGGCTGAAAAAAGATGACAACAATCTCTTATAATACTTTTCACTTATAGGTGCCCCATTGAGATTCAATGTCATGTATACGACGTCTGAATCTAAACCAAAACCGAAATCGTGATCACATCATAGTAAAATAAACAAAATTAGACAATTGTGCTAAAAGTATCAACATTTTGTAGCCAACCTACCTGTTGTTGAAACAATTTCATCCAAAAGTCGTCGTTTTTCTGTTAACACCTCATCAGATTCAATCTTTACATGATTATATTTATTAATCATTGTAAACAGCAGGCTCCTGACACTACTTTTAATAGGTTTTGGCATTATAACATTAAAAAATTCAACAAAAACCGGAATGCTTCGAGGTTAGAACAGAAATTGTGACAATCTGTTTGACAGATAATAGTATTGCCATTATAAGAAATCAGTAAAATGGTTGTGGACTCGACTCGCTTGACAGACTCTAGTATATTAGTTTACTTGCATTATAAGGTATATTCGAATACACAATGATGATGAACCTTAGAAGTGTGATTTATGTTAACGTTGTTTTATACCGTGTGTAAACAGACCGTTCACATATCCGTCAAATAAGCATTCTGTACATCAAACTAAGTAACTTTACGCAAAAAATATTTCTGGGAATCGATTTTTTTTTGGGGTCAAAAATCACATTTTACGGTAGGACACGATGGAAAGCACTCATAGCATTGTGCTAATGAATGAATTGAATAGTACGAGGGTCGTGGAGGTGCGTAAAGTAAAAATCTTACATTAAAAAAATCTGTTTAAAAAAAAACTTGTAAAAAAGTTGGAAGTTTGACCCCTAATATCTCCGTAACTAGAAGGTTCCCACGGACGGGGAGAACAAGTGCCTTTCGTTTATGTTATGGGTGTATTTACAGCCTTTAGATAAGTAACAAACCTATGCATTGGTGAAAAACCTTTCAAATATGAAATATGCTAGTTTAGTTTTAATGAAAGAGAGATTTAACAAAACATATTCGTAAAATACATTGGTAAGAAACCTTGCTACTGTGAGGTATGTCAGCGCAGTTTTAGTTATGATTAAAATAAAACATTCGAATACACACTGGTGAAAAACCAATGTGACATAGCGTAGTTTTAATGTTAAGAGTACCTACTTTAAAAAACAAACACATTTTTGTACACTAAATTTTGTTCGTAATCATTCCAGTTAGTATATAAGTTCCTTGATCGTTCGTTCTCCAATGTTTGTAGAAAACACCTATACTTTAGTCTATGGTGAGCGTTCCTACCCACGTCAAAGGCACAGTTGTTTACTTTGTGCGCGGGCTGAACTTTTGTTTTGAATTATTAAGAAAGGAATAATTCTTTTAAGTGATGAAAAGTAAGCGAAATAAGGAACAAGTTCTTCTTATAATTGGTTTAATAAAATATCACAGTGCGGAATGTAATTTTAAACTTAACTGTGACTCGAAATGATATGATGTGATCCTGCATTTAAATGAAAGATACCATAAGTGAAGTGATAACTTTTATAGGATGGAATCTAGATCTCGAACAAGTTCACAGCTTTATTGGAATTCATAGAAAGGCACGAAAATTATTAGTTATTTCGTAAATATCTTCCTGTGTTATTCCAAACTCTATCATAGTCGAACACTTGAAAGTTGAAACATGAACAATGACATGATACACGACACAGCTGAATCATATAGACGCCTGTTGTTACCGTTAACTCTTGGGTCTCGGCGATCGCTCAGTTGTCGTTCAAAAACTTCGACATCGTTTCGTTAGCGGTTGTCAAAACTGTAACTTGGCTACGATTTATATGGGATCTAGCGATCAACATTGTAGAAGCTATTATATTTCATTCTATAATTTTGAACGCTCAGATAAATTGTAAACTTGTCTAGAGTTTTCTATTCGTTTGTTTTGACACATGACTTAACGTTGAGATGATGTCATTCCCGTACATTTGATTAGTTTTCTATTAGCGTTAACGATTGTAGATTGTCAACTTGGCTAAGCCTACTGACCATTTGGTCAGTGTGTCCTAGCAATAAAACGGATACACAACTGTTACCGACCGCACCTAGGTATAGCTGGCTAGAACTAGGTGTAACCTGAGTTCGGCTTTTAGCCGTAACATATATACTAGTATTGTTATTAGTGTAAGTGTAATTTGATCTTTTGTTTAGCTGATGTCAAAGAAGTTTTGTTTTCTATTTCATGCTACATTTTATTCGTAGCTTTATGATGATATAACTTTATTGGACTTAAGAGAATGTTGTGTATACCTGTAATTTGTACCTACATAAAAACCATACCCTATATACTTTTATTGTTATGTACTGTTGGCTTACTTATTTTAAATAAATAAACTTTGACCATAGAAGTAATGTTATAAATTATTGTACCCTTGTCCAATGAGAAACATGTTCAAGATTGTAATATCTTTGGAGAATATACTGGCGCCAATCAAAGTCCCAAGAATCGCAATTAATACATTTATTAAATGAATGTTACACGAGCGGCGGTTATCAGCATAAGTGAACTATGACGATACACTTTGTTCGAAAGGAAAAAGTTACGCCTGCGTGAAAATTAAAGCTCATCACAGGACGCACCGTGTGATTGCCATTACTTTTCTTGAAGGCGTTAAGGCCTGAACATATTCCCGGCCATTGAAAGATCACTTTCAATCCTTAAGCTCCTCTGCTGTGGATGTCTACTCTGGATACCAGATCCCGATAAAAGGTGAAGAACACGTCCATGCAAGAGGGGGCGCGTTATCATCTGCTAGAAGTACCATATCTCCAATATCCAGCTTTGAAGTATCTGTTCGCCATTTTGTCCTCTGTTGAAAAAGGTGGCAAAAATGATGTTGTGTCTTCTCTAGGCGCTGATACCGTCCCAGCTGACTTTCCTTGACATCTACAAGGTTGGGTGCTGGCAGAGCGGAACACGGCCTCCCAATGATGAAGTGTCCTGGCGAGAGGGGAAGGAGGTCGTTAGGACTGGATGAGATTGGACAGAAGGGACGGCTATTGAGAATCGCCTTCACTTGTGTAAACAAAGTTAAAATTTCGTCAAAGGTAAAGTGGCTATCACCAGTAATACGTCTTACAAAATACTTTGCAGACTTAACCCCGGCTTCCGATATGCCACCGAAATAAGGAGTGCAAGCCGGAATAAATTTAATGTAATTGATTGCTGACTTCCAAAATCAGCAAAGAAAATAACTTGCTTTAATTTGATATATAAAAGATGAATATACGTCATGAACGTATCAATGTAACAAAGTATTACCTGTTCACGCCTGGCTGCAAAATGTTGTAATGAGGCGTAATCGACGTAGCCCTATTTCTGTCTGCAGGATTTAAAGTAACCTCACCTGTCCGAGTCGGGGTGCCACAAGTCCCGAGCTCGCTTCGCTCGCTCTTGCATCCTAAATTTTCCTTGCCACAATCCCATGTTTATGTTGGTGTGGAGTGTAGTGTATTAGGGTAACAAAAAAATAAGGAGTTTTGACATGGAAACAAAAATTCTAATGCGAGCAGGGTTTGAACCTGCGACCTTCCGATTCAGTACACCGGACGTCTTAACCAATCAGACCATCGCACCCTGCTCGCACTAGAATTTTTCTTTCCATGTCAAAACAGCTATAGTTCCCTACGCAGGGTTTGCGTATAAAAATATTAAAAAAATAGGAGTACGATAGATATGCTCTCGACTGTGTGTAGTCGCCCCTCGCACCGAATGTAGTACATTTTCGATCGCTATTTAGGAAACGTATAGATTTCCTAGGAAAAGTGCGTATTACAAAATATACCATAGATTTTCTATCTATTTTAGGAATTGTACACATTTCCTAGGAATTGTGTTTAATGACGGATTACATACTTTTCCGTTATTATATATACAACATGTCCCAAAGTTCAACGATAAGTCAGCAACGGAGGATAGACCTGCCCATGACTACTCGGGAAAAAAAAGAAAAAAAATATATATCTCTTTTTTATTTGAAGTTATAAAAAAAAAAAACTTAAAAAAGTTTGACCTTTTATGATATTTTTCACTACCATGACCACACTTTTTTAAATATTTCTGTTATTTTTTTTTATAGGCAACCAGAATAGCACTGCTATCTACCACAATTCTTAAAAAATCCAGAATACCTCTAGTTTTTTCACGTAAATTAATGAAACTTAATTTATTCCCTAAATTTTTTGAAGATTTTTACTTTTAATCAACTTTATCTCATCGTGGTGTAAAAAAAAAGTATGAACACTACTATGGCAAGTTTTTTTATAAATTGATGCAACTAATCAAGATTCCAAAATGGTATAATAACAAACAAGTAGGCAAACAAAGGCAAACAAGGCAAACAAGTTAGTTAGGCAAACAAGTTTTAAAAAAAAATGTTCCTATTATTTCTAAACAGGGGCCAAATGACGGTCAGGTAATAAAAAGTATTAGTTCTTGGAAAATGTTTAATATTTAAATAAATGGTCAAACAATTTCTCATGTAATTTATTAACATTATAACAAATGTTCAAATTGTTTGCCACCAGCAATAATACATGCACGACATCGCCTTAAAAATTACCGTTTTATTTGTCTTGCATATCTTCTGCGATTAATATGATCCGCAGCCTGACTGATATTTCGACGAAGCTCGTCCAATGACGCAATGGGTTTTGAGTAGACCCTGTCTATAAGACAACCCCAATAGAAGAAGTCCAGGGGGTTCAAATCGGGTGAACGAGGTGGCCATAAGATAGGACCAAGTCGCCCGATCCAACGCCCTGGATACTCTTGATTTAAATATTCTCGCACAGGGCGGGCATAGTGTGCTGGGCAACCATCATTTTGGAGCCACATGTTTTGGAGATCATTTAAGGGCACGTCGTCTAACAATTCTTGTAAGTCATTTTGTAAAAAGTTTAAATAACTATTGCCATCTAAGTTTCCTTGTAACTCAAAGGGCCCAATTACTTTTCCAATTAATGTCCATAAGTTAACCTTGAATTGATATTGGGATCTGTCTTGTCTCATCAAGTGCGGATTTTCATTGCTCCAACTATGTAGGTTGTGAAGATTTAAATACCCATCTTTCTTGCATGTTGTTTCATCCGACCATAGAATTTTGTCCAGGAATTGGGGATCTTCCCTGTGCCTTTGCAGCATCACACGGCAAAATGTGACTCTTAATGGATACTCCCGCGGTAACAACGTCTGCACACGCCTGTAATGATATGGGTGAAGCTTGTGACGTTGTAAAATTCGATGTGCAGAACTTTTCGGGATTCCTGTAGCTTCTTCTATGGCGCGTACCGAAGTAGTCGAATCATTTTCTATCTCATTGAGAACTTCTTCATCACGATCCGATCTAGGTCTTCCAGCGTTTCTCCTACTGGATGGCATACGACCCTCCGAAAACGCTTGATGCACATTAATAAACACTCGATAATCAGGATATCTTTGAGCATTTGGGTACCTTTCTCGATACAGTCTGCTAGCAGCGTTAGCATTGCATCGGGTTTCTCCATAGATGAGGTGCATATTTGCGTATTCCTGTGGTGTGTATGGTTGCGGCATGTTGATCGTTAAACAGTCCAAAATGCGCCAGACCTCCAAATCACAAAACACACAATCGTAGTCACAAAACACACAATCGTAGTCCAAGATAATGCCAGGTCAGTTCAGTTTGCAGATCGATTCCAGTCCAAAAAGCCAAGCCAAAAGTCGTTAGTACGTACGACTCACGGTCGTAAGACCCACGTCAGTTGAATACGGAACGGTGCGCAGTAAACAAAGGAGCAGAGCGTACTGAACTGACTTGCTCTGAGAATAATAACAGCTTCTCTACCTGCCCTGTTGTTGTCTCTTTTTAACGTAAATATCTCTATCTATCTATCTCTCTCTCTAACTTCTAAGGTATGTATGCCCCATTTAAATTTCTAGAAATTGTAACAAGAACCCATTTTGGGCACGCAGTGAAAGTGATTACTGTCAACTATAATTAAAGGAATTTGGTTCTTGTTTTGAACTAGTATGGATATTATTTTTTTGTAGTTGATTTTCCTAGAGTATTATACCATTTTGGAATCTTGATTAGTTGCGTCAATTTATAAAAAAACTTGCC
Organism: Noctua janthina; assembly: GCA_963576755.1. Taxonomy (NCBI): domain Eukaryota; kingdom Metazoa; phylum Arthropoda; class Insecta; order Lepidoptera; family Noctuidae; genus Noctua; species Noctua janthina. Next base: position 7,944,741 of record OY755077.1, read on the forward strand.
ATAGTAGTGTTCATACTTTTTTTTTACACCACGATGAGTTAAAGTTGATTAAAAGTAAAAATCTTCAAAAAATTTAGGGAATAAATTAAGTTTCATTAATTTACGTGAAAAAACTTGAGGTATTCTGGATTTTTTAAAAATTGTGGTAGATAGCAGTGCTATTCAGGTTGCCTTTAAAACAAATAACAGAAATATTTAAAAAACTGTGGTCATGGTAGTGAAAAATATCATAAAAGGTCTCACTTTTTTAAGAATTTTTTTTTTTTTTATAACTTCAAAAAAAAAGAGATACCTATATATTTTTTTTCTTTTTTTCCCCGAGTAGTCATGGGCAGGTCTATCCTCCGGTACTGGCTTATCGTTGAATTTTGGGACATGTTGTATATGTAAACAAAGTGCTTGACACTTCATTTAAGTATGTTTGAATTTGACGCGTAATAACTTTGATGTATAATATGTAAGTTATCTGTGAGTGAACTTGGTCGTGTAAAGAACTTTTCGAAATGTCTTGGTAAAAAAGAGATAATTGGAAATTTCTGTTTCCACGGAAAATCTAAAATCGGTCTAATTTAGCTGTAACACTATTTTTCGAAAATGTTCTTCGTCAAGTTTTTAGAATCCTGCTTATTGTGTACGATGTCATTAAAATCGGTTCAGTCATTTTGAAAAAAAATCACTTGAACATTTGTATGAAATGCCGTAAGACAGGCTCGTAAGCTATCACTTTAAATTAACATTTAACACCGATAAATGGCCTAATTCTTCGTATTTCTTATTGAACTTGGCGTATACTAATATTAATTTAAGCTTTCGTTTCAACCGTTTTTCCATTTTAATAAAGCATCTCGTAGCTAACTTGTAAGTATCGCCTAAACAATCAGTAGTATCCTTAACAATTTTACGCAAGATCTACCTTAACTGGTTCTTGTTGTGTTTTTGAGAAAATAATTTTCGCATTCACTTTCATTTTCACTTATAATTGTTTTTCCAAGAATTTCTTCCAGATCCCAGAATTTAGTTATTTTTTTTCCATAGTATTGACCTTATCATTGTCTCTGCAAATTATACTATGATTACTATTGTAGTCTGTGGTAAATTTAATGTGATTATCTTGATTTATGGTATGGCAACATTACCGCATCTGTCATGACGTCGCTTGCTTTAATTCTGTAACACGTTCTCAAAATGTAAAATTCTGTTTTAAAAGTAATTTGGTAGCAATAAAAATACATAATATGACTGCCGGCTCAAGTGATTAATACCCATCACTCCAACAATGTACACAGTGTACCCTTTTGTGTGGCATCACTGAATGAGTGGGACCGGATACTATCCATCCTAATTGGGAACTTCTTAGCTTAGGATTATTGGCTCCTATGGAGAACTGTTCGTTACCTAAAATATCCTAAAATAGGTCCGCACATACCAAAACATCTAAGTTGACTGGCTGATGAAACATGACATCAGCCAGCTGCATATTCCCAGGTAGCTTCAACAAGCTGACCTCGATGGGAATCTTTGGCAATCGACTCGTCAATTCTTTTAATACAAAACATGAGTAATTTATACACTGTTTTATGCTTGCACGGTTTACTACTAACATAACAGCAACTTATTTTGAGCTCCCGTTATCGAAATGTCGGGAGCTAAAATAATGAACAATCACGGAAGATATCCCGTAAGTGACAGTATAAGATGAGCAATTTATGCTAAATTTACTATTTATTATATTTTTTTTATTGATTCATATAAAGAACAAATTTCGAGTCATCGCCAAACACGCAAGTCAATTTAGTGTAGCGTACAGTGATGGTATGATTTACCTTGATTAGCACCACCTCAACATTTGCTATTTGGAAGAAGACGACGACATGCTGCGCCGACCGCAAATAAATTGTAATATGGGCAGGAGAATTGTAATAATTTATTCAATTCAAGTGAGATGCATACATTTAATAATTAAAAACTATCTTAGACGAGCTTATACAAACCGAAATTCGACAAGACATCTGTGTCTGAACTAAATAAATGAATATCTGTATCGCAGACAACAGCGCACTTTCTTAAAATTATACATTTAAACGTTTTACATTCAATTTGACTTTAATTATAATATTCGTTAGGTTTTACATGATCTAGGAGCAAATACAATTTAAAAAAGTAAAATATAGCAAAGTGGAGTGGTAACCTCCTATTGTGTAGAATGTAGATGAGTGAGTGTGTGGGAGGGTGAGTGTGTGTGAGATGGTGAGTATGTGAAACTAAATGGTGCACAATTAAGAGGTTTTCGGTTTCGTCATAGGTCAGTTTATGAATGTACTCAAACTGTTCCTTCTTACATCTTCTGCTATTTAAAGCATGTATGTCGACAATTCTATCAATCCTGTTATAAAAAGCAGAAATACCGTTTTCGTCGCCCGGATGGTACAGTTCACTTTCGTATGTTGCGTCAAGATAGCGTGCAGTATGAACAATTGGCGGACAGAGAGGACCTCACAAGTTTGGTACAGCTAATAATTTAATTGAATTGGGAACAAATACGTATCACTGTCAATACAATCCCACTGAACTGGTTTGGGCCCAAGTAAAAGGAGGGGTTGCGTCGAAAAACAGTACCTTCAAAATCGCGGATGTTGAGGTACTTCTCCACCAAGCTATCGACAATTTTACAAAAAAAGACTGGGCTAACACTATTTAAGCTTTCACGGTTTATAACTAATAATTTTGAGCTCCCGATATATAAATAATAATAGTAATATCGGGAGCTCTAAATAATGAACAATCACGGAAGATATCCCGTAAGTGACAGTATAAGTTAAGACTGGGCTAACTGCGTGAAGCATGCCGAAGAGCTGCAGCTCTTGATTTGTTAAATGAGCCTTTACACGGAAACTACACTGACATATATCACACTTGTAAGGTTTTTCACCAGTGTGTGTACGAATATGATCTGTTAAATGAGCCGTTCGACTGAAACTATACTGACATATATCACACCTGTAAGGTTTTACACCAGTGTGTGTACGAATATGATTTGTTAAAGTAACCTTTTGACTGAAACTACACTGACATATATTACACTTGTACGGTTTTTCACCAGTGTGTGTACGAATATGATCTGTTAAATGAGTCTTTTGACTGAAACTACTCTGACATATATCACACTTGTAAGGTTTTTCACCAGTGTGTATACGCACGTGTCTTATAAAATCCCTTTTTGTTCTAAACTTACAGTGGCATATATCACACTTGTAAGGTTTTTCAGTGTGTATACGCACGTGTCTTATAAAATCTCTTTTTGTTCTAAACTTACAGTGGCATATATCACATTCGTGAGGCTTTTTGAATTTAGTAATTTGTTTGGCCGTACGATTTTGAGTGTTTCGGATAATTTTCGAGTCCGATATTTCGTTTGTCTTTTGGTCGGCTGGTGTCGAGTCTTCTAATTTTGTTCTTCGTGAGTGTAGTTTTGGTTCCTCCGCAACAGTCGGCCCTGCGAGAGTAAATCGGGTTAGTACAACATTTCAAATCGATTGGGGAGGTATGTATGTACAGCCACGAGCAATGAAGTATATGTCGCAGTAAGGTAGTTATAGCCGTGGGGCATCGCCAACTTTTAAGCTAGGGGGGGAGGGGGGGGGGTCCATTAAAATAAAACAAAACAGAGTTGTGTTTACTATTTTTAAAATTAGATGACATACTATTACTGACATTTTTATAACAACTTGTTTTGATATTCCGTTTTATTATTATTTTTTGTTTACTATTATTTACAGAAATTAGAAGACATATTATTAATTATTTTAAATTGAATGTGGATTATTACCGTTTTTGAATTTGTTATTCTATCTTTGACATGTTTTTCAACAATTAAAGTAGGGAACAAATTTTGAGTCGTGTAGCGTACAGAGACGGTATGATTTTCCTTGATTATTTGTTAAGCTTATGAAAAAAAAAACAATCAGTTTTTATAATGTGTTTTTAATTACTTTTTTATATTTTTTCAGCTGCTCTTTTTAAGTTGTCCACCGATTTATCTCTGTGATCTTGAATGTTTTTTTCGTTTTTGCATAAATTGCACAACAGTTGCGATCCGTAACCTTCACCAGGGATCCTCCTTTTCGCATATTGTTTTTTTTTCTAATATACTTTGGCATAACTATTTTGGTATATTTTTTGACCTAATAATACTTTGCCATATTCTTTTTGGCATACAGTTTATGTTGGCATAATTATCTTGTGGGTTAATTTGTTTTGGCATAACTTGAATTCGCATAATGCTACGAGGCATCATGACTATTTGCATAATAGTATTAAGGCATTACGTATTTATTTTTAATTTTCATTCAATTAAATTACAATAGTGACTAAAACGAGTCGCTGCAAAACCAACTCTACGTAGTCTTGTCTGCCCTACCCCTAGAGTGAAACTTAAGCCCGCGTAGGCGCGGAGGGCCGAGTCGGCCTGCGAGCCGAGGAGCAGGTGGTTTTAACGCACGCTGCCGCGGTTGAAGCTGGCCAGCTCTGCCGGCCATCTAGCCAAAGCTACAGTGGTGAGCGTAAAACACATCTGCGACGATAAGCTCGCGTGGGACCGCCAGAGCATCGCAGCACCGGAGCCGGGACAGAAACCATGCATGCTGCATGTTACATGCTCGTTTGCATGCTACATATGCTTGCTTGCTTGCATGCTGTAGGCTTGTTTACATGTTACAGGGAAAATCATGTTTACTACTACATTACGTAAATATGTGTATAGATTTTTTGGGCGAGGAATCGTCTCAGGCGTACGCAGGACCCACCAAAGCTACATCACAATCGGATCAATGGTTTAGGAATGCATAGAGAACAAACATTTGTATGTTTGTTAGAAAACAAACATACAAATGTTTAAAAAAAACAAAAAAAAAAAATTAACATCTCTATGTTCATTTTATATGTTTCTATATTCATTTTTAATTATAAAGATCATCATCTGCCTATCCTTTTTCCAACTATGTTGGGGTCGGCTTCCAGTCTAACCGGATGCAGCTGAATACCAGTATTTTACATTGAGCGACTGCCTATCTGACCTCCACAACCCAGTTAGTACTGGGTAATACGATACCCCTTAGTAAGACTGGTTGTCAGACTTTTTGGGCCACTGACTACCTGTAACGACGGTCAAAGATCTACTGATGACTGCCGGGACCAACGGCTTAACGTGCTTTCCGAGGCACGGAGGAAACTCGGTATGTAATTGACGGTCATCCATCCACAGACCAACCTAGGTAAGCACGGCTTAACCTAAAGATCGACCCGAGCGGCTGTTATTATTTAGCCACGAGCTCCTCTTTAATTATAAAGATAATAACATATAATTCAAGCTCAAGTAAGTCTCCTAAGACCGTTTTCAAGTAGCAACAACGGTTAAGGTACCTGCCCTTACTGCCCCGTCTCAGTATTCCACCCTGTACCGTACAGTCAGCATTTGCGAGAAACCTCCGACTTCGGCCAAAAGCCGACGGTGGCCGAAGCGGAAGCTTAGGTCGGACACTACCTGCTACTGATTAAGTAACTAATACTTACTTTTGGTGCCCACAACTCTGCGTTTGTCCTTAAATGCTTCTTGTTCGTCTTCCTCTTCTATTTTAAACTCCATTATAAGTTCATCATCTTCTGAATCGGATTCAGAACCGTGTGCTAGTATATCATCTTCATCTAGACGGCTATTGTCTAGATTTTCCAGTTCTAAATCTGTAAGTAAACAAAAACAGTTAACGAGTTACTCATTTACTATTTTAATAGGCAGATGACATAAAGACATATTGTAAGATGAGCTTGTTTTGACCGTACATCACACAATACACTGAAAATGTGTACAATGTGTTTGGATAACGGTTACCGATACTTTAAGGGCATATTAAACAGGGTGGAAACGTCCAACGGGGTAGTAAGGGGAACTACCTTAACCGTTGCAGCCACGGGAATGGTCTTAGGACATTATCATAATTTTTCGTGAAATTTTGATACCCATTCAAAATTTTTATGGCCAATCAAGCTTTACAAAACCAGTTTATGCGGATCTCTCATTGCATAGGAAATCATACAAAGCGAGGCCAAGTTATACTGGAAATGTACAGCTTTATGTGCCGCCGTGTGTACAGTAAGCAAGAAAATGGCCATTTTAAATAAAACATTTTTTTGATGCCAATAAATGATGACAAAAAATTATTGATAAAGTAATATCTTCCATATGACTTTATCATATAACATAATTTATGAATTATGCCACTTTTTCGTTCATACCTTTATAAAGTTCCAAGGCTACTTATAATAATACAAAAACGCAGCATTTGCAGACTCATAAATTTTGTCTTGAAAACATACCACCACATCGAGCGTCCTCCTTTGGCTCAAGAATATCATCTAGTCTCTCACAAACAGCTGGTAATTCTTCTTTCACAACAACGCTTTCTGTTTGACCAACTTCAACTATATTTATGTTCTCTATTGGAGAGATAATAAACCCGTGGGCAACCCCTAAGTGGTCTTGGTTTATTAAAGGTTTTGGCTGTAAAAAGATAATTACAGTATTATGTAAAATCTGTTGATGATCACAAGAGCATTCATTAAATTCTCACTTAACGGAGTTATGAGAATAAATCGGCTGTTCAAAATCAAAACCAAGCAAACCAATCTACACAAAAAATTGGGCTGCATCTAATACAAAAACAACCATATTTCTATTGTAATAAGAAGTAGAGTTATGAAAATGACAAACCTAGCAAGTGTACATCTTAGTCCGATTGAACAAAGCTGGATTTTCCAAATCAAACTTAAGTAAGACATATAAAACTTGTACAATTAGGCTTAAATTGAGTCAAACTAGCTTAAAATGTAAACCAAGTTGTATTTATCGATATCAAAATGATAACAGTACGAAAAAGACCATCATCTGCCTAGCCTTTTCCAAACTATATTGGGGTCAGCTTCCAATCAAACCAGATGCAGCTGAATACCAGTATTTTACATGGAGCAACTGCCTATCTGACCTCCACAATCCTATTAGTACTGGGTACTACGTTAACCCTTGGTAAGACTGTCTGTCAGACTTTTTGGGCCACTGACTACCTAACAACTGTCAAAGATCTACAAATGACACCCGGGACCAACGGCTTAACGTGCTTTCTAAGGTACGGAGAATACTCGGTATGTAATGGGTGGTCACCCATCTACAGACCACTAGGCAAGCACGGCTTAACCTAAAGATCGACCCCAGCGGCTGTCATTATTTAGCCACAAGCTCCTCCAACAGTACAAAAAAGATGTTGTGAACTTAATGGTCAAAGAAAATGTTTCATTTCCAATAAAATTTGCTCAGATGCTCTTGCTAGGTTTTGCTTTTGGACAGCCGAAATGTCTGTTGAAGAACACCTCACCTCGTAATTCCCATTCATCATCTGAGCGAACAGCTCTTCTGCTTCCAAACATTTCCTCAGCAATCGGAAGCATTGCTTTAGTTTAGCGCAGCAGAAGGAACAAGCGAGGCTCGGTCTACTGTCGTCAGTTACAAACTGCAACAAAACGGTGAGTTTCAGTTTTCTGGGTTTGTGAATAATATAAACACTGTAGGCTACAGGTTTTGTGCAGTAACACTTTTTAAATGCCTCTTTCAGAAAAATCATGTACATTAATTGTTGCTCGTGCTCAAAGCAGATTTGCAACTTATGATCTTATTTCATGGACATAAATAAGTCCCATGAAATAGGGGATGAGCTTATTGCCATCAACTGGGCACAAATTCAGCGACTCCGTAGCTGCTACTGAGAAATTTCTGATGGGAAAACCCTAAAACAATTTGCCCAACCTGGGAATTAAACCCAGGAGCTCATACTCAGCAGAAGTTGTGACTGCAACCACTACACCAAAGAGGCAGTCCAGTATTTTATGAACAGGTTTCTTAAAATTAGCATTGTTGCACCAATATCATTGTATTGCCTTTTCCCCAACCAATCTCTGATTACAACTTCATAGGAATCCTAAAGTAGGAAAGACATTTAAATCTAAATGTTCTGGAAATATAAAATACTATTCAAGTATCAACTTACTGGAATATCAGTCAGCCTCTCATATAGTTCATGCAAGTTCTTGTTGACCACCATGTGCATGCGAATATTCTCAGCTAAACATATCCTACACATTTGCAGCTTTTCCATCGTGTAACTGTTTAAGTACCACTGAAGATAATTACTTCACTAAGAAATTCTGTTGTACGAATGACAGGCGATGATGGTATATAATTATTACGACTTCTATTAACGACAGTTTCGCGACGAAGCTTGACTGTACTGCTAATTACTTATTAAGTAAAATAATCAGGACGACCATCTGACCAAAATTATCGTGAGTAGTCCATTTTAAGACCACGGTAAGACGGCAGCGGCCGGAGAGTGCTAGACTTATTATATTTATTTATTTATTTAACACTTCAAGCACAGAAGTACAGAGGCGGACTTAATGCCATTTAGAGTGCTAGACTTATTATATCACTCGTAGGACAGCCAATAATTAATAGATATTAGTTTATTAGTCCCTGTTATTCACTTATTACAACGAGCCCGCAAGCTACTTTTGTTGACACTGACAGATTGACATTGACATTTAAATTTTTTTCCAAACCGACACAGAGTATGTAAACAGAAAATTATAAAGATGTGGTGTTTACATGCTCTGTGCCTGCTTTGAAAACCTTAAAATGTAAAATGTAAAAAGGGACCAATAAACCAATTTCTATTACTTATAGGCTGTCCCACGAGTGATATAATAAGTCTAGCACTCTTCGGCCGCTGCCGTCTTACCGTGGTCCTAAAATGGACTACTAACGTCATCGCGTCACGATAATTGGTCAGAGGGTCGTCTTAAATAATAACAATTTACAAGCTGTAAAGTTAAGCTTTGTGGCGACACTTTCGTACATACTAAAAGAAGTCGCAATAATTATATGTACAAGCGTCGCATGTTATTTGTACGCTGCCGATACAAGATGGAAAAACTTCCAATGTGTAGGATATGAAGTATATGAGAGGCTGACTGATATTTCAGCAAGTTGATACTTAATAATATTTACATTTCTTGAATATTTGTATTTACTCGAGGAATCATATGAACTCTTTGTAAGGGGTTTGGAGAAAAGTGAAATCAACCATATTGATGAAAGAAAACTAATATTAAAAGAACCTGTGCTTAAAATGAAATTATAAGTCCACCAATCTGCCTTGAGCAAGAGTGGTGATTATGTATATGCCTTCTTTGTAAGAGGTGTTTAAAAGAACGTTACTGTACTTAACCTGTAGAAAACAGTGTTTGCAAAATATTATTCACAAACCCAGAAAACTTAAACTCAATGTTTTGTTGCAGTTTGTAACTGCTGACAGTAGACAGTTCCTCACTTGTTCCTTCTGCTGCGCTAAACTAAAGCAATGCTTCCGATATTGCTGAGGAAATGTGTGAAAGCAGAAGAGCTGTTCGCTCAGATAATGAATGGGAGTTATGAGGTGAGGTGTTCTTCAACAGGTATTTACTGTTTAATGTGTAAGTAATACCCTTGCAATCATCAGCATATTTTATGTAATACTGTAATCATCTTTTTACAGCCAAAACCTTTAATAAACCAAGATCACTTAGAGGTTGCCCATGGGTTTATTATCTCTCCAATAGATAACATAAGTATGGTTGAAGTTTGTCAAACAGAAAGCGTTGTTGTGAAAGAAGAATTACCAGCTGTTTGTGAGAGACAAGATGATATTCTTGAGCCAAAGGAGGAATATCAAAATGATGGTATGTTTTCAAGACTTTATGATTGACATGTTACAAGCCTGCTGCATGCTTCCTTGCATGTTACAAGCCTGCTGCATGCTTGCTTGCATGTTGCATGCCTGCTGCATGCTTCCTTGCATGTTACAAGCCTGCTGCATGCTTGCTTGCATGTTGCATGCCTGCTGCATGCTTGCTTGCATGTTGCATGCCTGCTGCATGCTTGCTTGCATGTTGCATGCCTGCTGCATGCATGGTGTATGCTTGTTTGCGTGTTTGCATGCTGGTGCATTCTAACTTTCCGAAATATGGTAGTCCTGTGTTTTAATGACTACCGATATGAAATGTATGTCAAAAGACGATTCTGTCGATTCAATAATAATTCATAATTCCATAATTCATAATTCATTTATTTATTGTTTGCCACAGGTGAAAAGACAGATCTTATAATTAGCGTTATTGTATCACTGTAACATACCCATGAGGTGTACAATATTTGTATATATGTCAATATCATGTAAAAAATAATAATAATACAAATTTTACACATTTTATCCGTTACATTGATTGTTTTCGTCAAACTCATTTTACGTTTATAATTACACAATTATTAGGGACATACAATTTACGTTTTAATTAGTCAAAAAATAATAAAAAAGTAAGTATAACATGTCATTTTTTGTCAACCTCATGAAATATTCATTAAAAGACATAATTAAGTCGGTCATGCGATTTACATTGAATAAGTCAAAAAATAAATAAAAATAACTTTAACATGTCAAGCTTTAGTCAACCTCATACTACATTCACATTATACATAATTCTTACGGTCATATTATTTATATTAAATAAGTGAAATACAAATTTTAGTCAACAATTCGGTCATTTAGAAATTCATTAATTGAATAATATGTTTTACATATGAGAAATTCTTTTAGCTTTAATTTAAAAACATTTATTGATGTGATATTCTTAATGCAGTTTGGAAGTTTGTTATATATTTTAACTCCAATACCGAAAACACTCGATTTTAATTTTACTGTTCTACATTTAATGCCTTTAAGTTCAGTTTTGTGTCTCGCACTTCTCAACGTTTCATACTTATCTATATCGCGTTTTATCATCATTGAAGCTTCAAATATGTATAGTGATGGTAGGGTTAATATTTTCAACCTTTTGAAAACTGGTCTACATGAATCAATCTGTCTAAGTCCGCACATGCTTCTAATGCACTTTTTTTGTGCTTTTAGAGCACACTCTCTGTTCGTTGAATTACCCCAGAATAAGATACCATATTTTAGTGTGGAGCCTACATATGCATGGTAAACACTTAGTAAAGTACTCTCATTTGTGACTTTTCTTAACATGTAGAGGGCATATGAAAACTGATTAAGTTTTTTGCAAACCTTGTCAACCTGTATTTTCCAGTTTAGAGCAGAGTCAACATGTATGCCAAGAAATTTGGTGGTCTTTACTTCTTTTACAGTTTCGCCTTTGTATTTTATGTTAAGGTTTTTTAGTTTTTTATTTGTATTAGCAAAGGGAATATAGCATGTTTTTTCTAAGTTAATTTTAAGATTGTTGACATTTAACCAATTTATGATGCATTCAAGGGAATTATTCACATTAATTTCGTATTTATCTTGATCTACATCAGTGAAAATAGCTGTACTGTCATCTGCGAATAATATCATGTCATGGTTTATGGCTTTTGGGAGGTCGTTAATATATATTATGAACAAAAGTGGACCAAGAATACTTCCTTGAGGCACCCCGTATTTAACCGTTTTAGGCGTAGACTGAAATGTTTGTTCATACTTTGTTTCATTTGATATTCTTGTTATTTGCGTTATTTGAACCCTATTCTTGAGGTATGATTTTATAAGATTCAAAGCATTCCCTCTAACTCCGTATTGCTCTAGTTTATTAAGGAGGATATTGTGGTCTACGTAATCAAATGCTTTTGACATGTCCATAAATAATGCAGTTATATGTTGTTTGTTGTCCAGTCCTGTCATTACTTTCTTTAAACGATTAAAAAGTGCGTCGCTCGTTGATTTGCCTTTACGAAACCCAAATTGCTCATTTGTGAGTATATCATTGGATTCAAAATAGTTATATAAATTATTATAAATTACTCTTTCAAAAATTTTTGCAATAATTGGTATTAAAGCTATTGGTCTATAAAATTTCATCTCTTTTCTATCTTCCTTTTTAAATAATGGGTTTATGACTGTTATTTTTAGTTTTGAGGGAAATATTCCGTACTCAAGGCACAGATTTATAATGGTGCTGAGTACTGGAGCAATGATATGGGAAACGCTTTGAATTATTTTAGTATTTATATTATCATACCCTGTACTATTAGTGTTATTTAGTTTTTTTATGATTTGGTCAACTTCGTATGGATTTGTGGGTTTCATGAACATTGAATTGCAATTATTATATGTCAGTGTTTTTGGATAGGTACCATTTTCCTTAGTTGTAGGTTTTATGTCATTTATAAAATAATTACTAAAAGATTCAGCTATTTCTTCCGGCGTCGTAATTATTTTGTCATTTACTTTAATTTTCATAATATCCTCTTTGGGAGCTACAGTTTTATAGTTATTAACTATCTGCCATGTTGCTTTGTGTTTATTGGTAGCTGTACTTATATAATAGTTGTTTTGTGATTTTTGAGTTTTTTTAATTATCGTTCTTAGCCTTTTTGTGTATTCTTTAAAGTATTTTTTATCTTTCGGATTAGATGTTAACCTATACTTCCAAAGTAGTTGACGTTTTCGTTTAGAGCATACTCGGATACCGTTACTTAGCCATTTAGGTTTCTTGGAAATAGGTATCTTAACTCGGATGATAGGGAAATACAGATCATAAAATAGCTTAAATAACTCATAAAATGCCTCATAAGCCTTTTCAGGGTCATTATTGGTGTAACATTCTGTAAAACTAAGGTTTTCAATGCAATTTATAAATTTCTTCACGTTATCTTCACTATAATCACGTTTAGATTTAAACCAATGTGTGATGTGATAACTTTTTTTTACAGGGAACGTTAACATTTGTGCTGTATGGTCAGATAGCGCGAGTTCTAGAACTTTTGATTTAGAGCCTCTGATATTATGGGCTATATTGTCGATACATGTCATGCTACTCAGTCTAGTCGGTTGATTTATTGTCAATTTTAAATTATAACTCGCTAGTAATTGCTCAAACTGTCGGGAGACGTTGCTATCGTCTAATCTGTTAATGTTAAAATCACCACAAATTATAACTCTTTTGCTTGTGAAACATATTTTATTTAATAAATCCGTTAGTCTAGTGAAAAATAAGTCAATACAGTTTTTGCCATTTTTTGGTGGTCGATAAATACATAATATTATCATTTTGTGTTCTATTAGTTCAATGCCACTACATTCAAATATATTACCAATACTTAGACTTTTGGCTTCAGTAACCACCCTAAATTTATGGTACGATTTTATAATTATGCAAGAACCTCCATTCCTATTGTTCCGTGAGAAAGAGTCTCCTAGAGTAAAGTTAGGCATTTTTAGTAGTTTAGCGTCTTCCACTGTCATGTTATGTTCGGTAATGCAGAGAAGATCGACCGGGTTGCTGTTGATATTTTCACCTAATGAGTACAAATGAACCGTAAGTTCATCTATTTTAGTAAGCAGACCGTTAATGTTTTGATGAAGAATACTCATTTGTTTAGAAACGAAAAAAATCATTACTCGCCGGAATATTGTCATTATCTAAATTTATTTGTTTTTGTTCTGTTTGCGTTAATGTCTGAGTACTTTTGTCAAAGGTAGTAGGAGTTATATTATGAGTGTTAAGTTTATGTTTCATATATCTGTCATAGTTTTGCTTATAACCAATTCTCAAAATTTCTTTAAGTAATAATTGTGATGTGTGTAGTGATAAAAAGCGATACTTTGGAATATATAATGAGAAATTCATATCAACATATGTTGCATGAGTGTACTGAGAACAGATAAATTTCAATCTATAGTTCAACTTTCTTTCATTTAAATGAGTATTAAATAGTACTTCAGAAATTATAACATTTGTGTTTTCGGTAGTATTTAAAAACTGCATAAGACCGAGTTGAATTTCTTCTGGGTTTTTATCATTAACACCGCCCAAAACAATCACGAAGTCGTCTTTATTCAATAAATTTATTTCTGTTTTTTCTGTGCCTAAAACTTCGTTTAGAGATGCTCCGGGCTTCCAAAAACATCGGACTAAAAATTCTTTACCTAAGAGTTTTTGCAGAGTTCTCTGAATAAATCGTCCCTGTTGATCCGCAATGATAATAACTTTCTTCTTATTAATGTCAATACTATCTGAATTTGATGATAATTTTGTCGGTGTGAGCGGTTTCAGTGCTTTAGCCTGAACGTTGCTGTTGCACGTCATTGAATTTGTTTTTGATTCGTGGTCACCGTTAAAATGTATACCTGTGTTTATTAACATCTGAGTCTCTGTGTTTTTATGTGGGCCTTTGGATATTATGTTTGTTTGAGTGTCATTGTCGTGCGTGGTCGAATTCGATTTTATTAAATCAAAATCTGAATTCGTGATACTTTCAAACAGATTTGTATTTTTAACCATTTTTGTTGGAGAAGTGTTATTTCCTTCAGTCTTTTTTTGTTTCTGTGGCAATGGGATTGGTTGCTTTTTGTGTATCACAGGCGTTTCTTTATTTTGTATATTTTTCCGTTTTCGCCCCGAGGGTGGTGTTGAATTTTTAGTGTCAGAGTTTACCTCTTTGTATGCATTCACTATTTTAATGTATTTCTGTACGTCTGATTTGAGTCGAAAGTTTTCTGTATTTAAATTTTCTATTTCCTGATGAGCACTTTGTAAATCCTTAGATAACTGGTTAACTTTTTCCTGCAGATCTATTATGGATTGACTTGTATTTATGGAAGTATTAGGCAGACTCATCATTGTCGTGTTAAAAAGAGCTGAATTATCCGCAGTAATGTCACATAGCGAACTTGATCTGCATAATCTAATATTGCGGTATGTAATGTTGTCTTCCATATTTATTTTCGTCAAGTGGTTAGTTTACCAATTTACTACCAAAATAATTAAAAAAAAAAAAAAATAAAAAAAAAAAAATACAAAAAGAATACAAAAAAACAAAAAGACATCTGTGTGACTATGTTTTGAACGTGCGTAACATAGTTCCGCCGGCTGTACTCTTAACCTCTGCACTACGGACCAACTTGCTGTTAAGTTCGAAATTCTTGGCCTCTTTTTAAGTACAGATTACCGGTGTCATTAGAGTTCCATTTTTGCGACCATATAAGGTAACGAATCGCACCGCTCGCTCCGGTTTATGAGTCACTGGTTCACATTCACAATACCGTCTTTGTTTAAAATCTGTTTGCCCTTTTTTCTATTGTTTATCACTCCCTGTTAGCTATAAGTTTATTTTTATTTGCGATACTTATGGCCTGTATTATAATCTGTTAATAAGTATATGTTTAAACTGTGAATTTGGCTGTAGATGATTTTTAACAAAATATTTACACGGAGCTTCAACTTATAGCTTGCGCTTCGTACGCTAGCGCGCGCGGGTCAATACCATCAATGTCGTCATTTACATAATAATATAATGTAACAATGTCAAGAGACTTCCGCTACAAAACACAGTGATAGTGTTTTGCATGATTAACCGACAGTGAGCGTCATTTATGATTTACCATCTACCCACATAACAAACCACATAGTTTTAAATTTGTCAAATGAAATTGTTTGGGAAGTGATAATTTGTGAATTTCTTTTTGATGAAACAAAAGAGACCCATTTACTTGCTAACCCTGCTCGCATTGCCGGCCGTGAGACAGGACAGGTGCCTACCGCTGACACTGCTTTTCGGTCCCAATGTGTGAATAACACAGCCTTTTTGTTTCATGTGCATCCTTCAAATTCCTTCGAACATTGTATAATAGAAAACCTATGCAAAAGTAAATACAAATTTCATCGTACTTACCAGATTTATATTCACAGGTGCGCCCGACGCGAGGAAACCAAAAGTAGAAGATACAATTACAGCGGAGCAAAAGAAAATCGACCTATCTGACTCTACAATAATTCAAAAAACCGAAAAGCTACACGTCACTGGAATGAAATCAAGAGTTCATGACAGTATTAATAATACTGATGGAGATAAGGATGGCAGTAGTAATAGTAACAATGATTTAGTAGACAATAAATGGAAGAACAAAGGCATCGGTGATATAAATAGAGATGTAAGATTAACTGCTGAAGAAAACTCTTTCAAATGTAAAATATGTCAGTGTATTTTAAAGACCAATTATCTTTTAAATAGGCACATTCGAATACAAACTTGTAAAAAGCCTTTAAAATGTGATATATGTCACGAAAATTTTAGATCTAAGTGTGATTTAACAAAACATATTCGAATACACACTGGTGAAAAACCTTACAAATGTAATGAATGTCAGCGTAGTTTTCGATTAAAGTCAAATTTAACAAAACTTATGCGAATACACTCTGGTGAAAAACTTTTCGAATGCGATATATGTCAGCGGAGTTTTAGACTAAAGAATAATTTAACAGCACACATACGAACACACACTGGTGAAAAACCTTACAAATGTGATATATGTCACAGTTGTTTTCGGCAAAAGACAACTTTAAATTTACATATGCGAGTTCACTCTGGTGTAAAACCTTACAAATGTGATATATGTCAGAGTAGTTTTCGAGGTAAGTCAAGTTTAACAAAACATAGGCGAGTTCATTCAGGTGTAAAACCTTTCGAATGTGATATAATTATGTCAGCGGAGTTTTCGAGAAAAGTCAAATTTAACAGCACATATACGAATACATACTGGTGAAAAACGTTACAAATGTGATATATGTCAGCGGAGTTTTCGAGAAAAGCCAACTTTAACAAAACATAGGCGAGTTCACTCTTGTGAAAAAACTTTACAAGTTTCCAATTTGAAAACGCATGTTGGACGTGTGCACCCTAGTAAATAACATAACAGGTGTAATATGCGCAGGCTTGGGGGCGTACTGTCTTGCGTAGTAATGCACTAGTGACCGTTACTATTACTCTTGTTAAGTCTTGTTCCAACCGTACGATGTATAAATACTTACGCTATAACTAGCGCAGCTGTACGCTCGTGTCTGTGCTAAGGAGTGCGTTCGCGTGCGGCGGGTTTGTTAAGAATAATTTAACAGAATGTCCGGAGCGCGCGCGAATGTTAGTGTCAAAAACTTGTCAATTCTCTAACTGTAGCGTACACAAAGGGTTTAATTTACTACTAACTGTTGGAAGTATCCACACCACATTCAAATAACAGACATGGCTTCTCAGTCCGTAGTCCGTACAGACCCGGATCATTTGGCGCTCGAATGACGTTGCCAGAAAGGCCCTGTTGAACAACATGAAGGCAGGTTTATATTGAGAGAGTGATTGCCGACTGCGCTGGCGAGGTTGTTGCTTCATCTTACCTTCTTACTACTATTATACAAGTGAAAGTTTGTGAGGATGTTCGTTACTCTTACACTCGAAAAACTTGAACGGATTTCCATGTAAGTTTACAGTAATGTAGCTTATACCCTCAGATTATAAAAAAAAGAGGTAGAAAATGGAAATCACGATGGCCGTTTTGTAGGAAACCTGTGCGGCCTAAGTCCCGCCCATTTTGCACAACTTTGATAGCTTACATCTCGGAAACGTGACACTTTAGAACATTTTGTCTTATACAACTTGTTTGTATTGATGCCACCTATCATTTGTTAAAGGTTTTATGCGTGGCCAATCTAATCAAAGTTGTGCTGAAGATGCCATCAGGGCATCAGTGAATAGACTTTAAGTTTGATAGCTCAGCTTTAGTTTTGTTATCTAGAAAACGTGACACTTTAGAACATTTTGTCTCATATAAACCTTGTTTTGTTTTGATACCAGCTATCGATTAATATAGGTTATATGCCTGGCCGCTACTTTGAAAAAAAATGGCGGAAGTTAGTCCGGCCATTTAATTCAAACCCCTTTGTTGAACATTTTGTATGATGTGCCGCTATCGAATGATAGGGGTTATATATGTATTTTTTGTCGAAAGTCCTACAACCGCAACAGCCTACACCCAGTAATGGGTAGCCCAATAATATACTTGTATCAATAATATGACAAGGTGTTCCAAAATAGACCTAGAAATGTCGATGTTTACAAATGTGTTATAGGAATATGATTCAAAATGTAATTTAATCAAATAGAAAATGAAAGCTTGAATTTAAAAATAATACTTAAATAATCATATTAAATAAATATGAAAAGATATGATATTTCATTTCTATAGCTCCAATCATGGTATAATAATATACTTCGCCTGGTATTCTCTTCCCGTGACAGCTGGGTCACGTGATTGGCCCAAGAATACGTCATCAGTTGCGATGCTGTCGATGTGTTGCCACGGTGTATGATTGAACAACCCGAGTGAAAGGCATTTTTTGACTTAGCAAAGCAATTATGAACTAATAATTCAATATGTAAATTAATTTAAAACCAAATAGATGAATCACACGAGTTACTAAATAGTTAAGCTAGTTAGTAATTATTATACCATGGCTCCAATGATGTTAACATGTTGCATACACAACATTAATTTTAGTATATGCGAAACTTGAAACACGTGTCTAGTATTTTTATGTAAAGAATTTATACATTAAATTTCAACAAATCTGTATCATGAAAAATCACAAAGTTATAAGCTGGTTCTGTTACCGTCCGTTCAGAAACATGGTCACCACCAAGCGCGCCCGCACACGCGCCTCCAGCGTCGTCTTGAGCTCATTGATAATAATAATTTGGCAGTAGGTACCTAAATGATTGCGATGGGTATTTAATGTCGCTCGGTATCCAACTTGTAAGTTTAAAAAAAAAAAAATTGTCAAAATATAACGTGCGTTAAAAATTATTGGAATCGATTCAGTTACTTATTCTGAACAAACTATATTCAGATTTCGCATAATTATACTAAAAATAATGTTGTATATTGTAGAGCATAAAATTTGCGACAAATTTGGATAACGTATAGATTAAGATAAAGTATATTATATTAGTTTACTTACTTTATAAGGTATATTCGAATACACAATGATGATGAACCTTACAAGTGTGATTTATGTTTACGTTGTTTTATACCGTGTGTAAACAGACCGTTCACATATCCGTCAACCAAGCATTCTGTACATCAAACTAAGTAACTTTATGCAAAAATTATTTCTGTGAATCGATTTTTTTTTGGGGTGAAAAATCACATTTTACGGTAGGACACGATGGAAAGCACTCATAGCATTGTGCTAATGAATGAATTGAATAGTACGAGGGTCGTGGAGGTGTGTAAAGTAAAAATCTTACATTCAAAAAAACAATTTAAAAAAAACTTATTTATTTATTTATTTATGTACACACAAAATAATCAACAAGACATAACATTGAGATAGAAGAGCACAAAGGTACTTCTTATTTCATGCGAAATCTCTTCCAGCAGAGCTGCGAGAGGAAAGTAGGATTAGAAATGTAGACACAGTGTGTAGAAAAGACAAAACAGGAAAATTGAAACTTGTGAGAAAGTTGGAACTTTGACCCTCAATATCTCCGTAACTAGAAGGTTCCCAGGTATGGTCTAGAACAAAAAAATGATCGCAGTGACGGGGAGAACAAGCGCCTTTCGTTTATGTTAAGGGTCTATTTACACCCTTTAGATAAGTAACAAACCTATACATTGGTGAAAAACCTTTCAAATGTGAAATATGCCAGTTTAGTTTTAATGTAAGACAGATTTAACAAAACATATTCGTAAAATACATTGGTAAGAACCTTGCGACTGTGAGGTAAGTCAGCGCAGTTTTAGTTATGATTAAAATAACACATTCGAATACACACTGGTGAAAAACCAATGTGACATAGCGTAGTTTTAATGTTAAGAGTACCTAATATAAAAAAATAAACACATTTTTGTACACTAAATTTGGTTTGTAATCATTCCAGTTAGTATATAAGTTCCTTGATCGTTCGTTCTCCAATGTTTGTAGAAAAACCTATACTTTTAGTCTATGGTGAGCGTTCCAACCCACGTCAAATTAACGTCAAAGTCACAGTTGTTTACTTTGTGCGCGGGCTGATCTATTGTTTTGAATTGTTAAGAAAGGAATAATTCTTTTAAGTGATGAAAAGTAAGCGAAATAAGGAACAAGTTCTTCTTATAATTGGTTTAATAAAATATCACAGTTCGGAATGTAATTTTAAACTTAACTGTGACTCGAATTGATATGATGTGATCCTGCATTTAAATGAAAGATACCATAAGTGAAGTGATAACTTTTATAGGATGGATTTTAAACTTTCATGGTCACTAAAATTATTATAACTAGAAGACGGGATATTGATATTTTTATATATATATTTTTTGTGATCATGGTGCTTGCAACAGCGCCGAAATATCGGGAACTCAAAGAAAACAATAAACATGGTAAATATCCCGTCTTCTAGTTATAATAATTTTAGTGACCATGAAAGTTTAAAATATCGCGAACCGGTACGGGCCGGATGGTGTCAAACTAGTAAAACATCTAGAACGTGCGCGGAAAAAGTGTGGTTGTCTGGAGGAGTCCTTGAATTTTCTGATAAAATGCAGGGATGCGGACGTCATCCCTGTGTGTGTGAGACTGAAACCTCGTCAGGACATACACGGCTCCGCGAGCATTCTACGTAACGCGAGTGTTAAATTGTTGCGTAAGGTAATCCGGAATACCAGATACCAAATGGATGTGATCCACCGTGAGTTATATTGTTTACATATTGAATGCAGTTCTTTGTTGACAGCTAGTGATTTCAATGTTTGTGACCGTATTACCTATTTGCAAGCCGAACGCTCACGAGAGATTGGTGCATTGAAAAAACAACGAAAGTATGAATCACTAATTCAAAAACAAAAACCGGTGAGCCACTACAATGATAACTCACAAGAAACTCGAACGGTTGTCAATTTGTCTAGCAAGGAATTGTCACAAAGTGCTCTTAAAGTCCTTGAGAGAGGGTTGAATTTTGCTCCTACTCCGAAACGCATACCTTATGAAGAGGTGATCGGAAGTGTAGAGGAAGCGATAAGACGAAATATGATACCGGCGAGTGATGCCGATGTGCTGAGACAAGACACCGCCGTAGTGTTACGTCACGCTAAACCTCCAACTTCGAACATCACTGCTGAAGAATTAACCGCATTACGTGACCTCCGCATGGATGAGAACGTACTTGTACTCAAAGCGGACAAAGGCAATGCTACTGTAGTGATGAACGTTACTGAATACGATAATAAGATCCGTAAATTATTGAGCGATGTGAACACCTACAAGCAAGTAAACTACAACCCGACGGCACGAACGAACCGCAGTACACGCAAATTAATAAAGGAGTATCAACATATTTTCACAGATGATACAGCCAAGTACTTGCTCCGTCCTAGAAATATACAGCCCCCCAAACTATATGGCTTACCTAAAGTACACAAGCAAAATGTTCCGTTACGGCCCATAGTCAGTCAGATTGACTCACCCACCTACTACCTAGCGAAACACGTAGCTTCTGTTCTTCAACCATTAGTTGGACATTCAACATCTTATGTGAAAGACTCTCGACATCTCATTGACATCTTGCAATCCATTAATCTCCAAACAAATGACGTAATGGTCAGCTTCGATGTTGAGTCCCTATTTACCAATGTACCAGTGGCGGACTGCATGGAAGTAGTTAAGGTAAAATTGCAAGAAAATAACATCCCTGTGGAATACGTGAAATTACTACATCACTGCTTATCTACCAGTTACTTCATATATCAAGGTCAGTACTACCTGCAGATTGATGGTGTAGCCATGGGTAGTCCAGTGGCTCCAGTAGTAGCCAACATTTGGATGGAACATTTTGAAGAGTTGGCGGTCTCTACTGCATGCACACCTATAAAACTGTGGAAAAGGTATGTTGATGACGTCTTTGGGATCATTGAAGGAGACCACGAAGAGGTAGAACTATGCTTGGCACACCTTAACAGCATACATGCGAAAATAAAATTTACCTACGAGATGGAAAATGAGAGGACTATTCCATTCTTGGACGTGAAAATAGGGGTTCGTACTGACGGTTCTCTAAGCCACTCAGTCTATAGGAAATTAACTCACACGGATCTATATCTACACGCTGATTCTCACCACCATCCCAGACAGCTGTACTCTGTAGTGACTTCACTTACCAACCGCGCATATGATCTATGCGACGAGGAACATTTACGTGCTGAGTTAACACATGTGCAGAGGGTCCTACAGAGAAACGGATATACAGGGAAACCCGCGCAACCTAAACCAAACCCTGGTTGTAAACACCGGAAGTGCGAGGTTGAGAGGCAGCCGGCATTTTTGCCATACGTGAGGGGAGTGACAGATAAGGTTGCCAACATTCTTCGGAAATACGCCGTAAAGACTATCTTCACTCCTTTCAAAAAAGTGTCTCAGATGCTGCGTTCGCCGAAGGATAATTTTCCACTGGAAAAGCCCGGTGTTTACAAAGTGGACTGCAGTTGCGGCAAGTCTTACATAGGTCAGACGAAACGTACGGTGGCTTGTCGAATATCGGAACATATCAGGGCGGTGAAGAACAACGACACCCAAAAATCAGCCATAGCTCAGCATCTCCTGGAATCAGGATCGAACCACTGGATTGAGTTACACAACCCTCAGGTCATCTCGACAGAACGCCACTATATCCCTAGACTCGTTAGAGAAGCTATTGAAATCAACAAATATAAGAACTTCAATCGGGAGGATGGGTTTCAACTGTCGAAAGCCTGGAAACCAGTGGTCCAGCTGTGTAAAAAGCGGAATAGTGCCGAAAAAAGTTCGCGAGCAGACACAGTGAGTTTCGTGTGTCGGGAACAGAATCGAGTTGTGAGTGACAGTGGTAGCGGTACTGAGTGCAGAAAACGAACAAGAAAGAGGGTAGACCGATTTGTCTGCTCATAAACACCCACCCGCAATAACTTCAGTTTATCCGTGATCATGGTGCTTGCAACAGCGCCGAAATATCGGGAACTCAAAGAAAACAATAAACATGGTAAATATCCCGTCTTCTAGTTATAATAATTTATAGGATGGAATCTAGATTTCGAGCAAGTTCACAGCTTTATTGGAATTCATAGAAAGGGACGAAAATTATTAGTTATTTTGTAAATATCTTCCTGTGTTATTCGAAACTCTATCATACTCGGACACTTGAAAGTTGAAACATGAACAATGACATGATACACGACACAGCTGAATCATATAGACGCCTATTGTTACCGTTAACTCTTGAGTCTCGGCGATCGCTCAGTTGTCGTTCAAAAACTTCGACATCGTTTCGTTAGAGCTTGTCAAAACTGTAACTTGGCTACGATTTATATGGGATCTAGCGATCAACATTGTAGAAGCTAATAAATTTCATTCTATAATTTTGAACTCTCAGATAAATTGTAAACCTGTCTACGAGTTTTCTATTTGTTTGTTTTGACACATGACTTAACGTTGAGATGATGTAACGCTAATAGAAAACTAATCAAATGTATGGGACATTTGATTAGTTTTCTATTAGCGTTAACGATTGTAGATTGGCAACTTGGCTAAGCCTACTGACCATTTGGTCAGTGTGTCCTAGCAATAAAACGGATACACAACTGTTACCGGCCGTACCTAGGTATAGCCAGCTAGAACTAGCTGTAACCTTAGTTCGGCTTTTACCCGCAACATATATACTAGTATTATTATTAGTATAAGTGTAATTTGATCGTTTGTTTAGCTGATGTCAAAGAAGTTTTGTTTTCTATTTCATGCTACATTTTATTCGTAGCTTTATGATGATATATCTTTATTGGACCTAAGAGAATGTTGTGTATACCTGTAATTTGTACCTACATAAAAACCCTACCCTATATACTTTTATTGTTATGTACTGTTGGCTTACTTACTTATTTTAAATAAATAAACTTTGACCATAGAAGTAAATGTTATAAATTATTGTACCCTTGTCCAATGAGAAACATGTTCAAGATTGTAATATCTTTGGAGAATATACTGGCGCCAATCAAAGTCCCCAGAATCGCAATTAATACTTTTACTAAAAGAATGTTACACGAGCGGCGGTTATCAGCATAAGTGAACTATGACGATACACTTTGTTAGAAAGGAAAAAGTTACGCCTGAGTGAAAATTAAAGCTCATCACAGGACGCATCGTGTGATTGCCATTACTTTTCTTGAAGGCGTTAAGGCCTGAACATATTCCCGGCCATAGAAAGATCTCTTTCAATGCTTAAGCTCCTCTGCTGTGGGAAGGCTGCAGAGCCGTACTAGTGAACGTCGCACGCAGCCCTTGTTGCTTTGAATGTCTACTCTGGATACCAGATCCCGATAAAAGGTGAAGAACGCGTCCATGCAAGAGGGGGCGCGTTATCATCTGCTAGAAGTACCATATCTCCAATATCCAGCTTTGAAGAATCTGTTCGCCATTTTGTCCTCTGTTGAAAAAGGTGGCAAAAATGATGTTGTGTCTTCTCTAGGCGCTGATACCGTCGCAGCTGACTTTCCTTGACATCTACAAGGTTGGGTGCTGGCAGAGCGGAACACGGCCTCCCAATGATGAAGTGTCCTGGCGAGAGGGGAAGGAGGTCGTTAGGACTGGATGAGAGTGGACAGAAGGGACGGCTATTGAGAATCGCCTTCACTTGTGTAAACAAAGTTGAAATTTCGTCAAAGGTAAAGTGGCTATCACCAGTAATACGTCTTACAAAATACTTTGCAGACTTAACCCCGGCTTCCGATATGCCACCGAAATGAGGAGTGCAAGCCGGAATAAATTTAATGTAATTGATTGCTGATTTCCAAAATCAGCAAAGAAAATAACTTGCTCTAATTTGATATATAAAAGATGAATGTACGTCATGAACGTACCAATGTAACAAAGTATTACCTGTTCACGCCTGCCTGCAAAATGTTGTAATGAGGCGTAATCGACGTAGCCCTATTTCTGTCTGCAGGATTTAAAGTAACCTCACCTGTCCGAGTCGGGGTGCCACAAGTCCCGAGCTCGCTTCGCTCGCTCTTGCATCCTAAATTTTTCTTGCCACAATACCATGTTTATGTTGGTGTGGAGTGTAGTGTATTAGGGTAACAAAAAAATAGGACTTTTGACATGGAAAGAAAAATTCTAGTGCGAGCAGGGTTTGAACCTGTGACCTTCCGATTCAGTACACCGGACGTCTCAACCATCGCACCCTGCTCGCACTAGAATTTTTCTTTCCATGTCAAAACAGCTATAGTTCCCTACGCAGGGTTTGCGTATAAAAATATTAAAAAAATAGGAGTACGATAGATATGCTCTCGACTGTGTGTAGTCGCCCCTCGCACCGAATGTAGTACATTTCCGATCGCTATTTAGGAAACGTATAGATTTCCTAGGAAAAGTGCGTATTACAAAATATACCATAGATTTTCTATCTATTTTAGGAATTGTACACATTTCCTAGGAATTGTGTTTAATGACGGATTACATACTTTTCCGTTATTATATATACAACATGTCCCAAAATTCAACGATATGCCAGCACCGGAGGATAGCTGCCCATGACTACTCGGGAAAAAAGAGAAAAAAAAAAAAAATCTCTTTTTTTTTGAAGTTATAAAAAAAAGAAAAACTTAAAAAAGTGAGACCTTTTATGATATTTTTCACTACCATGACCACACTTTTTTAAATATTTCTGTTATTTTTTTTTATAGGCAACCAGAATGGCACTGCTATCTACCTCAATTCTTAAAAAATCCAGAATACCTCTAGTTTTTTCACGTAAATTAATGAAACTTAATTTATTCCCTAAATTTTTTGAAGATTTTTACTTTTAATCAACTTTAACTCATCGTGGTGTAAAAAAAAAGTATGAACACTACTATGGCAAGTTTTTTTTATAAATTGACGCAACTAATCAAGATACCAAAATGGTACAATAACAAACAAGTAGGCAAACAAAGGCAAACAAGGCGAACAAGTTAGTTAGGCAAACAAGTTTAAAAAAAAAATGTTCCTATTATTTCTAAACAGGGGCCAAATGACGGTCAGGTAATAAAAAGTATTAGTTCTTGGAAAATGTTTAATATTTAAATAAATGGTCAAACAATTTCTCATGTAATTTATTAACATTATAACAAATGTTCAAATTGTTTGCCACCAGCAATAATACATGCGACATCACGACATCGCCTTAAAAATGACCGTTTTATTTGTCTTGCATATCTTCATATCATTCTTAAGCTACAACGAGCGTCTACGAGCTTCGTCGAAATATCAGTCAGGCTGCGGATCATTCCGCAGCCTGACTGATATTTCGACGAAGCTCGTCCAATGACGCAATGGGTTTTGAGTAGACCCTGTCTATAAGACAACCCCAATAGAAGAAGTCCAGGGGGTTCAAATCGGGTGAACGAGGTGGCCATAAGATAGGACCAAGTCGCCCGATCCAACGCCCTGGATACTCTTGATTTAAATATTCTCGCACAGGGCGGGCATAGTGTGCTGGGCAACCATCATTTTGGAGCCACATGTTTTGGAGATCATTTAAGGGCACGTCGTCTAACAATTCTTGCAAGTCATTTTGTAAAAAGTTTAAATAACTATTGCCATCTAAGTTTCCTTGTAACTCAAAGGGCCCAATTACTTTTCCAATTAATGTCCATAAGTTAACCTTGAATTGATATTGGGATCTGTCTTGTCTCATCAAGTGCGGATTTTCATTGCTCCAACTATGTAGGTTGTGAAGATTTAAATACCCATCTTTCTTGCATGTTGTTTCATCCGACCATAGAATTTTGTCCAGGAATTGGGGATCTTCCCTGTGCCTTTGCAGCATCACACGGCAAAATGTGACTCTTAATGGATACTCCCGCGGTAACAACGTCTGCACACGCCTGTAATGATATGGGTGAAGCTTGTGACGTTGTAAAATTCGATGTGCAGAACTTTTCGGGATTCCTGTAGCTTCTTCTATGGCGCGTACCGAAGTAGTCGAATCATTGAGAACTTCTTCATCACGATCCGATCTAGGTCTTCCAGCGTTTCTCCTACTGGATGGCATACGACCCTCCGTAAACGCTTGATGCACATTAATAAACACTCGATAATCAGGATATCTTTGAGCATTTGGGTACCTTTCTCGATACAGTCTGCTAGCAGCGTTAGCATTGCATCGGGTTTCTCCATAGATGAGGTGCATATTTGCGTATTCCTGTGGTGTGTATGGTTGCGGCATGTTGATCGTTAAACAGTCCAAAATGCGCCAGACCTCCAAATCACAAAACACACAATCGTAGTCACAAAACACACAATCGTAGTCCAAGATAATGCCAGGTCAGTTCAGTTTGCAGATCGATTCCAGTCCAAAAAGCTAAGCCAAAAGTCGTTAGTACGTACGAGAGCCACGTCAGTTGAATACGGAACGGTGCGCAGTAAACAAAGGAGCAGAGCGTACTGAACTGACTTGCTCTGAGAATAATAACAGCTTCTCTACCTGCCCTGTTGTTGTCTCTTTTTAACGTAAATATCTCTATCTATCTATCTCTCTCTAACTTCTAAGGTATGTATGCCCCATTTAAATTTCTAGAAATTGTAACAAGAACCCATTTTGGGCACGCAGTGAAAGTGATTACTGTCAACTATAATTAAAGGAATTTGGTTCTTGTTTTGAACTAGTATGGATATTATTTTTTTGTAGTTGATTTTCCTAGAGTATTATACCATTTTGGAATCTTGATTAGTTGCGTCAATTTATAAAAAAACTTGCCATAGTAGTGTTCATACTTTTTTTTTACACCACGATGAGTTAAAGTTGATTAAAAGTAAAAATCTTCAAAAAATTTAGGGAATAAATTAAGTTTCATTAATTTACGTGAAAAAACTAGAGGTATTCTGGATTTTTTAAGAATTGTGGTAGATAGCAGTGCTATTCAGGTTGCCTTTAAAAAAAATAACAGAAATATTTAAAAAAGTGTGGTCATGGTAGTGAAAAATATCATAAAAGGTCTCACTTTTTTAAGAATTTCTTTTTTTTTTATAACTTCATAAAAAAAGAGATACCTATATATTTTTTTTCTTTTTTTCCCCGAGTAGTCATGGGCAGGTCTATCCTCCGGTACTGGCTTATCGTTGAATTTTGGGACATGTTGTATATGTAAACAAAGTGCTTGACACTTCATTTAAGTATGTTTGAATTTGCCGCGTAATAACTTTGATGTATAAGTTATCTGTGAGTGAACTTGGTCGTGTAAAGAACTTTTCGAAATGTCTTGTTAAAAAAGAGATAATTGGAAATTTCTGTTTCCACGGAAAATCTAAAATCGGTGTAATTTAGCTGTAACACTATTTTTCGAAAATGTTCTTCGTCAAGTTTTTAGAATCCTGCTTATGTGTACGATGTCATTAAAATCGGTTAAGTCATTTTGAAAAAAAATCACTTGACAATTTGTATGAAATGCCGTAAGACAGGCTCGTAAGCTATCACTTTAAATTAACATTTAACACCGATAAATGGCCTAATTCTTCGTATTTCTTAATAAACTTGGCGTATACTAATATTAATTTAAGCTTTCGTTTCAACCGTTTTTCCATTTTAATAAAGCATCTCGTAGCTAACTTGTAAGTATCGCCTAAACAATCAGTAGTATCCTTAACAATTTTACGCAAGATCTACCTTAACTGGTTCTTGTTGTGTTTTGAGAAAATAATTTTCGCATTCACTTTAATTTTCACTTATAATTGTTTTTCCAAGAATTTCTTCCAGATCCCAGAATTTAGTTATTTTTTTTATCATAGTATTGACCTTATCATTGTCTTTGCAAATTATACTATGATTACTATTGTAGTCTGTGGTAAATTTAATGTGATTATCTTGATTTATGGTATGGCAACATTACCGCATCTGTCATGACTCGCTTGCTTTAATTCTGTAACACGTTCTCAAAATGTAAAATTCTGTTTTAAAAGTAATTTGGTAGCAATAAAAATACATAATATGACTGCCGGCTCAAGTGATTAATACCCATCACTCCAACAATGTATACAGTGTACCCTTTTGTGTGGCATCACTGAATGAGTGGGACCGGATACTATCCATCCTAATTGGGAACTTCTTAGCTTAGGATTATTGGCTCCTATGGAGAACTGTTCGTTACCTAAAATATCCTAAAATAGGTCCGCACATACCAAAACATCTAAGTTGGCTGGCTGATGAAACATGACATCAGCCAGCTGCATATTCCCAGGTAGCTTCAACAAGCTGACCTCGATGGGAATCTTTGGCAATCGACTCGTCAATTCTTTTAATACAAAACATGAGCAATTTATACACTGTTTTATGCTTGCACGGTTTACTACTAACATAACAGCAACTTATTTTGAGCTCCCGTTATCGAAATATCGGGAGCTAAAATAATGAACAATCACGGAAGATATCCCGTAAGTAACAGTATAAGATGAGCAATTTATGCTAAATTTACTATTTATTATATTTTTTTTTTATTGATTCTTATAAAGAACAAATTTCGAGTCATCGCCAAACACGCAAGTCAATTTAGTGTAGCGTACAGTGATGGTATGATTTACCTTGATTAGCACCACCTCAACATTTGCTATTTGGAAGAAGACGACGACATGCTGCGCCGACCGCAAATAAATTGTAATATGGGCAGGAGAATTGTAATAATTAACAAGCTGGCAACACTTACGTCAACAATTACATCTTCATATAAGATCTAGAAAATATTTTTAAAATTAAAAACTTACAGTATACCGGAAGATTTAAATCACACCACATTTCATAATATCAATTTTTATTACAATAATCAATGAAGAAACAATATGAAAATGCAAAAAGTAAATAGAATAAGAAAAAACCACACCACCACCATTGATTTGACACAATGTCTGTCAATGTCTATCAAAAAATTTTAGTAAAGATTAAAGATATGAAGAAATGTTGACGAGATCAGCGGCACGACGCGCACGCCTATCGCCTCCGGACCCGTCGCTCAGCTCTGCCTCGCCGCCGCCGGAATCCAGCCCCGTCGTGAGTGCTGTGACACCGGCCGTGGCAGTTGCGTCGAGCTCGAGCGACGAGTATTTCTCTCCGCCGACGACGCCACCACCTGTTCGTCGACGAGGAGGACGCCGGCCGCCGGACGGTTTAGGACCTCGAGGCCCACCGGCCTCTGATAGGGTCCCAGCTCCCGGCGGGAGTGTGCCGCGCATGCGATGGACGCAATCCATTAATGCAAATGTCATGCGCGCATACTATGGGGCTACAGAGGGGGGTAACAACCTGACCGCGTACCGTGTTCGGATGCTCTCTCTGTTTCAGGTGCTTGAGCCAGCTGTCAACGTGTCGGCGCAACGACTATCGGATCAGGTGCGAGTCATCCAACGTAATCGTATGTTGGATGACACTGTACTTGATCGCCTACGAACTGAAATGCAGAGTAGCCATGTCATTACCCCGTCGGTGCAGGCTGTGGTTCTACCACAGTCTAGTACAATATCTAATCACGCTAATAACGTGAATAATGACATGGTTACTAATGTAAGTACCCAGTGCAATGAGGAAATGAGGAGTGCTTTGGACGGTGCAATTCGAGAGTATCGGTTCATGCAACCCGACTTTAGACCACGTATATCTCGTTTGCCCATGCATAACAAAAATAGGGCGCTGGTGGCTGTTCCGGATTCGCAGTTGTCAAACTATTTTGACAACTGCGAAGACCTCACCGATGCTCACTCAATTCTGTATTGTGCGGCTGTAACGGCATGTCGTGTAGCTCATGTCAAATTTTCTGATGACAGAGCTACACGACCTAAACCAGCCGTACCAGCATGACAGTACAGGATTGAACGACGTATTGGTGAGGCCAGAACACTCATCGGCAAACTGATCTGCTTCAGGGAGGGCCCTAGAATGATGCGTTTTGTGAGGCGGGCATTCTCGGGGACTGATATTAGTCCTCGAGACTACATGTCCCGTGTCACAGAGCGCATCGACTTCCTGAAGCAGAAAGTTTATGCATGGGCAAACCGTATTCGTAGGTATAAGCGGCGGGTGGACCGATACACTCAGAATCGCACATTTCAAAGAGATGAAAGGTGGGTTTTTAGGGCTTGGGAGCGACCGGACCAAGGTGTGGCTGACACGCGCCTACCGGATGATGATGCCATGTGTTCATTCTGGCGCAGCATCTGGTCGGTGCCTGTTAGCCATACCGAGGGTGAATGGACTCGGAGGGTCGAGCGAGCGTGCGATCTAGTACCAGAAATGGGGGCAATCAATATCAGCCCCCAAGACGTAGTTCGTGCA
Organism: Noctua janthina; assembly: GCA_963576755.1. NCBI lineage: Eukaryota > Metazoa > Arthropoda > Insecta > Lepidoptera > Noctuidae > Noctua > Noctua janthina. The sequence goes on from OY755077.1 coordinate 7,975,999, forward strand.
GTCCGTCCGTTGCCTAACTGGAAATCTCCAGGGCCGGATGGGGTGCACAACTTCTGGATTAAATGGTTTACAAGATCGCACGCTCGCCTGGCGATCCTGTTCCAGTCAGCCTTAGTGTCAGGGTCGCTGCCAGAGTTCCTGACAACAGGTATAACCCACCTGCTCCATAAATCGGGTAGTACTGCGGAACCCAAAAATTATAGACCGATTACCTGTCTTCCGACGGTCTATAAAGTTCTTACATCTATTTTGAGAGCTAAAATTAACAAACACATTGATGACAATTCTGTAATGTCCGCTTCTCAAAATGGATGTAGGAACGGGTCCCGGGGTACTAAGGAGCTACTCCTCATTGATATGGCCATTAGTCAACAGGTTCGCCGTTCCCGAAAGGATCTGTCGACATGTTGGATAGACTATAAGAAGGCCTATGACTCGGTGCCACATACATGGCTCATGAGGGTGCTAGAGTTGTATAAAATTGATGCAACTCTGCGAACCTTCCTGATGTCATGTATGGGGCAATGGAGGACGGTCCTTCGCTATCCAGGATGTCGGCAAATCCAGAGGAATAGCGAGCCGATAAGGATAGAGCGAGCATATAATTTTTAATTTTTTTTTGTCTGTCTGTACCGGCTGGAGTGATATTGACGGGATTTTTACTGGTAAATAGCTGATGATATAAGAAGACGAAAGAAAGAAAGAAGAAAGAAAAAATATTTATTTGTCGCAGGGACATGACATGCATCATACAAAATTACAAAAAATAAACAATAAACTATAAATTCAACAGGACGGAACAAAAAAAGAAGAAAGTTAACAGCTTGCACGTCGTGACTGCGACAAGCAGGTTACCACTCAGCATGATGCTGTGCTGTGGGGGGCCCACAACAGAGCGCTGGTTTTCAGTGGTCACCCGTGAAAAAAACGTATGGAAGCCAAGGCAGCATAAATATGTTTTACATCAATATGAGAATAAAATAAACAGTACTTGGGTTACAAACTACCTTGGTTACCTTGGTTATAAACTACCTCCAGGAAATATAATAAACACTACAAAAAATATACAAGTATGTGTGCAGGCTAACCAAAATAAACACAAATACAATATAATAAAGACATGGCGTGTTTCTGTCTCGCTCCTACCCCACCTTCGCGTCGCCGTCGCCTGCGCGCGCGCTGCCGATCAAACGACTTCGTCGTACCACGCATTTCTCCTCTGGGCCTGTTTGCGCGATGACGTTGGTACCATGCGTCAAAAGGTTGGCGCGGTGTCGCACGAATCTCTTAATCTTTGCTCACGCGACGCGTCTCGCGTGATTAGTTACTAGGGCGTTGCCGATGACTACCTTGCTAACCTAACAAGTAACGTGCTTTCGTGACAAACGCGGTCACTCACGCGCAACCTAATCACGTGCTAAAAATGAGTCGGCAATACGCGTATTCCAACGTGGAGTATTGGGCAATGGTAGGTTTTTATGGAATGGTGCACCATAACCTGCAAGAGGCTAGACGATTTTATGCTCAGCCGGAACACCTGAACTCACTGCGCGCACTAGGAATCACCGACCCTCAAGTTCCCTTCACCTCCACCATCCTGGCTGTAACATAGCGCCTCCTCGATCACGGACAGTTTCGAGCACCCACCCACACACGCGCAGGGCCGCGGTAGACTACCATACTCGGCGGAATTAGAGGAAGACATACTGGAGTACTTCGAACGCGACCCACGTCGAAGTACCACAATGGCGGCCAGGCGATTCAATGTTAGCCAATATTACGTATGGAAATGATTAAATACGAATGGATTACATCCATATCATTTTCGTAAAAAGTATGAAGGAAAAATTTGAGTTATTTAACTGTTAAGTACGTAAACATAAACGCGATTAAAATCGGTTCAGTCTATTCGAAAAAAAATCACTTAAAAATTTGTATGAAATGCCGTAAGACAGGCTCGTAAGCTATCACTTTAAATTAACATTTAACACCGATAAATGGCCTAATTCTTCGTATTTCTTAATGAACTTGGCGTATACTAATTTTAATTTAAGCTTTCGTTTCAACCGTTTTTCCATTTTAATAAAGCATCTCGTAGCTAACTTGTAAGTATCGCCTAAACAATCAGTAGTATCCTTAACAATTTTACGCAAGATCTAACTTAACTGGTTCTTGTTGTGTTATTGAGAAAATAATTTTCGCATTCACTTTCTTTTTCGCTTATAATTGTTTTTCGAAGAATTTCTTCCAGATCCCAGAACTTAATTATTTTTTTTTCCATAGTATTGACCTTATCATTGTCTCTGCAAATTATACTATGATTACTATTGTAGTCTGTGGTAAATTTAATGTGATTATCTTGATTTATGGTATGGCAACATTACCGCCCCCTACAAACTCTAATATATCTGCCATGGCGTCGCTTGCTTTAATTCTGTAACACGTTCTCAAAATGTAAAATTCTGTTTTAAAAGTAATTTGGTGGCAATAAAAATACATATGACTGCCGGCTCAAGTGATTAATACCCATCACTCCAACAATGTATACAGTGTACCCTTTTGTGTGGCATCACTGAATGAGTGGGACCGGATACTATCCATCCTAATTGGGAACTTCTTAGCTTAGGATTATTGGCTCCTATGGAGAACTGTTCGTTACCTAAAATATCCTAAAATAGGTCCGCACATACCAAAACATCTAAGTTGGCTGGCTGATGAAACATGACATCAGCCAGCTGCATATTCCCAGGTAGCTTCAACAAGCTGACGTCGATGGGAATCTTTGGCAATCGACTCGTCAATTCTTTTAATACAAAACATGAGCAATTTATACACTGTTTTATGCTTTCACGGTTTACTACTAACATAACAGCAACTTATTTTGAGCTCCCGTTATCGAAATATCGGGAGCTAAAATAATGAACAATCACGGAAGATATCCCGTAAGTGACAGTATAAGATGAGCAATTTATGCTAAATTTACTATTTATTATTTATTGATTCATATAAAGAACAAATTTCGAGTCATCGCCAAACACGCAAGTCAATTTAGTGTAGCGTACAGTGATGGTATGATTTACCTTGATTAGCACCACCTCAACATTTGCTATTTGGAAGAAGACGACGACATGCTGCGCCGACCGCAAATAAATTGTAATATGGGCAGGAGAATTATAATAATTTATTCAATTCAAGTGAGATGCATACATTTAATAATTAAAAACTATCTTAGATGAGCTTATACAAACCGAAATTCGACAAGACATCTGTGTCTGAACTAAATAAATGAATATCTGTATCGCAGACAACAGCGCACTTTCTAAAAATTATACATTTAAACGGTTGAAATTCAATTTGACTTTAATTATAATAATAATAATAATAACCCACGAACAGGGTCCCCGCTGCCGGTGGAAATGTGTCGCACATTCGATGGATGCAGTCCATGAACGAAAATGTGATGCGCGCATACTACGGGTCTACAGAGGGGGGAACTAACCTCACTGCGTACCGTGTTAGGATGCTGTCTCTATTCCAGGTACTTGAACCAATCGTCAACGTCTCGGCCCAACGACTATCGGATCAGGTGCGGGTCATCCAACGCAATCACATGTTGGACGATGCCGCGCTCGATAGGCTGCGTTCAGAGGTACTGAGCAACCGTATCGTCTTAACTCCGGCACAAACCGCGGTGCAAGCGTCAGCTATTGACGCAACCCCGCCGCGGTCCAACCCAGCTGTTGTAGAGGAAGATGATAGGGTTGCCATGGTAAGTAGCCAGTGCAACGACCGATTGAGGAGCGCTCTGGAAGATGCGCTTCGCGAATATCGATCCACTCCTACCAAACTTAGACCCCGATTACCACGGTTACCCATGCATAATAAAAATAGGGCGCTGGTGTGTGCCTTGGACTCGCAACTCAAGAATATTTTCGAGAGTAGCGAGAACCTCGTTGATACACACTCGATCCTGTACTGTGGGGCTGTTGCGGCATGTCGTTTAGCTAATGTCAAATTCCCAAATGATGACGTAGCTATTCGACCAAAACCAGCCGTACCAACCTGGCAGCGCAGGATCGAGTGCCGCATCGACGAGGCCAGGGTACTCATCGGCAAACTACACTGCTTCAGGGAAGGCAATACACGACCACGTGTGATGCGCTTTGTGAGGCGGGCATTCTCGGGGACTGGAATCAGTCCTCAAGAATACATGTCCCGTGTCACAGAGCGCATCGACTTCCTGAAGCAGAAAGTTTATGCATGGGCGAACCGTATTCGGCGGTATAAGCGACGGGTTGATTGGTACTCACAGAATCGCATATTCCAGAGCGATGAGAGATGGGTATACAGAGCTTGGGAGCGACCCGAGCAAAATATGACAGACGTGTGCCGCCCGGATGATGCTGCCACGAGTTCTTTCTGGCGTAGCATCTGGTCGGTGCCCGTCTGTCATACTGAGGCTGACTGGATACGTGATGTCGAGCGAACGTGTGAACCTATCCCAGAAATGGAGCCAATTTTAATAACACCTATAGATATAGCCAGAGCAGTTCGTCCGTTACCGAATTGGAAATCCCCGGGACCGGACGGACTGCACAACTTCTGGCTCAAATGGCTTAGTAGTTCACACACTTGCCTGGCATCCCAATTCCAGTCATCCTTAGAGTCTGGGTCCCTACCGCAGTTTTTAACAACAGACGTTACCCACCTGCTCCATAAGTCAGGTAGTCCCACGGAACCCAAAAATTGTAGACCGATCACGTTTTTGTCGACGGTCTATAAACTTCTTACATCCATTTTGAGAGTGAAAATTAATACACACATTGACAAAAACTTCATTATGTCTGCGTCTCAAAATGGATGTAGGAATGGGTCCCGCGGTACGAAGGAGCTACTCCTCATCGACATGGCCATTAGCCAACAGGTTCGTCGATCCCGCAAGGATCTGTCGACATGTTGGATAGATTATAAGAAGGCCTACGACTCGGTGCCACATACATGGCTCATGAGGGTACTGGAGTTGTACAAGATAGATGCAACTCTACGTGCCTTCCTTGAGTCATGTATGGGGCAATGGAGGACGGTCCTTCGATATCCAGGATGTCGACAAATTCAGGGGAATGATGAACCTGTATGGATTAAACGGGGAATATTCCAGGGCGACAGTCTGAGCCCACTTTGGTTCTGTCTAGCCCTGAATCCTCTGAGCACATTGCTGGAGGATTTAGGTCTAGGCTACCGGTTGAGGAGAGGTGGTCAGGTCATATCTCACCTTCTTTACATGGATGATCTGAAACTCTTTGCCCCCAACAAATTGCGACTGATGGAGCTACTGAAAGTAACTGAAACTTTCAGTAACGCCATTAGGATGGAATTTGGTGTGGACAAATGTGCAGTCATGTATGTAAAGCGAGGGGAGATTATGGAATCCGAGGGAATTCAGCTCTCGGATTCCATACACCTGAGATCCCTCTCCTCATCCGAAAGCTATAAGTATTTGGGTATGTCGGAATCGTTAGGCATTAACGTAACTGACATGAAGCAATCGTTGAGGGAGCGCTTCTTTGGACGCCTGAACAAGGTATTAAATAGCCTTCTTTCAGGCGGGAACAAGGTGCGCGCCTTCAACGGTTGGGTCATGCCGGTTTTAATGTACTCTTTCGGCGTACTCAAATGGACTCAGACCGAACTCGATGCCCTGGATAGAAGAGTTCGTACACTGTTAACCGCAAACCGGATGCATCACCCACGATCATCGGTAATGAGGCTGTACATCCCGCGGAAGTGCGGGGGTCGAGGTTTTTTAAACGCGAAGACCCTTCACAACCGCGAGATATGCAGTCTCAGAGAATATTTTTTAAAAACCGAGGTGGGTATGCACCGAGATGTGGTCGCAGTGGACAAGGGACTCACCCCGCTGTCCATGGCTAAAGAGAACTGGCGCAAACCTGTAGTACTTACTACAGATGACCGCAAGGAAGTATGGCAAGGCAAGAAGCTTCATGGACGCTTCTACCGGGCTCTTCATGGGCCCGATGTAGATTTTCTAGCGTCCGTGTCATGATTACGTTTCGGCGACCTCTTTGGGGAAACTGAAGGTTTTGTCTGTGCGATTATGGACGAAGTTATTTTGACGAACAACTACCGGAAATATATTATGAAGGACGGGACGGTTGACGTGTGTCGGGCATGTCACCGTCCGGGTGAGTCCATCAGACATATTATTTCTGGTTGCTCTCGTCTGGCTAACGGCGAGTACTTGCACAGGCACAACCAAGTAGCCAGGATTATTCACCAACAACTTGCCTTGAAATATAAACTTGTGGAATCTGAGGTACCGTACTACAAGTATGTGCCCGACCCAGTTCTCGAGAAAGACCATGTCACGTTGTACTGGGATCGGTCTATCATTACTGACAGGACTATTGTCGCCAATAAACCTGACATAGTAGTGATAGACCGATTAGCGCGCCGTGTAATGATAGTCGATGTTACCATTCCGCATGACGAGAACCTCGTGAAAGCTGAGAAAGAGAAACAAATTAAATATCTCGACTTAGCACGCGAGGTTGTCGACATATGGAATGTGAACTCGGCTATCATTGTGCCGATCGTCGTGACGGCCAATGGCCTTATAGCCAAGAGCCTCGACGACCATCTTTCGAGGCTCTCGTTAGGCGGTTGGATCAAGGGCCTGATTCAGAAGGCAGTACTCCTCGATACGGCTCGCATTGTGAGGAGGTTCCTGTCTCTGGAGCCCTAACCACCGGTAGCTTGGACCCTGCTCCCGATACCGGCGGACCACTATTTTTTATATTTTTAAATGTTTTTTTTATATTGTTTTATATTAGAATATTTAAAAATGTATTTAATATGTATAAAAATAAATAAAGGATAATAATAAAATTTATTTCAGACCATAAGTCCATAAACAAACACATATTACAATTTTAAACATACAACATCAATATATTACATGAAAACACATTCTACACAAAAACTACACTATAAACAACTTATTTCAAATATTGGAATGACGCACGATGACTGGTCATCCATTGCCACATCATGGGACTATCCATCCTGTCGGCTACTATAGCCACCAAGCTGTTGGAGCTGTCGCGCACTCGCCGCATCAAGGATGCTATCCGTGTCCGCATCAGTGCGTAAAAATCTGGCACGCCATTCTCCGCGAACATCCCCGATGCACTGCAAAAGCGCGGCAGCCCCAACATAACTCTGAAGGCGTTGTTGTATTGGACTCGCAGAGCATTGTACGAGCTTTTTGTATAGCTGACCCATAGGGCACACGTGTACATAGATTGGCAATACGCTCTAAAGAGTTAGGAGTTAGTTAGTTATTATAATATTACGTTAGGTTTTACATGATCTAGGAGCAAATACAATTAAAAACAGTAAAATATAGCAAAGTGGAGTGGTGACCTCCTTTTGTGTAGAATGTAGATGAGTGAGTGTGGGAGGGTGAGTGTGTGTGAGATGGTGAGTATGTGAAACTAAATGTGGCACAATTAAGAGGTTTTCGGTTTCGTCATAGGTCAGTTTATGAATGTACTCAAACACTTCCTTCTTACATCTTCTGCTATTTAAAGCATGTATGTCGACAATTCTATCAATTCTGTTATAAAGGTACGGACCTAAAAAGCAGAAATACCGTTTTCGTCGCCCGGATGGTACAGTTCACTTTCGTACGTTGCGTCAAGATAGCGTGCAGTATGAACAATTGGCGGACAGAGAGGACCTCACAAGTTTGGTACAGCTAATAATTTAATTGAATTGGGAACAAATACGTATCACTGTCAATACAATCCCACTGAACTGGTTTGGGCCCAAGTAAAAGGAGGGGTTGCGTCGAAAAACAGTACCTTCAAAATCGCGGATGTTGAGGTACTTCTCCACCAAGCTATCGACAATTTTACAAAAAAAGACTGGGCTAACAATATTTAAGCTTTCACGGTTTGTAACTAATAATTTTGAGCTCCCGATATATAAATAATAATAATAATATCGGGAGCTCTAAATAATGAACAATTACGGAAGATATCCCGTAAGTGACAGTATAAGTTAAGACTGGGCTAACTGCGTGAAGCATGCCGAAGAGCTGTAGGAGAAAGACTTAGCAAAGACTAACTTAAGAGACCACACGGGGTGCCGTGTGGTAAAATACTGATATAAACCTACAGGAAGACGACAGCACTTCAGATGACTCACGGACATCTTGTGTATTCGTTCTGTAAATAAACAATACTTATATTTAAGTATTATTTTCAGAAATTGATATTTAAGTATCATTTTATTAATTTTATATATATATATATATATTTTTAATGTTTAAGTTTATCACCAGTGTGTGTACGCACATGCATTGTAAGACTTCTCTTTGTTCTAAACTTACAGGCGCATATATCACACTTGTAAGGTTTTTCATCAGTATGTATACAAATATGTCCTGTTAAAAGAGCCTTTCGACTGAAACTACGCTGACATATGTCACACTTGTAAGGTTTTTCACCAGTGTGTGTACGAATATGACCTATTAAATGAGCCTTTTGACTGAAACTACACTGACATATATCACACTTGTAAGGTTTTTCATCAGTATGTTTACGAATATGTCCTGTTAAATGAGACTTTTGAATGAAACTACTCTGACATATACCACATTTGTAAGGTCTTTCACCAGTGTGTGTACGAATATGATCTTTTAAATAGGCTTTTCGACTGAAACTATACTGACATATATCACACTTGTAAGGTTTTTCACCAGTGTGTGTACGAATATGATCTTTTAAATAGGCTTTTTGACTGAAACTATACTGACATATATCACACTTGTAAGGTTTTTCACCAGTGTGTGTACGAATATGATTTGTTAAATGAGCCTTTACACGGAAACTACACTGACATATATCACACTTGTAAGGTTTTTCACCAGTGTGTGTACGAATATGATCTGTTAAATGAGCCGTTCGACTGAAACTATACTGACATATATCACACCTGTAAGGTTTTTCACCAGTGTGTGTACGAATATGATTTGTTAAAGTAACCTTTTGACTGAAACTACACTGACATATATTACACTTGTACGGTTTTTCACCAGTGTGTGTACGAATATGATCTGTTAAATGAGTCTTTTGACTGAAACTACTCTGACATATATCACACTTGTAAGGTTTTTCACCAGTGTGTATACGCACGTGTCTTATAAAATCCCTTTTTGTTCTAAACTTACAGTGGCATATATCACACTTGTAAGGTTTTTCACCAGTGTGTGTACGAATATGATTTGTTAAATGAGCCTTTACACGGAAACTACACTGACATATATCACACTTGTAAGGTTTTTCACCAGTGTGTGTACGAATATGATCTGTTAAATGAGCCGTTCGACTGAAACTATACTGACATATATCACACCTGTAAGGTTTTTCACCAGTGTGTGTACGAATATGATTTGTTAAAGTAACCTTTTGACTGAAACTACACTGACATATATTACACTTGTACGGTTTTTCACCAGTGTGTGTACGAATATGATCTGTTAAATGAGTCTTTTGACTGAAACTACTCTGACATATATCACACTTGTAAGGTTTTTCACCAGTGTGTATACGCACGTGTCTTATAAAATCCCTTTTTGTTCTAAACTTACAGTGGCATATATCACACTTGTAAGGTTTTTCAGTGTGTATACGCACGTGTCTTATAAAATCTCTTTTTGTTCTAAACTTACAGTGGCATATATCACATTCGTGAGGCTTTTTGAATTTAGTAATTTGTTTGGCCGTACGATTTTGAGTGTTTCGGATAATTTTCGAGTCCGATATTTCGTTTGTCTTTTGGTCGGCTGGTGTCGAGTCTTCTAATTTTGTTCTTCGTGAGTGTAGTTTTGGTTCCTCCGCAACAGTCGGCCCTGCGAGAGTAAATCGGGTTAGTACAACATTTTAATCGATTGGAGATAGGAGGTATGTATGTACAGCCACGAGCAATGAAGTATATGTCGCAGTAAGGTAGTTATAGCCGTGGGGCATCGCCAACTTTTAAGCAAGGGGGAGGGGGGGGGGGGTTCATTAAAATAAAACAAAACAGGGTTGTGTTTACTATTTTTAAAATTAGATGACATACTATTACTGACATTTTTATAACAACTTGTTTTGATATTCCGTTTCATTATTATTTTTTGTTTACTGTTATTTACAGAAATTAGAAGACATATTATTAATTATTTTAAATTGAATGTGGATTATTACCGTTTTTGAATTTGTTATTCTATCTTTGACATGTTTTTCGATGTTTAATGTTTAACACTTTCGCTGCCAAGTCCAAAGACTGCATGCTAATTCGCATGCCATAAAATTTATTTCGCAAAAACACAACAACCCGACAGTCGAGTCCATCGGCGCGATGGTTACGTAACGGGACCCCTATGCCCAAGCACCCGGTAACCGAGTTCACTTAGCCACGCCCACTCCAGCCAGCCGCTCAGTAGGGTTGGCGAACGACGAATTTTTTATGGAACAAAAATAAACTGCAACGTTCTTTTTTTATATATTTTTATTTGTTTTCATATTTATTTAAAAATCATAACGCTTAGGTATGCCAAGAGAACCTTTCATGATAATGCCTACATATTTTTAACAAACAACTTAAGTTCCTAATTCTTTTTTTATATAGGTTCCTAAACTAAACCTGAACTAAATAAAACAATAACGTGATACTAGGCAGTCCGATGACTTAGCCTGCCCATAGAAAAAATTAAAAAGTAGGTACTCTGTGAAATTTTACATGCGCCAGACTCAAGTCTCTCTCTAAAATTCTACTCTTCTTTTTACATCGGTAAAATTTAGTTGACTTCCACAAAAGCCACTAAACATAAAACAACTAGAGTTGAAGTTGAAAAAAGTATTATGGGGATTACGCAATGAAACGGACGCGGTTTGAAACGGACAATAGAGATGTCATTAAATTTTTGAACGAAAATATCCATGTCATTTGGTGGTTAGCAGCACTAATGACCAAAGACAAACCTGGCTGCCGGTAACTCTATCTACCTACATAATGTAAGTATTGTTCAAATTTTACCCTACTGGTCCAGGGGGCCTACCTTATACCTATATGACAGTATAAATAACCGTACATCTAAACCTACATTTTATTAACCTTTTAGTACAGGCTGACTGTCGAGTTTTATAATGTTATAGGTTATTATTGTAGTAAAAAATCAAAGAATAGCTACATAATTTCTTGTTATAACTTATTGTCAGGGAAGACGACGAGGATACAATGCCTAGCGCTTGGGTCCCGTCGGAGGCATTGCCTCCGGCAGACGCGGACATTGAGAGCGGCGGCGGTAGCAAGATGACCATGCCGCTTGTCGACTTGCTGCGCGCTGCTAAACGGCGCTGCATTTTTACTGATGGCCTATCATCAGCCAAGAAACCGTGCATTCGGTTGGAGTCGCCGCAAGTCAGCAGCACCCCAGCAGCCCAGTGCCCCACGCTAAAAGGCAAGGGAGTCGGCAAAAAAACAATAAAAAAATAAAACAACATTTACAAAAGTTCATTGGTTTTTATTTTGGCGGGGTTGTGACTAAAGTATGGTACCTTTTTTAGTCATAACCCCGCCAATCCTTTACATAGCGGTGATGCCGCCACATTGACGACGGCACCGGGATGTCCTTGGGGGGCGAAGGACGCAGTGGCCGGCCGCGCGTTAACTGCAGTGTAGGTATTACCGTAGAACGTCGCCACTGCAGCCCCCACAGCCGACGCTCGATCCTCGCCTTCCGCCACAACACCACTCGGTGCTCGTCTGTTTTAAGTCGTATTCTTCTAAAATAGAAAAATGTAACTTAATAATTTAACTAATGGAAACTAGTAGGTTATTTTTTTGAAGACACTGCTTGTAATAATAATTTCTTCTAGAAGTAGACAACTCCTATATTACTAATCTGTACAATTAAGTTTTCTTTTTATTTTACGTTTCATGATAAATTTCAGACGGGTGCAAGAAAACCGATATGAAATTTATTTGCTATTGAATAAGATACCTACCACACTTATACGCAAGAATGTTTATCAGAGATGTAACAAATACAAAAGACGACAAAGAATACTTACTGTGAAATTATATTCACGACACTCCACAAAATAAAAATAAACATTGTGCTCCGAGTCGTTCGGTTTTATAGGTTTAAATATTTTAAAAGTTTTTGACAAGCAAAGTTGCCATTTGTTTGTCAAAACTTTTGTAAAAAACGTCAAACCTTCATTCAGCCAATGATGCAGATTTTTAACACTGTGATGTCCCCTCATAATAACCGAATTATTATCTAAGTTCAGTGAATTAAGTCGGATTGGACCTGTTTTTTTGTCATAATTATGAGATATAGTATAGAACAAAGCATGTTATTACTTCGCCGTAAAATTTAAATCAAAGAAAATTTTACTATTGTTTCAAATCCTGTAAAGTTCAACAACACATCCGCCGACAACCATTGTTTGCAATTGTCGGCAAAATTCATTGATGCCTTTGTTTGCACAAACCCTTTGTTTGCAATTTTCGGCAGAATTAATTGATGACTTTTATTGTTTCGAAATGTTATCTTATCTATCGTTTCAAATCATGAGAAGAAAAATTATGGACACCCTTTGTTTGCAATTTTCGGCAAAATTCTTTGATTCTATCGTTTCTAAATGCTTTGTTGCACTCAGGTAACTTTATCTACGAAAGGGGAAGGGTTTTTTTTTTATTTTCGTCGTTTTTAGCATATAAAATAATTTGAAGCTCATTCGGTATTTGTTTGCGCTTCCGGCCAGACCTCTATCGGATACTCTCCTGTCTCTCCCGTGCTCTGTTACTCTGTTTTGTAATTAACGACCCTTGGCTTTCCTACTGGACTCTGTTTGTCTTACGATTGGAACCGTGTTGTTATCCGGATACATTGTGACCTGTGCTCTGCCTACTGGACTCGATTTTAGCCTGTGTTTGTTTTGTGTAACAATGGCAAGTTACACGGATGAAGTCCGTAAAAACTTGGTGGAAATCTTTGGAGAAGATTTCGAAGAGCTTGCTGGGCCTTCGGCAAGTTCTGGACCTCCGCCAAGTTTTGGCACTCTGATAACTCCTGACCCTTCAGCAAGTTCTGGGCCATCGAGAGCAAGTTCGACTTATCAGGCGTCGGAACTCTTGCAAATCCGGCGCTTAGCTGATGACGAAGAAATTGACACAGATGAATAATTTCTAGACGCCAATGTTGAGTAAGTAATATTACTAGTAATTACCTAAACTCGCTTTTGTAGCCGATCTAGTTTATTGTTTATTTTTTTGTAATTTTGTATGATGCATGTCATGTCCCTGCGACAAATAAATATTTTTTCTTTCTTTCTTTCTTCTATCTAACGTCATGTGTATGGCTCTATCATTAACATTAGAAACGGGATATTTACCATGTTTACTGTTTGTTTTGAGTTCCCGATATTTCGGCGCTGTTGCAAGCACCATGATCACGGATAAACTGAAGTTATTGCGGGTGGGTGTTTATGAGCAGACAAATCGGTCTAGCCTCTTTCTTGTTCGTTTTTGCACTCAGTACCGCTACCACTGTCACTCTGTTTCTAATATTAATGATAGTGTTAGGGACCATGACAGTTTATAAACTTATAATGTGTATGGCTGCTTAACAAAGTGTTGAAAATGTAAAAAATTTTGAAAACTATATCAGGTCACATATCAAATGAAAGGGCTCATTGTGAACATCTCAAATATATATATTTTTTTATAGTTTTAAAATAAATAGTTTTGAAGTTATTTAAGGTAGAAGCGTCAGGGTAGCCCGCGAAATTCAAATTTTCTTACGTTTTTTTGCAATTTGCAGGTCAGTGTCAGGTTGTATGTTGACAAAAACTCAGTTCATTTAACCCTATTCTATAACTATTTCACGAAAAAGTCAAATGAATCTAGAGGGTTGTTGTTGATTTTAATGATGATAATTCTGTAACTACGTGTTACTGGCGCGGACTCAGTTTTTGTCAACATACAACCTGACACTGACCTGCAAATTGCAAAAAAAATAAGAAAATTTGAATTTTGCGGGCTATCCTTGCGCTTCCACCTTAAGAAAATAGGCGAAAATTGACCATTCCCCCCCTTAACTCAGAAACTTCAGGGCTGTAAATTTGGAAAAAAATACAAAAGGAAAACCTATGAGAAATCTATGGTTTAAATGTAACATAGGAAATTTCCCAATATTAATTGTGCGTTAACTTCATTCGTAGTTGTAATTACAACGATGGTACGGAACCTTTCATGCGCGAGTCAGACTCGCACTAGGCCGGTTTTTTCTACAGGTTTGGTCTATGAACCAATAGTCACACGATTTTGTGTTGTATCTACTGACTGTTCTTTTGTTCTACTTTACCAAAGTGTGTCAAGGGATTTATAGCCCACCGCCATAACTCAAATATTAGATGTCCAAATTATGATCTACTAGGTTTTTTTAAGTCCCTAAATGAATGTACCTGCACAAGTCCTAATTAGAATGTATCTTTTCAGCAACTTCGACAGTTCTAGTAACAGTAGCGACGCTACAGAAGAATCGGGTGATGAAACAGCGCAAGAACCGGAGGGCGAAGACTGGACCCTTCATCGACGAGGACCTCCTCCTCCAGTTTTCACGTCCCGGGAGGAGGTACGGGTAGATAATGTTAGCACACCCATAGATTTTTTTAAATTATTATTTTCACCACATTTGTTGGAAGAAATTGTAATTTCAACAAATGTGTGTGCTAATCAAATATTAGCGGAATGCACCGCACCCCAAGCGAGAATCCGCAGGTGGACTCCACTAACCGTGGAAAAACTTTTAACTTTTGTCGGAATTTTATTCCACATGGGAAATATAAAAATAAACAGGTACTCCGAGTACTGGAGGCAACATTATTTATACAATTTATTTCCGACACAATTTATGTCGAAAAACGTATTTTTACTAATATTTAGATGTCTACGGTTGGGCCAGCATAATTTGGATAGTTTGGTTGCCTATTTTAATAATAGAATGGCGGAATTATACGATCCCGGCGAAGAATTGTCAATAGACGAATCCATAATTTCAAGCCGTGGACGTAGCGGAATCCGCCAATACATTAAAGGCAAGCGCCACAAGTACGGCATCAAGCTATATATGCTGGCCACACCGAGTGGCCTTTCCCTCAAAATTCATGTATACCAAGGCAAACGCGACCAAGACGTTGGAGGGAAAGGCCACACAGATAAGGTGGTGGCAAAACTACTAGAAAATTATCTAGGTACAGGCCGACATGTGTACATGGACAATTTTTATAATAGTGTCAGACTCTCAGAGTTCCTGTTGCGTAATGGCACAAATGTTACTGGAACTCTGAGAGCCAAACGCAACGGAAACCCAGCAGTAATTACAAGCTAAAAAGGAAAATAAAAATAAAATAGAAAATTGTCAAAAGGTGGTAGCATTTTCAGATATAATCGCAGCGGTATTTGTGTTTGCAAGTGGCGTGACCAACGTGACGTCTTGACTATAAGCACCACTCATTCTCCAGAGTTAAAACCGGGACCAACAGGAGAGGTCAAATGATTTTAAAACCTGAAATGGTCACCAAATATAACGAGTTTATGAGTGGTGTAGATAGGCAAGACCAAATGTTGGCTTACTATACTTGTGAGCACAAATCCATGCGTTGGTACAAGAAAGTAGGCATTCACATCTTCCAAATGATGATGCTGAATGCCTACTACTTGTACCAATTTAAATTTAAAAAAAAAATTGATTACTATCATTTCAGAGAGGAGGTGATTATGAAATTGCTACCACCTCCTCCAAATGTCAGCAGACAGGCCCATGCAAGTGGACAGGCAAGTGAAACAACAATTCATTTGCCTGCCCACTTGCCCAAAGACAGTAAGGGTAATACTAAAAGAAGGAGGTGTAAGCACTGCTGGGACACAACTAAAAAAAGAATCAATACATTATGTTATTGTCCAACATGTGACAAACAACCAGGCCTCTGCCTAGAATGCTTTCGGGCATATCATAAATATTAGGGTACCTAATAATTAAGATATGCCCGAAATAAACTTGTGTTATGATAAGGTGAAAGCGTCAGGGTAGCCCGCGAAATTCAAATTTTCTTTCGTTTTATTGAAATTTGCAGGTCGGTGTCAGGTTGTATGTTGATGAAAAATGAGTCGCAAATTGCAAAAAAAAAACGCAAGCAAATTTGAATTTCGCGGGCTACCCTGGCGCTTCCACCTTATGGTCTAATTGTACATAATTGTTACCGTTATTGTACAGACGGGATATTTACCATGTTTAATATGCCATGTTATGGAAAATATCCCGTCTTCTATTTATAATAATGTTAGTGACCATGACAGTTTAAAATCTTGTACATGAATTGTTTTCAATGTATAATAACTTATTATACACGAATACTTTTAGGTCGTTCTGGAACCGAAACACAGTAACTCCAGTCGAGTAATAGTTACTATTGGCATAGGTATTCTTTTTTTTTTATGACGTCTAATATAGAAGTTAGAAATTTATCACATTTTTTCTGTCATTCGAGTTAAATCTTAGTAGGGCTCCCACTATTTCATTCATAAACGCAATAACGTACGCGGTCCGCTCGATGATGACGTAGCGCGGCTCAGCTGAGCGTAAATTCGTCCGACGTCCATTGACCCGCTCAACTGCGAGTCAGTTGAGCGGGTCAATGGACGTCGGACGAATTTATTAACCGACTGCAAGTAGTATTTCATTTCAGGTCCGATTTAGGTTGGTGTAGGTTCATTTACCTACATCATTTCTCGTTCGTATCAGAAGCACGGCACGGTTTTTACCATTATCACATCTCTTTGTTAACGAGAGAAATTAATTGGCATTTAATTCACCACTCTCGCATCACGAAATCACTACTACTCGTACCTATTGAACTAGACTCCGACACGACGACAGTACGCTTGGGAATTAGGCCTTAAATCGAGTGTCGACCAATCGAAACTACCTACCTGATTCATAAAATAATACTGCCTATAACATTTTTTTTGCGGTAATGCTGGCAGCTGTTACAAACGCAGACAATTCGCACAGAAAAATGAATCGTTTCGTCTGTCGAATAGAGTTCATTATTAGTTGGATGTATTATTAGGTATTGGAGGTATTAGGTTGGAATTAAGACCTTATTTTAATAAAGTGAACCGTGTAATTCGGTTGTGCATCTTTGTAACAGTCAGGTCGGACACGAGACAATAGGTTTCTCAGAATAATTTTAGTAAACTGCGTATTTTACTTAGGTACCTAGTTTGGGTAAAATTTCTAATTTTCACCGTTTACGGTTAAGAAATAAAGTCTAAATTCGCTTTTCGTATTTTTATTTGTGTACCAATTTATCTATCGCGTAGGTACTTATTTGCGCGACCGATCCTTTGGTTAGAACGGTATACATAACATCATGCCTGTTATCCCCGAAGGTTTTGGCAGAGGTGTACCTAATGGTACACCCACATTTTTCGCCAGTTATGTTTAATTCCCATGTAATAATCGTTTGATTCCGCATTCATGACCATTGTGTTGTTTGTTGTGTTTGATCTAAATTGCGTTTATGTTTACGTACTTCACAGTTAAATAACTCTAATTTTTCCTTCATACTTTTTACGGGCTTAGGACCGTCGCGTCAGTAATACATTTTACGTCTAAGTCGGTACCTACCTACTAACTTTGTAAGTACTCTTTTATTATCAAGAAAAGGTATTGCAGGCGCAGGCGTATTTAAAAAATTGGAGCTATCTACAAACATAATCAACTTATAACTAACTAAGGCTAAACACTTTTTAAATAATTTACACTTCCCTGTATCGAAGCAACTGCTCAAAATGGAGTCCACTTTGCTCAATACACAAACGGGCACGTTTAATCACATTGTCTTTTAATTTTCCTAATGTGTATCTGTCACTTTTCACAATATTAAATGCGTCCACTATCGCACTTCTTAACTCATCTCGAGTAGTATGCTCCTCGAAATAAACTAGTCTTTTAATTTCGGACCATAAATAAAAATCCAGTGGTGTTAAGTCAGGGCTCCTTGCGGGCCAAGCCACAGGGCCACCACGACCTATCCACTGCTCACCAAACTCACTGTTAAGGTACGCACGCACTGCAGGATGGTGGAGGTGAAGGGAACTTGAGGGTCGGTGATTCCACGTGCGCGCAGTGAGTTCAGGTGTTCCGGCTGAGCATAAAGTCGTCTAGCCTCTTCCAGGTTATTGTGCGCCATCCCATAAAAAGCCACCATTGCCCAATACTCCACATTGGAGTACGCGTATTGCCGACTCATTTTTAACATGTTATTAGGTTGCGCGTGAGTGACCGAACACGAACCGCGCGACGGCTAGACTGTGTAAGCGTGGGGTGGGGGCGTGGCTTACGGATCGATGAATGGATTTTTCAATGGGTACCGTTCGCATGTGTTGCCGATCGTGAATACGTTTTACACACACATATGCATTTACCGCAAGGAAGCGTTACTTCGAGTTCTCATTATTTCACAAAAAAAAAACATTAAATTAATTTTTTCGTGATTTTTTTTATTTTTACTTTTTGAAAAAAATAGTCCCAATCGTTTCGAAATCGATGATTAAGTTTATGGCTTTCGGTTCCAGAACGACCAAAAAATAACCGTGTATACTTTGCAGTTTTATTTCTAACATTTTAAATAAACTTCACAATTTCACAAACACGAAATAAAATAACTGATAATTTGTCCTTTTCTGTTACCTATAATAATTCAAAACTAACCCTTTCTTGTGGGAATGAAATGGAGCTACCCGCCGTCTATACTTTTCTTTGTTTATGCGATATTCGGTTGTTACACAAGTAGGTAATATGTATATATATTATATGATTAATATTTAGGGAAGTGGTATTTGGTGATTCAATTTAGGTGACAGATCTACTATTTTAGGAACAAATATTATTTAATAGGTCACTGAAAATGCATTTAATAGGTAGGTAATTGATAAAATCATACCCTAAAAAGAAAGTTCTACCTCCTAGGTACACACCTCAACCAACAAAATTAGGATCCTTCTTGGTAGTAGTACAATAAAGTCTAGTACTAGCTTTACCTGGCTTCACTTCATGATAGTATGTGTGATGGATATTAGATTCAAAGGGCAATAAAATAAAAGAACTTGGGGAAAAGTTCATAGTTTATTGGGGGAGCCCCGATAAGTCGTTTGGACAAGAACGATCACCAGGGCTCCCCATAATCAATTCTTTCCAGGAGCCACCTTTGCCACACGCTGCGAGCCGGTGGTTCTGGCGGTGGTGCTGCTGGTGCAGGCCGGTGTCCGTTCCTACAAAAAAGGAAATTATGATTTGTAGATTAAAAAAAAGAAAACTTTTGAATATGAATCTACACAGAAAACCAAATAGCATATGCATAATATTAGCCTATAATGTTCCTATTGCTGGGACACAGGCCTCCTCTCTATAAGGGGAAATGGGCTGTAATACACCAAGCGGGAAAACCAAAATGTAAAAAATATTCTTGAAAATATCCTTGGTAGATCATGTATGTGCAGTCAATCAAATTCAATTATTACCAGGAAAGCCACATGTGCTCAAGGAATTATTGCCAGACTTCCTTGTCTTCAGTCTTATAATAAGCCTTTTTGATAAAGACAAGTTTGATGTGGGTTTTTAAATTTACATCGCTAAGTTCTGTAATGACTTTGGCAACTTGTTATAAAAGCGGACACTGTTTGTAAGAAATGACTTGCTTGTTTTAGTTAATCTAAATTTGGGTAACACAATATTATATCTACTGCATGTAAGTTTTTGTGAACATACAAAATACTTTCTAAGATATAAAGAGAAGGCAGTTGAACAAGTATGTACTCACCTCATGTCCATGTACTCGCCGTCTTCCGGCCTGTAGACCAGCAGCGGATGCAGGTTCAGCTCCAACCGCCGCATGCGATCCGGCATGTCGGCGATTGGAGTCAAAGGCTCCCGCATCTGTCAAAGTAAATAAATAATGAAAGTAGGTATGTAAGGATCGCAGCACGTGGCGTTCTGTGGTTTTTGGGCTCCCTCATGGGAAAAAGGCGTGAGTTTATGTATGTAGGTACGTAGGTATGCACGTACGTACATACATAACTCACGCCGTGTACGTGTACGTGTAGCGTATCGACTGACCATAAAAACGTTGCGTGTATTATTATTATTCCGTAACTTGAAACGCAAAGCTTAAAACTTTTGAATTATTGGCACTAGACATTTAAAAACTTGTGTTGTATTATACCTCGTCCACCGCCTCCACCAACATACGCAGCGTGCCCGCCGCGTCGTGGGCCTGGTGCTGCTGCACCACCTCCACGTTTTGATAAATGGGTCTGAAATTAAAAAAAAAAACATTTAAAATAACAAAAGTACCTAATTAATACAATTTGAAGTACATGAAATATTCATTCAGATATTGATACTTACTCATCGGCGGAGGCTGCTGCATCAGCACCAGACCAGCAACAACACACGACGCGGCGAATGGAGTGGCACCAACTCATTTTTAAAAAAATTTAAAATTGTTTTTTGTTCCGCACGTGCACCGGCCGGTAGAAAGTTGAAAATGAAATGTGTGTCAAGTCAACTGTCAAGTGTTTCGTTCGCCTATAAAAAGGCAGGCATCGATCTATAGACCATTCAGCCTATCGTAGTTTGACGAGTGAATGAATGACAAAACAAAATAATGTTACTATCTATTTATTTTTTGATAATAATATACTTGTTAAAGTTTAAGAAATATTTAAAAATGTATAAGATTTGTATAAAAATAAATAAAGGAAATAATAATACTTGTTAAAATGTTACTGACCACTAATATGTGTAGAGAAATTGGTTTCAGTAGTTGAATATTGTATTGTTTTGTCAAAGGATGGTTAGTCTTATTACTCATTTCTTCTACAAGAAACCTTTACGATTGATAGATAATATTATAAAGTGCCGCGCTGGTGATTTAGACAACATTTTAAACAAAAGGGTTCCGGCTGCGACAAAATCCTTTTGTTAAATCATTCATTGATACTAAGTTTACTTTTGTCTGCCCTAGTAGCGTGTTTAAGTTTGCACCCGGTAGGCGGGTGCTGGGCATGGTCACACGTCAACAATAGCTATCTATATGTACGACTCGGTAGTCGGGTTGTGGGCATACGAACGAATTATTTTTGGACTCGGGAGTCGGGTGCTGGGCACTGAATGTGTTGGTACTTTTTTATTTTACATTTTATTTTATTTTACAATTAATTTTATTTTACTAAATTTCTGTGCGATGTATGTTGTTCCGAAATAAATGACTTATGACTTATGAATTTACGGATGCAACGAAACCTGAAAAAAGTCAGAACCAAATCAGACTGGTTAGATTGTCTATTCCTACATATTACAAGCTGACACGGTTAAGGTGGTTCTCCGTACTGCCCCGCTCAAAGTGTCCACCCTGTAGTTACAGAATAATTACACGCGGACCAAGGTCTTGGGGCACAGCTTGTTGTTCATAAAAAAGTACAAATTACTCATTTTGTCGACTTATTGGAAAAAAAAATTTGACAAAAAATTAAACCGACAAAATCAGAAACTGAAAAGCGAAAATAAACAAAAGCTTTTTGATCTAAATAAGCTCCTAAATTAAAGTAGGGAACAAATTTTGAGTCGTGTAGCGTACAGAGACGGTATGATTTTCCTTGATTATTTGTTAAGCTTATGAAAAAAAAACAATCAGTTTTTATAATGTGTTTTTAATTACTTTTTTTATATTTTTTCAGCTGCTCTTTTTAAGTTGTCCACCGATTTATCTCTGTGATCTTGAATGTTTTTTTCGTTTTTGCATAAATTGCACAACAGCTGCGATCCGTAACCTTCACCAGGGATCCTCCTTTTCGCATATTGTTTTTTTTTTCTAATATACTTTGGTATAACTATTTTGGTATATTTTTTGACCTAATAATACTTTGCCATATTCTTTTTGGCATACAGTTTATGTTGGCATAATTATCTTGTGGGTTAATTTGTTTTGGCATAACTTGAATTCGCATAATGCTACGAGGCATCATGACTATTCATAATAGTATTAAGGCATTACGTATTTATTTTGAATTTTCATTCAATTAAATTACAATAGTGACTAAAACGAGTCGCTGCAAAACCAACTCTACGTAGTCTTGTCTGCCCTACCCCTAGAATGTAATTTAAGCCCGTGTAGGCGCGGAGGGGCGAGTCGGCCTGCGAGCTGAGGAGCAGGTGGTTTTAACGCACGCTGCCGCGGCTGAAGCTGGCCGGCTCTGGCGGCCATCAAGCCAAAGCTACAGTGGTGAGCGTAAAACACATCTGCGACGATAAGCTCGCGTGGGACCGCCAGAGCCTCGCAGCACCGGAGCCGTGACAGAAACCATGCATGCTGCATGTTACATGCTCGTTTGCATGCTACATATGCTTGCTTGCTTGCATGCTGTAGGCTTGTTTACATGTTTGCTTGATGCATGCATGGTGTATGCTTGTTTGCAAGTTACAGGGAAAATCATGTTTGCTACTACATTACGTAAATATGTGTATAGATTTTTTGGGCGAGGAATCGTCACAGGCGTACGCAGGACCCACCAAAGCTACATCACAATCGGATCAATGGTTTAGGAATGCATAGAGAACAAACATTTGTATGTTTGTTAGAGAACAAACATACAAATGTTTAAAAAAAAACAAAAAAAAAAAAATGAACATCTCTATGTTCATTTTATATGTTTCTATATTCATTTTTAATTATAAAGATCATCATCTGCCTATCCTTTTTCCAACTATGGTGGGGTCGGCTTCCAGTCTAACCGGATGCAGCTGAATACCAGTATTTTACATTGAGCGACTGCCTATCTGACCTCCATAACCCAGTTAGTACTGGGTAATACGATACCCCTTAGTAAGACTGGTTGTCAGACTTTTTGGGCCACTGACTACCTGTAACGACGGTCAAAGATCTACTGATGACTGCCGGGACCAACGGCTTAACGTGCTTTCCGAGGCACGGAGGAAACTCGGTATGTAATTGGCGGTCACCCATCCACAGACCAACCTAGGTAAGCACGGCTTAACCTAAAGATCGACCCGAGCGGCTGTTATTACTTAGCCACGAGCTCCTCTTTAATTATAAAGATAATAACATATAATTCAAGCTCAAGTAAGTCTCCTAAGACCGTTTTAATGGAGCAACAACGGTTAAGGTACCTGCCCTTACTGCCCCGTCTCAGTATTCAGTCAGCACTTGCTAGAAACTTTGGGCTTCGGCCTAAACTTCAGCCCATTTGAAGGTATTTCTTTGGCCGAAGCGGTAGCTTAGGTCGGACACTACCTACTACTGATTAAGTAACTAATACTTACTTTTGGTGCCCACAGCTCTGCGTGTGTCCTTAAATGCTTCTTGTTCGTCTTCCTCTTCTATTTTAAACTCCATTATAAGTTCATCATCTTCTGAATCGGATTCAGAACCGTGTGCTAGTATATCAACTTCATCTAGACGGCTATTGTCTAGATTTTCCAGTTCTAGATCTGTAAGTAAACAAAAACAGTTAACGAGTTACTCATTTACTATTTTATTGAGCAGATGAAATAAAGACATATTGTAAGGTGAGCTCGTTTTGACCGTACATCACACAATACACTGAAAATGTGTACAATGTGTTTGGATAACGGTTACCGATACTTTAAGGGCATATTATACAGGGTGGAAACGTTCAACGGGGTAGTAAGGGGAACTACCTTAACCTTTGCAGCCACGGGAATGGTCTTAGGACACTATCATAATTTTTCGTGATATTTTGATACCCATTCACAATTTTTTTGGCCAATCAAGCTTTATAAAACCAGTTTATGCGGATCTCTCATTGCAAAAGAAATTATACAAAGCGAGGCCAAGTTATACTGGAAATGTACAGCTTTATGTGCCGCCGTGTGTACAGTAAGCAAGAAAATGGCCATTTTAAATAAAACATTTTTTTGATGCCAATAAATGATGACAAAAAATTATTGATAAAGTAATATCTTCCATATGACTTTATCATATAACATAATTTATGAATTATGCCACTTTTTCGTTCATACCTTTATAAAGTTCCAAGGCTACTTATAATAATACAAAAACGCAGCATTTGCAGACTCATAAATTTTGTCTTGAAAACATACCACCACATCGAGCGTCCTCCTTTGGCTCAAGAATATCATCTTGTCTCTCACAAACAGCTGTTAATTCTTCTTTCACAACAACGCTTTCTGTTTCACCAACTTCAACTATACTTATGTTCTCTATTGGAGAGATAATAAACTCATGGGCAACCCCTAAGTGGTCTTGGTTTATTAAAGGTTTTGGCTGTAAAAAGATAATTACAGTATTATGTAAAATCTGTTGATGATCACAAGGGCATTCATTAAATTCTCACTTAACGGAGTTATGAGAATAAATTGGCTGTTCAAAATCAAAACCAAGCAAACCAATCTACACAAAAAATTGGGCTGCATCTAATACAAAAACAACCATATTTCTATTGTAATAAGAAGTAGAGTTATGAAAATGACAAACCTAGCAAGTGTACATCTTAGTCCGATTGAACAAAGCTGGATTTTCCAAATCAAACTTAAGTAAGACATATAAAACTTGTACAATTAGGCTTAAATTGAGTCAAACTAGCTTAAAATGTAAACCAAGTTGTATTTATCGATATCAAAATGATAACAGTACGAAAAAGACCATCATCTGCCTAGCCTTTTCCAAACTATATTGGGGTCAGCTTCCAATCAAACCAGATGCAGCTGAATACCAGTATTTTACATGGAGCAACTGCCTATCTGACCTCCACAATCCTATTAGTACTGGGTAATACGTTAACCCTTGGTAATACTGTCTGTCAGACTTTTTGGGCCACTGACTACCTAACAACTGTCAAAGATCTACAAATGACACCCGGGACCAACGGCTTAACATGCTTTCTAAGGTACGGAGGATACTCGGTATGTAATGGGTGGTCACCCATCTACAGACCACTAGGCAAGCACGGCTTAACCTAAAGATCGACCCCAGTGGCTGTCATTATTTAGCCACAAGCTCCTCCAACAGTACAAAAAAGATGTTGTGAACTTAATGGTCAAAGAAAATGTTTCATTTCCAATAAAATTTGCTCAGATGCTCTTGCTAGGTTTTGCTTTTGGACAGCCGAAATGTCTGTTGAAGAACACCTCACCTCGTAATTCCCATTCATCATCTGAGCGAACAGCTCTTCTGCTTCCAAACATTTCCTCAGCAATCGGAAGCATTGCTTTAGTTTAGCGCAGCAGAAGGAACAAGCGAGGCTCGGTCTACTGTCGTCAGTTACAAACTGCAACAAAACGGTGAGTTTCAGTTTTCTGGGTTTGTGAATTAGTTTTGTGCAGTAACACTTTTTAAATGCCTCTCTCAGAAAAATCATGTACATTAATTGTTGCTCGTGCTCAAAGCAGATTTGCAACTTATGATCTTATTTCATGGACATAAATAAGTCCCATGAAATAGGGGATGAGCTTATTGCCATCAACTGGGCACAAATTCAGCGACTCCGTAGCTGCTACTGAGAAATTTCTGATGGGAAAACCCTAAAACAATTTGCCCAACCTGGGAATTAAACCCAGGAGCTCATACTCAGCAGAAGTTGTGACTGTGACCACTACACCAAAGAGGCAGTCCAGTATTTTATGAACAGGTTTCTTAAAATTAGCATTGTTGCACCAATATCATTGTATTGCCTTTTCCCCAACCAATCTCTGATTACAACTTCATAGGAATCCTAAAGTAGGAAAGACATTTAAATCTAAATGTTCTGGAAATATAAAATACTATTCAAGTATCAACTTACTGGAATATCAGTCAGCCTCTCATATAGTTCATGCAAGTTCTTGTTGACCACCATGTGCATGCGAATATTCTCAGCTAAACATATCCTACACATTTGCAGCTTTTCCATCGTGTAACTGTTTAAGTACCACTGAAGATAATTACTTCACTAAGAAATTCTGTTGTACGAATGACAGGCGATGATGGTATATAATTATTACGACTTCTATTAACGACAGTTTCGCGACGAAGCTTGACTGTACTGCTAATTACTTATTAAGTAAAATAATCAGGACGACCATCTGACCAAAATTATCGTGAGTAGTCCATTTTAAGACCACGGTAAGACGGCAGCGGCCGGAGAGTGCTAGACTTATTATATTTATTTATTTATTTAACACTTCAAGCACAGAAGTACAGAGGCGGACTTAATGCCATTTAGAGTGCTAGACTTATTATATCACTCGTAGGACAGCCAATAATTAATAGATATTAGTTTATTAGTCCCTGTTATTCACTTATTACAACGAGCCCGCAAGCTACTTTTGTTGACACTGACAGATTGACATTGACATTTCAATTTTTTTCCAAACCGACACAGAGTATGTAAACAGAAAATTATAAAGATGTGGTGTTTACATGCTCTGTGCCTGCTTTGAAAACCTTAAAATGTAAAATGTAAAAAGGGACCAATAAACCAATTTCTATTACTTATAGGCTGTCCCACGAGTGATATAATAAGTCTAGCACTCTTCGGCCGCTGCCGTCTTACCGTGGTCCTAAAATGGACTACTAACGTCATCGCGTCACGATAATTGGTCAGAGGGTCGTCTTAAATAATAACAATTTACAAGCTGTAAAGTTAAGCTTTGTGGCGACACTTTCGTACATACTAAAAGAAGTCGCAATAATTATATGTACAAGCGTCGCATGTTATTTGTACGCTGCCGATACAAGATGGAAAAACTTCCAATGTGTAGGATATGAAGTATATGAGAGGCTGACTGATATTTCAGCAAGTTGATACTTAATAATATTTACATTTCTTGAATATTTGTATTTACTCGAGGAATCATATGAACTCTTTGTAAGGGGTTTGGAGAAAAGTGAAATCAACCATATTGATGAAAGAAAACTAATATTAAAAGAACCTGTGCTTAAAATGAAATTATAAGTCCACCTATCTGCCTTGAGCAAGAGTGGTGATTATGTATATGCCTTCTTTGTAAGAGGTGTTTAAAAGAACGTTACTGTACTTAACCTGTAGAAAACAGTGTTTGCAAAATATTATTCACAAACCCAGAAAACTTAAACTCAATGTTTTGTTGCAGTTTGTAACTGCTGACAGTAGACTGTTCCTCACTTGTTCCTTCTGCTGCGCTAAACTAAAGCAATGCTTCCGATATTGCTGAGGAAATGTGTGAAAGCAGAAGAGCTGTTCGCTCAGATAATGAATGGGAGTTATGAGGTGAGGTGTTCTTCAACAGGTATTTACTGTTTAATGTGTAAGTAATACCCTTGCAATCATCAGCATATTTTATGTAATACTGTAATCATCTTTTTACAGCCAAAACCTTTAATAAACCAAGATCACTTAGAGGTTGCCCATGGGTTTATTATCTCTCCAATAGAGAACATAAGTATGGTTGAAGTTTGTCAAACAGAAAGCGTTGTTGTGAAAGATGAATTACCAGCTGTTTGTGAGAGACAAGATGATATTCTTGAGCCAAAGGAGGAATATCAAAATGATGGTATGTTTTCAAGACTTTATGATTGACATGTTACAAGCCTGCTGCATGCTTCCTTGCATGTTACAAGCCTGCTGCATGCTTGCTTGCATGTTGCATGCCTGCTGCATGCTTGCTTGCATGTTGCATGCCTGCTGCATGCTTGCTTGCATGTTGCTTGCCTGCTGCATGCATGGTGTATGCTTGTTTGCGTGTTTGCATGCTGGTGCATTCTAACTTTCCGAAATATGGTAGTCCTGTGTTTTAATGACTACCGATATGAAATGTATGTCAAAAGACGATTCTGTCGATTCAATAATAATTCATAATTCCATAATTCATAATTCATTTATTTATTGTTTGCCACAGGTGAAAAGACAGATCTTATAATTAGCGTTATTGTATCACTGTAACATACCCATGAGGTGTACAATATTTGTATATATGTCAATATCATGTAAAAAATAATAATAATACAAATTTTACACATTTTATCCGTTACATTGATTGTTTTCGTCAAACTCATTTTACGTTTATAATTACACAATTATTAGGGACATACAATTTACGTTTTAATTAGTCAAAAAATAATAAAAAAGTAAGTATAACATGTCATTTTTTGTCAACCTCATGAAATATTCATTAAAAGACATAATTAAGTCGGTCATGCGATTTACATTGAATAAGTCAAAAAATAAATAAAAATAACTTTAACATGTCAAGCTTTAGTCAACCTCATACTACATTCACATTATACATAATTCTTACGGTCATATTATTTATATTAAATAAGTGAAATACAAATTTTAGTCAACAATTCGGTCATTTAGAAATTCATTAATTGAATAATATGTTTTACATATGAGAAATTCTTTTAGCTTTAATTTAAAAACATTTATTGATGTGATATTCTTAATGCAGTTTGGAAGTTTGTTATATATTTTAACTCCAATACCGAAAACACTCGATTTAAATTTTACTGTTCTACATTTAATGCCTTTAAGTTCAGTTTTGTGTCTCGCACTTCTCAACGTTTCATACTTATCTATATCGCGTTTTATCATCATTGAAGCTTCAAATATGTATAGTGATGGTAGGGTTAATATTTTCAACCTTTTGAAAACTGGTCTACATGAATCAATCTGTCTAAGTCCGCACATGCTTCTAATGCACTTTTTTTGTGCTTTTAGAGCACACTCTCTGTTCGTTGAATTACCCCAGAATAAGATACCATATTTTAGTGTGGAGCCTACATATGCATGGTAAACACTTAGTAAAGTACTCTCATTTGTGACTTTTCTTAACATGTAGAGGGCATATGAAAACTGATTAAGTTTTTTGCAAACCTTGTCAACCTGTATTTTCCAGTTTAGAGCAGAGTCAACATGTATGCCAAGAAATTTGGTGGTCTTTACTTCTTTTACAGTTTCGCCTTTGTATTTTATGTTAAGGTTTTTTAGTTTTTTATTTGTATTAGCAAAGGGAATATAGCATGTTTTTTCTAAGTTAATTTTAAGATTGTTGACATTTAACCAATTTATGATGCATTCAAGGGAATTATTCACATTAATTTCGTATTTATCTTGATCTACATCAGTGAAAATAGCTGTACTGTCATCTGCGAATAATATCATGTCATGGTTTATGGCTTTTGGGAGGTCGTTAATATATATTATGAACAAAAGTGGACCAAGAATACTTCCTTGAGGCACCCCGTATTTAACCGTTTTAGGCGTAGACTGAAATGTTTGTTCATACTTTGTTTCATTTGATATTCTTGTTATTTGCGTTATTTGAACCCTATTCTTGAGGTATGATTTTATAAGATTCAAAGCATTCCCTCTAACTCCGTATTGCTCTAGTTTATTAAGGAGGATATTGTGGTCTACGTAATCAAATGCTTTTGACATGTCCATAAATAATGCAGTTATATGTTGTTTGTTGTCCAGTCCTGTCATTACTTTCTTTAAACGATTAAAAAGTGCGTCGCTCGTTGATTTGCCTTTACGAAACCCAAATTGCTCATTTGTGAGTATATCATTGGATTCAAAATAGTTATATAAATTATTATAAATTACTCTTTCAAAAATTTTTGCAATAATTGGTATTAAAGCTATTGGTCTATAAAATTTCATCTCTTTTCTATCTTCCTTTTTAAATAATGGGTTTATGACTGTTATTTTTAGTTTTGAGGGAAATATTCCGTACTCAAGGCACAGATTTATAATGGTGCTGAGTACTGGAGCAATGATATGGGAAACGCTTTGAATTATTTTAGTATTTATATTATCATACCCTGTACTATTAGTGTTATTTAGTTTTTTTATGATTTGGTCAACTTCGTATGGATTTGTGGGTTTCATGAACATTGAATTGCAATTATTATATGTCAGTGTTTTTGGATAGGTACCATTTTCCTTAGTTGTAGGTTTTATGTCATTTATAAAATAATTATTAAAAGATTCAGCTATTTCTTCCGGCGTCGTAATTATTTTGTCATTTACTTTAATTTTCATAATATCCTCTTTGGGAGCTACAGTTTTATAGTTATTAACTATCTGCCATGTTGCTTTGTGTTTATTGGTAGCTGTACTTATATAATAGTTGTTTTGTGATTTTTGAGTTTTTTTAATTATCGTTCTTAGCCTTTTTGTGTATTCTTTAAAGTATTTTTTATCTTTCGGATTAGATGTTAACCTATACTTCCAAAGTAGTTGACGTTTTCGTTTAGAGCATACTCGGATACCGTTACTTAGCCATTTAGGTTTCTTGGAAATAGGTATCTTAACTCGGATGATAGGGAAATACAGATCATAAAATAGCTTAAATAACTCATAAAATGCCTCATAAGCCTTTTCAGGGTCATTATTGGTGTAACATTCTGTAAAACTAAGGTTTTCAATGCAATTTATAAATTTCTTCACGTTATCTTCACTATAATCACGTTTAGATTTAAACCAATGTGTGATGTGATAACTTTTTTTTACAGGGAACGTTAACATTTGTGCTGTATGGTCAGATAGCGCGAGTTCTAGAACTTTTGATTTAGAGCCTCTGATATTATGGGCTATATTGTCGATACATGTCATGCTACTCAGTCTAGTCGGTTGATTTATTGTCAATTTTAAATTATAACTCGCTAGTAATTGCTCAAACTGTCGGGAGACGTTGCTATCGTCTAATCTGTTAATGTTAAAATCACCACAAATTATAACTCTTTTGCTTGTGAAACATATTTTATTTAATAAATCCGTTAGTCTAGTGAAAAATAAGTCAATACAGTTTTTGCCATTTTTTGGTGGTCGATAAATACATAATATTATCATTTTGTGTTCTATTAGTTCAATGCCACTACATTCAAATATATTACCAATACTTAGACTTTTGGCTTCAGTAACCACCCTAAATTTATGGTACGATTTTATAATTATGCAAGAACCTCCATTCCTATTGTTCCGTGAGAAAGAGTCTCCTAGAGTAAAGTTAGGCATTTTTAGTAGTTTAGCGTCTTCCACTGTCATGTTATGTTCGGTAATGCAGAGAAGATCGACCGGGTTGCTGTTGATATTTTCACCTAATGAGTACAAATGAACCGTAAGTTCATCTATTTTAGTAAGCAGACCGTTAATGTTTTGATGAAGAATACTCATTTGTTTAGAAACGAAAAAAATCATTACTCGCCGGAATATTGTCATTATCTAAATTTATTTGTTTTTGTTCTGTTTGCGTTAATGTCTGAGTACTTTTGTCAAAGGTAGTAGGAGTTATATTATGAGTGTTAAGTTTATGTTTCATATATCTGTCATAGTTTTGCTTATAACCAATTCTCAAAATTTCTTTAAGTAATAATTGTGATGTGTGTAGTGATAAAAAGCGATACTTTGGAATATATAATGAGAAATTCATATCAACATATGTTGCATGAGTGTACTGAGAACAGATAAATTTCAATCTATAGTTCAACTTTCTTTCATTTAAATGAGTATTAAATAGTACTTCAGAAATTATAACATTTGTGTTTTCGGTAGTATTTAAAAACTGCATAAGACCGAGTTGAATTTCTTCTGGGTTTTTATCATTAACACCGCCCAAAACAATCACGAAGTCGTCTTTATTCAATAAATTTATTTCTGTTTTTTCTGTGCCTAAAACTTCGTTTAGAGATGCTCCGGGCTTCCAAAAACATCGGACTAAAAATTCTTTACCTAAGAGTTTTTGCAGAGTTCTCTGAATAAATCGTCCCTGTTGATCCGCAATGATAATAACTTTCTTCTTATTAATGTCAATACTATCTGAATTTGATGATAATTTTGTCGGTGTGAGCGGTTTCAGTGCTTTAGCCTGAACGTTGCTGTTGCACGTCATTGAATTTGTTTTTGATTCGTGGTCACCGTTAAAATGTATACCTGTGTTTATTAACATCTGAGTCTCTGTGTTTTTATGTGGGCCTTTGGATATTATGTTTGTTTGAGTGTCATTGTCGTGCGTGGTCGAATTCGATTTTATTAAATCAAAATCTGAATTCGTGATACTTTCAAACAGATTTGTATTTTTAACCATTTTTGTTGGAGAAGTGTTATTTCCTTCAGTCTTTTTTTGTTTCTGTGGCAATGGGATTGGTTGCTTTTTGTGTATCACAGGCGTTTCTTTATTTTGTATATTTTTCCGTTTTCGCCCCGAGGGTGGTGTTGAATTTTTAGTGTCAGAGTTTACCTCTTTGTATGCATTCACTATTTTAATGTATTTCTGTACGTCTGATTTGAGTCGAAAGTTTTCTGTATTTAAATTTTCTATTTCCTGATGAGCACTTTGTAAATCCTTAGATAACTGGTTAACTTTTTCCTGCAGATCTATTATGGATTGACTTGTATTTATGGAAGTATTAGGCAGACTCATCATTGTCGTGTTAAAAAGAGCTGAATTATCCGCAGTAATGTCACATAGCGAACTTGATCTGCATAATCTAATATTGCGGTATGTAATGTTGTCTTCCATATTTATTTTCGTCAAGTGGTTAGTTTACCAATTTACTACCAAAATAATTAAAAAAAAAAAAAAATAAAAAAAAAAAATACAAAAAGAATACAAAAAAACAAAAAGACATCTGTGTGACTATGTTTTGAACGTGCGTAACATAGTTCCGCCGGCTGTACTCTTAACCTCTGCACTACGGACCAACTTGCTGTTAAGTTCGAAATTCTTGGCCTCTTTTTAAGTACAGATTACCGGTGTCATTAGAGTTCCATTTTTGCGACCATATAAGGTAACGAATCGCACCGCTCGCTCCGGTTTATGAGTCACTGGTTCACATTCACAATACCGTCTTTGTTTAAAATCTGTTTGCCCTTTTTTCTATTGTTTATCACTCACTGTTAGCTATAAGTTTATTTTTATTTGCGATACTTATGGCCTGTATTATAATCTGTTAATAAGTATATGTTTAAACTGTGAATTTGGCTGTAGATGATTTTTAACAAAATATTTACACGGAGCTTCAACTTATAGCTTGCGCTTCGTACGCTAGCGCGCGCGGGTCAATACCATCAATGTCGTCATTTACATAATAATATAATGTAACAATGTCAAGAGACTTCCGCTACAAAACACAGTGATAGTGTTTTGCATGATTAACCGACAGTGAGCGTCATTTATGATTTACCATCTACCCACATAACAAACCACATAGTTTTAAATTTGTCAAATGAAATTGTTTGGGAAGTGATAATTTGTGAATTTCTTTTTGATGAAACAAAAGAGACCCATTTACTTGCTAACCCTGCTCGCATTGCCGGCCGTGAGACAGGACAGGTGCCTACCGCTGACACTGCTTTTCGGTCCCAATGTGTGAATAACACAGCCTTTTTGTTTCATGTGCATCCTTCAAATTCCTTCGAACATTGTATAATAGAAAACCTATGCAAAAGTAAATACAAATTTCATCGTACTTACCAGATTTATATTCACAGGTGCGCCCGACGCGAGGAAACCAAAAGTAGAAGATACAATTACAGCGGAGCAAAAGAAAATCGACCTATCTGACTCTACAATAATTCAAAAAACCGAAAAGCTACACGTCACTGGAATGAAATCAAGAGTTCATGACAGTATTAATAATACTGATGGAGATAAGGATGGCAGTAGTAATAGTAACAATGATTTAGTAGACAATAAATGGAAGAACAAAGGCATCGGTGATATAAATAGAGATGTAAGATTAACTGCTGAAGAAAACTCTTTCAAATGTAAAATATGTCAGTGTATTTTAAAGACCAATTATCTTTTAAATAGGCACATTCGAATACAAACTTGTAAAAAGCCTTTAAAATGTGATATATGTCACGAAAATTTTAGATCTAAGTGTGATTTAACAAAACATATTCGAATACACACTGGTGAAAAACCTTACAAATGTAATGAATGTCAGCGTAGTTTTCGATTAAAGTCAAATTTAACAAAACTTATGCGAATACACTCTGGTGAAAAACTTTTCGAATGCGATATATGTCAGCGG
Source organism: Noctua janthina (assembly GCA_963576755.1). Lineage (NCBI taxonomy): Eukaryota > Metazoa > Arthropoda > Insecta > Lepidoptera > Noctuidae > Noctua > Noctua janthina. The sequence goes on from OY755077.1 coordinate 8,010,198, forward strand.
AGTTTTAGACTAAAGAATAATTTAACAGCACACATACGAACACACACTGGTGAAAAACCTTACAAATGTGATATATGTCACAGTTGTTTTCGGCAAAAGACAACTTTAAATTTACATATGCGAGTTCACTCTGGTGTAAAACCTTACAAATGTGATATATGTCAGAGTAGTTTTCGAGGTAAGTCAAGTTTAACAAAACATAGGCGAGTTCATTCAGGTGTAAAACCTTTCGAATGTGATATAATTATGTCAGCGGAGTTTTCGAGAAAAGTCAAATTTAACAGCACATATACGAATACATACTGGTGAAAAACGTTACAAATGTGATATATGTCAGCGGAGTTTTCGAGAAAAGCCAACTTTAACAAAACATAGGCGAGTTCACTCTTGTGAAAAAACTTTACAAGTTTCCAATTTGAAAACGCATGTTGGACGTGTGCACCCTAGTAAATAACATAACAGGTGTAATATGCGCAGGCTTGGGGGCGTACTGTCTTGCGTAGTAATGCACTAGTGACCGTTACTATTACTCTTGTTAAGTCTTGTTCCAACCGTACGATGTATAAATACTTACGCTATAACTAGCGCAGCTGTACGCTCGTGTCTGTGCTAAGGAGTGCGTTCGCGTGCGGCGGGTTTGTTAAGAATAATTTAACAGAATGTCCGGAGCGCGCGCGAATGTTAGTGTCAAAAACTTGTCAATTCTCTAACTGTAGCGTACACAAAGGGTTTAATTTACTACTAACTGTTGGAAGTATCCACACCACATTCAAATAACAGACATGGCTTCTCAGTCCGTAGTCCGTACAGACCCGGATCATTTGGCGCTCGAATGACGTTGCCAGAAAGGCCCTGTTGAACAACATGAAGGCAGGTTTATATTGAGAGAGTGATTGCCGACTGCGCTGGCGAGGTTGTTGCTTCATCTTACCTTCTTACTACTATTATACAAGTGAAAGTTTGTGAGGATGTTCGTTACTCTTACACTCGAAAAACTTGAACGGATTTCCATGTAAGTTTACAGTAATGTAGCTTATACCCTCAGATTATAAAAAAAAGAGGTAGAAAATGGAAATCACGATGGCCGTTTTGTAGGAAACCTGTGCGGCCTAAGTCCCGCCCATTTTGCACAACTTTGATAGCTTACATCTCGGAAACGTGACACTTTAGAACATTTTGTCTTATACAACTTGTTTGTATTGATGCCACCTATCATTTGTTAAAGGTTTTATGCGTGGCCAATCTAATCAAAGTTGTGCTGAAGATGCCATCAGGGCATCAGTGAATAGACTTTAAGTTTGATAGCTCAGCTTTAGTTTTGTTATCTAGAAAACGTGACACTTTAGAACATTTTGTCTCATATAAACCTTGTTTTGTTTTGATACCAGCTATCGATTAATATAGGTTATATGCCTGGCCGCTACTTTGAAAAAAAATGGCGGAAGTTAGTCCGGCCATTTAATTCAAACCCCTTTGTTGAACATTTTGTATGATGTGCCGCTATCGAATGATAGGGGTTATATATGTATTTTTTGTCGAAAGTCCTACAACCGCAACAGCCTACACCCAGTAATGGGTAGCCCAATAATATACTTGTATCAATAATATGACAAGGTGTTCCAAAATAGACCTAGAAATGTCGATGTTTACAAATGTGTTATAGGAATATGATTCAAAATGTAATTTAATCAAATAGAAAATGAAAGCTTGAATTTAAAAATAATACTTAAATAATCATATTAAATAAATATGAAAAGATATGATATTTCATTTCTATAGCTCCAATCATGGTATAATAATATACTTCGCCTGGTATTCTCTTCCCGTGACAGCTGGGTCACGTGATTGGCCCAAGAATACGTCATCAGTTGCGATGCTGTCGATGTGTTGCCACGGTGTATGATTGAACAACCCGAGTGAAAGGCATTTTTTGACTTAGCAAAGCAATTATGAACTAATAATTCAATATGTAAATTAATTTAAAACCAAATAGATGAATCACACGAGTTACTAAATAGTTAAGCTAGTTAGTAATTATTATACCATGGCTCCAATGATGTTAACATGTTGCATACACAACATTAATTTTAGTATATGCGAAACTTGAAACACGTGTCTAGTATTTTTATGTAAAGAATTTATACATTAAATTTCAACAAATCTGTATCATGAAAAATCACAAAGTTATAAGCTGGTTCTGTTACCGTCCGTTCAGAAACATGGTCACCACCAAGCGCGCCCGCACACGCGCCTCCAGCGTCGTCTTGAGCTCATTGATAATAATAATTTGGCAGTAGGTACCTAAATGATTGCGATGGGTATTTAATGTCGCTCGGTATCCAACTTGTAAGTTTAAAAAAAAAAAAATTGTCAAAATATAACGTGCGTTAAAAATGATTGGAATCGATTCAGTTACTTATTCTGAACAAACTATATTCAGATTTCGCATAATTATACTAAAAATAATGTTGTATATTGTAGAGCATAAAATTTGCGACAAATTTGGATAACGTATAGATTAAGATAAAGTATATTATATTAGTTTACTTACTTTATAAGGTATATTCGAATACACAATGATGATGAACCTTACAAGTGTGATTTATGTTTACGTTGTTTTATACCGTGTGTAAACAGACCGTTCACATATCCGTCAACCAAGCATTCTGTACATCAAACTAAGTAACTTTATGCAAAAATTATTTCTGTGAATCGATTTTTTTTTGGGGTGAAAAATCACATTTTACGGTAGGACACGATGGAAAGCACTCATAGCATTGTGCTAATGAATGAATTGAATAGTACGAGGGTCGTGGAGGTGTGTAAAGTAAAAATCTTACATTCAAAAAAACAATTTAAAAAAAACTTATTTATTTATTTATTTATGTACACACAAAATAATCAACAAGACATAACATTGAGATAGAAGAGCACAAAGGTACTTCTTATTTCATGCGAAATCTCTTCCAGCAGAGCTGCGAGAGGAAAGTAGGATTAGAAATGTAGACACAGTGTGTAGAAAAGACAAAACAGGAAAATTGAAACTTGTGAGAAAGTTGGAACTTTGACCCTCAATATCTCCGTAACTAGAAGGTTCCCAGGTATGGTCTAGAACAAAAAAATGATCGCAGTGACGGGGAGAACAAGCGCCTTTCGTTTATGTTAAGGGTCTATTTACACCCTTTAGATAAGTAACAAACCTATACATTGGTGAAAAACCTTTCAAATGTGAAATATGCCAGTTTAGTTTTAATGTAAGACAGATTTAACAAAACATATTCGTAAAATACATTGGTAAGAACCTTGCGACTGTGAGGTAAGTCAGCGCAGTTTTAGTTATGATTAAAATAACACATTCGAATACACACTGGTGAAAAACCAATGTGACATAGCGTAGTTTTAATGTTAAGAGTACCTAATATAAAAAAATAAACACATTTTTGTACACTAAATTTGGTTTGTAATCATTCCAGTTAGTATATAAGTTCCTTGATCGTTCGTTCTCCAATGTTTGTAGAAAAACCTATACTTTTAGTCTATGGTGAGCGTTCCAACCCACGTCAAATTAACGTCAAAGTCACAGTTGTTTACTTTGTGCGCGGGCTGATCTATTGTTTTGAATTGTTAAGAAAGGAATAATTCTTTTAAGTGATGAAAAGTAAGCGAAATAAGGAACAAGTTCTTCTTATAATTGGTTTAATAAAATATCACAGTTCGGAATGTAATTTTAAACTTAACTGTGACTCGAATTGATATGATGTGATCCTGCATTTAAATGAAAGATACCATAAGTGAAGTGATAACTTTTATAGGATGGATTTTAAACTTTCATGGTCACTAAAATTATTATAACTAGAAGACGGGATATTGATATTTTTATATATATATTTTTTGTGATCATGGTGCTTGCAACAGCGCCGAAATATCGGGAACTCAAAGAAAACAATAAACATGGTAAATATCCCGTCTTCTAGTTATAATAATTTTAGTGACCATGAAAGTTTAAAATATCGCGAACCGGTACGGGCCGGATGGTGTCAAACTAGTAAAACATCTAGAACGTGCGCGGAAAAAGTGTGGTTGTCTGGAGGAGTCCTTGAATTTTCTGATAAAATGCAGGGATGCGGACGTCATCCCTGTGTGTGTGAGACTGAAACCTCGTCAGGACATACACGGCTCCGCGAGCATTCTACGTAACGCGAGTGTTAAATTGTTGCGTAAGGTAATCCGGAATACCAGATACCAAATGGATGTGATCCACCGTGAGTTATATTGTTTACATATTGAATGCAGTTCTTTGTTGACAGCTAGTGATTTCAATGTTTGTGACCGTATTACCTATTTGCAAGCCGAACGCTCACGAGAGATTGGTGCATTGAAAAAACAACGGAAGTATGAATCACTAATTCAAAAACAAAAACCGGTGAGCCACTACAATGATAACTCACAAGAAACTCGAACGGTTGTCAATTTGTCTAGCAAGGAATTGTCACAAAGTGCTCTTAAAGTCCTTGAGAGAGGGTTGAATTTTGCTCCTACTCCGAAACGCATACCTTATGAAGAGGTGATCGGAAGTGTAGAGGAAGCGATAAGACGAAATATGATACCGGCGAGTGATGCCGATGTGCTGAGGCAAGACACCGCCGTAGTGTTACGTCACGCTAAACCTCCAACTTCGAACATCACTGCTGAAGAATTAACCGCATTACGTGACCTCCGCATGGATGAGAACGTACTTGTACTCAAAGCGGACAAAGGCAATGCTACTGTAGTGATGAACGTTACTGAATACGATAATAAGATCCGTAAATTATTGAGCGATGTGAACACCTACAAGCAAGTAAACTACAACCCGACGGCACGAACGAACCGCAGTACACGCAAATTAATAAAGGAGTATCAACATATTTTCACAGATGATACAGCCAAGTACTTGCTCCGTCCTAGAAATATACAGCCCCCCAAACTATATGGCTTACCTAAAGTACACAAGCAAAATGTTCCGTTACGGCCCATAGTCAGTCAGATTGACTCACCCACCTACTACCTAGCGAAACACGTAGCTTCTGTTCTTCAACCATTAGTTGGACATTCAACATCTTATGTGAAAGACTCTCGACATCTCATTGACATCTTGCAATCCATTAATCTCCAAACAAATGACGTAATGGTCAGCTTCGATGTTGAGTCCCTATTTACCAATGTACCAGTGGCGGACTGCATGGAAGTAGTTAAGGTAAAATTGCAAGAAAATAACATCCCTGTGGAATACGTGAAATTACTACATCACTGCTTATCTACCAGTTACTTCATATATCAAGGTCAGTACTACCTGCAGATTGATGGTGTAGCCATGGGTAGTCCAGTGGCTCCAGTAGTAGCCAACATTTGGATGGAACATTTTGAAGAGTTGGCGGTCTCTACTGCATGCACACCTATAAAACTGTGGAAAAGGTATGTTGATGACGTCTTTGGGATCATTGAAGGAGACCACGAAGAGGTAGAACTATGCTTGGCACACCTTAACAGCATACATGCGAAAATAAAATTTACCTACGAGATGGAAAATGAGAGGACTATTCCATTCTTGGACGTGAAAATAGGGGTTCGTACTGACGGTTCTCTAAGCCACTCAGTCTATAGGAAATTAACTCACACGGATCTATATCTACACGCTGATTCTCACCACCATCCCAGACAGCTGTACTCTGTAGTGACTTCACTTACCAACCGCGCATATGATCTATGCGACGAGGAACATTTACGTGCTGAGTTAACACATGTGCAGAGGGTCCTACAGAGAAACGGATATACAGGGAAACCCGCGCAACCTAAACCAAACCCTGGTTGTAAACACCGGAAGTGCGAGGTTGAGAGGCAGCCGGCATTTTTGCCATACGTGAGGGGAGTGACAGATAAGGTTGCCAACATTCTTCGGAAATACGCCGTAAAGACTATCTTCACTCCTTTCAAAAAAGTGTCTCAGATGCTGCGTTCGCCGAAGGATAATTTTCCACTGGAAAAGCCCGGTGTTTACAAAGTGGACTGCAGTTGCGGCAAGTCTTACATAGGTCAGACGAAACGTACGGTGGCTTGTCGAATATCGGAACATATCAGGGCGGTGAAGAACAACGACACCCAAAAATCAGCCATAGCTCAGCATCTCCTGGAATCAGGATCGAACCACTGGATTGAGTTACACAACCCTCAGGTCATCTCGACAGAACGCCACTATATCCCTAGACTCGTTAGAGAAGCTATTGAAATCAACAAATATAAGAACTTCAATCGGGAGGATGGGTTTCAACTGTCGAAAGCCTGGAAACCAGTGGTCCAGCTGTGTAAAAAGCGGAATAGTGCCGAAAAAAGTTCGCGAGCAGACACAGTGAGTTTCGTGTGTCGGGAACAGAATCGAGTTGTGAGTGACAGTGGTAGCGGTACTGAGTGCAGAAAACGAACAAGAAAGAGGGTAGACCGATTTGTCTGCTCATAAACACCCACCCGCAATAACTTCAGTTTATCCGTGATCATGGTGCTTGCAACAGCGCCGAAATATCGGGAACTCAAAGAAAACAATAAACATGGTAAATATCCCGTCTTCTAGTTATAATAATTTATAGGATGGAATCTAGATTTCGAGCAAGTTCACAGCTTTATTGGAATTCATAGAAAGGGACGAAAATTATTAGTTATTTTGTAAATATCTTCCTGTGTTATTCGAAACTCTATCATACTCGGACACTTGAAAGTTGAAACATGAACAATGACATGATACACGACACAGCTGAATCATATAGACGCCTATTGTTACCGTTAACTCTTGAGTCTCGGCGATCGCTCAGTTGTCGTTCAAAAACTTCGACATCGTTTCGTTAGAGCTTGTCAAAACTGTAACTTGGCTACGATTTATATGGGATCTAGCGATCAACATTGTAGAAGCTAATAAATTTCATTCTATAATTTTGAACTCTCAGATAAATTGTAAACCTGTCTACGAGTTTTCTATTTGTTTGTTTTGACACATGACTTAACGTTGAGATGATGTAACGCTAATAGAAAACTAATCAAATGTATGGGACATTTGATTAGTTTTCTATTAGCGTTAACGATTGTAGATTGGCAACTTGGCTAAGCCTACTGACCATTTGGTCAGTGTGTCCTAGCAATAAAACGGATACACAACTGTTACCGGCCGTACCTAGGTATAGCCAGCTAGAACTAGCTGTAACCTTAGTTCGGCTTTTACCCGCAACATATATACTAGTATTATTATTAGTATAAGTGTAATTTGATCGTTTGTTTAGCTGATGTCAAAGAAGTTTTGTTTTCTATTTCATGCTACATTTTATTCGTAGCTTTATGATGATATATCTTTATTGGACCTAAGAGAATGTTGTGTATACCTGTAATTTGTACCTACATAAAAACCCTACCCTATATACTTTTATTGTTATGTACTGTTGGCTTACTTATTTTAAATAAATAAACTTTGACCATAGAAGTAAATGTTATAAATTATTGTACCCTTGTCCAATGAGAAACATGTTCAAGATTGTAATATCTTTGGAGAATATACTGGCGCCAATCAAAGTCCCCAGAATCGCAATTAATACTTTTACTAAAAGAATGTTACACGAGCGGCGGTTATCAGCATAAGTGAACTATGACGATACACTTTGTTCGAAAGGAAAAAGTTACGCCTGAGTGAAAATTAAAGCTCATCACAGGACGCATCGTGTGATTGCCATTACTTTTCTTGAAGGCGTTAAGGCCTGAACATATTCCCGGCCATAGAAAGATCTCTTTCAATGCTTAAGCTCCTCTGCTGTGGGAAGGCTGCAGAGCCGTACTAGTGAACGTCGCACGCAGCCCTTGTTGCTTTGAATGTCTACTCTGGATACCAGATCCCGATAAAAGGTGAAGAACGCGTCCATGCAAGAGGGGGCGCGTTATCATCTGCTAGAAGTACCATATCTCCAATATCCAGCTTTGAAGAATCTGTTCGCCATTTTGTCCTCTGTTGAAAAAGGTGGCAAAAATGATGTTGTGTCTTCTCTAGGCGCTGATACCGTCGCAGCTGACTTTCCTTGACATCTACAAGGTTGGGTGCTGGCAGAGCGGAACACGGCCTCCCAATGATGAAGTGTCCTGGCGAGAGGGGAAGGAGGTCGTTAGGACTGGATGAGAGTGGACAGAAGGGACGGCTATTGAGAATCGCCTTCACTTGTGTAAACAAAGTTGAAATTTCGTCAAAGGTAAAGTGGCTATCACCAGTAATACGTCTTACAAAATACTTTGCAGACTTAACCCCGGCTTCCGATATGCCACCGAAATGAGGAGTGCAAGCCGGAATAAATTTAATGTAATTGATTGCTGATTTCCAAAATCAGCAAAGAAAATAACTTGCTCTAATTTGATATATAAAAGATGAATGTACGTCATGAACGTACCAATGTAACAAAGTATTACCTGTTCACGCCTGCCTGCAAAATGTTGTAATGAGGCGTAATCGACGTAGCCCTATTTCTGTCTGCAGGATTTAAAGTAACCTCACCTGTCCGAGTCGGGGTGCCACAAGTCCCGAGCTCGCTTCGCTCGCTCTTGCATCCTAAATTTTTCTTGCCACAATACCATGTTTATGTTGGTGTGGAGTGTAGTGTATTAGGGTAACAAAAAAATAGGACTTTTGACATGGAAAGAAAAATTCTAGTGCGAGCAGGGTTTGAACCTGTGACCTTCCGATTCAGTACACCGGACGTCTCAACCATCGCACCCTGCTCGCACTAGAATTTTTCTTTCCATGTCAAAACAGCTATAGTTCCCTACGCAGGGTTTGCGTATAAAAATATTAAAAAAATAGGAGTACGATAGATATGCTCTCGACTGTGTGTAGTCGCCCCTCGCACCGAATGTAGTACATTTCCGATCGCTATTTAGGAAACGTATAGATTTCCTAGGAAAAGTGCGTATTACAAAATATACCATAGATTTTCTATCTATTTTAGGAATTGTACACATTTCCTAGGAATTGTGTTTAATGACGGATTACATACTTTTCCGTTATTATATATACAACATGTCCCAAAATTCAACGATATGCCAGCACCGGAGGATAGCTGCCCATGACTACTCGGGAAAAAAGAGAAAAAAAAAAAAAATCTCTTTTTTTTTGAAGTTATAAAAAAAAGAAAAACTTAAAAAAGTGAGACCTTTTATGATATTTTTCACTACCATGACCACACTTTTTTAAATATTTCTGTTATTTTTTTTTATAGGCAACCAGAATGGCACTGCTATCTACCTCAATTCTTAAAAAATCCAGAATACCTCTAGTTTTTTCACGTAAATTAATGAAACTTAATTTATTCCCTAAATTTTTTGAAGATTTTTACTTTTAATCAACTTTAACTCATCGTGGTGTAAAAAAAAAGTATGAACACTACTATGGCAAGTTTTTTTTATAAATTGACGCAACTAATCAAGATACCAAAATGGTACAATAACAAACAAGTAGGCAAACAAAGGCAAACAAGGCGAACAAGTTAGTTAGGCAAACAAGTTTAAAAAAAAAATGTTCCTATTATTTCTAAACAGGGGCCAAATGACGGTCAGGTAATAAAAAGTATTAGTTCTTGGAAAATGTTTAATATTTAAATAAATGGTCAAACAATTTCTCATGTAATTTATTAACATTATAACAAATGTTCAAATTGTTTGCCACCAGCAATAATACATGCGACATCACGACATCGCCTTAAAAATGACCGTTTTATTTGTCTTGCATATCTTCATATCATTCTTAAGCTACAACGAGCGTCTACGAGCTTCGTCGAAATATCAGTCAGGCTGCGGATCATTCCGCAGCCTGACTGATATTTCGACGAAGCTCGTCCAATGACGCAATGGGTTTTGAGTAGACCCTGTCTATAAGACAACCCCAATAGAAGAAGTCCAGGGGGTTCAAATCGGGTGAACGAGGTGGCCATAAGATAGGACCAAGTCGCCCGATCCAACGCCCTGGATACTCTTGATTTAAATATTCTCGCACAGGGCGGGCATAGTGTGCTGGGCAACCATCATTTTGGAGCCACATGTTTTGGAGATCATTTAAGGGCACGTCGTCTAACAATTCTTGCAAGTCATTTTGTAAAAAGTTTAAATAACTATTGCCATCTAAGTTTCCTTGTAACTCAAAGGGCCCAATTACTTTTCCAATTAATGTCCATAAGTTAACCTTGAATTGATATTGGGATCTGTCTTGTCTCATCAAGTGCGGATTTTCATTGCTCCAACTATGTAGGTTGTGAAGATTTAAATACCCATCTTTCTTGCATGTTGTTTCATCCGACCATAGAATTTTGTCCAGGAATTGGGGATCTTCCCTGTGCCTTTGCAGCATCACACGGCAAAATGTGACTCTTAATGGATACTCCCGCGGTAACAACGTCTGCACACGCCTGTAATGATATGGGTGAAGCTTGTGACGTTGTAAAATTCGATGTGCAGAACTTTTCGGGATTCCTGTAGCTTCTTCTATGGCGCGTACCGAAGTAGTCGAATCATTGAGAACTTCTTCATCACGATCCGATCTAGGTCTTCCAGCGTTTCTCCTACTGGATGGCATACGACCCTCCGTAAACGCTTGATGCACATTAATAAACACTCGATAATCAGGATATCTTTGAGCATTTGGGTACCTTTCTCGATACAGTCTGCTAGCAGCGTTAGCATTGCATCGGGTTTCTCCATAGATGAGGTGCATATTTGCGTATTCCTGTGGTGTGTATGGTTGCGGCATGTTGATCGTTAAACAGTCCAAAATGCGCCAGACCTCCAAATCACAAAACACACAATCGTAGTCACAAAACACACAATCGTAGTCCAAGATAATGCCAGGTCAGTTCAGTTTGCAGATCGATTCCAGTCCAAAAAGCTAAGCCAAAAGTCGTTAGTACGTACGAGAGCCACGTCAGTTGAATACGGAACGGTGCGCAGTAAACAAAGGAGCAGAGCGTACTGAACTGACTTGCTCTGAGAATAATAACAGCTTCTCTACCTGCCCTGTTGTTGTCTCTTTTTAACGTAAATATCTCTATCTATCTATCTCTCTCTAACTTCTAAGGTATGTATGCCCCATTTAAATTTCTAGAAATTGTAACAAGAACCCATTTTGGGCACGCAGTGAAAGTGATTACTGTCAACTATAATTAAAGGAATTTGGTTCTTGTTTTGAACTAGTATGGATATTATTTTTTTGTAGTTGATTTTCCTAGAGTATTATACCATTTTGGAATCTTGATTAGTTGCGTCAATTTATAAAAAAACTTGCCATAGTAGTGTTCATACTTTTTTTTTACACCACGATGAGTTAAAGTTGATTAAAAGTAAAAATCTTCAAAAAATTTAGGGAATAAATTAAGTTTCATTAATTTACGTGAAAAAACTAGAGGTATTCTGGATTTTTTAAGAATTGTGGTAGATAGCAGTGCTATTCAGGTTGCCTTTAAAAAAAATAACAGAAATATTTAAAAAAGTGTGGTCATGGTAGTGAAAAATATCATAAAAGGTCTCACTTTTTTAAGAATTTCTTTTTTTTTTATAACTTCATAAAAAAAGAGATACCTATATATTTTTTTTCTTTTTTTCCCCGAGTAGTCATGGGCAGGTCTATCCTCCGGTACTGGCTTATCGTTGAATTTTGGGACATGTTGTATATGTAAACAAAGTGCTTGACACTTCATTTAAGTATGTTTGAATTTGCCGCGTAATAACTTTGATGTATAAGTTATCTGTGAGTGAACTTGGTCGTGTAAAGAACTTTTCGAAATGTCTTGTTAAAAAAGAGATAATTGGAAATTTCTGTTTCCACGGAAAATCTAAAATCGGTGTAATTTAGCTGTAACACTATTTTTCGAAAATGTTCTTCGTCAAGTTTTTAGAATCCTGCTTATGTGTACGATGTCATTAAAATCGGTTAAGTCATTTTGAAAAAAAATCACTTGACAATTTGTATGAAATGCCGTAAGACAGGCTCGTAAGCTATCACTTTAAATTAACATTTAACACCGATAAATGGCCTAATTCTTCGTATTTCTTAATAAACTTGGCGTATACTAATATTAATTTAAGCTTTCGTTTCAACCGTTTTTCCATTTTAATAAAGCATCTCGTAGCTAACTTGTAAGTATCGCCTAAACAATCAGTAGTATCCTTAACAATTTTACGCAAGATCTACCTTAACTGGTTCTTGTTGTGTTTTGAGAAAATAATTTTCGCATTCACTTTAATTTTCACTTATAATTGTTTTTCCAAGAATTTCTTCCAGATCCCAGAATTTTGTTAATTTTTTTTCCATAGTATTGACCTTATCATTGTCTCTGCAAATTATACTATGATTACTATTGTAGTCTGTGGTAAATTTAATGTGATTATCTTGATTTATGGTATGGCAACATTACCGCATCTGTCATGGCGTCGCTTGCTTTAATTCTGTAACACGTTCTCAAAATGTAAAATTCTGTTTTAAAAGTAATTTGGTAGCAATAAAAATACATAATATGACTCTCTCTCTCTCTCTCTACGCTCAAGTGATTAATACCCATCACTCCAACAATGTATACAGTGTACCCTTTTGTGTGGCATCACTGAATGAGTGGGACCGGATACTATCCATCCTAATTGGGAACTTCTTAGCTTAGGATTATTGGCTCCTATGGAGAACTGTTCGTTACCTAAAATATCCTAAAATAGGTCCGCACCAAAACATCTAAGTTGGCTGGCTGATGAAACATGACATCAGCCAGCTGCATATTCCCAGGTAGCTTCAACAAGCTGACGTCGTTGGGAATCTTTGGCAATCGACTCGTCAATTCTTTTAATACAAAACATGAGCAATTTAAACACTGTTTTATGCTTTCACGGTTTACTACTAACATAACAGCAACTTATTTTGAGCTCCCGTTATCGAAATATCGGGAGCTAAAATAATGAACAATCACGGAAGATATCCCGTAAGTGACAGTATAAGATGAGCAATTTATGCTAAATTTACTATTTATTATTTATTGATTCATATAAAGAACAAATTTCGAGTCATCGCCAAACACGCAAGTCAATTTAGTGTAGCGTACAGTGATGGTATGATTTACCTTGATTAGCACCACCTCAACATTTGCTATTTGGAAGAAGACGACGACATGCTGCGCCGACCGCAAATAAATTGTAATATGGGCAGGAGAATTGTAATAATTTATTCAATTCAAGTGAGATGCATACATTTAATAATTAAAAACTATCTTAGATGAGCTTATACAAACCGAAATTCGACAAGACATCTGTGTCTGAACTAAATAAATGAATATCTGTATCGCAGACAACAGCGCACTTTCTTAAAATTATACATTTAAACGGTTGAAATTCAATTTGACTTTAATTATAATATTTGTTAGGTTTTACCTGATCTAGGAGCAACTACAATTTAAAAAAGTAAAATATAGCAAAGTGGAGTGGTGACCTCCTTTTGTGTAGAATGTAGATGAGTGAGTGTGTGGGAGGGTGAGTGTGTGGGAGGGTGAGTGTGTGGGAGGGTGAGTGTGTGTGAGATGGTGAGTATGTGAAACTAAATGTGGCACAATTAAGAGGTTTTCGGTTTCGTCATAGGTCAGTTTATGAATGTACTCAAACACTTCCTTCTTACATCTTCTGCTATTTAAAGCATGTATGTCGACAATTCTATCAATCCTGTTATAAAGGTACGGACCTAAAAAGCAGAAATACCGTTTTCGTCGCCCGGATGGTACAGTTCACTTTCGTATGTTGCGTCAAGATAGCGTGCAGTATGAACAATTGGCGGACAGAGAGGACCTCACAAGTTTGGTACAACTAATAATTTAATTGAATTGGGAACAAATACGTATCACTGTCAATACAATCCCACTGAACTGGTTTGGGCCCAAATAAAAGGAGGGGTTGCGTCGAAACACAGTACCTTCAAAATCGCGGATGTTGAGGTACTTCTCTACCAAGCTATCGACAATTTTACAAAAAAAGACTGGGCTAACACTATTTAAGCTTTCACGGTTTTTATCTAATAATTTTGAGCTCCCGATATATAAATAATAATAATAATAATATCGGGAGCTCTAAATAATGAACAATCACGGAAGATATCCCATAAGTGACAGTATAAGTTAAGACTGGGCTAACTGCGTGAAGCATGCCGAAGAGCTGCAGGAGAAAGACTTAGCAAAGACTAATTTAAGAGACCACACGGCACCCCTGATATAAACCTACAGGAAGACGACAGCACTTCAGATGACTCACGGACATCTTGTGTATTCGTTCTGTAAATAATACAGTAATAACAATACTTATATTTAAGTATTATTTTCAGAAATTGATATTTAAGTATCATTTTATTAATTTTATACAGGGTGTGGCGTAAGTAGTGGTCCACCGTTCATGATTCGATGAACCAGATAATTAACTATAACAATTAAAAATTTTAACCATTTTTACCCAAGGGTTACGAAAATATTTCCTTTCTGTCTTTTATTTACGAAATTTCTACCTTTTATTACAAATTTGTTTGTAGTTTCAACAAAAACCATTATTTTTTCATTTTGATTTCTGCTAATTACTGCTGAATACTAGAGCTATCATGATAAATAATGACTTTTTATGTAAATTTAGCTCTTTTGAAGAAAAAGTTGGTTCTTCTCTAATTTTAACCCTAATTTTTAAAACACCTTCAAGTTCAAGAGCGATTTTTGTAAAAAAAACGTCCTACATTGTCAGTGCCCATGCATTTAATAATATGCCTACTAAATACCGATTTCAAAATGGTATCACTATAACAGATCCTATTATTTATCAAAAAGATATTCAATTTTAATTGAAGAAAAGAAGATTTTCATTAAACTACTTTTTTAAACTTTACTGCGTTAATACTTACGATATTTGTAAAAAAATACACTACAGTGTCAGTGCCCATTTGTATAAAAAAAAAACTACTATTGCAGAGTTGTCTAGACCTAACTTGTTACTTTAGGTATTTGAACAAAGAATTAAAAAAAAACAAATCACTTTATTTATCATTTATTATTAATCTTTGTCATGATTACAATCATTAAAATTAAACAAAATGTTCAAAATGGCCACCATTCGCAGCTATACACGCTCTGCAACGTCGAATAAACGACCGTTTAATTCGTCGGGCAAACCCGCTTTCGCTGATTTCTCTAGCTGCTGCCTGGATTCTAGTCCTCAATTGGTCAATGCTAGTGATTTCTTTGCTATATACTTTTTCTTTTAGGCAACCCCAATAAAAGAAATCTAGGGGATTTAGATCTGGCGAGCGTGGTGGCCACAATATTGGACCTAAGCGCCCTATCCACCTATTTGGATACGCTGTATCAAGGTGCTCTCGTACTCTAACAGCGTAGTGAGCGGGACAGCCATCGTTCTGCAGCCACATGTCTTCTTGGACTTCAGGAACGACACCTTCCAGAAGCAAGGGCAAGTCAATTTGCAAAAAACTTAAATATCTTTCTGCATTTAATGTTTCTGGCAGCTCGTGTGGACCGATTATTTGTCCGTTAATGATTCCGGTCCAAAGGTTTATTTTAAATTGATACTGTGATCTGTCTTGCCTTATGAGATGCGGGTTTTCTAGCTGCCAGTTATGTAGATTTAAATATCCATCTTTTTTGCAGGATGACTCGTCGCTCCATAGTATTTTATTAAAAAACTGCGGGTCTTCTCTTATTCTGCGTAGCATTACTCTACAAAATGTTACTCTCAATTGATAATCTCTTGGTAGCAATGACTGTACACTTTGATAGTGGGTACAGTTCATGTCTTTTGAGTATTCGATGTACAGATCTAGTTGATATGCCAGTTCTGCGACTTAAGACACGGACCGATATTGAAGGATCTTCTGTAACTAAATTCATTACCTCTTCATCGTTGTGTCGTCGCGGTCGTCCTTCACCTGCACCGCCTACGCCTGTGCCAGGTATCCTTCCCTCGGTGTATGCGTTATGCACTCTTCCAATAACTCGGTTGTCTGGATGTCTTCGATCGGGATATCTCTCCCGATAAAGTCGAGCTGCTTCTCTACCGACACCTCTGCATTCGCCATAAATAAAATGCATGTCAGCATATTCGCGCGGTGTGTACCGAGACATTTTTTAATTGTCACTGCACTGCACGTTTGTCCAAATCGTTGAACAAGCCAAAGTCACCAGTACACGTAGCCAATATCGCAGAGATCCCCAAAACAACAAGTCCAATCAGTAGGCAAATTAAACAGAGTCCGGGGGCAGGCAGGGGTAAAAAAATGGCGGAGGTAAACACAGGCAGAATAAAAACGAAACGCATACGACGCACGACACGAGTGACGAGATCGTACTAAATCATTTCGAGATTTCTGAAGATTTCAACGTTAGTAATGAAAGAGATAGCAATACCCTACCATATCTCTTCCTTATCACTCCTATTGTGCGTAACTCGATTGCGAGAGCTTCAATCGGTTTTTGTTAACAAAACAAACATGTCTCAGGTAAAAAAAGGGTCAGGGTTTTTTTACCTGACATGTTTGTGCTTTAACACAAATCACATTTGAATTGTAAAAAGTTACATTGTATCCGTTTTTTGAGTTTTTATACGTTCTGTAATAGTATTAACGCAACAAAGTTTAAAAATTAGTTTCATGTTAATCTTCTTTTCTTCAATTAAAATTGAATATCTTTTTGTTAAATTATTGGATCTGTTATAGTGATATCATTTTGAAATCGGTATTTAGTAGGCATATTATTAAATGCATGGGCACTGACAATGTAGGACGTTTTTTTTACAAAAATCGCTCTTGAACTTGAAGGTGTTTTAAAAATTAGGGTTAAAATTAGAGAAGAACCAACTTTTTCTTCAAAAGAGCTGAATTTACATAAAAAATCATAATTTATCATGATAGCTCTAGTATTCAGCAGTAATTAACAGAAATCAAAATGAAAAAATAATGGTTTTTGTTGAAACTACAAACAAATTTGTAAAAAAAGATAGAAATTTCGTAAATAAAAGACAAAAAGGAAATATTTTCGTAACCCTTGGGTAAAAATGGTTAACATTTTTAATTGTTATAGTTAATTATTTGGTTCATCGAATCCTGAACGGTGGACCACTACTTACGCCACACCCTGTATATATATATTTTTTAATGTTTAAGTTTATCACCAGTGTGTGTACGCACATGGATTGTAAGACTTCTCTTTGTTCTAAACTTACAGGGGCATATATCACACTTGTAAGGTTTTTCATCAGTATGTATACGAATATGTCCTGTTAAATGAGCCTTTCGACTGAAACTATACTGACATATATCACACTTGTAAGGTTTTTCACCAGTGTGTGTACGAATATGATATGTTAAATGAATCTTTTGACTGAAACTACGCTGACATATATCACACTTGTAAGGTTTTTCACCAGTGTGTGTACGAATATGATTTGTTAAATAAACCTTTTGACTGAAACTACTCTGACATATATCACACTTGTAAGGTTTTTCACCAGTGTGTGTACGAATATGATTTGTTAAATAAACCTTTTGACTGAAACTACTCTGACATATATCACACTTGTAAGGTTTTTCACCAGTATGTGTACGAATATGACCTATTAAATGAGTCTTTCGACTGAAACTACACTGACATATATCACACTTGTAAGGTTTTTCACCAGTGTGTGTACGAATATGATTTGTTAAATGAATCTTTTGACTGTGTATACGCACGTGTCTTATAAAATCCCTTTCTGTTATAAACTTACAGGGGCATTTATCACACTTGTAAGGTTTTTCATCAGTGTGTATACGAATATGTCCTGTTAAATTAGTCTTTTGACTGAAACTACTCTGACATATATCACATTTGTAAGGTTTTTCACCAGTATGTGTACGAATATGATTTGTTAAAGTAACCTTTTGACTGAAACTACTCTGACATATATCACACTTGTAAGGTTTTTCACGAGTGTGTGTACGAACATGAATTGTTAATGTACACTTTTGACTGAAACTACTCTGACATATATCACATTTGTAAGGTTTTTCACCAGTGTGTGTACGAATATGATCTTTTAAATGAGCCTTTCGACTGAAACTACTGTAACATATGTCACACTTGTAAGGTTTTTCACCAGTGTGTGTACGAATATGTCTTGTAAAATCACTTTTTGTTCTAAAATTACAGTGGCATATATTACATTCGTGAGGATTTTTGGATTCACTAATTAATTTAGCCGTACGATTTTGAGTGTTTCGGATAATTTTCGAGTCCGATATTTGGTTTGTGTTTTGGTCGGCTGGTGTTGAATCTTCTAAGTTTGTTCTTTGTAAGTGTAGTTTTTGTTCCTCTGCAACAGTCGGCCCTGCGATAATAAATCGGGTTAGTGCTACATTCCAAATACATTGTGGATAGGAGGTATGTATGTACAGCCACGAGCAATGAAGTATATGTCGCAGTGAGATAGTTAAAGTCGTGACCAAGGACGTCGCTAACTTTTGAACTAGGGGGGGGGGGGGGGGGTGGGGGCGTTTATTTTTTTAAACATCACATATTAAGTGATTAAGTGTCATAACTTTACTTTAAATTTCTCCATGATTTTTACATAAAAGGTCGATTCCCAGCAATATTTTTAGGTAGAGTTACCTGTATTATGTACATAATGCTTGGTTGACAGCTATGTGTAGGGTCTGTTTACACCCTGTATATGAAATTATAAACGGAACATATCACAAAAAACATATAATTTTTAATTTTTTTTTGTCTGTCTGTACCGGCTGGAGTGATATTGACGGGATTTTTACTGGTAGATAGCTGATGATATAAGAAGAAGAAAGAAAGAAGAAAGAAAAAATATTTATTTGTCGCAGGGACATGACATGCATCATACAAAATTACAAAAAATAAACAATAAACTATAAATTCAACAGGACGGAACAAAAAAAGAAGAAAGTTAACAGCTTGCACGTCGTGACTGCGACAAGCAGGTTACCACTCAGCATGATGTTGTGCTATGGGGGGCCCACAACCCAGCGCTGATTTTCAGTGGTCACCCGTGAAAAAAACGTACGGAAGCCAAGATAGCATAAATATGTTTTACATCAATATGAGAATAAAATAAACAGTACTTGGGTTACAATATAAAACAAACTACCTCCAGGAAATATAATAAACACTACAAAAAATATACAAGTATGTGTGCAGGCTAACCAAAATAAACACAAATACAATATAATAAAGACATGGCGTGTTTCTGTCTCGCTCTTACCCCACCTTCGCGTCGCCGTCGCATGCGCGCGCGCTGCCGATCAAACGACTTCGTCGTACCACGCATTTCTCCTCTGCGCCTGTTAGCGCGATGACGTTGGTACCATGCGTCAAAAGGTTGGCGCGGTGTCGCACGAATCTCTTAATCTGTGCTCACGCGACGCGTCTCGCGTGATTAGTTACTAGGGCGTTGCCGATGACTACCTTGCTAACCTAACAAGTAACGTGCTTTCGTGACAAACGCGGTCACTCACGCGCAACCTAATCACGTGCTAAAAATGAGTCGGCTATACGCGTACTCCAACGTGGAGTATTGGGCAATGGTAGATTTTTATGGGATGGTGCACCATAACCGATTTTGTGCTCAGCCGGAAAACCTGAACTCACTGCGCGCACTAGGAATCACCGACCCTCAAGTTCCCTTCACCTCCACCATCCTGGCTGTAACCCAGCGCCTCCTCGATCACGGACAGTTTCGAGCACCTACACACGCGCAGGGCCGCGGTAGACTACCATACTCGGCGAATTAGAGGAAGACATACTGGAGTACTTCGAACGCGACCCACGTCGATGTACCACAATGGCGGCCAGGCGATTCAATGTTAGCCAATATTACGTATGGAAATGATTAAATACGAATGGATTACATCCATACCATTTTCGTAAAAAGTATGAAGGAAAAATTTGAGTTATTTAACTGTTAAGTAAACACAAGTTAGATCAAACACAACCAACACAATGGTCATCCGAATCAAACGATTTATTATTGTCGCGGGTAGGTATCTACTGTAGCAACAACGTGGTAGGTAGTACTGACCACCGCAACCTATAGCAAGCTCATGATTAGCAAACCTTATTTTTTTTTTTTTTTCGGATGGTAAATCATCAAATGACCCCCCCCCCCCCCACTCTGGGCGGAGCGGAGGGGAGTGTCAGACTTGTACTGACTAAAACCCATTCATGTTCCTTCTTTGCCCTTTGTGTTCCAGGGCCACGGTATCTCTTTCGAACAGTCCCGCAGCCCTAGCAGGCATCGGCCCATGAGGACCCCTACTTGATTGCTGACATCTCTTTGAGGCGCGCGTGGAACACGAACGCGCCGTCGACACGGCCTGTCGTCATAAGACGGCCGGACGGCGAGCTAGCCCATAACTCGCCGTCCACAGGCCAGCGCCTACGGTGGTCGGAAGCCACCACGTGACCCCCGACGCCCAGGGCGTCTCCCGCGGCGGCTGGGACGTGAGGTTCTTTCCCTTTCACGTCCTGCCACCTCCTTCACTAGCATAACTGCTTCGCAGAAGGAGGTGACGGCTTCCCATTCCCTCTCGCTCCGGACCATGGCTTGAACCAAGGCCGGACCCGAGAGATCGCCGCCGCCAATCGCCGCTATGAGGACACGGCGGTGCTCCGCCCAAGCGGGGCAGACCTCCACGGTGTGCTCCACCGTGTCCTCCGGACGATCCTCGCAGTGGAAACACCCGGGCGTTTCCTCCCGCCCGATTCGGTGCAGGAACCTCCCGAAACAACCGTGTCCGTTGAGGACCTGCGTCAGGCGGTAGGTGAGGGCGCCGTGGCGCCTCTCTAGCCACTCCTCAAAGAGGGGACTTATCGCCACTATGGTGGCGTGCCCTGCACGGGGTTGCGACAATCGCTCTCTCCATGTCGCCATGAGATCACGCCGGAGGTCTGTCCGCTGAGCGGCAATTTGTCGCGGCAGCGGAGTTTCCCCATGATTAGCAAACCTTCAATACAAAGCTAGAGAAGTATCTATGGCTTGAATAACGAATTAAATTGCTCTTAATAGGTATGTAAGATGTAAGTATCTATCTAATTAGTTCATCCGCAATTGTGCAACAAAAGATGCTGCGTTAGATACCTACATAAACAAAAATAAAATATTTAGTGTGGATCTGTGCCCGGTTGATGGCAATAAGCTCGCCCCCCATTACATGGGAATTAAACATAACTGTCGAAAATGTGGGTGTACCATTAGGTACACCTCTGCCAAACCCTTCGGGGATTACAGGCATGATGTTATGTTTACGTTATACTACTGTAGCACTCCGCGTTCTAACCAAAGGGATCGGTCGCGCAAATAGGTACCTACGCGATAGATAAATTAATACACAAATAAAAATACGAAAAGCGAATTTAGACTTTATTTCTTAACCGTAAACGGTGAAAATTAGAAATTTTACCCAAACTAGGTACCTAAGTAAAGTACGCAGTTTACTAAAATTATTCTGAGAAACCTATTGTCTCGTGTCCGACTTGACTGTTACAAAAATGCACAACCGAATTACACGGTTAACTTTATTAAAATAAGGTCTTAATTCCAACCTAATAATACCGTTTATCAGAATCAGAATTTTATTTGCTATGACAGTAGGTACAGGTTAGGTGTTGTACATAAAATTAATGAGATCGGCTACAGTCTACCTTACGGCGTGCAAATTATTACAAAAGTTAAAATATTAATACAAACAAAATAATGTCAACAAAACAAAATAGAAATTAAAGTGAAGTCAATTATTAATATTATAGTCAGGTACATAAGTCTTACATGGTCAAATTTGCAGTTTATTATAAAAATCATTATCTGGATAAATTCGTATCATTTAGAAAATCTTTCACTGAGTAATAACATTTGCCTAAAAGTAGTGCAGTTACCTTAGGTTTAAAAATATTTATAGAATAATCCTTAAAACCATGAGGTTTTATTATAAATGACAGGTCCCATTGTCATAACACTTTTCCTTAACAGTGCTGTTTTGTAATTTCCCGAATGTAGCAAGTTCTTGTATTGGGATCTCAAGGGGCCATTGCGTAATAAGTGTTCCTGCCATGACAGTAATAGACAATTACGTGATAGAGAGGCTATCGTCGCTTCTGGCCAGTAAGATCCACTAGTTTTTAATATTATGGCCTGGATACGTGTTTATTTGTTTCAAAACCCTCAGATGTTCAGAGGATAGCCGTGGTCTTGAGCCACTTTGCCCTAAAGTTTATGATCCCTTACTAACTGTTAGAATGTATAATTTCTTTGTTATTTATATATTACAAACAGACACTTCAATTTAGGTTATTTGTAGATAACATTTGTATAATTCAAGCTCAAGTAAGTGGAGAGGATCCGGCAATTGGGTCTCGAGGTGGCACTGCACAAGTCCGAGGCCATGTGTTTTCATGGGCCTCGGAATGCGCCACCGTCGGGATCCCTACTGACGGCAGGAGGGGTTTCCATCGGCGTCGGGTCGACGTTGAAGTACCTAGGACTCGTCCTCGACAGCCGGTGGAACTTCGTGGAGCACTTCCGACGTTTGGCTCCCAAACTGGAACGGACAGGGGCTGCCTTCAAGCGGCTCTTGCCCAACCTGAGGGGTCCAAACGCCTCCTGCCGGAGGCTATACGCCGGGGTCGTGCGGTCCATGGCCCTTTACGGGGCCCCGGTGTGGGCGCGTTCTTTGAGGCGGCAAGCCGCCCACTACCTGAATGCGCCCCAAAAAGTAATAGCCATAAGGCTAATCCCCCGGATTAGCCTTATGGCTATTACTTTTTGGGGCGCGTATTCTGAGAAACCTATTGTCTCGTGTCCGACTTGACTGTTACAAAAATGCACAACCGAATTACACGGTTAACTTTATTAAAATAAGGTCTTAATTCCAACCTAATAATACCGTTTATCAGAATCAGAATTTTATTTGCTATGACAGTAGGTACAGGTTAGGTGTTGTACATAAAATTAATGAGATCGGCTACAGTCTACCTTACGGCGTGCAAATTATTACAAAAGTTAAAATATTAATACAAACAAAATAATGTCAACAAAACAAAATAGAAATTAAAGTGAAGTCAATTATTAATATTATAGTCAGGTACATAAGTCTTACATGGTCAAATTTGCAGTTTATTATAAAAATCATTATCTGGATAAATTCGTATCATTTAGAAAATCTTTCACTGAGTAATAACATTTGCCTAAAAGTAGTGCAGTTACCTTAGGTTTAAAAATATTTATAGAATAATCCTTAAAACCATGAGGTTTTATTATAAATGACAGGTCCCATTGTCATAACACTTTTCCTTAACAGTGCTGTTTTGTAATTTCCCGAATGTAGCAAGTTCTTGTATTGGGATCTCAAGGGGCCATTGCGTAATAAGTGTTCCTGCCATGACAGTAATAGACAATTACGTGATAGAGAGGCTATCGTCGCTTCTGGCCAGTAAGATCCACTAGTTTTTAATATTATGGCCTGGATACGTGTTTATTTGTTTCAAAACCCTCAGATGTTCAGAGGATAGCCGTGGTCTTGAGCCACTTTGCCCTAAAGTTTATGATCCCTTACTAACTGTTAGAATGTATAATTTCTTTGTTATTTATATATTACAAACAGACACTTCAATTTAGGTTATTTGTAGATAACATTTGTATAATTCAAGCTCAAGTAAGTGGAGAGGATCCGGCAATTGGGTCTCGAGGTGGCACTGCACAAGTCCGAGGCCATGTGTTTTCATGGGCCTCGGAATGCGCCACCGTCGGGATCCCTACTGACGGCAGGAGGGGTTTCCATCGGCGTCGGGTCGACGTTGAAGTACCTAGGACTCGTCCTCGACAGCCGGTGGAACTTCGTGGAGCACTTCCGACGTTTGGCTCCCAAACTGGAACGGACAGGGGCTGCCTTCAAGCGGCTCTTGCCCAACCTGAGGGGTCCAAACGCCTCCTGCCGGAGGCTATACGCCGGGGTCGTGCGGTCCATGGCCCTTTACGGGGCCCCGGTGTGGGCGCGTTCTTTGAGGCGGCAAGCCGCCCACTACCTGAACGCGCCCCAAAAAGTAATAGCCATAAGGCTAATCCGGGGGTACCGCACGATCTCCGGCGAAGCGGCTAGCCTCCTTGCCGGATTGCCGCCATGGGATCTGGAGGCGATAGTCCTCGCACGCCTGCACGAATGGCGCGCGGAGGCACTACGTCGGGAGGAAACTCCGCTGCCGCGGCAAATTGCTGCTCAGCGGACAGACCTCCGGCGTGATCTCATGGCGACATGGAGACAGCGACAGTCGCAACCCCGTGCAGGGCACGCCACCATAGTGGCGATAAGTCCCCTCTTTGAGGAGTGGCTAGAGAGGCGCCACGGCGCCCTCACCTACCGCCTGACGCAGGTCCTCACCGGACACGGTTGTTTCGGGAGGTTCCTGCACCGAATCGGGCGGGAGGAAACGCCCGGGTGTTTCCACTGCGAGGATCGTCCGGAGGACACGGTGGAGCACACCGTGGAGGTCTGCCCCGCTTGGGCGGAGCACCGCCGTGTCCTCGTAGCGGCGATTGGCGGCGGCGATCTCTCGCGTCCGGCCTTGGTTCAAGCCATGGTCCGGAGCGAGAGGGAATGGGAAGCCGTCACCTCCTTCTCCGAAGCAGTCATGCTAGTGAAGGAGGTGGCGGGACGTGAGAGGGAAAGAACCTCACGTCCCAGTCGCCGCGGGAGACGCCCTGGGCGTCGGGGGTCACGTGGTGGCTCCCGGCCACCGTAGGCGCGTGCCTGTGGACGGCGAGTTATGGGCCAGCTCGCCGTCCGGCCGTCTTATGACGACAGGCCGTGTCGACGGCGCGTTCGTGTTCCACGTGCGCCTCAAAGAGATGTCAGCAAATAAGTAGGGGTCCGCAAGGGCCGATGCCTGCCAGGGCTGCGGGACTGTTCGAAAGAGATACCGTGGCCCTGGAACACAAAGGGCAAAGAAGGAACATGGATGGGTTTTAGTCAGTACAAGTCTGACACTCCCTTCCGCTCCGCCCAGAGTGGGGGGGGTCATTTGATGATTTCCCATCCGGAAAAAAAAAAAAAAAAAAAAAGCTCAAGTAAGTCTCCTAAGACCGTTTTCATGTAGCAACAACGGTTAAGGTACCTGCCCTTACTGCCCCGTCTCAGTATTCCACCCTGTACCGTACAGTCAGCATTTGCTAGAAACCTCCGACTTCGGCCAAAAGCCGACGGTGGCCGAAGCGGAAGCTTAGGTCGGACACTACCTGCTACTGATTAAGTAACTAATACTTACTTTCGATGTCCACAGCTCTGCGTGCCTCCTTAGATACTTCTTGTTCGTCTTCCTCTTCTATTTTAAACTCCATTAAAGGTACATCATCTTCTGAATCGAATTCAGAACCGTGTGGTAGTACATCTTCTTCATCTAGATGGCTATTGTCTAGATTTTCCAGTTCTAGATCTGTAAGTAATCAAAAACAGTTAAGAGTTACTCATTTACTATTTTATTGAGCAGATGACATAAAGACATATTACAATGCACTGAAAAAGTAAATTATATATTTTTTTACATCATTTGAAAATACGGGGTGGAAGGGACAAGGACGCGAAAACGGTTACCTCGCATACAGTACATCATTTGGAGCCACATAGAAATTTTTCGTTGGTTATTAAAAAAAAAATCAGCTGTTTACTACAAATGTACCTACAATCAAAATGTAGGGAACAGCAGATTTTTTTTTTGGGTGGAAGTGACACCGACTGATTACAAAATGTTCAGTTCATCATACTGAACCCCTAGCGTATAGAAATTTTTCATTGGTAATTTAAAAAAAAACATCTTGTAGTGTATCTATTTAATAGATATAGAAACACTCTCACATCCACAAGTAGTGGGACTTTTTGGCGGGAAGTCAAACGAGGCGGTAATTTTGATTTGCACAAATTTTCAATTAATTAAATGTTTGCTTACAAAAGTGCGGAATTACTGAAAATTTTCACTGAGCGAACCCATTTTAAACGATGAGTCATCAAAGTCAGGGTGAGGACCCAGGAGGAACAAAAAAAAGAAGTTACGAAGATACCAATGCAGACGAAAATTCAGATCCGGATAAGTACAAAATATTTACAAAACCAAATTACAAGCGACTATTCCTAGAAAACGGCAATTCCGAATTTACTGTTTATGTAGAATCTTCTGAACAGGAGAAGCTAGGCAATAAGAACCCCGTAACGCTCACTAACTTGATAGCAGACAATGTAAAAGGAGTTTTAGGAGTGCACAGAATAAATGCACACAAAATTGGCATTACCTTCAGAAAAGCAGCAGCTGCCAACAATTTTCTTAAAATGGAAGACTTTTTATGGAAAAACAAGATGAAAGCTTTTATCCCATCTTATCTCACTGAAAAAATTGGAGTGTTAAGGTTTGTACCGAAAGACCTATCAAATGAAGAAATATATAAAAATATAGTATGTGATGCCGAAGTGATATCAATTAAAAGATTTATGAGAAAAGTTGAAGGAAAATTAATTCCTCTCAACACTGTTGCTGTTACTTTTGCTTCCTCATCTCTCCCACAATATGCCTACATCAGACTCTTTCGATATGAAGTCAAAGCTTATATACCTCCACTATTGCAATGCTATAAATGTCTGAAATTTAACCATTCTGCCAAGATTTGTAGAGGTGAACAACACTGCTCTTCTTGTGCTGGTCGACACTCATATAAGGAATGTAATGTTGAAGAGGTAGTGTGTATCACCTTGCCATTTCACGAGACTGTCCTGTTAAAAAACAAAAAATGGAAGAAAAAAAGGCCAAATTTCGTCAACAATCTTATGCCACTGCTGTGAGTTTACCCCCTTCTTTTACAGATAAATCTTTTCCTTCCCTACCTAAACATTCAGAAAAAGTTAAAAGCAATGATACTTTTGACATTAAACAGATAGCTAATAATGACATATTCATTAATGCAATTGTAAAGTCTCTTATTTCATTAGGCAATAAGACTGATGATGACGGTCCAATCACTAATAAGAAAATAAAAGAAATATTTTTATCAAATTTAATGTAATGGACAGTTACATACATATTTTACAGTTTATAGAGCTTACAGAGCTTACAGAGTAAAAAAAAATATTTTACAGAATTTGTTAATTGAAAAAAATATTGATATTTGTTTACTCAATGAAACATGGTTAAAACCTAATTCCACTATTCCACACTTTCCTTCATACAATTTAATTTACAAAAATTCCTGCAATACCCATAAGGGGTCGTCCATTAATCACGTGATGTTTTTTAGCAAATTTTTAACCCCCACCTCCCCCATGGTGATTCGTGGTGAAGTTTTAGACTACCCCTCCCTCCTCCCACCCAAAATCACGTGTATTTTTTTTTGATACAAAGTATCTTAAAAAAAATCAGAATATTATCTTTAAATACAGGTTAACAGGTATAATCTAATTTAATTCTGGAAAAATAAGCACCGTGATAAAAATGTCAAGGTCACGCACCGCTTTTCGGTTTAGAAATCGCGCGTTCAAAGAAAAAATAAATACACGTGATATCTCACTACACCTGCCCCTCCCCCTAGTGATATTTCGTGATTTTTTCCGAACCCCCCTCCCCCCTTTCCAGCCTCACGTGATTAATGGACGACCCCTAATGGAGTTGCTATTTTGGTGAACCATCATTTAAAATACAAATCGCCGTTATACAGCGAAAACCAATTATCTCGAGATTTTGTAAAAAATAACTTAACAGTACAATCCTACCCTATTTGACGTGCTCTTTCGTCTCATTACTTGTCATCTCAGCAGTCACCTCCTTTCTAGCCATATCCTTCACACAGTCCATCCGTCGTTTCTTTGGTCTTCCTCTACTCTTATAGCCATTTAACAAAATCTCGAGATAATTGGTTTTCGCTGTATAACGGCGAAATTAATTATTACAAATTTCACTGAATCAATACAAAACATATGTATCACTATAGAAACACAATGTGGTACAATAGCTATACTCTGTGTATACAGCCCACCCAGTACTAGATTTGACTCAACCAAGTTGAAAGCCCTAATCAATAACATACCCAAACCATGTATAATAATGGGCGATTTTAATGCTCATAACATAGCCTTTGGCTGCCATAGTGATAACACTAGAGGCAGATGTTTGTATTACATAATTGATGAATTCGACTTGTGCATTTTGAATGATGGATCACCAACAACTGTTCCTTATCCAAATAGACAAGCTTCAGCTATAGATCTTGCCCTTGTTAGCCCTTCAATTGCTCATTTGTGTAACTGGTATGTTCATGATGATCCCATGGGTAGCTATCATCTGCCAACTTTACTTGAGATAAACATTCAACCATCTATTTATGACATGTCACCTCCTGTGGATCAAAAGAAATATATTTATAGAAAAGCAGATTGGCACAAGTATTACAGCCTATCAGAAACTAGCTTTTCCTACATAGATTTAATTAATGATACTCCTATCAATTCATATAATAATTTTGTTGACACATTATATGATTTAAGGAATAACACAATTCCAAAGCGTAAATTAATTTCAAATACAGTCATAAGAAAGCCAGTCCCATGGTGGAACCAAAAATGTAGTGAAGCTGTCATAAAATCGAAAGATGCACTAAAACATTATTTTTCTGAACCTACAATAGAAAATTGGATTAAATACAAAAAGTTAGATGCAAAAAAGAAAATAATCTTAAAAGAAGAAAGCACTACCTCTTGGCAAAACTTATGTAGTAGCTTTAATAGGTTAACACCTGTTTCGCAGATATGGGGATACATAAAAAAAATTAAAAATATTGGCACAAGTCGAAATAAATTTTTTAATGATGAATGGGTTCCCAGTTTTTTAAATAACTTAGCAGATTCTACCCAGATAGATGATACTAAATTGAAATATTTGTTTGAAAATGCTAAAGAAAACAGATGGAATGTATTTCTCAAGAACAATTTCACTATAGAAGAGTTGAACACTTCTCTAATGAGTAGGAAAGATACTACACCGGGATTGGATGATATACCTTACTTGTTAATCAAAAAGTTACATTTGAATGCCCAAGTCATATTACTTAATATTTACAATAAACTATGGGGTGAATTACTTATACCTGAGTCTTGGAAAACCCAATGTGTGATTCCAATATTAAAACCTAATAAACCTGTAAATAGTGCATCTTTTTATAGGCCTATCTCTTTATCATCTTGTTTAGGTAAACTTTTTGAAAATATGTTAAAGTTAAGATTAGATCATTTTGTTGAATCACATAGTTTAATTCCTTCTGTACAGTTTGGCTTCAGAAAAGGCACAAGTTGTTCTGAAAGCTTTGTAAGTCTATTGTCTGATTTAAAACAGGTTAAATTAAGTCACTCCAATGCAATCTGTGTCTTTTTAGATGTAAAAGGTGCTTTTGACAATGTAAATATAGAGGAACTCATTCAAGTATCTCATAATATTGGAATACCTAGTCACATCTTAAAATGGCTTTTTCACTTTTTGAGCAACAGAACTGTTCTTGTTAAATATAACAATAAGTTACATGGACCTAAGTATGTCAACAAAGGCACAATGCAAGGGGCAACTTCGTCTTATTACTTTATAACATTTACACTTGTGAAATATTAAAATATGTAGACACACCAGATGTAAATATCTTGCAATTTGCAGATGACTTGCTTTTGTATAGCATAAATCAAAATATAGAAATAGCTATGGCTAATATCAATAAGGCTTTAAATCAATTGTACATTTATTATCATAATAAACTTAAATTAGAAATTAATCCAGACAAGAGTTCAGTTTAAAAAAATTTAAATGCTCATAAAAATGTAAAAATTTTGTATAATAATGTTGAAATCCCATTAGTCAAACAACATAAATTCCTAGGGGTTATTATTGACGATAAGCTAAAATTTGATGAACATATCAAGCACATAGCAAAGAAAGCATTCAATGACATCAATATATTGAGACATTTAGTCGGAACTTTTTGGTGATCTGACCCCAAAATTATGAGTATGTTATACAAAAGTATAGTGAGAAGCCATTTTAATTATAGCAGTTTAGCTTATGTGAATGCCAATGACACCTTACTTAAGAAATTAGATGTCATCCAAAACATGGGAATGAGACTTATTTGTGGCGCTATGCGCTCTACACCTATTAATTCATTAGAAATTGAGACATGTAAACCTCCCTTAATGCTACGCAGGTTGATGTTGGCTGAGAGATTTTTCTTAAAAGTCCTATCATTGAATAATAATCCTTTAGTTAAGAAAATTATAATACATCCTGAAATCTTCCAATCAATATCATCCAATACTATCTCTGCTTCTTCTCTGGTTAGTAGAACTTTGCCTGAAATTCCAACAATATTTAAATATGTACAAAATAATTCAAAAGGTGTTATTAAATATGATATTTGGCCTGTATATAAAAATACTTATTTTGGCCTTATTAATAGTTCTACAATCATACATTTAGACACTGTGCATAATAAATTTGAATTTCTACAATTTAAAGATAATAAACCAGATCATTACATCACATACACAGATGGGTCTAAAGCAAATCATTGTGTCGAAGCGGCTTTTTATGATCCACAATTAGATTTGACTAAATGCATTAAATTAAATGAAACATGTAGCATTTTTACTGCAGAAAACTATGCAATTTATTGTGCACTTCAGCATGTGAATAGTTTTGTAAATAATATACTGATAGTGACTGATTCCAAGAGTGTTTTATCTGCATTAAAACATGTAAATTTATCTTTTAGGTTAAATTAAATAGTTTATAATATTAGACATAAGATTAGAGAATTAAATGATAAGACTATAAACGTAGAACTTGTATGGGCACCTTCACACAGTGGCATTCCTGGAAATGAAGTAGTTGACACTGCAACTCGCTTAGACCATGATGAAGACCAATCGGAGTTCCTAAAGGTTCCTTTTACCGATTACTACAACCTTTTTAAGGAGTCGAACAGACAGTTGTGGAAGGACTACTGGAGTATAACCCTGGAAACGAAAGGCAAGTGGTATGCTAGTATACAGAAAGAATTACCAATAAAACCTTGGTACCATAACCTCAAAAACATCACTAGAAGATTTATCACTACCATAACACGTATGCGACTGGGACATTGTTTGACACCAGCCCACCTGAACAGAATCCATATATATGACAATAGCCGATGTCATCACTGCGGATCTGAAGATGCTGACCTGAACCATATTATTTTACAATGCACAAGTTTTAATATTCAACGGTTGATTTTAGTGAGTGATATTTTTGACAGTAACAGTCAATTCAGTGACAGTGAACGTCAACAAAGTGTTCCCCGCCACGTTCAGGATTTATTAATAAATAAGAACTATTTTAATGCGTTGTACAAATACATTTGTAATACGGTAGAAAAAATTTAATTTATGTTAAACATAGTAGTACAGTTTAGTTTAAGACAAAAATTAAAAAAATAAACATATGAATAAAATAGGAATAGTACCTAAGATAGTATATTGTTGTAAAATGTGTAAAGTGTATAAAAGTAGGTAAACCTTAGTGAATTAAAATAGCCATATTATTAGTTAATTTATGTATACGAATGAAAGACCTTGTATCTATGGTCATGAATAAATATTATTAAAAAAAAAACCACAAGTAGTTCGGTAGCTGTCACTAATGACAGCTGTCAGTCACCACAAATGGCGGGAAGTTGGAAGGTGAAGCGTACCCTGGACTGGGGGCTTGGTGGTGTGGTGAGCCTGTGACATAGTTAGTAAATTGTTTTATCAACCTATTAGGCATCTACAAGAATGGTTAAAATGTATAGAACAGCTAATTTCTTTTTTAGTCACTGATGATAACAATTTCAATGTAGGTTTAGAATGTTACGTGACTAAGTGGTACCCGTTTGTACGTAGGTGTCGCTTCTACCCCATATATTAACAAAAAAAACCTTTTCTGTTCAACAAATTGTAACGTTATTTCTTGGAAGATATTACTTTATCATTAATTTTTTGTCTCAAAAACATACCATCACATTGATATGCCTCCTTTGGCTCAAGAATATCATCTTGTCTCTCACAAACAGCTGGTAATTCTTCTTTCACAACAACGCTTTCTGTTTGACCAACTTCAACTATACTTATGCTATCTATTGAAGAGATAATAAACCCGTGGGCAACCTGTAAGTGGTCTTGGTTTATGAAAGGTTTTGGCTGTAAAAAGATTACAGTATTACATAAAATAATTATGTTAATGAAGGGCATTACTTACACATTAAACAGTAAATTATATCTGTTGAAGAACACCTCACCTCATAATTCCCATTCATTATCTGAGTGAACAGCTCTTCAGCTTCCAAACATTTCCTCAGCAATCGGAAGCATTGCTTTAGTTTAGCGCAGCAGAAGGAACAAGCGAGGATCGGTCTACTGTCGTCAGTTACAAACTGCAACAAAACGTCTTAAGACTAAAATAAATGATAATCTGTTTTTTGCCAATTTTGTTCTATTTTTATTTTTTCAGAAGATTAATTGATTTCTTTTTCTATTCATTAATTACGAGAAAAACAGTTTTTATGTTGTCCTGCAAAGTTCTTAAAATGTACATATTCTGTTCGGCAAGCGCACCAACAATATACATTGATCACTGGTGGAGTTATAATTTATTTTAAGCAAAGGTTCCTTTATCATTAAATTTTCTATCACCAATAAGGTTGATTTCCCTTTTCTCCAAATCTCTAACAAAGAGTTCATATGATTCCTCAAGTAAAAGAGGCATTTAATTACAAATATTCAAGAAATGTAAATATTATTAAGTATCAACTTACTGGAATATCAGTCAGCCTCTCATATACTTCATGCAAGTTCTTGTTGACCACCACATACATGCGAACATTCTCCGCTAGACATATCCTACACATTGGCAGTTTTTCCATATTGTATTAATGTTTAAGTATGACTGAAGATAATTACTTCACTTAGAAATTCTGCTGCGTACAAATAACAGGCGACGCTTGTATATTGCGACTTCTTTTAGTATATATATATATACGATAGTGTCGCAACTAAGCTTAACTTTACAGCTTGTAAATTGTAGTTATTTAAGACGACCGGGTAAGGCGGCAGCGGCCGGAGTGCTAGACTTATTATATCACTCGTAGGACAGCCTATAATTCATAGAAATTAGTTTATTAGTCCCTAGACACCATATACTGTACGAATACCGGTATCAAAACGAAAACAATTTCTATTATTCACTTATAACGAGCTAATAAAGAAAGCTACTTTTGTTTTCGTTGACTTGACACTGACAGATGACATTGACATTTCAAGGTTTTCAAAGCAGGCACAGAGTATGTAAACACCACATTAGTTATAAAGGACAAGCATGGCAAAGTGCTATTTCACTATGCATTATGCATTTTAAAAATAAATCTGATCAAATACTACAAGAACTTGTAACAATTCACAACACATTTATCTGTTTGAACTGTGATTTTTTTTTACCATATTATTATTAATTTTTGGGGTTTACCAATTAGACTTATTAATTCCATCAAAGAAAATAAACACCATTTGCACGCTGACCAAGTGTTTAGTGCAAATAAGTGCTTGCAACGTAAGATGGTGCAGGGGTGTCGACGCAGGTTGCATCCCACACCAAAGGCCTACCCACATTCCAAGGCATCAGCGTTCCGTCGTCTGGTCTCTTCCCATCGTCACATACCAAGCCGTTATATTCTAAAACCGCTGGTACGCTAGCGGTGGCAGGAGCTGGACGAGTAATGTCATTGATGATGGCGTTCCGTGTTATGCGACCTGCGCTCCTGTAGCAGGACAGTCCATGGTGCCCTAGCAACACAAGGTGTGACTAAGCGAAAGCTTGTAGCGAGTCGAAATGACACGTCATCCATCATGGTGCCATGAATGAATTGAAGCGCTTTACTTTGGTTATTTGAATGACTTAACCCAAAAAAGCCAATCGAGAAGAATCAGCAGTGCCATCCAAATGCTGCTAGCCAAAGGCATATTCCCCGTCGACAGTGACGCGGACGAGTTTTTGAGGCCCTTCAATTATTTTCTAATTTAGATACATAAAATTTACATATACAAGTTCAGACCAGAAATTCTATTTTTTTTAATTATCTTGAACGTTTCTTATTTGACAAATAAAAGTCTTGGCACTACAAATAGGCGACCAGGTACGTATTCTGATCTATTTATTTACATTTTCAATAGCTATTTATTAAACATACCATATAATGGCACCTTGTTATTGTCGCGCTACCCTTCATAGCGTGACAGTAACAAGGTGCCATGGAAATTACTGAAAACCTGATAAGAAGTCGTAGTAGGTTCTTAGTACACATCGTATTGAACACCTCTGTCCATGGGACCAGGGCTAACCCTGGAAATCTACGGCTACTCTCATTAACCTGAGTGGTGACAGGCCAAAGGAGAACCCCTAGATGTGCGCGCTGGCGCCGGGAGCGAGAGGCGTAGGAGGTTTTCATCGCTACCCCTAATCAAGGGTCACATGTGCTACGGACCGAGACGCGGCCAAGCGAATTGTCCTACAAGGGGGATCAGGCGGTGTCAGGAAGCCGTTGCTTGTGCCGGCTGCTGCAGGTGTTGGGCGGCGACACCAGGCCAGCGGTGGCTCACTGGTGTGCTTCAAGTACGACACGCCGCGCCGGGCCATATCGCCAGTCGTTGCATAGTAGGCAGGTCCAGCGCTGCTGTACCGGTGGAGAATTGAGTCGACCTTTGCATCGTCGAACCCCTCCGAAATATTCAAGCACTTTGGTGAGTGTTTCAGATTTAGATTCTTGAGCTGATGTTCCTTAATGAAAGACAGTAAATGTTGCTAGTAAAGGTCATTGGGCGTAATCCGATCCTGTCGCGGACAGTAATGAAATGGTATAAAATGAAAGTGTATAAATTCACTAAACGTTATATAATTATGGTTATTTTATTTGGAATCCATGGAGAGCAAAGTTTGAGTCAAAAATATATTTATTAAAAAAATCGAATACTTTGTTTTAAGTAGTATAAGTTGTCGTTCTGAAATAGCTACTAAAAGGTCTTGGCGAGTACATGTGCGTCCCACGTGATCAAATCGGCAGATATACGTTCACTAACTTTCCCTCACACATTTTGTCGCGTCTCTTATTAGTGTTGTTATACGCAGTATATTAACATTATAAATGAGAAAATGAATAGAGGGAACAAACTGGTGCAATACTTAATTGAAAATAACACAAATAGACAAAGAGTTGCATTCATGGCACTAGATGGAAACAATCCAGATTTTAGAGATTTCCCACAGATAACCTATGAAGAACTGATATTTCATTATTGATCCATTGGGAAGCTACCATTTAAGACTGGCCAGCTTACCATTAACACATGAGATCAAATGGTGTCTACTTGATAGAGCTCCATCAGCACCAAGGCTTAATAAATAATAAAAAGATATTGATAAGACGACGAATTCAGTCGCAAAATGTCAGAGCGCGACAATATTACACATGTATTTTAATAAACCCAGCGAGACAAGGGAGACAAAATGTTGAAGATTACCACTGCTCTTGTATATGTTACAGTCAAAACTGTTAATGGGTCAAAACCACTTTTGACTGGTGTCAGTCAAAACCCTTATTGTGTTAAAATGCGTTTTCTCCATTTAAAACATGTCGTTTCAGAACGTTATAATAACTTCGTCCTAGAAATACTACAACATAATGTTTAGCAAAGTGTCACAAAAAATAACTTAACAAACCTTATAAGTTTCTTAAATAAATAAGTGAATGTTAGTTATTGTTAAAATAGTTTTTACCGGTCAGAAGTAGTTTTGACTGATTAACAGCGGCCAAAAATAGTTTAGACTAATTAACAGCGGTCAAAACTAGTTTAGAATAATTAACAGCGGTCAAAAGTAGTTTAGAATAATTAACAATTTTGACTGTGACATATTCACGGCCGCCGCTCAGTCGGAAGTTGCGCGCATATTGCCAGTATGGTTTATTGTTTATCCTGTGCTAGGCACCAATAACAAGTCGAAGCCCCTGCGGTATTTTCAGATGAAATTACAGTAGACATTGATCACGCCGAATAAATCATGTGAAATAAGAAAAAGCCTTTTTTTTTTCAAAATGCCCACAACTCACAAGAAACCGACCCTTACCATAATAAACTAGAGACATCTATACAACATTATTGTTAGTATATGCGAAATATAGTTTGTTCAGAATAAGTAACTGAATCGATTTCAATAATTTTTAAACCATGTTATATTTTCCCAAAAATATTTTAAAAAGTTAAAAGTTGGACACCGAGCGACTTTAAGTACCTAACGGAATAATTTAGGTACCTACTGCCCAATTATTATTATCAATGATCGTTATAAACTGAAAGCTTTGAATTCTACTTGTATGCACACGGTAGGCTAAGGAACATTCCAGCGGGTCACGTACCTGTCGATGTTGATAAGGATCTTGATAATGATGAGCAAGCCTTAGTTGTGGTAGAAGGTAGTGTAAAGCTTTCTATCGGCCGTAGTGTCTTCAACCGTACCCGTAGATAATACGTAGTCGTAGCCCGATACAAATTTGTCTCTCTAGAGGAAACTCAAGTAGTCTATGGGTACGCGATGTGCGTTTAACTCTGGCAGAGGTCTGGGTCTGGAGAGACCGTAGTGTGTAGTCAGTGGGTCATGCAAGCGGGCGATCCATTTGATGGATGCGCGAGTTTTGATCCATGCGCTGGCTAGAGAGCCGTCGCTTTAGAGGTTTTACTCAAAGGTTTCTGTAAGCTTGGCAGTTTTTGGTTGAAGTAGTTTTAAAGGTTGATTGTTATGAGTTGACGAATAATGTACATGGCCCAGGCCAGTGATTGTTGTATTTTCGATTATTCACAATTTAACCGTGTTTGGTTTAATCAAAGAGTAGAGTTCTATAATTTCCTTCCTTTCCTTTCACCGACCTGATGTATGTAGAGTTTTGTCAGGAGTGACCGAGTGGAAAAAAAATTCTGTTGTGGACTATTTGTTCGCAAGGTAACCATCACACGAGGACGTGTGCAAGCAGGACGGCTGTCGTCACCTCCTTCTGTGAAGCAGTCATGCTAGTGAAGGAGGTGGCGGGACGTGAGAGGGAAAGAACCTCACGTCCCAGCCGCCGCGGGAGACGCCCTGGGCGTCGGGGGTCACGTGGTGGCCCCCGGCCACCGTAGGCGCGGGCCTGTGGACGGCGAGTTATGGGCTAGCTCGCCGTCCGGCCGTCTTATGACGACAGGCCGTGTCGACGGCGCGTTCGTGTTCCACGCGCGCCTCAAAGAGATGTCAGCAACCGAGTAGGGGTCCGCATGGGCCGATGCCTGCCAGAGCTGCGGGATTGTTCGAAAGAGACACCGTGGCCCTGGAACACAAAGGGCAAAGAAGGAACATGGATGGGTTTTAGTCAGTACAAGTCTGCCACTCCCTTCCGCTCCGCCCACAGTGGGGGGGGTCATTTGATGATTTCCCATCCAAAAAAAAAAAAAAAAAAAAAAAAAAAAAAAAAAAAAAAAAAAAAAAAAAAAAAAAAAAAAAAAGCAGGACGGCTGTGTCGGTTCCGGTCATTAGTATCGACATAAAATGAATCGCAAGTGCGCCGGTGGTGACATAGCGCGACATACTTACAAGTCTACCCACACAACAGCGTGCTTCTAAAGAGCCCTGATGTTCAGCTCGAGTCGAGGGCGACAGTCAATGTCTGGTCGCAGCGGAGTTGAGACGTCTTGGAACTGATAACTTTTTAGAACTATGTATCCTGCTTACGCGTATGAAGTTTCATTAAAATCGGTTCAGTCATTTCGATAAAAAAAGGACTTGAAAGTTTGTATGAAATGCCTGCGACCTACTTGTGAGTCTACCCACTCCACAGCGTGCTTCTACAGAGCCCTGATGTTTACAGCTCGAGGCGAGGACGATAGACGGAGACGCGGACGCGGACGGCGGAGTTGAGACGTCTTAGAACTGTACCCGGTTCATTGTGCCCAGTGTTATTGTGTTAAGTTGTAATCTCAATTAATTCTTTAGTTTTGCTAGAAACAGTGTAGCGCTCCCACATGATGTACGAGCCTAACGGAATAAATCCTGACATATCCGACATATACAGGATGTACACCGTTGTCACTCAAACCAAGGGTAGTAGAATAAATAAAAAAATATAGGACCGAGTTAAAAAAATCAGAATAAGTAATTTACTTTAAAAATAAATTATCCCACACCGTCCGCAAATTCATGGTAAGCGCCCGAGCGACGTTATCGCCGCCCGTCCTAACTACCCACAGCTACACAATACTCGTAACATAACCTGTGATGCAACTTTTCCTTCATACTTTTCCTGGCTTAGGACAGGATATAAATTCAAATTCAAAATTTTTAATTCAGATCAATTGATCCATGTATGGACCCCGTGGACCGACTTCAAAAACAACTCGACTTGACTTCAGAAGCTAAAGATATTTTTCACTTTTATGTGTATTTGAAGTCGGTTTTCTTTATTGCAAAAAAAAAAATTTCGCTACACAGCTAAAATATTTTGTTAAATCTTTTGTCACCAATACAACGCTGCCATCACACTTTCAAGGTTTTTTTTCCAGTGTGTGTACGAATATGATCTCTTAAATGAGTCTTTTGACTGAAACTTCTATGACATATATCACACTTGTAAGGTTTTTCACCAGTGTGTGTACGAATATGATCTGTTAAATGAGCCTTTTGACTAAAACTTCTATGACATATATCACACTTGTAAAGTTTTTCACCTGTATTTGTACGAATATGATTTGTTAAATAAACCTTTCGACTAAAACTACGCTGACATATATCACAATTGTAAGGTTTATCACCAGTGTGTGTAAGAATATGACTTGTTAAAGTAATCTTGTGACTAAAACTACACTGACATATATCACACTTGTAAAGTTTTTCACCAGTAAATATTTTGTTAAATCTTTTGTCACCAATACAACGCTGCCATCACACTTTCAAGGTTTTTTTACCAGTGTGTGTACGAATATGATATGTTAAATGAGCCTTTTGACTGAAACTACTCTGACATATATCACACTTGTAAGGTTTTTCACGAGTGTGTGTACGAACATGAATTGTTAATGTAAACTTTTGACTGAAACTACTCTGACATATACCACATTTGTAAGGTTTTTCACCTGTGTGTGTACGAATATGATCTCTTAAATGAGTCTTTTGACTGAAACTTCTATGACATATATCACACTTGTAAGGTTTTTCACAAGTGTGTATACGCACATGTCTTGTAAAATTACTCTTTTTTCTAAACATACAGTGGCATATATCACACTTGTAAGGTTTTTCACCAGTGTGTGTACGAATATGATCTGTTAAAAGAACCTTTTGACTGAAACTACGCTGACATTTATCACAATTGTAAGGTTTATCACCAGCGTGTGTACGAATATGACTTGTTAAAGTAATCTTGTGACTGAAACTACACTGACATATATCACACTTGTAAGGTTTATCACCAGTGTGTGTACGAATATGACTTGTTAAAGTTGTCTTGTGACTACACTTATAGTGGCATATTTCACATTCGTGAGGCTTTTTGAATTTAGTTTTATATTTGGACGTACGATTTTGAGTGGTTCGGATAATTTCCGAGTGCGATATTCGGTTTGTCTTTTGGTCGGCTGGTATTGAATCTGCTAATTTTGTTCTTCGTGAGTGTAGTTTTGGTTCCTCCGCAACAGTCGACCCTGCGAGAACAGAATAGAATAACATTTATTTGTTAGAATATTGTTGTTACACAGGTGTTACACAAAACATGATGTCCATTATATTCTGCTGTTTCCAGCATACAAATATTTCAAAAAAATAAAATTAATAATAAACCATACAATGTCAAGGGGTATTAATTATTATGGCAAGAATTATTGAATACAATGTCAGGGATTATTAATTTTAATGTCAAGAATGATTAAATATAATGTCAAAGGTTAGGCTGGCAATGGTTAATTCAAGATTATTAATAAAAATGTAAAAAAATAAAATAAAGTAAATAAATCACAATGTCAAAAATATACATCATAATGTCAAAATAAAAATTATAATGTCAAAAAATTCACAATCAAAGTACTAATGTCATATTAATATCATAATCACAATATCAAAATGTATGATTTAAAAATTCATTGACGGAGTAAAAACACATGTCTAAGAGCCAAGCAAACATTTTACATTTAATCTTATTAATTGGTAACATTCTCAGGGCTGGTGGTACTTTATTATAAATTTTAAATGTCATACAACCAAAATTGTAATTTAAAATGTTCTCATTTCTACTGTATAGTTGCAATTTCTGAGCAGGTACTAATAATTTCCCGGCATTTCATTTCTTCAGTCTTTCGGAGACTTGTTCATTTAATAGAAATAAATGAGGGTATTTTTTTTTAAATAGACAAACTTCCAAAATATACAGATATGGGGTGGGAGAATTTTTAATTCCTTAAATGATGGCCTGCAATGGGCAAAATATTCTGCTCCACTCATGGCTTTGATATTTTTTTTTGTACTCTAAATGCTCTTTCCACATCCACCGAATTACCCCATATCACTAGACCGTAACGCAATACTGATGAAACATACCCATGATAGGCATTAATGACTGTTTTTTTACTGGACACTAGTCTTAACTTGCGAAGAGCATATGCAAACTTATCAAGCTTACTGCATACTCTTTCTACATGTTCCTTCCAGTTTAATTTATTGTCAATTACTATACCCAAGAATAAAGCTGATGGTCCTGGTTGCAGAAATGCATTATGTTTAATTGCTGTCGGTATTACTGACAAGTTACATGTTTGAAATTGAACTATTTTTGTTGTGTCAATATTAACATGAAGATTATTGCCCCTCAGCCGTTACAATGAATTAATTACGTTAATTAATTCATTGTTTGTATCAATTTCTATGTCAGTTTTGTTGGAACATTTTATCGTCAAAGTAGTATCGTCAGAAAATTGGATACATTCATATTTTAAACATTTTTTGAGGTCATTAATGTATAATATGAATAGTGGCGGACTCAGTACACTTCCCTGCGGGACGCCAGACCTATTAATTTTTAGTTCTGAGCAATATGTCTTCCTAGTATCATTTTATATCCTAGATATAACAGTCCTTTGTTGGCGATTAGATAGATAACTTTTTAGCCAATCATACGCTTTACCTCTTATGCTATATTTCTCTAGCTTGTAAAGTAGTCGTTCGTGTGATACAAAATCAAACGCTTTGCTCATATCTAAGACTACCGATAAAGTAGACATTTTTTATTAAGTGCTTCAGTAATTAGTTTCACTAAAGAAAAACAGGCTAGAGTCGTTGAACTGTTTTTCCTAAAACCAAACTGACTCTCCACAATTAAATCGTATTTAGTTACAAAGCTATTTATTTTGTTATGCATTGCTTTTTCAAAGATTTTTGCAAAGATTGGGATCAGTGTAATGGGCCTATAATTGCCCATATCAGTACAGTTGAACTTTTTGAACAGTGGTTTAATTATAGTCTCTTTTAATCTAGATGGGAAAAAACCTTCTTCAAAAGAGAGGTTTATTAAATAGGTAAGTGGTGATGCTATAATTTTCGCGCTTAGTTTAATTATTTAAGTGGTTACTTCGTCATATACCGTAGAATTCGTGTTATTTAATTAATTAATTATATTGATAACGTCAATTTCATTCACTGGAGTCAGAAATAGAGTATTTATATTATTGTCAATGTTAATATTGTTTACGTCATATTGTTGGGGTTTTGTGTCAACTCAATGAAATAATTGTTAAATTGGTTACATATGTCATTAGGATTAGTATTTTTTTTTATCAAGGATTATTAATTCATTTATATAGTTGTTATTATTAGATTTGCTTACATTATTTTTTATAATTGACCAAGTCGCTTTACATTTATTTTTGGAATTATTAAAAAAAAATGTGTTTGTTTATCTGTTGTGATTTAGATACGCATTTTTTTGAGATTTTAGTGTAATTAAGGTATATTTTCTTGTATCACAAGAAAATATACCTTAATTACACCTTAAGTGTACCTTTACTCATTGCACCATGTTGATACGCAAAATATAAAGCTCTCTTTTTAATGCATGATATTTTTTATCATTATATCAGATATTTATAAGTGGCGGTAAATGAATAAAAAAAAAAAAAAAAAAAATGAAAAAGCGTCGCACTTGTTTACTTATTTAAGATTGTTCTTTCAGTTTAAAATGTTGATTAGGGGGTTGTCTTTCGTTGACTACTTCACTATAGCACTATTGTATTGTTTATTGTAATGTTTGTTTGTAATTAGTAAATTTGTTTCCATGGAGTTTCTTGCCCGTTTTTCTCCATAGAGATCTACGTTAGGGAATGGGCAACTACAGTACTTTCGCAGTTTTTGTGCCTTGTGACTGGGACTGTAGCTATTTTTTACTGTTGTCTTTGTTTCGACAATTCAAAAGTGCCTGTAACTGGCCTACTTGAAATAAATGCTTTAATTTTAATATTGATTGATAACTGGTTGTTGTTGAAATTTTGTTAACAGTTAAATGTAATTATTTGTAGAATTTGTCACTAATGCATTGTGTCACTAATGCATTGTAACTTCTGGAACAATATTTATAACTTTTACGTTTTAAAATCGTTGATTAATAGTTTTGTTTATTTATTTATGCGGAGCCGATGCGCGAATTACGGTAGCTGCAGGCGGAGGATTCAAAAAAAACCAATTTACTTATAATGAATTTAATTAAAAAGAAATTACAATTATTGATTATTGCTAAAGATTATGACTACGTTCGAGGTTGGAACCGAAGTGGCCGTTTCCGATGCCCGGGAACTGGTGGCGCGATCGTTGTCACGTTGCGCGAAGTCAGCATCTCGTGGCCCGTCCTCGTGTCCGTGGCTGATGCAATATGTTGTTCGGTAAAAATGGGGTTAACGCATCGTCAGCGATCTGCCTTGGGTACCATGGTATAACACCTCCCGCCGTAGTTCAGCAATTATTTGAGTACTTTCGTCGAAAATAATGTTGAATAGTGATCTGGCGTGTCAGATTGACGCATATTTGAAGTTTCAGCATTGATGTCTTGAGATGCGGTTTGCTTCATTTCAGTTTCTGATGATTCGTTAGTTCGGCGTTTTGCTAGGAATCTTCGGATGATGATGTAACTACTTAGTGCAGTTGCACTTAATAGGATGGCGTACATTGGTATTGTAGTATGATATAAGACTGTATCTTGAGGCTTCTTTATATTGATCGGCGACTGTAGCGTTATCTTAGTATTGCTTGCGTGTAGATTTTCCAGGTTAATTGAATTTAGGGTTAGGACTGGTTGCGATGACGATTTAAGATTGGAATTTCGTGGAGGTAAATCTGTGATCTTGATAACCTGTCCCGTTGCATGGTCATTGTTATTGATGATGGTGAACTCAGGAGTCCGCAGGAAACAGTTATGAGGTAAGACAACTAAGAAGCTCCCTTGCAGATTGGTATATTCATTTCTTCCACAGGACGTCTGGATCTTAGTAGGTTTCGGGAACGTGACGGTATAATGCCTGTCGTCTAGTTGCTCCAGTGCCCCTCTGCTGAGTATAACAGGGGTAAGGTTGCATGTAGAGTCTATTTTCTGCGTTGTGATCAGCTGTTGAATGCAGTCCACTTGATCTCGAGGTCTGAAGCTAACTTTCATCTCGCAGAGATACCAAGTGCTTGCCTTCGGACATTCTGTCTCCATGTACATGAATTCGTCCTCATGTATTGCAATATAGGGAGAGGATGGTATTAGGATTTCGTGATTTTTATTGGGTACAATAGAGAGTTTGTATAGGTCATAGGTGCTGGGCAAGGCAATCGGTACTTTGAACACTATAACTAAGTTATTACTACTATAATATGAACCCAATTTAATTATATCAAAATATTCCCTTATACTTATGTCTAGTATTTCTTCCTTATTATATAAACTACGCACTATATCTATCATACTTCTTAACGCATTTAGACTAAGCATTGAATGATGCGTACTCTTTGCATGAATAAAAGCTAGAAGATTCTCTATCCTGTCTAATTCTTCTGATAAATTTTCTATATTATCTTCCAAAATTAAGAATAACTGTGCCAGATGGGCGTAATTAAGAAGATCTATATTAGTAACTTCAGTGGTATTAATCATTACATTAACTATGTGGGATATATTCTGCTGGTTTTCAATAATACTTTTTAACACTTTTGAATGCTGTGATATCCAATCCTTGGTTAAACTTATATGCTGATTGAATTGCGACGTAATTTCTTGTTCGTTATCCTGAAGAACTTTAATGGCATTCTCATAACGTACAGCGTCTGTATAATCTAAGTTACCGGAGATGCTTTTAATTACTGAGCCTAGACCGTGTATAAGGCCTCTTTTAACGCGATTGGAATCGAACGTCTGCAATTGACCTGTGATCTTATCTAACTTACTTTTAAGGTGTGCGATGTGCGGTTCGTACAGGGACCGAGTTTTATTATTTAACTGGGGCTGAATATAATTCAATTGAGTTTTAACTACTGTTACCTTAGATTTAATTTCATCTATATTGATAGTCTGTAAAAAGGAATGATGCTGGGTTATGATCCTTGCAGAACCTAGCTTAA
This sequence comes from Noctua janthina, assembly GCA_963576755.1. Classification (NCBI taxonomy): domain Eukaryota; kingdom Metazoa; phylum Arthropoda; class Insecta; order Lepidoptera; family Noctuidae; genus Noctua; species Noctua janthina. Next base: position 8,055,050 of record OY755077.1, read on the forward strand.
AAGGGAGAAGTCCTGGTCCATTGTCGAGGCTCTCAAGTGTTATCTCTTGAGCAGCTACCGCTTGAAGCATGTACATCAGTAGTATTCTGTAACAATTGTGCACTTTTAGGCGCTCTCTTTAAACGGGATTTGGCGATTGGACCGCGATTTTTCTTTGTGTAGATATGTATTGGGAGATCTGCCAATACTGTATCTTGTGTATACCGGGGTGCTAATTTTTGACGACTAGCCTTGGGATTCTTTATAAATATCTGCTGCTCGGGATTATAACTTTGCTCAGGCTCACGACTCTTATTCAAGTTATTAATAATATCAGTTCTATCGTTTAAAGAACTTTCGCTTATTAATTCATAGACTTTACTCATTCTAATTTTATGGTTCTGAATATACTGTTGCATTACGTGCTCTGTCGCGTCCATGTCTAATGGATCACGAGGATCAAAGTGTCCGCTTATAAGCTCTAACGGTCTACACTTGGTGAAACTGTGTATGCTGCTGTTATACGCTAGTAAAGAATAAGGCATTAAATTTATAACTGATTCACAACGATTTTGTAATTTTAGTATTCTTAAGTGTTCTAATAAAGTAGAATGGAGACGCTCGACCATCCCATTTTCATTGGGTGTGTGTGCTAATATTTTATGATGGTTTATTTTATGAACTCTTGTAAATTCTGAGAATAACTGGTTTGTGAATTCTGTGCCACGGTCAGTTACTAATGTTAATGGTACTCCGTGGTGAGTACAAAATATTAACAAAGCTTGAACGACACTTATTGCAGTTCCGTCCCTTAAATGGTATGCTTGGGCATACTTTGAAAAGGAATCGATGAATGTGAGGAATTTTTCAGTTTCAGCTGTGAACAGATCGAGATGGATAACTTCAAATGGTTTCGCCGGTGGGGGAACTATGTGCAATTGCTGGTTTATTGGTTGACGATCGTATTTACCCTGACCGCAGATGGTACACTCATTAATGTACTTCGCGATGTGTTCTTTCATTTTAGGCCAGAAGTATCGCCGGGACAGTGCAAGGTAGCATTCGTTAATACCGCGATGATTGGTTTTACCTTCGTGATATTTCCGAATTATTTCTTGCTGGCGTAAGTATTCCTTCACATTCTCTAGCTCAATTTTTGTAAGAACAAGATTCATGGATGAGCTCTTGAAATGGTTTTGGATTATGGGAATGATGGAATACATTTCTAAAGGTGGGTTAATTAATATTCCTGTCTTTACTTTAGGATTAACAAATTCTTTGATCGCGTTCACAACGTCTGTTTCGAGGTTAGATTTAGATAATTGTATGGCTGTACGGGTATGGGTGTCAAAAGGTTTTGTTACAACTGTTCTACCTTTAAAGTCACCTACAATCGTGAAATGAATTTGTCTATTGAATTTATTGAGTGGATCATCTGATATCGGTACTTCTAAAATAGGCTTTTCCGCATCAGTATGAGCTGTAAGGGTCCTAGATTCATCTAACGTGGGCGGATTAACAGTGGGGTTAGCTATTACGGAACTTGTTTCCTCGTTGCATATTTCTATCCTGGATAAGGCATCGGCGTTAGTGTTTGACTTGCCTTGTTTATAGATTACTGTAAAATTGTACTCGCTTAATTTTAATCGCCATCTCGTTAATCGGGAATTTGGCTCTTTAAGATTCATGACCCATTGGAGAGGCTTATGGTCCGTGATGATTTTAAACTTGCGGCCGAATAAATAAGGGCGGAAATACTTAGTGGCCCATACTATGGCGAGCAACTCTTTTTCAATCGTGCTGTAATTTATCTCACTGGAATTTAATGTACGTGAGGCGTAAGCTATGGGTTTGTCCTGTCCTATCGGACCTTGGGAAAGTACGGCACCGATTGCTAAATTGGATGCATCTGTCGTCAGAACAAATTCCTTATTAAAATCGGGATATCGAAGTATAGGGTCATTAGTTAAAAGGGTTTTACATTTTTCAAAGCAGTTTACATAATTTGTATCGAGAGTAATTTTTGATCCCTTTTTAAGACACTGAGTAAGAGGTTTTGCTAGTCGAGCGAAATCAGGAATGAACTTGCGATAGTACCCGAGTAAACCAAGAAAGCGTTTTATTTCGGTAGCGGTTTTCGGTAATGGATAGTTTTGTATAGCTGATATCTTGTCGGGGTTAGGTTTGATGCCATTTTTACTAATAATATGACCTAAATAAGCTGTCTCTAACTTTAAAAATTCGCTTTTATCTAATTGGATTTTAAAATTTGACTCCCGTAGCCTTTGGAAAACTTTTTCGAGATTGTTCATGTGTTCTTGCAACGAAGTGCTAAATACAACTACGTCATCAAGATAAACCAGACATATGACATTTTGTAGGCCTCTCAGCACATTGTCCATGACTATCTGAAATGTAGACGGCGAGTTCTTAAGACCCATAGGCATTCTTAAGAATTCGAAGTGTCCGTGCTCAACATTGAACGCTGTTTTCGGTATATCCTCTGTTTTCATCTCGACTTGGTAAAACCCGCTTGCGAGATCTAGGGTGGTGAAGTACTGGCAGTTGCCCAACTTATCTAATATATCCGCGATGTTTGGTATCGGATATTTATCATCGATAGTCTTTTCGTTCAATTTTCTAAAGTCTACGACAATTCGCCATTTTGTTTTACCGGAGGCGTCTGTCTTTTTAGGCACTACCCAAATGGGAGAGCTCCAAGCTGATTGTGAAGGCCTAATTATACCCTGTTCTAACATTTTTCCGATTTGGTTCCTAACTTCCTCTCTATGCACGTATGGATACCGATAGCTCTTCGTGTATACGGGTACTTCATCTGTAGTTTTTATGGAATGTTTAATTTGGTTGGTAAATGATAACGGTTCGCCTTCTATATAGAATACGTCCGCATATTGTGCACACAATGATTCGAGATTTGCGCGTTCTTCTGGGTTTAAATGGCTAGTACGTAGTTTGGAAAGAACGTCTTGAGCGCGTGGCGATAGCTGTTTAGTGCGAGCGCACTCAGCATTATATACTTCGGCACTAACTTGACGATCGACAGAGAATATTAAATCGTTTTGAGTTGTGTTTGTAACTTCTAAAATACCTCGACTATTGCTAACCGACGTAATACATTCACCTATGGTACAGTTACAAATGACCTGTTCCGGTATATAGGCATTTCCATCTTGTATATTGATTGGTAATTTAATTAATTTAGAAGAACGAGCGGGTATTATATCTTCATAAAGATTGACGTTGCGAGAATCATATACCTGAATCGGATTAGTGGCGTGTCTGGTATTTAAGCGCATATTTTTATAGTCTATGGTTGACTCCCATTTACTTAATAAATCCGATCCTATTAAACCGTCAAAATAATTATGAAACTTATATACGAATAATTTGATATTATCGGACTCATTGAATTCTGAAAAGCACGGTAATGTGATCGAGTTATTGTTTCTGCTCGTCGCGTGGACATTTACGACTTCAAACGGTTCATAGTTTAGCGGCGTAAGCGGAAAATATTTCTGTATAGCCTCAGGGCTAATAAATGACTGATTAGCACCTGTGTCTATCAGTAATTTTAAAGGGGGGTTTGAAATTTGTATAAACGGAAGCTGTCTTTGTGTCTGAATGTTAATCTCTATTTTGGCTTGTCGGACTTCGAATCCGTCCGAAAATCCTCCTTGCTGGTGGATGGCTTAGATTCAGTTATAGGTTAGTGGCTAACTCATCAACAACAATTAATTGACCATTACTATAATTATCATCGACACACACAAAGTTATCATTGTACTCTGGCTCGATGTAATAGTACTCCGAGCAATCGTAGTAGGGGCCGTATGCATAGTACGGACATTCGTTAAAATTTAACTCACGAGCCTTAAAGTAATTGCTTGGTGGTGGGTTGCCTGATTTGGTCCAGTCGTGTCCTCTAGCTGGCATGGGTTTGCTGACAAAATGACTTACACCACTCATAGGTGTAGGCTTCTGTGGACCGGGTCCACTTTGCGCATTCCCGGGTGCGTTATGCGGAATCATTCTAAATACATTACTCCGTTCATTATAATTTGGTGGTAAAGCCCTAAATATCTGCTGAGTACGTGTTGGCCCTCGGTTAGGCTGAGGTGGATTATTATTACCGTTAGGTCTCCATAGTTGTTGAACCAGCATCGGTGGTTGGCGTGAGGGGCCAGGCATGTTAAAATTAATTGGTGCCATAGTGAACGGTTGATTATTTGAGGGTTTAGATTGTGAGCCCGCGGGATTACTAGGTTGTTTTTTATTATCTAGGAAGTTATTATTTCGCTGTTGCAAATATAACGTATTAGTTTCTTCTTGCACGTATTCCAACGCCTTCTCTATAGATACGGGACGCATGCATCGAATACGAGAACCTAGCGGCTCTTTTAATCCGCGCAAGTATGATTGCAGCGTAAGCTTTCTGTAAAGTTCACGCTTCGCTTCTACGGTGGTAGACAGATTATCGTGCAACGTTACGTATGTCATAATGGTACTAAACAGGGTTTGACAATTTTCATAAAATTCTTGTGGCGTATTTTGACCTTGTGTTAATAATGAAAGGTCATTATAAAGTGCAGTTTCGTCGCGTTGATCCGCGAAATTATTAACTAATGCTGTACGAATGCCAATCCAGTCAGTCGGGATACCGTTGGAGTTAATAAATCGGGCGGCTGGACCCGTGACTTTATTTAAAATTCCATTAAGCAAGGCTTGGTTCTCCAGCTCATTTCCCGGATTAGGATTGAGAAATCTTTTAACTAATTGATCACTTAAATTTATAAATCTAGTTAGTGTATTTGGGTTCCCATCGAACTCTGGGAGTAATCGAAGGGACTTAAATATAGCGTCAATTTGGTCTCCATGAGCCATGGCGCTTGTCTCTTCTATAATATCACTTAGGTCTCTAGCTTGGTCTAACCTACTCTGTCTTACAGCCCTAGGGGTACAAGAACCAGATTGCCTAGGATGAAAAATCTTGAAGGATTAACGTAAGACTGGAAAAAGGAAAATTACAACTATAGGGAAGCAACACAAGAGTGATTCAAGTGTACTCACAGTTTCATTTCTTGGTGTCTCTGAATCAGCATCGAAGTCTGGATGCACCGGCTGCAGCTTTCCGAGGTTCTGGATACTCGATGAAGGCTTAAAAGCTCAGGCAGCGGCTATGCGGAGCCGACAGGATCGATTTTAGAGTCCTTTACGCACCGCGCACTGCTTCGAGTATCCTACCGACTGCGCCAATTACGGTAGCTGCAGGCGGAGGATTAAAAAAAAACCAATTTACTTATAATGAATTTAATTAAAAAGAAATTACAATTATTGATTATTGCTAAAGATTATGACTACGTTCGAGGTTGGAACCGAAGTGGCCGTTTCCGATGCCCGGGAACTGGTGGCGCGATCGTTGTCACGTTGCGCGAAGTCAGCATCTCGTGGCCCGTCCTCGTGTCCGTGGCTGATGCAATATGTTGTTCGGTAAAAATGGGGTTAACGCATCGTCAGCGATCTGCCTTGGGTACCATGGTATAACACGCGCATGCTTTTAATAATAATAATAATAATAATAAAACGTTTATTTCGGAAACATGCTCCATATTTTGTTAGTGATACAACTTACGTAACTATGTTAGTACTTACTTTTAATTAAAAACAAACAAAATAAAATAAAATAAACAAAATAAAACCTACAATCCAATACAATTTAATTCATGTATTTTCCTGCAGTATCAGACCCGTAGCTGTGCAAACGGGTCCAATACTCCAGGAAAACGCCGTCCAGCCTATCCCCGATCACCTTCAGTATGCCGTTGGCGCTCCCACGAATCCTGCGTAACAATGATGCCGTTCTTTTCCTCATGATTGCTGAAAAACTATCTGTAGTAGATTCAGCAAACATGGCTGACGCGCTACAGAATCGAGGTAACCCCAACAGCACCCGGAAGGCGTTGTTGTACTGGACCCGAAGAGCGCTGTAGGCCCTCTGCGTATGCCTGACCCACAGGCTGCATGTGTAAAAAGACTGACAATAAGCCTTGAAAAGGGTGATCTTGACCGGTCTCGTACATCCTGCAAACCTACGGGCCAACATATTGCATCGGACCGACAACGCTCTCCGTTCCCGTTCTATGTCCTGGTCATCATTAAGATTCTCGACTAGTTTGTGTCCAAGGTATTTAAAACAAGGCACTCTGTTTAGAGCAACACCATATAAGTACACTGGCGGCACTGCCCTGTGACCCTTTGCAGCAACCCCAAACACCATGAACACACTCTTCTTCACGTTGTACAGGAGGCCGTGAGTCAAGGCGTATCTCTCACAAACCTCAAGCAATCGTCTGAGTGCCTCAATCGAGGGACTCAGCAGCACCATGTCGTCCGCGTAAGATATGCTATTTAATGACAGCTGTCAACTTAAAAACTATTCTTAACCATTTTGGTTATACAATTTTACGAAAAACACAATTAATCTAAATATATAAAAGCGAAAGGTCACTCACTCACTCATTAAACACGAAATATCGAAAACCGCTTGACGAATAAATCCGGTAAGTACATTTTTCCAGGTAAATTGGGGACAGAACGTTTAAACATAAATCAAATTAACAGGGTTTTGAATGATTCACACTAGAAAAGGAAAAGAGAATAACCACTTCATGGGGTCTCGCGCGAGGTCCCAATAAATAACAAAATTATTAATTTAGGCAACTGCCTCGTAGGCCGTAGGAGACCGCCTCGTTGGTCAGTGCTCGCAAGCGCGACTGCTGAGCGGGCAAAGTGTTATTGGGTTTTTCCATCAGGAATTTCTCAGTAGCAGCTATGGAGTCTGGATTTGCACCCGGTTGATAGCAATAGGCTCGCCCTCTATGGGACTCAAACATAACTGGCAAAATGTGGATGTACTATTAGGTGCACCTCTGCCTAACTCTTCGGGAATTACAGGCGTGATGTTATGTTAATTTAGAAAAAAACAAAATCTATCGTGAAAGGATCAGGGCAGAATTTGTACAAATAATAAAGATGTTTAGAGAAGTTGGAATCGTAATTCTTGTACTCTTGGGTGCCTAAAGAGTTTCTTCAGGCATTTACAATATTTATAAAACCCCGCAATGAAAAAAATACGGGGTGGAAGGGACACCGACTCGAAAACGGTTACCTCGTATTCAGTACATTATTGTGAGCCGCCCCACATAGAAATGTTTCGTTAGTTATTAAAAAAAAACAGCTGTTTCTTACAAAAGTGCAATACACGGTCAAAATGTATGGACCTGCTGATATTTTTAAAAATAACCGATGAAAAATTTCTATGTAGGGGGGCTCAGAATGATTTACTGAATACGTGGTAAGCATTTTCGCGTCAGCATTCCTTGCACCGTGTATCATGTTACAAGTAAATAGTTTAACGAGAAGCTCATTATTTCAGAACGAAACGGCGGCTGTCAGTGTAAGACCCGCCAAATCAGAGCATTGAGATATATCTATGGAGACGGCAAATTTTACTATAGAATGAATAGTTATACAAATATCTATAATATCGACCCACCCATGTGGAAAACAGTTTCCGCAGGAGACGCCCTGGGCGTTGGGGGTCACGTGGTGGCTCTAGGCCACCGTAGGCGCGGGCCTGTGGACGGCGAGTTATGGGCAAGCTCGCCGTCCGGCCGTCTTATGACGACAGGCCGTGTCGACGGCGCGTTCGTGTTCCACGTGCGCCTCAAAGAGATGTCAGCAAATAAGTAGGAGTCCGCAAGGGCTGATGCCTGCCAGGGCTGCGGGACTGTTCGAAAGAGATACCGTGCCCTGGAACACAAAGGGCAAAGAAGGAACATGGATGGGTTTTAGTCAGTACAAGTCTGACATTCCCTTCCGCTCCGCCCAGAGTGGGGGGGGGGGGGTCATTTGAAGATTTCCCATCCGAAAAAAAAAACAAAAAAGGCTACTTTTATTACTATTTACTAAGAAAAGGATTAGGGTTCCGTGTAAAAAAAAATAAAACCCTTGAAATTGTTAACCAAATCCGATTCAAATTATAAATTATATTCAAAGCATATTTAAATACGCTTCTAAATTAATGTAAGGAAAAAAAATCCGAGTCAGCGCCTAATACACGAGTAAATTAATTACGTGTAGCGTACAGTGATGGTATGAGAGGAGCTCGTGGCTAAATAATAACAGCCGCTCGGGTCGATCTTTAGGTTAAGCCGTGCTTGCCTTGGTTGGTCTGTGGATGGGTGACCGCCCATTACATACCGAGTTTCTTCCGTGACTCGGAAAGCACGTTAAGCCGTTGGTCCCGGCTGTTATTTGTAGATCTTTGACAAAGTCTGACAACCAGTCTTACCAAGGGGTATCGTATTACCCAGTACTAACTGGATTGTGGAGGTCAGATAGGCAGTCGCTCCATGTAAAATACTGGTATTCAGCTGCATCCGGTTAGACTGGAAGCCGACCCCCAACATAGTTAGGAAAAGGCTGGCAGATGAGCGTACAGTGATGGTATAATATTTCTTAATTATTAATTGTTTAGCGAAAGAAATATTAATATACCATACCATCACTTTGTGCGCTGGTGCTCCACCTCAAAATTTGCTACTTGGAAGAAGAAGAAGACGACATGCTGCGCCGACCCCAAATAAATTGGGATTTGGGCAGGATAATTATAATAATTAAATGATAATTTATTCAATTCAATTCAAGTGAGATGCAAACATTAAATAATCAGAGAGCTTATACACGGTTATTTTTTTGGTCGTTCTGGAACCGAAACCCATAAACTACTTAAAAATAAAAAAATAAAATAATTTAATGTTATTTTTGTGAAATAATGAGAACTCGAAGTAACGCTTCCTTGCGGTAAATGCATATGTGTGTGTAAAACGTATTCACGATCGGCAACACATGCGAACGGTACCCATTGAAAAATCCATTCATCGATCAGACAGCATGATCCGTAAGCCACGCCCCCACCCCACACTTACACAGTCTAGCCGACCGGCCCGCCCGCCTGCCCTTCCATCCTCCTAGTAGTGTCGCGCGGTTCGCTGTGTTAGGTCACTCATGTGCAACCTAATCACGTGCTTAAAATGAGTCGGCAATACGCGTACTCCAACGTGGAGTATTGGGCAATGGTGGATTTTTATGGGATGGTGCACCATAACCTGGAAGAGGCTAGACGATTTTGTGCTCAGCCGGAACACCTGAACTCACTGCGCGCACTAGGAATCACCGACCCTCAAGTTCCCTTCACCTCCACCATCCTGGCCGTAACCCAGCGCCTCCTCGATCACGGACAGTTTCGAGCAACTACACACGCGCAGGGCCGCGGTAGACTACCATACTCGGCGGAATTAGAGGAAGACATACTGGAGTACTTCGAACGCGACCCACGTCGAAGTACCACAATGGCGGCCAGGCGATTCAATGTTAGTCAATATTACGTATGGAAATGATTAAATATGGATTACATCCATACCATTTTCGTAAAAAGTATGAAGGAAAAATTTTAGTTATCTGTTAAGTACGTAAACATAAACGCAAGTTAGATCAAACACAACAAACAACACAATGGTCATGAATGCGGAATCAAACGATTTATTATTGTCGCGGGTAGGTATCTACTGTAGCAACAACGTGGTTGGTAGGTACTGACCACCGCAACCTATAGCAAACTCATGATTAGCAAACCTACAATACAAAGTTAGAGAAGTATCTATGGCTTGAATAACTAATTAAATTGCTATTAATAGGTATGTAAGATGTAAATATCTATCTAATTAGTTCATCCGCAAGTGTGCCTTCACCGTCTCGAAAACAAAAGATGCTGCGTTAGATACCTACATAAACAAAAACAAAATATTTAGTGTGGATTTGTGCCCGGTTGATGGCAATAAGCTCGCCCCCTATTACATGGGAATTAAACATAACTGGCGAAAAATGTGGGTGTACCATTAGGTACACCTCTGCCAAACCCTTCGGGGATTACAGGCATGATGTTATGTTTACGTTATACTACTGTAGCACTCCGCGTTCTAACCAAACCAAAGGGATCGGTCTCGCAAATAGGTACCTACGCGATAGATAAATTAATACACAAATAAAAATACGAAAAGCGAATTTAGACTTTATTTTTAACCGTAAACGGTGAAAATGAGTACCCAAACTAGGTACCTAAGTAAAGTACGCAGTTTACTAAAATTATTCTGAGAAACCTATTGTCTCATGTCCGACCTGACTGTTACAAAGATGCACAACCGAATTACACGGTTAACTTTATTAAAATAAGGTCTAAATTCCAACCTAATAATACCTCTAACTAATAATGAACTCTATTCGACAGACGAAACGATTCATTTTTCTGTGCGAATTGCCTGCGTTTGTAACAGCCGCCAGCATTACCGCAAGAAAAAATGTTTTAGGCAGTATTATTTTATGAATCAGGTAGGTAGGTTCGATTGGTCGACACTCGATTTAAGACCTAATTCCCAAGCGTACTGTCGTCGTATCGGAGTCTAGTTGAATAGGTACGAGTAGTAGAGATTTCCTGATGCGAGAGTGGTGAATTAAATGCCAATTAATTTCTCTCGTTAACGAAGAGATGTGATAGTGGTAAACACAGTGCCGTGCTTCTGATACGAACGAGAAATGATATAGGTAAATGAACTTACACCAACCTAAATCGGATCTGAAATGAAATACCTACTTGCAGTCGGTTAATAAATTCGTCCGACGTCCATTGACCTGCTCAACTAACTCGCACACGCACAGCTGTGCCGCGCTACGTCATCATCGAGCGGATCGCGTACGATATTGCGTTTATGAATGAAATAGTGGGAGCCCTACTAAGATTTAACTCGAATGACAGAAAAAATGTGATAAATTTCTAACTTCTATATTAGACGTCATACAAAAAAAAGAATACGCCAATAGTAACTACTTACTATTGGTTCGGTTCCAGAACGACCTAAAAGTATTCGTGTATTTGTGCAAAAAAGTGCTCCGAAAATATAATTTGTGCGTCTTCAGGTTTCCTAGATATTGCATTTCCTGCTAGAGTAACGTTTTGCAGAATCGTGTACGTCTAAAACCATTGTATGTGCGCCTGTAGAACAAATGGTTCTCTACTGTGTCACCTAACTTTTTTATCCATAATTTAAAGTGCCATAACTTTATTTGTGATAGTCATAATTTGTCCGAATGATGACTTACCCGAACTTAATATCACATGTCATAAAATTGAAATCCTTAAATATAGTATGTCCTAAATCCATTTGTCATAAATATTACAATCAATAATATACAGAAGACATAAAACCGTTTTCAATAAAAATTATTAGTAATAAATTCAAATAACATAATGTTTATTAATAATAATAATATTCTTAAAACAAATTTGTATAACAAAGCTTTTGCTATGAACTTCTCTCAGGCGTTACGTAGATACGAGCGTGCAATATTTTTTCTTCTACCGACTTGTTTTGAGATAGTTCACTTGTTATGTAGTTCTGTTTAGTAGCAGTTGATTGTGAACATGTGGTTTTTGTTAGCAAGCAAGCATGCAGCATGCAAGCAAGCATTCAGCATGCAAGCAAGCATGCAGCATGCAAGCAAGCATTCAGCATGCAAGCAAGCATGCAGCATGCAAGCAAGCACGCAGCATGCAAGCAAGCACGCAGCATGCAAGCAAGCATGCAACATGCAGCAGGCATGGTTACTGCCACGGTTCCGGCGCTGCGGGGATCCGGCGGTCCCACGCGAGGATTATCGTCGCAGATGGGTTTAACGCTGGAGGCCCAGGCCGAGGGCCGCCTCGCCCCTCCGTGCCTACGCGATTTTAAATTACACTCTAGGGGTAGAGCAGACAAGACTGCGTGGAGTCGGATTTACAGCGATTCGTTTCTGTCACTAAAACCTAATTTTAAGCAAATGTTTTAGGACTAAAAAAAATATTATAAATGAACATTCGGAATAATACACATTATTTAACACAATACTTAGGACATATGACTTTAGGTCATGTAAAATTAGGAGATTCAATTATTATAGTACTCGATAATTATGTTAAACACGGGATTTTGAACATTATGGTTACTGAAGTTTATAGCAAACGTGTTATGGATAATATCTGTGACATTCAAATATCTAGGGCATCTTCTCGCCGACGACCTTAAGGACAATGTTGACATTGAAAGGGAGCGTAGGACACTGGCGGTCCGAGGTAACATGTTGGCCCGAAGATTCGCTCGGTGTGGCAGTCAAGTAAAAGTAACACTGTTTAAGGCATATTGCCAGAGCTTTTACACGGGGAATCTTTGGGTCAACTATACCAAAAGAACGCTGGATGGCCTACGCGTTCAATATAATAATATTTTTAGGATGCTGTTGGGACTGCCTCGATGGTGCAGCGCTTCTGCGATGTTTACGCAAAACCGAACTGACGGCTTCCATGCCGTCATTCGCAAGAAAACCGCGTCGCTGTTGTCAAGGTTGCGGGCGAGTGCCAACAGCATTCTTAAAACTGTGGCGGAGAGTATCGACTCTCCGATTATTAAAGGTTTTGTGAGAAGGACAATCACTCAACATTAATTTGGGGTTGTCCTTTTCACAATACTATATATTCTGTGTCTCTATTTTAGTTTAAGTACTAACACTAGTAATAAGTTATTTTATTGTTTACTAACACGTTGGATCATTGTTGTCCGAAAAATAAAGAATATTATTATTATTATTATAATGATTTTTGGACAAACAATTTTAGGAGAAGAAAGGGAGTACCCGAATAAATATACACGAGTGGCTTTATTTGTGCGTATTCGTGACAGAATTAGATTTAATTGTTGAAATGAAACAGCTTTACCGTGAAAGATACCGTTTATCAGAAACAGAATTTTATTTGCTATGACAGTAGGTACAGGTTAGGTGTTGTACATATATTAATGAGATCGGCTACAGTCTACCTTACGGCGTGCAAATTATTACAAAAGTTAAAATATTAATACAAACAAAATAATATCAACAAAACAAAATAGAAATTAAAGTAAAGTCAATTAATAATATTATAGTCAGGTACATAAGTCTTACATGGTCAAATTTGCAGTTTATTATAAAAATCATTATCTGGATAAATTCGTATCATTTAGAAAGTCTTTCACTGAGTAATAACATTTGCCTAAAAGTAGTGCAGTTACCTTAGGTTTAAAAATATTTATAGAATAATCCTTAAAACCATGAGGTTTTATTTTAAATGACAGGTCCCATTGTCATAACACTTTTCCTTAACAGTGCTGTTTTGTAATTTCCCGAATGTAGCAAGTTCTTGTATTGGGATCTCAGGGGGCCATTGCGTAATAAGTGTTCCATCCATGACAGTAATAGACAATTACGTGATAGAGAGGCTATCGTCGCTTCTGGCCAGTAAGATCCACTAGTTTTTAATATTATGGCCCGGATACGTGTTTATTTGTTTCAAAACCCTCATATGTTCAGAGGATAGCCGTGGTCTTGAGCCACTTTGCCCTAAAGTTTATGATCCCTTACTACTGTTAGAATGTATAATTTCTTTGTTATTTATATATTACAAACAGACACTTCAATTTAGATTATTTGTAGATAACATTTGTATAATTCAAGCTCAAGTAAGTCTCCTAAGACCGTTTTCATGTAGCAACAACGGTTAAGGTACCTGCCCTTACTGCCCCGTCTCAGTATTCCACCCTGTACCGTACAGTCAGCATTTGCTAGAAACCTCCGACTTCGGCCAAAAGCCGACGGTGGCCGAAGCGGAAGCTTAGGTCGGACACTACCTACTATTGATTAAGTAACTAATACTTACTTTCGATGTCCACAGCTCTGCCTGTCTCCTTAGATGCTTCTTGTTCGTATTCCTCTTCTATTTTAAACTCCATTAAAGGTACATCATCTTCTGAATCGAATTCAGAACCGTGTGGTAGTATATCTTTATTGTCTAGATTTTCCAGTTCTAGATCTGTAAGTAAACAAAAACAGTTAAGAGTTACTCATTCACTATTTTATTGAGCAGATGACATAAGACATATTACAATGCACTGAAAAAGTAAATTATATATTTTTTTTACATCATTTGAAAATACGGGGTGGAAGGGACAAGGACGCGAAAACGGTTACCTCGCATACAGTACATCATTTGGAGCCACATAGAAATTAATCATTAGTTATTAAAAAAAAAATCTGCTGTTTACTTCAAATGTACCTACAATCAAAATGTAGGGAACAGCAGATTTTATTTTTTGGGTGGAAGTGACACCGACTGATTACAAAATGTTCAGTTCATCATACTGAACCCCTAGCGTATAGAAATTTTTCATTGGTAATTTAAAAAAAACATCTTGTAGTGTATCTATTTAATTGATATAGAAACACTGTCTCACATCCATAAGTAGTTCGGTAGCTGTCACTAATGACAGCTGTCAGTCACCACAAATGGCGGGAAGTTGGAAGGTGAAGCGTACCCTGGACTGGGGGCTTGGTGGTGTGGTGAGCCTGTGACATAGTTAGTAAATTGTTTTATCAACCTATTAGGCAGTTACAAGAATGGTTAAAATGTATAGAACAGCTGATTTCTTTTTTAGTCACTAATGATAACAATTTCTATGTAGGTTTAGAATGTTACGTGACTAAGTGGTACCCGTTTGTACGTAGGTGTCGCTTCTACCCTATATATTAACAAAAAAAAACCCTTTCTATTCAATAAATTGTAACGTAATTTGTTGGAAGATATTACTTTATCATAAATTTTTTGTCTCAAAAACATACCATCACATTGATATGCCTCCTTTGGCTCAAGAATATCATCTTGTCTCTCACAATCAACTGGTAATTCTTCTTTCACAACAACGCTTTCTGTTTGACCAACTTCAACTATACTTATGCTATCTATTGAAGAGATAATAAACCCGTGGGCAACCTGTAAGTGGTCTTGGTTTATGAAAGGTTTTGGCTGTAAAAAGATGATTACAGTATTACATAAAATAATTATGTTAATGAAGGGCATTACTTACACATTAAACAGTAAATTATATCTGTTGAAGAACACCTCACCTCATAATTCCCATTCATTATCTGAGTGAACAGCTCTTCAGCTTCCAAACATTTCCTCAGCAATCGGAAGCATTGCTTTAGTTTAGCGCAGCAGAAGGAACAAGCGAGGATCGGTCTACTGTCGTCAGTTACAAACTGCAACAAAACATTGAGTTTCAGTTTTCGGGGTTTGTGAATAATATTTTGCAAACACTGTAGGCTACAGGTTTTGTGCAGTAATGCTCTTTCAAACACCTCTTACAAAGAAGGCTCATTGTCGTTTCGCTTGCCAAACCTGATATGTGTACACAACAAAAAAAATATTTTAGCTTGCATACACAAATGTAATAAGTTTTTATTATCTTAGACTAAAATAAATGATAATCTGTTTTTTGCCATATTTTGTTCTATTTTTATTTTTTCAGAAGATTCATTGATTTCTTCTTCTTTTCATTCATTACGAAAATAACAGTTTTTATGTTGTCCTGCAAAGTTCTTAAAATGTACATATTCTGTTCGGCAAGCGCACCAACAATATACATTGATCACTGGTGGAGTTATAATTTACGCTTGCGGCTTATGCTCTAAAGCTCTTGCGTGGAGCAGCTCATAACCCGGGTGTGCAGCGTCACCTGAAGCTGTGCGTGCCAGACCGGTATGTATGGAGGCGGCGGCGACCGCCACTGCTGGCCTTGCCTGCTGCCAGAACCAATCTGCTGTCAAAAACACCCCTCACCCGCATAATATGTGTATTAAACGAAGTTCATGAGAGAATTGACATATTTTCGTGCAATCTGAGTGAATTCGCAAGAGTGTTTTTGAATTGTGTTAGTTATATTTAGATATTAATATTCTGTGTTAAGATTTTTGTTGTTAGATTTTTAAGTACTAGCCGTAAGTTGATTTTATTTGGTAACCACTATTGTATTGGGGTCATCCTGTAAAGATAGTGTGTGTAAGTTAATAATAATAAATAAATAATTTATTTTAAGCACAGGTTCCTTTATCATTAAATTTTCTATCACCAATAAGGTTGATTTCCCTTTTCTCCAAATCTCTAACAAAGAGTTCATATGATTTCTCAAGTAAAAGAGGCATTTAATTACAAATATTCAAGAAATGTAAATATTATTAAAGTATCAACTTACTGGAATATCAGTCAGCCTCTCATATACTTCATGCAAGTTCTTGTTGACCACCACATACATGCGAACATTCTCCGCTAGACATATCCTACACATTGGCAGTTTTTCCATATTGTATTAATGTTTAAGTATCACTGAAGATAATTACTTCACTTAGAAATTCTGCTGCGTACAAATAACAGGCGACGCTTGTATATTGCGACTTCTTTTAGTATATATATATACGATAGTGTCGCAACTAAGCTTAACTTTACAGCTTGTAAATTGTAGTTATTTAAGTCGAACGGGTAAGGCGGCAGCGGCCGGATTGCTAGACTTATTATATCACTCGTAGGACAGCCTATAATTAATAGAAATTAGTTTATTAGTCCCTAGACACCATCTACTGCACCTACTGTACGAATACCGGTATCAAAACGAAAACAATTTCTATTATTCACTTACAACGAGCTAAAAAAAGAAGCTACTTTTGTTTTCGTTGACTTGACACTGACAGATGACATTGACATTTCAAGGTTTTCAAAGCAGGCACAGAGTATGTAAACACCACATTAGTTATAAAGGACAAGCATGGCAAAGTGCCATTTCACAAAAATAAATCTGATCAAATACTACAAGAACTTGTAACAATTTTCTTTTACCATATTATTATTAATTTTTGGGGTTTACCAATTAGACTTATTAATTCCATCAAAGAAAATAAACACCATTTGCACGCTGACCAAGTGTTTAGTGCAAATAAGTGCTTGCAACGTAAGGTGGTGCAGGGGTGTCGACGCAGGTTGCATCCCACACCAAAGGCCTACCCACATTCCAAGGCATCAGCGTTCCGTCGTCTGGTCTGTTCCCAGCGTCACATACCAAGCCGTTAGATTTTAAAACCGCTGGTACGCTAGCGGTGGCAGGAGCTGGACGAGTAATGTCATTGATGATGGCGTTCCGTGTTATGCGACCTGCGCTCCTGTAGCAGGACAGTCCATGGTGCCCTAGCAACACAAGGTGTGACTAAGCGAAAGCTTGTAGCGAGTCGAAATTACACATCATCGTGTCATGAATGAATTGAAGCGCTTTACTTTGATTATTTGAATAACTTAACCCAAAAAAGCCAATCGAGAAGAATCAGCAATGCCATCCAAATGCTGCTAGCCAAAGGCATATTCCCCATCGACAGTGACGCGGACGAGTTTTTGAGGCCCTTTAATTATTTTCTAATTTAGATACATAAAATTTACATATTTTATTACAAGTTCAGACCAGAAATTCTATTTTTTTTAATTATCTTGAACGTTTCTCATTTGACAAATAAAAGTCCTGGCACTACAAATAGGCGACCAGGTACGTATTCTGATCCATTTATTTACATTTCCAACAGCTATTTATTAAACAGACCATATAATGGCACCTTGTTACTGTCGCGCTACCCTTCATAGCGTGACAGTAACAAGGTGCCATTGAAACTACTGAAAACCTAATAAGAAGTCGTAGTAGGTTCTTAGTACACATCGTATTGAACACCTCTGTCCATGGACCATGGCCAACCCTGGAAATCTACGGCTACCCTCATTAACCTGAGTGGTGACAGGCCAAAGGAGAACCCCTAGATTTGCGCGCTGGCGCCGGGAGCGAGAGGCGTAGGAGGTTTTCATCGCTACCCCTAATCAAGGGTCACATGTGCTACGGACCGAGACGCGGCCAAGCGAATTGTCCTACAAGGGGGATCAGGCGGTGTCAGGAAGCCGTTGCTTGTGCCGGCTGCTGCAGGTGTTGGGCGGCGACACCAGGCCAGCGGTGGCTCACTGGTGTGCTTCAAGTACGACACGCCGCGCCGGGCCATATCGCCAGTCGCTGCATAGTAGGCAGGTCCAGCGCTGCTGTACCGGTGGAGAATTGAGTCGACCTTTGCATCGTCGAACCCCTCCGAAATATTCAAGCACTTTGGTGAGTGTTTCAGATTTAGATTCTTGAGCTGATGTTCCTTAACGAAAGAGAGTAAATGTTGCTAGTAAAGGTCATTGGGCGTAATCCGACCCTGTCGCGGACAGTAATGAAACGGTATAAATGAAAGAGTATAAATTCACTAAACGTTATATAAATAAGGTTATTTTATTTGGAATCCATGGAGAGCAAAGTTTGAGTCAAAAATATATTTATTCAAAAAATCGAATAATTTGTTTATATGTAATATAAGTTGTCGTTCTGAAATAGCTACTAAAGGGTCTTGGCGAGTACATGTGCGTCCCACGTGATCAAATCGGCAGATATACGTTCGCTAACTTTCCCTCACACATTTTGTCGCGTCTCTTATTAGTGTTGTTATACGCAGTATATTAACATTATGAATGAGAAAATGAATAGAGGGAACAAACTGGTGCAATACTTAATTGAAAATAACACAAATAGACAAAGAGTTGCATTCATGGCACTAGATGGAAACAATCCAGATTTTAGAGATTTCCCACAGATAACCTATGAAGAACTGATATTTCATTATTGATCCATTGGGAAGCTACCATTTAAGACTGGCCAGCTTACCATTAACACATGAGATCAAATGGTGTCTACTTGATAGAGCTCTATCAGCACCAAGGCTTAATAAATAATAAAAAGATATTGATAAGACGACGAATTCAGTCGCAAAATGTCAGAGCGCGACAATATTACACATGTATTTTAATAAACCCAGCGAGACAAGGGAGACAAAATGTTGAAGATTACCACTGCTCTTGTATATATTACAGTCAAAACTGTTAATCGGTCAAAACCACTTTTGACTGGTGTCAGTCAAAACCCTTATTGTGTTAAAATGCGTTTTCTCCATTTAAAACATGTCGTTTCAGAACGTTGTAATAACCTCGTCCTAGAAATACTACAACATAATGTTTAGCAAAGTGTCACAAAAAAAAAACTTAACAAACCTAATAAGTTTCTTAAATAAGTGAATGTTAGTTATTGTTAAAATAGTTTTTACCGGTCAAAAGTAGTTTTGACTGATTAACAGCGGTCAAAAGTAGTTTAGACTAATTAACAGCGGTCAAAAGTAGTTTAGACTGATTAACAGCGGTCAAAAGTAGTTTAGACTAATTAACAGCGGTCAAAAGTAGTTTAGAATAATTAACAATTTTGACTGTGACATATTCACGGCCGCCGCTCAGTCGGAAGTTGCGCGCATATTGCCAGTATGGTTTATTGTTTATCCTGTGCTAGGCACCAATAACAAGTCGAAGCCCCTGCGGTATTTTCAGATGAAATCACAGTAGACATTGATCACGACGAATAAATCATGTGAAATAAGAAAAAGCTTTTTTTTTTTCAAAATGCCCACAACTCACAAGAAACCGACCCTTACCATAATAAACTAGACACATCTATACAACATTATTGTTAGTATATGCGAAATATAGTTTGTTCAGAATAAGTAACTGAATCGATTTCAATAATTTTTAAACCATGTTATATTTTTCCTAAAAATATTTAAAAAAGTTAAAAGTTGGACACCGAGCGACTTTAAGTACCTAACGGAATAATTTAGGTAGCTACTGCCCAATTATTATTATTAATGAGCTCAAGACGACGCTGGAGGCGCGCGCTGCGTGATGAACACGTTTTTGTGCGGACAACTAGGTAACAGAACAAGCTTATAACTTTGTAACTTTTCGTGATACAGTTTTGAAATTTTGTACATAGATTCTTTACATTAAAATACTAGACACGTGATTCTTTACATAAAAATACTAGACACGTGTTTCAGGTTTCGCATATACTAAAACTAATGTTGTGTATTCTCACAATTTAATGTCTGTCTGCCGTTGGGTTTTTCTCCCTTACTATTTGCCCATTGACCTTTAGAGTGATTTCAATTTTGGACGGTGATCATTATAAACTGAAAGCTTTGAATTCTAAGTGTGCCTACTTGTATGCACACGGTAGGCTAAGGAACATGCCAGCGGGTCACGTACCTGTCGATGTTGATAAGGATCTTGATGATGATGAGCAAGCTTAAGGTAGTGTAAAGCTTTCTATCGGTCGTAGTGTCTTCAACCGTACCCGTAGATAATACGTAGTCGTAGCCCGATACAAATTTGTCTCTCTCGAGGAAACTCAAGTAGTCTATGGGTACGCGATGTGCGTTTAACTCTGGCAGAGGTCGGGGTCTGGAGAGACCGTAGTGTGTAGTCAGTGGGTGATGCACACGGGCGATCCATTTGATGGATGCGCGAGTTTTGATCCATGCGCTGGCTAGAGAGCCGTCGCGTTAGAGGTTTTACTCAAAGGTTTCTGTAAGCTTGGCAGTTTTTGGTTGAAGTAGTTTTAAAGGTTGATTGTTATGAGTTGACGAATAATGTACATGGCCCAGGGCAGTGATTGTTGTATTTTCGATTATTCACAATTTAACCGTGTTTGGTTTAATCAAAGAGTAGAGTTCTATAATTTCCTTCCTTTCCTTTCACCGACCCGATGTATGTAGAGTTTTGTCAGGAGTGACCAAGTGGAAAAAAATTCTATTGTGGACTATTTGTTCGCAAGGTAACCATCAAGCAGGACGGCTGTGTCGGTTCCGGTCATTAGTATCGACATAAAATGAATCGCAAGTGCGCCGGTGGTGACATAGCGCGACATACTTACAAGTCTACCCACACCACAGCGTGCTTCTAAAGAGCCCTGATGTTCAGCTCGAGTCGAGGGCGACAGTCAATGTCTGGTCGCAGCGGAGTTGAGACGTCTTGGAACTGTACCCGGTTCATTGTGCCCGGTGTTATTGTGTTAAGTTGTAATCTCAATTAATTCTTTAGTTTTGCTAGAAACAGTGTAACCCTCCCACATGATGTACGAGCCTAACGGAATAAATCCTGACATATCCGACATATACAGGATGTACACCGTTGTCACTCAAACCACGGGTAGTAGAATAAATAATAAATAAAAAAATATAGGTATAGTTGAATAAATAATGAATAAAAAAATATAGGACCGAGTTAAAAAAATCAGAATAAGTAATTTACTTTAAAAATAAATAAAAATAAATTATCCCACACCGTCCGCAAATTCATGGTAAGCGCCCGAGCGACGTATCGCCGCCCGTCTTAACTACCTACAGCTACACAATACTCGTAACATAACCTGTGATGCAGCTTTTCCTTCATACTTTTCCTGGCTTAGGACAGGATATAAATTCAAATTGAAAATTTTTAATTCAGATCAATTGATCCATGTATACCCTCGTGGACTTTTTTGTAGGTAATAATGAGTACTTGTAAACATGTACTACATCATTTTTAAGTATCATAAATAGTTTTCTCAGCGCACGCCAAATAATGAATTTTATAGGCAAAATTTTGCTACTTTGGGTTACCGTATTGCAATTTTCTTAAGGATCTCTAATTTAAAAAAAAATACATTATAGCCTATGTTACTTCCTGATAATTTAGCTTTCTATTGGTGAAAAAATGGTTCACATCGGTCCAGTAGTTTCGGAGCCTATTCGGTACAAAAAAAAACAAACAAAAAAATCTTTCCTCTTTATAATAGTAGTATAGATAAGCCTATTAATATTTTAAAAGAATGCTGAAAATTTTCTTAATTAAAAAGGCCTATTACTCAATAGCAGAATTTCTTGAGGAAAAATAATTTTGTTCAATAAAGTACCTATCACTAAAGTGAATATAATTCAGTAAAATATTTTTAAAAGGATTATGATAATTAATATTAAATGACTACAATACTGTGACATAATTGAATTAATGAATAATGATAATTTTTAAATCAGGTAACTCATGACATGTGTATTTTTATTTAGGTATGACTTTAATAATTTATAATTAATATGATGTAAATGATAAAATTATATAATGTAATTAAAACGATGTCCTATATAAAATTTAATATTTATAACTTTTTTCTTTTTAATTAATGAATGTAAATAATGCATGTTCAACTGTTACTGTTACAATTATAAGCATATATGCATGATGAAGTTGCAATGCCCTAACAGGGCCACTATGTTCTAAGAACTGATATCCTCTGTTAAGAACTTTATTTATGTACACATAGCAATAAAGATTTTGAATTTTTTTGAATATTAACATGAAATGTATAGTTAGACTGATATTGTCAAAGCCCACACTTGCCAGAACTCTTTGGATCACAGTCCAAATGCTTGCACTTGCCTAACCCTATCACTGGTTCCAAGTACCAAATACCTCGGAGTTCAAATTGATAAACACCTTAGCTGGCGTCCCCATACTGAATCACTCTGCTCGCGAATTAGGAAATTTTTATATATTTTCAAAGAACTCAGGCACTCAGCTGATCGAGAAACTCTTTTCCTTGTGTACCAGAGCCTGTGTGTCTCTGTTCTTACTTACTGCATTTCTGCATGGGGAGGAACCTGCAAAACTCACCTAATTCAGGTTGAACGAGCCCAAAGGGCAGTCCTAAAAGTCATGCAGTTCAAACGCAGAGATTATCCAACCGCTCTGCTCTACTCCGAGTCAAAGGTCCTTACCGTGCGACAACTGTACATTCTGCGTGCTGTTCTACGCCGTCACTCTTTGCTTCCTCTTGACGACAAAATTTTAAGGAAACGCAAAGGTTATCCAGTCTGCAATCCTAACCAACGTCGCACTTTTTTTTTTTTTTTTTTTTTCCGGATGGGAAATCATCAAATGACCACTCTGGGCGGAGCGGAAGGGAGTGTCAGACTTGTACTGACTAAAACCCATCCATGTTCCTTCTTTGCCCTTTGTGTTCCAGGGCCACGGTATCTCTTTCGAACAGTCCCGCAGCCCTGGCAGGCATCGGCCCTTGCGGACCCCTACTTATTTGCTGACATCTCTTTGAGGCGCGCGTGGAACACGAACGCGCCGTCGACACGGCCTGTCGTCATAAGACGGCCGGACGGCGAGCTGGCCCATAACTCGCCGTCCACAGGCCCGCGCCTACGGTGGCCGGGAGCCACCACGTGACCCCCGACGCCCAGGGCGTCTCCCGCGGCGACTGGGACGTGAGGTTCTTTCCCTCTCACGTCCCGCCACCTCCTTCACTAGCATGACTGCTTCGCAGAAGGAGGTGACGGCTTCCCATTCCCTCTCGCTCCGGACCATGGCTTGAACCAAGGCCGGACGCGAGAGATCGCCGCCGCCAATCGCCGCTACGAGGACACGGCGGTGCTCCGCCCAAGCGGGGCAGACCTCCACGGTGTGCTCCACCGTGTCCTCCGGACGATCCTCGCAGTCGATCGTCGTGGGCGCCGTGGCGCCTCTCTAGCCACTCCTCAAAGAGGGGACTTATCGCCACTATGGTAGCGTGCCCTGCACGGGGTTGCAACAGTCGCTCTCTCCATGTCGCCATGATATCACGCCGGAGGTCTGTCCCCCCGACGTAGTGCCTCCGCGCGCCATTCATGCAGGCGCGCGAGGACTATCGCCTCCAGATCCCATGGCGGCAATCCGGCAAGGAGGCTAGCCGCCTCGCCGGAGATCGTGCGGTACCCCCGGATTAGCCTTATGGCTATCACCTTTTGGGGCGCGTTCAGGTAGTGGGCGGCTTGCCGCCTTAAAGAACGCGCCCACACCGGGGCCCCGTAAAGGGCCATGGACCGCACGACCCCCGCGTATAGACTCCGGCAGGAGGCGTTTGGACCCCTCAGGTTGGGCAAGAGCCGCTTAAAGGCAGCCCCTGTCCGTTCCAGTTTGGGAGCCAAACGTCGGAAGTGCTCCACGAAGTTCCACCGGCTGTCGAGGACGAGTCCTAGGTACTTCAACGTCGACCCAACGCCGATGGAAACCCCTCCTGCCGTCAGTAGGGATCCCGACGGTGGCGCATTTCGAGGCCCATGAAAACACATGGCCTCGGACTTGTGCAATGCCACCTCGAGACCCAATTGCCGGATCCTATCCACGACTATCGCAACCCCGCGTGTCATGTTTTCGGCCGCCGCCTCGTGCGACCTCCCTTGTGCCAGTACCAGCGTGTCGTCAGCGTAGCAAACTACGCTGACGCCGGTAGGGAGGTCGGCGCGCAGCACCCAGTCGTAACCGATGTTCCACAGGGCCGGTCCCAGAACCGATCCCTGTGGAACACCGCACGACATCTCTCGCCGGTTCCATTCTCCGCTTCGACCAGGGTAGATGACGGCTCTATCCGTCAGGTAGTCCCCGACCACACGACGAAGGTAGGTCGGCACCCGGTGATACCGGAGTGCCTCCCTAATGCAGCTCCAGGGCATGGAGTTGAAGGCGTTGGCGATGTCAAGAGACACCGCCAAGACGACCCCGCCCCGGGACACCGCGTCCCCCGTCGTGAGGGCTCTCACGCGCATGATGGCGTCCACCGTCGAGCGCCCCTTGCGGAAACCAAACTGGTGTTCCGCAAGATCCGGCCCCATCCCCGCAAGGTGCCCGGCGAGGCGGTTGGCAATGACTCTTTCAAAGAGCTTGCCCACCTCGTCGAGCAGCACGATGGGCCGGTATGCGGACGGAGAGTCCGCAGGGCGCCCTGGTTTCCGGATGAGGACCAGCTTCCCCGTCTTCCAACGAAGCGGAAACTGGCCTCTCTCTAAGCATGCGCTTAGGAGCCCTTCCAGTCGGGGCCCGAGAGCCTCAGAGGCCAGGACCCAGGCTTTGCCAGGCAAGCCATCGGGTCCCGGGGCGGTGTTTCTGGTTTTCAGCCTGCGTATCGCCACTCTCAGGTCTACCCCAGTCACCTCCGGAACGTCGTCATCGTCATCGGTGTGATCCGCTTCCGGCACCGCACGCGGCGGCGGAGCCATAGGCGGGGGAGGATGCTCCCCTCGCGAAGGGAACAAACCGCTCACCACGTCCTCCACGAGCTCAGGCCGGAGACTCTGCGTCAACGGGGGGGCCCGGGTGCGGAGTTTGTCCAGCACCATCTTGTAAGGGCGCCCCCACGGATCTCCGTTCAGAGACTCCAGCATCTCCTCGCGGGCCAAGTTCTTGTCCCGCCGGACAGCCTCTTGGAGGGCGGTCTTCGCCGCTCTGTACCCCTCGTACAGCTCCGCCTCAATGGCTGCCGCATCCGGAGGGCGGATGCGGAGCCTGCGATGCCTGGCGTACAGGCGCCGCGTGGCAACGCACGCCTTGCGCAGAGACGTCAGCTCTCGCGACCACCAGTACACCTGACGCCGGGCGCTTCCTGGCCGAACTCGGGGCATTGCCACGTCGCAAATGTCGGACATGGCCTCCTGGAACCAACCCGCCTCGTTGTTGATGTCGGCAGGCCTGACTGGTGATGACACCCAGGCCTGCACGATCGAGGCTTCCAGGAGGAGCTCCCGGTCCAGCTGCTTCAGCGCCCATCGCGGACCACTCGGGGCCTGTAGGACCGGCACGCTTGAGGACTGGGTGGAGACGTCGAACCGGATGTACCGGTGGTCGGAATAGGTCTCCACCCCCTCCATGACGCGCCAGTCAACGACACGCGGCGACAGAGCGGGGCTGGCGAACGAGATGTCCACCACCGACTCGCCCCGCATCCGCACGCACGTGGGGACAGAACCCCGATTTAGGACGACCAGTCCTGTCTCCAGAGCCCAGTCCTCCACCATCCTACCCCGCACGTCCGTGTAACGAGAACCCCAAGCCAAGTTCTTGGCATTGAAGTCCCCGAGCACAAGCACGGGGAGGGAATGGCTTCCGATGACGACACTCAACTCCGTGAGGGAGTTGTGGAACTCGGCGAGAGTTCGGCTCGGGGAGAAGTAGACTCCCACTACAACGATCTCCCCGAACCGTGCTGCTACGCACCCCTGACCCTTCCTGACACTCTCAAGGGTTGGGGTACCGGCGGCGACCGACGCAATTATGGTCACTGAGCCGCTAAGGTCCTCCACCCAGTCATCCCTGGGCGGGACAAAGTACGGTTCAGCGACCACGGCGATGTTAATCGACCACTGCGCCACGCTCTGGAGCAACAGATCCTGAGCGCAGGCGCAGTGGTTGATGTTCGCCTGGAGAAGGCGTAATGGGGCCGTTACTGGCACTCCATTTCAGCCCCATCCCGGGCCCCCTGCGAGGGCCCCGCTGCGGAAGTTGCACCAGTAGCAGCAGCGGCGGCGACAGTGGCGGCAGCTGCGGTGGTGGCGACGGTGGGGGTTTTGGCGGTGGTGGCGGAGGGCCTTCCCTTGCCCCTGGCCTTGGCGGGAGTACCGCAGGACTTGCTCCCTGCCCGGTGATCGGCCGGCTTGCCAGCTGCCGCACATGCGGCGCAGCGCGGCGCGGCGGAGCAAGCCGCGGCCATGTGACCAGGCTGGCCGCAGCGGAAGCACAGGCCGCTGCGGTCCACCTCCGAAGTGCACCGGACCGACACGTGGTGCCCCACATGGCAGCGGAAGCACCTCAGAGGTCTGGGTTCCAGCAGCTTCACCTGCGCCGAAACCCAGCCCACCAAGAGCCTTCGGCCCTCCACAATGACTTTCGCCGCCGTCACAGGGCAGCTTACCGTTATGGTTCGCATGCCCGACAGGTCCGGACGTAAGGTGCCTGCCTTGACTTGCTCGGCAGGGCACCCACCAGTCCTGGTGACGGCGGCCACCACCTCCTTCTCGGTCACCGAGTCGTCCAGACCCAGTATGCGCAGGTCTGCGCATTTGACGGGCCTGGACACTCTGGCCTCGTCCGCATTTAGGGACGCTCTAAGCTTTTCAGCCAGAGCGTCAGCGGACGAGCCACGGGTTTCGCCAGGGATCTCCAGCACTCGAGCCCCTGTTGCGGTGACTCTAAGCCGGAGGCCCCCGGTGATCCCGAGCTCTCAGAGATCCACCGTCGCTTTCGCCTTAGCGAGCACGTCGCGGTAGGTCACGCCCCTCTTTTCCGCGTCCGGCTGTAGTGTAATCACTACAGCTGCGGTCTTCGGGGCGCTGAGCCTAACCGCGACGCCCCGCTCCTTTTGCCGGCGTTTCTGCTCCTGCCTCCTGGCCTTTTTGGCCGCCCTTCGCTCCCTCGCGTTTTCTCCAGCCACCTGCCACCCGGTCTCGGCCACGGAAGGCTTAGGGGGCGGGGGGGGCGGCGATAGCGGCTGTCTCGCGGCTGGCGCTGGCATATTCGCCACCTTGCCCTTCTTTTGGGCCGCCGCCTTGCCCTGTTTCAGGGCCGCCGCCTTCTTAACCGGAGCCGGTTTCGTCGGGGCCGACATAACCCTGCCGGGGGGCTGGCTGGACGGCCCCGGTGCGGAGGCCGCAGCAGACGCATATGAGGCCGCCTTCAGGCCCGGGGGCGCCTTGTTTGCCGCCAGGGGGGGGCGTAAGACAATGCCCTCCAGGACGGAGAACCGCGCCTGGAAGGCAGCCAGCTCCTGCCGAACCAGATTCAGGACCTGGTTCTCCACCGGCACGTGCTGGCTTGGACGCTTCTGGCCCCCATTTTGGGGCGCCTCGCGAGAGCCGGACTCGCGCAGACTGGCCAGGTCTGCTCGGAGCTTCCTATTCTCCTCTTTGAGAAGCTCCGTGGCGGCTGTCAGTCGAGCGACCTCTGCCCTCAGTTTGGCCACGCCGTCTGGCGGTGGCCCCGCAAATCTAGCCTCCGCTGCCGCCATAATGGAGGCGACCGCAGCAGGTATAGCCCTTTGCCTGGTGGAGGGCTTTTGTTTGAAGGAGACAGCCCTCAGCGCTGCCTCCACCTCCTTCGCGAGCCCGGCCTTACGCTCCGCATCAGAGCCGCCATCTGCGCCCGCCTCGTCGCCAGAATAGCCCGAACGGGCCACCTCGTGACCGGCGGCCACCCCCGGGTGGCGCCCCTCCTTGGCAAGCCGCACCGACCTCTCGGTGGCAGAGAGGCCTCTCCCCTTGCCGCGGATCCCACCGCGCTTGCTGGTGGGGATCTTGCGAGCCGAAGCCAGCTCCCCATCTGACGACGACTCTCGGTCGCCTACCGGCCTGGACCGCTTGCGTAGGAACTCCCTGTTCCCGGCAGCAGCCCCGGGCCTCCCGCGCTGGGAGCACACTGAGCCAGCGCTCACCTCGCTGGATGCGGCGCCGGACTCCGACCCCGCATCCCTCTCCTCCCTTCCTTCGCCGTTATCGGCCGTTTTTTGGGTTTTGTAATCTTCCATACTGTTCCCACGAGTATGGGGGAAATAAATAGTCCATCTGGGCAGTGCCCCCTGTACCCAGATAAGCCATAGCCAGGCCCGGCAGTGGTTCGCACTAGAGACTGATTTTCCAAAGGAACCCGTCAGCCATACATCTCCTCGCGGTGCGCCGCCGCTTGAGATTCGGGGTAACTTTTTATAGAGGTTTTCTACCTCGTGGTCCGGGCGGTTAAGCCAAGACCCTCGGTCCCAATCGAAGCCGCGAGACGTGTTCCACGACACTTCGACGGTGGGATTACGATATCGACGGAGACAATGAAGGACGCACGTCCTTCACTGTCTGCTCGGAGGCAGGGTAAGTGCACACCGAGCCCGCCCTTGCTCCTCCGCTGTGCCCTCTGCTTTTCAGAGGGTCACGCGGAGCAACGCCCCCTTGGTCCATGAGGGACCCCCCCATGTCAGAATATTAGCCATGGGCAGTAACATTTCCCGAGGAATAAGAATCTCTTCCCATTCCTCGGGGAAGGATACTGCCCACGCCCAGGGTGCACCGGCCCAGCAGCTGCTATTCCCTCCAGACGTATCGAGAGGGACCGGCAGCCATCAGGCACACGAGGAGGAATTCTGACAACGCACCCCACCAACGTCGCACTTCATTCGCGGGCCACCACTTCGACGTACTAAGTGTTAGAATTTATAATAAAATCCATCGTCTTCTTCATATATATCCTCTCACCAGAAGTACATTGATGACCAAACTTACCAATTGGCTCCAGGACTTATCTTACGATAGTACCGAACGTGTCCTTATAGTTAACTCATAGACCTTTAAGTTATAATATATCTTTTACAATTTCACACCAATATTTACGCGTGCAGCAATCTAACATCACACAAACACACACTCACATACACACATAATTCACTTACACCAAATACACACCCTCATAATACTTACCTCCCACAACACTGAACTTGCCGCAACTACTAACAGGTGTATTGCTTTAGTACGACCTGACATTGTTACTCGGGGTGGGGACCAGTAGGCTTACTCTTGAAATCAATCCCAATCTCGATCGTATTACAATCCGATCCAGTTTCAATTCCAATCTTCAAAAAATTGGCACTCTTGAACGAAATCGAGATTGAGATTGGAATCGACTGCATGTTCGAGTACACTGATTGACATAGGGTGGCCATACAAATCAACACGTTAATTACCAAATTTACAAATATTGAATAACTCGTTAAACCTATTAATAAATTTGTTCTGATATTTATTTTAACATAAGTAATCATTTAAGTGTTCTTTGTTTGCATTTATATGTATTTTAACACTAAATATTTAGGCAGCAATGGCTCATTGTGAATGCCATTGCCTACGTTACATTAAAAAAACAACTTCTCGCGCATTTGTCATCTGTCATCTACTTGAAAATGTTATAGGTGGGTCTGGGTTCTTATTTGAATAAAAACTGTGAATTATTACTGTTGTGATAAACAAAAGTTTCAAAGCGATGTTATCTAAAAGTTTTCAAGTGTTTAGTTTGGAATGTTTTAAAGTACGTTTATATGCACAAGTTCAAGTTAGTTGTATTTTAGGAGAAGTATTCAACCGAGGAAGACGAAAATATCAAGGTAAGGCCACAATTCTATTAAATGTATTATTATTGTAATTTCTTTAAATTTTAGTGTTAAACACTTGCTTAATGCAAACATTCATTGTTCTAGCAGGATGAGTAGGCCAACACATCAACAGCTAGAGACTCTAGTGGATTTCCTAGTACAGAACCCCGGAATTGCCAAGGGGTTATTGCGCACTGCTCATGATAAGCAGGAGACTAAGAGAAAGAGGGATGCGATAGCAGTATCCTTAAATGCACTAGGCGGTGCGCAGAAAGATGGTAAAGGCTGGGCTAAGGTACTGTCTATACACTAATAAACATTTTTTTTCACTTAATTATATGACAACATTTACTATAATTAGTACATGTATTTCCTTTTTAGTATTGGGCTGACAAAAAGTTTACCCTAAAGAGGACTTGTGGCCAGCATGCACAGTCGATGAGGCGTACAGCTGGTGGGGTTGCAGAGAATTTACCTGCATTAACACCCATCGACCAACGCCTAGTAGCAGTGATGGGGGGACTTCAATTCGCTGCAGGAGACAGTCATGTTGCTGCCAATCCATTTCCATCCACAGTAAGTCAGTTTAGTTAAAAATGTTACCTATTATTGTAAACTTTATAAAAATTAACACCTTCATAATGAAGTACTTGTACTATAATTTGTCAAATCTTTGCAGAGCCAAAGCGACATTCATTTAGAATTTGTCATACCAACCGATGAGGAAAATTTGGATGCAAATGAATTGGAGTCTCGTGCTTCTCCCACCCAAAATGTGGAGACTGTAAGAGGTAATTTCTTTCGTACTATGTATGCCATCTTTCATGGTGATATAATTACTTCCATAAATATTATTTATTTTATTTTTCAGTTATAACACCAAGAGAACATAGTCCTAGAAGGACCAGCTTGTCCGCGGGACAGCGTGTCCGATCAAGGACTATGTTGGATCAAGACCGGGACAGATTTGAAGAGATAGAGAGGCAGAGGGTTGAAGCCAAACACTCACAGCGAGGGCCTTATCTCGAGCTGTAGAACAGATGGAGGGGCTCTCGACAGCCTTTAGAGAAGGCTCTCAAACTGTAGCAAATGCCCTGAATAGGATTGCTGATGCCTTGAGTCAAAATAGGCAGTAATTCAATTTATATTAGTTTAAGCTATTATTATTTAGAGTTTTACTTTTAAGTAGGTACTAGTTTAGAGTTAAAAATATGGAAGTTACATTGTATTATTTTTTTAAACTTTCTAGCCCATACTCATTTTATTTGCTGTTGCAATTTCATTATATAGGTATTTATAAATGCATAAATTTAGTACATCTAACTGAAATGCTTTATGTGAATACAAATGAAAAATATCGAAAACTATACTCAAGCAGAAATAAAAACTTATACAGAACTTTATACCTAAATAAAAGCCTCCAGGCATCAAAGGTGTGCCCGCCCACACATAGCTATAAATAGCTGTAACTCGAAGTCACAAATGAAAAATTAGGACCATGAAAGTAAAATAAATAAACAGTTAATTACTAATAACAATAACCATGGTCAGCTAGACGACCAGTCATTAATGAAGATGCCGAGCTGTCCACAGTTCTTGTACAAGCTGTGCACGAGCCTCGCGACCCCTGCACAGCTCCATGGAGGCAGCCCCTCGAACCACCTCTAACCCACTTTGTGCCAATTGCATTTCTCCCATGGGTGGTACGGTATCTTCAATATCATCCAAACCCAATCGTGCTTGGTTACAAATGTTGTGTAAAACACAGCATGCATTTATAATTTTAGCTGCTGTGTCTGGATGATAATGAAGAACCCTATGGCCCGGAAGACACCTCCATCTATTTTTTAAAACCCCAATTGTGTGCTCAACAGTATTGTGAGCCACACAACGCAGATTTGTGTAGTATTCTTCAGCTGAGCCTGGCGTTGCATCCAGTATTGGGGTCATCATGTATTCCCTTTGAGGATAACCGGAATCATCTATAATTATAATATGTTATACAAAATATATTGCAGACCTAATGTAGATTAATTTCCAATTTGAACAACTGTATTTATTAAATTTTGTAAGTGATTCTTTACAGGATGCTGGTTCCAAACAAAAGTATCATGTGTGGCTCCACCGAATGAAGAATCTACACTCAGTATATTGAGATCTGCATCACAAATCTGTAAAAGAATTAATACTTTTTATAGAAAGTTACAGTTACTCTAATAGTTAATAATTAGATAAATAGCCAACCTAACTCACAATTAAAACATTTCTCGAATGGTAACCTTTTCTGTTGTAAAACCACTCTTCATTTTGTGATGGTCTTACAATAGCCACATGACTACCATCAACACAACCTATGACGAAAATCTGAAATTAATTTAAGTATTATTACTTAGAATATTAATCTTAACAACAAATAAGTTGAAAATAAACATCAAAAGTAGGTATTGAATGATACTACATATTTCATATTTAGGTAAAAATAAGCACAGATATACCTTTGTTTAATTAAGTCTCGTTGTCGGCGAGTCTGTGGAAACTTAAGCCATTTATTCAAAATATAATTTGAATTGAGAGCATTCGTAACTTCTCTTATTGCTCTCGAAACAGACTGTTGGGACATCATTGTACCTTGTGTCCCACCTACTAATCTTTGGTAGCTGCCTGTGGCGTAAAATGAAACAGGCACTAAAACCTAAAGAATTAAATTAGTTTATTAATAATTATCTTTGTTACTTACTTTAATTATATAAAAAACACCATGTGAAAATAGAATTGCTAGTTTACAAACCTTGTATTTTCTCGATATGTCGCTACGGCGAGTAGGCTGGGGCATCAAAGGTTCCAAATCCCTTTATATCACTTCGAAAAGTTCCTTAGTAACTATAATTTTTCCTAAATTCATCGTCAGTCATGGCAAACGCGTTGTCTGCATAACGCGCCATTCGTCTCAAATTCCGCCTTTGTCTCATATCTAACTTATGAGCATTGTTCAAAATATCACAAATGAGTCCTAAACGTGTAAACACTAAAAACTTTACAAATCAGTCACAATAACAAACTCGATCCCAAAAAAGTAGACTTTTTGTAATCGGTCAACTTTGACATAAACACGAATTCAAACTCGATATGTCAACGTCAAAATCCCGTCAAGAGTACCGAAAAAGTGCATTCGTTCGAGTAAAGTCGATTTCATTTAGTTCCAAAAAAATCCACCAACTACGATTCCATTCTAGTGTAGCATTCAAGAGTGCCAAATGACAAGATTTCGATCCCAATTTCCAATTCCAATTGAGATCGAGTGTCGAGAGTAAGCCTGCAGGTAGGTAGGTTCGATTGGTCGACACTCGATTTAAGGCCTAATTCCCAAGCGTACTGTCGTCGTATCGGAGTCTAGTTGAATAGGTACGAGTAGTAGTGATTTCGTGATGCGAGAGTGGTGAATTAAATGCCAATTAATTTCTCTCGTTAACGAAGAGATGTGATAGTGGTAAACACCGTGCCGTGCTTCTGATACGAACGAGAAATGATGTAGGTAAATGAACTAACACCAACCTAAATCGGACCTGAAATGAAATAACTACTTGCAGTCGGTTAATAAATTCGTCCGACGTCCATTGACCCGCCCAACTGACTTGCACACGCACAGCTGTGCCGCGCTACGTCATCATCGAGCGGATCGCGTACGATATTGCGTTTATGAATGAAATAGTGGGAGCCCTACTAAGATTTAACTCGAATGACAGAAAAAATGTGATAAATTTCTAACTTCTATATTAGACGTCATAAAAAAAAAGAATATGCCAATAGTAACTATTACTCGACTGGAGTTACACAGTAACTTCAGTCGAGTAATAGTTACTATTGATTCGGTTCCAGAATGACCTAAAAGTATTCGTGTATTTGTGCAAAAAAGTGCGCCGAAAATAAAATTTGTGCGTCTTCAGGTTTCCGAGATATTGCATTTCCTGCTAGAGTAACGTTTTGCAGAATCGTGTACGTCTAAAACGATTGATGGTTCTCTACTGTGTCACCTAACTTTTTTATCCATAATTTAAAGTGCCAAAACTTTATTTGTCCTAATCATAATTTGTCCGAATGATAACTTACCCGAACTTAATATCACATGTCATAAAATTGAAATCCCTAAATACAATATGTCCTAAATCCGTTTGTCATAAATATTACAATTAATAATATACAGAAGACATAAAACCGTTTTCAATAAAAGTTATTAGTAATAAATTCAAATTATATAATGTTTATTAATAATAATAATATTCTTAAAACAAATTTGTATAACAAAGCTTTTGCTATGAACTTCTCTCAGGCGTTACGTAGATACGAGCGTGCAATATTTTTTCTTCTACCGACTTGTTTTGAGATAGTTCACTTGTTATGTAGTTCTGTTTAGTAGCAGTTGATTGTGAACATGTGGTTTTTGTAAGCAAGCAAGCATGCAGCATGCAAGCAAGCATTCAGCATGCAAGCAAGCATGCAGCATGCAAGCAAGCACGCAGCATGCAAGCAAGCACGCAGCATGCAAGCAAGCACGCAGCATGCAAGCAAGCACGCAGCATGCAAGCAAGCATGCAACATGCAGCAGGCATGGTTTCTGTCACGGCTACGGCGCTGCGGGGCTCCGGCGGTCTATCGTCGCAGATGGGTTTAACGCTGGAGGCCGAGGCCGAGGGCCGCCTCGCCCCTACGTGCCTACGCGATTTTAAATTACACTCTAGGTGTAGAGCAGACAAGACTGCGTGGAGTCGGATTTACAGCGATTCGTTTCTATCACTAAAACCTAATTTTAAGCAAATGTTTTAGGACTAAAAAAAATATTATAAATGAACATTCGGAATAATACACAATACTTAGGACATATGACTTTAGGTCATGTACAATTAGGAGATTCAATTATTATAGTACTCGATAATTATGTTAAACAAAATTTCGGGATTTTGAACATTATGGTTACTGAAGTTTATAGCAAACGTGTTAGGGATAATGATTTTTGGACAAACGATTTTAGGAGAAGAAAGGGAGTACCCGAATAAATATACACGAGTGGCTTCATTTATGCGTATTCGTGACAGAATTAGATTTAAGAAAATTGTTGAAATGAAACAGCTTTACCGTGAAAGATACCGTTTACCGAAATCAGAATTTTATTTGCTATGACAGTAGGTACAGGTTAGGTGTTGTACATAAATTAATGAGATCGGCTACGTCTACCTTACGGCGTGCAAATTATTACATAAGATAAAATATTAATACAAACAAAATAATGTCAACAAAACAAAATAGAAATTAAAGTGAAGTCAATTAATAATATTATAGTCAGGTACATAAGTCTTACATGGTCAAATTTGCAGTTTATTATAAAAATCATTATCTGGATAAATTCGTATCATTTAGAAAGTCTTTCACTGAGTAATAACATTTGCCTAAAAGTAGTGCAGTTACCTTAGGTTTAAAAATATTTATAGAATAATCCTTAAAACCATGAGGTTTTATTATAAATGACAGGTCCCATTGTCATAACACTTTTCCTATAACAGTGCTGTTTTGTAATTTCCCGAATGTAGCAAGTTCTTGTATTGGGATCTCAAGGGGCCATTGCGTGGTAAGTGTTCCTGCCATGACAGTAATAGACAATTACGTGATAGAGAGGCTATCGCCGCTTCTGGCCAGTAAGATCCACTAGTTTTTAATATTATGGCCTGGATACGTGTTTATTTGTTTCAAAACCCTCAGATGTTCAGAGGATAGCCGTGGTCTTGAGCTACTTTGCCCTAAAGTTTATGATCCCTTACTACTGTTAGAATGTATGATTTCTTTGTTATTTATATATTACAAACAGACACTTCAATTTAGATTATTTGTAGATAAGATTTGTATAATTCAAGCTCAAGTAAGTCTCCTAAGACCGTTTTCAAGTAGCAACAACGGTTAAGGTACCTGCCATTACTGCCCTATCTCAGTATTCCACTCTGTACCGTACAGTCAGCATTTGCTAGAAACCTCCGACTTCGGCCAAAAGCCGACTGTGGCCGAAGCGGAAGCTTAGGTCGGACACTACCTGCTACTGATTAAGTAACTAATACTTACTTTCGATGTCCACAGCTCTGCCTGTCTCCTTAGATGCTTCTTGTTCGTCTTCCTCTTCTATTTTAAACTCCATTAAAGGTACATCATCTTCTGAATCGAATTCAGAACCGTGTGGTAGTATATCTTCTTCATCTAGATGGCTATTGTCTAGATTTTCCAGTTCTAGATCTGTAAGTAAACAAAAACAGTTAAAAGTTACTCATTTACTATTTTATTGAGCAGATGACATAAAGACATTTTAATGCACTGAAAAAGTAAATTATATATTTTTTTTACATCATTTGAAAATACGGGGTGGAAGGGACAAGGACGCGAAAACGGTTACCTCGCATACAGTACATCATTTGGAGCCACATAGAAATTAATCATTGGTTATTAAAAAAAAAATCTGCTGTTTACTACAAAAGTACCTACAATCAAAATGTACGGAACAGCAGATTTTATTTTTTGGGTGGAAGTGACACCGACGCATCTGATTACAAAATGTTCAGTTCATCATACTGAACCCCTAGCGTATAGAAATTTTTCATTGGTAATTTGAAAAAAACATCTTGTAGTGTATCTATTTAATTGATATAGAAACACTGTCTCACATCCATAAGTAGTTCGGTAGCTGTCACTAATGACAGCTGTCAGTCACCACAAATGGCGGGAAGTTGGAAGGTGAAGCGTACCCTGGACTGGGGGCTTGGTGGTGTGGTGAGCCTGTGACATAGTTAGTAAATTGTTTTATCAACCTATTAGGCAGTTACAAGAATGGTTAAAATGTATAGAACAGCTGATTTCTTTTTTAGTCACTAATGATAACAATTTCTATGTAGGTTTAGAATGTTACGTGACTAAGTGGTACCCGTTTGTACGTAGGTGTCGCTTCTACCCCATATATTAACAAAAAAAAACCTTTTCTATTCAATAAATTGTAACGTTATTTGTTGGAAGATATTACTTTATCATTAATTTTTTGTCTCAAAAACATACCATCACATTGATATGCCTCCTTTGGCTCAAGAATATCATCTTGTCTCTCACAAACAGCTGGTAATTCTTCTTTCACAACAACGCTTT
This sequence comes from Noctua janthina, assembly GCA_963576755.1. Taxonomy (NCBI): domain Eukaryota; kingdom Metazoa; phylum Arthropoda; class Insecta; order Lepidoptera; family Noctuidae; genus Noctua; species Noctua janthina. The sequence continues at coordinate 8,092,093 of OY755077.1, forward strand.
CTGTTTGACCAACTTTAACTATACTTATGCTATCTATTGAAGAGATAATAAACCCGTGGGCAACCTGTAAGTGGTCCTGGTTTATGAAAGGTTTTGGCTGTAAAAAGATGATTACAGTATTACATAAAATAATTATGTTAATGAAGGGCATTACTTACACATTAAACAGTAAATTATATCTGTTGAAGAACACCTCACCTCATAATTCCCATTCATTATCCGAGCGAACAGCTCTTCAGCTTCCAAACATTTCCTCAGCAATCGGAAGCATTGCTTTAGTTTAGCGCAGCAGAAGGAACAAGCGATGATCGGTCTGCTGTCGTCAGTTACAAACTGCAACAAAACATTGAGTTTCAGTTTTCGGGGTTTGTGAATAATATTTTGCAAACACTGTAGGCTACAGGTTTTGTGCAGTAACGCTCTTTCAAACACCTCTTACAAAGAAGGCTCATTGTTGTTTCGCTTGCCAAACCTGATATGTGTACACAACAAAAAAAATATTTTAGCTTGCATACACAAATGTAATAAGTTTTTAATATCTTAGACTAAAATAAATGATAATCTGTTTTTTGCCATATTTTGTTCTATTTTTATTTTTTCAGAAGATTCATTGATTTCTTCTTCTTTTCATTCATTACGAAAACAACAGTTTTTATGTTGTCCTGCAAAGTTCTTAAAATGTACAGTAGAGACCATAAGTGCAGTAGCAGTTTCACAAAACGATCGCATCAAAACAAGTCGCACTTACGACCTTTTTCCATAACAAACATTTTGCACACATACACGATCTCGTATATCGCTCTCTTTCATAATTATCTAGTCAGAAAGAGTGCGATATAATGATCATTTGCCTTAGTGACAAGCCTGTCATGTCGCGACGGAGTATTAAGTTAGTGATATTTAATTTCAAACTAACAATTATGTGTCTATCTGGCTTAGCGGTTAACGCTATAGATAAAATGTCTCGCACAGTAGTCTGCGTTCGAACCCAAGTGACATTACACTTTTTGTGTTTTAATTATAAATGATACGTTAGACCCGATGAGATATGTTTTTCTAAATATTAGTTGGAACTTATTATTAACAAAAAAGATGAGGGTGAATGTGAAACAAAATAAACTTCTGGATTGAACAAAGTAGTTAGTTATGACGTTGTTAGTTGGTGAACTTTGTTACGAGCGTTTGTGTTATTATTACGATTAGCGTATTGTTTGATTGTCTTTATTCAAGATGCAAGCTAATATTAGTATTGATGACAGGGCAAATATTGTCACTTTGCGTAAAAATGGGCTTAATATTTCTCAAATTTCAACTGAAACTGGCTTAAAATGTGTAAGTTATTTTTAAAAATTATAATTATTATGATGATAGTTGTGGTGTGTGATTTTCTTATTATTAAATAAATTGCTAGTTGCAAGTGTGTAATCATATTTTGTTTTTTTTTAGAAATTCTGTTAGCCGTTGGGTAAAGATGTTTGAGGAAGAAGGTAGTCTGAAGAGTCGTCTAAGAAGTGAAAGGCCGCCGCTTGTTAACCCGACTCAGCGACGTTTTATGGTGGAAGAATATGAAACAAATGGTTTAATTCCAACTATAATGTTTGCAGAGCAATTGGATACTACATTACAGACTGTTCGCCATGCAGTCCATGCTGAAGGTTTACATCATCGGAAGCCAGCTAAAAACCATTTTTGACACAAAAACACAGGGAGGAAAGACTACGTTTTGCTCGAGATTATTTACATTTAACTGGGAGGTGACTGTATTTTCTAACGAGAAGACTTTCAAGTCTTGCCAAAAGGAAGACTTAATTTATGGCGAAAAAATAATAATACTTAATTTAATAAGTAGACCGGGTAACTAAATATTTAGTAATATTAACATAACCGTAAATAAAAAAAAAAAAATTAAGAAATAAATTTTAAATTTAATGATCTTAAATTGGGGTTTAGTTTCAATATTCTTTTCGTCAAGAAAATGAACACTTAAGCTATAACCTCAATACATTCAATGTGACGTTACATTACAAAAACCCGTTCATAAAGTCTAACTCATATATTAGTATTCAATTAACTCTGCTGAATACTGATACCTATAATAAGCGGGTATCAACAATTATATTTGTGTTATTAGAATATCCTTTCCGTGTTATGTTATTCTTATTATGAATTGACTAAGTGGGTATACAACAAAAAATCTTATGAACGGTGATAAAAGAACTTTTTTTTGCCTAGATAGGAATGTGACGTCACATTCTCATAAAAGTTTGTTAATTTTATAAATAAATAAAACGAATAAACATTTTTGTTATCATTCAGCATGATTTTTTTATTTCCACCTTCCAACACCGAAAACATAAAATAAAAATCAATTAATGAGGTTAAATAATAATACAATAACTGTCTAATATTTAACTTCTTATAAAAAATAAATAATAAGCATGACTATATTATAAATAAACATAAACACCTAACGACTTTCTGCTTAAAATACAAATATAATTAAGGTTCCAAAAAAACAAAAAACAGCCACACATTGTAATAACATGGATTCGAACTTGGACTTCATTGATCGTGAACCCATGCTCAGCCCAAACAGCTACCAACCCATGTTAATACTACGCGAATTTTAACAATGCAATGGTAAGAACAGGTCATCACTATGATGTGTATTCTAAATGCAACAGAAATATAATGCTATTTCGCGTAGTGTGACGACAGTTCATTAGTGTGTGTTATGTGTAGAATGTTGAGACATCACTCATACACGCACACGCACACACACTGCTGTATCGCGCTCGCACAGTTCATAGCAATATAATCTTTAGCATGGTACTGCACTTTTGAGGTCTACTGTACATATTCTGTTCGGCAAGCGTACCAACAATATACATTGATCACTGGTGGAGTTATAATTTACGCTTGCGGCTTATGCTCTAAAGCTCTTGCGTGGAGCAGCTCATAACCCGGGTGTGCTGTGTCACCTGAAGCTGTGCGTGCCAGACCGGTATGTATGGAGGCGGCGGCGACCGCCACTGCTGGCCGTGCCTGCTGCCAAAACCAATCTGCTGTCAAAAACACCCCTCACCCGCACAATATGTGTATTAAACGAAGTTCATGAGAGAATTGACATATTTTCGTGCAATCTGAGTGAATTCGCAAGTGTTTTTGAATTGTGTTAGTTATATTTAGATATTAATATTCTGTGTTAAGATTTTTGTTGTTAGATTTTTAAGTACTAGCCGTAAGTTGATTTTATTTGGTAACCACTATTGTATTGGGGTCATCCTGTAAAGATAGTGTGTGTAAGTTAATAATAATAAATAAATAATTTATTTTAAGCACAGGTTCCTTTATCATTAAATTTTCTATCACCAATAAGGTTGATTTCCCTATTTTCCAAATCTCTAACGACGAGTTCATATGATTTCTCAAGTTAAAGAGGCATTTAATTACAAATATTCAAGAAATGTAAATATTATTAAAGTATCAACTTACTGGAATATCAGTCAGTCTCTCATATACTTCATGCAAGTTCTTGTTGACCACCACATACATGCGAACATTCTCCGCTAGACATATCCTACACATTGGCAGTTTTTCCATATTGTATTAATGTTTAAGTATCACTGAAGATAATTACTTCACTTAGAAATTCTGCTGCGTACAAATAACAGGCGACGCTTGTATATTGCGACTTCTTTTAGTATATATATATACGATAGTGTCGCAACTAAGCTTAACTTTACAGCTTGTAAATTGTAGTTATTTAAGTCGAACGGGTAAGGCGGCAGCGGCCGGATTGCTAGACTTATTATATCACTCGTAGGACAGCCTATAATTAATAGAAATTAGTTTATTAGTCCCTAGACACTATCTACTGCACCTACTGTACGAATACCGGTATCAAAAAGAAAACAATTTCTATTATTCACTTACAACCAGCTAAAAAAAGGAAGCTACTTTTGGTTTCGTTGACTTGACACTGACAGATGACATTGACATTTCAAGGTTTTCAAAGCAGGCACAGAGTATGTAATTCCACATTAGTTATAAAGGACAAGCATGGCAAAGTGCTATTTCACTATGCATTATGCATTTTAAAAATAAATTGATCAAATACTACAAGAACTTGTAACAATTTTCTTTTACCATATTATTATTAATTTTTGGTTTTTACCAATTAGACTTATTAATTCCATCAAAGAAAATAAACGCCATTTGCACGCTGACCAAGTGTTTAGTGCAAATAAGTGCTTGCAACGTAAGATGGTGCAAGGGTGTCGACGCAGGTTGCATCCCACACCAAAGGCCTACTAGAAATTCTATTTTTTTTAATTATCTTGAACGTTTCTCATTTGACAAATAAAAGTCCTGGCACTACAAATAGGCGACCAGGTACGTATTCTGATCCATTTATTTACATTTCCAACAGCTATTTATTAAACAGACCATATAGTGGCACCTTGTTACTGTCGCGCTACCCTTCATAGCGTGACAGTAACAAGGTGCCATTGAAACTACTGAAAACCTAATAAGAAGTCGTAGTAGGTTCTAAGTACACATCGTATTGAACACCTCTGTCCATGGGACCATGGCCAACCCTGGAAATCTACGGCTACCCTCGTTAATCTGAGTGGTGACAGGCCAAAGGAGAACCCCTAGATGTGCGCGCTGGCGCCGGGAGCGAGAGGCGTAGGAGGTTTTCATCGGTTTTCTAATCAAGGGTCACATGTGCTACGGACCGAGACGCGGCCAAGCGAATTGTCCTACAAGGGGGATCAGGCGGTGTCAGGAAGCCGTTGCTTGTGCCGGCTGCTGCAGGTGTTGGGCGGCGACACCAGGCCAGCGGTGGCTCACTGGTGTGCTTCAAGTACGACACGCCGCGCCGGGCCATATCGAAAGTCGCTGCATAGTAGGCAGGTCCAGCGCTGCTGTACCGGTGAAGAATTGAGTCGACCTTTGCATCGTCAAACCCCTCCGAAATATTCAAGCATTTTGGTGAGTGTTTCAGATTTTGATTCTTGAGCTGATGTTCCTTAATGAAAGAGAGTAAATGTTGCTAGTAAAGGTCATTGGGCGTAATCCGACCCTGTCGCGGACAGTAATGAAACGGTATAAAATGAAAGAGTATAAATTCACTAAACGTTATATAATTATGGTTATTTTATTTGAAATCCATGGAGAGCAAAGTTTGAGTCAAAAATATATTTATTCAAAAAATCGAATAATTTGTTTAAGTAATATAGTTGTCGTTCTGAAATAGCTACTAAAGGGTTTTGGCGAGTACATGTGCGTCCTACGTGATCAAATCGGCAGATATACGTTCGCTAACTTTCCCTCACACATTTTGTCGCGTCTCTTATTAGTGTTGTTATACGCAGTATATTAACATTATAAATGAGAAAATGAATAGAGGGAACAAACTGGTGCAATACTTAATTGAAAATAACACAAATAGACAAAGAGTTGCATTCATGGCACTAGATGGAAACAATCCAGATTTTAGAGATTTCCCACAGATAACCTATGAAGAATTGATATTTCATTATTGATCCATTGGGAAGCTACCATTTAAGACTGGCCAGGTTACCATTAACACATGAGATCAAATGGTGTCTACTTGATAGAGCTCTATCAGCACCAAGGCTTAATAAATAATAAAAATATATTGATAAGACGACGAATTCAGTCGCCAAATATCAGAGCGCGACAATATTACACATGTATTTTAATAAACCCAGCGAGACAAGGGAGACAAAATGTTGAAGATTACCACTGCTCTTGTATATGTTACAGTCAAAACTGTTAATCGGTCAAAACCACTTTTGACTGGTGTCAGTCAAAACCCTTATTGTGTTAAAATGCGTTTTCTCCATTTAAAACATGTCGTTTCAGAACGTTGTAATGACCTCGTCCTAGAAATATTACAACATAATGTTTAGCAAAGTGTCACAAAAAATAACTTAACAAACCTTATAAGTTTCTTAAATAAATAAGTGAATGTTAGTTATTGTTAAAATAGTTTTTACCGGTCAGAAGTAGTTTTGATTGATTAACAGCGGTCAAAAGTAGTTTAGACTGATTAACAGCGGTCAAAAGTAGTTTAGACTAATTAACAGAGGTCAAAAGTAGTTTAGACTAATTAACAGCGGTCAAAAGTAGTTTAGAATAATTAACAATTTTGACTGTGACATATTCACGGCCGCCGTTCAGTCGGAAGTTGCGCGCATATTGCCAGGTCCTATGGTTTATTGTTTATCCTGTGCTAGGCACCAATAACAAGTCGAAGTCCCTGCGGTATTTTCAGATGAAATCACAGTAGACATTGATCACGCCGAATAAATCATGTGAAATAAGAAAAAGCTTTTTTTTTTTCAAAATGCCCACAACTCACAAGAAAGCGACCCTTAGGGGTCGTCCATTAATCACGTGAGGCTGGAAAGGGGGGGAGGGGGGTTCGGAAAAAATCACGAAATATCACTAGGGGGAGGGACAGGTGTAGTGGATATCACGTGTATTTATTTTTTCTTTGAACGCGCGATTTCTAAACCGAAAAGCGGTGCGTGACCTTGACATTTTTATCACGGTGCTTATTTTTCCAGAATTAAATTAGATTATACCTGTTAACCTGTATTTAAAGATAATATTCTGATTTTTTTTAAGATACTTTGTACCAAAAAAAATACACGTGATTTTGGGTGGGAGGAGGGAGGGGTAGTCTAAAACTTTACCACGAATCACCATGGGGGAGGTGGGGGTTAAAAATTTGCTAAAAAACATCACGTGATTATTGGACGACCCCTTACCATAATAAACTAGAGACATCTATACAACATTATTTTTAGTATATGCGAAATATAGTTTGTTCAGAATAAGTAACTGAATCGATTTCAATAATTTTTAAACCATGTTATATTTTTCCCAAAAATATTTTAAAAAGTTAAAAGTTGGACACCGAGCGACTTTAAGTACCTAACGGAATAATTTAGGTACCTACTGCCCAATTATTATTATCAATGAGCTCAAGACGACGCTGGAGGCGCGCGCTGCGTGATGAACACGTTTTTGTGCGGACAACTAGGTAACAGAACAAGCTTATAACTTTGTGATTTTTCGTGATACAGTTTTGAAATTTTGTACATCTTCATCATCTTGCTTTCTTTACATAAAAATACTAGACACGTGTTTCAGGTTTCGCATATACTAAAACTAATGTTGTGTATTCTCACAATTTCATGTCTGTCTGCCCAGTGGCGGGGCAAGACCACAATTTTATGTGGGCAAGGTACATTTAGCGAGGCCCTCTGGTGGCGCAAGATGCCATGTAATTAAAAAACTGTTGAAAAATAGTTTTTACTACTTTATTATAACAAAGACACTGCAATCCAAACTTTTTCTTAGACTATCATTAAAGAAACAGAAATTTCCTGCTCTTAACTTTACTTAACTCCTTAATGACTGTACCGTAATTAAGCTTAGATGCATGTTTTAACCTAAATTATAGCCTAACTCAGTACATCATAACATAATAGTTACCATTCTTCAAACAAAGTTTTGAAATACAAATAATAATAAAATCGCGTGGACTAAATTCGTCCGCACCGTTAGGACAAAATACACAGCGGCACGACGCAGACTGGTATGGTAAAATATCAGAAACTACAATGGCTTTCTGTCAGTACAAGAACGAAGGATGTCGCTGTTTTAGCAAAATGGAAAAAAAATAAAACAGAGTGCGCTGTCAACAAAAAATATTTATTGGCCAAAATTGGCCATGTACAGTTTAGAGATTTTTTCGTTCCAGTCCCAATTTTGGCAATTGGTTTTCGAGGTGCGAGGGTGGTGCGAGGTGGCCCTCGTAACGCGAGGCCGTAGGCGGTGGCCCACGTCGCCTACGCCTAGCGCCGCCTCTGTGTCTGCCGTGGGTTTTTCTCCCATACTATTTGCCCATTGACCTTTAGAGTGATTTCAATTTTGGACGGTGATCGTTATAAACTGAAAGCTTTGAATTCTAAGTGTGCCTACTTGTATGCACACGGTAGGCTAAGGAACATGCCAGCGGGTCACGTACCTGTCGATGTTGATAAGGATCTTGATGATGATGAGCAAGCTTAAGGTAGTGTAAAGCTTTCTATCGGTCGTAGTGTCTTCAACCGTACCCGTAGATAATACGTAGTCGTAGCCCGATACAAATTTGTCTCTCTCGAGGAAACTTAAGTAGTCTATGGGTACGCGATGTGCGTTTAACTCTGGCAGAGGTCGGGGTCTGGAGAGACCGTAGTGTGTAGTCAGTGGGTGATGCACACGGGCGATCCATTTGATGGATGCGCGAGTTTTGATCCATGCGCTGGCTAGAGAGCCGACGCGTTAGAGGTTCTACTCAAAGGTTTCTGTAAGCTTGGCAGTTTTTGGTTGAAGTAGTTTTAAAGGTTGATTGTTATGAGTTGACGAATAATGTACATGGCCCAGGGCAGTGACTGTTGTATTTTCGATTATTCACAATTTAACCGTGTTTGGTTTAATCAAAGAGTAGAGTTCTATAATTTCCTTCCTTTCCTTTCACCGACCCGATGTATGTAGAGTTTTGTCAGGAGTGACCGAGAGGAAAAAAAATCTGTTGTGGACTATTTGTTCGTAAGGTAACTATCACACGAGGACGTGTGCAAGCAGGACGGCTGTGTCGGTTCCGGTCATTAGTATCGACATAAAATGAATCGCAAGTGCGCCGGTGGTGACTTAGCGCTACATACTTACAAGTCTACCCACACAACAGCGTGCTTCTAAAGAGCCCTGATGTTCAGCTCGAGTCGAGGGCGACAGTCAAAGTCTGGTCGCAGCGGAGTTGAGACGTCTTGGAACTGATAACTTTTTAGAACTATGTATCCTGCTTACGCGTATGAAGTTTAATTAAAATCGGTTCAGTTATTTCGATAAAAGAAGGACTTAAAAGTTTGTATGAAATGCCTGCGACCTACTTGTAAGTCTACCCATCCACAGCGTGCTTCTACAGAGCCCTGATGTTTACAGCTCGAGGACGACAGACGGAGACGCGGACGGCGGAGTTGAGACGTCTTGTAACTGTACCCGGTTCATTGTGCCCCGTGTTATTGTGTTAAGTTGTAATCTCAATTAATTCTTTAGTTTTGCTAGAAACAGTGTAGCGCTCCCACATGATGTACGAGCCTAACGGAATAAATCCTAACATATCCGACATATACAAGATGTACACCGTTGTCACTCAAACCACGGGTAGTTGAATAAAGAAAAAATATTGGACCGAGTTAAAAAAATCAGAATAAGTAATTTACTTTAAAAATAAATAAAAATAAATTATCCCACACCGTCCGCAAATTCATGGTAAGCACCCGAGCGACGTAATCGCCGCCCGTCCTAACTACCTACAGCTACACAATACTCGTAACATAACCTGTGATGCAACTTTTCCTTCATACTTTTCCTGGATATAAATTCAAATTCAAAATTTTTAATTCAGATCAATTGATCCATGTATACCCTCGTGGACTTTTTTGTAGGCAATAATGAGTACTTGTAAACATGTACTACATCGTTTTTAAGGATCATAAATAGTTTTCTCAGCGCACGCCAAATAATGAATTTTATAGGCAAAATTTTGCTACCTTGCGTTACCGTATTGCAATTTTCTTAAGGATCTCTAATTTTTTTGAAAATACATTATAGCCTATGTTACTTCCTGATAATTTAGCTTTCTATTGGTGAAAAAATAGTTCACATCGGTCCACTAGTTTCGGAGCCTATTCGGTACAAAAAAAACAAACAAAAAATCTTTCCTCTTTATAATAGTAGTATAGATAAGCCTATTAACATGAAATGTATTGTTAACAACGTCAAATACATGTATATCAAATATTTGTGTAGGATATTTAATTATAACTAAAAATAAAAAATAAAATATTTTGCAAAAAATAAAACCGGCTTCAAAAATAACTCGACTCGACTTCAGAAGCTAAAGATATTTTTCACTTTTATGTGTATTTGAAGTCGGTTTTCTTTATTGCAAAAAAAAAAATTCGCTACACAGCTAAAATATTTTGTTAAATCTTTTGTCACCAATACAACGCTGCCATCACACTTTCAAGGTTTTTTTACCAGTGTGTGTACGAATATGATTTGTTAAATGAGCCTTTTGACTGAAACTACTCTGACATATATCACACTTGTAAGGTTTTTCACGAGTGTGTGTACGAACATGAATTGTTAATGTAGACTTTTGACTGAAACTACTCTGACATATACCACATTTGTAAGGTCTTTCACCAGTGTGTGTACGAATATGATCTTTTAAATGGGCCTTTCGACTGAAACTATACTGACATACATCACACTTGTAAGGTTTTTCACCAGTGTGTGTACGAATATGATTTGTTAAATGAGCCTTTACACGGAAACTACACTGACATATATTACACTTGTAAGGTTTTTCACGAGTGTGTGTACGAACATGAATTGTTAATGTAGACTTTAGACTGAAACTACTCTGACATATACCACACCTGTAAGGTTTTTCACGTGTGTGTTTACGAACATGAATTGTTAATGTAGACTTTTGACTGAAACTACTCTGACATATATCACACTTGTGACGTTTTTCACGAGTGTGTGTACGAACATGAATTGTTAATGTAGACTTTTGACTAAAACTACTCTGACATATACCACACTTGTAAGGTTTTTCACGAGTGTGTGTACGAACATGAATTGTTAATGTAGACTTTTGACTGAAACTACTCTGACATATACCACACTTGTAAGGTTTTTCACCTGTGTGTGTACGAATATGATCTCTTAAATGAGTCTTTTGACTGAAACTTCTATGACATATATCACACTTGTAAGGTTTTTCACCAGTGTGTGTACGAATATGATCTGTTAAATGAGCCTTTTGACTAAAACTTCTATGACATATATCACACTTGTGAAGTTTTTCACCTGTGTTTGTTCGAATATGATTTGTTAAATAAGCCTTTCGACTAAAACTACGCTGACATATATCACAATTGTAAGGTTTATCACCAGTGTGTGTACGAATATGACTTGTTAAAGTAATCTTGTGACTGAAACTACACTGACATATATCACACTTGTAAGGTTTTTCACCAGTGTGTCTACGAATATGACTCTTTAAATGAGCGTTTTGACGGAAACTTCTCTGACATATATCACACTTGTAAGGTTTTTCACCAGTGTGTGTACGAATATGTTTTGTAAAATCCCTCTTATTACTACACTTATAGTGGCATATTTCACATTCGTGAGGCTTTTTGAATTTAGTTTTATATTTAGACGTACGATTTTGAGTGGTTCGGATAATTTCCGAGTGCGATATTTGGTTTGTCTTTTGGTCGGCTGGTATTGAATCTGCTAATTTTGTTCTTCGTGAGTGTAGTTTTGGTTCCTCCGCAACAGTCGATCCTGCGAGAACAGAATAGAATAACATTTATTTGTTAGAATATTGTTGTTACATAGGTGTTACACAAAACATGATGTCCATTATATTCTGCTGTTTCCAGCATACAAATATTTCAAAAAATTAAAATTAATAATAAACCATACAATGTCAAGGGGTATTAATTATTATGGCAAGAATTATTGAATACAATGTCAGGGATTATTAATTTTAATGTCAAGAATGATTAAATACAATGTCAAAGGTTAGGCTGGCAATGGTTAATTCAAGATTATTAATAAAAATGTAAAAAAATAAAATAAAGTAAATAAATCACAAAGTCAAAAATATACATCATAATGTCAAAATAAAAATTATAATGTCAAAAAATTCACAATCAAAGTACTAATGTCATATTAATATCATAATCACAATATCAAAATGTATGATTTAAAAATTCATTGACGGAGTAAAACCACATGTCTAAGAGCCAAGCAAACATTTTACATTTAAACTTATTAATTGGTAACATTCTCAGGGCTGGTGGTACTTTATTATAAATTTTAAATGTCATACAACCAAAATTGTAATGTAAAATGTTCTCATTTCTACTGTATAATTGCAATTTCTGAGCAGGTACTAATAATTTCCCGGCATTTCATTTCTTCAGTCTTTCGGAGACTTGTTCATTTAATAGTAATAAATGAGGGTATTTTTTTTAAATAGACAATCTTCCAAAATCGTCAAAGTAGTATCGTCAGAAAATTGGATACATTCATATTTTAAACATTTTTTGAGGTCATTAATGTATAATATGAATAGTGGCGGACCCAGTACACTTCCCTGCGGGACGCCAGACCTATTAATTTTTAGTTCTGAGCAATATGTCTTCCTAGTATCATTTTATATCCTAGATATAACAGTCCTCTATTGGCGATTAGATAGATAACTTTTTAGCCAATCATACGCTTTGCCTCTTATGCTATATTTCTCTAGCTTGTAAAGTAGTCGTTCGTGTGATACAAAATCAAACGCTTTGCTCATATCTAAGTGATGTGTATGCATCCCCACTTGGCGGGAAGCGCGGCTACGCGCCGCCGCCCCGCTCTTGCCCGCGAGCGCAGAGTAATAAACGAATCTTATACCAGACGGTCGTTAGTTTCATTGCGCTCTCGTACCTACACATCATTGGCGACGAAGTGAACGATTGCCCACGAAAATGAACGCGTTTCTAGGTACCCTAACAACATTTGACCACAAAAATAGTGATTGGCAAATATACAATAAAGGGAAGCTAACGCAGTTTTTAAAGATTAACAATATAGATGACGAAAACAAAAGTGGAATTTTACAGTGCCATCTCACAGAAGAAACGTACCGGCTGGTGCTCAACCTAGCTTATCCAAAAGAGGTAGGAACATTGAGCTACGAAGATTTAATTGCATTACTCGACGGCCATTTCAAGCCGAGGAAGTGCACATTTGTGGACAAGGCGAAATTTTTTGCACCAGCAGAGAAACAGGCGAAACCGTTGGAGAATGGGCGGCGCGATTGAGAGGTTTGGCAACGTATTGCGACTTCGGCACCGCTCTCGAAACGAACTTGAGAGATCGTTTCGTCCTAGGCCTGAGTGCAGGTCCAGAACGCGATAAGCTCTTCGAGCAGAACCCGTTGACGCTCACGTTGTCACGGGCTATTGAAATGGCGGAGCAAGCAGCATGTACCAAGGAGGCAGTTCGGAGCTTATATCAGTTAAGGAGGAACCAGTATACCGCGCTAAGTTCCAAGGTCAAGCGAGCCGTGCACGTGGCGCCGGCGGCACCGATGCAGCACCTCGTGGCGATACGGATCGCTGTGATGTTTGTGGATTGAAGAATCATAGTGCTAATAAGTGTCGTTATAAGGCTTATAAGTGTCAAAAGTGCGGTGTAAAAGGGCATTTAAAAAAAGTGTGCGGTAGTCAAAAGCGCTCCACACGTGTTTACCATGTCGACTCAAGTGAAGGGGGTAGTGGTGACAAGCTCGGAGACCAGGAGTGTGATGAGTGCCAGAATTTTAACATAAGGTACGCGGCTGGTAGACCTATAGAAATCGAATTAATTTTGGGAGATCAACTTATTAAAATGGAACTAGATTCTGGATCGGGAAGCACTGTTATTTCCGAACAGTTATACAAAAAAATGTTCTCAGAATATCAATTACAAAATTGTAAGGTGACAATGTGCTTGTATAATGGACATAAAATCTCTCCACTAGGATATTTCACCGCTAAAACGAGATTCAATAATTCACAGAAAACCATGAAAGTATTCGTGATTAAGAACGGAGGCCCGCCATTACTGAGTAGGGATTTCATGTCCGCCTTTAATTTAATTGTTACCACTAACATTAACACCTTAATAAGTAGCGATAATGATGTATTGGTATTGCTTGAAAAATACCCGGATCTGTGGTGAGATGAATTGGGAACATTTAATAAATTTAAGGTAAGCTTAAAACTAAAAGAAAAGTCTGTCCCCAAGTGTTTTAAGCCCCGAACTGTACCCTTTGCTCTAAGAGATAAGGTCGAACAGGAATTAGATCGATTAGTAAGTTTAGGTATTTTAGTCTCAATAAACCACGCACAGTATGCCACTCCAATAGTGCCGGTGTTAAAGGAAAATAATCAGATTAGAATAGCCGGAGATTACTCGGTAACACTTAATAAAGACCTAGTAATAGAAAAATACCCCTTACCCAGAATAGAGGAGGTTTTTGCTAAGATTGGAGGAGGCCAGTTGTATAGTAAAATTGATCTAAAAAACGCATACAATCAATTTTTATTAGATGAATCATCACAGGATCTAACGGCAATAAACACACATAAAGGTCTGTTCAAATATACGCGTTTAGTTTACGGCCTCGCCAACGCACCCGCTATTTTTCAAAAGTCGATGGAAACGCTATTAGCGGGAATAGACGGAGTTAGTGTCTGGCTTGATGACATATGTATCACAGGACCCGACAGAAACACACACATTCATAGGCTGACGGAAGTATTAGGTAGATTAAGCGATGTCGGTCTACGTCTTCAAAAAGACAAGTGCCAATTTTTCAAACAAAGTGTTATTTACTTAGGCTACGTAATTAGTAAAGCGGGACTAATGACTAGTCCAGATAAAGACAAAGCAATTTTAAGCGCCCCTGAGCCAACTAATGTCACCGAGGTAAAAAGATTTTTAGGCATCGTAAATTACTACAGGAATTTTATTCCTAACGCTTCGTCAGTATTAAGTCCCCTCCACGAATTATTACGAAGCAATGCGGCTTGGGAAAGGGGTGATAGGCAGCGCCAGGCTATGGCGGCAGTGCGCCGAGAACTAGCATCGGAACGCGTACTGGCGCATTTCGAGCCGTCGGCGCAGCTGGTGCTCACGGTGGACGCGGGTCCGACCGGGCTCGGCGCGGTGCTGTCGCAGCGCGGGGAGGGGGCCGATGACGCGCACAGGCGCCCAGTTGCGTATGCGTCGCGCTCGCTGACCGCCAGCGAGCGCAATTATAGTCAAATTCAGAAGGAGGCGACCGCTATAATATTTGGTGTAAAAAGGTTCCATCAATACTTGTATGGTCGCAGTGATCCATTCATTTTAGAAACGGATCATAGGCTATTGGTGTCTATTTTTAACAACAAGACAGGTATACCGGTAACCACAGCCTTACGGCTACAGAGATACGCTATTACGCTATCTGCTTATAATTATGTAGTACGTTATGTAACTGGTAGCAAAAATTTAGTGGCTGATTATTTCTCGCGCGCGCCTTTAAAGTGTACACACAAGTCGGAAGGCGACATTAATGATACTTTCTACGCGCTCAAGTTCTTAGACGAAGCGTCACCAGCTACTACGATTCAAGAGATAACGCAGGCTACGGAGAACGATACAGTCATCCAAACTGTCCGTAGGTACATGCAAAGGGGTTGGCCACGAAAAATAAATTGTAAATCGATTTCCCCATATTTCCAGTGCAAATCGGATTTGCAGTTCGAAAACGATTGCCTTTTTAGGGGACATAAAATAGTAATTCAGTTGGCGTTAAGAAAAAAAATGTTACGAGAACTACACGATACCCATTTAGGTATAATTAAAACAAAAAGCATTGCACGGAGTAGGATGTGGTGGCCCGGCATCGACAGCGACATCGAGCGTTGGATAGGGTCTTGTAGCACGTGCGCGACCGTGCGCGCCGTGCCCCCGCGCGACCCGCCGTCGCCTTGGCCCGCCGCCGCCGCCGCCTGGCAGCGCGTGCACATAGACTATATGGCCATAGGGCAGAGGGTATATCTCGTGGTAGTGGATTCCTATAGTAAATGGGTAGAATGTCAACATATGAACAATGGGACTTCAACTAATCTCTGATTACTAAACTAAAACAAGTTTTTTCAACCTTTGGCATACCAAATGTGTTGGTATCAGATAATGATGTCAAGATTAATTCGGTTGAGTTCAAGACGTTTTGTTATTCAAATGGTATAAAATACATGACGTCACCCATTTATCATCCGCCCAGCAATGGACAAGCCGAAAATTCGGTGAGAACATGTAAAAGAATGTTAAAATGCATTTTAAACGATAATCTACCGATATATCAAATCAATGAATTGTTACTTGGTTATTTGTTTAATTATAGGAATACGGTGCACTGTACCACTGGGGAAACGCCAGCTAAGTTAATGTTTGGTAGAAATCTTCGATCACGACTCGATTTAGTTTTACCATCCAGTGAAACTACCCATGTCAATACATCTACGGCACACACAAAAAGACTATTTGCGATTGGAGATGTCGTTTGGACCCGAAGGTACAGTGCAAGAAAAGAAAGTTGGCAGTTAGGGATAATAAAAAATAGGATAGGGAACAAAATGTACAAAATATACATTAACGAATTAAATCTTTACTGTATAAGACATGTAGATCAGTTGTTAAAGTATACCGGCAGCAATGAGCTAACAAACACTACTATAGTTAAATTGCCTCATCAGGAACAAGCGCCCGACATTCCCAATGATATTAGTTCAGGCCAAACTACCGCCATGCCAGCAGTATCCACCGAGTCATTGGTTATGAGTTCAGCCGTGGCGAATGAATCTGATAATGTGCCAGTAGCACCAGATGTGGAATGTATCGATGTTGGTGATGAGGAGCAATGGCGCGATTGTGAGGCGATTGAGAATGAGGGGAGCGCAGCTGATGGTATGTCATCATCGCCGCCAGTGGCAGCGCAACCCGAGGCGCTTGCTACCAAAGGCAATCAGTGTCGAATTACTGGGGACTGCAATGTTGACGTACCACCAGCACCATCACCCGTATCCTCACGCCAGAAGCGTCCTAGGAAAGTGGTGGATTATAAAAAAATACTTTTAATTGTTTTTAATATTGTTTTAATTTATTGATTAGAAAATAAGTTAATAAGTTTTAAAAAGTACCTATTGTATTGTCTCCAGATGTTCTAAGTATAGGTGGAGGAGTGATGTGTATGCATCCCCACTTGGCGGGAAGCGCGGCTACGCGCCGCCGCCCCGCTCTTGCCCGCGAGCGCAGAGTAATAAACGAATCTTATACCAGACGGTCGTTAGTTTTATTGCGCTCTCGTACCTACACATCACTAAGACTACCGATAAAGTAGACATTTTTTTATTAAGTGCTTCAGTAATTAGTTTCACTGAAGAAAAACAGGCTAGAGTCGTTGAACTGTTTTTCCTAAAACCAAACTGACTCTCCACAATTAAATCGTATTTAGTTACAAAGCTATTTATTTTGTTATGCATTGCTTTTTCAAAGATTTTTGCAAAGATTGGGATCAGTGTAATGGGCCTATAATTGCCCATATCAGTACAGTTGAACTTTTTGAACAGTGGTTTAATTATAGTCTCTTTTAATCTAGATGGGAAAACACCTTCTTCAAAAGAGAGGTTTATTAAATAGGTAAGTGGTGATGCTATAATTTTCGCGCTTAGTTTAATTATTTAAGTGGTTACTTCGTCATATCCCGTAGAATTCGTGTTATTTAATTAATTAATTATATTGATAACGTCAATTTCATTCACTGGAGTCAGAAATAGAGTATTTATATTATTGTCAATGTTAATATTGTTTACGTCATATTGTTGGGGTTTTGTGTCAACTCAATGAAATAATTGTTAAATTGGTTACATATGTCATTAGGATTAGTATTTTTTTTATCAAGGATTATTAATTCATTTATATAGTTGTTATTATTAGATTTGCTTACATTATTTTTTATAATTGACCAAGTCGCTTTACATTTATTTTTGGAATTATTAAAAAAAATGTGTTTGTTTATCTGTTGTGATTTAGATACGCATTTTTTTGAGATTTTAGTGTAATTAAGGTATATTTTCTTGTGATAACCTTTACTCATTGCACCATGTTGATACGCAAAATATAAAGCTCTCTTTTTAATGCATGATATTTTTTATCATTATATCAGATATTTATAAGCGGCGGTAAATGAATAAAAAAAAATGAAAAAGCGTCGCACTTGTTTACTTATTTAAGATTGTTCTTTCAGTTTAAAATGTTGATTAGGGGGTTGTCTTTCGTTGACTACTTCACTATAGCACTATTGTATTGTTTATTGTAATGTTTGTTTGTAATTAGTAAATTTGTTTCCATGGAGTTTCTTGCCCGTTCTTCTCCATAGAGATCTACGTTAGGGAATGGGCAACTACAGTACTTTCACAGTTTTTGTGCCTTGTGACTGGGACTGTAGCTATTTTTTACTGTTGTCTTTGTTTCGACAATTCAAAAGTGCCTGTAACTGGCCTACTTGAAATAAATGCCTTGATTTTGTTTGATCACTGGTTGTTGTTGAAATTTTGTTAACAGTTTAATGTAATTATTTGTAGGATTTGTCACTGGATAACACTTTCACTAATGCATTGTAACTTCTGGAACAATATTTATAACTTTTACGTTTTAAAATCGGTGATTAATAGTTTTGTTTATTTATTTATGCGCAGCCGATGCGCGCATGCTTTTAATGACAGCTGTCAACTTAAAAACTATTCTTAACCATTTAGGTTATACAATTTTACGAAAAACACAATTAATCTAAATATATAAAAGCGAAAGGTCACTCACTCACTCATTAAACACGAAATATCGAAAACCGCTTGACGAATAAATCCGGTAAGTACATTTTTCCAGGTAAATTGGGGACAGAACGTTTAAACATAAATCAAATTAACAGGGTTTTGAATGATTCACACTAGAAAAGGAAAAGAGAATAACCACTTCATGGGGTCTCGCGCGAGGTCCCACTAAATAACAAAATTATTAATTTAGGCAACTGCCTCGTAGGCCGTAGGAGACCGCCTCGTTGGTCAGTGCTCGCAAGCGCGACTGCTGAGCGGGCAAAGTGTTATTGGGTTTTTCCATCAGGAATTTCTCAGTAGCAGCTATGGAGTCTGGATTTGCACCCGGTTGATGGCAATAGGCGCGCCCTCTATGGGACTCAAACATAACTGGCAAAATGTGGATGTACTATTAGGTGCACCTCTGCCTAACTCTTCGGGGATTACAGGAGTGATGTTATGTTAATTTAGAAAAAATCAAAATCTATCGTGAAAGGATCAGGGCAGAATTTGTACAAATAATAAAGATGTTTAGAGAAGTTGGAATCGTAATTCTTGTACTCTTGGGTGCCTAAAGAGTTTCTTCAGGCATTTACAATATTTATAAAACCCCGCAATGAAAAAAATACGGGATGGAAGGGACACCGACGCGAAAACGGTTACCTCGTATTCAGTACATTATGAGCCACCCCACATGGAAATATTTCGTTAGTTATTAAAAAAAAATCTGCTGTTTCTTACAAAAGTGCAATACACGGTCAAAATAATATATGATAACGTTACTTTTTCAAACGCGATAACATGTGACCCGGACGATTGTTCCAAGCTGGTGCCCTCTAACACATGTTTGACTATTTTATCCCAAAACATTCGCAGTGTAAATGCTAATTATGCAGGGCTTTTAACTCTATTACAAAGAATTGTGGTACCTAGGACGTTATTATTCTATCAGAATGTTGGCTCTCCCGCAACCCCGTCATTCCGATTCTAGAGGGCTATACTTCTCATAAGTCCTCAAAAACCTTTAATCAAAATGACGGAGTAATTGTATATGTCAATAGTTTGCTAGCTAATGTGAAAGTTAAAGAACCCGTCGTATCCGAAGCGAACTGCTTGACAGTTACTTTTGGAGTGGATATAGCCATAATTGCCGTGTACAGGCCCTATGCATTTAAAGATCCTTCAAAATGTATGCAATCTATGGACAGTGTTCTATGCGAGTTTAAATCTTTTATAAACATCGTAATTATGGGAGACATAAATACTGACATTTCCCCCAATAATAAAGATGCATACTCACTGGACTATTTGGATCTACTAGTCACCACGGACTTTTCCTGGGACATGCTATGAAAACACATGGATCTACATGCCTTGATCACGCCAATATAAAGTCTTCTTTCTCTAGCACAGTCATGGTGCTAGAATCCACCGTTACAGATCACTTTGCAGTTTTACTCTCTTTGTCACCAAATAGAACCAAAGTTATAAACTCACGCGAAATCACAAAAATAAATGAGGATGAGCTTGCTAATGACATTGGCAACATAAGTTTCGACGCCGTCTATGCAACAAAAGATCACAATTTGGCTACCAAGCATTTAATAGAACCACTTCTCCTAGCTTTATCTACGAACACTAAAACTATTTCAACTTCATGTAGACGCAGGCCGATTAAACCCTGGATTACTCAAGGACTACTTAAACGTATGCGCCACAGAGACAATTTGTATAAAAAGCTTAGAGTAGATCCAACAAATGTAGTCCTCGTGGTGTCCTACAGAAGATATCGTAATTTCTGTACAAATCTGCTAAGAAAAGCAAAAAGAAATTATGAGAGACTAGAATTTGAAAAAGCAGGTAGAAATTCTAAGCAGGTATGGCGTGTTATTAAAAGTGTCACAAACATAGGACAACTGAAGTCTACAGCCCATGATCTCATAGCGAATTATCACGATAAGCAGGCCATTATAAATCAAATTAATGATTATTTCGCAAGTGCAGGGAGACGTCTAGCTGATAAAATACATGGAGACCCTCGATCTACTTCGCTACCCGACCCCCCGAAGGAGTCTTTGTACTGCTTGAGACAAATGAGCATGAGGTGGAACGCCTAATCCTTTCACTTAAGAGCGATTGTGCTGTTGGCTGGGACGGTATTTCTTCTAGTTTTCTAAAACGACATAGAAACGTTATTGTACCTCCACTAACACATGTTTGCAACCTGTGTCTTGACTCTGGTGTCTTCCCTAACTGGTTCAAAAAGGCAATTCTTCACCCTATTTTTAAATCTGGAGATCGTGACCGTGTCGAAAACTATAGGCCCATATCAGTTCTGCCTGCGATGTCCAAGATACTGGAAAAAATTATAAATACAAGGCTAGTTGCATATTCAGAGGCACGAAATCTTTTGTCGATTAACCAATTTGGTTTTCGAAAAAATCTATCCACTGCTGATGCTGTCCATAAATTGGTTAATCACATAGCTCAGAAACTTGACAACGGTAAGAAATGTGTTGCATTGTTCCTCGATCTCGCGAAGGCATTCGACACGGTCTCGATTCCCATCTTATTATCTAAGCTCGAATGCCTGGGTATACGAGGTACCCAACTATCCTTGTTTCAGAGCTATCTTACAAATAGAACACAGAGTGCTAAAATTGGAAATTACTCCAGCTCTGATCTAAATGTGGCCTTTGGTGTGCCACAGGGCAGTATTCTTGGCCCCAGTCTATTTCTAATTTACATGAATGACCTGTGTTGCCTCAGCCTAGAAAGTGGTACAATATTTTCCTATGCGGACGATACAGCACTTGTATTTGCGTCGGACAACTGGGAAGAGGTATACCGCCTTGCTCAGAAGGGTTTCGATACAGTCAGGGAATGGCTTAAGAACAACTTGCTTACTCTAAACATATCGAAAACAAAATTAATAAATGTTTCGATTCGAAATACCAATGTGTCAGTTACAAGCTCACTAAACGTTGCTTCACAGTTTATACTATCTAATGATAGTAGCGACGGCAGTGGCACCCATGATCACTGTAACATTGAACGAGTCACTTCGATAAAGTATCTTGGCATAGTGATTGACTGCAACCTTTCATTCAAAGAGTACATAATACACCTATCAAAAAGAGTGCGCAAACTAATGTACATTTTTAAACAACTGCGCAATTCAGCAGATGCTGTTGTCATGAAAATGACATATCAGGCACTGTGTCAATCAATTTTGGTCTATTGTATCTCGTCCTGGGGCGGGGCAGCCAAATCCCACTTTATTCTGCTTGAACGTGCGCAGAGAGCGGTTCTTAAGGTGTGTTGTTTCAAGCCAAGACTTTATCCCACCGTCAAGCTCTATGATTATTGTCAAGTCCTTACGGTTAGGCAATTGTTTGTACTGACCACTGCTATTAAGCAACACTCTATTTCTAACTATTCACAGCAAACAAATCGCCGTAACCGTATAGTTGCCTTGGCTACTCCTCTTAAAACCTCTTTTAGTCAAAGATTCTTTGTTTTTCTTGGACCCTATCTTTACAATAAATTAAACCAAATTCTTTCCCTACACGCACTGAACAAACATAATTGTAAAATCGCTTTACATGCCTGGCTACAAAGCCAAACATATACCGCCACAGAAGCTCTCTTTAACGTATTAGTCTAAACACTCATCCACTAACACTCTCTCCAACACACACACACACACTCACATTCACACACACACACAAACACAATTCTACATTCATAAAAATCACTCAACATACTTTAACTTTTTAATTGTTTTATTTTTATTACCCTAATACACTCGTCTCTTTAAAAAAAAAAAAAAAAACACTAATTGTTTGTAACTATTGTTTTTTGTTGTGATACCAAATGTAAGCAACCAAATGTGAACCTTTAAACAGGTGGGGCCCTGGTGACCTGTAATACAGGTGTTACTACCTACCACAGGCACCAGTGATCCACAACCAAAATCGTTGGCTACTGCTGTGTCAATATTGTTTGTATATTTTGGCTTGTGGTGAAAAATAAACACTTATTTTTTTTTTTTTTTTAATGTATGGACCGGCTGATATTTTTAAAAATAACCGATGAAAAATTTCTATGTAGGGGGGCTCAGAATGATTTACTGAATACGTGGTAAGCGTTTTCGCGTCAGCATTCCTTGCACCCTGTATAATGTTACTAGTAAATAGTTTAACGAGAAGCTCATTATTTCAGAACGAAACCGCGGCTGTCAGTGTAAGACCCGCCAAATCAGAGCATTGAGATATATCTATGGAGACGGCATATTTTACTATAGAATGAATAGTTATACAAATATCTATAATATCGAAACACACATGTGGAAAACAGTTTCAAGAAAGGCAACTACTATTTGTCTAGTGCTTATTTTGACAATGCTTTCATATGACGTCATAATCTCAACAATGCGTGACCGCGTCGCCATGTTTTGCGTCGAGTTTTCTGGTAGATCTGCTGTCAAACAGTTGCGCGATTAAGTTTTTTTTGTTTTCTTAAATGACGATGTATGAAAAATGGCGGCCATTTTATGAGCCAGACACAACAAAACAACAAACAACTTTACAAGACAAGTTAGAAATCGCAAAAGAACCCTGTTTGTTTACATTCATCAATCTCCGCCCGTATCCCGTACTATTTGGTGCTGGCGCAGCATGTCTTCTCTCATCCATACTTCTCTATTAGTCGTAATCGCACGCATGATAACCTATTTACTAACTAGTACTTACTATTGGTCTCCGTGGCTCTTTGTTTCTGCTTAGGTACTTCTTGTTCTTTTTCAAATTCAGTTTTAAACTCCATTAATGGTACATCATCTTCGGATTCAAAATGGTTTTCAAAATGGTTTGACAGGAGAGAGACATCTTCTTCGTCTGAACATCCAATGTCTACATTTTCCTGTTTGATATCTGTACTTTAACAAAAACAGTCAAGAGCAATGCTCATAATTACTTCAAAATCAAACCATTTATTTCAATTAGTTAATTGCACAGGCACTTTTGAATGTCAAAGAACTAACGGATGAGGCTTCAGTCCCAGTCACAAGTCGTATGACCAGTCCCAACTGACAGTGCCTGTTCACGAACGATCAGCACCATTCAGGTCCACTATATTTAAGGAAACTAAATGATCCAACACAAGCGCCACCATCAGCGAGACATTTGAGTGAGCATGACATTCTCTCAAACACCAGGGCACATTCGAGTCAATGATAGTGCTCAGTACTCACACATGTGTTATGCAATTATGTACTTCATTAAGTGATATTTGTTCTTACAAATTTACCGTCAAGTTGATGTTCTTCCTTTGGCTCAATAATATCATCTAGTCTCTCACAAACAGCTGGTAACTCGTCCTTCACAGTAATGCATTCTGTTAGACCAACATCACTTATACTTATGCTCTCTACTGAAGTTTTCACAAGTCCTCCCAAAAATGATAGGCCTTGTTTCAGGAAAGGATTTTGCTGAAAGAAATGTATTATATTATCAGTTTCGTTTATTCATTTTTGTTTCATACTGATTACTTTTTTAAATATATATATCAAAAAATGATTTAAAAAATATAAAAAAATAGTAGCCCACCGGTAGCCACCGGACCACCATATTTTCGGGAACGGAGTCCAAGCTACCGGCAGTTAGGGCTCTTGAGAGAGGAATTTTCTAACAATACTCACCGTGTCCAAAGGTACTGCTTTATCAGTTTATTATTAGAAGTATTTATTGTATAAGGCTAATGATCACTTGTGTAAGCACACAGTTTTTCATAAGAGCCTCCACAAATAATGACACCAAAGAAATTAAACACATCCTGGACAGTTGGTGGAATCTAAACAACTCAGTATATGTATAATAGGACCCAGTTTCTGAATTAAGAATTTGAAGTTGATAAGTTGTCAAGCTATACTGCTAAAGTAGACCGGTTCTCAACTTCAAACACTCGGAACAGAAACTCACTGTTGTGTGTCACTTGAACACCTCACCTCGTAATCCTCCATCGTCATCTCAGCAAACAGCTCTTCAGCTTTCAAACAATTCATCATCAATCGGCAGCATTGTTTAAGTTTAACGCAGCAGATGGAACAAGCAAGAATCGGTCTTCTGTCTTCAGTTACAAACTGCAATAAAACTTGCCTTACACTATTTTTGTTTGTATGACTAAAATACTTTCATTCTTAGAAATATATTGTGAAGCTGTTTAAGCACACTGTTGGTCTCTATGGGATCTGACAGTGAGGGCATATGCATTGATACCATTTTTATTCATGTCAGATTCCCGAGTGTGAGATGAGAGGCTGGTAAAATATATTATCATCGGAATTTCAATAATTTTCAAAGTATCAACTTACTGGATCATCAGTCAGCTTCTTATATAGTTCATGCAAGTTCTTGTTGACCACTACATACATGGGTACATTCTCCGCTAGACATATCCTACACATTGGCAGTTTTTCCATCTTGTAACTGAATATATATCATTAAAGATAATTACTTCAACTTAAAAACACTGCTGCGTACAAATAACTGGCACCGCTTGTCAATTATTATAACAATTAAGTAATTACGTTTAACGAAAGTTTCACGAATACAAGCATGTAAATTATCGTGTGCATTTTGGGTCCACGGTAAGTCACAAACAGCCGGAGGGTGCTAGATTTATTATGTCTCTTGTAGAACAGTTCGTACTTTATAGGAATTAATTATTTATTAGTCCTTATACAACATCTACTCCACGTACTATACAAATACCGCTAGCAAAACATTGCATGCATTGCACATAGCAAGACGGTTCCTCGACTTGACAGCCGTCAGTGATTGAAACTTTCATTTGACAGTGACAGTGACACTGACGATAATTCTTCAACTTATTTTTTTTTTTTGCATGGAACGGTTTAATCACTAACACATTGAGTTATAGAGGAATAAGCTACTTCTCAATCGTAGAGGAATAAGCGATAGAAAAAGCAAGAATCGAATCTCAGAACAATATTTTCTGCCACTTTTTGCGAGAGGCGAGGTAATGATTTGTTTTTTTTTTAAATGTATTATGATTTGTGTTTTTACTTTTTTCAAAATATGACCTGTAAATTTTGATAAATAAACTAAACTAAACAAATATGGAACACTACAGGACAACCACACACAAAAATAAAAACTGGCCAAGTGCGAGTCGGACACACAGGGTTCCGTAGCATCAAACAATGTAACAATATTTGTGGCAATTTTTAACGCTCATTCATGTGTAAATTGTGTACAACAGCAAAGCTGAATTTGTTTTTCGTAGTATGTTAATGAAAAACAAAGTTACTGCTGCAGTTTGACAAAAAAGTTCCTTATCTCAAAAACTAATAAATATCATATCTTATTCAAACAAATTGTGGTCGGGCAACCAGCAGTTGTTTATGTTTTGTTTTTTGTCTCGTGGCTCGAACAACAGCCGCTCGGGTCGAACTTTAGGTTAATCCGTGCTTGCCTAGGTTGGTCCGCTCCGCTCCAGCTCCTTGAATTGATGTCAGCAATTGAAAATACAGGTTTTATGCATGGCTGAACGGCGGAAGTTAGGCAGTCCAAGTATTTTAAACCACTTTGACATCGTAATGTGACAACTAGCACCTAGAGCCATTGGGGGCGGCATATTGCTCGCGGGTGCTCAAACACCTAGCGGCGGGCCTGGATGCAGTCCGTATACAGCAATCACACGTTGGCCGTGTGTTCAGTATTCTAATTCGGTTTGTCGGGTGTATTTATTCATTCCTCGGTAATAAACATACATAATTAGAATTACAACAATTTTATTGATTATAATGAAACAATAAACATTAGAGCTTCAGTCTTTATTAACTAACACCTAAACTCAGTACAGTATCAATATTTGTGGTATAAGTTATGAATTGAAGCGCTTCAAACACGAAAAAGCCAATCAAGAATCAGCATTGCATCCAACGTGGCAATGCTGCCAGCCTTATATTCCCCTTCAACAGCGACGCGGGTGAGTTTTTGAGGCCCTTTTATTATTTCATGCTTTAGATACATTTACATATTTTATTATAACTTAAGACCAGAAATTCTTCTTTTTTTAAGACCAGAAATTCGCCTTTTTTTTTTTTTAATTATCTTTAACGTGTTTCTCGTTTTTTCAATTTGGAACTTACTATGGATCTATTTATAAAACATTTTATTTTTAATATTTTTTTAGCACTTAATATTGTGTCCTGTTGTTTGTTCACTACAGGAATTGATGGACGCTACTGAAGGCACCACACTCATGGCTCAGTTCGGGGCCGATACAATTTAGATTGCCATCGACACGCTAAGAAGTTATTTTTACTATTTTATTGACCACTAGCTTCAGCGTGCGGCTTCACCCGCGTGGTATAACCCATGTGCACCCGAAATAATGTAACTTTCAAATGCTGAAAGAATTTTTTCAAATAGGTGCCGTGGTTCCGGAGATTGCCCTCCGCAGACATACAAACTCACAGAATCTGTACTCTCTATTTATAATATTAGTATAGATTAGCTACAATCGGAAATTTATGATGAGTGAAATGCCCTTCACAGGTTGTCAGTTATTTCCATGACTTACCTACGTCAACAAAGGTGTCATAAATAAGAGTATTTTATGTGTGCGTGCGTGTGTGTATGTGTGTAAGCATTTGTATGTGTTTGGTCTTTGACCAGTAAGTATACAAAAATGTGTAATTAATTTATCTTTAGACCCATTTGCACGACATATCTTAAACACGCTACAAGTTCAACGTGGAAAGAACATTCCATATTTCAAAATGACAAAAACAGAGTGACGTTTTAATTTACTGAATTGACTTAACTACGTTGACAATTAGGGAATACAATCCGGACTATCCTTAATCCGAAAAATCCGGATATCCGCACATTTTTACTCGACTTCCAAATCCGGATTCCAAAATCTAATCCAGATTTTCTAAATAATAAGAAATAGTAATTGAGCTACTTCACGAGCAAGCCTCTTCAGTGCATTCTCCCTACAAGCCTCGAATCAGAGCGTGCTTTTTCCAGGAGGAATTATGTGTAACCGAATTCGCAGCAAGTTAAAAGACTGCACTTTAGATGCCTTTTTATTTTTGAGGTCACATTTTATGTCATTACGTCAACATAGCTTTTTTTTGTTGTTAAATTTATGTTGATTAAAGTGATGTTAAATTGTTTTGTTACTTTGTTATGTTTAATAATTTGACAAGAAGTCTGTTATTTTTGTATTTCAGATATTTTTTAATTTGTATTTTTTAATTATTTTACTAATGTTATACAGCTCACGAATCAAAGACAGATTATGTTAATAATACGTATTATTTTCATTTAAGTGTAGTTAAATAGTTTTATTTAAGTATTTTTTTAATAATTTGATAAGAAATCTATTTACGTTTATTTTTGATCTCCAGAGTTTCTTTTAACTTTTACCTACTAATTATTTTAATAATATTCATGCCACGCGAGTCACAGACTGATTATTTTAATAAGAATAAGTACTTTGTTGATTAAGTAAAGTTAAATTATTTTGTTACTTTTGTTATGTTTAATAATTGGGCAAGGAGTCTATTTGTCTTTTTATGTTTGTTCTTCAAAGTTTATTTTAATTTGTACTCATTAATTATTTTACTAGCGCTACTCAGCACGCGAGTCACAGACTGATTATTTTAATAATAAGCATATTATGGCTATAGCACCAAAATTATGGTATTTAATTTAAATAATTCCAAATAACAAAAATCAAAAAATCATATGATTTGATTTTCTTGTTTTTATTTTAACCCTTTCACATAAATATAAGAAACATCATATTAATAAACCAATATAGGTAGATTTGTGTATTTTAATGAAAAATCCGGATAATCCAGATTGGACAAAAAATCCGTTCTTAAAAATCCGGATTTTAAAACAGAACGTGTTTGCATTCCCTATTGACAATATCTTGCATTCGCAAAGTTTTTTGTATGTTAAATGTTTTAATAATTTATGCTTTCGAGTGCTTTTGGCCAAATCTACACTGACATCATTATATCATATTTTGAAAGGGTTTCTCGCGGGAGTGTGCAAAAATGTGTTTTTTTAGATTACTCTTAACATTAAAACTACGCTGACATATGTCACATTGGTAAGGTTTTTCACCAGTGTGTATCAGAATGTGAGTTTTTAATGTAACCGATCGACTAAAACTACGCTGACATATATCACACTTGTAAGGTTTTTCACCAGTGTGTGTACGAATATGATTTGTTAAAGTACTTTTGTTTCTGAAACTACTCTGACATATATTACACTTGTAAGGTTTTTCACCAGTGTGTATACGAATATGATCTTTTAAATTTTTCTTTTCACTGAAACTATGCTGACATATATCGCACTTGTAAGGTTTTTCACCAGTATGTGTACGAATGTGATTTGTTAAATTTAACTTTTGACTGAAACTCCTCTGACATATATCACACTTGTGAGGTTTTTCACTAGTGTGTGTACGAATATGATTTGTTAAATGAATCTTTTGACTAAAACTACACTGACATATATCGCACTTGTAAGGTTTTTCACCAGTATGTGTACGAATGTGATTTGTTAAATTTAACTTTTGACTGAAACTCCTGTGACATATATCACATTTGTAAGGTTTTTCACCAATGTGTGTACGAATGTGATTTTTTAAATGAACCTTTTGACTGAAACTACACTGACATATATCGCACTTGTAAGGTTTTTCACCAGTATGTGTACGAATGTGATTTGTTAAATTAAACTTTTGACTGAAACTCCTCTGACATATATCACACTTGTAAGGTTTTTCACCAGTGTGTGTACGAATATGTTTTATTAATGTATCTTTTTGACTGAAACTACGCTGACACACGTCACACATGTAAGGTTTTTCACCAGTGTGTGTACGAATATGTCTTATAAAATCACTTTTTTTTCTAAACTTACAGTGGCATATATTACATTCGAGAGGATTTTTGGATTCAGTAATTAATTTAGCCGTACAATTTTCAGTGGTTCGGATAATTTCCGAGTGCGATATTTGGTTTGTCTTTTGGTCGGCTGGTGTTGAGTCTTCTAATTTTGTTCTTCGTGAGTGTAGTTTTGGTTCCTCCGCAACAGTCGGCCCTGGAATAAAACATCCGGTAAGTACAATTTTCCAGGAAGATTGAGGACAGGTCTGAACATAAATCAAATTAACAGGGTTACGAATGATTCACATTAGGAACGGAAAGGAAGCTAACCACTTAATCCACCTCGCGCGAGACCCCATTAAGTGGTTAGCTTCCGGCTAACGGCCGTTTTCTATAGCTCACTTACGTGTAACTGTTAGTTAATATGCCTGTATCTAGTAGCTATCGGTGTTTCTACAGGGTTTAAGGGTAAACACCGTTATCCTTGACACCAGTGGTTTGGTTTCATTATTAGAACGTAAAATCAATGAAAATAGCAACCTTTTTTTTTTTGAAGAAAATCTACTATTTCCCACAAGATCATTTCACTCCAATGCGCGCTAACAGCTGACTGCCGGGCGGCGGCGGCGGTCACACGTGGTCATACGCTACGCGCGTGCAACGAACGATGACTCATGAGCTCAGTCAGTCAGCTGTCGCGCTAGCGAGCGCACGTAACTCGTCATAGGGTCGCGCGCCGCTCTGCTTGTTTCTCGCGCGTAAATTGTGTGTACTTAGATCTGTCTTACAGTCTTACACAATTGAACAATGGACCAAAGTGGTACGGCTTTATGCCATCGCGGGCTGTCACCTGCGATGGCATAAAGCCAAGATAAGATGTATGTAGAAGTTAGATTCTCGAGTGCGAATCAACCTACGAAAACGAGCGGAGGTATTTGTGGCCGTAAATGGATCCTATTTTGAACAGTGTAAATTTAATCGGTGATTTTTAACTGTAGATAAAATTGTCATGAACTTTTTCAATGCGCTAAAAATACCTACTCAAAAGTATTAAGGAAAAGTTGCATCTCAGTTTATGTTACGAGTATTGTGTAGCTGTAGGTAGTTAGGACGGGCGGCGATTACGTCACTCGGGCGCTTACCATGAATTCGCGGACGGTGTGGGATAATTTATTGTTATTTATTTTTGAAGTAAATTACTTATTCTGTTTTTTTTAACTCGGTCCTATTTTTTTTTCTTTATCCAACTACCCGTGGTTTCAGTGACAACGGTGTTTACCCTTACACTCTGTATAAACAAAGTTAGCAAGGAATATCCTATCCACGTCACCTACCTGTCTCTCGGAGGGTCGACCGCTTACCATAGATAAGTTGATTCATAGAAGAAACTAACAGCTTTTCTGAAACGTTTTGTTTATTACCGTCAGTAAGCTAAATGTCAAACGGTTACTGTTAATTGCTACTAGGGATTCCAATCCTGCATCAAAAGCGCGATCCCGCAAGTCTGCGGGATAGAGGTCATCAATCCCGCGGATCCCGCGGGTATTTCAGCATTGCGATTTTTTTTATTATTTGTTTTGGGAATTTAAAAAAAAAAACAAAATGAAATAAAGCCAAGTAAATTTTTATTTTTATGTTCCCCTTTATTTATTTATCTACAAATCTAAAACATTTTTAAATATTCCTTAAAATAAAAACAATATAAAAAATTGTAACCCACCGGTATCGAGAACAGGGACCAAGCTACCGGCGGACCCTGTATTTTTACTATCATTATAAATATTAAGTATAGTTATGACTTATTACTAATCAACAATTGAATTAAATGAAGCTTTACAGGTAAAAAATAATCAGAACACAATTCTCACTCGTTTAAATTGCTATGAAATTTTTTTTAACAAAAAATAATTGTATCGTTGTACACACGGCGGCACATGAAGCTGTACATTTCCAGTGTAACTTGGCCTCGCTTTGTATAGCTTGATTGGCCGTCGTGCGTACCGTACCTTTTCAGTCCCGCAAACGTGCGGGAACCCGCATGTGTAATCCCGCATTTCAGATCCCGCAAACAAGGTACGGGATTGGATTCCCTAATTGCTACCTTCCTGTTTCGGGAGATAATCAAAAGTAACCGACCGTATCACGCAATGTGTGTTGTATAATTGAAGATAACAAGTGTTATAAAATGAATTTGTTCAGTGACGACAGTGGCAACAATGACTTTTTCATGAAATAGTCATTAAATGGGATTAAATGAACTTAGAGGGTTCTATTGATAATAACATGAAACCGTAACAACATGACATTTTAATCAGAACAGTAGGAGAAAACCACTTTTTAAAGTTGTTGAGTGTTTACATATTGGTGCTTGTGACTGTACACACAGCAAAAGAATTGCAGTTTTCACAAAAACTTGTAATGATGTCTATTGATCTGATACTAAGGACCAACTGAGGTTTAAGAACTAAAAAAGTAAGAAATGGCAAAGGAACTTTCCAGAGTTGTGCAGAGCCCTGTTTGGATACATTCATCATTCCTCAATAGCATCCCGCCCTATTTGGAGTCGGCGCTCCATGTCTTCTCTCATCCATACTTCTGTATTAGTTGTCATCGACTTATAACCTATTAACTAACTAGTACTTACTATTGGTCTCCATGGCTGTTTGTTTCTGCTGAGGTACTTCTTGTTCTTCTTCAGCTTCAGATTTAAACTCCATTAATGGTACATCATCTCCGGAATCTTTTTCAAAATGGTTTGATGCTAAAGAGATATCTTCTTCGTCTGAATAGCCAATGTCTCGATTTTCCTGTTTGATATCTGTAAGTGTACACAAACCTAGACAATCAAGAGTAATGCTCATAATTACTTCAAACTCAAAGCATTTTTTACAATTAGAACATTACAGGCACTTTCGTATGACAAGCACAAAACGATGAGGCTACAGTCCGTCATCAATCAAAATATTGTTACAAGATCTTGGTTTACATCATTCATGTTGAAATTATACACATATGTGTGAGAATGATATACAAAATCGTGCACATTAATAGCGTCTAGAATAAAAAGATTATATTAACAATTCAAAAATATAGTAATTAAAATAAATTGTGGCAGCTAAGAGATGAGCAGTCCCAATTGACAGCGCCAGTTCCCTAACATGATGCATGGATCGGGACCATCCAGCTCAACCATTTTGAACTAAATGATCAGACACAGGGGACACCATCAGCGAGACATTTGAGTGACCATGACATCCTCTCAACCCCCAGGGCGCATGATATGAATGATAGTACTTAGTATGCACTCATGTGCTATACAATTGTTCTTCATTTTGTAAAACTTGTTCTTACAAACATACCGTCACATTGATATTCTTCCTGTGGCTCAATAATATCATCTGGTCTCTCACAAACAGCTGGTAACTCCTCTTTCACATTAATGCGTTCTGTTAGACCAACATCACCTATACTTATGCTCTCTACTGACGTTTTCACAAGTCCTCCGAGAAATGGTAAGTGTTCTTGTTTTTCAGAAGGATTACACTGAAAGAAATGTATTGTATTATCAGTTAATTATTAGAAGTATTTATTGTATAAGGCTGAGCACTTGTGTAAATAAATACTTCTAAAACTGATGATACAATATATTTATATTGTATTATCAGTTTTAATATATTATTTTTTATTTTTATTTTATTTTGTTATTTTTTGTTTTAATATATTTATATTGTATTATCAGTTTTAGAAGTATTTATTGCATAAAGCTAATGATCACTTGTGTAAGCACAAAGTTTTTATAAGAGCCTCCACAAATAATGACACCAAAGAAATTTTATTATGTAGTAGTAAATATTATATACATTTATAAATAAAAAAAACATATATTACCTAACTAACTTAAAAATAAACTTAAGAAATGGCGTAAAAAACTGCTCCTCAATACTGTCAACTGGTAAGGTACCCAAAAGACTGGCGGTGTTGCCACGTTGTATGGCAACGCTAAGCCTTTGGACAAAGTAAAAGCCAGCCCTTGGATCACGGGAAGAGTCAACTGAGCGTTTAAAAGAAATTCAACACATCGTAGACAGTTAGTGGAATCCAAGCGACCCAGTTTATGAAATAAGAACTCGAAGTTGTGAACTTGTCAAACAATACTTCAGCATTTTGTAGGAATCACCTGATGTAGCTATACTGCTAAAGTAGACAGGTTCTCAACTTCACACACTCGGAACAGAAATCAATTGTTATATGTCAGTTGAACACCTCACCTCGTGATCTTCATTCGTCATCTGAGCAAACAGCTCTTCAGCTTCCAAACATTTCATCATCAATCGGCAGCATTGTTTAAGTTTAACGCAGCAGATGGAACAAGCAACAATCGGTCTACTGTCTTCAGTTACAAACTGCAATAAAACTTGCCTTACAATATTTTGTTTCTATGAATAAAATATTTTCAATCTTGCAAACATGACAACTTTGGAACCAGAGTTATTTAAGTGTAATTTTTACTAATACTACGGTAATTCCACAATGGCATAAAAAAACATATTATTTCCATGCCAAACTGATTGAAGTGCTCTTCAGTGCTTTCTTCCTTGAGGGATCACATCATATCACTATAGAACTGGTGCGGTCTACAAAGTGAAGGCCATGCCACACTGATCTAAGTAATGAGGTGCAGTTATGTATACTGTTGTGTTCTAGATCACTCTGGTTCAAATGTCGTCACATGTCAAGATTGGAGCCTTTTAGATGTATCTGACAGTGATTTGCCGTGACAGGGCATACACAATTACACATTGATACCACTCTTATTCATATCAGATTGCGACTTAATGGAAATTCAATTATTTTAAAATATAAACTTACTGGAATATCAGTCAGCTTCTTATATACTTCATGCAAGTTCTTGTTGACCACTACATACATGGGAACATTCTTCGCTAGACATATCCTACACATTGGCAGTTTTTCCATCTTGTAACTGAATTAAATCCTGAAAGATAATTACTTCAGCAGTGTTGTGGGAAAATCCTTTTGTAGTTTGTTGTTAGTTTATTTATTTTAGGTTATTTAATAGTTTTTAATTAATAATGTATTTAGTTAGTTTATTAAAATTATAATTTTTCATATATTATGTGAATATAATATATTCTTTTTGAAAAACTACACAAAAAATTATCTTGACAGAATTAGTGACAAGTGACACTTGACAGTGACACAAACAATATTTCTTCAACTTTTTTTTTGGTATGGTAAGTTTTAATAATGGAGGAATAAGCGATAGAAAAAGCAAGAAGCGAATCGCCGTTCAATATTTTTTGTCACTTTTTGCGAAAAGCGAGGTAAACAAATACAGTTCTGTATTTGTTTAAGGGTCCAATTTCATTTTTTTTTGGGTCACCTTTGTCAAGGTTACAGAACTGCGTCATACTTTCTAAGTATTTATTTTAGTCAACATCTGCCTAGTCTTTTCCCAACTATGTTGGGTTCGGCTTCCAGTCTAACCAGATGCAGCTAATACCAGTAATTTACATGGAGCGACTGCCTATCTGACCTCCACAACCCAGTTAGTACTGACCACCCACATTACATAGCGAGTTTCCTCGTGCTTCGGAAAGCACGTAAGCTGTTGGGATCGGCTGTCATTTGTAGATCATTGACAGTCGTTACAAGTAGTCAGTGGCCCGAAAGTCTGACAACCAGTCTAACTTACCCTGCGTAGGTTTATATCACGTCGGGGTAAGCCTCCTAAATTTTTTAGTGACAACGCGGACGCAATGTTGTGGCATTCCAAAAAGTTTCCAATTTACCCGCCAAGCAATTATAGATTTCTCTAATGAAGTTTTGTTTTTACATGCTTACGCTTCCCACATTAGTGGTATCTAGGAGGTCGGGGTAAAATCCGCTAAATATCACATAAGACGTGTAATGGGCAACACGCATCTAAATTTTGAAGAGACACATTGTTCGCACAAGTGGAAGCCATATTAAATCGCCGCCCATTTTACCCCATTTCCTCGTCTTCAAATGATCTCTTTTTCCTCACCCCAGGGTAGTTCCAGCTTGGACAGCCGGTAACCGCGCTGCCTTCACCGAGCCTACAAAACTGCAAATTCACTTATCTGAAACGCTATCAAAGACTTGATCAAATTCGACAGCACTTTTCGAGGAGATGGCAGAGGGAGTACTTGGCTGAGCTGCAGCAAAGATAGAAATGGTGCACCAATGACACTCCATTGAACGTCGGCGACCTAGTGCTGCTTCAAGAAGACAACTTACCACCATTGTGCTGGCGTATGGGCCGCATTAGCAAACCCTTTCCAGGTCCTGATGGAGTATGTCGCGTGGCAGAAGAGGCGTTAATATGATATCACTTGTATAGGGACCCAGGCCGTTTATGTCTCAAATTGTGGATAAATCTTTTTAGTAAAATAAGATCAAAGTTTTGTTAAATAAAACCAATAATAAATAGTATTAAATGATTATTAATATATTTTAATTCTTTATAAATATAAAAACAAAAAAGAAAAAAACTTTATATTAAAAAAAAAAAATATAACGCATGACAAAAAGCACATGTGCCTAGGATTTGAACCTCCAATCTTATGTACACATGGCGGCACATCAAGCTCTACATAACCAGTGTAACCTGACTTCGCTTTGTATGAGTTTCCCGTACGATGAGAGATCTGCTTAATTTGTGAGCGTCAGTATGGCTGGTTGCCTGTATCGGCTCGCGTCAGGCTGATGACCAAAAATTGCTACCTATTTGCTAACTTTTACTACCTATACGACTATAGCTAGCAATCAGGTAGCAATTATTCAAGTAAAAATAATAACACGAATTTGAATAGTTCACACAAACGGAGAGTTGACCAGCCATCCTGATATCAGAATGGCTGGTCATTTTGAAGTCCCTTTATTTTGTTTCCAAGTCAGGTATCAATTAATTGACTATAGGTAGTAAAAGGTAGCAAATAGGTAGCAATTTATGGTCACCAGCCTGACTCGAGCCGATACAGGCAACCAGCCATACTGACGCATACCGCGCGCCGTGCGTACGTCAAGCAGTCTTAAACGTCCGGTCTATTTACATTAGACATTGATTAAATTTTTATAAATGTTAACCTTATTATTATTGCTTGTCGTTAGTCCTGATAGGCGAATAAAGACGCTATAAGATTTTGTTGTGGGTTTGATTTTGATTGATATGTTTTTGGCTTGTGGTCAAACAAAAGAATATTTTTATATACACATAACGTTTTATTGAGAAAAAGAACAATATTAAAAACAGACCTTACAAAATAAATACTAACTTAAATTTATTTATTATAATTAATGTATTGACATTAATTATAATAAAATGTTTTTGCAAAATACACGGCTTTGGGCCTATCACGGATTTGAACGCACGTGTCTTTTGGCAGAGTGACCACTTAATGGAGCAGGTACCACGGAATAAAACTACACTGACTCGCTGTTGAGATAATAAAAAAGGTAAGATTAAAGTGATTAATTTAATACATTGTGTAAAAAGGGTAAAAATTACAACAATCCACCAAGAAACTATTTTTTACAAGGCACGATAACTTATACAACGTGTAACAGAATAAACGCAATTCCTGAAAGTAGTTGGTTCAGAATTGGCTTCTGAATCGATTTCCGTCATAAAAAATAGGTGTGGTGCGGTGCGGTGTTAAATTTTGACGGAAAAATCTTTTAAATAACTTATATTAGAAACACGGTATCATGACAAATTAATACAATCCTTAATTCAAGGAAATTGGAACCTTAACTCAGAGCAATAAGGGCTACTAAAACGCACGACATTATTTGTAGTTCGCTCATAGCTCGTAATACACACACGTAAATAAGATCAATGCATTTTACATTAAAAGCAGTGTGCGTCAAATAAAGAGGTAATTTAAAGGAATTCCTACTTTATCTCCAATGAGTAAGGCTTATTTGAATACACGACCTAACTTAGTTGGTAATCAGAGTATCCCTACAATCATATTTAGGCATTTTTATAAAAAAAATTATTTAATTTGAAGAAATTTAGAACTTATTGCAAAGAGATAAAGCATTTGTCGGCAACCTCTTTGACGGTTATGCGAAATGACGACACACACGCCGCCGCCACCGCTGAATACCACAAGTACAATACCTAACATTGCATTGCTAGTCATCTACCGATAGCGATGTAGTGTGGATGTTCTTAAATTTACTTCCGAAATATTTTTTTTTCCACGATGGCTTTCCGGTATACCAACATACAATACACGGAGATGGTGAGGACACTGGCTCGCTGTCTTGATAATGTCGCGTTAGCTTGTCGGGAGTTCAATGACCGTTTTGGCTGCAGTGTGAGCGCCAGGATGATGCTGGCTGCAACTCAGCGACTGAGGCATCTGGATGCGGAGTAAGGCAGTCGTTGGATAGGTCGCGGAGGACCTGTGCCGTGGCCACCCAGATCGCCTGACTTAACACCATTAGACTTTTATTTGTGGGGTCGCATAAAATCGCTCGTGTACGTCAGTCAATCTACGAGTGTCGAGGCTCTAAAAAAAATTGAACAAGCATTTGTGACGGTGAAAAGTGATACTGAAGTGCTTACAAAATTGAAATACAATTTAAGAAAGCGTGCAAATAAGTGCATAGAACAAGGCGGTGGTCATTTTGAAACTTTAATGAAAGTGGATCGCAGAAATAGTGCAAATTAATAAGCTAAGTGTAAAGTGTAAATAGTCCAGTTCTGTAAGTACCTACCTACTTCTACCTATCAATACAATTGTATTCTTATCACTGTAAATATTATGATTCAAATCTTACCGATCTTTTAAACACGCCGTCTTTGAATATTTTTGTAGTACAAACAATAAACTGTACCTAAACACCTGTACCTATCAGAGAGATCGAGGGATGGATTCGCGGGGGTGCAATCTCGAAAGATAAAGTCGCTATTTTAAATGCATCCCCGTTACTAAGCCTAAAGTCTTAGATTCGTGTTGATAATTTCACTTACTAGAAAACTAACGCATATCTAATGCCTACAGCTATGGTCAGCCGGCGGGCGCCCGAGTGTGCGTGTCGCGTCGGCCGCTAACATTACATAAGTGTGTGTGCAGGGATGTTGTTGCACATACG
This sequence comes from Noctua janthina, assembly GCA_963576755.1. Classification (NCBI taxonomy): domain Eukaryota; kingdom Metazoa; phylum Arthropoda; class Insecta; order Lepidoptera; family Noctuidae; genus Noctua; species Noctua janthina. The sequence continues at coordinate 8,130,748 of OY755077.1, forward strand.
TTTTGCGTTTAGTAAGGATAACTATTTTATAAAAAAAAGACTAGGTTTGAATTTTAAACTTATTTTATTACGGATGTTGTTTTACTTTGACTTATAATTTAGTATTCTAATTGCGGTGTTTGAGGTATTGCGCTTAATCTTTTACACGTTGTATATAAAATTAATGTACAGAATGAGCGAAAAGCAACTTTGTACTTAAATAGATAAGACATACATTGCAAACTATCGGCAAAGAAATGTAAACGATTAGCGCAGGTAAACAAACCCGATGTAACAAAAGCAAGGCGCATTAAAACCGCTAATGAGGTGATTAAGAAATACATACCAGTGCCTCTCAAACTTAACCTACAAACTAAATCAAATCAAATCAAAATCAAAAATCATTTATTTCAATCCATTAAGAATCATATAATAATGCATACATTGGTAACAAAATGTTACAATTATAATCAATTAAATACTATAAATTAAAATTAAAATTCTGAAATTATTATGAAATAAACAATTATAAAAAAAAAATTAAGTATTGTTCTCACTAGTTCGATTCATTTGTTCGATCGTCGAACTAATGAGAATTTTTATTCTCAATTGTTCGACCTACTGAGATTTTTTTTCTCATTTGTTCGATCGTCGAACTTATTTTAATCGAGAAACAAAAACAATAAAATAATATTTATAAAATGCTTGTTTTGTTATTTGATCAAGGGTGTGGTACAGATGTACAAACATATTATGAATATAAATATAAACCCTTTTTTATCAAAACAAGCGTTTATTAAATTTTGTTTCTCGATTAAAATAAGTTCGACGGTGGAACAAATAAGAAAAAAAAAGAATCTCAGTAGTTCGATGGTCGAACTATTGAACACAAACGAATCATTCGATCTAAGTGATTAATGAGTGGTCATCTCTTAGCTGCCATGGTAAATTATTATTTTTGAACTGCAGATTATTTATCTTTTTAATCTGGACGCTCTTAACTTGCATTTTTTAAACATCGTTCTCAAATAAATGTATAATCCCCACATGAATGATTTAACCAAGATTTTGTAACAATATTTTGATTGAAAAGAGTGTCCATGGAGTTTCTTGCCCATTCTTCTCCATAGAGATCTGCGCCTTGGAATGGGCAACTACAGTACTTTCACAAGTTATTATGCCTAGTGTCTGGGATTGTAGCTTTGCTTTCTTTGTTTTTCTGACATTAAAAAGGGCCTGTAATGGTCTAATTGAAATAAATACTTTGAGTTTGAGTTCGATAAAATAACTTTAACCGTAAATGTTTAGTGACGAACACAGATGATGGGAGATCTGTCAAAGGAAAGAGTTACCCTTACTAGAGCCTTTCTACACAGTGGCGTAGATTATGCTGGTCCATTCCAAATATTAATGTCAAGGGGAAGAGGCATGCGCGGGTGTTTCCACTGCGATGATCGTCCGGAGGACACGGTGGGGCACACCGTGGAGGTCTGCCCCGCTTGGGCGGAGCACCGCCGTGTCCTCGTAGCGGCGATTGGCGGCGGCAATCTCTCGCGTCCGGCCCTGGTCCAAGCCAAGGTCCGGAGCGAGAGGGAATGGGAAGCCGTCACCTCCTTCTGCGAAGCAGTCATGCTAGCGAAGGAGGTGGCGGGACGTGAGAGAGAAAGAACCTCACGTCCCAGCTGCCGCGGGAGATGCCCTGGGCGTCAGGGGTCACGTGGTGGCTCCCGGCCACCGTAGGCGCGGGCCTGTGGACAGCGAGTTATGGGTTAGCTCGCTGTCCGGCCGTGTCGACGGCGCGTTCATGTTCCACGTGCGCCTCAAAGAGATGTCAGCAACCACGTAGGGGTCCGCATGGGCCGATGCCTGCCAGGGCTGCGGGACCGTTCGAAAGAAATACCGTGGCCCTGGAACAGAAAGGGCAAAGAAGGAACATGGATGGGTTTTAGTCAGTACAAGTCTGACAATCCTTTTCGCTCCGCCCAGAGAGGGGGGTCCTTTGATGACTTCGCATGCAAAAAAAAAGAAATTAAGGAGAAGTGGCATAAAACTCAAAAGGCTTACATTGCGTTATTTGTTTGTCTAACAAAGGCAATATACCTTGATCTGTTAAGAGACCTTACAGCAGAAAGATTCACAGCTGCATACAAACGCTTTGTATCAAGAAGAGGTAAATGTAGCCACATGTGGAGTGACCAAGAGAGATACTTTCGTGGTGTAGAAAAAGATTTAGCCGCAGAGCTACATGAACCACAGACTTAATAGAATAGAATAGAATATAATAATTTATTTGTGTAAAAACATGGTACATTAAGGTCTTATAAATAGGTTTGTGAACTTACATGTTTCGCCATAAAATGGCATACAAATTTTTGAACATCTTGAACATAGAATTTTGTTACAACAACAATTATTAGTGTATATATTTATATTTTTATATGTCTAGTTAATAAAAATAACAATAATAGACTCATTTAATAAAAACAAAAAATTAAATCAACTTAAAGAACTCAGAAGCCATATCTATCGGATACTTTTTTATCAAGAAATTCTTTTAAACTATAAAAACAATTGTCAACAAGCCATTTATGCAATTTGGATTTAAAATATTTTAAAGGGAGTTCTCTTAACTCTTTTGGTATGTTGTTAAAAAAAATTATTGCAGTGTTAAACTATTTTTTTGACATAATGTGCTTTGATGTGAAGGTATTCGCAATCTTGTGGGGTTTCGACGAGTGTATTTCGAATGCAGGTCACATGCTATAAAAAATTTAGAGTGTTCCTTCACAAATATACCAGCCTGCATTATGAAAAGACCTGTTAAGGTTAATAGTTTTAATTTTTTAAACAGTGGTCTACAGGATGTTAATAGGCTGATACCACAAATTGCTCTTAGGCATTTTTTTTTAACAATAAATGCTTCACTTACATTTATGGAGTTCCCCCAGAGTAGGAGTCCATACCTAAGTACAGAGGATACATACCCGTGGTAAGCAGTAAGGGCGACTGCTTCACTAGCGGTACGTCTTAAACGTTTAAGAGCAAACACAAATTGATTCAGTTTCTTGCACACTTGTTCTATATGATATAATTTCCAGTTACAATACTGATCAAGAATGAGTCCAAGAAATTTGTATTCACTAACTTCACTAATTTGTTGTCCTTGACAAATAACTTTGAATGTTTTTGGTTTTGAGTTGTAATTTTGAAAATTTATGTACTTGGTTTTACTAAGGTTTGCACAGAGATAATTATTTTCTAGCCATTTTAAAACTTGATTAACTGTTGTATTAAGGTTTTTTTCGTGATTTACGTCTGATTTATTATCATTAGTAACGATTACAGAAATATGGTCAGCGAAAAGTATGCATTGTTGTTGTAAAGCAGTGGGCAAATCTCCCTGCCCCCTAAGCCTTCCGCGGCCGAGACCGGGTGGCAGGTGGCCGGAGAAAAAGCGAGGGAGCGAATGGCGGCCAAAAAGGCCAGGAGGCAGGAGTCGAAACGCCGGCAAAAGGAGCGAGGCGTCGCGGTTAGGCTCAGCGCCCCGAAGACCGCAGCTGTAGTGATTACACTACAGCCGGAAGCGGAAAAGAGGGGTGTGACCTACCGCGACGTGCTCGCTAAGGCGAAAGCGACGGTGGATCTCGGAGAGCTCGGGATTACCGGGAGCCTCCGGCTTAGAGTCACCGCAACAGGGGCTCGAGTGCTGGAGATCCCTGGCGAAACCCGTGGCTCGTCCGCTGACGCTCTGGCTGAAAAGCTTAGAGCGTCCCTAAATGCGGACGAGGCCCGACTGTCCAGGCCCGTCAAATGCACAGACCTGCGCACACTGGGTCTGGACGACTCGGTGACCGAGAAGGAGGTGGTGGCCGCCGTCACCAGGACCGGTGGGTGCCCTGCCGAGCAAGTCAAGGCAGGCACGTTACGTCCGGACCTGTCGGGCATGCGAACCATAACGGTAAGCTGCCCTGTGACGGCGGCGAAAGTCATTGTGGAGGGCCGAAGGCTCTGGGTGGGCTGGGTTTCGGCGCAGGTGAAGCTGCTGGAACCCAGACCTCTGAGGTGCTTCCGCTGCCATGTGGGGCACCACGTGTCGGTCCGGTGCACCTCAGAGGTGGACCGCAGCGGCCTGTGCTTCCGCTGCGGCCAGCCTGGTCACATGGCCGCGGCTTGCTCCCGCCGCGCCGCGCTGCGCCGCATGTGCGGCAGCTGGCAAGCCAGCTGATCACCGGGCAGGGAGCAAGTCCTGCGGTACTCCTGCCAAGGCCAGGGGCAAAGGAAGGCCCTCCGCCACCACCGCCAAAACCCCCACCGTCGCCACCACCGCAGCCGTCGCCACTGTCGCCGCCGCTGCCGCTACTGCTGCATCTTCCGCAGCGGGGCCCTCGCAGGGGGCCCGGGAGGGGGCTGAAATGGAGTGCCAGTAACGGCCCCATTACGCCTTCTCCAGGCGAACATCAACCACTGCGCCTGCGCTCAGGATCTGTTGCTCCAGAGCATGGCGCAGTGGTCGATTAACATCGCCGTGGTCGCTGAGCCGTACTTTGTCCCGCCCAGAGATGACTGGGTGGAGGACCTTAGCGGCTCAGTGACCATAATTGCGTCGGTCGCCGCCGGTACCCCGACCCTTGAGAGTGTCAGGAAGGGTCAAGGGTGCGTTGTAGCACGGTTCGGGGAGATCGTTGCAGTGGGAGTTTACTTCTCCCCGAGCCGAACTCTCGCCGAGTTCCACAACTCCCTCACGGAGTTGAGTGTCGTCATCGGAAGCCATTCCTTCCCCGTGCTTGTGCTCGGGGACTTCAATGCCAAAAACTTGGCTTGGGGTTCTCGTTACACGGACGTGCGGGGTAGAATGGTGGAGGACTGGGCTCTGGAGACAGGCCTGGTCGTCCTAAATCGGAGTTCTGTGCCAACATGCGTGTGGATGCGGGGCGAGTCGGTGGTGGACATCTCGTTCGCCAGCCCCGCTCTGTCACCGCGTGTCGTTGACTGGCGCGTCATGGAGGGGGTGGAGACCTATTCCGACCACCGGTACATCCGGTTCGACGTCTCCACCCAGTCCTCAAGCGCGCCGGTCCTACAGGCCACGAGTGGTCCGCGATGGGCGCTGAAGCAGCTGGACCGGGAGCTCCTCCTGGAAGCCTCGATCGTGCAGGCCTGGGTGTCATCACCGGTCAGGCCTGCCGACATCAACAACGAGGCGGGTTGGTTCCGGGAGGCCATGTCCGAGATTTGCGACGTGGCAATGCCCCGAGTTCGGCCAGGAAGCACCCGGCGTCAGGTGTACTGGTGGTCGCGAGACCTGACGTCTCTGCGCGAGGCGTGCGTTGCCGCGCGGCGCTTGTGCACCAGGCATCGCAGGCGGCGGAACTTTACGAGGGGTACAGAGCGGCGAAGACCGCCCTCCAAGAGGCTGTCCGGCGGGCCAAGAACCTAACCCGCGAGGAGATGCTGGAGTCTCTGAACGGAGATCCGTGGGGGCGCCCTTACAAGATGGTGCGGGACAAACTCCGCACCCGGGCCCCCCCGCTGACGCAGAGTGTCCGGCCTGAGCTCGTGGAGGACGTGGTGAGCGCTCTGTTCCCTTCGCGAGGGGAGCATCCTCCCCCGCCTATGGCTCCGCCGCCGCGTGCGGTGCCTGAAGCGGACCACACCGATGACGACGTTCCGGAGGTGACTGGGGTAGACCTGAGAGTGGCGGTACGCAGGCTGAAAGCCAGAAACACCGCCCCGGGACCCGATGGCTTGCCTGGCAAAGCCTGGGTCCTGGCCTCTGAGGCTCTCGGGCCCCGACTGGAAGGGCTCCTAAGCGCATGCTTGGAGAGAGGCCAGTTTCCGCTTCGTTGGAAGACGGGGAAGCTGGTCCTCATCCGGAAACCAGGGCGCCCTGCGGACTCTTCGTCCGCATACCGGCCCATCGTGTTGCTCGACGAGGTGGGCAAGCTCTTTGAAAGAGTCATTGCCAACCGCCTCGCCGGTCACCTTGCGAGGGTGGGGCCGGATCTTGCGGAACACCAATTTGGTTTCCGCAAGGGGCGCTCGACGGTGGACGCCATCATGCGCGTGAGAGCCCTCACGACGGGGGACGCGGTGTCCCGGGGCGGGGTCGTCTTGGCGGTGTCTCTTGACATCGCCAACGCCTTCAACTCCATGCCCTGGAGCTGCATTAGGGAGGCACTCCGGTATCACCGGGTGCCGACCTACCTTCGTCGTGTGGTCGGGGACTACCTGACGGATAGAGCCGTCATCTACCCTGGTCGAAGCGGAGAATGGAACCGGCGAGAGTTGTCGTGCGGTGTTCCACAGGGATCGGTTCTGGGGCCGGCCTTGTGGAACATCGGTTACGACTGGGTGCTGCGCGCCGACCTCCCTACTGGCGTCAGCGTAGTTTGCTACGCTGACGACACGCTGGTTCTAGCACAAGGGAGGACGCACGAGGCGGCGGCCGAAAACATGACATGCGGGGTTGCGATAGTCGTGGAGAGGATCCGGCAATTGGGTCTCGAGGTGGCACTGCACAAGTCCGAGGCCATGTGTTTTCATGGACCTCGGAATGCGCCACCGTCGGGATCCCTACTGACGGCAGGAGGGGTTTCCATCGGCGTCGGGTCGACATTGAAGTACCTAGGACTCGTCCTCGACAGCCGGTGGAACTTCGTGGAGCACTTTCAACGTTTGGCTCCCAAACCGGAACGGACAGGGGCTGCCTTCAAGCGGCTCTTGCCCAACCTGAGGGGTCCAAACGCCTCCTGCCGGAGGCTCTACGCGGGGGTCGTGCGGTCCATGGCCCTTTACGGGGCCCCGGTGTGGGCGCGTTCATTGAGGCGGCAAGCCGCCCACTACCTAAACGCGCCCCAAAAGGTAATAGCCATAATGGGGCTGGCTTGTATTTATGCTTTTGCGGTTGCACAACGACATGCTTTGCTTTCGCTTTGCTTGGTAGTATAGATGCAGGCCTACCTTACTGCTTCCCTAAGAAGTGGTAAGGTGGCGTGGTCTTGAGGGTGAGCGCTACAGTCGTGTAGATCCTCAAGGCAAGTCTGGTGGCTCACCTTCACGTGGTTGCCGCCCTGTTATTGGTCTAATTCCATAAGAAATAGACGCAACAAAAACCACCAGGCGCTTTCCAACCTAACCATGACCCTCTGTGACCGGGTGGTTGTGGGCTCGGCCGTCACTAAACCCAGCTGGTGTCGAGTAGGTAATCTGGTCACCTGTGCTAGGACCTGCACAGTTGAGAGCCGTAAGCAGGGATGAAGGAGTCCTGGAGGGTTGAGCCGAGCGGCGCTGGTGGTAATGCGTCCGTGAGGCAACACGCCCTCTTTGGTCTGGATTTCAAGCAAAACGGTGGCCCTACCCAATAGCCAGGGGTAGGGAAATGGCCATAGTGTCCCGTTAGAGGGCCACGGCGAGGGGCGGGTGGTCCGCGGAGGTTGTTCTAGGATGGCCGAAGCGGTGGGTGAAGGTCATGCTGACGGTGTAAGTGAGGGTTGATCAGTTCAGAAGGGACGGGCGTTCAGTCCCCTATGCCAACCCGATCAAGCACCCGATATCGCACTGTAAGCCAGCCACACGTCCCTATATCTCGATGGTACTCCTAACGTTCGAGCTAGTTTGTAGCAAGACGTTCCCAGGTGCGAGCTCCATGGAGGGTGGCAAGCCGGAGAGACGAATTTTAAAAACACTGTGATGGACAACTCAAGCCCATTCGACACCACACACACACGCACACCAAACACGCACACAACAACCACACATATACCTACACCCCCCACACACACACACGCCACACACACACACTATCAGGCACACTACACACACACACACCGGAGTGGAGGCGAAAGCCAAGGATGCTCCCAAGGGGGGTGCTTGCAGCACCTCTCTAGCCCCCGGATGCTCTGCTGCCAACACAGCGAGCTCCAGTGCGGGTACCGGTCCGGCAGTGGCGAAAACCGCTGCTAAGACCAAAACCAAGTCCCGTAATAAACGGAGGACACCGGCGCTGCTTGGGACTAGTACCGCTCCTCCTTCTTTTTCAGGCGCAGAGCCCCCCACGACGGTTCACTCCGGTGGCCGGGCTCCCCTCATACATCCTCCTCCGCCTAAAGCTATACAAGCCGCTCCCCCCCAGCTGGCCGTTACTGGTCAGTCGGTGGAGTTAAGCACCACAGGCGACGCGTTCGCGCTAGCCTGGCAGGTGCAAAGGAGTAGGCACAAGGGCAGGAAGGAGGAACATACTCCGGCAACACTTAGCCACCGCGCTGACTCGTCAGCGCCAGCTGCTCCGGCTTCTTCAGCGTCTAGGACGAAGAGGAAGAACAGGCCGTCCAAGAAGCAGCGGCTTCAGACACTGTGGAAGCGTAAGTCTCCACAAACTATACAGTACCTCTACCATGAGTTTACGCAGCCAAAACTCGCTAGCGTCTCCGTAAATTATTTGTATGAAATATTGTATAGCGCCCCTAGCGGTCACAGAATGAATTAAAATACCTACCATGAGCACTATAGATTTCGATAGGTTAAAAACCTAACGTAATCTATTCGATAGCTACTAACGTTTTTCAGCTGTCACCATACAAAACGGTACCATGACTCACTAATTCTACAGCAGTACCTCTACCATGAGTTTACGCAGCCAAAACTCGCTAGCGTCTCCGTAAATTATTTGTATGAAATATTGTATAGCGCCCCTAGCGGTCACAGAATGAATTAAAATACATACCATAAATGCACTATAGATTTCGATAGGTTAAAAACCTAACGTAATCTATTCGATAGCTACTAACGTTTTTCAGCTGTCACCATACAAAACGGTACCATGACTCACTAATTCCGCAGCAGCTATCGAATTATACGCTTGCGATAGTAGTTACGTAGCTCACTAGCATTTTGACGTGTGAAACATATGTTTACATTAAAATTTTATACGTTTTTGAGTGTAATAAAGCGAAAATAATGTCTGCAAGAGCTTATTTAGCAATTGGAAGACATTTTGTTACCTTCAATATGATATGTTTTAAACATACATGTTTTTATCTAGACTATATTATTTATATTTTACGTACTAGCAAGCTGTGCCTTTAAATTAAATTTAGTCAAATCAAATTCATAACCATTTTTTTTGTTTATTTGTTGCATTCCTCACGTCTTTAGTATTTTTAGACACTTGAACTTACCTAACTTATTACACTTTCAAATTTTCAAGTGGCTTGGCATATCTACCTGCTTGAGGGGCAACTATTTGGGAATTCTGTAACTAATGCGTTTTAAAATAATTTAACAGAAAGTAGAAACATACCTTTCCATGAACTCCACCAACAATTGAAACTGTGACACTGGTCCTCATTGTATTAAAATATAATCCAAATAATTTATTGTTTTAAACTTTCAAACCACACAACGTCAACAAACAAAATAACAAATCATAACAAATTGAATTGAATGGCGACAGTGACATATTATAAGGAATAAAAATTCAAAAACCACCAAATACCATAAGTAGTTCACTAACCGTCAACTTTTCTATTTTGTCGGTTTATTTTGTGATATTCACTGTCTTAACATTTTTAGCATAGCGATAACACTACATTTTGAGCTTACGAGCCGTTCTCTCTTCTTATTAGTGAGAAAGAAAGAAACAAAACATAAGTAGTGAAGCATAGACGAAAGTATTCTAAGGAGTAGAGTGAAGTTAGTTAGAGGACACGATCTATCGAGCTTACCTTAGCGCCTGCGTGAGATTCCGTAAATCTCATGGTGTAAGCATTATCGAAATCTATTTGATCCACGTTAGCACGCTAGCGAGTTCAACGCTAGCGCGGGTTTTTGCGATGACATCTCACGGTAGAGGCTCAGGCTAATGCCGCGGGCCGGGTAACACCGACCAGCGGTAATGTCAACTTCTCCACAGGCAAGCGGTTGCAGGCAGAGGCCGGCACCAGCCGACCAGGGCCAAGCCAACCAGCACCCAGCGGCGAGAAGGGACGAGCCCGGAAAAAAACACAGCGACCCGTTCGGAGAGATCAGGCCGCGGCCAAGCGGGCTCTAAACGAGACTACTACACCTCGTGGAGAGCGTAAGCGGCCGCGTCTTAATAAATCCAAGCGGGACGCCAACCGAAGCTACGCCCAAGCTGCAAGCTCCGAACTTGACGTCGCAGTCACCTGCGGCCGCACGGGGCTAATCAGCAGAGAGGCGTCGAACCAGGTTCTCGCGGCGATCCAGAGGAGGATAGTCGCCGAGGCCTCTTCACCCATACAGGGCTCACCTGCACTGACCTTCAGAGCGAAGCCGGTGTTCAGCGGCGGGGCCCTCAAACTGTGGTGCGGCAGCGACCACACTTTGTCATGGCTGGGGACTCTGGTCTCCGAGCTGGCTCCCATGATTGGCACCTCGCTAGTGATCAGGAGGCAGACGGAGATCCAGCGTCGGATAAAGTGTGGTGTGCTCATCCCCGACGAGCAGGGAATCTTCGCAGAGCCGTCCAACATTGGGCGTGCTCTGTGTTACCAGAATCCCTGGATAGACGTCAGGGGATGGTTATTGCTGGGCGCCAGTAAACGGACCGACGCATGGTACGTGGTGGTCGGGGTCCCTGAGGACCAAATTCCGACCCTGATGCAAGCCGGGCGCCGTCTCTCTTTTGGTGTAGGGACGGTGTACCTCAAGTTCCAGGGTCCGAACGGCAGATTTGTCGACGTCCCTCAGGGATATCCGGCCGCTGTAACCAGCGCCGTGACACAGGAGGTGGAGGCAACTCCCCCCACTACAAACACCGCGGCGGCACCCGCGGTTGTGCCTGCAGCTGCAGCGCCGGCCGCCCCTGCCATCGCCAGCGTGGGCGCCGACCCCTCGGGTGGGGAGCCCGATGACAGTAGCCTGTCCTCGGCCTCTGACCTTGAGGAGGGCGGCTTCGACGCTGGCGACCTATTTGCCGGGCTGCGGCTTGAAGGCGACGAAGAAGGAACGTCCTGCGATGGTGTCCCCTTCGTTGACCTGTTGTAAGGTCCTGCAGGCCAACCTCCACCACAGCCAAACCGCGACGTCTCAGCTGCGGAAGTGGTTGGAGGTTCAACATACAGCCATTGTCTAGATCCAAGAGCCGTAGATTAGGCATGGCCGAATACAAGGTCTCTCCAATCTTGGAGGTAAGCTCCTAGTTAGTACAGATCACGATAAGCCAAGATCGTGTATCTATATCACACGTAGGTAACATAAAACCACAGCCACTAACAGATTTCTGTTGCAGGGATATCTCTGTAGCTAGGCTACTGATACAGCGAGGGGACACAGAAGCAGCTGTAGTCTTCGTCTCCGCTTACATGCCCGAGGCAGAGGAGCCGCCCCCGCATGACCTCGCCCGCCTCGTGACCTACTGCGAGAGCACAGGGCTCGAGGTTGTCATAGGCGCCGACGCAAACGCTCATCATCCTCTGTGGGGCATGGACACGCAAAACGCAAGGGGTAAGGCGCTAGTTGACTACTTGTTCACAACTAACTTAACCCTACTTAATACAGGTTCCGAACCAACCTTCGTAAACAGACGTAGCCAAACAATCATCGACCTCACTCTGGCAACGGAGGGCGCAGCGGCCATCATCACCGGCTGGCAGGTCTCTAAGGAGGCCTCCTGCTCGGACCACAGGTGGATCCGCTTCGACATATAGGTCGGTGTGACTCCAACACTGCCACGGCGCAACCCGCGTAACACTGACCGTGCTGCCTATACACGCATCCTCGAAAACAAGCTTGCGTCAACAAACTACTGGATGACCTACGAGGACACGCCGCAGATCGACGAGCGTGTAAGTCATCTCACTAAATCAATGCTAGACAGCTACCATTCATCCTGCCCGGAATCCACTCCGCCCACAACACCAGGTAAGCAACCATGGTGGGGAGCGGATCTGGAACGTAAGCGCGGGAAGGTTAGGGCAGCCCTAAACAGAGCCATGAATACCAGTGCTGATAAGGATTGGGATGCGTACTACGCGGCCAAATCTAGCTACAAAAAATGCATCAGATTCAGGAGCTCAACCGGATGGCGGAAATACTGCGGCAACATCGAATCCTGCCAGCAAGCAAACAGGGTAAGGAAAATACTGGCACAGCAGAGCCCGTCTGGGCCCACAGTTCTCCGGAAACCCGACAACACACTTACCACCTCACCAGAAGAGGCGATGCGCGTCCTTATCGAAACTCACTTCCTAGGTTGCGCTTTCGCTCAGACCATTGACTGGACAGAGGTAACCCAAACGCCCACAGAAAACGACTGGCGCTACGCACACAAAGTGATAACACTGGAGAAACTCCAGTGGGCGATCAGGTGCTTCCATCCCTTCAAGGCGGCTGGTCCGGACGGAGTCTTTCCCGCCTTACTGCATTGGGGAGGATCCTCTGTCGCCAGTAGACTGGTACCCATAATGAGAGCGTGCCTGGCCTTCAGATACGTTCCAAAGGGATGGAGGGAAGTGAAGGTTATATTCATTCCTAAGCCAGGTAAGAGTGACTATACCAACGCCAAATCCCACCGACCGATCAGCCTGACATCCTTCCTCCTTAAAACCATGGAGAGAATTTGCGAGAGAGAGCTGAGGGATGGCGTGTTAAAAACTATCCCATTACATGCTAATCAGCATGCATACAGCTCGGGTAAGTCCACTGAATCCGCTCGTCATCTAGTGGTCGGCCGGATAGAAGAAGCGATACATCAGAAGGGCACCTGTCTGGGTACTTTCATAGACATCGAAGGAGCCTTCGATAAAACAAACTTCTCCAGCATTAGCACCGCCCTCTCTCGACACGGAGTAGAACAGGTACTGACTGACTGGATTACTAACATGTTAAGTAAACGAGTGGTTCGTCTTGCAGAGGAACAGCAGATGGCCATGATAGCCAGAGGCTGTCCCCAAGGAGGCGTACTATCCCCCCTCCTCTGGAATCTGGTGATAAATGATCTTATCACTAAACTCAACGCGAACCATTTCTACACAATAGGGTACGCTGACGACCTCGCCATCCTCATCTCGGGGAAAGTGACGGGCACAATCTGCAATCTCACTCAACAGGCGCTACGCATCGTTGAACGGTGGTGCAGAGATTTCGACCTATCAGTAAACCCCACGAAAACGGTACTAGTCATGTTTACCCTAAAACGAACACTAGGCCTCTATCGCCTACCCAAACTTTTCGATACAGAACTCCAGTTAGCCGACGAGGTCAAGTACCTGGGAGTCATCCTGGATAGTAAGTTAAACTGGAGTAGTCATCTAGACAACAAACTAAACAGGGCCTGCATCACCTTTTGGCAATGCAGAAAGATGATAGGTAAGAAGTGGGGCCTATCCCCTAAAATTATACTTTGGTTATATTGCGCGGTGATCCGACCCATGATCACCTACGGGGCAGTAGTCTGGTGGCCCCGCACCAGACTAGCCACGGCCTCCATTAAACTGCAACGCATGCAAAGGCTTGCCTGCATGGCGATTACAGGTTGCATGAGGACTACTCCGACCGCAGCTCTCGAAGCCATGTTGGGCCTCCCACCGCTCCATCTGTTTATACAGCAGGAGGCGACGATGACGGCAGTACGCCTTAATACACTTCAACTTTGGGGTAAGAAAGAAACACAGCACACTGCCGTACTGGAGGGATTCTATAATGAGTTCCCCCTGGCAAAAGCAACAAACGATCGGATACCCAAACAGTTCGTATTCGACAAAAAATACAAAATCCAACTCCATGAGGACCACCGCTGCGAGGGATTGAGCCCTGCGGAACTACGGATCTTCACAGATGGATCTAAAACAGGTACTGGCACTGGAGCTGGAGTCTTCTCGGAAGATCTCTACATCCATATTGCCACACCACTGGGGGTCCCCAACACGGTTTTTCAGGCAGAATGCATGGGCATTTCCCTGGCGGCATCAGCCATCTTAGCCAGGGGGGTTGTGGACCACTCTATTCGTATACTCTCAGACAGCATGGCTGTTCTGTTAGCACTAAACAACCACATAGTCAACTCTGGGTTAATACACGAGTGTCATCAACGCCTGAACCAGGTTGGTAATCACAATAATATAACCATCCAATGGATCAAAGGACACAGCGATTCCCGAGGCAATGATGCAGCGGACGAACTCGCTAGAAGGGGATCGAGCATGGCAGCAGTGGGTCCCGAACCCATTGTGCCACTCCCCTTCGGGTACCTACGCACACTGGTAAGGAAATGAACCAGCGATCAACACCACAAGCTGTGGCTGGACCATGGCGAGTGCAGGCAGGCCAAGGAAGCACTTCCTACTATCGATGGCCGCCTCACCAAACGAGCGCTTAGGCTGTCCAAACTACAGCTGCGCACACTTACAGCCGCCATCACTGGACACGGCTCTTTTAATAAACACCTCTTTGTCATAGGAGTCACAGACAGCCCCCTGTGCCGAGCCTGCATGGAGGAAGACGAAACAGCAGCCCACGTGCTTCAACATTGCCCAGTGGTTGCAACATACAGGGCAAAGTACTTCGGTACCCCAGGTACTCTCCGCGAGATTGTCAGCAACACCAAGGCGCTGCTGGCCTTTCTCGGGGAGTTAGGGTGGATCGAATAGATTTCCCACCCGCACGCAAAATACGCGCTTTGACGTGGAGTTGCGGACACCAGCCCGTTATACAATACAATACAATAAGGCTAATCCGGGGGTACCGCACGATCTCCGGCGAGGCGGCTAGCCTCCTTGCCGGATTGCCGCCATGGGATCTGGAGGCGATAGTCCTCGCACGCCTGCACGAATGGCGCGCGGAGGCACTACGTCGGGGGGAAACTCCGCTGCCGCGACAAATTGCCGCTCAGCGGACAGACCTCCGGCGTGATCTCATGGCGACATGGAGAGAGCGACTGTCGCAGCCCCGTGCAGGGCACGCCACCATAGTGGCGATAAGTCCCCTCTTTGAGGAGTGGCTAGAGAGGCGCCACGGCGCCCTTACCTACCGCCTGACGCAGGTCCTCACCGGACACGGTTGTTTCGGGAGGTTCCTGCACCGAATCGGGCGGGAGGAAACGCCCGGGTGTTTCCACTGCGAGGATCGTCCGGAGGACACGGTGGAGCACACCGTGGAGGTCTGCCCCGCTTGGGCGGAGCACCGCCGTGTCCTCGTAGCGGCGATTGGCGGCGGCGATCTCTCGCGTCCGGCCTTGGTTCAAGCCATGGTCCGGAGCGAGAGGGAATGGGAAGCCGTTACCTCCTTCTGCGAAGCAGTCATGCTAGTGAAGGAGGTGGCGGGACGTGAGAGGGAAAGAACCTCACGTCCCAGCCGCCGCGGGAGACGCCCTGGGCGTCGGGGGTCACGTGGTGGCTCCCGGCCACCGTAGGCGCGGGCCTGTGGACGGCGAGTTATGGGCTAGCTCGCCGTCCGGCCGTCTTATGACGACAGGCCGTGTCGACGGCGCGTTCGTGTTCCACGCGCGCCTCAAAGAGATGTCAGCAACCACGTAGGGGTCCGCATGGGCCGATGCCTGCCAGGGCTGCGGGACTGTTCGAAAGAGATACCGTGGCCCTGGAACACAAAGGGCAAAGAAGGAACATGGATGGGTTTTAGTCAGTACAAGTCTGACACTCCCTTCCGCTCCGCCCAGAGTGGGGGGGCCATTTGATGATATCCCATCCGAAAAAAAAAAAAAAAAAAAGCAGTGGGCAAATCATTGATATAAATAAGGAAAAGTAATGGGCCCAGTATGCTTCCCTGTGGTACACCTGATTTAGTTTGACTATATTCAGAACTGAATGATGTGGACTCGTTATTTTGGTTCATTGAGCTTATTTCTACTCTTTGTTGTCGGTTAGATAAGTAGCTAGTAATCCAGTCAATAACTATCCCTCTGATTCCGTAGTTATTGAATTTTTTTAGAAGCAGATCGTTGTTGACAAAGTCGAAAGCTTTGCTCATGTCAAAGAAGATGACATATACTGGAATTCGTTTATCTAGTTTTTCGATTACATTTTTTATTAGAGTAAATGCTGCTAACGTTGTCGATTTACCTCTTTGAAAGCCGTTTTGTTCTTCTTTTATAATTTGGAACTTTTCTAAATAATTTGTTAGTCTACGATGCATGACTTTCTCAAAGATTTTTGATAAATTTGATATAAATGTAATAGAAAGTTAAAGACAAAGTAAAGAACACAAAATTATAGCGTCCCAAATATAACTAATGATGATAATGAAGAAATGGAAGACCTCAAACGTCAAATAAGTGAACTTAACACACAGTTGCAGGCGGCTCACGAAGAGATAAATATTCTATCTATTGAAAACACAGAATTAAAAATAACTATTGAGAACATGAACATAAAACACAAACTTGTAGAAAAGGTAACTAAGAAGTTAGCTTCTGAGGTAGGAACGCCAAATAAAAGAACAAAATTATCTACACCACTTAGACAGTCTTTACATAAACAACACCGTGAGGATTACTCAAGATATGGAAGTCCGGACATATTCAAATCCACACAAGTTACTCTTCATGACGAATTAATTCAACCACCACACAGTTCAGTTGATGAAAAAGTACTGAAAAGGCACAATATGGCTACGCAAACAATCAACATTCAAACACCAAATGAATCAAAACAACAAGTAACTTCTTCATCTCAGACTAAAACACAGGGTGGAAATAAGAAAAAGCTGGCACGTAACATTACGAAACCAAAACAAAAGAACAAACTATGTATTCTCAGTAGTGTTAACAGAGGCTCGTTACCTACAATAGTAAATGTTTTTTCAAAATATTTTGATTACTGCCACTATATTATGTCAAACCGGACACTATACGAACGGCTAAAGAATATAGAACAAAAATTAAAGCACTTCACTTTAAATGACTATTGTATATTATTCATTGAAGAAAATGACATTAAAGAAGAGAATAACTATATAAACATGATAAAAACAATAAAGGAACATTTGAAAAACGTTGCCCACACTAATATAGTTATTTGTGGTCCCACATACCAAACAGGAGCTCCAATATACAATTATAAAGTGGAAATATTCAATAATCTTCTTTGCTCGGACCTTCAAAATAATAATGGCTCCTTATACTACTTTGATAGCAATCGTGACCTATCCCTCGACATGTTTTCTTACAAAACCGGCAAAATAAATCGAAGTGGTATCATGACTATACTTGACCGAATTATGAACAATATATTGATAGACCTAAATATTTCTGAACTGACTAACAATGAACATTGTGCATCTGAGTTTTTTCGTGTACAAACATATTAATATCCTTCACCAGAATATCAATGGTCTTATTAACAAATCCGACTTATTATCAGTATCATTACAATCACTTTATGATAAAAAAAAGACAGTGGATATTTTATGTATTACAGAACATAATATGCTAAAAACAGATGTTAAATTGCTGAAAATGGAAAACTATGTACTTGGGTCTCTGTATTCGCGTAGTACTCGTCATGGTGGTGCATGTGTCTTGGTCCGAAAAAGCCTTAAATTTAAACCATTGGATGGACTTAAAAAGTATTGCAAGGAAAGTGTAATGGAATGTGCGGGGGTAGAACTATTGGACCACAATTTGCGAGTGTTATGCGTCTATAGATCGCCAAATTCAAATCGGGAAATTATATTATTTTTCCTGGAACAGTTGAGTCACTTACTTGGAGTCCTGTGCGCAACTAAAGGCAAAATTATCTTATGTGGGGATTTTAACATTAATACATTGATAAAAAATGCATCATCTATGGAATTTGCTAAGGTATTTAAGAGTTTTAATTTTACATTTATTTTTAAAGAACCTACACGAATAGTTAGTGGAACATGTCTGGACAATTTTATGGTAAACTTTCGAGGTTGTAAAGGTGAACTTCTTGAGCTAGCACTATCTGATCACACAGCACAATTGCTCACATGCCCTGTTAAAGCAACGTATACTTAC
Organism: Noctua janthina; assembly: GCA_963576755.1. Taxonomy (NCBI): domain Eukaryota; kingdom Metazoa; phylum Arthropoda; class Insecta; order Lepidoptera; family Noctuidae; genus Noctua; species Noctua janthina. The sequence continues at coordinate 8,148,680 of OY755077.1, forward strand.
AAATATTGGTTTATTAAGAGACGCGACTATAGTCAAGAAAACATTGAAAAATTCAAAGAATGCATTAGTTCTTTATCATTCCATGATGTATTTGCAAATGATGACCCAAATTATGCGTTTAACAATTTTTATGACATTTTTAAATTATTTTATTATTTATGTTTCCCACAAATTAATATTAAAATTAACACTAGAAGACGTTTGAATTGGATGACTAAAGGAATCCGAGCATGTTGTAAACGAAAGCGGCAACTACTATGGCAATATCGAATTACTAAAAACCATAGCGATAAATCAAAATTCAAAGCTCTTTCATCTAGACTCAATCGCATTATCAAGTCAACAAAAAAATCACAAAACAACCACTACATATACACAGCTCGCAATAAATGCAAAGCTACATGGGACATAATAAATGACTCTAAATGCAATATACCAGATAGCGAAATACACAATTTAACTGTTAATGGTAAATTAATAAATGATGCATCATCTATAGCTAACTTTTTTAATGACTTTTTTATTGACAATATAAATTCAGAGTTGCCACACAGTACACCAAGCAGTCTTAATACTCAGCTTAATTCTATGTATATGTATCCAATACTTCCCGGTGATGTACTTAAATTGATATTAAATCTTAAGAATACCAAAAGCACTGGATATGATGACATTTGTACAAATATACTAAAACATGTAGCCTTGAAAATTAGTCCTGTTCTTAGTCATATTATAAATTTATGTTTTACTCATGGTGTATTTCCTGATAAATTAAAGGTAACAATAATCAAACCACTTTTCAAGAAGGGAGATAGACTGTCCGTAAATTGTTATCGCCCTATAGCTCTTATACCAGTGTTTTCAAAAGTATTTGAAAAAGCAGTACATGAAAATATTTACAACTACTTTGATAAGAATAACTTGTTTGCAGATGAACAATCGTGGTTTAGAAAAAATAAATCGATTGATATGGCAGTCTATAATTTTTTAAATGAAGTAATGCGTAATTTAAATAATAAGAATCATGCTTGTGCATTATATATGGACCTTACCAAAGCTTTTGATAATGTAGACCACAATATACTGTTATCGAAATTGTCGGCTTATGGTGTTAGAGGCAGTGCTTATGATCTAATAAAGTCCTACTTAAGTAACAGGAGACAATCGACTCAGATCACATGGATTTGTGCTAAGACTAAAAGAGAAATAACTTACTCATCAAAATATAGAGAAGTAAAAATAGGGGTACCGCAAGGCAGTGTTTTAGGACCACTTTTATTTATCATTTATGTGAATGACTTGCCGCGCATTACGAGCCATCCGACTGTTTTGTTTGCTGATGATGCCACTGTTGTATTCTCCAGTAAAGAACTGTCTAAACTAAAATAGGAAGTAGAAAATACATTACTAACTATTATAGATTGGCTGACATCAAATAAATTAAAAATAAACTTAATCAAAACTAAAATTATGACTTTTAAGAATAGAAATGGCAAACAAACAAACGTCGATGTTTATTTCCAAGGACAGAAGATTGAGCAAATCAATACAACAAAATTCTTAGGCTTACATATAGACTATAACCTAAACTGGAAGTCACATTTGGAAAGCTTGTGTCTCAAATTAAGTCAGCAGTCCTATGCGTTATATATGCTTGCAAAAACGGTCAGTACCAGTGCGGTCTTAGCATCTTACCATGGTTACGTAGGGTCCTTGTTGAGATATGGCATTATGTTTTGGGGCTACAGAAAAAGAGGCTGTATTTAAAATGCAAAAGAGATGTATCCGCGCAATATGTAGTTTAAAACCAACAGATAGTTGTAAGCCCTTTTTTCAAACCTTAAAAATATTAACACTACCATGTTTATATATATTGGAAGTCGTAGTCTTTGTAAAACGCAACTTGCATTATTTCAAAAATTATAGAAGTCAACGTAACAATAAAAAAATATATTTCCCTGACAGCAGTAGAACTACTTTGTTTAGCAATAGTATTTTTTGGATGGCACCTCGACTTTATAACCATTTACCAAAATGTATAATAGATTTAAAAAGTGTGGACATATTTAAATGTAATGTTAAAAAAATGTTATTGGTAAAATCTTATTATAGTGTTAATGAATATTTGTGTGACAAACCCTAAATAATGTTTATTACTTAAGTTTGAATTAAATTGCGTATTTCACAATGATTAATTAATGACATTTTAGCATAATAGAATAACTTTGACATTATTACTTTGACATTATTACTTTGACATTATTTACTTTGACTTTAATTGACAAATTTAATAGACATGTAATTTTGAACTTTAATGTATTTAAATTTTTAATTTAGGGACTAACCACGTTCCGAACTAAATGTTGCATGCCTAGTGCAGAATATGGTGACACTAACAACTTTCCTGTTCTTCAAAAACCCACCTGTATAACTACCCATATTTGCAATAAATGAATTTGAATTTGAATTTGAATTGAACAATTAGAAGTAAAACCAAGGCAAAGGACGTGGCCATAAAGGTACTTGGATTTAAATGGGCTGGACATTTCCAAAGAGCCACCAACCAGATGAAAGGTGGACGAAAATCACCAGCAACTGGTACACATTGAACAAAAAGCGCAGACAAGGTCGACCACAAATGACATGGAGCGACGACATTATAAAAGTAGTGGGTAAAATTTTGAGTAGAGTAGCCAGAGACAGAATAGCATGGAAACGAATGGAGGAGGCTTTCACCACTATTACTAGCGGTCCTTGAACATAATATATTTGTCGGATCCGGTCGTTAGTACGGACATAATATGAATTGGAAAGCGCGCCTGTGTGCAGTGGTGACATCACGCGACCTACTTACCTGTCACAGCACAGCTGCTTCTACAGAGTCCTGATGTTCAACTCGAGGGAAGACGACAGTCAATGTCTGATCGTGGCGGAGTTGAGTCGTCTTGGAACTGTACCCGATTCATTGTGCCCCGTGTTATTGTGTTAAGTTGTAATTTCAAGTAATTCGTTAGTTTGCTAGAAACAGCTTAGTGTATCGCACCCAGTTTGTTATCATAGCACGAAACCCATCGTCTGCCCACATGATGTACGAGTACAATGGAATAAATACTGACATATCCGACATATTAAATACCGGTACACATACAACATTATCTTTAGTATATACGAAACCTGAATATAGTTTGTTCAGAATAAGTAACTGAATCGATTCTAATGATTTTTAAACCATATTATATTTTGTCCCAAAAATATTTAAAAAAGATTACAAGTTGGACACCTAGCGACACTAAGTAACTATTACAATCATTTAGGTACCTACTGTTAAATTATTATTATCAATGAGCTCAAAACGACGCTGGAGGCGCGCGCGCGGCTGCACCGTGTGGTGACCACGTTTTTGTGCAGACAACCAGGTAACAGAACAAGCTTGTAACTTACTGATTTTTCATGATACAGTTTTGAATTGACTAAGTGGGTATACAACAAAAAATCTTATGAATGGTGATAAGAGAACTTCTTTTTCCTAGGTGTGAATGTGACGTCACAATTCTTATAAAAGTTTGTTAATTTTATAAATAAATAAAACGAATAAACATTTTTGTTATCCTTCAGCACGACTGTTTTATTTCCACCTTCCAACACCGAAAAGATAAAATAAAAATCAATTAATGAGGTTAAATAATAATACAATAACTCTCTAATATTTAACTTCTTATAAAAAATAAATAATAAGCATGCCTACATTATAAATAAACATAACCTAACGACTTTCTGCTTAAAATACAAATATTATTAAGGTTTCAAAGAAACAAAAAACAGCCACACATTGTAATAACATAGAATCGAACTTAGACTTCATTGATCGTGAACCCATGCTCAGCCCAAACAGCTACCTACAAATGTTAATACTATGCGAATTTTAGCAATGCTATGGTAAGAACAGGTCACCACTATGATGTGTATTCTAAATGCAACAGATATATAATGCTATTTCGCGTAGTGTGACGACAGTTCATTAGTGTGTGTTATGTGTGGAATGTTGAGACATCACTCATATACGCACACGCACACACACTGCTGTTTCGCGCTCGCACAGTTCATAGCAATGTAATCTTTAGCATGCTAGTGCACTTTTGAGCGTCTACTGTACATTTGATTTCAACATATCCCCATAAAAAAAAATCTAAAGGGTCTGGTGATCTGGCAGGCCATCTGATTGAGCCGTTTGTACCAATCTAGGTATTGAAGTGGTTATTAGCATAGGCAGTGGTGCTTCTGCTGTAATGGGTCGGAGCACAATTCGTCATTTTAATAAATAAGTAATCGGATGGACATTTGAGTAAAAGTGCTTTATTCCATTAAGTTTATAAGTTAAGATTTGACTATTGAATATGACGCCATATTCGGGAGCGGTCATTGGTCAACCGGCGCGCCGCAGACATGACGTGATTTTGAGAGTTGATGATTGGTGAAGCAGTGGCGTAGACAATACACAGTTTTAATATATGTCATATAATAAAACTGTAATAGTCTGTACGTAGAAGATATTGAACAAAAAAATATATCGGGTGTTTTTATAAGAGCAAAAATAATAATAAAAATAAAAATTATTTATTGTCTCTTTATGTTTACAAACGTAGATGAAGCCCTGAACCCCACACTAGGATTCCCTGTGTTGTGGGGTCCAGTCTCTTTCAATCCATATTCAGATGGTACAGTTACAAAGACAATAGTTTTAGGTAACTAAACTATAACTAGGTTTAAAAAAATTCAGTAGTTTGGGTAGAGTGTGGTGTAGTGAATGTAGTGTGGGAAGTGTAGTGCGGTAGGTGTAGTGAGTGTAGTGTTGTAGGTGTGGATGTGAGAAGGGTAAGAGTGGTTGCAAGTGTTAGTGTGATACTTACTCGTATACCTATGCGCTTATGACATTATCTTTAGCACGTCCTCTGTTTTTCATAATCCAAATTGAGTAGTCAGAGGGCGATTGCTTTAGAGCAATTTTTTTTCTTAGTTTTAAAATTATGTGGGTTTTATTTAGTTTACTATATAAGTAAGGTCCCATGAAAGCAAACGATCTCCTTCCAAAAGATTTATTAAAATGAGGTTTATCCCAGATCACCAGACGACTGGAGCGTTGCTGAGATCTGCAGCTATTTAGTGATGTTTTGTGAAATCGCAGCGTAGTTGAAAGGATGTATAGCTGCCTAACTCTCAGGACTTTTGCATCTGCGTAAAGTAGATTAGTGCGGTACCTAAACGGTCTCCTGTATGCAACTTTGAGCAGAGCACGCTGTGGACGTTATATTTTCATCATATGAGTTTTAGCTGCGGAACCCCATGAGACGATACAGTAACTAAGAATAGATTGGCAAAGTGAGAAATACACCATTTTTACGATGGCTTCGTCGGCAACCTTACATACGTTTTAATTGCGCGACATACAACCTGACACTGACCTACAGAGCATCATACAGGGTGTAAACAGACCCTTCACGAAGCCGTCAACCAAGCATTCTGTACATCAAACTAAGTAACTTTACGCAAAAATTATTGCTGGGAAACGACTTTTTTTTTTGGGGTGAGAAATCACGTTTCACGTTCACGGACTCGATGGATCGCACTCAAAGCATTGTGCTGATGGATGGATTGAATAGTACGGGAATCGTGGAGGTGTTCACCTCCAAACCAACCTGCAAACTTACTAAAAATGTATTTAAAAAAAAACTTGTGAAAAAGTTGGAACTTTAACCCCCAATATCTCCGTAACTAGAAGGTTCCCAGGTATGGTCTAGACGGCCTTTCGGCTTTGTTAAGGGTCTTTTTACACCCTTTATATAATACTGACCTGCAAATGACAAAAAGGCAAGAAAATTTGAATTTCGCGGGCTGCCCTGACGCTTCCACCTTAGTTCAATGGTTGGTGAGAAATTAGTTTCTAAAGTACTAAAATTATCAGTTTGGTTTCCGCAAGGGGCGCTCCACGGTGGACGCCATCATGCGCGTGAGTCCGAGGCCATGTGTTTTCATGGGCCTCGGAATGCGCCACCGTCGGGATCCCTACTGACGGCAGAAGGGGTTTCCATCGGCGTCGGGTCGACGTTGAAGTACCTAGGACTCGTCCTCGACAGCCGGTGGAACTTCGTGGAGCACTTCCGACGTTTGGCTCCCAAACTGGAAGGGCACGCTACCATAGTGGCGATAAGTCCCCTCTTTGAGGAGTGGCTAGAGAGGCGCCACGGCGCTCTCACCTACCGCCTGACGCAGATCCTCACCGGACACGGTTGTTTCGGGAGGTTCCTGCACCGAATCGGGCGGGAGGAAACGCCCGGGTGTTTCCACTGCGAGGATCGTCCGGAGGACACGGTGGAGCACCGCCGTGTCCTTGTAGCGGCGAATGGCGGCGGCGATCTCTCGCGTCCGGCCCTGGTTCAAGCCATGGTCCGGAGCGAGAGGGAATGGGAGCCGTCACCACCTTCTGTGAAGCAGTCATGCTAGTGAAGGAGGTGGCGGGACGTGAGAGGGAAAGAACCTCACGTCCCAGCCGCCGCGGGAGACGCCCTGGGCGTCGGGGGTCACGGCTCCCGGCCACCGTAGGCGCGGGCCTGTGGACGGCGAGTTATGGGCTAGCTCGCCGTCCGGCCGTCTTATGACGACAGGCCGTGTCGACGGCGCGTTCGTGTTCCACGCGCGCCTCAAAGAGTTGTCAGCAACCGAGTATGGGCCGATGCCTGCCAGAGCTGCGGGACTGTTCGAAAGAGACACCGTGGCCCTGGAACACAAAGGGCAAAGAAGGAACATGGATGGGTTTTAGTCAGTACAAGTCTGACACTCCCTTCCGCTCCGCCCCGAGTGGGGGGGGGCATTAGATGATGATACTAAAACTATGCAGCCCCCCCGCCGCTCTACTTTCTAAAGTGCGAGGAGGAAAATTCAGAAAAATATTTAGGTATGTAAAGTAAAGAATACTTTCAGCAAAAATTTTTTTAAGTAAGTAATTGTGTAAAAGTTAATATGGTAGTGTTTTATTGAGTACAAGAGCGAGCGAAGCGAGCTCGTGTCTTGGGGCATTCCGACTCGGACTGGTTAGGTTATTATTTTTTAAACCATTCAGAAGTAGGAACCCCACGCGGGGCCAATAAATCAGGTTTATAATGTCAAAAACTTTACGATGACAGAGGGGGGAAGTGGTAGCGAGTGTTAACTAAATATCACATCTTATTCAAACTAATTTTTGCTGAAAGTTTTTTTACGATTTACATACCAACATTCGTAATGTGCTATCCTGCGCTTTCACTTTAAGTTTCGAACTCACTTTCCACACTGCTGATCACAAGTTATCTGGCTACAAAAACGGGCCTAAGAATATTTATATTTGAGGGGGGGGGGGGGGGGAGGCGGGTCTCCTACTTCTGAATGCTTTAAGAAAAAGTAACTACAAAGGATATGGCGAGGTCTATTCGCTCGCTTCAGTCAACCCCACCTTCTAACCTATCCTGTCTGAGTCGGGGTGCCCCATTTCCCGAGCTCGCTACGCTCGCATTTGTATCCTAAGTACTCTGTGCCTCTTTACTAGGTGTGTCAAGACTTGAGACAGGTTGTTGTAGTTAAACAGATTTTGAAATAAGCAGCTTTGTGTATTGTGTAAAAAACACGCGACACTTTAGGAGGAGCATGCGGCTCAACAGAGTCCAAAACACGCGTCACTTCACTTCCGCTACTTGATGCTCGCACTGGACTAGATCCAGAGGATGAAGACATGGTGGCTGGCTATCTAATGTTGTTCTCAAACGTGATGGCAGATGCTCTCAAACGCGAGTACAAACATTGAACGACATGACAAAAAATTTCACAAAAATGGCTGTCAAAATGAGTTCGCGTTTCGTTTCACATTTAGCAGATACCATATGAATAAAAAAAAAATTTGGTTGTAACAAAAACGAATTTTTCGTAGTTATAAACTCAAAGAAAACTCAAAATCATTGCGAAATTTTTCAACTTTATAAGAGTAACAGAAACTAATAACATGAATTTTAAAAAAGTGCTTATTATTTTGTAAACTAAGGTCGTTGGACAGAGTGGATACTCTTTGGATTACTGACCAGTTTATACGAAGCTCGGGTCCCTTCTCGGTATTTACCGCCGACCTTAAAAACCATTTATTCACACTTACGCGTAGGCTTCACAAGTCCAAAGTAGTTCCTCTACTGCCCCCGCTGACGGACCCAGCAGCACCATATCGTCCGCATAGCTGACTAATTATGCCTTGTGATTGGGACTGCAGCTTCGCTCTTTGTTTTTCTGACATTCAAAAGTACCTGTAATGGTCTAATTGAAATAAATGGTTTGAGTTTGAGTTTATAGATCAACCACTTGTCTACCACCATCTATGAAGTTCTCACATCCGTTTTGAGAGCTAAAATCAACCATCATGTTGAGAGTAATTCTATCATGTCTGCCTCTCAGAATGGATGAAGAAACTGTTCTCGCGGTACTAAGGTGCTGCTCGTCATTGATATGGCCAGTAGCCAACAGGTTCGCCGCTCCTGAAGGGATCTGTCGACTGCGACATATATGATAGATCATTCGGTACCTCATAATGGCTCATGACTATGAGGGTACTCGAGTTTTAGAAAATAGTAGATGCAACTCTGCGTACCTTCCTGATGTCATGTATGGCACTGGATAACGCTCCTACGCTTTCCAGGATGTCAACAGATCGTGCGACGGAAGTGCAGTAGTCATTGTGCCGGTAGTCGTGTCTAGGGTTGTCAACTTTTGTGTTTGCAATTAAACTATCTTGGTTATTAAAGGTAAGAAAAAAAAGTACATTGTATCAAAATAAAGTACATTTAATTTTCTTTATTCTTAAAAACAGATTTTTTATTAAGATTCGCCAGCATAATCAAATTATTATCGCTGCTAAACACTTGCACAGCATCTTTACAGTCTATATTTAAATTAAAGTAAATAAGTAATTCATTTTTTATCAGATTCAGAGACGCTTTGTTTCTTTTGTCTCGCCGTTTGTTATTCATCACAGAAAAAACTCTCTTTGTAAATGTTGACGTGGCAGTAATAGACAGTAAATCTGGCGAAGTGCGAGTCATACTCCCACGCCCTCAGGGTTCCGTAGCACCAAAAAAATATTTTATTGGCTCATTCATATGTTGTATTGTATTACATTCAACAGCAAAACTGAATTTATTTTTCATAGTACCTATAAATATGTTGTTAATTATTGTGCAATCGATAATTTAAGTTCCGTTTTAAGTAAAAATGCTTACGCTTAATCAAATCATGCGAATTAAAGTATTTTCGCGTACTTTATTGTTCTCATAAAATATAATTACCCCAAATAACGTACAACACTTTATTATAAAGTACGGGTGGCAACCCTAGTCGTGTCCGCCAATGGTTCAACAACCAATAGCCTCGACCAACGTCTGAGGAGGCTCTCGCTTGGCAGCTGGATCAAGGGCTTGATTCAGAAAGCAGTACTCTGGACACTGCGCATAGATTTAGGAGGTTCCTCTCTCAAGAGCCCCAACCACCGGTAGCTCGGACCCTGTTCCTGATACCGGTGGGCTACTATTTTTTATATTTTTAAATGTTTTTTTTTTTACTTTGAATAGAAATATTTAAAAACGCACGACATTATTTGTAGTTCGCTCATAGCTCATAATACACACACGTAAATAATATCAATTCATTTTACATTAAAAGTAGTGTGTAATTCCAACTTTATCTTCAATGAGTAAGGCTTATTTGAATACACGACCTAACTTAGTTGGTCATCAGAGTATCTCTACAAACAATTTTTAGGCATTTTTACAAAATAAAATTATTTAATTTGAAGAAATTTAGAACTTATTGCAAAGAGATAAAGCATTTGTCGGCAACCTCTTTGACGGTTATGCGGAATGCCGACACACACGCCGCCGCTACCGCCGAATACCACGAGTACCTAACATTAAAAGCTAGTCATCCGCCGGTAGTGATCTAGTGTAGTTGTTCTTTTATTTACTTTCGTGACTTTTTTTTTTCCGCGCGCGATTGCTTTCCGGTATACCAACATACAATACACGGAGATGGTGAGGACCCTGGCTCGCTGTCTTGATAATGTCACGTTAGCTTGTCGGGAGTTCAATGACCGTTTTCGCTGCAGTGTCAGCGCCAGGACTGAGGCATCTGGATGCGGAGTATGGCAGTCGTTGGATAGGTCGCTGAGGACCTGTGCCGTGGCCTCCCAGATCGCCTGACTTAGCACCATTAGACTTTTATTTGTGGGATCGCATAAAATCGCTCGTGTACGTTAGTCAATCTACAAGTGTCGAGGAACTAAAAACAAAAATTGAACAAGCATTTGTGACGGTGAAAAGTGATACTGAAGTGCTTACAAAATTGATATACAATTTAAGAAAGCGTGCAAATAAGTGCATAGAACAAGGCGGTGGTCATTTTGAAACTTTAATGAAAGTGGCTCGCAGAAATAGTGCAAATTAATAACCTAAGTGTAAAGTGTAAATAGTCCAGTTCTGTAAGTACCTACTTCTTCCTATCAATACGATTGTATTCTTATCACTGTAAATATTATGATTCAAATCTTTTAAACACGCCGTCTTTGAATATTTTTGTAGTACAAACAATAAACTGTACCTAAACACAACTTATCAGAGGGATCGCGGAATTCGCGGGGATGCAATCTCGAAAAATAAAGTCGCTGTTTTAAATGCATCCCCGTTACTAAGCCTAAAGTCTTAGATTCGTGTTGATAATTTCACTTATTAGAAAATTATCAATCATTACACGGTAAACTCAATGGGTATCAAAAGTTATTCATAATATCAGTCTGTGACATTTTAGGAACGTAAATTTCGTTCATTGAACTAACGCACATCTAATGCCTACAGCTATGGTCAGCTGGCGGGCGCTCGAGTGTGCGTGTCGCGTCGGCCGCTAACATTGCATGAGTGTGTGTGCAGGGATGTTGTTGCACATACGTTTTGCGTTTAGTAAGGATAACTATTTTAAAGGTTTGGTTTAAACTTATTTAATTACGGATGTTGTTCTAGACTTATAATTTAATATTCTAATTGTCTGAGGTATTGCGCTTAATCTGTTACACGTTACACGTAACCTAAAATTCGAAAACGCTTAAAGGAATATTTGAAAAAAAAATCGAACAGAATCCCGTTTTCGCGCCATTTTGAATTACCGATTTGGATTTTTACGATTGTATTATATTTATAGATGAAACAAGACGTTTTATTTGATTTGATGTAAATGTTTTTATTTTGTCCTGTCATTTAATATTTCTCTTACTTTCTCCGTTTCAGCATTTTCAACTTTATTGTCTTACTTAAAGTATCGAAAGTACAGGGAATCCCGGTTCTTTAGGCTGATGGTCCCGAAAATCCCGGTTCTTTAAAAATAACCGGTTTTATACCTGTAATGTCTAGACTGCGCGAATATGTTTTCTTATGGTAACTTTTACATAAGCTTTATTATTGCAATTTGTTTGTTTTTATTTTTAATATTTTATACGCAAACCCTGCGTAGGGAACATAGCTGTTTTTGACATGGAAAGAAAAATTCCAGTGCGAGCAGGGTTTGAACCTGCGACCTTCCGATTAAGTACACCGGATGTCTTAACCAACTAGACCATCGCACCCCGCTCACAGATCTCGAAATTTTCGTTCCATTAATACCGTCTTACGGTGACGTTAGCGCCATCTATTTAAGAAAGTATCGAACTAACTTAAACCAACACGTTGACATTGCAGCCAAATCAATGTTGTATAGAAGTCGCCATACCAAACTAATTTTTAATATTTTATACGCAAACCCTGCGTAGGGAACATAGCTGTTTTTGACATGGAAAGAAAAATTCCAGTGCGAGCAGGGTTTGAACCTGCGACCTTCCGATTGTTTTTACTTTGTTTTGTGTGCAATAAAGAAAAAATAAAATATAGATACTAGATTCTAAGTACCACGCGTACGAAGTCGCGGGCAAAAGCTTCCTTTTGACTGAAACTACTCTGACATAGCACACTTGTAAGTACCAGTGTGTGTACGAATATGTCTTGTTAAAGTAATCTTTTGACTAAAACTGCGCTGACATATATCACACTTGTAAGGTTTTTCACCAGTGTGTGTACGAACATGAGTTGTTAAACCATTTTTTTGTTTAAACTTACAGTGGCATATATCACACTTGTAAGGTTTTTCACCAGTGTGTGTACGAATATGATCTGTTAAATGAGTCTTTTGACTGAAACTACTCTGACATATATCACACTTGTAAGGTTTTTCACCAGTGTGTGTACGAATATGTCTTGTTAAAATAACCTTTTCACTAAAACTGCGATGACATATATCACACATGTAAGGTTTTTCACCAGTGTGTGTACGAATATGAGTTGTTAAATTACTCATTTGACTAAAACTACACTGACATATATTACACTTGTACGGTTTTTCACCAGTGTGTGTGCGAATATGATTTGTTAAAGTAACCTTTTGACTGAAACTACACTGACATATATTACACTTGTACGGTTTTTCACCAGTGTGTGTACGAATATGATCTGTTAAATGAGTCTTTCGACTGAAACTACTCTGACATATATCACACTTGTAAGGTTTTTCACCAGTGTGTGTACGAATATGTCTTGTTAAAATAACCTTTTCACTAAAACTGCGCTGACATATATCACACATGTAAGGTTTTTCACCAGTGTGTGTACGAATATGTCTTGTTAAAATAACCTTTTCACTAAAACTGCACTGACATATATCACACTTGTAAGGTTTTTCACCAGTGTGTGTACGAATATGTCTTGTTAAAATAACCTTTTCTCTAAAACTACTCTGACATATATCACACTTGTAAGGTTTTTCAGTGTGTATACGCACGTGTCTTATAAAATCTCTTTTTGTTCTAAACTTACAGTGGCATATATCACATTCGTGAGGCTTTTTGAATTTAGTAATTACTTTGGCCGTACGATTTTGAGAGTTTCGGATAATTTTCGAGTCCGATATTCGGTTTGTGTTTTGGTCGGCTGGTATTGAGTCTTCTAATTTTGTTCTTCGTAAGTGTAGTTTTGGTTCCTCCGCAACAGTCGGCCCTGCGATAATAAATCCGGTAAGTACAATTTTCCAGGTAGATTGGGGACAGGAGGTCTGAACATAAATCAAATTAACAGGGTTTCGAATGATTCACACCAGGAACGGAAAAGAGGTCCCACTAAGTGGTTAGTAATAACAAAATTACTAAGTTAGGATGCAAGCACGCCTGCTGAGCATAAGGTCCTGGGTTAGATTCTTGATTGGGTCGGGAAGTGTTATTGGGTTTTGACATAAGGAATTTATTCGAGGTTAGGTGTTAATTTTCCTTGTCCCCCGACTCAAAGGCTGGCGACTGCTTTGCTAACTATGCCTATAAGTACAGCTTCGCAAAAAGTTTTTCTAGAGTAAAATGAACAAAGACTAGCTTGTGCCCACAGCTGCGCTCGCAATATGGTCGTAAATGACTATGACCCTCGAGAATAATGTAGGTTCCCAGTTTTGAAAAAAATTCGGAATCGAAGCAGTAATTTCGAAGGTTTTCCCTCTACATATAAACTTACAAACTCAAAATGTCAGTACAGATATTTGAGAAACAGGATCAAGCGGGACCGGGACCGACTGGCCGCCGGAATACTGCGTCGGTTGCCTTACGAGAACATTCTAGATTACGTGCGAGTCTCGACTGTTCCTTTAAGGCGAGGTTATCCAGATAAACGTCGTTTTGTATTGTGTTTTATTCCTATATAGCACGGATTTAAATTCTGGAAAAAATATATTACATATTTCACACTTTGATCTAGATATTTCGGTACAGCGATACACGATTACTTGCGCTTTGTTGCATCCAATTAAATCACAAAGACAAGTCTAAATGATGGTTTTTAATATTACTTCATTTGAGTTATATTAGGTTTTTAACAATAAAACTTATACCATTATAAAGGTCGTAAAAAATGTGACAGTACACGGCGATCATAATTTGAAATATTAAAAAAACCTAAACCACTATTTCCAAAATTTGCTGTTTTCATCATTTCATACTCGTGTTGGGTACGCAAGGTATGAAAATGAGACTCGTGGTGATGGCTGAAATATGGAATGGATGTATTTAGAAAAGACGGTCCCTTTTATACAAAATTTGTAACAAAAAATCAATGCATAGTAGGTACATATAAAAACTTAGTTTGGGCACAATATTGTCGATGTACCCTACGTACTATATTGTTACTGTGAGGATGATATTCCGCTACACTCGCATCGCGTGCTTCAGTCCCGAGCGGAACGCGTTGGAGGTCGGACGTGTGCCAATTTTTCAAACCCGCCACCCCACCCCCGCTAAGTTCTGTTACGAACTGAGCCAAAAATAGTTTGTAAAAAATAATACTTATGCCTAGGTTTATTTGAAATGTCATTTGTTCACAAAAGTACAGTAGGTACCTAATAGGGAACGTAGTCAGAAGGTATAAGATAAGAGTTACGCATTAGAAAGAGAGGCAGCTTCTAGGAGAATATAACTGTAGGTAATTAGCGCTGCGCGGCCTGAATTGAACTTTATTTTGTCGTTGCAAAAGTCGCTATTTATGATTTCGCAATATTATTTATAAACTAACTTCTATATTAGACGTCATAAAAAAAAAAGAATATGCCAATAGTAACTATTACTCGACTGGAGTTACACAGTAACTGCAGTCGAGTAATAGTTACTATTGGTTCGGTTCCAGAACGACCTAAAAGTATTCGTGTATTTGTGCAAAAAAGTACGCCGAAAATAAAATGTGTGCGTATTCAGGTTTCCGAGATATTGCATTTCCTGCTAGAGTAACGTTTTGTAGAATCGTGTACGTCTAAAACGATTGTATGTGCGCAATGGTTCTCTACTGTGTCACCTAACTTTTTTATCCATAATTTAAAGTGCCATAACTTTAGTTGTCCTAATCATAATTTGTCCGAATGATAACTAACCCGAACTTAATATCACATGTCATAAAATTGAAATCCCTAAATACAATATGTCCTAAATCCGTTTGTCATAAATATTACAATCAATAATATACAGAAGACATAAAACCGTTTTCAATAAAAGTTATTAGTAATAAATTCAAATTACATAATGTTTATTAATAACAATAATATTCTTAAAACAAATTTGTATAACAAAGCTTTTGCTATGAACTTCTCTCAGGCGTTACGTAGATACGAGCGTGCAATATTTTTTCTTCTACCGACTTGTTTTGAGATAGTTCACTTGTTATGTAGTTCTGTTTAGTAGCAGTTGGTTGTGAACATGTGGTTTTTGTAAGCAAGCAAGCATGCAGCATGCAAGCAAGCATGCAGCATGCAAGCAAGCTTGCAGCATGCAACATGCAGCAGGCATGGTTTCGGTCACGGCTCCGGCGCTGCGGGGCTCGGGCGGTCCTACGCGAGGATTATCGTCGCAGATGGGTTTAACGCTGGAGGCCCAGGCCGAGGGCCGCCTCGCCCCTCCGTGCCTACGCGATTTTAAATTACACTCTAGGTGTAGAGCAGACAAGACTGCGTGGAGTCGGATTTACAGCGATTCGTTTCTGTCACTAAAACCTAATTTTAAGCAAATATTTTAGGACTAAAGATTTTATTATAAATGAACATTCGGAATTGTGGTATTCTGTTATAAAATCATATAATATAAACTGATTTAAAATAAATGTGCATAAAGCGGGCAGTGAGGGCAACCTCGACAAGGTGGGTGGGGGCATGGTATAATAATATATTATTATACCATGAGTGGGGGTCACTCCACTGTCATCCACCGTAGAGGACGGTCGTTGCAATCACTGGGCGTTGGATGTACCCAAATACAAACTTTGTGTTTTATTTCTAATATATAAACTTATATTATTTGTGGAGTTTGGAGTACTCCACAATTGGCGACGAGGAAAACTGGTGAGTGTTGAAAGATCATTTCAAAACTAATTTCATGCAAATCTGCAGTCAACGGGTTGTTATGATGTGTTTATTTCCTACCTACATGGAATACAATATATTTTCGCTAGACAATATTGTGTAAACAATAAAATCGTACATTAATCAGTCGTATAAAATATGCAAGTACCCTAAAGAAAAAAAATAACAAACAACAAGGGCAAATTAGATAGCACGGATTTATAAGTGTGTGCATTCAATCTTAGCGTTAACCACTGATAAACTAATAACAACATTACAGTACCTTAGCTACAAATAATTAATCAATAAAAATTCAAATAAGAAAAGGAAGTTGTTGCCTACCTACCCTCATTATAATTTATAACGTAGGTATTACTTATATTATTGCCAATAAATGAAAATATTATTATTTATGTTAATTTTAGATAGATTTTATCTATGCGCGATTATAAGTACTTGTTATTTAAGCATAACTCAGGCAGTAGGCACTATTCGAGAACTTTTGATGCAACTTTATGATATTTTTAGATATTTCTTGTAGGTCTAAAAAATTAAAGGGGTTTGATAGCCGATTGCATGTTAAATATGTAAAGATGTTATTATGAAACAAATAACATGTTTAACTAAATATGTGTTGAGGCATAAATAGTCAGCAGCAGAAAGTACTATTACTGAGGAAAAATAGTGCTGACATCAAGTTTAATGTGTGTGAACTGTCAAAAATTGTGCCAAAATATGCTAATATTTAGCAGCCGAGTACTAAATTGAATAACTGTAATAAAATTTAAAAATAACCAGTTTCCTCTTTCAATACATTTGTTTATTTTTAATAATTTCGGTTCAATCAACATTTTATTAATGAGACAAGAACCGGGTGAAAAATTTGAAAAGTTTTTAGTAAGGTTGCGCCGCCAAAGTGCCAAATGTAATTTTTCTAATGAGAATGAAAGTTTAATTGATCAAATAACCGAAAAATGTTTGTCGACTGAGTTGAGAAAGAGGATTCTGGTGTTGGGAGATACAGTTACAGTGGATAAAATTTTTGCGGAGGCTAATGCGCTCGAAACTGTCGAAAGACAAATGATTGATTTCCAAGATAAACAAAATGTTAACGTGAACAAAATGGACAC
Source organism: Noctua janthina (assembly GCA_963576755.1). Taxonomy (NCBI): domain Eukaryota; kingdom Metazoa; phylum Arthropoda; class Insecta; order Lepidoptera; family Noctuidae; genus Noctua; species Noctua janthina. The sequence goes on from OY755077.1 coordinate 8,165,806, forward strand.
TGTGAAAAACGGATCGATCAATGAGGAAAAAATTGAATGCACTAGATGTGGAAGTAAAAATCACAAATTTGATAGTGATCTATGTGTGGCCAAAGATAAAATATGCGCTAAATGTGGTTATAAGGGCCATTTCCTTAAAATGTGCAGAACAAGAGCCAATAAACGTAAACCCAATCCCAGAGACCAAAAAGCTAACTCAAAAAGGAGTCGTTTTGAGAAAAACGATACCGAGGGCCCATCGAAAAAAGAACAAGTCTGATGCGGTAATTGACTACATATTTCATATCGATGAAGATGCTGCTATTTCATGTCAAATTGGTGGGATCGACGTAGATCTGCTCATTTACTCGGGGAGTAAATGTAACATCATCAGCGAAAAGTCCTGGTATCTTATGAAGGCAAAACATGTGATAGTTACGAATCAAGAAAAAACCCGAATAAAACATTTATGTCCTACGGTTCTAAGAATCCCCTGACAGTACTGGGATCGTTTGAGGCTGAAATTAGTGCAAGTCCAGAAACTATTTTGACAAAATTCTATGTGATAAAAGATGGTGTAAGGAATTTACTAGGGAAAGACAGTGCGATAACACTAAAAGTATTGAAACTCGGTTTGGTGGTTAATGAGGTCAGTGTAACTCAATTTCCTAAATTTAAAAATATTGTGTTAAAGATTGCAATAGATAAAACAGTTACTCCTGTTTGTCAGCCGTGTAGGCGTGTCCCAATACCATTAGAAGTCAAAATCAACAATAAAATTGACGAGTTAATGAAGATGGATATCATAGAACCAGTGAATGAACCATTTCCTTGGGTTTCCCCTATGGTTCCCGTTCTCAAAGAGGATGGTGATGTTAGGATTTGTCTTGATATGCGCTGTGCAAATAAGGCAATCATTAGAGAACACCATATTTTGCCAACCATGCACCAATTAATGCCAAAATTCCGAAAAGCTAAATTCTTTTCCAAATTAGATGTCTCTAACGCTTTTCATCAGGTAGAAATTTGCTGAAAATTGTCGAGAAATTACAACATTTATTACAAGCAAGGGATTATATAGGTATAAAAGGCTCATGTTTGGTATATCGAGTGCTCCGGAACATTTCCAAAAAATTTTGGATCACATGTTGATCAAAGGCCAAGGTGTCGCAAATTTTATTGACGACATTATTGTGTGTGGTAGAGATGAGAAGGAGCACGACGAGAACCTTAAAAATGTTTTGCATGTTCTCAAGGCAAATAACGTATTGTTAAATAAAAAGAAATGTCTGTTCAAGGCCAGAGAAATCGAATTCCTTGGACACCGACTATCGGCAGACGGTATAAGACCTTTAGACAAATATATAAAAACAATTGAGTCTTTTCGAGAACCTAAAAATGTTGAAGAGATCCAAAGTTTTCTAGGCTTGATTAATTTTGTAGGGAAGTGGATACCGAACTTAGCCACTTTGACTGAACCGTGAAGTTTTGCGGAAAAACTCCATAAACATGCAGACATTTTTAATTTCTGGAAAGTTAAACAGAAAGAAGCCTATAATCAACTCAAACAATGTCTGAGCAAAATAGATACGTTGGGTTACTATGACCCAGATGACAGAACACAAGTCATCGCTGATGCCAGTCCTGTAGGTTTGGGAGCAGTTCTTATACAATATGATTCGACTGGGGCGCGCATAATTGCTTTCGGAAATAAAAGCTTGACGGACGTCGAAAAACGTTACTGCCAAACCGAAAAGGAAGCGCTGGTTTTAGTTTTGGCTATAGAGCATTTTCACATATGGGAAAGAGTTTGAGTTGATTACAGATCACAAACCTTTAGAGGTCATTTTTAAACCGCGTTCGAAACCTTGTGCTCGAATTGAGCGTTGGGTTGAGGTTACAAGCATATAACTATAAAGTTGTGTACCAACCTGGTAAATCTAATATTGCAGACCCACTGTCACGACTATGCACAAACCAAAACTGTGCTCCGTATGATAGTGAATATCATATCAACCAAATTGTACAGTATGCGCGTCCAACAGCGTTGTCTTTAAAAAGTATTTCAGAAGCATCTAAGTCTGATAAAGATTTTATACTCGTTAGGGATGGATTACATAATAATAAATGGGATCAAATTGTAAATAATTATAAATTATTTGAAATGGAACTCTGGCTGCATGAGGACCTATTATTACGCGGCAACAAAATTGTGATTCCCTCTAAATTAAGACATGAAGTGTTAGCGGCTGCTCATGAAGGTCATCCCGGGATAGTAAACATGAAAGCTAGGTTGCGTACAAAGGTTTGGTGGCCCAAAATCGACAAAGACGCAGAAAATGTTGTAAAAAATTGTAGAGGTTGTATCTTGGTGTCTGGCCTAAACCCACCTACACCGATGAAAAGACGAGAGCTACCAATTCAAGCTTGGGTTGACACTGCTGTAGATTTCCTAGGTCCATTGCCCAGCGGAGATTATCTTTTTGTTATAATTGATTATTTCAGTCGTTATAAAGAAATTAAAATTATGAGATCTATCACAGCTAAAGATACAATTAATGTCCTCAAAGAAATTTTCTCCCGTTTAGGCATTCCAGTTAGTCTGACTTGCGACAATGGCCGCCAATTCATCAGTCAAGAATTTAAATCATTTTGTGAAGAGTTGGGAGTTCGAATTTATAACACAATCCCTTACTGGCCCCAACAAAACGGAGAGGTTGAACGGCAGAATAGGGATATCTTAAAAAGATTAAAAATAAGTCAAATACAGAAGTCAGATTGGAAAGACGATTTACTCAAATACCTTATGATGTACAATAGCACTCCTCGTGGTACAACTAGGAAATCACCTTCGGAATTATTTTATGGACGTTTGTTTAGAGATAAGTTGCCGAGCTTAATTTCTGTTGAAAATATGGATTTAGATCTTGAAGTCAGAGATAAAGACACTCGAAAGAAAGAAAAAGGGAAAATCAATGAGGATAGGAAACGCAAAGCAAAAGAAAATTGAGGTTGGTGAGAAGGTATATGTTAAGAATTTTGTAAAGAGTAATAATTTAACGCCAAATTTCGATCCAGAGCCACATACAGTAGTCAGTACACATGGGAATGAAGCAAATGTCCGTAATGATTCAACCGGCCAAGAGTTTAAAAGAAACGTAATTCATCTTAAGCGTGTAGAGGGAAATTGGACAGTTGTTGATAATGGTAAATATTATTTGTCGGACGGAGATCAAAATGAATGTAGAAAGGAATAAAAGGAAACAACATTGTCAAAATATATTGAATAAAAACATGTAGTACAAATAGATAGAATAATGAAAAACAAACCTTACTTTTGTAATAAAATGTAAATATATATATAAAATTAAGTATATTAAAAATTAATGTTATTAAAATTGAAATGATTGTGTTAGTTAATTAAAAAGAATTAAATATTAATAATTTACAAAATTTTGAATGTTAAAATAATAATCGATGTATTAGTAATGTTTATTTATTTTTCTATAAAAAGGAAGAGATGTGGTATTCTGTTATAAAATCATATAATATAAACTGATTTAAAATAAATGTGCATAAAGCGGGCAGTGAGGGCAACCTCGACAAGGTGGGTGGGGGCATGGTATAATAATATATTATTATACCATGAGTGGGGGTCACTCCACTGTCATCCACCGTAGAGGACGGTCGTTGCAATCACTGGGCGTTGGATGTACCCAAATACAAACTTTGTGTTTTATTTCTAATATATAAACTTATATTATTTGTGGAGTTTGGAGTACTCCACAGGAATAATACACAATACTTAGGACATATGACTTTAGGTCATGTAAAATTAGGAGATTCAATTATTATAGTACTCGATAATTATGTTAAACAACATTTCGGGATTTTGAACATTATGGTTACTGAAGTTTATAGCAAACGTGTTAGGGATAATGATTTTTGGACAAACGATTTTAGGAGAAGAAAGGGAGTACCCGAATAAATATACACGAGTGGCTTCATTTGTGCGTATTCGTGACAGAATTAGATTTAAGAAAATTGTTGAAATGAAACAGCTTTACCGTGAAAGATACCGTTTATCAGAATCAGAATTTTATTTGCTATGACAGTAGGTACAGGTTAGGTGTTGTACATAAATTAATGAGATCGGCTACAGTCTACCTTACGGCGTGAAAATTATTACAAAAGTTAAAATATTAATACAAACAAAATAATGTCAACAAAACAAAATAGAAATTAAAGTGAAGTCAATTAATAATATTATAGTCAGGTACATAAGTCTTACATGGTCAAATTTGCAGTTTATTATAAAAATCATTATCTGGATAAATTCGTATCATTTAGAAAGTCTTTCACTGAGTAATAACATTTGCCTAAAATATTTATAGAATAATCCTTAAAACCATGAGGTTTTATTATAAATGACAGGTCCCATACACTTTTCCTTAACAGTGCTGTTTTGTAATTTCCCGAATGTAGCATTTATTTATTTATTTATTCATATAACAATTCGCATTGTGTTTGAATTGGTTTGTACATTAATTAATATTTTATAGTTATAACAACAAATTATGAATATGAAAAAACAGTAAAGTCTACTCAATTTAAAATCTAAAATAACATAAATGATAAGTATTGTGTCAATAGAATGTAAATAGTAATTATATAATTTAATGTAAATATTATTATGTCAAATACTTATAAATCTATTCTCTAAAATGCAAAAAATCGAATAATGTCTTGAATAAATATTTAATGTCAAAAGGTAAATTACTAAATATAAAAACTATTCACCATCATTTGTCACCAATTCAGTTAAAGAATATAAACATTTATTCAACAGGAACGCTTTGAGTTTGGCTTTGAATAGAGTACCTTTGTAAATCAGTGATCGCAGATCAGTAGGCAACTTATTAAATAATTCTACTGCTTGGTATTTAGAGCAATGTTTAGTAATATTAAGTTTCGGTGCAATTTTGTTTTTTATAACGTTTCTTCTAGTTTTCTCTCTAAGTTCACGTTCTTCTTGTGATTCATGCTCGTGTATGTATTTCGCAAAGTGGCTGAGTATTACTAAAACATATAAACTTGGTACCGTCAAAATAGCTAATTTTTTAAAATATTCTTTACATGACTCTTGTTGTGGGATTCTGACAATCGTTCTTAACGCACGTTTCTGCAGTATGAATGCTCTTTGGCAATTATACCCGTAACTGCTCCCCCAAAACATAATGCTGTATCGTAATCTGGATTGGAGCAAGTTCTTGTATTGGGATCTCAAGGGGCCATTGCGTGGTAAGTGTTCCTGCCATGACAGTAATAGACAATTACGTGATAGAGAGGCTATCGCCGCTTCTGGCCAGTAAGATCCACTAGTTTTTAATATTATGGCCTGGATACGTGTTTATTTGTTTCAAAACCCTCAGATGTTCAGAGGATAGCCGTGGTCTTGAGCCACTTTGTCCTAAAGTTTATGATCCCTTACTAACTGTTTGAATGTATAATTTCTTTGTTATTTATATATTACAAACAGACACTTCAATTTAGATTATTTGTAGATAACATTTGTATAATTCAAGCTCAAGTAAGTCTCCTAAGACCGTTTTCATGTAGCAACAACGGTTAAGGTACCTGCCCTTACTGCCCCGTCTCAGTATTCCACCCTGTACCGTACAGTCAGCATTTGCTAGAAACCTCCGACTTCGGCCAAAAGCCGACGGTGGCCGAAGCGGAAGCTTAGGTCGGACACTACCTGCTACTGATTAAGTAACTAATACTTACTTTCGATGTCCACAGCTCTGCGTGCCTCCTTAGATGCTTCTTGTTCGTCTTCCTCTTCTATTTTAAACTCCATTAAAGGTACATCATCTTCTGAATCGAATTCAGAACCGTGTGGTAGTACATCTTCTTCATCTAGATGGCTATTGTCTAGATTTTCCAGTTCTAGATCTGTAAGTAAACAAAAACAGTTAAGAGTTACTCATTTACTATTTTATTGAGCAGATGACATAAAGACATAATTACAATGCACTGAAAAAGTAAATTATATATTTTTTTTACATCATTTGAAAATACGGGGTGGAAGGGACAAGGACGCGAAAACGGTTACCTCGCATACAGTACATCATTTGGAGCCACATAGAAATTTTTCATTGGTTATTAAAAAAAAAATCAGCTGTTTACTACAAAAGTACCTACAATCAAAATGTAGGGAACAAAAGATTTTTTTTTGGTTGGAAGTGACACCGACGCATCTGATTACAAAATGTTCAGTTCATCATACTGAACCCCTAGCGTATAGAAATTTTTCATTGGTAATTTAAAAAAAACATCTTGTAGTGTATCTATTTAATAGATATAGAAACACTGTCTCACATCCACAAGTAGTGGGACTTTTTGGCGGGAAGTCAAACGAGGCGGTAATTTTGATTTGCACAAATTTTCAATTAATTAAATTTTTGCTTACAAAAGTGCGGAATTACTGAAAATTTTCACTGAGCGAACCCATTTAAACGATGAGTCCTCAAAGTCAGGGTGAGGACCCAGCAGGAGGAACAAAAAAAAGAAGTTACGAAGATACCAATGCAGACGAAAATTCAGATCCGGATAAGTACAAAATATTTACAAAACCAAATTACAAGCGACTATTCGTAGAAAACGGCAATTCCGAATTTACTGTTTATGTAGAATCTACTGAACAGAAGCTAGGCAATAAGAACCCCGTAACGCTCACTAACTTGATAGCAGACAATGTAAAAGGAGTTTTAGGAGTGCACAGAATAAATGCACACAAAATTGGCATTATCTTCAGAAAAGCAGCAGCTGCCAACAATTTTCTTAAAATGGAAGACTTTTTATGGAAAAACAAGATGAAAGCTTTTATCCCATCTTATCTCACTGAAAAAATTGGAGTGTTAAGGTTTGTACCGAAAGACCTATCAAATGAAGAAATATATAAAAATATAGTATGTGATGCCGAAGTGATATCAATTAAAAGATTTATGAGAAAAGTTGAAGGAAAATTAATTCCTCTCAACACTGTTGCTGTTACTTTTGCTTCCTCATCTCTCCCACAATATGCCTACATCAGACTCTTTCGATATGAAGTCAAACCTCCACTATTGCAATGCTATAAATGTCTGAAATTTAACCATTCTGCCAAGATTTGTAGAGGTGAACAACACTGCTCCTCTTGTGCTGGTCGACACTCATATAAGGAATGTAATGTTGAAGAGGTAGTGTGTATCACCTTGCCATTTCACGAGACTGTCCTGTTAAAAAACAAAAAATGGAAGAAAAAAAGGCCAAATTTCGTCAACAATCTTATGCCACTGCTGTGAGTTTACCCCCTTCTTTTACAGATAAATCTTTTCCTTCCCTACCTAAACATTCAGAAAAAGTTAAAAGCAATGATACTTTTGACATTAAACAGATAGCTAATAATGACATATTCATTAATGCAATTGTAAAGTCTCTTATTTCATTAGGCAATAAGACTGATGATGACGGTCAAATCACTAATAAGAAAATAAAAGAAATATTTTTATCAAATTTAATGTAATGGACAGTTACATACATATTTTACAGTTTATAGAGCTTACAGAGCTTACAGAGTAAAAAAAAATATTTTACAGAATTTGTTAATTGAAAAAAATATTGATATTTGTTTACTCAATGAAACATGGTTAAAACCTAATTCCACTATTCCACACTTTCTTTCATACAATTTAATTTACAAAAATTCCTGCAATACCCATATGGAGTTGCTATTTTGGTGAACCATCATTTAAAATACAAATTAATTAATACAAATTTCTCTGAATCAATACAAAACATATGTATCACTATTGAAACACAATGTGGTACAATAGCTATACTCTGTGTATACAGCCCACCCAGTACTAGATTTGACTCAACCAAGTTGAAAGCCCTAATCAATAACATACCCAAACCATGTATAATAATGGGCGATTTTAATGCTCATAACATAGCCTTTGGCTGCCATAGTGATAACACTAGAGGTAGATGTTTGTATAACATAATTGATGAATTCGACTTGTGCATTTTGAATGATGGATCACCAACAACTGTTCCTTATCCAAATAGACAAGCTTCAGCTATAGATCTTGCCCTTGTTAGCCCTTCAATTGCTCATTTGTGTAACTGGTATGTTCATGATGATCCCATGGGTAGCTATCATCTGCCAACTTTACTTGAGATAAACATTCAACCATCTATTTATGACATGTCACCTCCTGTGGATCAAAATAAATATATTTATAGAAAAGCAGATTGGCACAAGTATTACAGCCTATCAGAAACTAGCTTTTCCTACATAGATTTAATTAATGATACTCCTACCAATTCATATAATAATTTTGTTGACACATTATATGATTTAAGGAATAACACAATTCCAAAGCGTAAATTAATTTTAAATACAGTCATAAGAAAGCCAGTCCCATGGTGGAACCAAAAATGTAGTGAAGCTGTCATAAAATCGAAAGATGCACTAAAACATTATTTTTCTGAACCTACAATAGAAAATTGGATTAAATACAAAAAGTTAGATGCAAAAAAGAAAATAATCTTAAAAGAAGAAAGCACTACCTCTTGGCAAAACTTGTGTAGTAGCTTTAATAGGTTAACACCTGTTTCGCGGATATGGGAATACATAAAAAAAATAAAAAAATTGGCACAAGTCGAAATAAATTTTTTAATGATGAATGGGTTCCCAGGTTTTTAAATAACTTAGCAGATTCTACCCAGATAGATGAGACTAAATTGAAATATTTGTTTGAAAATGCTAAAGAAAACAGATGGAATGTATTTCTCAAGAACAATTTCACTATAGAAGAGTTGAACACTTCTCTAATGAGTAGGAAAGATACTACACCGGGATTGGATGATATACCTTACTTGTTAATCAAAAAGTTACATTTGAATGCCCAAGTCAAATTACTTAATATTTACAATAAACTATGGGGTGAATTACTTATACCTGAGTCTTGGAAAACCCAATGTGTGATTCCAATATTAAAACCTAATAAACCTGTAAATAGTGCATCTTCATATAGGCCTATCTCTTTATCATCTTGTTTAGGTAAACTTTTTGAAAATATGTTAAAGTTAAGATTAGATCATTTTGTTGAATCACATAGTTTAATTCCTTCTGTACAGTTTGGCTTCAGAAAAGGCACAAGTTGTTCTGAAAGCTTTGTAAGTCTATTGTCTGATTTAAAACAGGTTAAATTAAGTCACTCCAATGCAATCTGTGTCTTTTTAGATGTAAAAGGTGCTTTTGACAATGTAAATATTAACTCATTCAAGTATCTCATAATATTGGAATACCTAGTCACATCTTAAAATGGCTTTTTCACTTTTTGAGCAACAGAACTCGTCTCTTTTACTTTATAACATTTACACTTGTGAAATATTAAAATATGTAGACACTCTAGATGTAAATATCTTGCAATTTGCAGAAGACTTGCTTTTGCGATCAGAAATTAATCCAGACAAGAGTTCAGTTTTAATTGTCAATAAAAATTTAAATGCTCATAAAAATGTAAAATTTTTATATAATAATGTTGAAATCCCAATAGTCAAACAACATAAATTCCTAGGGGTTATTATTGACGATAAGCTAAAATTTGATGAACATATCAAGCACATAGCAAAGAAAGCATTAAATGGCATCAATATATTGAGACATTTAGTCGGAACTTTTTGGGGATCTGACCCCAAAATTATGAGTATGTTATACAAAAGTATAGTGAGAAGCCATTTTGATTATAGCAGTTTAGCTTATGTGAATGTCAATGACACCTTACTTAAGAAATTAGATGTCATCCAAAACATGGGAATGAGACTTATTTGTGGCGCTATGCGCTCTACACCTATTAATTCATTAGAAATTGAGACATGTAAACCTCCCTTAATGCTACGCAGGTTGATGTTGGCTGAGAGATTTTTCTTAAAAGTCCTATCATTGAATAATAATCCTTTAGTTAAGAAAATTATAATACATCCTGAAATCTTCCAATCAATATCATCCAATACTATCTCTGCTTCTTCTCTGGTTAGTAGAACTTTGCCTGAAATTCCAACAATATTTAAATATGTACAAAATAATTCAAAAGGTGTTATTAAATATGATATTTGGCCTGTATATAAAAATACTTATTTTGGCCTTATTAATAGTTCTACAATCATACATTTAGACACTGTGCATAATAAATTTGAATTTCTACAATTTAAAGATAATAAACCAGATCATTACATCACATACACAGATGGGTCTAAAGCAAATCATTGTGTCAAAGCGGCTTTTTATGATCCACAATTAGATTTGACTAAATGCATTAAATTAAATGAAACATGTAGCATTTTTACTGCAGAAAACTATGCAATTTATTGTGCACTTCAGCATGTGAATAGTTTTGTAAATAATATACTGATAGTGACTGATTCCAAGAGTGTTTTATCTGCATTAAAACATGTAAATTTATCTTTTAGGTTAAATTAAATAGTTTATAATATTAGACATAAGATTAGAGAATTAAATGATAAGACTATAAATGTAGAACTTGTATGGGCACCTTCACACAGTGGCATTCCTGGAAATGAAGTAGTTGACACTGCAACTCGCTTAGACCATGATGAAGACCAATCGGAGTTCCTAAAGGTTCCTTTTACCGATTACTACAACCTTTTTAAGGAGTCGAACAGACAGTTGTGGAAGGACTACTGGAGTATAACCCTGGAAACGAAAGGCAAGTGGTATGCTAGTATACAGAAAGAATTACCAATAAAACCTTGCTACCATAACCTCAAAAACATCACTAGAAGATTTATCACTACCATAACACGTATGCGACTGGGACATTGTTTGACACCAGCCCACCTGAACAGAATCCATATATATGACAATAGCCGATGTCATCACTGCGGATCTGAAGATGCTGACCTGAACCATATTATTTTACAATGCACAAGTTTTAATATTCAACGGTTGATTTTAGTGAGTGATATTTTTGACAGTAACAGTCAATTCAGTGACAGTGAACGTCAACAAAGTGTTCCCCACCACGTTCAGGATTTATTAATAAATAAGAACTATTTTAATGCGTTGTACAAATACATTTGTAATACGGTAGAAAAAATTTAATTTATGTTAAACATAGAGTCTGTCAAGCGAGTCGAGTCCACAACCATTTTACTGATTTCTTATAATGGCAATACTATTATCTGTCAAACAGATTGTCACAATTTCTGTTCTAACCTCGAAGCATTCCGGTTTTTGTTGAATTTTTTAATGTTATAATGCCAAAACCTATTAAAAGTAGTGTCAGGAGCCTGCTGTTTACAATGATTAATAAATATAATCATGTAAAGATTGAATCTGATGACGTTGTAGCGGAATATCCCTCACAGTAACATTTTAGTATGTAGGGTACATCGACAATATTGTGCCAAAACTAAGTTGTCGATGTACCCACTATGCATTGATTTTTTGATGACAAACTTTGTATAAAAGGGACCGCCTTTTTCTAAATACATTCATTCCAATAAGCTTCAGCACTTGCAACTAAAATATACTACGTCGTCATCATCTGGAGTATTATTCCACACCACCTAAGCGCTACATTGGTGACCCCGACGTGATTACGAAGCTGACACCTACATACAAGCCGCATTCAAACAAGCGATGTATGTTCGTGCACAACGACCTACCAACATGCAGCCACGTGTTTGTACGCGATGACACCGTCCGAAAACCACTGCAGCATCCATACAAAGGTCCATACAAGGTCATCGAACGCAACGAGAAGTATTTCACGATACAGCTACCAGGCAGATCGAGCAACATATCGATCGACCGTCTCAAGCCGGCATACACTATCAACATCGAAGATAATCACGAATACACGAGTACTGAGACACGCCAACCAGCTGCAGCTACCACTGAGGATCACTCCAGCCTGCTTCCAGCCTCGAACACCAACGACCAACGTACAAGATCAGGCAGGATCGTCAAGATGCCCGTACGCTTCGCTAAGGGGGGAGTACTGTAGCGGAATATCCCTCACAGTAACATTTTAGTATGTAGGGTACATCGACAATATTGTGCCAAAACTAAGTTGTCGATGTACCCACTATGCATTGATTTTTTGATGACAAACTTTGTATAAAAGGGACCGCCTTTTTCTAAATACATTCATTCCAATAAGCTTCAGCACTTGCAACTAAAATATACTACGTCGTCATCATCTGGAGTATTATTCCACACCACCTAAGCGCTACAACGTGTTAACAGAAAAACGACGACTTTTGGATGAAATTGTTTCAACAACAGGTAGGTTGGCTACAAAATGTTGATACTTTTAGCACAATTGTCTAATTTTGTTTATTTTACTATGATGTGATCACGATTTCGGTTTTGGTTTAGATTCAGACGTCGTATACATGACATTGAATCTCAATGGGGCACCTATAAGTGAAAAGTATTATAAGAGATTGTTGTCATCTTTTTTCAGCCACCTTGGATGATGAATTAATAAAAAGCACAATTGATAATTTAGTTAAGAAAGTCATAGCCATAGATGAGAATAAAAAAATGAAATCTGAAACAGACTATTTGACAAAAAATCCTGCTATGACAGGTTAGTACAGATTTATTTGTTTACATTGTTTGCATTTTCTACAAATATTATCATAAAATTTGTGCGTTTGATACTGAACTGACATATTGAACTTTCAGATTTAAGTGTGAAAACACTGCGAAGAATTAAAAAAGAAGGTGCTATTAACCAAGGCGAGTGGAACACACCGGGGAAAAAACGTCCACGACAGCCAACTGTAGCCAATCTGGATAATTTTGACTTATCAGCCATACGCAATAAAATTAATGAATTTTACTGTGTGAAAAAGCAAGTTCCAACTCTACGAAGTTTGCTTGCAGATTTAAGAGAGTCAATTGGATTTACTGGATGTCATGAAACATTGAGACAATTATTACTCAAAAATGGATTTGAATTCAAAAAAAATAAAAATGAGAGATCTCTTCTTATTGAAAAGTATGAACTAGCTGCATGGCGACATAGGTATCTCAGAGCTATTGATGAAAAGCGGAAACAAGGAAAATTAATAGTTTATCTTGATGAGACCTATGTCCACCAAAATTATAAAGTTAAAAAATCATGGCAAGGGCCATCAACAAGCGGTGTAATTGACAAAATATCGTCAGGCAAAAGACATATTGTTGTTCATGCTGGATCCGAAAAAGGTTTTGTTCCCAATGCATTATTGGTATTCAGTACTAAATCAAAAATGGCAGATTATCATGATGATATGAACAGAAATAATTTTATGAAATGGTTACGTGAAAAATTAATACCCAATTTAAGTCAGCCCAGTGTCATTGTTATGGACAACGCTAGCTACCATGTAACACAAATAAATAAGCCACCATCTATGAATGATTTAAAGGCTGACATTCAGAAATGGCTAACTGAAAATGGAATTCATTATGAAGAATTCTTTACAAAGGCTGAGCTTATGTGCCTTGTGAATGAACATAAAACAACTCCAATGTATGAAGCTGAAGAATTTTTGAAACAACATGGCCATGAGGTTTTGAAACTTCCGCCATATCATTGTGACCTGAACGCAATTGAACTCATATGGAGTTTGGCTAAAAGAAAAATAGCCAGCAAAAACTTAGGGATTCCAGGTAAAGAAATGGAGAACCTTATAAAAGAATGCTTTAATAGTGTCACAGCCAATGATTGGAAAAAATGCACAGATCACACTATTAGTGTCGAAAATAAGTATAAAGTAAGAGACAGGATATCCGAAACCGAGTTGGAACCCTTCATCATTTCTGTGCGTAATGATTCTACTGACAGTGATTTCTCATTTGAAGGCATTGAATTTCTTGATTCTGATTTTAGTTCTGATGAATAAATACGTACATTGAAATGCTTTTTTTTTAATTTATCCCAAGTAATTTTTTTATCAAAATTCAAGTATCAACAAGTTTTCAGCGTGCTATATCAGTGTTGACACCTGAAAGATTTTTGAATTTGCCGCCTTTTTCATGGGACTAGACTCGCTTGACAGACTCTAGTAGTACAGTTTAGTTTTAGACAAAAATTAAAAAAATAAACATATGAATAAAATAGGAATAGTACCTAAGATAGTATATTGTTGTAAAATGTGTAAACCTTAGTGAATTAAAATAGCCATATTAGTATACGAATGAAAGACCTTGTATCTATGGTCATGAATAAATATTATTAAAAAAAAAACCACAAGTAGTTCGGTAGCTGTCACTAATGACAGCTGTCAGTCACCACAAATGGCGGGAAGTTGGAAGGTGAAGCGTACCCTGGACTGGGGGCTTGGTGGTGTGGTGAGCCTGTGACATAGTTAGTAAATTGTTTTATCAACCTATTAGGCATCTACAAGAATGGTTAAAATGTATAGAACAGCTAATTTCTTTTTTAGTCACTGATGATAACAATTTCAATGTAGGTTTAGAATGTTACGTGACTAAGTGGTACCCGTTTGTAATTAATTGTAACGTTATTTCTTGGAAGATATTACTTTATCATTAATTTTTTGTCTCAAAAACATACCATCACATTGATATGCCTCCTTTGGCTCAAGAATATCATCTTGTCTCTCACAAACAGCTGGTAATTCTTCTTTCACAACAACGCTTTCTGTTTGACCAACTTCAACTATACTTATGCTATCTATTGAAGAGATAATAAACCCGTGGGCAACCTGTAAGTGGTCTTGGTTTATGAAAGGTTTTGGCTGTAAAAAGATTACAGTATTACATAAAATAATTATGTTAATGAAGGGCATTACTTACACATTAAACAGTAAATTATATCTGTTGAAGAACACCTCACCTCATAATTCCCATTCATTATCTGAGTCAACAGCTCTTCAGCTTCCAAACATTTCCTCAGCAATCGGAAGCATTGCTTTAGTTTAGCGCAGCAGAAGGAACAAGCAAGGATCGGTCTACTGTCGTCAGTTACAAACTGCAACAAAACGTCTTAAGACTAAAATAAAAGATAATCTGTTTTTTGCCATATTTTGTTCTATTTTTATTTTTTCAGAAGATTAATTGATTTCTTTTTCTATTCATTAATTACGAGAAAAACAGTTTTTATGTTGTCCTGCAAAGTTCTTAAAATGTACATATTCTGTTCGGCAAGCGCACCAACAATATACATTGATCACTGGTGGAGTTATAATTTATTTTAAGCACAGGTTCCTTTATCATTAAATTTTCTATCACCAATAAGGTTGATTTCCCTTTTCTCCAAATCTCTAACAAAGAGTTCATATGATTCCTCAAGTAAAAGAGGTATTTAATTACAAATATTCAAGAAATGTAAATATTATTAAGTATCAACTTACTGGAATATCAGTCAGCCTCTCATATCAAGTAAAAGAGGCATTTAATTACAAATATTCAAGAAATGTAAATATTATTAAGTATCAACTTACTGGAATATCAGTCAGCCTCTCATATACTTCATGCAAGTTCTTGTTGAGCACCGCAGACATGCGAACATTCTCCGCTAGACATATCCTACACCTTGGCAGTTTTTCCATATTGTATTAATGTTTAAGTATGACTGAAGATAATTACTTCACTTAGAAATTCTGCTGCGTACAAATAACAGGCGACGCTTGTATATTGCGACTTCTTTTAGTATATATATATACGATAGTGTCGCAACTAAGCTTAACTTTACAGCTTGTAAATTGTAGTTATTTAAGACGACCGGGTAAGGCGGCAGCGGCCGGAGTGCTAGACTTATTATATCACTCGTAGGACAGCCTATAATTCATAGAAATTAGTTTATTAGTCCCTAGACACCATCTACTGCACCTACAGTACGAATACCGGTATCAAAACGAAAACAATTTCTATTATTCACTTATAACGAGCTAATAAAGGAAGCTACTTTTGTTTTCGTTGACTTGACACTGACAGATGACATTGACATTTCAAGGTTTTCAAAGCAGGCACAGAGTATGTAAACACCACATTAGTTATAAAGGACAAGCATGGCAAAGTGCTATTTCACTTTGCATTATGCATTTTAAAAATAAATCTGATCAAATACTACAAGAACTTGTAACAATTCACAACACATTTATCTGTTTGAACTGTGATTTTCTTTTACCATATTATTATTAATTTTTGGGGTTTACCAATTAGACTTATTAATTCCATCAAAGAAAATAAACACCATTTGCACGCTGACCAAGTGTTTAGTGCAAATAAGTGCTTACAACGTAAGATGGTGCAGGGGTGTCGACGCAGGTTGCATCCCACACCAAAGGCTTACCCACATTCCAAGGCATCAGCGTTCCGTCGTCTGGTCTCTTCCCATCGTCACATACCAAGCCGTTATATTCTAAAACCGCTGGTACGCTAGCGGTGGCAGGAGCTGGACGAGTAATGTCATTGATGATGGCGTTCCGTGTTATGCGACCTGCGCTCCTGTAGCAGGACAGTCCATGGTGCCCTAGCAACACAAGGTGTGACTAAGCGAAAGCTTGTAGCGAGTCGAAATGACACGTCATCCATCATGGTGCCATGAATGAATTGAAGCGCTTTACTTTGGTTATTTGAATAATTTAACCCAAAAAAGCCAATCGAGAAGAATCAGCAGTGCCATCCAAATGCTGCTAGCCAAAGGCATATTCCCCGTCGACAGTGACGCGGACGAGTTTTTGAGGCCCTTCAATTATTTTCTAATTTAGATACATAAAATTTACATATTTTTTTACAAGTTCAGACCAGAAATTCTATTTTTTTTAATTATCTTGAACGTTTCTCATTTGACAAATAAAAGTCCTGGCACTACAAATAGGCGACCAGGTACGTATTCTGATCTATTTATTTACATTTTCAATAGCTATTTATTAAACAGACCATATAATGGCACCTTGGTATTGTCGCGCTACCCTTCATAGCGTGACAGTAACAAGGTGCCATGGAAATTACTGAAAACCTGATAAGAAGTCGTAGTAGGTTCTTAGTACACATCGTATTGAACACCTCTGTCCATGGGACCAGGGCTAACCCTGGAAATCTACGGCTACTCTCATTAACCTGAGAGGTGACAGGCCAAAGGAGAACCCCTAGATGTGCGCGCTGGCGCCGGGAGCGAGAGGCGTAGGAGGTTTTCATCGCTACCCCTAATCAAGGGTCACATGTTCTACGGACCGAGACGCGGCCAAGCGAATTGTCCTACAAGGGGGATCAGGCGGTGTCAGGAAGCCGTTGCTTGTGCCGGCTGCTGCAGGTGTTGGGCGGCGACACCAGGCCAGCGGTGGCTCACTGGTGTGCTTCAAGTACGACACGCCGCGCCGGGCCATATCGCCAGTCGCTGCATAGTAGGCAGGTCCAGCGCTGCTGTACCGGTGGAGAATTGAGTCGACCTTTGCATCGTCGAACCCCTCCGAAATATTCAAGCACTTTGGTGAGTGTTTCAGATTTAGATTCTTGAGCTGATGTTCCTTAATGAAAGAGAGTAAATGTTGCTAGTAAAGGTCATTGGGCGTAATCCGACCCTGTCGCGGACAGTAATGAAATGGTATAAAATGAAAGAGTACAAATTCACTAAATGTTATATAATTATGGTTATTTTATTTGGAATCCATGGAGAGCAAAGTTTGAGTCAAAAATATATTATTAAAAAAATCGAATACTTTGTTTAAGTAATATAAGTTGTCGTTCTGGAATAGCTACTAAAGGGTCTTGGGGGTCGTCCATTAATCACGTGAGGCTGGAAAGGGGGGGAGGGGGTTCGGAAAAAATCACGAAATATCACTAGGGGGAGGGGCAGGTGTAGTGAGATATCACGTGTATTTATTTTTTCTTTGAACGCGCGATTTCTAAACCGAAAAGCGGTGCGTGACCTTGACATTTTTATCACGGTGCTTATTTTTCCAGAATTAAATTAGATTATACCTGTTAACTTGTATTTAAAGATAATATTCTGAATTTTTTTTAAGATACTTTGTACCAAAAAAAATACACGTGATTTTGGGTGGGAGGAGGGAGGGGTAGTCTAAAACTTCACCACGAATCACCATGGGGGAGGTGGGGGTTAATAATTTGCTAAAAAACATCACGTGATTAATGGACGACCCCTTGGCGAGTACATGTGCGTCCCACGTGATCAAATCGGCAGATATACGTTCGCTAACTTTCCCTCACACATTTTGTCGCGTCTCTTATTAGTGTTGTTATACGTTAGTATATTAACATTATAAATGAGAAAATGAATAGAGGGAACAAACTGGTGCAATACTAAATTGAAAATAACACAAATAGACAAAGAGTTGCATTCATGCCACTAGATGGAAACAATCCAGATTTTAGAGATTTCCCACAGATAACCTATGAAGAACTGATATTTCATTATTGATCCATTGGGAAGCTACCAATTTTAAGACTGGCCAGGTTACCATTAACACATGAGATCAAATGATGTCTACTTGATAGAGCTCTATCAGCATTGGTGCTGAATAAATAATAAAAAGAAATTGATAAGACGACGAATTCAGTCGCAAAATGTCAGAGCGCGACAATATAACACATGTATTTTAATAAACCCAGCGAGACTAGGGAGACAAAATGTTGAAGATTACCACTGCTCTTGTATATGTTACAGTCAAAACTGTTAATCGGTCAAAACCACTTTTGACTGGTGTCAGTCAAAACCCTTATTGTGTTAAAATGCGTTTTCTCCATTTAAAACATGTCGTTTCAGAACGTTGTAATAACCTCGTCCTAGAAATACTACAACATAATGTTTAGCAAAGTGTCACAAAAAAAAACTTAACAAACCTAATAAGTTTCTTAAATAAGTGAATGTTAGTTATTGTTAAAATAGTTTTTACCGGTCAAAAGTAGTTTTGACTGATTAACAGCGGTCAAAAGTAGTTTAGTCTAATTAACAGCGGTCAAAAGTAGTTTAGAATAATTAACAATTTTGACTGTGACATATTCACGGCCGCCGCTCAGTCGGAAGTTGCGCGCATATTGCCAGTATGGTTTATTGTTTATCCTGTGCTAGGCACCAATAACAAGTCGAAGCCCCTGCGGTATTTTCAGATGAAATCACAGTAGACATTGATCACGCCGAATAAATCATGTGAAATAAGAAAAAGCTTTTTTTTTTTCAAAATGCCCACAACTCGCAAGAAACCGACCCTTACCATAATAAACTAGAGACATCTATACAACATTATTTTTAGTATATGCGAAATATAGTTTGTTCAGAATAAGTAACTGAATCGATTTCAATAATTTTTAAACCATGTTATATTTTCCCAAAAATATTTTAAAAAGTTAAAAGTTGGACACCGAGCGACTTTAAGTACCTAACGGAATAATTTAGGTACTTACTGCCCAATTATTATTATCAATGAGCTCAAGACGACGCTGGAGGCGCGCGCTGCGTGATGAACACGTTTTTGTGCTAACAACTAGGTAACAGAACAAGCTTATAACTTTGTAATTTTTCGTGATACAGTTTTGAAATTTTGTACATAGATTCTTTACATAAAAATACTAGACACGTGTTTCAGGTTTCGCATATACTAAAACTAATGTTGTGTATTCTCACAATTTCATGTCTGTCTGCCGTGGGTTTTTCTCCCATACTATTTGCCCATTGACCTTTAGAGTGATTTCAATTTTGGACGTTGATCGTTATAAACTGAAAGCTTTGAATTCTAAGTGTGCCTACTTGTATGCACACGGTAGGCTAAGGAACATGCCAGCGGGTCACGTACCTGTCGATGTTGATAAGGATCTTGATGATGATGAGCAAGCTTAAGGTAGTGTAAAGCTTTCTATCGGTCGTAGTGTCTTCAACCGTACCCGTAGATAATACGTAGTCGTAGCCCGATACAAATTTGTCTCTCTCGAGGAAACTCAAGTAGTCTATGGGTACGCGATGTGCGTTTAACTCTGGCAGAGGTCGGGGTCTGGAGAGACCGTAGTGTGTAGTCAGTGGGTGATGCACACGGGCGATCCATTTGATGGATGCGCGAGTTTTGATCCATGCGCTGGCTAGAGAGCCGTCGCGTTAGAGGTTTTACTCAAAGGTTTCTGTAAGCTTGGCAGTTTTTGGTTGAAGTAGTTTTAAAGGTTGATTGTTATGAGTTGACGAATAATGTACATGGCCCAGGGCAGTGATTGTTGTATTTTCGATTATTCACAATTTAACCGTGTTTGGTTTAATCAAAGAGTAGAGTTCTATAATTTCCTTCCTTTCCTTTCACCGACCCGATGTATGTAGAGTTTTGTCAGGAGTGACCAAGTGGAAAAAAATTCTATTGTGGACTATTTGTTCGCAAGGTAACCATCAAGCAGGACGGCTGTGTCGGTTCCGGTCATTAGTATCGACATAAAATGAATCGCAAGTGCGCCGGTGGTGACATAGCGCGACATACTTACAAGTCTACCCACACCACAGCGTGCTTCTAAAGAGCCCTGATGTTCAGCTCGAGTCGAGGGCGACAGTCAATGTCTGGTCGCAGCGGAGTTGAGACGTCTTGGAACTGTACCCGGTTCATTGTGCCCGGTGTTATTGTGTTAAGTTGTAATCTCAATTAATTCTTTAGTTTTGCTAGAAACAGTGTAGCGCTCCCACATGATGTACGAGCCTAACGGAATAAATCCTGACATATCCGACATATACAGGATGTACACCGTTGTCACTCAAACCACGGGTAGTTGAATAAATAAAAAAATATAGGACCGAGTTAAAAAAATCAGAATAAGTAATTTACTTTAAAAATAAATTATCCCACACCGTCCGCAAAGTCATGGTAAGCGCCCGAGCGACGTAATCGCCGCCCGTCCTAACTACCTACAGCTACACAATACTCGTAACATAACCTGTGATGCAACTTTTCCTTCATACTTTTCCTGGGTTAGGACAGGATATAAATTCAAATTCAAAATTTTTAATTTAGATCAATTGATCCATGTATATCCTCGTGGACTTTTTTGTAGGTAATAATGAGTACTTGTAAACATGTACTACATCATTTTTAAGTATCATAAATAGTTTTCTCAGCGCACGCCAAATAATGAACTTTATAGGCAAAATTTTGCTACTTTGGGTTACCGTATTGCATTTTCTTAAGGATCTCTAATTTTTAAAAAAATACATTATAGCCTATGTTACTTCCTGATAATTTAGCTTTCTATTGGTGAAAAAATGGTTCACATCGGTCCAGTAGTTTCGGAGCCAATTCGGTACAAAAAAAAACAAACAAAAAAATCTTTCCTCTTTATAATAGTAGTGTAGATAAGCCTATTAACATGAAATGTATAGTTAACAATGTAAAATACATGTAAATCAAATATTTGTGTAGGATATTTGTTATGTAGGTGCGTAGGGACACAAGTAAAACTACTCACGGCTAATAGCACACTCGTTTAATCCTGCATTAGAGGTTCGGGTGCGGACGCAGCGCACACTTACATACGCGCTGCTCACACATACATATATAACACTTCCCCCTTATTTGACCAAAATTATATAAAGTTGAGTTTAATACAATATTAATTAACAATAGAAACATACAGAAGTTACAGAAAAGGTTTATAATCTACCCTGGGAATGTTTCTCAACAGTCTTTCTGGATTCCTTGACATTGGGTCCGAGACTGTATTTGTGTCTGCAGACGGTGGTGATTGCAGATCTGCCCCGTCAGTTCCCTCCCCCGCGGGACTCTGTTCCCGAGGGTCGCCAGGCAATGGCTCGCTACGACTGTTGTTAAAATCATCAAAGTCATAATGATGTTGCGCCTCCGCCTGTTGTGAAACATTACCCTTGCCATCTTTACATAATATTATTTGATTTTTATGTTTTTTCACATCACACGTCGAAATTAAGTCACGAATGAGGTAAAGTACTTTACCCAGTCTCTTTTTAATGATACCTTTGCACCAACGGAATGTAACATTATTTAAAAACTTTTTGTACATTATCTTATCACCTGGTTTAAACACTTGTTTATCACAACCTCCACGTGCTTTAATTTGCGAACACTGTTGACGGTAAACATTATTAGTAAGGGATGTCAGAGAGGCCGAAGGGGGCTTCGGACTGATCAGATCTAAGCGTGACTTCAACTTGCGGCCAAACACTAGCTCAGCCGGTGAGAACCCCGTGACAGAATGGACTGAATTACGGTAGTCAAAAAGATATTTTAATATTTTTAACTTGCAATCACTTTTATTGCGTGAATGAAAAACGCATGATTTAATACCTTTTTTTTTTTTTTTTTTTCCGGATGGGAAATCATCAAATGACCCCCCCCGCTCTGGGCGGAGCGGAAGGGAGTGTCAGACTTGTACTGACTAAAACCCACCCATGTTCCTTCTTTGCCTTTGTGTTCCAGGGCCACGGTATCTCTTTCGAACAGTCCCGCAGCCCTGGCAGGCATCGGCCCTTGCGGACCCCTACTTATTTGCTGACATCTCTTTGAGGCGCGCGTGGAACACGAACGCGCCGTCGGCACGGCCTGTCGACATAAGACGGCCGGACGGCGAGCTAGCCCATAACTCGCCGACCACAGGCCCGCGCCTACGGTGGCCGGGAGCCACCACGTGACCCCCGACGCCCAGGGCGTCTCCCGCGGCGGCTGGGACGTGAAGTTCTTTCCCTCTCACGTCCCGCCACCTCCTTCACTAGCATGACTGCTTCACAGAAGGTGGTGACGGCTTCCCATTCCCTCTCGCTCCGGACCATGGCTTGAACCAGGGCCGGACGCGAGAGATCGCCGCCGCCAATCGCCGCTACAAGGACACGGCGGTGCTCCGCCCAAGCGGGGCAGACCTCTACGGTGTGCTCCACCGTGTCCTCCGGAGGATCCTCGCAGTGGAAACACCCGGGCGTTTCCTCCCGCCCGATTCGGTGCAAGAACCTCCCGAAACAACCGTGTCCGGTGAGGATCTGCGTCAGGCGGTAGGTGAGGGCGCCGTGGCGCCTCTCTAGCCACTCCTCAAAGAGGGGACTTATCGCCACTATGGTAGCGTGCCCTGCACGGGGTTGCAACAGTCGCTCTCTCCATGTCGCCATGATATCACGCCGGAGGTCTGTCCGCTGAGCGGCAATTTGCCGCGGCAGCGGAGTTTCCCCCCGACGTAGTGCCTCCGCGCGCCATTCATGCAGGCGCGCGAGGACTATCGCCTCCAGATCCCATGGCGGCAATCCGGCAAGGAGGCTAGCCGCCTCGCCGGAGATCGTGCGGTACCCCCGGATTAGCCTTATGGCTATTACCTTTTGGGGCGCGTTCAGGTAGTGGGCGGCTTGCCGCCTCAAAGAACGCGCCCACACCGGGGCCCCGTAAAGGGCCATGGACCGCACGACCCCCGCGTATAGCCTCCGGCAGGAGGCGTTTGGACCCCTCAGGTTGGGCAAGAGCCGCTTGAAGGCAGCCCCTGTCCGTTCCAGTTTGGGAGCCAAACGTCGGAAGTGCTCCACGAAGTTCCACCGGCTGTCGAGGACGAGTCCTAGGTACTTCAACGTCGACCCGACGCCGATGGAAACCCCTCCTGCCGTCAGTAGGGATCCCGACGGTGGCGCATTCCGAGGCCCATGAAAACACATGGCCTCGGACTTGTGCAGTGCCACCTCGAGACCCAATTGCCGGATCCTCTCCACGACTATCGCAACCCCGCGTGTCATGTTTTCGGCCGCCGCCTCGTGCGACCTCCCTTGTGCCAGTACCAGCGTGTCGTCAGCGTAGCAAACTACGCTGACGCCGGTAGGGAGGTCGGCGCGCAGCACCCAGTCGTAACCGATGTTCCACAAGGCCGGCCCCAGAACCGATCCCTGTGGAACACCGCACGACATCTCTCGCCGGTTCCATTCTCCGCTTCGACCAGGGTAGATGACGGCTCTATCCGTCAGGTAGTCCCCGACCACACGACGAAGGTAGGTCGGCACCCGGTGATACCGGAGTGCCTCCCTAATGCAGCTCCAGGGCATGGAGTTGAAGGCGTTGGCGATGTCAAGAGACACCGCCAAGACGACCCCACCCCGGGACACCGCGTCCCCCGTCGTGAGGGCTCTCACGCGCATGATGGCGTCCACCGTCGAGCGCCCCTTGCGGAAACCAAACTGGTGTTCCGCAAGATCCGGCCCCATCCCCGCAAGGTGCCCGGCGAGGCGGTTGGCAATGACTCTTTCAAAGAGCTTGCCCACCTCGTCGAGTAGCACGATGGGCCGGTATGCGGACGGAGAGTCCGCAGGTTTCCGGATGAGGACCAGCTTCCCCGTCTTCCAACGAAGCGGAAACTGGCCTCTCTCCAAGCATGCGCTTAGGAGCCCTTCCAGTCGGGGCCCGAGAGCCTCAGAGGCCAGGACCCAGGCTTTGCCAGGCAAGCCATCGGGTCCCGGGGCGGTGTTTCTGGTTTTCAGCCTGCATACCGCCACTCTCAGGTCTACCCCAGTCACCTCCGGAACGTCGTCATCGTCATCGGTGTGGTCCGCTTCCGGCACCGCACACGGCGGCGGAGCCATAGGCGGGGGAGGGTGCTCCCCTCGCGAAGGGAACAGAGCGCTCACCACGTCCTCCACGAGCTCAGGCCGGAGACTCTGCGTTAGCGGAGGGGCCCGGGTGCGGAGTTTGTCCCGCACCATCTTGTAAGGGCGCCCCCACGGATCTCCGTTCAGAGACTCCAGCATCTCCTCGCGGGCCAAGTTCTTGGCCCGCCGGACAGCCTCTTGGAGGGCGGTCTTCGCCGCTCTGTACCCCTCGTAAAGCTCCGCCTCAATGGCTGCCGCATCCGGAGGGCGGATGCGGAGCCTGCGATGCCTGGCGTACAGGCGCCGCGTGGCAACGCACGCCTTGCGCAGAGACGTCAGCTCTCGCGACCACCAGTACACCTGACGCCGGGCGCTTCCTGGCCGAACTCGGGGCATTGCCACGTCGCAAATCTCGGACATGGCCTCCTGGAACCAACCCGCCTCGTTGTTGATGTCGGCAGGCCTGACTGGTGATGACAACCAGGCCTGCACGATCGAGGCTTCCAGGAGGAGCTCCCGGTCCAGCTGCTTCAGCGCCCATCGCGGACCACTCGGGGCCTGTAGGACCGGCACGCTTGAGGACTGGGTGGAGACGTCGAACCGGATGTACCGGTGGTCGGAATAGGTCTCCACCCCCTCCATGACGCGCCAGTCAACGACACGCGGCGACAGAGCGGGGCTGGCAAACGAGATGTCCACCACCGACTCGCCCCGCATCCGCACGCACGTGGGATGATTTAATACCTTTTTTAAAGATTTTAACATAACTTTCCGCTTGCCCGTTACTTTCCGGATTGTAGGCCGGTGACGTCATATGCTCGATACCGTTTCTTAAACAAAAATTTCTAAACTCAAATGACGTAAACGCGGTGCCGTTATCACTTACAATTGTATGTGGCAAGCCGTACTTGGACATAAAATCGTATAGCTTTCCTATGACGTTTGTGGAAGTTGTAGACATAGTAACATCGTACAACTCCACCCATTTGGTGTATGCGTCTACAACTACGAAAAACATCTGATTATTTAGCGGGCCTAGGAAATCGATATGTATTCTATAGAATGGCTTTGGTGGGTACCGCCACGGAATTATCGGCGTTCGCGGCGGGGACGGCCGTAACTGTTGACAGATCTCGCACGAGTTGATCATTGCCTCCAGCGCCGCATCTACCCCTGGCAACCAAAATCGTGATCTAGCCTCAGCTTTCGTTTTTACAATGCCCAAATGCGAATTATGCAACTCGTATAAAATTTTTGAGCGTAACGTTTCCGGGATAACCACTTTATGTCCTCTCATAAGGCAACCATTTTCATGTGATAATTGTGTCCTACACAAATAATAACGTTTAATATATAAATCCGTCAACAATTGTCTAGGCCACCCCTGATGAATGTAATTAATTACCTTTGCTAAAATAATGTCTTTGGCAGTTTCTTTGCGTAATTCGTCCAATGTTACTGGTATGCTGCCTTCAACTACAAAATTAACATAAGTGGCCCGGTCGATAGGAGCCGCGGATGCGGCCGCGTGAGCGCCGCTATCCCCCCGCTCCTCTATCTGTTTTTGATCGTGACGTAAACTCGCTCGTGACAAATAATCTGCGTTGTTGTCGGCACTTCTTACGTACTCAATTGTGTAATTATACGCGCTTAGGTACATTGCGTATCTTTGAAGCCTATTAGCCGATACTTCAGGTATGCCCTTATAGGGACCAAAAATAGTGATCAAGGGTTTGTGGTCGGTACGTAATACAAACGGTATCGATCTGCCGTATAAATATTGATGATAACGTTTAATGCCAAATATAATCGCTGTGGCTTCCTTTTGTATTTGCGAGTATCGTTTTTCGGCTGACGTGAGCGTACGGGACGCGAATGATATGGGACGTTCTAACATATCACTACCTACTTGTGATAAAATAGCGCCTAAACCGAAAGGAGACGCATCTACCGTCAATATTATTTTAGAATTTGGGTCAAAATGTGTTAACACTTGTTCCGACGTTAAGCATTTCTTTATTTCATTGAATGCATTTTGATGAATTGCTGTCCAATGCCACTTAACTCCTTTTTTTAACAAGTCGTACAAGGGACTAAGAATGCTTGATGCTCGAGGGACGAAATTCCGATAGTAGTTAACAAGCCCTAGAAATGATTGCAAGGCGGCAATATTAGTTGGAACAGGAGCGTCTACTATTGCCTTTACTTTAGACGAATCTTTCTTTAGACCGTTCTTGTTAATAATATATCCTAAATATTTTATTTCGTCTTTAAAAAATTCGCATTTGTCCTTTCGCAAGGTTAGTCCCGCGTCCTGAAGTCTCTTGAGAACTGTGTGTAGCTTTTCCACATGCAAATTTTCAGTGCTTGCTGTTACCAACACGTCATCCAATAGGCATAACACTCCGTCTAACCCGGACAACACGGTTTCCATCGCGCGCTGAAAAATAGACGGCGCGCTCGACAAGCCGAATACAAGACGCGTATATTTAAACAAACCTCGGTGAGTGTTAATACAGGTTATGTTTTGTGACTCATCATCGAGCAGAAATTGATTGTAGGCCATGGATAAATCAATTTTCGAGAACTGCTGGCCTCCGTGTAATTTTGAAAATAATTCGTGAACCGTCGGTAAAGGATATTGTTCTATTACTAATTGTTTGTTAATGGTCACCGAATAATCCGCACATAATCTGACGGAACCATCACGTTTGAGTACCGGCACAATAGGTGATGCATAGTCGGCATGTTTAACCGGTTTTATCACTCCGAAGTTTAACAAGCGTTCTAACTCTTTATCGACTTTGTCGCGCAACGCAAACGCAATGGGACGCGCTTTAAAAAATATCGGTTTTGCATCATTACTTAGCTGCAACTTAACTTTATAGTTTTTAAAAGCGCCCAGCTTGTCTGAAAATACTACGGGAAACTGTATTTGCAACCGGTCAATTGCGCTTTGAGCATGGTTAAGAAAGTTTACAGGTGTTAACTTTAATTTAAAAATTGATATGAAGTCGCGACCTAGCAACGGTGGGCCCCCGTGTCGTATGACGAACACTTCAAGTGTGTGTGTGCGCTTCATATATGTTATAGGTAGACGCACATAACCTACACACTGCATATCGGCTCCCGTGTAACCATAAAATCTTTTGTTAGAAATATGCAATGGTATACCCGATAGCAATTTTTTATATGTACCTTCAGATATTACCGTCACCGCCGATCCGCTATCTAATTGAAATTTTAAATTCCGACCGTTTATCGTCACCGTTTCTGTCATAGGTTCTCCCCGAGCCGAATAAATGTTATAAAGCGACTTACCATCATCGTCCTCGCTCACATCCCCCGTCAACACATAGTTAAGCTTATTACACATTCTTCGCAAATGCCATACTGTGTTGCACTTTTTACACTTATACTTTGCAAACCGACACTGAGACGATTCGTGATTGGCGCGACCGCACACTGAACACCTTTTTTTCTCGGCACTATTGGTCGTGTTGACACTATTTTGTCCTTTCGCGATCTTGAACACCTGTGCTTGATCTGTAGATGCAGGAGCAGTAGCGGCAGCGCCTGCCCGCGCACATCTAATGCTCTCTGCTAGCTCCACCGCCTTTGCCAAGGTTAAGGTCTCCAAGTCCAGCGCAAATAGTTTCTCCTGTTCAGGACCCGCTAGCATCCCCATCACAAAACGATCACGCAAGGCCTCCTCAACATTGCTGAATCCGCAATGCGCAGTTAGTCCACGTAACCTCGCTGCCCATTGCGTAGGTGTCTCGCCAGGCTGCTGCGAAGCTGCGTAAAAGTTGTGCCGTTCGCTAAACCCGCATCGTTTTGGTGTGAAGTGGTTATCCAACAACGTCACCAGATCTTCGTATGGTACCTCTTGTACGTCTTTGGGCAGGGCTAAATCTGCTGCCAACTTGTATGTACCATCGTTGAGTGCGCTGAGTAGAATGGCTCGCCTCCTGGTTCCCGCCGCATCGGTTTGCATCGATGTTATTTGCGATGAACCATTGTGTCACGCGACCTTTGTAGGTCTTCCAATCATTAACATTATGATCGAAAATTGACAAAATTCCACAAAATGACTGTGCCATTTTTCAACAAAGACTTTTTATTACTTTTTGCTACTGTGGGTAACTCGTCGCCACTGTTATGTAGGTGCGTAGGGACACAAGTAAAACTACTCACGGCTAATAGCACACTCGTTTAATCCTGCATTAGAGGTTCGGGTGCGGACGCAGCGCACACTTACATACGCGCTGCTCACACATACATATATAACGATATTACAACTAAAAATAAAAAATAAAATATTTTGCAAAAATATAAAACCGACTTCAAAAACAACTCGACTCGACTTTAGAAGCTAAAGATATTTTTCACTTTTATGTGTATTTGAAGTCGGTTTTCTTTTTTGCAAAAAAAAAATTTCGCTACTCAGCTAAAATATTTTGTTAAATCTTTTGTCACCAATACAACGCTGCCATCACACTTTCAAGGTTATTTTACCAGTGTGTGTACGAAAATGATTTGTTAAATGAGCCTTTTGACTGAAACTACTCTGACATATATCACACTTGTAAGGTTTTTCACGAGTGTGTGTACGAACATGAATTGTTAATGTAGACTCTTGACTGAAACTACTCTGACATATACCACATTTTTAAGGTCTTTCACCATTGTGTGTACGAATATGATCTCTTAAATGAGTCTTTTTACTGAAACTTCTATGACATATATCACACTTGTAAGGTTTTTCACCAGTGTGTGTACGAATATGATCTGTTAAATGAGCCTTTTGACTAAAACTATACTGACATATATCACACTTGTAAGGTCTTTCACCATTGTGTGTACGAATATGACCTTTAAAATGGGCCTTTCGACTAAAACTATACTGACATATATCACACTTGTAAGGTTTTTCACCAGTGTGTGTACGAATATGATTTGTTAAATGAGTCTTTACTCGGAAACTACACTGACATATATCACACTTGTAAGGTTTTTCACGAGTGTGTGTACGAACATGAACTGTTAATGTAGACTTTTGACTGAAACTACTCTGACATATACCACACTTGTAAGGTTTTTCACGAGTGTGTGTACGGACATGAATTGTTAATGTAGACTTTTGACTGAAACTACTCTGACATATACCACACTTGTAAGGTTTTTCACCAGTGTGTGTACGAATATGATCTCTTAAATGAGTCTTTTTACTGAAACTTCTATGACATATATCACACTTGTAAGGTTTTTCACCAGTGTGTGTACGAATATGATCTGTTAAATGAGCCTTTTGACTAAAACTTCTATGACATATATCACACTTGTAAAGTTTTTCACCTGTGTTTGTTCGAATATGATTTGTTAAATAAGCCTTTCGACTAAAACTACGCTGACATATATCACAATTGTAAGGTTTATCACCAGTGTGTGTACGAATATGACTTGTTAAAGTAATCTTGAGACTGAAACTACACTGACATATATCACACTTGTAAGGTTTTTCACCAGTATGTGTACGAATATGATTTGTTAAATAAGCCTTTCGATTAAAAGTACGCTGACATATATCACAATTGTAAGGTTTATCACCAGTGTGTGTACGAATATGACTTGTTAAAGTAATCTTGTGACTGAAACTACACTGACATATATCACACTTGTAAGGTTTTTCACCAGTGTGTCTACGAATATGACTCTTTAAATGAGCGTTTTGACGGAAACTTCTCTGACATATATCACACTTGTAAGGTTTTTCACCAGTGTGTGTACGAATATGTTTTGTAAAATCCCTCTTATGACTACACTTATAGTGGCATATTTCACATTCGTGAGGCTTTTTGAATTTAGTTTTATATTTGGACGTACGATTTTGAGTGGTTCGGATAATTTCCGAGTGCGATATTCGGTTTGTCTTTTGGTCGGCTGGTATTGAATCTGCTAATTTTGTTCTTCGTGAGTGTAGTTTTGGTTCCTCCGCAACAGTCGGCCCTGCGACAACAGAATAGAATAGAATAACATTTATTTGTTAGAATATTGTTGTTACATAGGTGTTACACAAAACATGATGTCCATTATATTCTGCTGTTTCCAGCATACAAATTATCAAAAAAATAAAATTAATAATAAACCATACAATGTCAAGGAGTATTAATTATTATGGCAAGAATTATTGAATACAATGTCAAAGGTTAGGCTGGCAATGGTTAATTCAAGATTATTAATAAAAATGTAAAAAAATAAAATAAAGTAAAAAAATCACAACGTCAAAAAATTCACAATCAAAGTACTAATGTCATATTAATATCATAATCACAATATCAAAATGTATGATTTAAAAATTCATTGACGGAGTAAAAACACATGTCTAAGAGCCAAGCAAACGTTTTACATTTAAACTTACTAATTGGTAACATTCTCAGGGCTGGTGGTACTTTATTATAAATTTTAATTGTCATACAACCAAAATTGTAATGTAAAATGTTCTCATTTCTACTGTATAATTGCAATTTCTGAGCAGGTACTAATAATTTCCCGGCATTTCATTTCTTCAGTCTTTCGGAGACTTGTTCATTTAATAGAAATAAATGAGGGTATTTTTTTTTAAATAGACAAACTTCCAAAATATACAGACATGGGAGTGTGAGAATTTTTAATTCCTTAAATGATGGCTTGCAATGGTCAAAATATTCTGCTCCACTCATGGCTCTGATATTTTTTTTTGTACTCTGAATGCTCTTTCCACATCCACCGAATTACCCCATATCACTAGACCGTAACGCAATACTGATGAAACATACCCATGATAGGCATTAAGGACTGTTTTTTTACTGGACACTAGTCTTAACTTGCGAAGAGCATATGCAAACTTATCAAGCTTACTGCATACTCTTTCTACATGTTCCTTCCAGTTTAATTTATTGTCAATTACTATACCCAAGAATAAAGCTGATGGTGCTGGTTGCAGAATTGCATTATGTTTAATTGCTGTCGGTATTACTGACAAGTTACATGTTTGAAATTGAACTCTTTTGGTTGTGTCAATATTAACATGAAGATTATTGCCCCTCAGCCATTTAATTACGTTAATTAATTCATTGTTCGTATCAATTTCTATGTCAGTTTTGTTGGAACATTTTATCGTCAAAGTAGTATCGTCAGAAAATTGGATACATTCATATTTTAAACATTTTTTGAGGTCATTAATGTATAATATGAATAGTGGCGGACTTAGTACACTTCCCTGCGGGACGCCAGACCTATTAATTTTTAGTTCTGAGCAATATGTCTTCCTAGTATCATTTTATATCCTAGATATAACAGTCCTCTGTTGGCGATTAGATAGATAACTTTTTAGCCAATCATACGCTTTACCTCTTATGCTATATTTCTCTAGCTTGTAAAGTAGTCGTTCGTGTGATACAAAATCAAACGCTTTGCTCATATCTAAGACTACCGATAAAGTAGACATTTTTTATTAAGTGCTTCAGTAATTAGTTTCACTAAAGAAAAACAGGCTAGAGTCGTTGAACTGTTTTTCCTAAAACCAAACTGACTCTCCACAATTAAATCGTATTTAGTTACAAAGCTATTTATTTTGTTATGCATTGCTTTTTCAAAGATTTTTGCAAAGATTGGGATCAGTGTAATGGGCCTATAATTGCCCATATCAGTACAGTTGAACTTTTTGAACAGTGGTTTAATTATAGTCTCTTTTAATCTAGATGGGAAAAAAACTTCTTCAAAAGAGAGGTTTATTAAATAGGTAAGTGGTGATGCTATAATTTTCGCGCTTATTTTAATTATTTAAGTGGTTACTTCGTCATATACCGTAGAATTCGTGTTAATTAATTAATTAATTATATTGATAACGTCAATTTCATTCACTGGAGTCAGAAATAGAGTATTTATATTATTGTCAATGTTAATATTGTTTACGTCATATTGTTGGGGTTTTGTGTCAACTCAATGAAATAATTGTTAAATTGGTTACATATGTCATTAGGATTAGTATTTTTTTTTATCAAGGATTATTAATTCATTTATATAGTTATTTATTATTTTTTATAATTGACCAAGTCGCTTTACATTTATTTATGGAATTATTAAAAAAAATGTGTTTGTTTATCTGTTGTGATTTAGATACGCATTTTTTTGAGATTTTAGTGTAATTAAGGTATATTTTCTTGTGATAACCTTTACTCATTGCACCATGTTGATACGCAAATTATAAAGCTCTCTTTTTAATGCATGATATTTTTTATCATTATATCAGATATTTATAAGCGGCGGTAAATGAATAAAAAAAAAAAAAAAATGAAAAAGCGTCGCACTTGTTTACTTATTTAAGATTGTTCTTTCAGTTTAAAATGTTGATTAGGGGGTTGTCTTTCGTTGACTACTTCACTATAGCACTATTGTATTGTTTATTGTAATGTTTGTTTGTAATTAGTAAATTTGTTTCCATGGAGTTTCTTGCCCGTTTTTCTCCATAGAGATCTACGTTAGGGAATGGGCAACTACAGTACTTTCACAGTTTTTGTGCCTTGTGACTGGGACTGTAGCTATTTTTTACTGTTGTCTTTGTTTCGACAATTCAAAAGTGCCTGTAACTGGCCTACTTGAAATAAATGCTTTGATTTTGATATTGATTGATCACTGGTTGTTGTTGAAATTTTGTTAACAGTTAAATGTAATTATTTGTAGGATTTGTCACTAATGCATTGTGTCACTAATGCATTGTAACTTCTGGAACAATATTTATAATTTTTACGTTTTAAAATCGTTGATTAATAGTTTTGTTTATTTATTTATGCGGAGCCGATGCGCGCATGCTTTTAATGACAGCTGTCAACTTAAAAACTATTCTTAACCATTTTGGTTATACAATTTTACGAAAAACACAATTAATCTAAATATATAAAAGCGAAAGGTCACTCACTCACTCATTAAACACGAAATATCGAAAACCGCTTGACGAATAAATCCGGTAAGTACATTTTTCCAGGTAAATTGGGGACAGAACGTTTAAACATAAATCAAATTAACAGGGTTTTGAATGATTCACACTAGAAAAGGAAAAGAGAATAACCACTTCATGGGGTCTCGCGCGAGGTCCCAATAAATAACAAAATTATTAATTTAGGCAACTGCCTCGTAGGCCGTAGGAGACCGCCTCGTTGGTCAGTGCTCGCAAGCGCGACTGCTGAGTGGGCAAAGTGTTATTGGGTTTTTCCATCAGGAATTTCTCAGTAGCAGCTATGGAGTCTGGATTTGCACCCGGTTGATAGCAATAGGCTCGCCCTCTATGGGACTCAAACATAACTGGCAAAATGTGGATGTACTATTAGGTGCACCTCTGCCTAACTCTTCGGGAATTACAGGCGTGATGTTATGTTAATTTAGAAAAAATCAAAATCTATCGTGAAAGGATCAGGGCAGAATTTGTACAAATAATAAAGATGTTTAGAGAAGTTGGAATCGTAATTCTTGTACTCTTGAGTGCCTAAAGAGTTTCTTCAGGCATTTACAATATTTATAAAACCCCGCAATTAAAAAAATACGGGGTGGAAGGGACACCGACGCGAAAACGGTTACCTCGTATTCAGTACATTATTGTGAGCCGCCCCACATAGAAATGTTTCGTTAGTTATTAAAAAAAAACAGCTGTTTCTTACAAAAGTGCAATACACGGTCAAAATGTAGGGACCTGCTGATATTTTTAAAAATAACCGATGAAAAATTTCTATGTAGGGGGGCTCAGAATGATTTACTGAATACGTGGTAAGCGTTTTCGCGTCAGCATACCTTGCACCCTGTATAATGTTACAAGTAAATAGTTTAACGAGAAGCTCATTATTTCAGAACGAAACGGCGGCTGTCAGTGTAAGACCCGCCAAATCAGAGCATTGAGATATATCTATGGAGACGGCATATTTAACTATAGAATTAATAGTTATACAAATATCTATAATATCGACACACACATATGGAAAACAGTTTCAAGAAAGACCACTACTATTTGTCTAGTGCTTATTTGACAATGCTTTCATATGACGTCATAATCTCAACAATGCGTGACCGCGTCGCCATGTTTTGCGCCGAGTTTTCTGGTAGATCTGCTGTCAAACAGTTGCGCGATTGAAGTTTTTTTTGTTTTCTTAAGTCGATGTATGAAAAATGGCGGCCATTTTATGAGCCAGACACAACAAAACAACTAACAACTTTACAAGAAAAGTTAGAAATCGCAAAAGAACCCTGTTTGTTTACATTCATCAATCTCCGCCCGTATCCCGTACTATTTGGTGTTGGCGCAGCATGTCTTCTCTCATCCATACTTCTCTATTAGTCGTAATCGCATGTATGATAACCTATTAACTAACTAGTACTTACTATTGGTATCCGTAGCTCTTTGTTTCTGCTTAGGTACTTCTTGTTCTTTTTCAACTTCAGTTTTAAACTCCATTAATGGTACATCATCTTCAGAATCAAAATGGTTTTCAAAATGGTTTGACGGGAGAGAGATATCTTCTTCGTCTGAACAGCCAATGTCTACATTTTCCTGTTTGATATCTGTACATTAACAAAAACAGTCAAGAGCAATGCTCATAATTACTTCAAAATTAAACCATTTATTTCAATTAGTTAATTGCACAGGCACTTTTGAATGTCAAAGAACTAACGGATGAGGCTACAGTCCCAGTCACAAGTCGTATGACCAGTCGCAACTGACAGTGCCTGTTCACGAACATGACACATGGATCAGCACCATTCAGCTCCACTATATTTAAGGAAACTAAATGATCCAACACAAGCGCCACCATCAGCGAGACATTTGAGTGAGCATGACATTCTCTCAAACACCAGGGCACATTCGAGTCAATGATAGTGCTCAGTACTCACACATGTGTTATGCAATTATGTACTTCATTAAGTGATATTTGTTCTTACAAACATACCGTAAAGTTGATGTTCTTCCTTTGGCTCAATAATATCATCTAGTCTCTCACAAACAGCTGGTAACTCGTCCTTCACAGTAATGCATTCTGTTAGACGAACATCACTTATACTTATGCTCTCTACTGAAGTTTTCACAAGTCCTCCCAAAAATGATAAGTGGTCTTGTTTCACGAAAGGATTTTGCTGAAAGAAATGTATTGTATTATAAGTTTCGTTTATTCATTTTTGTTTCATACTGATTACATTTTTAAATATATATATCAACAAAATGATTTAAAAAATATAAAAAAATAGTAGCCACCGGACCACCATATTTTCGGGAACGGAGTCCAAGCTACCGGCAGTTAGGCCTCTTTTTTTTTTTTTTTTTTTTTGGATGGGAAATCATCAAATGACCCCCCCCACTCTGGGCGGAGTGGAAGGGAGTGTCAGACTTGTACTGACTAAAACCCATCCATGCTCCTTCTTTGCCCTTTGTGTTCCAGGGCCACGGTGTCTCTTTCGAACAGTACCGCAGCTCTGGCAGGCATCGGCCCATGCGGACCCCTACTCGGTTGCTGACATCTCATTGAGGCGCGCGTGGAACACGAACGCGCCGTCGACACGGCCTGTCGTCATAAGACGGCCGGACGGCGAGCTAGCCCATAACTCGCTGTCCACAGGCCCGCGCCTACGGTGGCCGGGAGCCACCACGTGACCCCCGACGCCCAGGGCGTCTCCCGCGGCGGCTGGGACGTGAGGTTCTTTCCCTCTCACGTCCCGCCACCTCCTTCACTAGCATGACTGCTTCACAGAAGGTGGTGACGGCTTCCCATTCCCTCTCGCTCCGGACCATGGCTTGAACCAGGGCCGGACGCGAGAGATCGCCGCCGCCAATCGCCGCTACAAGGACACGGCGGTGCTCCGCCCAAGCGGGGCAGACCTCTACGGTGTGCTCCACCGTGTCCTCCGGACGATCCTCGCAGTGGAAACACCCGGGCGTTTCCTCCCGCCCGATTCGGTGCAGGAACCTCCCGAAACAACCGTGTCCGGTGAGGATCTGCGTCAGGCGGTAGGTGAGGGCGCCGTGGCGCCTCTCTAGCCACTCCTCAAAGAGGGGACTTATCGCCACTATGGTAGCGTGCCCTGCACGGGGTTGCAACAGTCGCTCTCTCCATGTCGCCATGAGATCACGCCGGAGGTCTGTCCGCTGAGCGGCAATTTGCCGCGGCAGCGGAGTTTCCCCCCGACGTAGTGCCTCCGCGCGCCATTCATGCAGGCGCGCGAGGACTATCGCCTCCAGATCCCATGGCGGCAATCCGGCAAGGAGGCTAGCCGCCTCGCCGGAGATCGTGCGGTACCCCCGGATTAGCCTTATGGCTATCACCTTTTGGGGCGCGTTCAAGTAGTGGGCAGCTTGCCGCCTCAAAGAACGCGCCCACACCGGGGCCCCGTAAAGGGCCATGGACCGCACGACCCCCGCGTATAGCCTCCGGCAGGAGGCGTTTGGACCCCTCAGGTTGGGCAAGAGCCGCTTGAAGGCAGCCCCTGTCCGTTCCAGTTTGGGAGCCAAACGTCGGAAGTGCTCGATGAAGTTCCACCGGCTGTCGAGGACGAGTCCTAGGTACTTCAACGTCGACCCGACGCCGATGGAAACCCCTCCTGCCGTCAGTAGGGATCCCGACGGTGGCGCATTCCGAGGCCCATGAAAACACATGGCCTCGGACTTGTGCAATGCCACCTCGAGACCCAATTGCCGGATCCTCTCCACGACTATCGCAACCCCGCGTGTCATGTTTTCGGCCGCCGCCTCGTGCGACCTCCCTTGTGCCAGTACCAGCGTGTCGTCAGCGTAGCAAACTACGCTGACGCCGGTAGGGAGGTCGGCGCGCAGCACCCAGTCGTAACCGATGTTCCACAGGGCCGGTCCCAGAACCGATCCCTGTGGAACACCGCACGACATCTCTCGCCGGTTCCATTCTCCGCTCCGACCGGGGTAGATGACGGCCCTATCCGTCAAGTAGTCCCCGACTACACGACGAAGGTAGGTTGGCACCCGGTGATACCGGAGTGCCTCCCCAATGCAGCTCCAGGGCATGGAGTTGAAGGCGTTGGCGATGTCAAGAGACACCGCCAAGACGACCCCGCCCCGGGACACCGCGTCCCCCGTCGTGAGGGCTCTCACGCGCATGATGGCGTCCACCGTTTAGCGCCCCTTGCGGAAACCAAACTGGTGTTCCGCAAGATCCGGCCCCATCCCCGCAAGGTGCCCGGCGAGGCGGTTGGCAATGACTCTTTCAAAGAGCTTGCCCACCTCGTCGAGCAACACGATGGGCCGGTATGCGGACGGAGAGTCCGCAGGGCGCCCTGGTTTCCGGATGAGGACCAGCTTCCCCGTCTTCCAACGAAGCGGAAACTGGCCTCTCTCCAAGCATGCGCTTAGGAGCCCTTCCAGTCGGGGCCCGAGAGCCTCAGAGGCCAGGACCCAGGCTTTGCCAGGCAAGCCATCGGGTCCCGGGGCGGCGTTTCTGGTTTTCAGCCTGCGTACCGCCACTCTCAGGTCTACCCCAGTCACCTCCGGAACGTCGTCATCGTCATCGGTGTGGTCCGCTTCCGGCACCGCACGCGGCGGCGGAGCTATAGGCGGGGGAGGATGCTCCCCTCGCGAAGGGAACAGAGCGCTCACCACGTCCTCCACGAGCTCAGGCCGGAGACTCTGCGTTAGCGGGGGGGCCCGGGTGCGGAGTTTGTCCCGCACCATCTTGTAAGGGCGCCCCCACGGATCTCCGTTCAGAGACTCCAGCATCTCCTCGCGGGCCAAGTTCTTGGCCCGCCGGACAGCCTCTTGGAGGGCGGTCTTCGCCGCTCTGTACCCCTCGTACAGCTCCGCCTCAATGGCTGCCGCATCCGGAGGGCGGATGCGGAGCCTGCGATGCCTGGCGTACAGGCGCCGCGCGGCAACGCACGCCTTGCGCAGAGACGTCAGCTCTCGCGACCACCAGTACACCTGACGCCGGGCGCTGCCTGGCCGAACTCGGGGCATTGCCACGTCGCAGATCTCGGACATGGCTTCCTGGAACCAACCCGCCTCGTTGTTGATGTCAGCAGGCCTGACTGGTGATGACACCCAGGCCTGCACGATCGAGGCTTCCAGGAGGAGCTCCCGGTCCAGCTGCTTCAGCGCCCATCGCGGACCACTCGGGGCCTGTAGGACCGGCACGCTTGAGGACTGGGTGGAGACGTCGAACCGGATGTACCGGTGGTCGGAATAGGTCTCCACCCCCTCCATGACGCGCCAGTCAACGACACACGGCGACAGAGCGGGGCTGGCGAACGAGATGTCCACTACCGACTCGCCCCGCATCCGCACGCACGTGGGGACAGAACCCCGATTTAGGACGACCAGGCCTGTCTCCAGGGCCCAGTCCTCCACCATTCTACCCCGCACGTCCGTGTAACGAGAACCCCAAGCCAAGTTCTTGGCATTGAAGTCCCCGAGCACAAGCACGGGGAGGGAATGGCTTCCGATGACGACACTCAACTCCGTGAGGGAGTTGTGGAACTCGGCGAGAGTTCGGCTCGGGGAGAAGTAGACTCCTACTACAACGATCTCCCCGAACCGTGCTGCTACGCACCCCTGACCCTTCCTGACACTCTCAAGGGTCGGGGTACCGGCGGCGACCGACGCAATTAAGGTCACTGAGCCGCTAAGGTCCTCCACCCAGTCATCCCTGGGCGGGACAAAGTACGGCTCAGCGACCACGGCGATGTTAATCGACCACTGCGCCATGCTCTGGAGCAACAGATCCTGAGCGCAGGCGCAGTGGTTGATGTTCGCTTGGAGAAGGCGTAATGGGGCCGTTACTGGCACTCCATTTCAGCCCCCTCCCGGGCTCCCTGCGAGGGCCCCGCTGCGGAAGTTGCAGCAGTAGCGGCAGCGGCGGCGACAGTGGCGGCGACAGTGGCGGCGGCTGCGGTGGTGGCGGAGGGCCTTCCCTTACCCCTGCCCTTGGCGGGAGTACCGCAGGACTTGCTCCCTGCCCGGTGATCGGCCGGCTTGCCAGCTGCCGCACATGCGGCGCAGCGCGGCGCGGCGGAGCAAGCCGCGGCCATGTGACCAGCCTGGCCGCAGCGGAAGCACAGGCCGCTGCGGTCCACCTACGAGGTGCACCGGACCGACACGTGGTGCCCCACATGGCAGCGGAAGCACCTCAGAGGTCTGGGTTCCAGCAGCTTCACCTGCGCTGAAACCCAGCCCACCAAGAGCCTTCGGCCCTCCACAATGACTTTCGCCGCCATCACAGGGCAGCTTACCTTTACGGTTCGCATGCCCGACAGGTCCGGACGTACGGTGCCTGCCTTGACCTGCTCGGCAGGGCACCCACCGGTCGTGGTGACGGCGGCCACCACCTCCTCCTCGGTCACCGAGTCGTCCAGACCCAGGATGCGCAGGTCTGCGCATTTGACGGGCCTGGACACTCGGGCCTCGTCTGCATTTAGGGACGCTCTAAGCTTTTCAGCCAGAGCGTCAGCGGACGAGCCACGGGTTTCGCCGGGGATCTCCAGCACTCGAGCCCCTGTTGCGGTGACTCTAAGCCGGAGGCCCCCGGCGATCCCGAGCTCCCCGAGATCCACCATCGTCTTCGCCTTAGCGAGCACGTCGCGATAGGTCACGCCCCTCTTTTCCGCCTCCGGCTGTAGTGTTATCACTACAGCTGCGGTCTTCGGGGCGCTGAGCCTAGCAGCGCCATTCCGCTTCTTTCCTTGGCGCTTCCGCTCCCGCTTCCTGGCCTTTTTGGCCGCCCTTCGCTCCCTCGCTCTCTCTCCGGCCATCTGCCACCCAGTCTCAGCCACGGATAGCTTAGGGGGCGGGGGGGGCGGCGGTAGCGGCTGTCTCGCAGCTAGCGCTGGCACATTCGCCGCCTTGCCCTTCTTGTGGACCGCCGCCTTGCCCTGCCTCAGGGCCGCCGCTCCCCCAACCGGGGCCGATTTAGCCGGAGCCAGCCTTCTGGGAGCCGACGTAACCCTGCCGGAGGGCTGGCCGGACGGCCCCGGTGCGGAAGCCGCTGCAGCCGCATATGTGGCCGCCCTCGGGCCCGAGGGCGCCTTGTTTGCCGCCAAGGGGGGGCGCAGAACAATGCCCTCCAGGACGGAGAACCGCGCCTGAAAGGCAGCCAGCTCCTGCCGAACCAGGTTCAGGACCTGGTTCTCAACCGGCACGGCCTGGCTTGGTCGCTGCTGGCCATTTTGGGGCGCCTCGCGAGAGCCGGATTCACGCAGACTGGCCAAGTCTGCTCGGAGCCTCCTGTTCTCCTCTTGGAGAAGCTCCGTGGCGGCCGTCAGTCGAGCGACCTCCGCCCGCAGTTTGACCATGCCGTCTGGCGGGGGCGCCGCATATCTGGCCTCCGCTGCCGCCATGATAGAGGCGACCGCTGAGGGTATAGCCCTTTGCCTGGTGGAGGGCTTTTGCTTGTACGAGACAGCCCTCAGCGCCGCCTCCACCTCCTTTGCAAGCCCGGCCTTACGCTCCGCTTCGGAGCCGCCGTCTGCGCCCGCCTCGCCACCAGAGGAGCCCGAACGGGCCACCCCGTGACCGCAGTTAG
The DNA here is from genome assembly GCA_963576755.1 of Noctua janthina. Classification (NCBI taxonomy): domain Eukaryota; kingdom Metazoa; phylum Arthropoda; class Insecta; order Lepidoptera; family Noctuidae; genus Noctua; species Noctua janthina. Next base: position 8,206,949 of record OY755077.1, read on the forward strand.
GGCTCTTGAGAGAGGAATTTTCTAACAATACTCACCGTGTCCAAAGGTACTGCTTTATCAGTTTATTATTAGAAGTATTTATTGTATAAGGCTAATGATCACTTGTGTAAGCACACAGTTTTTCATAAGAGCCTCTACACAAATAATGACACCAAAGAAATTAAACACATCCTGGACAGTTGGTGGAATCTAAACGACTCAGTACATGTATAATAATACCCAGTTTCTGAATTAAGAATTTGAAGTTGATAAGTTGTCAAGCTATTCAAGTTGTTCAAGCTGTTCTCAACTTCAAACACTCGGAACAGAAACTCACTGTTGTGTGTCACTTGAACACCTCACCTCGTAATCCTCCATCGTCATCTCAGCAAACAGCTCTTCAGCTTTCAAACAATTCATCATCAATCGGCAGCATTGTTTAAGTTTAACGCAGCAGATGGAACAAGCAAGAATCGGTCTTCTGTCTTCAGTTACAAACTGCAATAAAACTTACCTTACACTATTTTTGTTTGTATGACTAAAATACTTTCATTCTTACAAATATATTGTGAAGCTGTTTAAGCACACTGTTGGTCTCTATTGGATCTGACAGTGAGGGCATATGCATTGATACCACTTTTATTCATGTCAGATTCCCGAGTATGAGATGAGAGGCTGGTAAAATATATTATCATCGGAATTTCAATAATTTTCAAAGTATCAACTTACTGGATCATCAGTCAGCTTCTTATATAGTTCATGCAAGTTCTTGTTGACCACTACATACATGGGTACATTCTCCGCTAGACATATCCTACACATTGGCAGTTTTTCCATCTTGTAACTGAATATATATCATTAAAGATAATTACTTCAACTTAAAAACACTGCTGCGTACAAATAACTGGCACCGCTTGTCAATTATTATAACAATTAAGTAATTACGTTTAACGAAAGTTTCACGAATACAAGCATGTAAATTATCGTGTGCATTTTGGGTTCACGGTAAGTCACAAACAGCCGGAGGGTGCTAGATTTATTATGTCTCTTGTAGAACAGTTCGTACTTTATAGGAATTAATTATTTATTAGTCCTTATACAACATCTACTCCACGTACTACACAAATACCGCTAGCAAAACATTGCATGCATTGCACATAGCAAGACAGTTACTCGACTTGACAGCCGTCAGTGATTGAAACTTTCATTTGACAGTGACAGTGACACTGACTATAATTCTTTAACTTATTTTTTTTTTGCATGGAACGTTTTAATCACTAACACATTGAGTTATAGAGGAATCAGCTACTTCTCAATCGTAGAGGAATAAGCGATAGAAAAACCAAGAATCGAATCTCAGAACAATATTTTCTGACACTCTTTGCGAGAGGCGAGGTAATGACTTGTTTTTTTTTTAATATATTTGTGTTTGTGTTTTTACTTTTTTCAAAATATGACCTGTAATTTTTGATAAATATTAATAAATAAACTAAACTAAACAAATACAGAACATTACAGGACAACCACACACAAAAATAAAAACTGGCCAAGTGCGAGTCGGCCTTCCACACACAGGGTTCCGTAGCATCAAACAATGTAACAATATTTGTGGCAATTTTTAACGCTCAATCATGTGTAAATTGTGTACAACAGCAAAGCTGAATTTGTTTTTCGTAGTATGTTAATGAAAAACAAAGTTACTGCTGCAGTTTGACAAAAAAGTTCCTTATCTCAAAAACTAATAAATATCATATCTTATTCAAACAAATTGTGGTCGGGCAACCAGCAGTTGTTTATGTTTTGTTTTTTGTCTCGTGGCTCGAACAACAGCCGCTCGGGTCGAACTTTAGGTTAATCCGTGCTTGCCTAGGTTGGTCTGCTCCGCTCCAGCTCCTTGAATTGATGCCAGCAATTGAAAATACAGGTTTTATGCATGGCTGAACGGCGGAAGTTAGGCAGTCCAAGTATTCCAAACCACTTTGACATCGTAATGTGACAACTAGCAACTAGAGCCATTGGGGGCGGCATATTGCTCGCGGGTGCTCAAACACCTAGCGGCGGGCCTGGATGCAGTCCGTATACAGCAATCACACGTTGGCCGAGTGTTCAGTGTTCTAATTCGGTTTGTCAATGGTATTTATTCATTCCTTGGTAATAAACATACATAATTAGAATGACAACAATTTTATTGATTATAATGAAACAATAAACATTAGAGCTTCAGTCTTTATTAAGTTACACCTAAACTCAGTACAGTATCAATATTTGTGGTATAAGTTATGAATTGAAGCGCTTCAAACACGAAAAAGCCAATCAAGAATCAGCATTGCATCCAACGTGGCAATGCTGCCAGCCTTATATTCCCCTTCGACAGCGACGCGGGTGAGTTTTTGAGGCCCTTTTATTATTTCCTGCTTTAGATACATTTACATATTTTATTATAACTTAAGACCAGAAATTCTTAATTTTTTTTTAAAATTTTCTTAAACATCTAGGTTTAAATATCTGGGCCACTGGGTCACTGAAGATCTCAATGATAATTGTGACATTGAAAGGAAACGTAGGTCGCTGGCCGTCCGTTGTAACATGCTGGCTCGCAGGTTTGCACGTTGTACGAAGCCAGTTAAAGTAACGCTTTTCAAAGCTTACTGCCAGTCCTTCTACACGTGCAGCCTGTGGGTCAACTTTACTCAGCGGACATACAGCGACCTACGCGTTCAATACAATAATGCACTGAGAGTGCTGCTGCGGCTGCCGTGGCGTAGTAGTGCGTCAGGGATGTTTGCAGATAATAATATTGATGGTTTTGCCGCCATTATTAGAAATAGATGTGCATCCCTGATTACTCGTGTTCGCGGCAGCACCAACAGTATTCTCGGTGTATTCGCAGATCGGTGGGATTCCCCGATGTTGCGAAGGTGGATGCGGCTCCATGCTGTATTTTAACTTGTATATTTTCATCTGTGTCTGTAACCTACTAACACTAGAACTTAAGTAAAATTGTTACTAACCCTATGGACCCTGGTCTGAAATAAAAAATTTCTATTCTAAACGTGTTTCTCGTTTTTTCAATTTGGAACTTACTATGGATCTATTTATAAAACATTTTATTTTTAATATTTTTTTAGCACTTAATATTGTGTCCTGTTGTTTGTTCACTACAGGAATTGATGGACGCTACTGAAGGCACCACACTCATGGCTCAGTTCGGGGCCGATACAATTTAGATTGCCATCGACACGCTAAGAAGTTATTTTTACTATTTTATTGACCACTAGCTTCAGCGCGCGGCTTCACCCGCGTGGTATAACCCATGTGCACCCGAAATAATGTAACTTTCAAATGCTGAAAGATTTTTTTCAAATAGGTACCGTGGTTCCGGAGATTACCCTCCGCAGACATACAAACTCACAGAATCTGCACTCTCTATTTATAATATTAGTATAGATTAGCTACAATCGGAAATTTATGATGAGTGAAATGCCCTTCACAGGTTGTCAGTTATTTCCATGACTTACCTACGTCAACAAAGGTGTCATAAATAAGAGTATTTTATGTGTGCATGTGTGTGTGTATGTGTGTAAGCATATGTATGTGTTTGGTCTTTGACCAGTGTGTATACAAAAATGTGTAATTAATTTATCATTAAACCCATTTGCACGACAAATGTTAAACACGCTACAAGTTCAACGTGGAAAGAACATTCCATATTTCAAAATGACAAAAACAGAGTGACGTTTTAATTTACTGAATTGACTTAACTACGTTGACAATTAGGGAATGCAATCCGGGCTATCCTTAATCTGAAAAATCCGGATATCCGCACATCGACCTCCAAATCCGGATTTTCTGAATAATAAGAAATTGTAATTGAGCTACTTCACGAGCAAGCCTCTTCAGTGCATTCTCCCTACAAGCCTCGATACAGAGCGTGCTTTTTCCGGGAGGAATTATGTGTAACCGAATTCGCAGCAAGTTAAAATACTGCACTTTAGATGCCTTTTTATTTTTGAGGTCACATTTTATGTCATTACGTCAACATAGCTTTTTTTTGTTGTTAAATTTATGTTGATTAAAGTGATGTTAAATTGTTTTGTTACTTTGTTATGTTTAATAATTTGACAAGAAGTCTATTATTTTTGTATTTCAGATATTTTTTAATTTGTACTTTTTAATTATTTTACTAATGTTATACAGCTCACGAATCAAAGACAGATTATGTTAATATTACGTATTATTTTCATTTAAGTGTAGTTAAATAATTTTATTTAAGTATTTTTTTAATAATTTGATAAGAAATCTATTTACGTTCATTTTTGATCTCCAGAGTTTCTTTTAACTTTTACCTACTAATTATTTTAATAATATTCATGCCACGCGAGTCACAGACTGATTATTTTAATAAGAATAAATACTTTGTTGATAAAGTAAAGTTAAATTGTTTTGTTACTTTTGTTATGTTCAATAATTGAACAAGGAGTCTATTTGTCTTTTTATTTTTGTTCTTCAAAGTTTATTTTAATTTGTACTCATTAATTATTTTACTAGCGCTACTCAGCACGCGAGTCACAGACTAATTATTTTAATAATAAGCATATTATGACTATAGCACCAAAATTATGGTATTTAATTTAAATAATTCCAAATAACAAAAATCAAAAAATCATATGATTTGATTTTCTTGTTTTTATTTTAACCCATTCACATAAATATAAGAAACATCATATTAATAAACCAATATAGGTAGATTTGTGTATTTTAATGAAAAATCCGTAAAATCCGGATAATCCGGATTTGACCAAAAATCCGTTCTTAAAAATCCGGATTTTAAAACAGAACGTGTTTGCATTCCCTATTGACAATATCTCGCATTCGCAAAGTTTTTTGTATGTTAAATGTTTTAATAATTTATGCTTTCGAGTGCTTTTGGCCAAATCTACACTGACATCATTATATCATATTTTGAAAGGGTTTTTCGCGGGAGTGTGCTAAAATGTGTTTTTTTAGATTACTCTTAACATTAAAACTACGCTGACATATGTCACATTGGTAAGGTTTTTCACCAGTGTGTATCCGAATGTGAGTTTTTAATGTAACCGATCGACTAAAACTACGCTGACATATATCACACTTGTAAGGTTTTTCACCAGTATGTGTACGAATGTGATTTGTTAAATTTAACTTTTGACTGAAACTCCTCTGACATATATCACACTTGTAAGGTTTTTCACCAATGTGTGTACGAATGTGATTTTTTAAATGAACCTTTTGACTGAAACTACACTGACATATATCGCACTTGTAAGGTTTTTCACCAGTATGTGTACGAATGTGATTTGTTAAATTAAACTTTTGACTGAAACTCCGCTGACATACGTCACACATGTAAGGTTTTTCACCAGTGTGTGTACGAATATGACTTGTAAAATAACTTTTTTTTCTAAACTTACAGTGGCATATAACATTCGAGAGGATTTTTGGATTCAGTAATTAATTTAGCCGTACAATTTTCAGTGGTTCGTATAATTTCCGAGTGCGATATCTGGTTTGTCTTTTGGTCGGCTGGTGTTGAGTCTTCTAATTTTGTTCTTCGTGAGTGTAGTTTTGGTTCCTCCGCAACAGTCGGCCCTGGAATAAAACATCCGGTAAGTACAATTTTCCAGGTAGATTGAGGACAGGTCTAAACATAAATCAAATTAACAGGGTTACGAATGATTTACATTAGGAACGGAAAGGAAGCTAACCCCTTAATGGGGTCTCGCGCGAGGTTCCACTAACGGCCGTTTTCTATAGCTCACTTACGTGTAACTGTTAGTTAATATGCCTGTATCTAGTAGCTATCGGTGTTTCTACAGGGTTTAAGGGTAAACACCGTTATCCTTGACACCAGTGGTTTGGTTTCATTATTAGAACGTAAAATCAATGAAAATAACAACCTTTTTTTTTTGAAGAAAATCTACTATTTCCCACAAGATCATTTCACTCTAATGCGCGCTAACAGCTGACTGCCGGGCGGCGGCGGCGGTCACACGTGGTCATACGCTACGCGCGTGCAACGAACGATGACTCATGAGCTCAGTCAGTCAGCTGTCGCGCTAGCGAGCGCAGGTAACTCGTCATAGGGTCGCGCGCCGCTCTGCTTGTTTCTCGCGCGTAAATTGTGTGTACTTAGATCTGTCTTACAGTCTTACACAATTGAACAATGGACCAAAGTGGTACGGCTTTATGCCATCGCGGGCTGTCACCTGCAATGGCATAAAGCGTCGTTCAGGTTGTCACCTGAACGACGCTCGTAAGATGTATGTAGAAGTTAGATTCTCGAGTGCGAATCAACCTACGAAAACGAGCGGAGGTATGTGTGGCCGTAAATGGATCCCATTTTGAACAGTGTAAATTTAATCGGTGATTTTTAACTGTAGATAAAATTGTCATGAACTTTTTAAATGCGCTAAAAATACCTACCCAAAAGTATGAAGGAAAAGTTGCATCTCAGTTTATGTTACGAGTATTGTGTAGCTGTAGGTAGTTAGGACGGGCGGCGATTATGTCACTCGGGCGCTTACCATGAATTCGCGGACGGTGTGGGATAATTTATTTTTATTTATTTTTGAAGTAAATTACTTATTCTGTTTTTTTTAACTCGGTCCTATTTTTTTTTCTTTATCCAACTACCCGTGGTTTGAGTGACAACGGTGTTTACCCTTACACTCTGTATAAACAAAGTTAGCAAGGCATATCCTATCCACGTCACCTACCTGTCTCTCGGAGGGTCGACCGCTTACCATAGATAAGTTGATTCATAGACGAAACTAACAGCTTTTCTGAAACGTTTTGTTTATTACCGTCAGTAAGCTAAATGTCAAACGGTTACTGTTAATTGCTATTGCTACTAGGGAATCCAATCCTGCATCAAAACCGCGATCCCGCAAGTCTGCGGGATAGAGGTCATCAATCCCGCGGATCCCGCGGGTATTTCAGCATTGCTATTTTTTTTATTATTTGTTTTGGGAATTTAAAAAAAAAACAAAATGAAATAAAGCCAAGTAAATTTTTATTTTTATCACCTTTATTTATTTATTTACAAATCTAAAACATTTTTAAATATTCCTTAAAATAAAAACAACATAAAAAATTGTAACCCACCGGTATCGAGAACAGGGACCAAGCTACCGGCGGACCCTGTTCTCTGTGAGTGTTTACATATTGGTGTTTGTGACTGTACACACAGCAAAAGAATTGCAGTTTTCACAAAAACTTGTAATGATGTCTATTGATCTGATACTAAGGACCAACTGAGGTTTAAGAACTAAAAAAGTAAGAAATGGCAAAGGAACTTTCCAGAGTTGTGCAGAGCCCTGTTTAGATACATTCATCATTCCTCAATAGCATCCTGCCCTATTTGGAGTCGGCGCTCCATGTCTTCTCTCATCCATACTTCTGTATTAGTTGTCATCGACCTATAACCTATTAACTAACCAGTACTTACTATTGGTCTCCATGGCTGTTTGTTTCTGCTGAGGTACTTCTTGTTCTTCTTCAGCTTCAGATTTAAACTCCATTAATGGTACATCATCTCCGGAATCTTTTTCAAAATGGTTTGATGCTAAAGAGATATCTTCTTCGTCTGAATAGCCAATGTCTCGATTTTCCTGTTTGATATCTGTAAGTGTACACAAACCTAGACAATCAAGAGTAATGCTCATAATTACTTCAAACTCAAAGCATTTTTTACAATTAGAACATTACAGGCACTTTCGTATGACAAGAACAAAACGATGAGGCTACAGTCCGTCATCAATCAAAATATTGTTACAAGATCTTGGTTTACATCATTCATGTTGAAATTATACACATATGTGTGAGAACGATATAGAAAATCGTGCACATTAATAGCGTCTAGAATAAAAAGATTATATTAACAATTCAAAAATATAGTAATTAAAATAAATACAATTGTCCTTCATTTTGTAAAACTTGTTCTTACAAACATACCGTCACATTGATATTCTTCCTGTGGCTCAATAATATCATCTGGTCTCTCACAAACAGCTGGTAACTCCTCTTTCACATTAATGCGTTCTGTTAGACCAACATCACCTATACTTATGCTCTCTACTGACGTTTTCACTAGTCCTCTGAGAAATGGTAAGTGTTCTTGTTTTTCAGAAGGATTACACTGAAAGAAATGTATTGTATTATCAGTTAATTATTAGAAGTATTTATTGTATAAGGCTGAGCACTTGTGTAAATAAATACTTCTAAAACTGATGATACAATATGTTTATATTGTATTATCAGTTTTAATATTTTGATTTTTTTTTATTTTGTTATTTTTTGTTGTAATATATTTATATTGTATTATCAGTTTTAGAAGTATTTATTGCATAAGGCTAATGATCACTTGTGTAAGCACAAAGTTTTTATAAGAGCCTCCACAAATAATGACACCAAAGAAATTTTATTATGTAGTAGTAAATATTATATACATTTATAAATTAAAAAAACATATATCACCTAACTAACTTAAAAATAAACTTAAGAAATGGCGTAAAAAACTGCTCCGCAATACTGTCAACTGGTAATGTACCCAAAAGACTGGCGGTGTTGCCACGTTGTATGGCAACGCTAAGCCTTTGGACAAAGTAAAAGCCAGCCCTTGGGTCACGGGAAGAGTCAACTAAGCGTTTAAAAGAAATTCAACACATTGTAGACAGTTAGTGGAATCCAAGCGACCCAGTTTCTGAATTAAGAACTCGAAGTTGTGAACTTGTCAAACAATACTTCAGCATTTTGTAGGAATCACCTGATGTAGCTATACTGCTAAAGTAGACAGGTTCTCAACTTCACACACTCGGAACAGAAATCAATTGTTATATGTCAGTTGAACACCTCACCTCGTGATCTTCATTCGTCATCTGAGCAAACAGCTCTTCAGCTTCCAAACATTTCATCATCAATCGGCAGCATTGTTTAAGTTTAACGCAGCAGATGGAACAAACAACAATCGGTCTACTGTCTTCAGTTACAAACTGCAATAAAACTTGCCTTACAATATTTTGTTTCTATGAATAAAATATTTTCAATCTTGCAAACATGACAACTTTGGAACCAGAGTTATCTAAGTGTAATTTTTACTAATACTACGGTAATTCCACAATGGCATAAAAAAACATTATTTCCATGCCAAACTGATTAAAGTTCTCTTCAGTGCTTTCTTCCTTGAGGGATCACATCATATCACTATAGAACTGGTGCGGTCTACAAAGTGAAGGCCATGCCACACTGATCTTAGTAATGAGGTGCAGTTATGTATACTGTTGTGCTCTAGATCACTCTGGTTCAAATGTCGTCACATGTCAAGATTGGAGCCTTCTAGATGTATCTGACAGTGATGTGCCGTGACAGGGCATACACATTGATACCACTCTTATTCATATCAGATTGCGACTTAATGGAAATTCAATTATTTTAAAATATAAACTTACTGGAACATCAGTCAGCTTCTTATATACTTCATGCAAGTTCTTGTTGACCACTACATACATGGGAACATTCTTCGCTAGACATATCCTACACATTGGCAGTTTTTCCATCTTGTAACTGAATTAAATCCTGAAAGATAATTACTTCAGCAGTGTTGTGGGAAAATCCTTTTGTAGTTTGTTGTTAGTTTATTTATTTTAGGTTATTTAATAGTTTTTAATTAATAATGTATTTAGTTAATTTATTCAAATTATAATTTTTCATATATTATGTGAATATAATATATTCTTTTTGAAAAACTACACAAAAAATGATCTTGACAGAATTAGTGACAAGTGACACTTGACAGTGACACAAACAATATTTCTTCAACTTTTTTTTGGTATGGTAAGTTTTAATAATGGAGGAATAAGCGATAGAAAAAGCAAGAAGCGAATCGCCGTTCAATATTTTTTGCCACTTTTTGCGAAAAGCGAGGTAAACAAATACAGTTCTGTATTTGTTTAATGGTCCAATTTCATTTTTTTTGGGTCACCTTTGTCAAGGTTACAGAACTGCGTCATACTTTCTAAGTATTTCTTTTAGTCATCATCTGCCTAGTCTTTTCTCAACTATGTTGGGTTCGGCTTCCAGTCTAACCAGATGCAGCTAATTCCAGTAATTTACATGGAGCGACTGCCTATCTGACCTCCACAACCCAGTTAGTACTGACCACCCACATTACATACCGAGTTTCCTCGTGCCTCGGAAAGCACGTAAGCTGTTGGGACCGGCTGTCATTTGTAGATCATTGACAGTCGTTACAAGTAGTCAGTGGCCCGAAAGTCTGACAACCAGTCTAACTTACCCTGCGTAGGTTTATATCACGTCGGGGTAAGCCTCCTGAATTTTTTAGTGACAACGCGGACGCAATGTTGTGGCATTTCAAAAAGTTGCCAATTTACCCGCCAAGCAATTATAGATTTCTCTAATGAAGTTTTGTTTTTACATGCTTACGCTTCCCACATTAGTGGTATCTAGGAGGCCGGGGTAAAATCCGCTAAATATCATATAAGACGTGTAATGGGCAACACGCATCTAAATTTTGAAGAGACGCATTGTTCGCACAAGTGGAAGCCATATTAAATCGCCGCCCATTTTACCCCATTTCCTCGTCTCCAAATGATCTCTTTTTCCTCACCCCAGGGTAGTTCCAGCTTGGACGACCGGTAACCGCGCTGCCTTCACCGAGCCTACAAAACTGCAAATTCACTTATCTGAAACGCTATTAAAGACTTGATCAAATTCGACAGCACTTTTCGAGGAGATGGCAGAGGGAGTACTTGGCTGAGCTGCAGCAAAGATAGAAATGGTGCACCAATGACACTCCATTGAACGTCGGCGACCTAGTTCTGCTTCAAGAAGACAACTTACCACCATTGTGCTGGCGTATGGGCCGCATTAGCAAACCCTTTCCAGGTCCTGATGGAGTATGTCGCGTGGCAGACGAGGCGTTAATATGATATCACTTGTATAGGGACCCAGGCCGTTTATGTCTCAAATTGTGGATAAATCTTTTTAGTAAAATAAGATCAAAGTTTTGTTAAATAAAACCAATAATAAATAGTATTAAATGATTATTAATATATTTTAATTTTCTAGATTTTTTAATTCTTTATAAATATAAAAACAAAATAGAAAAAAACTTTATATTAAAAAAAAAAATATAACGCATGACAAAAAGCACATGTGCCTAGGATTTAAACCTCCAATCTTATGTACACATGGCGGCACATCAAGCTCTACATAACCAGTGTAACCTGACTTCGCTTTGTATGAGTTTCTCGTACGATGAGAGATCTGCTTAATTTGTGAGCCTCAGGCTGATGACCAAAAATTGCTACCTATTTGCTACCTTTTACTACCTATACGACTATAGCTAGCAATCGGGTAGCAATTATTCAAGTAAAAATAATAACACGAATTTGAATAGTTCACACAAACGGAGAGTTGACCAGCCATCCTGATATCAGAATGGCTGGTCATTTTGAAGTCCTTTTATTTTGTTTCCAAGTCAGGTAGCAATTAATTGACTATAGGTAGTAAAAGGTAGCAAATAGGTAGCAATTTATGGTCACCAGCCTGACTCGAGCCTATACAAGCAACCAGCCATACTGACGCATACCGCGCGCCGTGCGTACGTCAAGCAGTCTTAAAACGTCCGGTCTATTTACATTAGACATTGATTAAATTTTTATAAATGTTAACCTTATTATTATTGCTTGTCGTTATACACATAACGTTTTATTGAAAAAAAGAACAATATTAAAAACCGACCTTACAAAATAAATACTAACTTAAATTTATTTATTCACTAAAACAATACATAATTATAATAAAATGTTTTTGTAAATTACACGGCTTTGGGCCTACCACGGATTTGAACGCACGTGTCTTTTGGCAGAGTGACCACTTAATGGAGCAGGTACCACGGAATAAAACTTCACTGACTCGCTGTTGAGATAATAAAAAAGGTAAGATTAAAGTGATTAATTAAATACATTGTGTAAAAAGGGTAAAAATTACAACAATCCACGAAGAAACTATTTTTTACAAGGCACGATAACTTATACAACGTGCAGAATAAACGCAATTCCTGAAAGTAGTTGGTTCAGAATCGGCTTCTGAATCGATTTCCGTCATTAAAAATAGGTGTGGTGCGGTGCGGTGTTAAATTTTGACGGAAAAATCTTTTAAATAACTTATATTAGAAACACAGTATCATGACAAATTAATACAATCCTTAATTCAAGGAAATTGAAAGCTTAACTCAGAGCAATAAGGGCTACTAAAACGCACGACATTATTTGTAGTTCGCTCATAGCTCGTAATACACACACGTAAATAAGATCAATGCATTTTACATTAAAAGCAGTGTGCGTCAAATAAAGAGGTAATTTAAAGGAATTCCTACTTTATCTCCAATGAGTAAGGCTTATTTCAATACACGACATAACTTAGTTGGTAATCAGAGTATCCCTACAAACATATTTAGGCATTTTTACAAAATAAATTTATTTAATGTGAAGAAATTTAGAACTTATTGCAAAGAGATAAAGCATTTGTCGGCAACCTCTTTGACTGTTATGCAAAAAGACGACACACACGCCGCCGCCACCGCTGAATATCACAAGTACAATACCTAACATTGCATTGCTAGTCATCTACCGATAGCGATGTAGTGTGGATGTTCTTAAATTTACTTCCGAAATATTTTTTTTTTCCGCGATGGCTTTCAGGTATACCAACATACAATACACGAAGATGGTGAGGACACTGGCTCGCTGTCTTGATAATGTCGCGTTAGCTTGTCGGGAGTTCAATGACCGTTTTGGCTGCAGTGTGAGCGCCAGGACGATGCTGGCTGCAACTCAGCGACTGAGGCATCTGGATGCGGAGTAAGGCAGTCATTGGATAGGTCGCGGAGGACCTGTACCGTGGCCTCCCAGATCGCCTGACTTGTTAAGTCAGGCGATCCATAGATACCATTAGACTTTTATTTGTGGGGTCGCATAAAATCGCTCGTGTACGTCAGTCAATCTACGAGTGTCGAGGCTCTAAAAAAAATTGAACAAGCATTTGTGACGGTGAAAAGTGATACTGAAGTGCTTACAAAATTGAAATACAATTTAAGAAAGCGTGCAAATAAGTGCATAGAACAAGGCGGTGGTCATTTTGAAACTTTAATGAAAGTGGATCGCAGAAATAGTGCAAATTAATAAGCTAAGTGTAAAGTGTAAATAGTCCAGTTCTGTAAGTAAGTACCTACCTACTTCTACCTATCAATACGATTGTATTCTTATCACTGTAAATATTATGATTCAAATTTTACCGATCTTTTAAACACGCCGTCTTTGAAAATTTTTGTAGTACAAACAATAAACTGTACCTGATTCGCGGGGGTGCAATCTCGAAAGATAAAGTCGCTGTTTTAAATGCATCCCCGTTACTAAGCCTAAAGTCTTAGATTCGTGTTGATAATTTCACTTACTAGAAAACTAACGCATATCTAATGCCTACAGCTATGGTCAGCCGGCGGGCGCTCGAGTGTGCGTGTCGCGTCGGCCGCTAACATTACATAAGTTGTGTGTGCAGGGATGTTGTTGCACATACGTTTTGCGTTTAGTAAGGATAACTATTTTATAAAAAAAAGACTAGGTTTGAATTTTAAACTTATTTTATTACGGATGTTGTTTTACTTTGACTTATAATTTAGTATTCTAATTGCGGTGTTTGAGGTATTGCGCTTAATCTTTTACACGTTGTATATAAAATTAATGTACAGAATGAGCTAAAAGCAACTTTGTACTTAAATAGATAAGACATACATTGCAAACTATCGGCAAAGAAATGTAAACGATTAGCGCAGGTAAACAAACCCGATGTAACAAAAGCAAGGCGCATTAAAACCGCTAATGAGGTGATTAAGAAATACATACCAGTGCCTCTCAAACTTAACCTACAAACTAAATCAAATCAAATCAAAATCAAAAATCATTTATTTCAATCCATTAAGAATCATATAATAATGCATACATTGATAACAAAATGTTACAATTATAATCAATTAAATACTATAAATTAAAATTAAAATTCTGAAATTATTATGAAATAAACAATTATAACTCAACAAATGAATCGAAATCACTAGTTCGATTCATTTGTTCGATCGTCGAACTAATGAGAATTTTTATTCTCAATTGTTCGACCTACTGAGATTTTTTTTCTCATTTGTTCGATCGTCGAACTTATTTTAATCGAGAAACAAAAACAATAAAATAATATTTATAAAATGCTTGTTTTGTTATTTGATCAAGGGTGTGGTACAGATGTACAAACATAATTATTATGAATATAAATATAAACCCTTTTTTATCAAAACAAGCGTTTATTAAATTTTGTTTTATGGTTTTTTGTTTCTCGATTAAAATAAGTTCGACGGTGGAACAAATAAGAAAAAAAAGAATCTCAGTAGTTCGATGGTCGAACTATTGAACAAAAACATTCTCACTAGTTCGTTGATCGAACTAGTGAGAACAAACGAATCATTCGAGCTAAGTGATTAATGAGTGGTCATCTCTTAGCTGCCATGGTAAATTATTACTTTTGAACTGCAGATTATTTATCTTTTTAATCTGGACGCTCTTAACTTGCATTTTTTATACATCGTTCTCAAATAAATGTATAATCCCCACATGAATGATTTAACCAAGATTTTGTAACAATATTTTGATTGAAAAGAGTGTCCATGGAGTTTCTTGCCCATTCTTCTCCATAGAGATCTACGCCTTGGAATGGGCAACTACAGTACTTTCACAAGTTATTATGCCTAGTGTCTGGGATTGTAGCTTTGCTTTCTTTGTTTTTCTGACATTAAAAAGGGCCTGTAATGGTCTAATTGAAATAAATACTTTGAGTTTGAGTTCGATAAAATAACTTCAACCGTAAATGTTTAGTGACGAACACAGATGATGGGAGATCTGTCAAAGGAAAGAGTTACCCTTACTAGAGCCTTTCTACACAGTGGCGTAGATTATGCTGGTCCATTCCAAATATTAATGTCAAGGGGAAGAGACATGCGCGGGTGTTTCCACTGCGATGATCGTCCGGAGGACACGGTGGGGCACACCGTGGAGGTCTGCCCCGCTTGGGCGGAGCACCGCCGTGTCCTCGTAGCGGTGATTGGCGGCGGCAATCTCTTGCGTCCGGCCCTGGTCCAAGCCAAGGTCCGGAGCGAGAGGGAATGGGAAGCCGTCACCTCCTTCTGCGAAGCAGTCATGCTAGCGAAGGAGGTGGCGGGACGTGAGAGAGAAAGAACCTCACGTCCCAGCTGCCGCGGGAGATGCCCTGGGCGTCAGGGGTCACGTGGTGGCTCCCGGCCACCGTAGGCGCGGGCCTGTGGACAGCGAGTTATGGGTTAGCTCGCTGTCCGGCCGTGTCGACGGCGCGTTCTTGTTCCACGTGCGCCTCAAAGAGATGTCAGCAACCACGTAGGGGTCCGCATGGGCCGATGCCTGCCAGGGCTGCGGGACTGTTCGAAAGAAATACCGTGGCCCTGGAACAGAAAGGGCAAAGAAGGAACATGGATGGGTTTTAGTCAGTACAAGTCTGACACTCCTTTTCGTTCCGCCCAGAGAGGGGGTCCTTTGATGATTTCGCATGTAAAAAAAAAAATTAAGGAGAAGAGGCATAAAACTCAAAAGGCGTACATTGCGTTATTTGTTTGTCTTACAAAGGCAATATACCTTGATCTGTTAAGAGACCTTACAGCAGAAGGATTCACAGCTGCATACAAACGCTTTGTATCAAGAAGAGGTAAATGTAGCCACATGTGGAGTGACCAAGAGAGAAACTTTCGTGGTGTAGAAAAAGATTTAGCCGCAGATCTACATGAACCACAGACTTAATAGAATAGAATAGAATATAGAATAGAATAATTTATTTGTGTAAAAACATGGTACATTAAGGTCTTATAAATAGGTTTGTGAACTTACATGTTTCGCCATAAAATGGCATACAAATTTTTGAACATCTTAAACATAGAATTTGATTACAACAACAAATTATTAGTGTATATATTTATATTTTTATATGTCTAGTTAATAAAAATAACAATAATAGACTCATTTCATCACTTAAAGAACTCAGAAGCCATATAGTCTGTCAAGCGAGTCTAGTCCCATGAAAAAGGCGGCAAATTCAAAAATCTTTCAGGTGTCAACACTGATATAGCACGCTGAAAACTTGTTGATACTTGAATTTTGATAAAAAAATTACTTGGGATAAATTAAAAAAAAAAGCATTTCAATGTACGTATTTATTCATCAGAACTAAAATCAGAATCAAGAAATTCAATGCCTTCAAATGAGAAATCACTGTCAGTAGAATCATTACGCACAGAAATGATGAAGGGTTCCAACTCGGTTTCGGATATCCTGTCTCTTACTTTATACTTATTTTCGACACTAATAGTGTGATCTGTGCATTTTTTCCAATCATTGGCTGTGACACTATTAAAGCATTCTTTTATAAGGTTCTCCATTTCTTTACCTGGAATCTCTAAGTTTTTGCTGGCTATTTTTCTTTTAGCCAAACTCCATATGAGTTCAATTGCGTTCAGGTCACAATGATATGGCGGAAGTTTCAAAACCTCATGGCCATGTTGTTTCAAAAATTCTTCAGCTTCATACATTGGAGTTGTTTTATGTTCATTCACAAGGCACATAAGCTCAGCCTTTGTAAAGAATTCTTCATAATGAATTCCATTTTCAGTTAGCCATTTCTGAATGTCAGCCTTTAAATCATTCATAGATGGTGGCTTATTTATTTGTGTTACATGGTAGCTAGCGTTGTCCATAACAATGACACTGGGCTGACTTAAATTGGGTATTAATTTTTCACGTAACCATTTAATAAAATTATTTCTGTTCATATCATCATGATAATCTGTCATTTTTGATTTAGTACTGAATACCAATAATGCATTGGGAACAAAACCTTTTTCGGATCCAGCATGAACAACAATATGTCTTTTGCCTGACGATATTTTGTCAATTACACCGCTTGTTGATGGCCCTTGCCATGATTTTTTAACTTTATAATTTTGGTGGACATAGGTCTCATCAAGATAAACTATTAATTTTCCTTGTTTCCGCTTTTCATCAATAGCTCTGAGATACCTATGTCGCCATGCAGCTAGTTCATACTTTTCAATAAGAAGAGATCTCTCATTTTTATTTTTTTTGAATTCAAATCCATTTTTGAGTAATAATTGTCTCAATGTTTCATGACATCCAGTAAATCCAATTGACTCTCTTAAATCTGCAAGCAAACTTCGTAGAGTTGGAACTTGCTTTTTCACACAGTAAAATTCATTAATTTTATTGCGTATGGCTGATAAGTCAAAATTATCCAGATTGGCTACAGTTGGCTGTCGTGGACGTTTTTTCCCCGGTGTGTTCCACTCGCCTTGGTTAATAGCACCTTCTTTTTTAATTCTTCGCAGTGTTTTCACACTTAAATCTGAAAGTTCAATATGTCAGTTCAGTATCAAACGCACAAATTTTATGATAATATTTGTAGAAAATGCAAACAATGTAAACAAATAAATCTGTACTAACCTGTCATAGCAGGATTTTTTGTCAAATAGTCTGTTTCAGATTTCATTTTTTTATTCTCATCTATGGCTATGACTTTCTTAACTAAATTATCAATTGTGCTTTTTATTAATTCATCATCCAAGGTGGCTGAAAAAAGATGACAACAATCTCTTATAATACTTTTCACTTATAGGTGCCCCATTGAGATTCAATGTCATGTATACGACGTCTGAATCTAAACCAAAACCGAAATCGTGATCACATCATAGTAAAATAAACAAAATTAGACAATTGTGCTAAAAGTATCAACATTTTGTAGCCAACCTACCTGTTGTTGAAACAATTTCATCCAAAAGTCGTCGTTTTTCTGTTAACACGTCATCAGATTCAATCTTTACATGATTATATTTATTAATCATTGTAAACAGCAGGCTCCTGACACTACTTTTAATAGGTTTTGGCATTATAACATTAAAAAATTCAACAAAAACCGGAATGCTTCGAGGTTAGAACAGAAATTGTGACAATCTGTTTGACAGATAATAGTATTGCCATTATAAGAAATCAGTAAAATGGTTGTGGACTCGACTCGCTTGACAGACTCTATCTATCGGATACTTTTTTATCAAGAAATTCTTTTAAACTATAAAAACAATTGTCAACAAGCCATTTATGCAATTTGGATTTAAAATATTTTAAAGGGAGTTCTCTTAACTCTTTTGGTATGTTGTTAAAAAAATTTATTGCAGTGATTAAACTATTTTTTTGACATAATGTGCTTTGATGTGAAGGTATTCGCAATCTTGTGGGGTCTCGACGAGTGTATTTCGAATGTAGGTCACATGCTATAAAAAATTTAGAGTGTTCCTTCACAAATATACCAGTCTGCATTATGAAAAAACCTGTTAAGGTTAATAGTTTTAATTTTTTAAACAGTGGTCTACAGGATGTTTATGGGCTGATACCACAAATTGCTCTTAGGCTTTTTTTTTTAACAATAAATGTTTCACTTACATTTGTGGAGTTCCCCCAGAGTAGGAGTCCATACCTAAGTACAGAGGATACATACCCGTGGTAAGCAGTAAGGGCGACTGCTTCACTAGCGGTACGTCTTAAACGTTTAAGAGCAAACACAAATTGATTCGGTTTCTTGCACACTTGTTCTATATGTAATTTCCAGTTACAATACTGATCAAGAATGAGTCCAAGAAATTTGTATTCACTAACTTCACTAATTTGTTGTCCTTGACAAATAACTTTGAATGTTTTTGGTTTTGAGTTGTAATTTTGAAAATGTCTGTACTTGGTTTTACTAAGGTTTGCACAGAGATAATTATTTTCTAGCCATTTTAAAACTTGATTTACTGTTGTATTAAGGTTTTTTTCGTGATTTACGTCTGATTTATTATCATTAGTAACGATTACAGAAATATGGTCAGCAAAAAGTATGCATTGTTGTTGTAAAGCAGTGGGCAAATCATTGATATAAATAAGGAAAAGTAATGGGCCCAGTATGCTTCCCTGTGGTACACCTGATTTAGTTTGACTATATTCAGAACTGAATGATGTGGACTCGTTATTTTGGTTCATTGAGCTTATTTCTACTCTTTGTTGTAGGTTAGATAAGTAGCTAGTAATCCAGTCAATAACTATTCCTCTGATTCCGTAGTTATTGCATTTTTTTAGAAGCAGATCGTGGTTGACAAAGTCGAAAGCTTTGCTCATGTCAAAGAAGATGACATATACTGGAATTCGTTTATCTAGTTTTTCGATTACATTTTTTGTTAGAGTAAATGCTGCTAACGTTGTCGATTTACCTCTTTGAAAGCCGTTTTGTTCTTCTTTTATAATTTGGAACTTTTCTAAATAATTTGTTAGTCTACGATGCATGACTTTCTCAAAGATTTTTGATAAATTTGATATAAGTGTAATAGAAAGTTAAAGACAAAGTAAAGAACACAACAATTAGAAGCAAAACCAAGGCAAAGGACGTGGCCATAAAGGTACTTGGACTTAAATGGGCTGGACATTTCCAAAGAGCCACCAACCAGATGAAAGGTGGACGAAAATCACCAGCAACTGGTACACATTGAACAAAAAGCGCAGACAAGGTCGACCACAAATGACATGGAGCGACGATATTCAAGCATCAATGCAAATAATACTTATTCGCATTGATGCCCACAATGTCGTATTTTACGTATTTTAAAATATAATAATGGCCCAGAAGGCCCTTGAAGGTGTAGTGCGTGAGCTACATAAAGTAGTTAGTGAACTCGCGACAAAAATCAGTGCTCTCGAGTGCAAAATTGATGAGCAAACCATAATTATACTTAAGCAAGAGGAATCATTGAAATTCTTAACGTTATCTATTGAGGGTACACCGAAATCTATCCCTCCGAAGCAATTGGATGCCGACGGCGGTCAAGAGAAGCCAGCGATTCCAGCGACTTCGCAGCGTCCTATGCGCCAAGCGCGACTTATTTCTAGCGCTAAAGCCAAAACTGGATACGCAGCCGCTGCAAAAAAGTCATCTGCTGCAAAACCAAGGACCGATGGTGACGTAGGTGACACAAATAATTTGTTGAAGACATCTACGGTGACTGCTGCGAGTGTAAATCCCAATCTACCCACAATAGCAACTTTATCATCATTAGAATGTCGAGCCACGAATTCAGCGGAAACGCACAACGTTGACAATAGAGATAATCGCCACGAAAACATTACCTCCGATGAAGGGTGGCAACCGGCGCGTAAGACTCGTTATTCAAAACGGCGAGTGGTCACTGGCAGCGGACAAGAGGATGACGAGCTTAAAACGGTAGAAAAGCTTAAATATTTGCAGGCTTGGTCTTTCAAGCCGGAGACGACGGAGCAAAACGTGCTCACCTATTTGAACAAGCTTCAACATTGTGACCAATATATTGTGCAGAAACGCGTAATTAAGACTACTAGACACGCTGCCTTCGTAATTGCTTTTCCTGAGAGCTTAAGTGAGAGCATAAACACGCCAGCGGCGTGGCCCGCAGGAGTGAAGTTGTCTGACTGGTTTCCGAGGCGTCCCCGCGGACAGCGGGGGGATACAAGCTCCGAGATTCACACCGGCGACAGTGCACGCGCAGTCGATGGGTGTTCTCAGTGAACAGCGTACTGAACGACGAAATAGGAATGATTTACAGTGTCGGTGTGCTAATACTAGTGTTATAAATAGTTCCCACTCGCAACCGTTGGGATTGGTGTGCTCGAATGGTGTGAATGTGGTACAAGCTAGTGGCAAGAAACCCAAGTGCTCGTTAGATCTTTTCTACCAGAACGTTAGAGGCTTACGCACGAAGTTGAAATCATTTCATAATAATATCCTTGGGTCTATGGTTGATTTGGTAGCCATAACCGAGACAGGAATTAATGACTCGATACATGATGGTGAACTGGCTCCAAGCGGATACACGATAATTAGATGTGACCGCACGGATGGCCGCAAACACGGAGGGGTCATGTTAATCGCCACACCGCGCGGCGCTCTCGACTTACGCAGAGTACCATCATCATCTGCCTAGCCTTTTCCCAACTATATTGGGGTCGGCTTCCAGTCTAACCGGATGCAGCTGAATACCAGTATTTTACATGGAGCGACTGCCTATCTGACCTCCACAACCCAGTTAGTACTGGGTAATACGATACCCCTTGGTAAGACTGGTTGTCAGACTTTTTTGGTCACTTACGCAGAGTACCGTTACCCGATAACGCTAGCTTGAACCACCACCCGTTCGAAATCGTATGTGCGACGGTATACCGTCAAAATACTTTTTTGTTTTTGTGTTGTGTTGCGTATATTCCACCTAAGGCTATTGAAAGGGAATATATGTTTATGTTCCATTTACTAGAGCAGTTATGTGTTAGCTATGATAAAGTTGTTTTAGTGGCTGATTTAAATATGTATTCAGCAAGCCAAGAGGTACAATGTTATTATGAATACTTTGTCACCTTCTGTGGGTTTCGCCAAAGTAACAATATTCTTAATTGCAACAATCGCACGCTCGATGTAGTCCTAACTACTTTGCCTGTAGGTGATATTGTAGTAAATGAGGAATGTGGAGAGTGTTTGTCATGCATAGACCCACAGCATCCGCCGCTACGAGTGAGTATAAGTCGGGTACGGGCGACTTCTAGCCCTGGTTACCCTGTTCCGCAGGCTTCTACCTCCCTACCACGATGGAATTATAGGAAGGCGGACTTCCATTCTTTGTACTTGGGACTTGCAGGGGTAGACTGGAGCGCCCTGTATGAAACGAGCAATGCCGACGAAGCATATAGAATATTTTATGATATATTTTATAGGATTTTGGATGATAGCACTCCAAGAAAGAGCTCCAAGGGTGATTGCTTTCGTTATAACTACCCTGAATGGTTCACTGCTGACATAATAGGTCATATTAAGAAGAAGGCTTTGTGGCACAAATCTTTTAAGAAGACTGGTTCCGTCAGCGACTATGTTAAATTTTCTCACTGCCGTTCTCTTGTCAAAGACAAAATCAGTACCGCATACCGCGATTATCAGAGGCGTACGGAGCAACAATTTGTGAAGGAACCGAGTTCCTTTTGGGGTTTTATTGGAGGCAAGCGCTCGAAACGTAGTAGACCAAAGATAACTAGGAATGATGTGCCGTTGCCAGAGCATGAGTGTGCTCAGGCGTTCGCTGACTACTTTCATTCGGTTTATGGGGCGGTGGCACCGCGGTTGGATGCAGCTGCTGCTGGGCAGACGGCGCCCGAGCGCGGCACACGCGTTCACGTGGGTCAGCTATCTGTCGGCGAGGTGAGTGCCGCGCTCGCGCGCCTCAAGCCCAAGCGTTCGGTTGGGCCAGACGGGGTGCCACCCTTCGTCGTTAGGGATTGTAGGACAGTACTGGCCCGGCCGCTCATGCATTTATTTAATAGCTTTTTACGGGAATGCTCGTATCCGGACGGCTGGAAATTGACTAGGGTTACTCCGGTACCGAAGGGGACTCCAAGCTCGGATGTTAGTGGATATAGACCAGTTGCAGTATTGTCAGCTTTTGCTAAAGTCTTCGAGTCCGCGTTGTGTTCAACTATCCACTCGCAAGTAGCCTCACAGCTTACCGACGCGCAGCATGGGTTCCGTGTGGGCCGTGGCACAAATTCAAATTTAATGTGTTTTTTAAATCAGGCCACCACAGTGCTGGACTCGGAGACTGGTGCCCAACTGGACGTCGCTTACTTCGACTTCAGGAAGGCATTTGATAGTGTGGATAATGACATACTTTTAAATAAATTTGCGAGGGTCGGTTTTACCCCAGCCCTCCTAGAGTTCTTTGCTAGCTACTTGGGCAACCGCAAACAGATGGTAGAATATGCTGGTTACACCTCTGACTCGTATTTTACTCTTACGGGGCTAAGTCAGGGGACAAATTTAGGACCTTTAGAATTTATAATTATGATTAATGATCTTCCTGAAGTCATTAAAGACGCCAGCTGTTTGTTATTTGCTGACGATCTCAAGCTATTCTTGCAGATTACAGAGGAGTCACACTGCGGAATGCTCCAGCGTGACATCGATCGGGTAGTAGCGTGGAGTGTAGAGAATAAACTACTCTTCAATGTGACGAAGTGCAGCGTAATGTCAATCACGCGGGCTGTGGTACCCCGACGCCATGATTATTGCATGGGCGGTCACGTCATACCGCGGGTGGGGTCAGTCCGAGATCTCGGGGTTACTTTCGCTGGGGATCTTTCGTTTCGTGCGCATGTAGTGCAGGTATGCAAAAAAGCGTTTAAAAATCTTGGTTTTGTCATGCGTGAAACTCGTGACTTCACTAATATGGCAGCAGTGAAAACACTTTATAATGCGTTGGTGCGAAGCAACTTGGAAACTAGTGCTATTATCTGGAATCCTTATGCAGTGAAGTATTCCCAGATGCTGGAAAAGATGCAGAACAAATTTACCCGATACCTCTACTGGAAGCAGTTTGGTGTCTACCCTTTTTACCCACTTATGTATCCAACTCTCTTTGTTATTGGGATGGTTGGGTACTATAAGTTGGAAGTAAGGCGCAACCTCGCTCTCGTAAAATATGTTTTTATGGTTTTTCGTGGTATGCTAAATAATCCACAAATACTGGAATCGTTGGGATTGCTTGTTCCAAGCAGGACGCTACGGTTAGGACCGAGGGAGGGGCCTTTTAAGGTTCCGGCAACCCGTACAAACTTATTAAAGTTTGCGCCTGTATTGTGTGCATTAAGAATGCTTAATAGTGTCTCTCGGCGATTGGACATATTTTCTTGCTCTTTGGCGGAATTCCAGAGGGTGGCACTTGGTATGTTGTCTGCTGTTTAACTTGTGCCTCTACCCAGTCCCGTTACTTAGGACTGGATTTTTGCAATTTATGACAAATTTGTTAGCTTGGGTCTTACCTGTTAAAACAAATGTATGTGTTAAGGAATAATAAATAAATAAATAAATATTATAAAAGTAGTGGGTAAAATTTTGAGTAGAGTAGCCAGAGACAGAATAGCATGGAAACGAATGGAGGAGGCTTTCACCACTATTACTAGCGGTCCTTGAACATAATATATTTGTCGGATCCGGTCGTTAGTACGGACATAATATGAATTGGAAAGCGCGCCTGTGTGCAGTGGTGACATCACGCGACCTACTTACCTGTCACAGCACAGCTGCTTCTACAGAGCCGTGATGTTCAACTCGAGGGAAGATGACAGACGGAGACGCGGACGCGGACGGCGGAGTTGAGACGTCTTGGAACTGTACCCGGTTCATTGTGCCCCGTGTTATTGTGTTAAGTTGTAATCTCAATTAATTCTTTAGTTTTGCTAGAAACAGAGTAGCGCTCCCACATGATGTACGAGCCTAACAGAATAAATCCTGACATATCCGACATATACAGGATGTACACCGTTGTCACTCAAACCACGGGTAGTCGAATAAATAAAAAAATATAGGACCGAGTTAAAAAAATCAGAATAAGTAATCTACTTTAAAAATAAATAAAAATAAATTATCCCACACCATCCGCAAATTCATGGTAAGCGCCCGAGTGACGTAATCGCCGGCCGTCCTAACTACCTACAGCTACACAATACTCGTAACATAACCTGTGATGCAACTTTTCCTTCATACTTTTCCTGGCTTAGGACAGGATATAAATTCAAATTCAAATTTTTTAATTTAGATCAATTGATCCATGTATACCCTCGTGGACTTTTTTGTAGGCAATAATGATTACTTGTAAACATGTACTACATCATTTTTAAGTATCATAAACAGTTTTCTCAGCGCACGTAAAATAATGAATTTTATAGGCAAAATTTTGCTACTTTGGGTTACCGTATTGCAATTTTCTTAAGGATCTCTATTTTTTTTGAAAATACATTATAGCCTATGTTACTTCCTGATAATTTAGCTTTCTATTGGTGAAAAAATGGTTCACATCGGTCCAGTAGTTTCGGAGCCTATTCGGTACAAAAAAACAAACAAAAAAATCTTTCCTCTTTATAATAGTAGTATAGATAAGCCTACATGAAATATATAGTTAACAAAGTAAAATACATGTAAATCAAATATTTGTGTAGGATATTACAACTAAAAATAAAAAATAAAATATTTTGCAAAAAATAAAACCGACTTCAAAAACAACTCGACTTGACTTCAGAAGCTAAAGATATTTTTCACTTTTATGTGTATTTGAAGTCGGTTTTCTTTTTTGCAAAAAAAAAATTTCGCTACACAGCTAAAATATTTTGTTAAATCTTTTGTCACCAATACAACGCTGCCATCACACTTTCAAGGTTTTTTTACCAGTGTGTGTACAAATATGATTTGTTAAATGAGCCTTTTGACTGAAACACCTCTGACAATTATCATACTTGTAAAGTTTTTGACCAGTGTGTGTACGAATATGATTTGTTAAACTAAACTTTTGACTGAAACTACTCTGACATATAAGGTGCTATAAAAATATCTGCCACGGCTTTAATGGGAGGTATTATTGTGTTTAAAGATTACAATAGTGAAGAACTTTCGTACCCCAGAATAGTTAATTTAATTTGAGAAAATAAAGTAGTTTAATAAACATTGACTCTACTCTGCATAACGTGTTTCACAAATTACGCGCGATGTGTCGCTTCGTCAATGAAAACAACTGCTATCTCTTTCTATCTGTTCTGTGAATGAAAACTGAAATCAGCTGACTAGTTCGTCACTATCTAACCTACTAGGTACACAATAATACGCAGGGAAAAAAGTGTTTTAAAAGTGCAATTACTTACCAACTACCGCATTCTTCCAAAAAACTGACGTAGGTAAACAAGATGATAAACTTCCCATCACACTTAAAACAGGCTTTGGACTGACAAGTTAGTGTAAGAATCGCAATTTTTTTCTTATTATTTTTAAACAGTAGGTGCTTAGATTAATACTTAGGTATCAAATAACGATAAATTACAGTAACTTGGCGTGTTTAAAAGTTAATCATCTTATTTACAATAATTTATTGCATCGTATTTACAGTTATTGACACACTCCCTACCTACTTATCTACAAAACTGTTGCACGAGTCCACCTTCGCGTTGCACACAAATGTAGGCACGCTTACGTACATGTCTCTTCACTTTATTTAATGTGTCCGTTTCACTTTTTACTTGCCTAAATGCGCGTTTGATGCGCCTTTTTAGTTCTTCCACACTTCTAATGTCATGTCCGGTTTGGCCGTACACAAGGTCCTTTACACGACCCCACAAAAAAAAGTCTAAAGGGATTAAATCCGGCGAGCGAGGCGGCCACGGCACTGGCCCTCCTCGGCCTATCCACCTCTCACCGCCGTACCACACACCGTTTAAAAAATCCCGTACGCTGATGGCGAAATGAGGTGGTGCTCCATCATGTTGGAAGTGCAGCCCTCTTATCTCTTCAAGAGGAATACGTTCCAACATTCTTCTCACACGGGTTCGTAGTAAGCGCAGATACGTGTCTCCGTTCAGTCTGTCCAAGAACACTGGTCCTAGTATTCTGTTGCCGAGTATCCCGGCCCACACATTAACACTGAACCGAGTCTGAAAGTGGTCAGGCCGCACAACACGAGGATTCGCCTCAGTCCAATAATGCGCATTGTGTATGTTGAACATACCAACCCGTGTGAATGTGGACTCGTCAGTCCACAGAATGTTGCGGCGTTCTTCTCGCATCCAATTACAAAACGCGAGGCGAGCTGCGTAGTCATGTGGATGCAATTCTTGCACCCTTGTGAAGTGGTAAGGATGGAGCCCTTCCCGATTTAAAAGTCGCCACACGTAGTTGTCGCTCACGTCGAAGACTCGAGCAGCATCCCTGGTGCTCGCAAGAGGATGTCGCCGGAAGAAATCCAACACTTCCTCTTCGAGTTCGGCAGAATATGGAGGCCTGCCTGCGTCAACCGGAGGCGGGTCAAAGCGGCCGTGTTCACGAAATCTGTACACGGCATTAAGAATGGTATGATGACTCACTCGCACACCAAACCTCTGCTGGTATAAGTTTACTGCATGCGCAGTTATGGAGTTACACTCGCGGTAGCACAACACCATTTCAAGATATTCTTGATTGGAATACCGCCGTCTGGGAGGCATTTTTAAAGGAAGCGCGAGCGATTATCCCGTCGCTAACCGCTAATGTCCGCTAATTAAAACTAACTTCCGAGCGGGCGGGGGGCGACTGGCGAGCGCGCGGTCGGCTGGCGCGTGCGACGAACGGGGTAGGGGTAGTGCGGGTCAGGGTGGGGGCGCGCGGGGCTGCTCTTTGACGACGCGACGTCCCGACGAGTGCCGGTGCGCAGCGGCATCGTTTGATAAATGATAAGAATGGCAACAGTGTATGAACGGCGCCGGCGTTTTGCGAAACGATTGAATTGTACCTATTCGGTGCGGTGCGGCAATACAGCAAGTCTACGTGATGGTTTTATGCGAATAAATCAATTCAAATTTATACGTTCAATTTTTTGTATGAAAAAAAATATGACAAATGATCAATAATTTATCTTTACTATTGTAATCTATAAACACAATACTGTCTCCCATTGCAGCCGTGGCAGATATTTTTATAGCACCTTATATATCACACTTGTAAGGTTTTTCACCAGTGTGTGTACGAATATGATTTGTTAAATGAGCCTTTACACGGAAACTACTCTGACATATACCACACTTGTAAGGTTTTTCACGAGTGTGTGTACGAACATGAATTGTTAATGTAGACTTTTGACTGAAACTACTCTGACATATACCACACTTGTAAGGTTTTTCACCAGTGTGTGTACGAATATGATTTGTTAAATGAGCCTTTACACGGAAACTACACTGACATATATCACACTTGTAAGGTTTTTCACGAGTGTGTGTACGAATATGATCTCTTAAATGAGTCTTTTGACTGAAACTTCTATGACATATATCACACTTGTAAGGTTTTTCACGAGTGTGTGTACGAATATGATTTGTTAAATGAGCCTTTCGACTGAAACTACTCTGACATATATCACACTTGTAAGGTTTTTCACGAGTGTGTGTACGAACATGAATTGTTAATGTAGACTTTTGACTGAAACTACTCTGACATATACCACACTTGTAAGGTTTTTCACCAGTGTGTGTACGAATATGATTTGTTAAATGAGCCTTTACACGGAAACTACACTGACATAAATCACACTTGTAAGGTTTTTCACGAGTGTGTGTACGAATATGATCTTTTAAATGAGTCTTTTGACTGAAACTTCTATGACATATATCACACTTGTAAGGTTTTTCACCAGTGTGTGTACGAATATGATTTGTTAAATTAATCTTTTGACTGAAACTACTGTGACATATGTCACACTTGTAAGGTATTTCACCAGTATGTGTACGAATATGATTTCTTAAATTATTTTTTTGACTGAAACTACTATGACATATATCACACTTGTAAGGTTTATCACCAGTGTGTGTATGAATATGATTTGTTAAATTAATTTTTTGACTGAAACTACTGTGACATTTATCACACTTGTAAGGTTTATCACCAGTGTGTGTATGAATATGATTTGTTAAATTAATCTTTTGACTGAAACTACTGTGACATATGTCACACTTGTAAGGTTTTTCACCAGTGTGTGTACGAATATGTCTTGTAAAATCACTTTTTTTTCTAAATTTACAATGGCATATATTACATTCGTGAGGATTTTTGGATTCAGTAATTAATTTAGCCGTACAATTTTCAGTGGTTCGGATAATTTTCGAGTCCGATATTTGGTTTGTCTTTTGGTCGGCTGGTGTTGAGACTTCTAAGTTTGTTCTTCGTAAGTGTAGTTTTGGTTCCTCTGCAACAGTCGGCCCTGCGATAATAAATCGGGTTAGTGCTACATTCCAAATACATTGTGGATAGGAGGTAACTATGTACAGCCACGAGCAATGAAGTATATGTCGCAGTGAGATAGTTAAAGCCGACCAAGGGCGTCGCTAACTTTTGAACTAGTTAATAAAATAACCCCCCCCCCCCCGAGTTTATTTTTTTAAACATCACATATTAAGTGTCATAACTTTACTTTAAATATCTCCATGATTTTTACATGAAAAGGTCGTTTCCCAGCAATATTTTTGGGTAGAGTTACCGGTCTGTTCCGGCTGGAGTGATATTGACGGGATTTTTTACTGGTAGATAGCTGATGATATAAGAAGTAACTAAGGCTACTTTTATTGTGCGTGCGGATGCGGGGCGAGTCGGTGGTGGCCATCTCGTTCGCCAGCCCCGCTCTGTCGCCGCGTGTCTTCGACTGGCGCGTCATGGAGGGGGTGGAGACCTATTCCGACCACCGGTACATCCGGTTCGACGTCTCCACCCAGTCCTAAAGCGTGCTGGTCCTACAGGCCCCGAGTGAAAACATGACAAGCGGGGTTGCGATAGTCCTGGAGAGGATCCGGCAATTGGGTCTCGAGGTGGCACTGCACAAGTCCGAGGCCATGTGTTTTCATGGGTCTCGGAATGCGCCACCGTCGGGATCCCTACTGACGGCAGGAGGGGTTTCCATCGGCGTCGGGTCGACGTTGAAGTACCGAGGACTCGTTATCGACAGCCGGTGGAACTTCGTGGAGCACTTCCGACGTTTGGCTCCCAAACTGGAACGGACAGGGGCTGCCTTCAAGCGGCTCTTGCCCAACCTGAGGGGTCCAAACGCCTCCTGCCGGAGGCTATACGCGGGGGTCGTGCGGTCCATGGCCCTTTACGGGGCCCCGGTGTGGGCGCGTTCTTTGAGGCGGCAAGCCGCCCACTACCTGAACGCGCCCCAAAAGGTAATAGCCATAAGGCTAATCCGGGGGTACCGCACGATCTCCGGCGAAGCGGCTAGCCTCCTTGCCGGATTGCCGCCATGGGATCTGGAGGCGATAGTCCTCGCACGCCTTCACGAATGGCGCGCGGAGGCACTACGTGGGGAGGAAACTCCGCTGCCGCGGTAAATTGCCGCTCAGCGGACAGACCTACGGCGTGATCTTATGGCGACATGGAGAGAGCGACTGTCGCAACCCCGTGCAGGGCACGCCACCATAGTGGCGATAAGTCCCCTCTTTGAGGAGTGGCTAGAGAGGCGCCACGGCGCCCTCACCTACCGCCTGACGCAGGTCCTCACCGGACACGGTTGTTTCGGGAGGTTCCTGCACCGAATCGGGCGGGAGGAAACGCCCGGGTGTTTCCACTGCGAGGATCGTCCGGAGGACACGGTGGAGCACACCGTGGAGGTCTGCCCCGCTTGGGCGGAGCACCGCCGTGTCCTCGTAGCGGCGATTGGCGGCGGCGATCTCTCGCGTCCGGCCTTGGTCCAAGCCATGGTCCGAAGCGAGAGGGAATGGGAAGCCGTCACCTCCTTCTGCGAAGCAGTCATGCTAGTGAAGGAGGTGGCGGGACGTGAGAGGGTTGACGTGTACCTCACGTCCCAGCCGCCGCAGGAGACACCCTGGGCGTTGGGGG
Source organism: Noctua janthina (assembly GCA_963576755.1). NCBI lineage: Eukaryota > Metazoa > Arthropoda > Insecta > Lepidoptera > Noctuidae > Noctua > Noctua janthina. The sequence goes on from OY755077.1 coordinate 8,237,558, forward strand.
TCACGTGGTGGCTCTAGGCTACCGTAGGCGCGGGCCTGTGGACGGCGAGTTATGGGCCAGCTCGCCGTCCGGCCGTCTTATGACGACAGGCCGTGTCGACGGCGCGTTCGTGTTCCACGTGCACCTCAAAGAGATGTCAGCAAATAAGTAGGAGTCCGCAAGGGCTGATGCCTGCCAGGGCTGCGGGACTGTTCGAAAGAGATACCGTGGCCCTGGAACACAAAGGGCAAAGAAGGAACATGGATGGGTTTTAGTCAGTACAAGTCTGACATTCGCTTCCGCTCCGCCCAGAGTGGGGGGGGGGGAGGTCATTTGAAGATTTCCCATCCGGAAAAAAAAACAAAAAAGGCTACTTATATTACTATTTACTTAGAAAAGGATTAGGGTTCCGTGTAAAAAAAAATAAAACCCTTGAAATTGTTAACCAAATCCGATTCAAATTATAAATTATATTCAAAGCATATTTTCTGAATCACGCGGATGTCGCGGGGCACATCTAAATACGCTTCTAAATTAATGTAAGGAAAAAAATTCGAGTCAGCGCCAAATACACGAGTAAATTAATTACGTGTAGCGTACAGTGATGGTATGAGAGGAGCTCGTGGCTAAATAATAACAGCCGCTCGGGTCGATCTTTAGGTTAAGCCGTGCTTGACCAACCAAGGTCTGTGGATGGGTGACCGCCCATTACATACCGAGTTTCTTCCGTGACTCGGAAAGCACGTTAAGCCGTTGGTCCCGGCTGTTATTTGTAGATCTTTGACAAAGTCTGACAACCAGTCTTACCAAGGGGTATCGTATTACCCAGTACTAACTGGATTGTGGAGGTCAGATAGGCAGTCGCTCCATGTAAAATACTGGTATTCAGCTGCATCCGGTTAGACTGGAAGCCGACCCCCAACATAGTTGGGAAAAGGCTGGCAGATGAGCGTACAGTGATGGTATAATATTTCTTAATTATTAATTGTTTAGCGAAAGAAATATTAATATACCATACCATCACTGTGTGCGCTGGTGCTCCACCTCAAAATTTGCTACTTGGAAGAAGAAGAAGACGACATGCTGCGCCGACCCCAAATAAATTGGGATTTGGGCAGGATAATTATAATAATTAAATGATAATTTATTCAATTCAATTCAAGTGAGATGCAAACATTAAATAATCAGAGAGCTTATACACGGTTATTTTTTTGGTCGTTCTGGAACCGAAAGCCATAAACTACTTAAAAATAAAAATAAAAAATAATTTAATGTTATTTTTGTGAAATAATGAGAGCTCGAAGAAACGGTTCCTTGCGGTAAATGCATATGTGTGTGTAAAACGTATTCACGATCGGCAACACATGCGAACGGTACGCATTGAAAAATCCATTCATCGATCAGACAGCATGATCCGTAAGCCACGCCCCCACCCCACACTTACACAGTCTAGCCGACCGGCCCGCCCGCCCTTCCTTCCTCCTAGTAGTGTCGCGCGGTTCGCTGTGTTAGGTCACTTACGCGCAACCTAATCACGTGCTAAAAATGAGTCGGCAATACGCGTACTCCAACGTGGAGTATTGGGCAATGGTGGATTTTTATGGGATGGTGCACCATAACCTGGAAGAGGCTAGACGATTTTGTGCTCAACCGGAACACCTGAACTCACTGCGCGCACTAGGAATCACCGACCCTCAAGTTCCCTTCACCTCCACCATCCTGGCTGTAACCCAGCGCCTCCTCGATCACGGACAGTTTCGAGCACCTACACACGCGCAGGGCCGCGGTAGACTACCATACTCGGCGGAATTAGAGGAAGACATACTGGAGTACTTCGAACGCGACCCACGTCGAAGTACCACAAAGGCGGCCAGGCGATTCAATGTTAGTCAATATTACGTATGGAAATGATTAAATACGAATGGATTACATCCATACCATTTTCGTAAAAAGTATGAAGGAAAAACTTGAGTTATCTGATAAGTACGTAAACATAAACGCAAGTTAGATCAAACACAACAAACAACACAATGGTCATGAATGCGGAATCAAACGATTTATTATTGTCGCGGGTAGGTATCTACTGTAGCAACAACGTGGTTGGTAGGTACTGACCACCGCAACCTATAGCAAACTCATGATTAGCAAACCTACAATACAAAGCTAGAGAAGTATTTATTCTTTTTAATATTATGGCCCGGATACGTGTTTATTTGTTTCAAAACCCTCATATGTTCAGAGGATAGCCGTGGTCTTGAGCCACTTTGCCCTAAAGTTTATGATCCCTTACTACTGTTAGAATGTATAATTTCTTTGTTATTTATATATTACAAACAGACACTTCAATTTAGATTATTTGTAGATAACATTTGTATAATTCAAGCCCAAGTAAGTCTCCTAAGACCGTTTTCAAGTAGCAACAACGGTTAAGGTACCTGCCCTTACTGCCCCGTCTCAGTATTCCACCCTGTACCGTACAGTCAGCATTTGCTAGAAACCTCCGACTTCGGCCAAAAGCCGACGGTGGCCGAAGCGGAAGCTTAGGTCGGACACTACCTACTATTGATTAAGTAACTAATACTTACTTTCGATGTCCACAGCTCTGCCTGTCTCCTTAGATGCTTCTTGTTCGTCTTCCTCTTCTATTTTAAACTCCATTAAAGGTACATCATCTTCTGAATCGAATTCAGAACCGTGTGGTAGTATATCTTCTTCATCTAGATGGCTATTGTCTAGATTTTCCAGTTCTAGATCTGTAAGTAAACAAAAACAGTTAAGAGTTACTCATTCACTATTTTATTGAGCAGATGACATAAGACATATTACAATGCACTGAAAAAGTAAATTATATATTTTTTTTACATCATTTGAAAATACGGGGTGGAAGGGACAAGGACGCGAAAACGGTTACCTCGCATACAGTACATCATTTGGAGCCACATAGAAATTAATCATTGGTTATTAAAAAAAAATCTGCTGTTTACTTCAAATGTACCTACAATCAAAATGTAGGGAACAGCAGATTTTATTTTTTGGGTGGAAGTGACACCGACTGATTACAAAATGTTCAGTTCATCATACTGAACCCCTAGCGTATAGAAATTTTTCATTGGTAATTTAAAAAAAACATCTTGTAGTGTATCTATTTAATTGATATAGAAACACTGTCTCACATTCACAAGTAGTTCGGTAGCTGTCACTAATGACAGCTGTCAGTCACCACAAATGGCGGGAAGTTAGAAGGTGAAGCGTACCCTGGACTGGGGGCTTGGTGGTGTGGTGAGCCTGTGACATAGTTAGTAAATTGTTTTATCAACCTATTAGGCAGTTACAAGAATGGTTAAAATGTATAGAACAGCTGATTTCTTTTTTAGTCACTAATGATAACAATTTCTATGTAGGTTTAGAATGTTACGTGACTAAGTGGTACCCGTTTGTACGTAGGTGTCGCTTCTACCCTATATATTAACAAAAAAAAACCTATTCAATAAATTGTAACGTAATTTGTTGGAAGATATTACTTTATCATAAATTTTTTGTCTCAAAAACATACCATCACATTGATATGCCTCCTTTGGCTCAAGAATATCATCTTGTCTCTCACAATCAACTGGTAATTCTTCTTTCACAACAACGCTTTCTGTTTGACCAACTTCAACTATACTTATGCTATCTATTGAAGAAATAATAAACCCGTGGGCAACCTGTAAGTGGTCTTGGTTTATGAAAGGTTTTGGCTGTAAAAAGATGATTACAGTATTACATAAAATAATTATGTTAATGAAGGGCATTACTTACACATTAAACAGTAAATTATATCTGTTGAAGAACACCTCACCTCATAATTCCCATTCATTATCTGAGTGAACAGCTCTTCAGCTTCCAAACATTTCCTCAGCAATCGGAAGCATTGCTTTAGTTTAGCGCAGCAGAAGGAACAAGCGAGGATCGGTCTACTGTCGTCAGTTACAAACTGCAACAAAACATTGAGTTTCAGTTTTCGGGGTTTGTGAATAATATTTTGCAAACACTGTAGGCTACAGGTTTTGTGCAGTAATGCTCTTTCAAACACCTCTTACAAAGAAGGCTCATTGTCGTTTCGCTTGCCAAACCTGATATGTGTACACAACAAAAAAAATATTTTAGCTTGCATACACAAATGTAATAAGTTTTTATTATCTTAGACTAAAATAAATGATAATCTGTTTTTTGCCATATTTTGTTCTATTTTTATTTTTTCAGAAGATTCATTGATTTCTTCTTCTTTTCATTCATTACGAAAATAACAGTTTTTATGTTGTCCTGCAAAGTTCTTAAAATGTACATATTCTGTTCGGCAAGCGCACCAACAATATACATTGATCACTGGTGGAGTTATAATTTACGCTTGCGGCTTATGCTCTAAAGCTCTTGCGTGGAGCAGCTCATAACCCGGGTGTGCAGCGTCACCTGAAGCTGTGCGTGCCAGACCGGTATGTATGGAGGCGGCGGCGACCGCCACTGCTGGCCTTGCCTGCTGCCAAAACCAATCTGCTGTCAAAAACACCCCTCACCCGCATAATATGTGTATTAAACGAAGTTCATGAGAGAATTGACATATTTTCGTGCAATCTGAGTGAATTCGCAAGAGTGTTTTTGAATTGTGTTAGTTATATTTAGATATTAATATTCTGTGTTAAGATTTTTGTTGTTAGATTTTTAAGTACTAGCCGTAAGTTGATTTTATTTGGTAACCACTATTGTATTGGGGTCATCCTGTAAAGATAGTGTGTGTAAGTTAATAATAATAAATAAATAATTTATTTTAAGCACAGGTTCCTTTATCATTAAATTTTCTATCACCAATAAGGTTGATTTCCCTTTTCTCCAAATCTCTAACGAAGAGTTCATATGATTTCTCAAGTAAAAGAGGCATTTAATTACAAATATTCAAGAAATGTAAATATTATTAAAGTATTAACTTACTGGAATATCAGTCAGCCTCTCATATACTTCATGCAAGTTCTTGTTGACCACCACATACATGCGAACATTCTCCGCTAGACATATCCTACACATTGGCAGTTTTTCCATATTGTGTTAATGTTTAAGTATCACTGAAGATAATTACTTCACTTAGAAATTCTGCTGCGTACAAATAACAGGCGACGCTTGTATATTGCGACTTCTTTTAGTATATATATATACGATAGTGTCGCAACTAAGCTTAACTTTACAGCTTGTAAATTGTAGTTATTTAAGTCGAACGGGTAAGGCGGCAGCGGCCGGATTGCTAGACTTATTATATCACTCGTAGGACAGCCTATAATTAATAGAAATTAGTTTATTAGTCCCTAGACACCATCTACTGCACCTACTGTACGAATACCGGTATCAAAACGAAAACAATTTCTATTATTCACTTACAACGAGCTAAAAAAGGAAGCTACTTTTGTTTTCGTTGACTTGACACTGACAGATGACATTGACATTTCAAGGTTTTCAAAGCAGGCACAGAGTATGTAAACACCACATTAGTTATAAAGGACAAGCATGGCAAAGTGCCATTTCACATGCATTATGCATTTTAAAAATAAATCTGATCAAATACTACAAGAACTTGTAACAATTTTCTTTTACCATATTATTATTAATTTTTGGTGTTTACCAATTAGACTTATTAATTCCATCATAGAAAATAAACACCATTTGCTCGCTGACCAAGTGTTTAGTGCAAATAAGTGCTTGCAACGTAAGATGGTGCAAGGGTGTCGACGCAGGTTGCATCCCACACCAAAGGCCTACCCACATTCCAAGGCATCAGCGTTCCGTCGTCTGGTCTGTTCCCATCGTCACATACCAAGCCGTTAGATTCTAAAACCGCTGGTACGCTAGCGGTGGCAGGAGCTGGACGAGTAATGTCATTGATGATGGCGTTCCGTGTTATGCGACCTGCGCTCCTGTAGCAGGACAGTCCATGGTGCCCTAGCAACACAAGGTGTGACTAAGCGAAAGCTTGTAGCGAGTCGAAATTACACATCATCCATCATGGTGCCATGAATGAATTGAGGCGCTTTACTTTGATTATTTGAATAACTTAACCCAAAAAAGCCAATCGAGAAGTATCAGCAATGCCATCCAAATGCTGCTAGCCAAAGGCATATTCCCCGTCGACAGTGACGCGGACGAGTTTTTGAGGCCCTTTAATTATTTTCTAATTTAGATACATAAAATTTACATATTTTATTACAAGTTCAGACCAGAAATTCTATTTTTTTAAATTATCTTGAACGTTTCTCATTTGACAAATAAAAGTCCTGGCACTACAAATAGGCGACCAGGTACGTATTCTGATCCATTTATTTACATTTCCAACAGCTATTTATTAAACAGACCATATAATGGCACATTGTTACTGTCGCGCTACCCTTCATAGCGTGACAGTAACAGGGTGCCATTGAAACTACTGAAAACCTAATAAGAAGTCGTAGTAGGTTCTTAGTACACATCGTATTGAACACCTCTGTCCATGGGACCAGGGCCAACCCTGGAAATCTACGGCTACCCCCATTAACCTGAGTGGTGACAGGCCAAAGGAGAACCCCTAGATGTGCGCGCTGGCGCCGGGAGCGAGAGGCGTAGGAGGTTTTCATCGCTACCCCTAATCAAGGGTCACATGTGCTACGGACCGAGACGCGGCCAAGCGAATTGTCCTACAAGGGGGATCAGGCGGTGTCAGGAAGCCGTTGCTTGTGCCGGCTGCTGCATGTGTTGGGCGGCGACACCAGGCCAGCGGTGGCTCACTGGTGTGCTTCAAGTACGACACGCCGCGCCGGGCCATATCGCCAGTCGCTGCATAGTAGGCAGGTCCAGCGCTGCTGTACCGGTGGAGAATTGAGTCGACCTTTGCATCGTCAAACCCCTCCGAAATATTCAAGCACTTTGGTGAGTGTTTCAGATTTAGATTCTTGAGCTGATGTTCCTTAATGAAAGAGAGTAAATGTTGCTAGTGAAGGTCATTGGGCGTAATCCGACCCTGTCGCGGACAGTAATGAAACGGTATAAATGAAAGAGTATAAATTCACTAAACGTTATATAAATAAGGTTATTTTATTTGGAATCCATGGAGAGCAAAGTTTGAGTCAAAAATATATTTATTCAAAAAATCGAATAATTTGTTTATATGTAATATAAGTTGTCGTTCTGAAATAGCTACTAAAGGGTCTTGGCGAGTACATGTGCGTCCCACGTGATCAAATCGGCAGATATACATTCGCTAACTTTCCCTCACACATTTTGTCGCGTCTCTTATTAGTGTTGTTATACGCAGTATATTAACATTATGAATGAGAAAATGAATAGAGGGAACAAACTGGTGCAATACTTAATTGAAAATAACACAAATAGACAAAGAGTTGCATTCATGGCACTAGATGGAAACAATCCAGATTTTAGAGATTTCCCACAGATAACCTATGAAGAACTGATATTTCATTATTGATCCATTGGGAAGCTACCATTTAAGACTGGCCAGCTTACCATTAACACATGAGATCAAATGGTGTCTACTTGATAGAGCTCTATCAGCACCAAGGCTTAATAAATAATAAAAAGATATTGATAAGACGACGAATTCAGTCGCAAAATGTCAGAGCGCGACAATATTACACATGTATTTTAATAAACCCAGCGAGACAAGGGAGACAAAATGTTGAAGATTACCACTGCTCTTGTATATGTTACAGTCAAAACTGTTAATCGGTCAAAACCACTTTTGACTGGTGTCAGTCAAAACCCTTATTGTGTTAAAATGCGTTTTCTCAATTTAAAACATGTCGTTTCAGAACGTTGTAATAACCTCGTCCTAGAAATACTACAACATAATGTTTAGCAAAGAGTCACAAAAAATAACTTAACAAACCTAATAAGTTTCTTAAATAAATAAGTGAATGTTAGTTATTGTTAAAATAGTTTTTAACGGTCAGAAGTAGTTTTGACTGATTAACAGCGGTCAAAAGTAGTTTTGACTGATTAACAGCGGTCAAAAGTAGTTTAGACTAATTAACAGCGGTCAAAAGTAGTTTAGACTAATTAACAGCGGTCAAAAGTAGTTTAGAATAATTAACAATTTTGACTGTGACATATTCACGGCCGCCGTTCAGTCGGAAGTTGCGCGCATATTGCCAGGTCCTATGGTTTATTGTTTATCCAGTGCTAGACACCAATAACAAGTCGAAGTCCCTGCGGTATTTTCAGATGAAATCACAGTAGACATTGATCACGCCGAATAAATCATGTGAAATAAGAAAAAGCTTTTTTTTTTCAAAATGCCCACAACTCACAAGAAACCGACCCTTACCATAATAAACTAGAGACATCTATACAACATTATTTTTAGTATATGCGAAATATAGTTTGTTCAGAATAAGTAACTGAATCGATTTCAATAATTTTTAAACCATGTTATATTTTTCCCAAAAATATTTTAAAAAGTTAAAAGTTGGACACCGAGCGACTTTAAGTACCTAACGGAATAATTTAGGTACTTACTGCCCAATTATTATTATCAATGAGCTCAAGACGGCGCTGGAGGCGCGCGCTGCGTGATGAACACGTTTTTGTGCGGACAACTAGGTAACAGAACAAGCTTATAACTTTGTAACTTTTCGTGATACAGTTTTGAAATTTTGTACATTAAAATACTAGACACGTGATTCTTTACATAAAAATACTAGACGTGTTTCAGGTTTCGCATATACTAAAACTAATGTTGTGTATTCTCACAATTTCATGTCTGTCTGCCGTGGGTTTTTCTCCCATACTATTTGCCCATTGACCTTTAGAGTGATTTCAATTTTAGACGGTGATCGTTATAAACTGAAAGCTTTGAATTCTAAGTGTGCCTACTTGTATGCACACGGTAGGCTAAGGAACATGCCAGCGGGTCACGTACCTGTCGATGTTGATAAGGATCTTGATGATGATGAGCAAGCTTAAGGTAGTGTAAAGCTTTCTATCGGTCGTAGTGTCTTCAACCGTACCCGTCTACGGGTACTTGAGTTTGACAAGAGAGACAAACGACTACGTATTATAGATAATACGTAGTCGTTTGTCTCTCTCGAGGAAACTCAAGTAGTCTATGGGTACGCGATGTGCGTTTAACTCTGGCAGAGGTCGAAGTCTGGAGAGACCGTAGTGTGTAGTCAGTGGGTGATGCACACGGGCGATCCATTTGATGGATGCGCGAGTTTTGATCCATGCGCTGGCTAGAGAGCCGTCGCGTTAGAGGTTTTACTCAAAGGTTTCTGTAAGCTTGGCAGTTTTTGGTTGAAGTAGTTTTAAAGGTTGATTGTTATGAGTTGACGAATAATGTACATGGCCCAGGGCAGTGATTGTTGTATTTTCGATTATTCACAATTTAACCGTGTTTGGTTTAATCAAAGAGTAGAGTTCTATAATTTCCTTCCTTTCCTTTCACCGACCCGATGTATGTAGAGTTTTGTCAGGAGTGACTGAGTGGAAAAAAAATCTGTTGTGGACTATTTGTTCGCAAGGTAACCATCACACGAGGACGTGTGCAAGCAGGACGGCTGTGTCGGTTCCGGTCATTAGTATCGACATAAAATGAATCGCAAGTGCGCCGGTGGTGACATAGCGCGACATACTTACAAGTCTACCCACACCACAGCGTGCTTCTAAAGAGCCCTGATGTTCAGTTCGAGTCGAGGGCGACAGTCAATGTCTGGCCGCAGCGGAGTTGAGACGTCTTGGAACTGTACCCGGTTCATTGTGCCCGGTGTTATTGTGTTAAGTTGTAATCTCAATTAATTCTTTAGTTTGCTAGAAACAGTGTAGCGCTCCCACATGATGTACGAGCCTAACGGAATAAATCCTGACATATCCGACATATACAGGTGTACACCGTTGTCACTCAAACCACGGGTAGTTGAATAAATAAAAATATATAGGACCGAATTAAAAAAATCAGAATAAGTAATTTACTTTAAAAATAAATTATCCCACACCGTCCGCAAAGTCATGGTAAGCGCCCGAGCGACGTAATCGCCGCCCGTCCTAACTACCTACAGCTACACAATACTCGTAACATAACCTGTGATGCAACTTTTCCTTCATACTTTTCCTGGATATAAATTCAAATTCAAAATTTTTAATTCAGATCAATTGATCCATGTATATCCTCGTGGACTTTTTTGTAGGTAATAATGAGTACTTGTAAACATGTACTACATCATTTTTAAGTATCATAAATAGTTTTCTCAGCGCACGCCAAATAATGAATTTTATAGGCAAAATTTTGCTACTTTGGGTTACCGTATTGCAATTTTCTTAAGGATCTCTAATTTAAAAAAAATACATTATAGCCTATGTTACTTCCTGATAATTTAGGTTTCTATTGGTGAAAAAATGGTTCTCATCGGTCCAGTAGTTTCGGAGCCTATTCGGTACAAAAAAAAAACAAACAAAAAAATCTTTCCTCTTTATAATAGTAGTAGAGAAATAAACAATGTAAAATACATGTAAATCAAATATTTGTGTAGGATATTACAACTAAAAATAAAAAATAAAATATTTTGCAAAAAATAAAACCGACTTCATAAACAACTCGACTTGACTTCAGAAGCTAAAGATATTTTTCACTTTTATGTGTATTTGAAGTCGGTTTTCTTTTTTGCAAAAAAAAAATAAACTACACAGCTAAAATATTTTGTTAAATCTTTTGTCACCAATACAACGCTGCCATCACACTTTCAAGGTTTTTTTACCAGTGTGTGTACGAATATGATTTGTTAAATGAGCCTTTTGACTGAAACTACTCTGACATATATCACACTTGTAAGGTTTTTCACGAGTGTGTGTACGAACATGAATTGTTAATGTAGACTTTTGACTGAAACTACTCTGACATATACCACTTTTTTAAGGTCTTTCACCATTGTGTGTACGAATATGATCTTTTAAATGGGCCTTTCGACTGAAACTATACTGACATATATCACACTTGTAAGGTTTTTCACCAGTGTGTGTACGAATATGATTTGTTAAATGAGTCTTTACACGGAAACTACACTGACATATATCACACTTGTAAGGTTTTTCACGAGTGTGTGTACGAATATGATTTGTTAAATGAGCCTTTCGACTGAAACTACACTGACATATATCACACTTGTAAGGTTTTTCACGAGTGTGTGTACGAACATGAACTGTTAATGTAGACTTTTGACTGAAACTACTCTGACATATATCACACTTGTAAGGTTTTTCACCAGTGTGTGTACGAATATGACTTGTTAAAGTAATCTTGAGACTGAAGCTACACTGACATATATCACACTTGTAAGGTTTATCACCAGTGTGTGTACGAATATGACTTGTTAAAGTAATCTTGAGACTGAAACTACACTGACATATATCACACTTGTAAGGTCTTTCACCAGTGTGTGTACGAATATGATCTTTTAAATGGGCCTTTCGACTGAAACTATACTGACATATATCACACTTGTAAGGTTTTTCACCAGTGTGTGTACGAATATGATTTGTTAAATGAGTCTTTACACGGAAACTACACTGACATATATCACACTTGTAAGGTTTTTCACCAGTGTGTCTACGAATATGACTCTTTAAATGAGCGTTTTGACGGAAACTTCTCTGACATATATCACACTTGTAAGGTTTTTCACCAGTGTGTATACGAATATGACTTGTTAAAGTAATCTTGTGACTGAAACTACACTGACATATATCACACTTGTAAGGTTTTTCACCAGTGTGTGTACGAATATGTTTTGTAAAATACCTCTTATGACTACACTTATAGTGGCATATTTCACATTCGTGAGGCTTTTTGAATTTAGTTTTATATTTGGACGTACGATTTTGAGTGGTTCGGATAATTTCCGAGTGCGATATTTGGTTTGTCTTTTGGTCGGCTGGTATTGAATCTGCTAATTTTGTTCTTCGTGAGTGTAGTTTTGGTTCCTCCGCAACAGTCGGCCCTGCGACAACAGAATAGAATAGAATAATATTTATTTGTTAGAATATTGTTGTTACATAGGTGTTACACAAAACATGATGTCCATTATATTCTGCTGTTTCCAGCATACAAATATTTCAAAAAAATAAAATTAATAATAAACCATACAATATGAAGGGGTATTAATTATGATGGCAAGAATTATTGAATACAATGTCAGGGATTATTAATTTTAATGTCAAGAATGATTAAATACAATGTCAAAGGTTAGGCTGGCAATGGTTAATTCAAGATTATTAATAAAAATGTAAAAAAATAAAATAAAGTAAAAAAAATCACAATGTCAAAAATATACATCATAATGTCAAAATAAAAATTATAATGTCAAAAAATTCACAATCAAAGTACTAATGTCATATTAATATCATAATCACAATATCAAAATGTATGATTTAAAAATTCATTGACGGAGTAAAAACACATGTCTAAGAGCCAAGCAAACATTTTACATTTAAACTTATTAATTGGTAACATTCTCAGGGCTGGTGGTACTTTATTATAAATTTTAATTGTCATACAACCAAAATTGTAATGTAAAATGTTCTCATTTCTACTGTATAATTGCAATTTCTGAGCAGGTACTAATAATTTCCCGGCATTTCATTTCTTCAGTCTTTCGGAGACTTGTTCATTTAATAGAAATAAATGAGGGTATTTTTTTTTAAATAGACAAACTTCCAAAATATACAGACATGGGAGTGTGAGAATTTTTAATTCCTTAAATGATGGCTTGCAATGGTCAAAATATTCTGCTCCACTCATGGCTCTGATATTTTTTTTTGTACTCTGAATGCTCTTTCCACATCCACCGAATTACCCCATATCACTAGACCGTAACGCAATACTGATGAAACATACCCATGATAGGCATTAAGGACTGTTTTTTTACTGGACACTAGTCTTAACTTGCGAAGAGCATATGCAAACTTATCAAGCTTACTGCATACTCTTTCTACATGTTCCTTCCAGTTTAATTTATTGTCAATTACTATACCCAAGAATAAAGCTGATGGTCCTGGTTGCAGAATTGCATTATGTTTAATTGCTGTCGGTATTACTGACAAGTTACATGTTTGAAATTGAACAATTTTGGTTTTGTCAATATTAACATGAAGATTATTGCCCCTCAGCCATTTAATTACGTTAATTAATTCATTGTTTGTATCAATTTCTATGTCAGTTTTGTTGGAACATTTTATCGTCAAAGTAGTATCGTCAGAAAATTGGATACATTCATATTTTAAACATTTTTTGAGGTCATTAATGTATAATATGAATAGTGGCGGACTTAGTACACTTCCCTGCGGGACGCCAGACCTGTTAATTTTTAGTTCTGAGCAATATGTCTTCCTAGTATCATTTTATATCCTAGATATAACAGTCCTTTGTTGGCGATTAGATAGATAACTTTTTAGCCAATCATACGCTTTACCTCTTATGCTATATTTCTCTAGCTTGTAAAGAAGTCGTTCGTGTGATACAAAATCAAACGCTTTTCTCATATCTAAGACTACCGATAAAGTAGACATTTTTTATTAAGTGCTTCAGTAATTAGTTTCACTAAAGAAAAACAGGCTAGAGTCGTTGAACTGTTTTTCCTAAAACCAAACTGACTCTCCACAATTAAATCGTATTTAGTTACAAAGCTATTTATTTTGTTATGCATTGCTTTTTCAAAGATTTTTGCAAAGATTGGGATCAGTGTAATGGGCCTATAATTGCCCATATCAGTACAGTTTAACTTTTTGAACAGTGGTTTAATTATAGTCTCTTTTAATCTAGATGGGAAAAAACCTTCTTCAAAAGAGAGGTTTATTAAATAGGTAAGTGGTGATGCTATAATTTTCGCGCTTAGTTTAATTATTTAAGTGGTTACTTCGTCATATACCGTAGAATTCGTGTTATTTAATTAATTAATTATATTGATAACGTCAATTTCATTCACTGGAGTCAGAAATAGAGTATTTATATTATTGTCAATGTTAATATTGTTTACGTCATATTGTTGGGGTTTTGTGTCAACTCAATGAAATAATTGTTAAATTGGTTACATATGTCATTAGGATTAGTATTTTTTTTTTATCAAGGATTATTAATTCATTTATATAGTTATTTATTATTTTTTATAATTGACCAAGTCGCTTTACATTTATTTTTGGAATTATTAAAAAAAATGTGTTTGTTTATCTGTTGTGATTTAGATACGCATTTTTTTGAGATTTTAGTGTAATTAAGGTATATTTTCTTGTGATAACCTTTACTCATTGCACCATGTTGATACGCAAAATATAAAGCTCTCTTTTTAATGCATGATATTTTTTATCATTATATCAGATATTTATAAGCGGCGGTAAATGAATAAAAAAAAATAAAAAAAAATGAAAAAGCGTCGCACTTGTTTACTTATTTAAGATTGTTCTTTCAGTTTAAAATGTTGATTAGGGGGTTGTCTTTCGTTGACTACTTCACTATAGCACTATTGTATTGTTTATTGTAATGTTTGTTTGTAATTAGTAAATTTGTTTCCATGGAGTTTCTTGCCCGTTTTTCTCCATAGAGATCTACGTTAGGGAATGGGCAACTACAGTACTTTCACAGTTTTTGTGCCTTGTGACTGGGACTGTAGCTATTTTTTACTGTTGTCTTTGTTTCGACAATTCAAAAGTGCCTGTAACTGGCCTACTTGAAATAAATGCTTTGATTTTGATATTGATTGATCACTGGTTGTTGTTGAAATTTTGTTAACAGTTAAATGTAATTATTTGTAGGATTTGTCACTAATGCATTGTGTCACTAATGCATTGTAACTTCTGGAACAATATTTATAACTTTTACGTTTTAAAATCGTTGATTAATAGTTTTGTTTATTTATTTATGCGGAGCCGATGCGCGCATGCTTTTAATGACAGCTGTCAACTTAAAAACTATTCTTAACCATTTTGGTTATACAGTTTTACGAAAAACACAATTAATCTAAATATATAAAAGCGAAAGGTCACTCACTCACTCATTAAACACGAAATATCGAAAACCGCTTGACGAATAAATCCGGTAAGTACATTTTTCCAGGTAAATTGGGGACAGAACGTTTAAACATAAATCAAATTAACAGGGTTTTGAATGATTCACACTAGAAAAGGAAAAGAGAATAACCACTTCATGGGGTCTCGCGCGAGGTCCCAATAAATAACAAAATTATTAATTTAGGCAACTGCCTCGTAGGCCGTAGGAGACCGCCTCGTTGGTCAGTGCTCGCAAGCGCGACTGCTGAGTGGGCAAAGTGTTATTGGGTTTTTCCATCAGGAATTTCTCAGTAGCAGCTATGGAGTCTGGATTTGCACCCGGTTGATAGCAATAGGCTCGCCCTCTATGGGACTCAAACATAACTGGCAAAATGTGGATGTACTATTAGGTGCACCTCTGCCTAACTCTTCGGGAATTACAGGCGTGATGTTATGTTAATTTAGAAAAAATCAAAATCTATCGTGAAAGGATCAGGGCAGAATTTGTACAAATAATAAAGATGTTTAGAGAAGTTGGAATCGTAATTCTTGTACTCTTGAGTGCCTAAAGAGTTTCTTCAGGCATTTACAATATTTATAAAACCCCGCAATGAAAAAAATACGGGGTGGAAGGGACACCGACGCGAAAACGGTTACCTCGTATTCAGTACATTATTGTGAGCCGCCCCACATAGAAATGTTTCGTTAGTTATTAAAAAAAAACAGCTGTTTCTTACAAAAGTGCAATACACGGTCAAAATGTAGGGACCTGCTGATATTTTTAAAAATAACCGATGAAAAATTTCTATGTAGGGGGGCTCAGAATGATTTACTGAATACGTGGTAAGCGTTTTCGCGTCAGCATTCCTTGCACCCTGTATCATGTTACAAGTAAATAGTTTAACGAGAAGCTCATTATTTCAGAACGAAACGGCGGCTGTCAGTGTAAGACCCGCCAAATCAGAGCATTGAGATATATCTATGGAGACGGCATATTTTACTATAGAATGAATAGTTATACAAATATCTATAATATCGACCCACCCATGTGGAAAACAGTTTCCGCAGGAGACGCCCTGGGCGTTGGGGGTCACGTGGTGGCTCTAGGCCACCGTAGGCGCGGGCCTGTGGACGGCGAGTTATGGGCAAGCTCGCCGTCCGGCCGTCTTATGACGACAGGCCGTGTCGACGGCGCGTTCGTGTTCCACGTGCGCCTCAAAGAGATGTCAGCAAATAAGTAGGAGTCCGCAAGGGCTGATGCCTGCCAGGGCTGCGGGACTGTTCGAAAGAGATACCGTGCCCTGGAACACAAAGGGCAAAGGAACATGGATGGGTTTTAGTCAGTACAAGTCTGACATTCCCTTCCGCTCCGCCCAGAGTGGGGGGGGGGGGGGTCATTTGAAGATTTCCCATCCGAAAAAAAAAACAAAAAAGGCTACTTTTATTACTATTTACTTAGAAAAGGATTAGGGTTCCGTGTAAAAAAAATAAAACCCTTGAAATTGTTAACCAAATCCGATTCAAATTATAAATTACGAGGGCGGGTCAATAAGTCCGTGACTTTTTGAATTTCTGACCTCTTTACTGAAACAGCAACACTGCTCCTGTCAACAGGCATCTGTCAGTTGACTCCTGTCAAAATTTAAACTTGCTGCGTCAGTTAGTTTGTGTTTGACAGCTATTTTTATCAGACTACTCACTAATTTGAGGAGAAAATGGAAAAAAAGTGAATTTCGTGTGCTTATTAAGCATTATTTCTTGCGAAAAAAAACCATTACCGAGACCAAGGCTAAGCTTGATAAATACTATGGGGACTCTGCACCATCGATTTCAATGGTAAAAAAGTGGTTTACTGAATTTCGTTGTGGCCGTACAAGCACTGAAGATGCCGAACGTCCTGGACGCCCAGTTGAGGTCTCTACACCCGAAACAATCGAAAAAATTCACGATATGGTGTTGACCGACCGAAGATTGAAAGTGCGAGAGATTGTGGAAGCCGTAGGGATCTCGCATGGCTCAGTGGTTTCAATTTTGAATGATCACTTGGGCATGAGAAAGCTTTCCGCAAGATGGGTGCCGCGTTTGCTCACAGTCGACCACAAACGCAATCGTGTAACAACTTCACAGGAAGCTTTGGCGTTGTTTAATCGCAATATGGAGGAGTTTTTGCGCCGTTTTGTAACCGTGGACGAAACATGGATCCATCACAACACACCAGAAACCAAACAACAGTCAAAACAGTGGGTTTCTAAGGGTGAATCGGCGCCAAAGAAGGCCAAGGTGGGTTTGTCAGCCAATAAAGTTATGGCGACTGTTTTTTGGGATGCACGCGGGATAATCCACATTGACTACCTTCAAAAGGGAAGAACAATCAATGGGGAATATTATGCCAACTTATTGGACCGATTCAATGACGATTTGAAAAAAAACCGACCTCATTTGGCCAAGAAAAAAGTTCTTTTCCACCAAGACAATGCAAGGGTGCACACATGTGCAGTTGCCATGGCAAAAATCCATGAATTGGGCTATGAATTGCTCCCTCATCCGCCCTATTCTCCAGATTTGGCTCCGAGCGACTACTTCTTGTTCCCAAACCTGAAGAAATGGCTTGGTGGAAAAAGATTTGACTCCAATGATGAAGTCATCTCGCAAACAAAGGCCTATTTTGAGGACCTCGACAAATCATTTTTTTTGGAAGGGATAAAAAAATTGGAGAAGCGTTGGACAAAGTGTATAGAGCTCAAGGGAGACTACGTTGAAAAATAAAATTATTTTTTTATCAAAAAATCTGTGTTTTATTCCAAAAGTCACGGACTTATTGACCCGCCCTCGTATATTCAAAGCATATTTTCTGAATCACGCGGATGTCGCGGGGCACATCTAAATACACGAGTAAATTAATTACGTGTAGCGTACAGTGATGGTATGAGAGGAGCTCGTGGCTAAATAATAACAGCCGCTCGGGTCGATCTTTAGGTTAAGCCGTGCTTGCCTTGGTTGGTCTGTGGATGGGTGACCGCCCATTACATACCGAGTTTCTTCCGTGACTCGGAAAGCACGTTAAGCCGTTGGACCCGGCTGTTATTTGTAGATCTTTGACAAAGTCTGACAACCAGTCTTACCAAGGGGTATCGTATTACCCAGTACTAACTGGATTGTGGAGGTCAGATAGGCAGTCGCTCCATGTAAAATACTGGTATTCAGCTGCATCCGGTTAGACTGGAAGCCGACCCCCAACATAGTTGGGAAAAGGCTGGCAGATGAGCGTACAGTGATGGTATAATATTTCTTAATTATTAATTGTTTAGCGAAAGAAATATTAATATACCATACCATCACTGTGTGCGCTGGTGCTCCACCTCAAAATTTGCTACTTGGAAGAAGAAGAAGACGACATGCTGCGCCGACCCCAAATAAATTGCGATTTGGGCAGGATAATTATAATAATTAAATGATAATTTATTCAATACAATTCAAGTGAGATGCAAACATTAAATAATCAGAGAGCTTATACACGGTTATTTTTTGGTCGTTCTGGAACCGAAAGCCATAAACTACTTAAAAATAAAAATAAAAAATAATTTAATGTTATTTTTGTGAAATAATGAGAACTCGAAGTAACGCTTCCTTGCGGTAAATGCATATGTGTGTGTAAAACGTATTCACGATCGGCAACACATGCGAACGATACCCATTGAAAAATCCATTTATCGATCAGACAGCATGATCCGTAAGCCACGCCCCCACCCCACACTTACACAGTCTAGCCGACCGGCCCGCCCGCCCGCCCTTCCTTCCTCCTAGTAGTGTCGCGCGGTTCGCTGTGTTAGGTCACTCACGCGCAACCTAATCACGTGCTAAAAATGAGTCGGCAATACGCGTACTCCAACGTGGAGTATTGGGCAATGGTGGATTTTTATGGGATGGTGCACCATAACCTGGAAGAGGCTAGACGATTTTGTGCTCAGCCGGAACACCTGAACTCACTGCGCGCACTAGGAATCACCGACCTTCAAGTTCTCTTCACCTCCACCATCCTGGCTGTAACCCAGCGCCTCCTCGATCACGGACAGTTTCGAGCACCTACACACGCGCAGGGCCGCGGTAGACTACCATACTCGGCGGAATTAGAGGAAGACATACTGGAGTACTTCGAACGCGACCCACGTCGAAGTACCACAATGGCGGCCAGGCGATTCAATGTTAGTCAATATTACGTATGGAAATGATTAAATATGGATTACATCCATACCATTTTCGTAAAAAGTATGAAGGAAAAATTTTAGTTATCTGTTAAGTACGTAAACATAAACGCAAGTTAGATCAAACACAACAAACAACACAATGGTCATGAATGCGGAATCAAACGATTTATTATTGTCGCGGGTAGGTATCTACTGTAGCAACAACGTGGTTGGTAGGTACTGACCACTGCAACCTATAGCAAACTCATGATTAGCAAACCTACAATACAAAGTTAGAGAAGTATCTATGGCTTGAATAACTAATTAAATTGCTATTAATAGGTATGTAAGATGTAAGTATCTATCTAATTAGTTCATCCGCAAGTGTGACTTCACCGTCTCGAAAACAAAAGATGCTGCGTCAGATACCTACATAAACAAAAACAAAATATTTAGTGTGGATTTGTGCCCGGTTGATGGCAATAAGCTCGCCCCCTATTACATGGGAATTAAACATAACTGGCGAAAAATGTGGGTGTACCATTAGGTACACCTCTGCCAAACCCTTCGGGGATTACAGACATGATGTTATGTTTACGTTATACTACTGTAGCACTCCGCGTTCTAACCATACCAAAGGGATCGGTCGCGCAAATAGGTACCTACGCGATAGATAAATTAATACACAATTAAAAATACGAAAAGCGAATTTAGACTTTATTTCTTAACCGTAAACGGTGAAAATGAGTACCCAAACTAGGTACCTAAGTAAAGTACGCAGTTTACTAAAATTATTCTGAGAAACCTATTGTCTCATGTCCGACCTGACTGTTACAAAGATGCACAACCGAATTACACGGTTAACTTTATTAAAATAAGGTCTAAATTCCAACCTAATAATACCTCTAACTAATAATGAACTCTATTCGACAGACGAAACGATTCATTTTTCTGTGCGAATTGCCTGCGTTTGTAACAGCCGCCAGCATTACCGCAAGAAAAAATGTTTTAGGCAGTATTATTTTATGAATCAGGTAGGTAGGTTCGATTGGTCGACACTCGATTTAAGGCCTAATTCCCAAGCGTACTGTCGTCGTATCGGAGTCTAGTTGAATAGGTACGAGTAGTAGAGATTTCCTGATGCGAGAGTGGTGAATTAAATGCCAATTAATTTCTCTCGTTAACGAAGAGATGTGATAGTGGTAAACACAGTGCCGTGCTTCTGATACGAACGAGAAATGATATAGGTAAATGAACTTACACCAACCTAAATCGGATCTGAAATGAAATACCTACTTGCAGTCGGTTAATAAATTCGTCCGAGGTCCATTGACCTGCTCAACTAACTCGCACACGCACAGCTGTGCCGCGCTACGTCATCATCGAGCGGATCGCGTACGATATTGCGTTTATGAATGAAATAGTGGGAGCCCTACTAAGATTTAACTCGAATGACAGAAAAAATGTGATAAATTTCTAACTTCTATATTAGACGTCATAAAAAAAAGAATACGCCAATAGTAACTACTTACTATTGGTTCGGTTCCAGAACGACCTAAAAGTATTCGTGTATTTGTGCAAAAAAGTGCTCCGAAAATATAATTTGTGCGTCTTCAGGTTTCCTAGATATTGCATTTCCTGCTAGAGTAACGTTTTGCAGAATCGTGTACGTCTAAAACCATTGTATGTGCGCCTGTAGAACAAATGGTTCTCTACTGTGTCACCTAACTTTTTTATCCATAATTTAAAGTGCCATAACTTTATTTGTGATAGTCATAATTTGTCCGAATGATGACTTACCCGAACTTAATATCACATGTCATAAAATTGAAATCCTTAAATATAGTATGTCCTAAATCCATTTGTCATAAATATTACAATCAATAATATACAGAAGACATAAAACCGTTTTCAATAAAAATTATTAGTAATAAATTCAAATAACATAATGTTTATTAATAATAATAATATTCTTAAAACAAATTTGTATAACAAAGCTTTTGCTATGAACTTCTCTCAGGCGTTACGTAGATACGAGCGTGCAATATTTTTTCTTCTACCGACTTGTTTTGAGATAGTTCACTTGTTATGTAGTTCTGTTTAGTAGCAGTTGATTGTGAACATGTGGTTTTTGTAAGCAAGCAAGCATGCAGCATGCAAGCAAGCATTCAGCATGCAAGCAAGCATGCAGCATGCAAGCAAGCACGCAGCATGCAAGCAAGCACGCAGCATGCAAGCAAGCATGCATCATGCAGCAGGCATGGTTACTGCCACGGTTCCGGCGCTGCGGGGATCCGGCGGTCCCACGCGAGGATTATCGTCGCAGATGGGTTTAACGCTGGAGGCCCAGGCCGAGGGCCGCCTCGCCCCTCCGTGCCTACGCGATTTTAAATTACACTCTAGGGGTAGAGCAGACAAGACTGCGTGGAGTCGGATTTACAGCGATTCGTTTCTGTCACTAAAACCTAATTTTAAGCAAATGTTTTAGGACTAAAAAAATATTATAAATGAACATTCGGAATAATACACATTATTTAACACAATACTTAGGACATATGACTTTAGGTCATGTAAAATTAGGAGATTCAATTATTATAGTACTCGATAATTATGTTAAACACGGGATTTTGAACATTATGGTTACTGAAGTTTATAGCAAACGTGTTATGGATAATGATTTTTGGACAAACAATTTTAGGAGAAGAAAGGGAGTACCCGAATAAATATACACGAGTGGCTTTATTTGTGCGTATTCGTGACAGAATTAGATTTAATTGTTGAAATGAAACAGCTTTACCGTGAAAGATACCGTTTATCAGAAACAGAATTTTATTTGCTTTGACAGTAGGTACAGGTTAGGTGTTGTACATAAATTAATGAGATCGGCTACAGTCTACCTTACGGCGTGCAAATTATTACAAAAGTTAAAATATTAATACAAACAAAATAATATCAACAAAACAAAATAGAAATTAAAGTGAAGTCAATTATTAATATTATAGTCAGGTACATAAGTCTTACATGGTCAAATTTGCAGTTTATTATAAAAATCATTATCTGGATAAATTCGTATCATTTAGAAAGTCTTTCACTGAGTAATAACATTTGCCTAAAAGTAGTGCAGTTACCTTAGGTTTAAAAATATTTATAGAATAATCCTTAAAACCATGAGGTTTTATTTTAAATGACAGGTCCCATTGTCATAACACTTTTCCTTAACAGTGCTGTTTTGTAATTTCCCGAATGTAGCAAGTTCTTGTATTGGGATCTCAAGGGGCCATTGCGTAATAAGTGTTCCTGCCATGACAGTAATAGACAATTACGTGATAGAGAGGCTATCACCGCTTCTGGCCAGTAAGATCCACTAGTTTTTAATATTATGGCCCGAATACGTGTTTATTTGTTTCAAAACCCTCATATGTTCAGAGGATAGCCGTGGTCTTGAGCCACTTTGCCCTAAAGTTTATGATCCCTTACTACTGTTAGAATGTATAATTTCTTTGTTATTTATATATTACAAACAGACACTTCAATTTAGATTATTTGTAGATAACATTTGTATAATTCAAGCTCAAGTAAGTCTCCTAAGACCGTTTTCATGTAGCAACAACGGTTAAGGTACCTGCCCTTACTGCCCCGTCTCAGTATTCCACCCTGTACCGTACAGTCAGCATTTGCTAGAAACCTCCGACTTCGGCCAAAAGCCGACGGTGGCCGAAGCGGAAGCTTAGGTCGGACACTACCTACTATTGATTAAGTAACTAATACTTACTTTCGATGTCCATAGCTCTGCCTGTCTCCTTAGATGCTTCTTGTTCGTCTTCCTCTTCTATTTTAAACTCCATTAAAGGTACATCATCTTCTGAATCGAATTCAGAACCGTGTGGTAGTATATCTTCTTCATCTAGATGGCTATTGTCTAGATTTTCCAGTTCTAGATCTGTAAGTAAACAAAAACAGTTAAGAGTTACTCATTTACTATTTTATTGAGCAGATGACATAAGACATATTACAATGCACTGAAAAAGTAAATTATATATTTTTTTTACATCATTTGAAAATACGGGGTGGAAGGGACAAGGACGCGAAAACGGTTACCTCGCATACAGTACATCATTTGGAGCCACATAGAAATTAATCATTGGTTATTAAAAAAAAAATCTGCTGTTTACTTCAAATGTACCTACAATCAAAATGTAGGGAACAGCAGATTTTATTTTTTGGGTGGAAGTGACACCGACTGATTACAAAATGTTCAGTTCATCATACTGAACCCCTAGCGTATAGAAATTTTTCATTGGTAATTTAAAAAAAACATCTTGTAGTGTATCTATTTAATTGATATAGAAACACTGTCTCACATCCACAAGTAGTTCGGTAGCTGTCACTAATGACAGCTGTCAGTCACCACAAATGGCGGGAAGTTGGAAGGTGAAGCGTACCCTGGACTGGGGGCTTGGTGGTGTGGTGAGCCTGTGACATAGTTAGTAAATTGTTTTATCAACCTATTAGGCAGTTACAAGAATGGTTAAAATGTATAGAACAGCTGATTTCTTTTTTAATCACTAATGATAACAATTTCTATGTAGGTTTAGAATGTTACGTGACTAAGTGGTACCCGTTTGTACGTAGGTGTCGCTTCTACCCCATATATTAACAAAAAAAAACCTTTTCTATTCAATAAATTGTAACGTAATTTGTTGGAAGATATTACTTTATCATAAATTTTTTGTCTCAAAAACATACCATCACATTGATATGCCTCCTTTGGCTCAAGAATATCATCTTGTCTCTCACAATCAACTGGTAATTCTTCTTTCACAATAACGCTTTCTGTTTGACCAACTTCAACTATACTTATGCTATCTATTGAAGAGATAATAAACCCGTGGGCAACCTGTAAGTGGTCTTGGTTTATGAAAGGTTTTGGCTGTAAAAAGATGATTACAGTATTACATAAAATAATTATGTTAATGAAGGGCATTACTTACACATTAAACAGTAAATTATATCTGTTGAAGAACACCTCACCTCATAATTCCCATTCATTATCTGAGTGAACAGCTCTTCAGCTTCCAAACATTTCCTCAGCAATCGGAAGCATTGCTTTAGTTTAGCGCAGCAGAAGGAACAAGCGAGGATCGGTCTACTGTCGTCAGTTACAAACTGCAACAAAACATTGAGTTTCAGTTTTCGGGGTTTGTGAATAATATTTTGCAAACACTGTAGGCTACAGGTTTTGTGCAGTAATGCTCTTTCAAACACCTCTTACAAAGAAGGCTCATTGTCGTTTCGCTTGCCAAACCTGATATGTGTACACAACAAAAAAAATATTTTAGCTTGCATACACAAATGTAATAAGTTTTTATTATCTTGAGACTAAAATAAATGATAATCTGTTTTTTGCCATATTTTTTTCTATTTTTATTTTTTCAGAAGATTCATTGATTTCTTCTTCTTTTCATTCATTACGAAAATAACAGTTTTTATGTTGTCCTGCAAAGTTCTTAAAATGTACATATTCTGTTCGGCAAGCGCACCAACAATATACATTGATCACTGGTGGAGTTATAATTTACGCTTGCGGCTTATGCTCTAAAGCTCTTGCGTGGAGCAGCTCATAACCCGGGTGTGCAGCGTCACCTGAAGCTGTGCGTGCCAGACCGGTATGTATGGAGGCGGCGGCGACCGCCACTGCTGGCCTTGCCTGCTGCCAAAACCAATCTGCTGTCAAAAACACCCCTCACCCGCATAATATGTGTATTAAACGAAGTTCATGAGAGAATTGACGTATTTTCGTGCAATCTGAGTGAATTCGCAAGAGTGTTTTTGAATTGTGTTAGTTATATTTAGATATTAATATTCTGTGTTAAGATTTTTGTTGTTAGATTTTTAAGTACTAGCCGTAAGTTGATTTTATTTGGTAACCACTATTGTATTGGGGTCATCCTGTAAAGATAGTGTGTGTAAGTTAATAATAATAAATAAATAATTTATTTTAAGCACAGGTTCCTTTATCATTAAATTTTCTATCACCAATAAGGTTGATTTCCCTTTTCTCCAAATCTCTAACGAAGAGTTCATATGATTTCTCAAGTAAAAGAGGCATTTAATTACAAATATTCAAGAAATGTAAATATTATTAAAGTATCAACTTACTGGAATATCAGTCAGCCTCTCATATACTTCATGCAAGTTCTTGTTGACCACCACATACATGTGAACATTCTCCGCTAGACATATCCTACACATTGGCAGTTTTTCCATATTGTATTAATGTTTAAGTATCACTGAAGATAATTACTTCACTTAGAAATTCTGCTGCGTACAAATAACAGGCGACGCTTGTATATTGCGACTTCTTTTAGTATATATATATACGATAGTGTCGCAACTAAGCTTAACTTTACAGCTTGTAAATTGTAGTTATTTAAGTCGAACGGGTAAGGCGGCAGCGGCCGGATTGCTAGACTTATTATATTACTCGTAGGACAGCCTATAATTAATAGAAATTAGTTTATTAGTCCCTAGACACCATCTACTGCACCTACTGTACGAATACCGGTATCAAAACGAAAACAATTTCTATTATTCACTTACAACGAGCTAAAAAAGGAAGCTACTTTTGTTTTCGTTGACTTGACACTGACAGATGACATTGACATTTCAAGGTTTTCAAAGCAGGCACAGAGTATGTAAACACCACATTAGTTATAAAGGACAAGCATGGCAAAGTGCCATTTCACATGCATTATGCATTTTAAAAATAAATCTGATCAAATACTACAAGAACTTGTAACAATTTTCTTTTACCATATTATTATTAATTTTTGGTGTTTACCAATTAGACTTATTAATTCCATCATAGAAAATAAACACCATTTGCTCGCTGACCAAGTGTTTAGTGCAAATAAGTGCTTGCAACGTAAGATGGTGCAAGGGTGTCGACGCAGGTTGCATCCCACACCAAAGGCCTACCCACATTCCAAGGCATCAGCGTTCCGTCGTCTGGTCTGTTCCCATCGTCACATACCAAGCCGTTAGATTCTAAAACCGCTGGTACGCTAGCGGTGGCAGGAGCTGGACGAGTAATGTCATTGATGATGGCGTTCCGTGTTATGTGACCTGCGCTCCTGTAGCAGGACAGTCCATGGTGCCCTAGCAACACAAGGTGTGACTAAGCGAAAGCTTGTAGCGAGTCGAAATTACACATCATCCATCATGGTGCCATGAATGAATTGAGGCGCTTTACTTTGATTATTTGAATAACTTAACCCAAAAAAGCCAATCGAGAAGTATCAGCAATGCCATCAAAATGCTGCTAGCCAAAGGCATATTCCCCGTCGACAGTGACGCGGACGAGTTTTTGAGGCCCTTTAATTATTTTCTAATTTAGATACATAAAATTTACATATTTTATTACAAGTTCAGACCAGAAATTCTATTTTTTTAAATTATCTTGAACGTTTCTCATTTGACAAATAAAAGTCCTGGCACTACAAATAGGCGACCAGGTACGTATTCTGATCCATTTATTTACATTTCCAACAGCTATTTATTAAACAGACCATATAATGGCACATTGTTACTGTCGCGCTACCCTTCATAGCGTGACAGTAACAGGGTGCCATTGAAACTACTGAAAACCTAATAAGAAGTCGTAGTAGGTTCTTAGTACACATCGTATTGAACACCTCTGTCCATGGGACCAGGGCCAACCCTGGAAATCTACGGCTACCCCCATTAACCTGAGTGGTGACAGGCCAAAGGAGAACCCCTAGATGTGCGCGCTGGCGCCGGGAGCGAGAGGCGTAGGAGGTTTTCATCGCTACCCCTAATCAAGGGTCACATGTGCTACGGACCGAGACGCGGCCAAGCGAATTGTCCTACAAGGGGGATCAGGCGGTGTCAGGAAGCCGTTGCTTGTGCCGGCTGCTGCATGTGTTGGGCGGCGACACCAGGCCAGCGGTGGCTCACTGGTGTGCTTCAAGTACGACACGCCGCGCCGGGCCATATCGCCAGTCGCTGCATAGTAGGCAGGTCCAGCGCTGCTGTACCGGTGGAGAATTGAGTCGACCTTTGCATCGTCAAACCCCTCCGAAATATTCAAGCACTTTGGTGAGTGTTTCAGATTTAGATTCTTGAGCTGATGTTCCTTAATGAAAGAGAGTAAATGTTGCTAGTAAAGGTCATTGGGCGTAATCCGACCCTGTCGCGGACAGTAATGAAACGGTATAAATGAAAGAGTATAAATTCACTAAACGTTATATAAATAAGGTTATTTTATTTGGAATCCATGGAGAGCAAAGTTTGAGTCAAAAATATATTTATTCAAAAAATCGAATAATTTGTTTATATGTAATATAAGTTGTCGTTCTGAAATAGCTACTAAAGGGTCTTGGCGAGTACATGTGCGTCCCACGTGATCAAATCGGCAGATATACATTCGCTAACTTTCCCTCACACATTTTGTCGCGTCTCTTATTAGTGTTGTTATACGCAGTATATTAACATTATGAATGAGAAAATGAATAGAGGGAACAAACTGGTGCAATACTTAATTGAAAATAACACAAATAGACAAAGAGTTGCATTCATGGCACTAGATGGAAACAATCCAGATTTTAGAGATTTCCCACAGATAACCTATGAAGAACTGATATTTCATTATTGATCCATTGGGAAGCTACCATTTAAGACTGGCCAGCTTACCATTAACACATGAGATCAAATGGTGTCTACTTGATAGAGCTCTATCAGCACCAAGGCTTAATAAATAATAAAAAGATATTGATAAGACGACGAATTCAGTCGCAAAATGTCAGAGCGCGACAATATTACACATGTATTTTAATAAACCCAGCGAGACAAGGGAGACAAAATGTTGAAGATTGCCACTGCTCTTGTATATGTTACAGTCAAAACTGTTAATCGGTCAAAACCACTTTTGACTGGTGTCAGTCAAAACCCTTATTGTGTTAAAATGCGTTTTCTCAATTTAAAACATGTCGTTTCAGAACGTTGTAATAACCTCGTCCTAGAAATACTACAACATAATGTTTAGCAAAGAGTCACAAAAAATAACTTAACAAACCTAATAAGTTTCTTAAATAAATAAGTGAATGTTAGTTATTGTTAAAATAGTTTTTAACGGTCAGAAGTAGTTTTGACTGATTAACAGCGGTCAAAAGTAGTTTTGACTGATTAACAGCGGTCAAAAGTAGTTTAGACTAATTAACAGCGGTCAAAAGTAGTTTAGACTAATTAACAGCGGTCAAAAGTAGTTTAGAATAATTAACAATTTTGACTGTGACATATTCACGGCCGCCGTTCAGTCGAAGTTGCGCGCATATTGCCAGGTCCTATGGTTTATTGTTTATCCAGTGCTAGACACCAATAACAAGTCGAAGTCCCTGCGGTATTTTCAGATGAAATCACAGTAGACATTGATCACGCCGAATAAATCATGTGAAATAAGAAAAAGCTTTTTTTTTTCAAAATGCCCACAACTCACAAGAAACCGACCCTTACCATAATAAACTAGAGACATCTATACAACATTATTTTTAGTATATGCGAAATATAGTTTGTTCAGAATAAGTAACTGAATCGATTTCAATAATTTTTAAACCATGTTATATTTTTCCCAAAAATATTTTAAAAAGTTAAAAGTTGGACACCGAGCGACTTTAAGTACCTAACGGAATAATTTAGGTACTTACTGCCCAATTATTATTATCAATGAGCTCAAGACGGCGCTGGAGGCGCGCGCTGCGTGATGAACACGTTTTTGTGCGGACAACTAGGTAACAGAACAAGCTTATAACTTTGTAACTTTTCGTGATACAGTTTTGAAATTTTGTACATTAAAATACTAGACACGTGATTCTTTACATAAAAATACTAGACGTGTTTCAGGTTTCGCATATACTAAAACTAATGTTGTGTATTCTCACAATTTCATGTCTGTCTGCCGTGGGTTTTTCTCCCATACTATTTGCCCATTGACCTTTAGAGTGATTTCAATTTTAGACGGTGATCGTTATAAACTGAAAGCTTTGAATTCTAAGTGTGCCTACTTGTATGCACACGGTAGGCTAAGGAACATGCCAGCGGGTCACGTACCTGTCGATGTTGATAAGGATCTTGATGATGATGAGCAAGCTTAAGGTAGTGTAAAGCTTTCTATCGGTCGTAGTGTCTTCAACCGTACCCGTCTACGGGTACTTGAGTTTGACAAGAGAGACAAACGACTACGTATTATAGATAATACGTAGTCGTTTGTCTCTCTCGAGGAAACTCAAGTAGTCTATGGGTACGCGATGTGCGTTTAACTCTGGCAGAGGTCGAAGTCTGGAGAGACCGTAGTGTGTAGTCAGTGGGTGATGCACACGGGCGATCCATTTGATGGATGCGCGAGTTTTGATCCATGCGCTGGCTAGAGAGCCGTCGCGTTAGAGGTTTTACTCAAAGGTTTCTGTAAGCTTGGCAGTTTTTGGTTGAAGTAGTTTTAAAGGTTGATTGTTATGAGTTGACGAATAATGTACATGGCCCAGGGCAGTGATTGTTGTATTTTCGATTATTCACAATTTAACCGTGTTTGGTTTAATCAAAGAGTAGAGTTCTATAATTTCCTTCCTTTCCTTTCACCGACCCGATGTATGTAGAGTTTTGTCAGGAGTGACTGAGTGGAAAAAAAATCTGTTGTGCACTATTTGTTCGCAAGGTAACCATCACACGAGGACGTGTGCAAGCAGGACGGCTGTGTCGGTTCCGGTCATTAGTATCGACATAAAATGAATCGCAAGTGCGCCGGTGGTGACATAGCGCGACATACTTACAAGTCTACCCACACCACAGCGTGCTTCTAAAGAGCCCTGATGTTCAGTTCGAGTCGAGGGCGACAGTCAATGTCTGGCCGCAGCGGAGTTGAGACGTCTTGGAACTGTACCCGGTTCATTGTGCCCGGTGTTATTGTGTTAAGTTGTAATCTCAATTAATTCTTTAGTTTGCTAGAAACAGTGTAGCGCTCCCACATGATGTACGAGCCTAACGGAATAAATCCTGACATATCCGACATATACAGGTGTACACCGTTGTCACTCAAACCACGGGTAGTTGAATAAATAAAAATATATAGGACCGAATTAAAAAAATCAGAATAAGTAATTTACTTTAAAAATAAATTATCCCACACCGTCCGCAAAGTCATGGTAAGCGCCCGAGCGACGTAATCGCCGCCCGTCCTAACTACCTACAGCTACACAATACTCGTAACATAACCTGTGATGCAACTTTTCCTTCATACTTTTCCTGGATATAAATTCAAATTCAAAATTTTTAATTCAGATCAATTGATCCATGTATATCCTCGTGGACTGTTTTGTAGGTAATAATGAGTACTTGTAAACATGTACTACATCATTTTTAAGTATCATAAATAGTTTTCTCAGCGCACGCCAAATAATGAATTTTATAGGCAAAATTTTGCTACTTTGGGTTACCGTATTGCAATTTTCTTAAGGATCTCTAATTTAAAAAAAATACATTATAGCCTATGTTACTTCCTGATAATTTAGGTTTCTATTGGTGAAAAAATGGTTCTCATCGGTCCAGTAGTTTCGGAGCCTATTCGGTACAAAAAAAAAACAAACAAAAAAATCTTTCCTCTTTATAATAGTAGTAGAGAAATAAACAATGTAAAATACATGTAAATCAAATATTTGTGTAGGATATTACAACTAAAAATAAAAAATAAAATATTTTGCAAAAAATAAAACCGACTTCATAAACAACTCGACTTGACTTCAGAAGCTAAAGATATTTTTCACTTTTATGTGTATTTGAAGTCGGTTTTCTTTTTTGCAAAAAAAAAATAAACTACACAGCTAAAATATTTTGTTAAATCTTTTGTCACCAATACAACGCTGCCATCACACTTTCAAGGTTTTTTTACCAGTGTGTGTACGAATATGATTTGTTAAATGAGCCTTTTGACTGAAACTACTCTGACATATATCACACTTGTAAGGTTTTTCACGAGTGTGTGTACGAACATGAATTGTTAATGTAGACTTTTGACTGAAACTACTCTGACATATACCACTTTTTTAAGGTCTTTCACCATTGTGTGTACGAATATGATCTTTTAAATGGGCCTTTCGACTGAAACTATACTGACATATATCACACTTGTAAGGTTTTTCACCAGTGTGTGTACGAATATGATTTGTTAAATGAGTCTTTACACGGAAACTACACTGACATATATCACACTTGTAAGGTTTTTCACGAGTGTGTGTACGAATATGATTTGTTAAATGAGCCTTTCGACTGAAACTACACTGACATATATCACACTTGTAAGGTTTTTCACGAGTGTGTGTACGAACATGAACTGTTAATGTAGACTTTTGACTGAAACTACTCTGACATATATCACACTTGTAAGGTTTTTCACCAGTGTGTGTACGAATATGACTTGTTAAAGTAATCTTGAGACTGAAGCTACACTGACATATATCACACTTGTAAGGTTTATCACCAGTGTGTGTACGAATATGACTTGTTAAAGTAATCTTGAGACTGAAACTACACTGACATATATCACACTTGTAAGGTCTTTCACCAGTGTGTGTACGAATATGATCTTTTAAATGGGCCTTTCGACTGAAACTATACTGACATATATCACACTTGTAAGGTTTTTCACCAGTGTGTGTACGAATATGATTTGTTAAATGAGTCTTTACACGGAAACTACACTGACATATATCACACTTGTAAGGTTTTTCACCAGTGTGTCTACGAATATGACTCTTTAAATGAGCGTTTTGACGGAAACTTCTCTGACATATATCACACTTGTAAGGTTTTTCACCAGTGTGTATACGAATATGACTTGTTAAAGTAATCTTGTGACTGAAACTACACTGACATATATCACACTTGTAAGGTTTTTCACCAGTGTGTGTACGAATATGTTTTGTAAAATACCTCTTATGACTACACTTATAGTGGCATATTTCACATTCGTGAGGCTTTTTGAATTTAGTTTTATATTTGGACGTACGATTTTGAGTGGTTCGGATAATTTCCGAGTGCGATATTTGGTTTGTCTTTTGGTCGGCTGGTATTGAATCTGCTAATTTTGTTCTTCGTGAGTGTAGTTTTGGTTCCTCCGCAACAGTCGGCCCTGCGACAACAGAATAGAATAGAATAATATTTATTTGTTAGAATATTGTTGTTACATAGGTGTTACACAAAACATGATGTCCATTATATTCTGCTGTTTCCAGCATACAAATATTTCAAAAAAATAAAATTAATAATAAACCATACAATATGAAGGGGTATTAATTATGATGGCAAGAATTATTGAATACAATGTCAGGGATTATTAATTTTAATGTCAAGAATGATTAAATACAATGTCAAAGGTTAGGCTGGCAATGGTTAATTCAAGATTATTAATAAAAATGTAAAAAAATAAAATAAAGTAAAAAAAATCACAATGTCAAAAATATACATCATAATGTCAAAATAAAAATTATAATGTCAAAAAATTCACAATCAAAGTACTAATGTCATATTAATATCATAATCACAATATCAAAATGTATGATTTAAAAATTCATTGACGGAGTAAAAACACATGTCTAAGAGCCAAGCAAACATTTTACATTTAAACTTATTAATTGGTAACATTCTCAGGGCTGGTGGTACTTTATTATAAATTTTAATTGTCATACAACCAAAATTGTAATGTAAAATGTTCTCATTTCTACTGTATAATTGCAATTTCTGAGCAGGTACTAATAATTTCCCGGCATTTCATTTCTTCAGTCTTTCGGAGACTTGTTCATTTAATAGAAATAAATGAGGGTATTTTTTTTTAAATAGACAAACTTCCAAAATATACAGACATGGGAGTGTGAGAATTTTTAATTCCTTAAATGATGGCTTGCAATGGTCAAAATATTCTGCTCCACTCATGGCTCTGATATTTTTTTTTGTACTCTGAATGCTCTTTCCACATCCACCGAATTACCCCATATCACTAGACCGTAACGCAATACTGATGAAACATACCCATGATAGGCATTAAGGACTGTTTTTTTACTGGACACTAGTCTTAACTTGCGAAGAGCATATGCAAACTTATCAAGCTTACTGCATACTCTTTCTACATGTTCCTTCCAGTTTAATTTATTGTCAATTACTATACCCAAGAATAAAGCTGATGGTCCTGGTTGCAGAATTGCATTATGTTTAATTGCTGTCGGTATTACTGACAAGTTACATGTTTGAAATTGAACAATTTTGGTTTTGTCAATATTAACATGAAGATTATTGCCCCTCAGCCATTTAATTACGTTAATTAATTCATTGTTTGTATCAATTTCTATGTCAGTTTTGTTGGAACATTTTATCGTCAAAGTAGTATCGTCAGAAAATTGGATACATTCATATTTTAAACATTTTTTGAGGTCATTAATGTATAATATGAATAGTGGCGGACTTAGTACACTTCCCTGCGGGACGCCAGACCTGTTAATTTTTAGTTCTGAGCAATATGTCTTCCTAGTATCATTTTATATCCTAGATATAACAGTCCTTTGTTGGCGATTAGATAGATAACTTTTTAGCCAATCATACGCTTTACCTCTTATGCTATATTTCTCTAGCTTGTAAAGAAGTCGTTCGTGTGATACAAAATCAAACGCTTTTCTCATATCTAAGACTACCGATAAAGTAGACATTTTTTATTAAGTGCTTCAGTAATTAGTTTCACTAAAGAAAAACAGGCTAGAGTCGTTGAACTGTTTTTCCTAAAACCAAACTGACTCTCCACAATTAAATCGTATTTAGTTACAAAGCTATTTATTTTGTTATGCATTGCTTTTTCAAAGATTTTTGCAAAGATTGGGATCAGTGTAATGGGCCTATAATTGCCCATATCAGTACAGTTTAACTTTTTGAACAGTGGTTTAATTATAGTCTCTTTTAATCTAGATGGGAAAAAACCTTCTTCAAAAGAGAGGTTTATTAAATAGGTAAGTGGTGATGCTATAATTTTCGCGCTTAGTTTAATTATTTAAGTGGTTACTTCGTCATATACCGTAGAATTCGTGTTATTTAATTAATTAATTATATTGATAACGTCAATTTCATTCACTGGAGTCAGAAATAGAGTATTTATATTATTGTCAATGTTAATATTGTTTACGTCATATTGTTGGGGTTTTGTGTCAACTCAATGAAATAATTGTTAAATTGGTTACATATGTCATTAGGATTAGTATTTTTTTTTTATCAAGGATTATTAATTCATTTATATAGTTATTTATTATTTTTTATAATTGACCAAGTCGCTTTACATTTATTTTTGGAATTATTAAAAAAAATGTGTTTGTTTATCTGTTGTGATTTAGATACGCATTTTTTTGAGATTTTAGTGTAATTAAGGTATATTTTCTTGTGATAACCTTTACTCATTGCACCATGTTGATAC
The DNA here is from genome assembly GCA_963576755.1 of Noctua janthina. Taxonomy (NCBI): domain Eukaryota; kingdom Metazoa; phylum Arthropoda; class Insecta; order Lepidoptera; family Noctuidae; genus Noctua; species Noctua janthina. The sequence goes on from OY755077.1 coordinate 8,272,277, forward strand.
GCAAAATATAAAGCTCTCTTTTTAATGCATGATATTTTTTATCATTATATCAGATATTTATAAGCGGCGCTAAATGAATAAAAAAAAATAAAAAAAAATGAAAAAGCGTCGCACTTGTTTACTTATTTAAGATTGTTCTTTCAGTTTAAAATGTTGATTAGGGGGTTGTCTTTCGTTGACTACTTCACTATAGCACTATTGTATTGTTTATTGTAATGTTTGTTTGTAATTAGTAAATTTGTTTCCATGGAGTTTCTTGCCCGTTTTTCTCCATAGAGATCTACGTTAGGGAATGGGCAACTACAGTACTTTCACAGTTTTTGTGCCTTGTGACTGGGACTGTAGCTATTTTTTACTGTTGTCTTTGTTTCGACAATTCAAAAGTGCCTGTAACTGGCCTACTTGAAATAAATGCTTTGATTTTGATATTGATTGATCACTGGTTGTTGTTGAAATTTTGTTAACAGTTAAATGTAATTATTTGTAGGATTTGTCACTAATGCATTGTGTCACTAATGCATTGTAACTTCTGGAACAATATTTATAACTTTTACGTTTTAAAATCGTTGATTAATAGTTTTGTTTATTTATTTATGCGGAGCCGATGCGCGCATGCTTTTAATGACAGCTGTCAACTTAAAAACTATTCTTAACCATTTTGGTTATACAGTTTTACGAAAAACACAATTAATCTAAATATATAAAAGCGAAAGGTCACTCACTCACTCATTAAACACGAAATATCGAAAACCGCTTGACGAATAAATCCGGTAAGTACATTTTTCCAGGTAAATTGGGGACAGAACGTTTAAACATAAATCAAATTAACAGGGTTTTGAATGATTCACACTAGAAAAGGAAAAGAGAATAACCACTTCATGGGGTCTCGCGCGAGGTCCCAATAAATAACAAAATTATTAATTTAGGCAACTGCCTCGTAGGCCGTAGGAGACCGCCTCGTTGGTCAGTGCTCGCAAGCGCGACTGCTGAGTGGGCAAAGTGTTATTGGGTTTTTCCATCAGGAATTTCTCAGTAGCAGCTATGGAGTCTGGATTTGCACCCGGTTGATAGCAATAGGCTCGCCCTCTATGGGACTCAAACATAACTGGCAAAATGTGGATGTACTATTAGGTGCACCTCTGCCTAACTCTTCGGGAATTACAGGCGTGATGTTATGTTAATTTAGAAAAAATCAAAATCTATCGTGAAAGGATCAGGGCAGAATTTGTACAAATAATAAAGATGTTTAGAGAAGTTGGAATCGTAATTCTTGTACTCTTGAGTGCCTAAAGAGTTTCTTCAGGCATTTACAATATTTATAAAACCCCGCAATGAAAAAAATACGGGGTGGAAGGGACACCGACGCGAAAACGGTTACCTCGTATTCAGTACATTATTGTGAGCCGCCCCACATAGAAATGTTTCGTTAGTTATTAAAAAAAAACAGCTGTTTCTTACAAAAGTGCAATACACGGTCAAAATGTAGGGACCTGCTGATATTTTTAAAAATAACCGATGAAAAATTTCTATGTAGGGGGGCTCAGAATGATTTACTGAATACGTGGTAAGCGTTTTCGCGTCAGCATTCCTTGCACCCTGTATCATGTTACAAGTAAATAGTTTAACGAGAAGCTCATTATTTCAGAACGAAACGGCGGCTGTCAGTGTAAGACCCGCCAAATCAGAGCATTGAGATATATCTATGGAGACGGCATATTTTACTATAGAATGAATAGTTATACAAATATCTATAATATCGACCCACCCATGTGGAAAACAGTTTCCGCAGGAGACGCCCTGGGCGTTGGGGGTCACGTGGTGGCTCTAGGCCACCGTAGGCGCGGGCCTGTGGACGGCGAGTTATGGGCAAGCTCGCCGTCCGGCCGTCTTATGACGACAGGCCGTGTCGACGGCGCGTTCGTGTTCCACGTGCGCCTCAAAGAGATGTCAGCAAATAAGTAGGAGTCCGCAAGGGCTGATGCCTGCCAGGGCTGCGGGACTGTTCGAAAGAGATACCGTGCCCTGGAACACAAAGGGCAAAGGAACATGGATGGGTTTTAGTCAGTACAAGTCTGACATTCCCTTCCGCTCCGCCCAGAGTGGGGGGGGGGGGGGGTCATTTGAAGATTTCCCATCCGAAAAAAAAAACAAAAAAGGCTACTTTTATTACTATTTACTTAGAAAAGGATTAGGGTTCCGTGTAAAAAAAATAAAACCCTTGAAATTGTTAACCAAATCCGATTCAAATTATAAATTATATTCAAAGCATATTTTCTGAATCACGCGGATGTCGCGGGGCACATCTAAATACACGAGTAAATTAATTACGTGTAGCGTACAGTGATGGTATGAGAGGAGCTCGTGGCTAAATAATAACAGCCGCTCGGGTCGATCTTTAGGTTAAGCCGTGCTTGCCTTGGTTGGTCTGTGGATGGGTGACCGCCCATTACATACCGAGTTTCTTCCGTGACTCGGAAAGCACGTTAAGCCGTTGGACCCGGCTGTTATTTGTAGATCTTTGACAAAGTCTGACAACCAGTCTTACCAAGGGGTATCGTATTACCCAGTACTAACTGGATTGTGGAGGTCAGATAGGCAGTCGCTCCATGTAAAATACTGGTATTCAGCTGCATCCGGTTAGACTGGAAGCCGACCCCCAACATAGTTGGGAAAAGGCTGGCAGATGAGCGTACAGTGATGGTATAATATTTCTTAATTATTAATTGTTTAGCGAAAGAAATATTAATATACCATACCATCACTGTGTGCGCTGGTGCTCCACCTCAAAATTTGCTACTTGGAAGAAGAAGAAGACGACATGCTGCGCCGACCCCAAATAAATTGCGATTTGGGCAGGATAATTATAATAATTAAATGATAATTTATTCAATACAATTCAAGTGAGATGCAAACATTAAATAATCAGAGAGCTTATACACGGTTATTTTTTGGTCGTTCTGGAACCGAAAGCCATAAACTACTTAAAAATAAAAATAAAAAATAATTTAATGTTATTTTTGTGAAATAATGAGAACTCGAAGTAACGCTTCCTTGCGGTAAATGCATATGTGTGTGTAAAACGTATTCACGATCGGCAACACATGCGAACGATACCCATTGAAAAATCCATTTATCGATCAGACAGCATGATCCGTAAGCCACGCCCCCACCCCACACTTACACAGTCTAGCCGACCGGCCCGCCCGCCCGCCCTTCCTTCCTCCTAGTAGTGTCGCGCGGTTCGCTGTGTTAGGTCACTCACGCGCAACCTAATCACGTGCTAAAAATGAGTCGGCAATACGCGTACTCCAACGTGGAGTATTGGGCAATGGTGGATTTTTATGGGATGGTGCACCATAACCTGGAAGAGGCTAGACGATTTTGTGCTCAGCCGGAACACCTGAACTCACTGCGCGCACTAGGAATCACCGACCTTCAAGTTCTCTTCACCTCCACCATCCTGGCTGTAACCCAGCGCCTCCTCGATCACGGACAGTTTCGAGCACCTACACACGCGCAGGGCCGCGGTAGACTACCATACTCGGCGGAATTAGAGGAAGACATACTGGAGTACTTCGAACGCGACCCACGTCGAAGTACCACAATGGCGGCCAGGCGATTCAATGTTAGTCAATATTACGTATGGAAATGATTAAATATGGATTACATCCATACCATTTTCGTAAAAAGTATGAAGGAAAAATTTTAGTTATCTGTTAAGTACGTAAACATAAACGCAAGTTAGATCAAACACAACAAACAACACAATGGTCATGAATGCGGAATCAAACGATTTATTATTGTCGCGGGTAGGTATCTACTGTAGCAACAACGTGGTTGGTAGGTACTGACCACTGCAACCTATAGCAAACTCATGATTAGCAAACCTACAATACAAAGTTAGAGAAGTATCTATGGCTTGAATAACTAATTAAATTGCTATTAATAGGTATGTAAGATGTAAGTATCTATCTAATTAGTTCATCCGCAAGTGTGACTTCACCGTCTCGAAAACAAAAGATGCTGCGTCAGATACCTACATAAACAAAAACAAAATATTTAGTGTGGATTTGTGCCCGGTTGATGGCAATAAGCTCGCCCCCTATTACATGGGAATTAAACATAACTGGCGAAAAATGTGGGTGTACCATTAGGTACACCTCTGCCAAACCCTTCGGGGATTACAGACATGATGTTATGTTTACGTTATACTACTGTAGCACTCCGCGTTCTAACCATACCAAAGGGATCGGTCGCGCAAATAGGTACCTACGCGATAGATAAATTAATACACAATTAAAAATACGAAAAGCGAATTTAGACTTTATTTCTTAACCGTAAACGGTGAAAATGAGTACCCAAACTAGGTACCTAAGTAAAGTACGCAGTTTACTAAAATTATTCTGAGAAACCTATTGTCTCATGTCCGACCTGACTGTTACAAAGATGCACAACCGAATTACACGGTTAACTTTATTAAAATAAGGTCTAAATTCCAACCTAATAATACCTCTAACTAATAATGAACTCTATTCGACAGACGAAACGATTCATTTTTCTGTGCGAATTGCCTGCGTTTGTAACAGCCGCCAGCATTACCGCAAGAAAAAATGTTTTAGGCAGTATTATTTTATGAATCAGGTAGGTAGGTTCGATTGGTCGACACTCGATTTAAGGCCTAATTCCCAAGCGTACTGTCGTCGTATCGGAGTCTAGTTGAATAGGTACGAGTAGTAGAGATTTCCTGATGCGAGAGTGGTGAATTAAATGCCAATTAATTTCTCTCGTTAACGAAGAGATGTGATAGTGGTAAACACAGTGCCGTGCTTCTGATACGAACGAGAAATGATATAGGTAAATGAACTTACACCAACCTAAATCGGATCTGAAATGAAATACCTACTTGCAGTCGGTTAATAAATTCGTCCGAGGTCCATTGACCTGCTCAACTAACTCGCACACGCACAGCTGTGCCGCGCTACGTCATCATCGAGCGGATCGCGTACGATATTGCGTTTATGAATGAAATAGTGGGAGCCCTACTAAGATTTAACTCGAATGACAGAAAAAATGTGATAAATTTCTAACTTCTATATTAGACGTCATAAAAAAAAGAATACGCCAATAGTAACTACTTACTATTGGTTCGGTTCCAGAACGACCTAAAAGTATTCGTGTATTTGTGCAAAAAAGTGCTCCGAAAATATAATTTGTGCGTCTTCAGGTTTCCTAGATATTGCATTTCCTGCTAGAGTAACGTTTTGCAGAATCGTGTACGTCTAAAACCATTGTATGTGCGCCTGTAGAACAAATGGTTCTCTACTGTGTCACCTAACTTTTTTATCCATAATTTAAAGTGCCATAACTTTATTTGTGATAGTCATAATTTGTCCGAATGATGACTTACCCGAACTTAATATCACATGTCATAAAATTGAAATCCTTAAATATAGTATGTCCTAAATCCATTTGTCATAAATATTACAATCAATAATATACAGAAGACATAAAACCGTTTTCAATAAAAATTATTAGTAATAAATTCAAATAACATAATGTTTATTAATAATAATAATATTCTTAAAACAAATTTGTATAACAAAGCTTTTGCTATGAACTTCTCTCAGGCGTTACGTAGATACGAGCGTGCAATATTTTTTCTTCTACCGACTTGTTTTGAGATAGTTCACTTGTTATGTAGTTCTGTTTAGTAGCAGTTGATTGTGAACATGTGGTTTTTGTAAGCAAGCAAGCATGCAGCATGCAAGCAAGCATTCAGCATGCAAGCAAGCATGCAGCATGCAAGCAAGCACGCAGCATGCAAGCAAGCACGCAGCATGCAAGCAAGCATGCATCATGCAGCAGGCATGGTTACTGCCACGGTTCCGGCGCTGCGGGGATCCGGCGGTCCCACGCGAGGATTATCGTCGCAGATGGGTTTAACGCTGGAGGCCCAGGCCGAGGGCCGCCTCGCCCCTCCGTGCCTACGCGATTTTAAATTACACTCTAGGGGTAGAGCAGACAAGACTGCGTGGAGTCGGATTTACAGCGATTCGTTTCTGTCACTAAAACCTAATTTTAAGCAAATGTTTTAGGACTAAAAAAATATTATAAATGAACATTCGGAATAATACACATTATTTAACACAATACTTAGGACATATGACTTTAGGTCATGTAAAATTAGGAGATTCAATTATTATAGTACTCGATAATTATGTTAAACACGGGATTTTGAACATTATGGTTACTGAAGTTTATAGCAAACGTGTTATGGATAATGATTTTTGGACAAACAATTTTAGGAGAAGAAAGGGAGTACCCGAATAAATATACACGAGTGGCTTTATTTGTGCGTATTCGTGACAGAATTAGATTTAATTGTTGAAATGAAACAGCTTTACCGTGAAAGATACCGTTTATCAGAAACAGAATTTTATTTGCTTTGACAGTAGGTACAGGTTAGGTGTTGTACATAAATTAATGAGATCGGCTACAGTCTACCTTACGGCGTGCAAATTATTACAAAAGTTAAAATATTAATACAAACAAAATAATATCAACAAAACAAAATAGAAATTAAAGTGAAGTCAATTATTAATATTATAGTCAGGTACATAAGTCTTACATGGTCAAATTTGCAGTTTATTATAAAAATCATTATCTGGATAAATTCGTATCATTTAGAAAGTCTTTCACTGAGTAATAACATTTGCCTAAAAGTAGTGCAGTTACCTTAGGTTTAAAAATATTTATAGAATAATCCTTAAAACCATGAGGTTTTATTTTAAATGACAGGTCCCATTGTCATAACACTTTTCCTTAACAGTGCTGTTTTGTAATTTCCCGAATGTAGCAAGTTCTTGTATTGGGATCTCAAGGGGCCATTGCGTAATAAGTGTTCCTGCCATGACAGTAATAGACAATTACGTGATAGAGAGGCTATCACCGCTTCTGGCCAGTAAGATCCACTAGTTTTTAATATTATGGCCCGAATACGTGTTTATTTGTTTCAAAACCCTCATATGTTCAGAGGATAGCCGTGGTCTTGAGCCACTTTGCCCTAAAGTTTATGATCCCTTACTACTGTTAGAATGTATAATTTCTTTGTTATTTATATATTACAAACAGACACTTCAATTTAGATTATTTGTAGATAACATTTGTATAATTCAAGCTCAAGTAAGTCTCCTAAGACCGTTTTCATGTAGCAACAACGGTTAAGGTACCTGCCCTTACTGCCCCGTCTCAGTATTCCACCCTGTACCGTACAGTCAGCATTTGCTAGAAACCTCCGACTTCGGCCAAAAGCCGACGGTGGCCGAAGCGGAAGCTTAGGTCGGACACTACCTACTATTGATTAAGTAACTAATACTTACTTTCGATGTCCATAGCTCTGCCTGTCTCCTTAGATGCTTCTTGTTCGTCTTCCTCTTCTATTTTAAACTCCATTAAAGGTACATCATCTTCTGAATCGAATTCAGAACCGTGTGGTAGTATATCTTCTTCATCTAGATGGCTAATGTCTAGATTTTCCAGTTCTAGATCTGTAAGTAAACAAAAACAGTTAAGAGTTACTCATTTACTATTTTATTGAGCAGATGACATAAGACATATTACAATGCACTGAAAAAGTAAATTATATATTTTTTTTACATCATTTGAAAATACGGGGTGGAAGGGACAAGGACGCGAAAACGGTTACCTCGCATACAGTACATCATTTGGAGCCACATAGAAATTAATCATTGGTTATTAAAAAAAAAATCTGCTGTTTACTTCAAATGTACCTACAATCAAAATGTAGGGAACAGCAGATTTTATTTTTTGGGTGGAAGTGACACCGACTGATTACAAAATGTTCAGTTCATCATACTGAACCCCTAGCGTATAGAAATTTTTCATTGGTAATTTAAAAAAAACATCTTGTAGTGTATCTATTTAATTGATATAGAAACACTGTCTCACATCCACAAGTAGTTCGGTAGCTGTCAGTCACCACAAATGGCGGGAAGTTGGAAGGTGAAGCGTACCCTGGACTGGGGGCTTGGTGGTGTGGTGAGCCTGTGACATAGTTAGTAAATTGTTTTATCAACCTATTAGGCAGTTACAAGAATGGTTAAAATGTATAGAACAGCTGATTTCTTTTTTAATCACTAATGATAACAATTTCTATGTAGGTTTAGAATGTTACGTGACTAAGTGGTACCCGTTTGTACGTAGGTGTCGCTTCTACCCCATATATTAACAAAAAAAAACCTTTTCTATTCAATAAATTGTAACGTAATTTGTTGGAAGATATTACTTTATCATAAATTTTTTGTCTCAAAAACATACCATCACATTGATATGCCTCCTTTGGCTCAAGAATATCATCTTGTCTCTCACAATCAACTGGTAATTCTTCTTTCACAATAACGCTTTCTGTTTGACCAACTTCAACTATACTTATGCTATCTATTGAAGAGATAATAAACCCGTGGGCAACCTGTAAGTGGTCTTGGTTTATGAAAGGTTTTGGCTGTAAAAAGATGATTACAGTATTACATAAAATAATTATGTTAATGAAGGGCATTACTTACACATTAAACAGTAAATTATATCTGTTGAAGAACACCTCACCTCATAATTCCCATTCATTATCTGAGTGAACAGCTCTTCAGCTTCCAAACATTTCCTCAGCAATCGGAAGCATTGCTTTAGTTTAGCGCAGCAGAAGGAACAAGCGAGGATCGGTCTACTGTCGTCAGTTACAAACTGCAACAAAACATTGAGTTTCAGTTTTCGGGGTTTGTGAATAATATTTTGCAAACACTGTAGGCTACAGGTTTTGTGCAGTAATGCTCTTTCAAACACCTCTTACAAAGAAGGCTCATTGTCGTTTCGCTTGCCAAACCTGATATGTGTACACAACAAAAAAAATATTTTAGCTTGCATACACAAATGTAATAAGTTTTTATTATCTTAGACTAAAATAAATGATAATCTGTTTTTTGCCATATTTTTTTCTATTTTTATTTTTTCAGAAGATTCATTGATTTCTTCTTCTTTTCATTCATTACGAAAATAACAGTTTTTATGTTGTCCTGCAAAGTTCTTAAAATGTACATATTCTGTTCGGCAAGCGCACCAACAATATACATTGATCACTGGTGGAGTTATAATTTACGCTTGCGGCTTATGCTCTAAAGCTCTTGCGTGGAGCAGCTCATAACCCGGGTGTGCAGCGTCACCTGAAGCTGTGCGTGCCAGACCGGTATGTATGGAGGCGGCGGCGACCGCCACTGCTGGCCTTGCCTGCTGCCAAAACCAATCTGCTGTCAAAAACACCCCTCACCCGCATAATATGTGTATTAAACGAAGTTCATGAGAGAATTGACGTATTTTCGTGCAATCTGAGTGAATTCGCAAGAGTGTTTTTGAATTGTGTTAGTTATATTTAGATATTAATATTCTGTGTTAAGATTTTTGTTGTTAGATTTTTAAGTACTAGCCGTAAGTTGATTTTATTTGGTAACCACTATTGTATTGGGGTCATCCTGTAAAGATAGTGTGTGTAAGTTAATAATAATAAATAAATAATTTATTTTAAGCACAGGTTCCTTTATCATTAAATTTTCTATCACCAATAAGGTTGATTTCCCTTTTCTCCAAATCTCTAACGAAGAGTTCATATGATTTCTCAAGTAAAAGAGGCATTTAATTACAAATATTCAAGAAATGTAAATATTATTAAAGTATCAACTTACTGGAATATCAGTCAGCCTCTCATATACTTCATGCAAGTTCTTGTTGACCACCACATACATGTGAACATTCTCCGCTAGACATATCCTACACATTGGCAGTTTTTCCATATTGTATTAATGTTTAAGTATCACTGAAGATAATTACTTCACTTAGAAATTCTGCTGCGTACAAATAACAGGCGACGCTTGTATATTGCGACTTCTTTTAGTATATATATATACGATAGTGTCGCAACTAAGCTTAACTTTACAGCTTGTAAATTGTAGTTATTTAAGTCGAACGGGTAAGGCGGCAGCGGCCGGATTGCTAGACTTATTATATCACTCGTAGGACAGCCTATAATTAATAGAAATTAGTTTATTAGTCCCTAGACACCATCTACTGCACCTACTGTACGAATACCGGTATCAAAACGAAAACAATTTCTATTATTCACTTACAACGAGCTAAAAAAGGAAGCTACTTTTGTTTTCGTTGACTTGACACTGACAGATGACATTGACATTTCAAGGTTTTCAAAGCAGGCACAGAGTATGTAAACACCACATTAGTTATAAAGGACAAGCATGGCAAAGTGCCATTTCACATGCATTATGCATTTTAAAAATAAATCTGATCAAATACTACAAGAACTTGTAACAATTTTCTTTTACCATATTATTATTAATTTTTGGTGTTTACCAATTAGACTTATTAATTCCATCATAGAAAATAAACACCATTTGCTCGCTGACCAAGTGTTTAGTGCAAATAAGTGCTTGCAACGTAAGATGGTGCAAGGGTGTCGACGCAGGTTGCATCCCACACCAAAGGCCTACCCACATTCCAAGGCATCAGCGTTCCGTCGTCTGGTCTGTTCCCATCGTCACATACCAAGCCGTTAGATTCTAAAACCGCTGGTACGCTAGCGGTGGCAGGAGCTGGACGAGTAATGTCATTGATGATGGCGTTCCGTGTTATGCGACCTGCGCTCCTGTAGCAGGACAGTCCATGGTGCCCTAGCAACACAAGGTGTGACTAAGCGAAAGCTTGTAGCGAGTCGAAATTACACATCATCCATCATGGTGCCATGAATGAATTGAGGCGCTTTACTTTGATTATTTGAATAACTTAACCCAAAAAAGCCAATCGAGAAGTATCAGCAATGCCATCCAAATGCTGCTAGCCAAAGGCATATTCCCCGTCGACAGTGACGCGGACGAGTTTTTGAGGCCCTTTAATTATTTTCTAATTTAGATACATAAAATTTACATATTTTATTACAAGTTCAGACCAGAAATTCTATTTTTTTAAATTATCTTGAACGTTTCTCATTTGACAAATAAAAGTCCTGGCACTACAAATAGGCGACCAGGTACGTATTCTGATCCATTTATTTACATTTCCAACAGCTATTTATTAAACAGACCATATAATGGCACATTGTTACTGTCGCGCTACCCTTCATAGCGTGACAGTAACAGGGTGCCATTGAAACTACTGAAAACCTAATAAGAAGTCGTAGTAGGTTCTTAGTACACATCGTATTGAACACCTCTGTCCATGGGACCAGGGCCAACCCTGGAAATCTACGGCTACCCCCATTAACCTGAGTGGTGACAGGCCAAAGGAGAACCCCTAGATGTGCGCGCTGGCGCCGGGAGCGAGAGGCGTAGGAGGTTTTCATCGCTACCCCTAATCAAGGGTCACATGTGCTACGGACCGAGACGCGGCCAAGCGAATTGTCCTACAAGGGGGATCAGGCGGTGTCAGGAAGCCGTTGCTTGTGCCGGCTGCTGCATGTGTTGGGCGGCGACACCAGGCCAGCGGTGGCTCACTGGTGTGCTTCAAGTACGACACGCCGCGCCGGGCCATATCGCCAGTCGCTGCATAGTAGGCAGGTCCAGCGCTGCTGTACCGGTGGAGAATTGAGTCGACCTTTGCATCGTCAAACCCCTCCGAAATATTCAAGCACTTTGGTGAGTGTTTCAGATTTAGATTCTTGAGCTGATGTTCCTTAATGAAAGAGAGTAAATGTTGCTAGTAAAGGTCATTGGGCGTAATCCGACCCTGTCGCGGACAGTAATGAAACGGTATAAATGAAAGAGTATAAATTCACTAAACGTTATATAAATAAGGTTATTTTATTTGGAATCCATGGAGAGCAAAGTTTGAGTCAAAAATATATTTATTCAAAAAATCGAATAATTTGTTTATATGTAATATAAGTTGTCGTTCTGAAATAGCTACTAAAGGGTCTTGGCGAGTACATGTGCGTCCCACGTGATCAAATCGGCAGATATACATTCGCTAACTTTCCCTCACACATTTTGTCGCGTCTCTTATTAGTGTTGTTATACGCAGTATATTAACATTATGAATGAGAAAATGAATAGAGGGAACAAACTGGTGCAATACTTAATTGAAAATAACACAAATAGACAAAGAGTTGCATTCATGGCACTAGATGGAAACAATCCAGATTTTAGAGATTTCCCACAGATAACCTATGAAGAACTGATATTTCATTATTGATCCATTGGGAAGCTACCATTTAAGACTGGCCAGCTTACCATTAACACATGAGATCAAATGGTGTCTACTTGATAGAGCTCTATCAGCACCAAGGCTTAATAAATAATAAAAAGATATTGATAAGACGACGAATTCAGTCGCAAAATGTCAGAGCGCGACAATATTACACATGTATTTTAATAAACCCAGCGAGACAAGGGAGACAAAATGTTGAAGATTGCCACTGCTCTTGTATATGTTACAGTCAAAACTGTTAATCGGTCAAAACCACTTTTGACTGGTGTCAGTCAAAACCCTTATTGTGTTAAAATGCGTTTTCTCAATTTAAAACATGTCGTTTCAGAACGTTGTAATAACCTCGTCCTAGAAATACTACAACATAATGTTTAGCAAAGAGTCACAAAAAATAACTTAACAAACCTAATAAGTTTCTTAAATAAATAAGTGAATGTTAGTTATTGTTAAAATAGTTTTTAACGGTCAGAAGTAGTTTTGACTGATTAACAGCGGTCAAAAGTAGTTTTGACTGATTAACAGCGGTCAAAAGTAGTTTAGACTAATTAACAGCGGTCAAAAGTAGTTTAGACTAATTAACAGCGGTCAAAAGTAGTTTAGAATAATTAACAATTTTGACTGTGACATATTCACGGCCGCCGTTCAGTCGGAAGTTGCGCGCATATTGCCAGGTCCTATGGTTTATTGTTTATCCAGTGCTAGACACCAATAACAAGTCGAAGTCCCTGCGGTATTTTCAGATGAAATCACAGTAGACATTGATCACGCCGAATAAATCATGTGAAATAAGAAAAAGCTTTTTTTTTTCAAAATGCCCACAACTCACAAGAAACCGACCCTTACCATAATAAACTAGAGACATCTATACAACATTATTTTTAGTATATGCGAAATATAGTTTGTTCAGAATAAGTAACTGAATCGATTTCAATAATTTTTAAACCATGTTATATTTTTCCCAAAAATATTTTAAAAAGTTAAAAGTTGGACACCGAGCGACTTTAAGTACCTAACGGAATAATTTAGGTACTTACTGCCCAATTATTATTATCAATGAGCTCAAGACGGCGCTGGAGGCGCGCGCTGCGTGATGAACACGTTTTTGTGCGGACAACTAGGTAACAGAACAAGCTTATAACTTTGTAACTTTTCGTGATACAGTTTTGAAATTTTGTACATTAAAATACTAGACACGTGATTCTTTACATAAAAATACTAGACGTGTTTCAGGTTTCGCATATACTAAAACTAATGTTGTGTATTCTCACAATTTCATGTCTGTCTGCCGTGGGTTTTTCTCCCATACTATTTGCCCATTGACCTTTAGAGTGATTTCAATTTTAGACGGTGATCGTTATAAACTGAAAGCTTTGAATTCTAAGTGTGCCTACTTGTATGCACACGGTAGGCTAAGGAACATGCCAGCGGGTCACGTACCTGTCGATGTTGATAAGGATCTTGATGATGATGAGCAAGCTTAAGGTAGTGTAAAGCTTTCTATCGGTCGTAGTGTCTTCAACCGTACCCGTCTACGGGTACTTGAGTTTGACAAGAGAGACAAACGACTACGTATTATAGATAATACGTAGTCGTTTGTCTCTCTCGAGGAAACTCAAGTAGTCTATGGGTACGCGATGTGCGTTTAACTCTGGCAGAGGTCGAAGTCTGGAGAGACCGTAGTGTGTAGTCAGTGGGTGATGCACACGGGCGATCCATTTGATGGATGCGCGAGTTTTGATCCATGCGCTGGCTAGAGAGCCGTCGCGTTAGAGGTTTTACTCAAAGGTTTCTGTAAGCTTGGCAGTTTTTGGTTGAAGTAGTTTTAAAGGTTGATTGTTATGAGTTGACGAATAATGTACATGGCCCAGGGCAGTGATTGTTGTATTTTCGATTATTCACAATTTAACCGTGTTTGGTTTAATCAAAGAGTAGAGTTCTATAATTTCCTTCCTTTCCTTTCACCGACCCGATGTATGTAGAGTTTTGTCAGGAGTGACTGAGTGGAAAAAAATTCTGTTGTGGACTATTTGTTCGCAAGGTAACCATCACACGAGGACGTGTGCAAGCAGGACGGCTGTGTCGGTTCCGGTCATTAGTATCGACATAAAATGAATCGCAAGTGCGCCGGTGGTGACATAGCGCGACATACTTACAAGTCTACCCACACCACAGCGTGCTTCTAAAGAGCCCTGATGTTCAGTTCGAGTCGAGGGCGACAGTCAATGTCTGGCCGCAGCGGAGTTGAGACGTCTTGGAACTGTACCCGGTTCATTGTGCCCGGTGTTATTGTGTTAAGTTGTAATCTCAATTAATTCTTTAGTTTTGCTAGAAACAGTGTAGCGCTCCCACATGATGTACGAGCCTAACGGAATAAATCCTGACATATCCGACATATACAGGATGTACACCGTTGTCACTCAAACCACGGGTAGTAGAATAAATAAAAAAATATAGGACCGAGTTAAAAAAATCAGAATAAGTACTTTAAAAATAAATTATCCCACACCGTCCGCAAAGTCATGGTAAGCGCCCGAGCGACGTAATCGCCGCCCGTCCTAACTACCTACAGCTACACAATACTCGTAACATAACCTGTGATGCAACTTTTCCTTCATACTTTTCCTGGATATAAATTCAAATTCAAAATTTTTAATTCAGATCAATTGATCCATGTATATCCTCGTGGACTTTTTTATAAGTAATAATGAGTACTTGTAAACATGTACTACATCATTTTTAAGTATCATAAATAGTTTTCTCAGCGCACGCCAAATAATGAATTTTATAGGCAAAATTTTGCTACTTTGGGTTACCGTATTGCAATTTTCTTAAGGATCTCTAATTTAAAAAAAAATACATTATAGCCTATGTTACTTCCTGATAATTTAGGTTTCTATTGGTGAAAAAATGGTTCTCATCGGTCCAGTAGTTTCGGAGCCTATTCGGTACAAAAAAAAAACAAACAAAAAAATCTTTCCTCTTTATAATAGTAGTAGAGATAAGCCTATTAACATGAAATGTATAGTTAACAATGTAAAATACATGTAAATCAAATATTTGTGTAGGATATTACAACTTAAAATAAAAAATAAAATATTTTGCAAAAAATAAAACCGACTTCATAAACAACTCGACTTGACTTCAGAAGCTAAAGATATTTTTCACTTTTATGTGTATTTGAAGTCGGTTTTCTTTTTTGCAAAAAAAAAATTTCGCTACACAGCTAAAATATTTTGTTAAATCTTTTGTCACCAATACAACGCTGCCATCACACTTTCAAGGTTTTTTTACCAGTGTGTGTACGAATATGATTTGTTAAATGAGCCTTTTGACTGAAACTACTCTGACATATATCACACTTGTAAGGTTTTTCACGAGTGTGTGTACGAACATGAATTGTTAATGTAGACTTTTGACTGAAACTACTCTGACATATACCACTTTTTTAAGGTCTTTCACCATTGTGTGTACGAATATGATCTTTTAAATGGGGCTTTCGACTAAAACTATACTGACATATATCACACTTGTAAGGTTTTTCACCAGTGTGTGTACGAATATGATCTGTTAAATGAGCCTTTTGACTAAAACTTCTATGACATATATCACACTTGTAAAGTTTTTCACCTGTGTTTGTTCGAATATGATTTGTTAAATAAGCCTTTCGACTAAAACTACGCTGACATATATCACAATTGTAAGGTTTATCACCAGTGTGTGTACGAATATGACTTGTTAAAGTAATCTTGAGACTGAAACTACACTGACATATATCACACTTGTAAAGTATTTCACGAGTGTGTGTACGAACATGAATTGTTAATGTAGACTTTTGACTGAAACCACTTTGACATATACCACATTTTTAAGGTCTTTCACCATTGTGTGTACGAATATGATCTTTTAAATGGGCCTTTCGACTAAAACTATACTGACATATATCACACTTGTAAAGTTTTTCACCTGTGTTTGTTCGAATATGATTTGTTAAATAAGCCTTTCGACTAAAACTACGCTGACATATATCACATTTGTAAGGTTTTTCACGAGTGTGTGTACGAACATGAATTGTTAATGTAGACTTTTGACTGAAACTACTCTGACATATACCACATTTGTAAGGTCTTTCACCAGTGTGTGTACGAATATGATCTTTTAAATGGGCCTTTCGACTGAAACTATACTGACATATATCACACTTGTAAGGTTTTTCACCAGTGTGTGTACGAATATGATTTGTTAAATTAGTCTTTACACGGAAACTAACCTGACATATATCACACTTGTAAGGTTTTTCATGAGTGTGTGTACGAATATGATTTGTTAAATGAGCCTTTCGACTGAAACTACACTGACATATATCACACTTGTAAGGTTTTTCACGAGTGTGTGTACGAACATGAACTGTTAATGTAGACTTTTGACTGAAACTACTCTGACATATATCACACTTGTAAGGTTTTTCACCAGTGTGTGTACGAATATGACTTGTTAAAGTAATCTTGTGACTGAAACTACACTGACATATATCACACTTGTAAGGTTTTTCACCAGTGTGTGTACGAATATGATTTGTTAAAGTAATCTTGTGACTGAAACTACACTGACATATATCACACTTGTAAGGTTTTTCACCAGTGTGTCTACGAATATGATTTGTTAAATAAGCCTTTCGACTAAAACTACGCTGACATATATCACAATTGTAAGGTTTATCACCAGTGTGTGTACGAATATGACTTGTTAAAGTAATCTTGTGACTGAAACTACACTGACATATATCACACTTGTAAGGTTTTTCACCAGTGTGTGTACGAATATGATTTGTTAAAGTAATCTTGTGACTGAAACTACACTGACATATATCACACTTGTAAGGTTTTTCACCAGTGTGTCTACGAATATGACTCTTTAAATGAGCGTTTTGACGGAAACTTCTCTGACATATATCACACTTGTAAGGTTTTTCACCAGTGTGTGTACGAATATGACTTGTTAAAGTAATCTTGTGACTGAAACTACACTGACATATATCACACTTGTAAGGTTTTTCACCAGTGTGTGCACGAATATGTTTTGTAAAATACCTCTTATGACTACACTAATAGTGGCATATTTCACATTCGTGAGGCTTTTTGAATTTAGTTTTATATTTGGACGTACGATTTTGAGTGGTTCGGATAATTTCCGAGTGCGATATTTGGTTTGTCTTTTGGTCGGCTGGTATTGAATCTGCTAATTTTGTTCTTCGTGAGTGTAGTTTTGGTTCCTCCGCAACAGTCGGCCCTGCGACAACAGAATAGAATAGAATAATATTTATTTGTTAGAATATTGTTGTTACATAGGTGTTACACAAAACATGATGTCCATTATATTCTGCTGTTTCCAGCATACAAATATTTCAAAAAAATAAAATTAATAATAAACCATACAATGTGAAGGGGTATTAATTATTATGGCAAGAATTATTGAATACAATGTCAAAGGTTAGGTTGGCAATGGTTAATTCAAGATTATTAATAAAAATGTAAAAAAATAAAATAAAGTAAATAAATCACAATGTCAAAAATATACATCATAATGTCAAAATAAAAATTATAATGTCAAAAAATTCACAATCAAAGTACTAATGTCATATTAATATCATAATCACAATATCAAAATGTATCATTTAAAAATTCATTAACGGAGTAATTAACATTCATTAACACATGTCTAAGAGCCAAGCAAACGTTTTACATTTAAACTTACTAATTGGTAACATTCTCAGGGCTGGTGGTACTTTATTATAAATTTTAATTGTCATACAACCAAAATTGTAATGTAAAATGTTCTCATTTCTACTGTATAATTGCAATTTCTGAGCAGGTACTAATAATTTCCCGGCATTTCATTTCTTCAGTCTTTCGGAGACTTGTTCATTTAATAGAAATAAATTAGGGTATTTTTTTTTAAAAAGACAAACTTCTAAAATATACAGACATGGGAGTGGGAGAATTTTTAATTCCTTAAATGATGGCCTGCAATGGTCAAAATATTCTGCTCCACTCATGGCTCTGATATTTTTTTTTGTACTCTGAATGCTCTTTCCACATCCACCGAATTACCCCATATCACTAGACCGTAACGCAATACTGATGAAACATACCCATGATAGGCATTAAGGACTGTTTTTTTACTGGACACTAGTCTTAACTTGCGAAGAGCTTATGCAAACTTATCAAGCTTACTGCATACTCTTTCTACATGTTCCTTCCAGTTTAATTTATTGTCAATTACTATACCCAAGAATAAAGCTGATGGTCCTGGTTGCAGAATTGCATTATGTTTAATTGCTGTCGGTATTACTGACAAGTTACATGTTTGAAATTGAACTATTTTGGTTTTGTCAATATTAACATGAAGATTATTGCCCCTCAGCCATTTAATTACGTTAATTAATTTATTGTTTGTATCAATTTCTATGTCAGTTTTGTTGGAACATTTTATCGTCAAAATTGGATACATTCATATTTTAAACATTTTTTGAGGTCATTAATGTATAATATGAATAGTGGCGGACCCAGTACACTTCCCTGCGGGACGCCAGACCTATTAATTTTTAGTTTTGAGCAATATGTCTTCCTAGTATCATTTTATATCCTAGATATAACAGTCCTCTGTTGGCGATTAGATAGATAACTTTTTAGCCAATCATACGCTTTGCCTCTTATGCCATATTTCTCTAGCTTGTAGAGTAGTCGTTCGTGTGATACAAAATCAAACGCTTTGCTCATATCTAAGACTACCGATAAAGTAGACACTTTTTTATTAAGTGCTTCAGTAATTAGTTTCACTAAAGAAAAACAGGCTAGAGTCGTTTAACTGTTTTTCCTAAAACCAAACTGACCCTCCACAATTAAATCGTATTTAGTTTTAAGATAAATAGACGGGCCCAAAATCTAGATGACGTGAATAATGCCCTACTTCAGGTCCATAATTGGTTCACAGCAAACAATTTAGTGTTAAATGAAAAAAAAACGAAATGCGTAAGATTTGCTTTACCGAATGTTAAAAGTAGCGATTGTGATATAGTATTGAATAAAGAGAAACTCGAATTTGTAGATAAAACGGTTTTCCTGGGGATTACGCTTGATTCAAGGCTACAATGGGGTTGTCATTTAACATCTCTTGCGGGGCGGCTAAGTTCAGCAGCGTATGCTATAAGAAAAATCCGTCGATATACTGATGTAGATACCGCTGGACTGGTCTATTTTAGTTATTTTCATAGTATTATGTCTTATGGCATTTTAATGTGGGGACGGGCTGCAGACTCATCTTTCATGGGGTACTGTTTGAGATGCTATAATAAAATTCCACAAAGTATTCTTGAACTAAATGAAACGAAATTTAAAACATGCATTAAACGCACACTATGTAAGAAAGCATATTACAAGTTGGACGATTATATCACTGATAAAAATGCTTGGCTCAATGCCGGTCCTGCTCCACAAGAACAGGGGCGCCTAAATTGATAGCATTAATTAAATAGTATTGTTGGAGCTGCTGAAGATTGTATAACTATCTTTGCATTGTATAGATTCAATCTCTTTTGTATTATATAGCCGCCTAGCCCATATTGTGTGAGTACTATGTACTAGAAAGCTGTCATTCGCTGGAAACCTGCGTCTTTTCTTGACTTGAATGTGCCCTGGCGGTTAGGAGTATGTCATGCTCACTCAAATGTCTCGCTGATGGTGGCACGTGTGTCGGATCATTTAGTTCCCTTCAAAATGGTTGAGTTGAATGGTGCTGATACATGCGTCATGTTCGTGAACGGGCGCTGTCAGTTGTGACTGGTCATCTCTTATTTGCCACGGCTTATTTGAATTAATTATTTTATTTTTGAATTGTTTTTACTATGGACACTTTTAACGTACACATCTTGCTGCATCGTTCTCACATAATGTACCATCTCAAAATGAATGATGTAACCAAGGTTTTGTTAAAGTATTCTGATTTAAAAGAGTGTCCATGGAGTTTCTTGCCCGTTCTTCTCCATAGAGATCTACGTTAGGGAATGGGCAACTACAGTACTTTCACAGTTTTTGTGCCTTGTGACTGGGACTGTAGCTATATTTTACTGTTGCCTTTGTTTCGACAATTCAAAAGTGCCTGTAACTGGCCTACTTGAAATAAATGCTTTGATTTTGATTTCGAGCTATTTATTTTGTTATGCATTGCTTTTTCAGAGATTTTTGCAAAGATTGGGATCAGTGTAATGGGCCTATAATTGCCCATATCAGTACAGTTGAACTTTTTGAACAGTGGTTTAATTATAGTCTCTTTTAATCTAGATGGGAAAACACCTTATTCAAAAGAGAGGTTTATTAAATAGGTAAGTGGTGATGCTATAATTTTCGCGCTTAGTTTAATTATTTAAGTGGTTACTTCGTCATATCCCGTAGAATTCGTGTTATTTAATTAATTAATTATATTGATAACGTCAATTTCATTCACTGACGTCAGAAATAGAGTATTTATATTATTGTCAATATTGTTTACGTCATATTGTTGGGGTTTTGTGTCAACTCAATGAAATAATTGTTAACCAGTTCGGTACGGGCCCCTTTGGGGGTCTGACACTCAAACCTCCGCTGGATTGGCACCGGCCCCCGAAGGGGTCTAGCGTTTAAGTCATACGTCATCCTCATTGTTTATGTAAATATTTAATATTGTGATTATTAAATACTATGAGTGTGCGTTAATTAAGAGAGTTGTATAAAAAGTTCATATGTCTTCGCCATTAAAACTTCTGTATTTAGCGCGCAAGTTTCTTAATTTACCCTTTAAAAATCCAAGTGCATAAATACGGTAATCGCCATTTTGACGTCAGTGCTGGCCGAGGCTAAAAATCATAAAAATTGTGCTTTTCGGACATCCAAGCTCCACTATGTTGAGAATGATTAACTCATTATTAAATTATGTGACGAATTAATCCATAGTTCAATTTAAATAAGCAGTGGTAATGATGAGTTATGATATCTAAAGTCGAAGTTTCGCGCCAATCATGCGTGTTTACATTTTTATTTTTCACATTACATCACACAGAAGCGTATAGATTCAATAACAAATATGACAAATATCATTCCAAATATTATAAACAACATGAGAATGCCCAGATCTTAGCGTAATTTACTAATACGGGACCAATAACTCGTATTATTCATTACGACTCCTCAAATTTGTATTCGAAATTGACGACCATTATTTTTTTAAATTATTGTGATGTGTGGAAACGATTGTTTAAATCGATTCGTTTTTTGTAAATTTCGATAATCGAGAAATTAAATAATGGAATTGAAAAAATCGATAGATGGAAATTAAAATAATTCTGTTTTAAGTGTAAAACAGAATAAATAAATACAATAATATTTTTTTAAGCTTTATATTGGTAATTTTAATAGTTTTTCGTAAATTGTAGGGACTAAAACCGACATAACAAACAGCACAGACTGATCTATGGCTAAATCCGCGCCGTTTTTTTTCCCACATCAAAATTTAATAATGTATTCGCTGTTCAAATTTATTTTGTATTTTACTAGATAATTTATTGTGATTTTTTATTATTAAAATATGTTTTTATTTAACTTCCCTTGTTAGTAAGTATTGGTCAAATCTTGCAACTGAATTTTAAACTAGTTCCCTTATACCGATTGAGCTGAAATTTTGCACACACCTTTTGATCGTCTCCTGACGAGAGAACTCTTCAACGGTTAATAGCGCGGACACGAAACTTTGTATACGCGTTTAATTTTGATAGATATAGATGATTTTTATCATGACCTCATCCTGCAGTCAAAATGGTCTTCTCACGAGGGAACTCCTCAACGTTAATTGGCACGGATCCAAAAATCTGTAGACGCGTTCATATTTGATGGATAAACATGATTTTTATCATGACCTCATCCCGCAGAAAGAATCGTCTTGTCACGAGGGAACTCCTCAATGGTTAATAGCCCAGACACGAAACTTTGATAGATACGCGTTCAATTTTGATCAATAAACATAATTTCTATTGTATTTGACCTACAGCCAGGATTTCTTTTCATGAGGACACTCCTCAACGGTGAATAGCATAATATAATGTTGCGGTATCAGAAATGTACGAAACACAAAAAAATTAAAAATTTGAAAATAAGTTTTTTTTTTATTTTAATTAATAATTTCATTTTTCTATTGTTTGGTCGGTTGGATATAAAAAGCCCAGGATCTTGGAAGGCATAGTAAAAAATTATTTGGTTCCCAAGATGAATTTAGTATAGTAAAGTTATTATGGTAGGTTAGATTCGTTATTGTGGTATTCACCATTTACAAATACTTATTTTATCAGCCTGTTCTTTCTCACTGCGGGGCAAAGGCCTCCCTATGGCATTCCAATATTCTTTATCTTTTGCCTTCTCCGACTAATACCTTTAATAGTCAATATTTTTTGATACAACCAAACTATTTGTAAGAAAACTACTAATGCGAGTAGGGCTCTTGCCCTGAGGGTTCTGTCGCATAGCTATTCACGGCTTAATAGAAGTGACATGGCCCACGGCCTATGATGGATAACCTGAACTTTGCAGTTGTAAGAAGAGTTTTTAGAGTTGACGGTGAACCGCTTTCAAAAAATAAACAAATGTTTCTTCAGGATACGTCTTATGAATTGCCGATTGCGAAATAAAAGACATTAAGTTTGTCGGTCGTTGTCACCGAGGCAGGTCCAAGAAACGCTGTCATGACGATTTGGACTCATTCGTGGCTGATTGGCCAGAGAAGGCAAATCACCGACAGAGTTGGAAAGGATTGGAGGAGGTCTTTGCTGAGCAATGGGAAAAAATAGTATGTCCTAATCTAACACATAACCGACAAAAGGCTACCAATCGATACACAATTTTGTAAGAATAAATATAATTTATCTTTGGCGGATCAAACCAATTTTTTTTTACTATGCCTACCATGATTCTATATCGAACCTTCAGATATTACAAAACAAAATTCGCAATAAATGATAATAGTAAATTAAAATACATGTGAAATGCGAGTGCATTCCTAATTTAAATTTTGAAACAAAAACAAACGCAACCGTGCGTACAATTGAAAATCAATCCATTTCCAGATTTTTTATTTGCTTGAATTGTGAAACTTTATTTCATGCTATATCTCACGCTGCTAGTTCAACGGAAAGTTAGGAGACCAGCTATAAGTTTTTAAAAGAAAGGTAATCACAAAAGAGAGGTTTATTAAATAGGTAAGTGGTGATGCTATAATTTTCGCGCTTAGTTTAATTATTTAAGTGGTTACTTCGTCATATCCCGTAGAATTCGTGTTATTTAATTAATTAATTATATTGATAACGTCAATTTCATTCACTGACGTCAGAAATAGAGTATTTATATTATTGTCAATATTGTTTACGTCATATTGTTGGGGTTTTGTGTCAACTCAATGAAATAATTGTTAACCATAAAGTTCGGTACGGGCCCCTTAGGGGGTCTGACACTCAAACCTCCACTGGATTGGCACCGGCCCCCGAAGGGGTCTAGCGTTTAAGTCATACGTCATCCTCATTGTTTATGTAAATACATTTTTTTCCAAACTAGATTTCATTGCGAGTATCGATTAGGCTTTATGCAACTTTATAATCGAATGATGAAACTTTGGATAACGATCAGCACTAGAGTTTTTAGTAATATTTGTCACTGACTGACTTTGATTGTGTATTTTCATGAAATTATGTATGAATAATGGTAAAAATAAGAACGCAGATACAATGTTACTCTCTTTATTTTGCCATTTCGATTTTTTTTAGCAAACGAGAAGTTTTCTAAGTACATTATTGCCAGTGCATCTAAGTTACCTATTTTTTAGAAGGGTGTAGTGGTATGTAATTTATACAAATTTGGCAATTGACTGACGCCGTTTTACCGACATCAACACGTTATTGGAGATATTAACCACAAACTTATCGTATGAAATAGCTGCCGCGACATATTTTTCATAATAAAATCGAATGCTGAAAGTTCACGAAAATTCTTGAAATTCATGACAATTCGCATCACCCCGCCGATTCAGCTGGTGTGTCATGTGTCAAAATCTTGTCGAGCATAGTGGTTAAATTGGTTACATATGTCATTAGGATTAGTATTTTTTTATCAAGGATTATTAATTCATTTATATAGTTGTTATTATTAGATTTGCTTACATTATTTTTTATAATTGACCAAGTCGCTTTTTTTTTTTTTTTTTTTTCCGGATGGGAAATCATCAAATGACCCCCCCCACTCTGGGCGGAGCGGAAGGGAGTGTCAGACTTGTACTGACTAAAACCCATCCATGTTCCTTCTTTGCCCTTTGTGTTCCAGGGCCACGGTATCTCTTTCGAACAGTCCCGCAGCCCTGGCAGGCATCCCTTACATTTTTTTTAATTATTTTTTTGATTTTTATATGATTCATGCATGGAATTTTATGCAGTTTCTTTGTTCACTTGCTTTTAGAAAATAGCACTTGTTTACTTATTTAAGATTGTTCTTTCAGTTTAAAATGTTGATTAGGGGGTTGTCTTTCGTTGACTACTTCACTATAGAGCTATTGTATTGTTTATTGTTGTAATTTGTTTGTAATTAGTAAAGTTGGTTGTTGTTGAAATTTTGTTAACAGTTTAATGTAATTATTTGTAGGATTTGTCACTGGATAACACTTTCACTAATGCATTGTAGCTTCTGGAACAATATTTATAACTTTTACGTTTTAAAATCGTTGATTAATAGTTTTGTTTATTTATTTATGCGGAGCCGATGCGCGCATGCTTTTAATGACAGCTGTCAACTTAAAAACTATTCTTAACCATTTTGGTTATACAATTTTACGAAAAACACAATTAATCTAAATATATAAAAGCGAAAGGTCACTCACTCACTCATTAAACACGAAATATCGAAAACCAGGTAAATTGGGGACAAAACGTTTAAACCTAAATCAAATTAACAGGGTTTTGAATGATTCACACTAGAAAAGGAAAAGAGAATAACCACTTCATGGGGTCTCGCGCGAGGTCCCACTAAATAACAAAATTTAACTGCCTTGTAGGCCGTAGGAGACCGCCTCGTTGGTCAGTGCTCGCAAGCGCGACTGCTAAACGGGCAAAGTGTTATTGGGTTTTTCCATCAGGAATTTCTCAGTAGCAGCTATGGACTCTGGATTTGCACCCGGTTGATGGCAATAGGCTCGCCCTCTATGGGACTCGAACATAACTGGCAAAATGTGGATGTACTATTAGGTGCACCTCTGCCTAACTCTTCGGGAATTACAGGCGTGATGTTATGTTAATTTAGAAAAAATCAAAATCTATCGTGAAAGGATCAGGGCAGAATTTGTACAAATAATAAAGATGTTTAGAGAAGTTGGAATCGTAATTCTTGTACTCTTGGGTGCCTAAAGAGTTTCTTCAGGCATTTACAATATTTATAAAACCCCGCAATGAAAAAAATACGGGGTGGAAGGGACACCGACGCGAAAACGGTTACCTCGTATTCAGTACATTATTGTGAGCCGCCCCACATAGAAATGTTTCGTTAGTTATTAAAAAAAATCAGCTGTTTCTTACAAAAGTGCAATACACGGTCAAAATGTATGGACCTGCTGATATTTTTAAAAATAACCGATGAAAAATTTCTATGTAGGGGGGCTCAGAATGATTTACTGAATACGTGGTAAGCGTTTTCGCGTCAGCATCCCTTACACCCTTTATAATGTTACAAGTAAATAGTTTAACGAGAAGCTCATTATTTCAGAACGAAACGGCGGCTGTCAGTGTAAGACCCGCCCAATCAGAGCATTGAGATATATCTATGGAGACGGCATATTTTACTATAGAATGAATAGTTATACAAATATCTATAATATCGACACACACATGTGGAAAACAG
Organism: Noctua janthina; assembly: GCA_963576755.1. Taxonomy (NCBI): domain Eukaryota; kingdom Metazoa; phylum Arthropoda; class Insecta; order Lepidoptera; family Noctuidae; genus Noctua; species Noctua janthina. The sequence goes on from OY755077.1 coordinate 8,298,508, forward strand.
TTTCAAGAAAGACAACTACTATTTGTCTAGTGCTTATTTGACAATGCTTTCATATGACGTCATAATCTAAACAATGCGTGACCGCGTCGCCATGTTTTGCGCCGAGTTTTCTGGTAGATCTGCTGTCAAACAGTTGCGCGATTGAAGTTTTTTTTGTTTTCTTAAATGACGATGTATGAAAAATGGCGGCCATTTTATGAGCCAGACACAACAAAACAACAAACAACTTTACAAGACAAGTTAGAAATCGCAAAAGAACCCTGTTTGTTTACATTCATCAATCTCCGCCCGTATCCCGTACTATTTGGTGTTGGCGCAGCATGTCTTCTCTCATCCATACTTCTCTATTAGTAGTAATCGCATGCATGATAACCTATTAACTAACTAGTACTTACTATTGGTCTCCGTGGCTCTTTGTTTCTGCTTAGGTACTTCTTGTTCTTTTTCAACTTCAGTTTTAAACTCCATTAATGGTACATCATCTTCGGAATCAAAATGGTTTTCAAAATGGTTTGACGGGAGAGAGATATCTTCTTCGTCTGAACAGCCAATGTCTACATTTTCCTGTTTCATATCTGTACATTAACAAAAACAGTCAAGAGCAATGCTCATAATTACTTCAAAATCAAACCATTTATTTCAATTAGTTAATTGCACAGGCACTTTTGAATGTCTAAGAACTAACGGATGAGGCTACAGTCCCAGTCACAAGTCGTATGACCAGTCCCAACTGACAGTGCCTGTTCACGAACATGACACATGGATCAGCACCATTCAGCTCCACTATATTTAAGGAAACTAAATGATCCAACACAAGCGCCACCATCAGCGAGACATTTGAGTGAGCATGACATTCTCTCAAACACCAGGGCACATTCGAGTCAATGATAGTGCTCAGTACTCACACATGTGTTATGCAATTATGTACTTCATTAAGTGATATCTGTTCTTACAAACATACCGTCAAGTTGATGTTCTTCCTTTGGCTCAATAATATCATCTAGTCTCTCACAAACAGCTGGTAACTCGTCCTTCACAGTAATGCATTCTGTTACACCAACATCACTTATACTTATGCTCTCTACTGAAGTTTTCACAAGTCCTCCCAAAAATGATAAGTGGTCTTGTTTCACGAAAGGATTTTGCTGAAAGAAATGTATTGTATTATCAGTTTTGTTTATTCATTTTTGTTTCATACTGATTACATTATTAAATATATATATCAACAAAATGATTTAAAAAATATAAAAAAATAGTAGCCCACCGGTAGCCACCGGACCACCATATTTTCGGGAACGGAGTCCAAGCTACCGGCAGTTAGGGCTCTTGAGAGAGGAATTTTCTAACAATACTCACCGTGTCCAAAGGTACTGCTTTATCAGTTTATTATTAGAAGTATTTATTGTATAAGGCTAATGATCACTTGTGTAAGCACACAGTTTTTCATAAGAGCCTCTACACAAATTATGACACCAAAGAAATTAAACACATCCTGGACAGTCGGTGGAATCTAAACGACTCAGTATATGTATAATAGGACCCAGTTTCTGAATTAAGAATTTGAAGTTGATAAGTTGTCAAGCTATACTGCTAAAGTAGACAGGTTCTCAACTTCAAACACTCGGAACAGAAACTCACTGTTGTGTGTCACTTGAACACCTCACCTCGTAATCCTCCATCGTCATCTCAGCAAACAGCTCTTCAGCTTTCAAACAATTCATCATCAATCGGCAGCATTGTTTAAGTTTAACGCAGCAGATGGAACAAGCAAGAATCGGTCTTCTGTCTTCAGTTACAAACTGCAATAAAACTTGCCTTACACTATTTTTGTTTGTATGACTAAAATACTTTCATTCTTACAAATATATTGTGAAGCTGTTTAAGCACACTGTTGGTGTCTATTGGATCTGACAGTGAGGGCATATGCATTGATACCATTTTTATTCATGTCAGATTCCCGAGTGTGAGATGAGAGGCTGGTAAAATATATTATCATCGGAATTTCAATAATTTTTAAAGTATCAACTTACTGGATCATCAGTCAGCTTCTTATATAGTTCATGCAAGTTCTTGTTGACCACTACATACATGGGTACATTCTCCGCTAGACATATCCTACACATTGGCAGTTTTTCCATCTTGTAACTGAATATATATCATTAAAGATAATTACTTCAACTTAAAAACACTGCTGCGTACAAATAACTGGCACCGCTTGTAAATTATTATAACAATTAAGTAATTACGTTTAACGAAAGTTTCACGAATACAAGCATGTAAATTATCGTGTGCATTTTGGGTCCACGGTAAGTCACAAACAGCCGGAGAGTGCTAGATTTATTATGTCTCTTGTAGAACAGTTCGTACTTTATAGGAATTAATTATTGATTAGTCCTTATACAACATCTACTCCACGTACTACACAAATACCACTAGCAAAACATTGCATGCATTGCACATAGCAAGACGGTTAGTCGACTTGACAGCCGTTAGTGATTGAAACTTTCATTTGACAGTGACAGTGACACTGACTATAATTCTTCAACTTATTTTTTTTTTTGCATGGCACGTTTTAATCACTAACACATTGAGTTATAGAGGAATCAGCTACTTCTCAATCGTAGAGGAATAAGCGATAGAAAAACCAAGAATGGAATCTCAGAACAATATTTTCTGACACTCTTTGCGAGAGGCGAGGTAATGACTTGTTTTTTTTTTAATGTGACGGCAGCCAAATTGCAGCTGCTAGAGACGGAGACTAGATGGCGCTAGTGGAACGTGCACCGGACGCATTTTTAGAGAAATCATTCAATTTTGGCCATATGGTCATTTGGCTTAAAAGACTAGAATTCAATCCAGTAAAATATTGTAACGTTCATTCTCCGAACGAACGCCTTTATAAGCAGCTGCGCTGTTGAGTCGGCACGCATTTTCAACGGATGCGTCTTGGTGCACGGATCACTGTCTCTCGACAGTCAGTACTGCCCGATTATTGGTCGTGGAATATTGTCTCTGACAATTAGTACTGTCCTTATTGCGGTGGGTGCATGGACCACTGTCCCTGACAGTCAGTACTGCCCTATGTGACCGCCCTCACTGCCTTCATTTTATTATTCCATTTCATTAATTTTATTTCATTTCTGTATTTTTAGATTTAAGATACCTGATTGTTACTTTGAAATAAATTCGTGTATTGTGTATTATATCTGAGTTTTACTTCTGATGTCTGGGCCTAATCCGACATCAGAAGTGGGATCGGATTGTCCGCCCACCTCTGGCACTACATCATCACAAGATATGCAGGAAAATATTCCGCTACCCTCAAATAGTTTAGGGGCATTTCTTTCAAAATTAACTGATGCTCTTCTACCCCGGGCCAATGCACCACCACATTCTTTCACAGCGTTGGTACAGTTTGATCCTGACGATCCTAATTCAGACATAGGGGGGTGGTGTCGGCTGTCAGACGCCATAATTAAGGGCAAAAATCTGAAAGGCCTCTATTTGATCATGACGCTGACCCATTGTCTTCGAGGCCGCGCAGCCACATTATTAACCAAGATACCTCCTAGTCAATATCAATGGGAAGATATACAGGAGACTTTGAAGGCTCAGTTCTCTCGCCCTATGCTTATTCAGGATCACTTTGACAGTATCCTCAAATTTCAAATTGTTTCTAATGAGACCCCCGCTCAGGCATGTTTACGTCTTTGGCAATTGATTGAAAATATCCCGGACGCAAGTTTGCCTGAAAAGGTTGTGACGGGCTTTGCCATTTCCGTACTTTCTCAGTGTGACGTTCAAATACGTCGTGAATTAAACTCTACTGTGGTAAATGACAAATCCCAGCTATTTCGAGTATTACGAGGCATATCCTTGAAAAGAAAGTCGGAATTGCCCGAGTCAAACGATTCCGATGTCAAACGCCCTCGTGTTACGTTTGGCTTTTGTGGCAACTGTAACATATGTGACAGGACTGGACATCGTGCGGCTGATTTCCGTGAAAGAAACAAACCAGAAGCCACAAGTCACATGCTACGTCTGCGGGGAGCCAGGCCACGTCGTCTCTACCTGCCCAAAGAGGGCTGATAATATGAAGAAGGAACAATTGGCTACCGGAAGCAAAGAAGTCAACGTGTGCTCGAAGATTGTTCGAGGTATTACGGACTGTAGTGGTATGGCATTGCCCTTTATTTTTGATTCCGGTTCCGAGTGTAGTTTGATTAGGAAGAGTTTTTCACACCTTATTATTGGGCAAAGATCGCATGACCTTATCAACATGACTGGTATTGGAAAGAGTATCATCAGTAGCACAGAGCAAATCGTTTGTGACATAAAAATTCATAGCGTCGAAATTAACGTCACTCTTCATGTAGTTCCGGAAGATTGCTTGCGCGACGCCATTTTATTAGGTAGAGATATACTTGAGCGCGATATTCTTATTGAAATATCAGAACGGTTTAACCTTCAAGCGGTGTAGGGAATCGAATATGTGTACCAAAACCAAACCCATTTTTGACATTGATTCGATTAATACTGACCTGACAGGACCTGATAAAGTAAAACTGTTTAACATATTAACGCAATATTTATATATAAGTATAATATAATATATGTATATATAAGTAAAACTGTTTAACATATTACGCAATTTTATTGAAAATTTTCCTACAACTAGAATTAAAACGGGACAGTTGAAAATTGATTTAATTGATCCTCATAAAGTAGTACATAGGAGACCGTATAGGTTATCCCCTCAGGATTCTAAGATAGTTGATGAAAAAATTGAGCAATTATTGACTGCAAATATTTAGGGAAAGTTCATCGCCATTTGCAAGCCCTGTTATTCTTGTAGAGAAAAAGGATGGTAGTACACGCATGTGTGTGGACTATAGGGAATTGAATAGTAATACTCAACCGAATCATTATCCTTTACCTCTGATTAATGAACAAATTGATAGACTTAATGGTGCTCATTATTTTAGTAGTATTGATATGGCCTCTGGGTTTCACCAACTACCCGTACATGAAAGTTCCATAGAAAAAACTGCATTTGTTACCCCAAAAGGGCAGTTTGAATATTTGGCTATGCCCTTTGGATTGCGTAACGCTTCTTCCATTTTTCAAAAGGCTATTAATACTGCTTTGAAGCCTATGAATGATGAAAAGATTTTAGTTTTCATGGATGGTGTACTTTAAATTTCAAAAGATATTAATGAGGGGCTTAACCGTTTAGACAAATTACTTAAAATGCTGTCCAATGCAGGGTATTCGTTCAATTTAAAGAAGTGTTCGTTTCTGAAAGTCCAAACTGAGTACCTTGGGTATATAGTTTCAGCCCGGGAAATAAGACCAAATCCAAAAAAAATACAAGCCTTAATTAATGTCCCAATTAAGGCTTGTATTTTTTTTACGTATTTTAGACAGTTTGTTCCTAACTTTTCCCAAATAATCCGGCCTTTGTATCCCTTAACAAAAGGAAAGGGTAATATTAAGTGGACCGCAGAGCATGAATAATACACAAAAAAATTGTCCACATTTTAACGTCCGAACCAGTTTTAAAAGTTTTTGACAATTCCTTGCCCATTGAACTCCATACCGATGCAAGTAGTGAGGGATATGGTGCAATTCTTATCCAAAAACATAATGATACCCCTCATGTAGTAGCTTATTATAGTAGAAAGACCATAGATGCAGAGACACGTTATCACTCTTATGAGTTAGAGACCCTTGCGGTAGTAAAAGCAATCGAACATTTTCGTCATTATTTGCATGGACGAAAATTCACGGTATTCACCGATTGTAACTCCCTCAAAGCTTCTCACTCAAAACGTGATTTGACTCCAAGGGTTCACCGTTGGTGGGCTATATTGCAGGCTTACGATTTTGATATCGTGTACAAAGAAGGTCGACAGATGGCTCATGCAGATTTCTTATCTCGCAATTTGTCAAACACAAATTATTCTGAACCCCGTAAAGTAAATTTTCTTGAATTAGATACAGGTTGGTTAACTGTAGAACAAGAACGCGATTCGGAACTTTCTGAAATAATATCAAAATTCCGTAATAATCAATTACCTGAAGAGATATCGCGTACTTATGATTTAAGACAAGGAATATTGTATAGGAAGATAGAACGTAGAGGAGTTTCTAGTTGGCTACCCATTGTACCCCGTTCTTTGGTTTGGTCCCTCATTAGCCATGTTCATAACGAAATAAAACATTTAGGATTTGACAATTCTTAGACAAACTTTACGAATTTTATTGGTTTCCTGACATGGCTAAATTTGTAAAAAAGTTTATTAATTGCTGTGTAGTATGTAAAACTTCTAAAGGCCCTTCAGGTGCGCAACAAATGCAGTTGCATTTGATTCCTAAACATCCAGTCCCTTGGCACACCATTCATTTAGATCTAACTGGAAAACTTTCAGGTAAAAGTGATAGAAAAGAATATTGCTCAGTTTTGATAGACGCCTTTACGAAGTTCGTGCTGCTTGAATATACTCCAGCCTTAAGTTCTTCATACGCTGTAAGGGCAATTAAGAATGCTGTTAACTTATTTGGTGCTCCGAAGCGCATTATCGCAGATAGAGGACGTTGTTATGACTGCAGTGAATTCAAAAACTTTTGTAATGATAATAGAATAGAGCTCCATTTAATAGCAACGGGTTCTAGTAGAGCTAACGGGCAGGTTGAGAGGGTCATGCGAACCTTAAAGAATATTCTTACTGTTATAGAATGTAATTCTAACAATGCCTGGAAGGATGAACTAGGAGAGATTCAACTTGCTCTTAACAGTACACGATCCAGGATCACAGGTTTTACGCCTATGGAACTGATGTTTGGCATTCAAGGTTCCTCACTTAATTTAGTTAAAATAACTTCTAGTTCTTCTCAACCAACTGTTATTAATGTTGAAACTGCTCGTTCATCTGCATCAGAAAATATTGAAAAAGTGGCTAACGCCGACACCATACGGTTTAATAAAGGAAAAGCCCGGATTAAACCTTTTGCAGTAGGTGAATTTGTTTTTGTAAAATGCGAAGAAAGACGTCAAACTAAGTTGGATAAGAAATTTAAAGGACCTTATAAAATAGTCACTGTGTTAGATAATGACCGTTATGAACTTAAACATATAAACGGTTCTAACAGAATTTATAAATTTGCTCACGAAAATTTAAGGGAAGTACCAAAAGGTCAGGAAGGTTATTTAGAAATTTGCGAAAATTATAGCGATGATGAAAATGATGAACGGACCGTGACGGCAGATGATGAGTTGAGTAGGTCTGTTGTGCCTGTAAATAATAATATGACCTCGGATTCAGAGGAAACTCTTACTGTAAGCTCTCGTACATTGACTGCAGATGATTCAGAGGAAACAATTTCTGTAAGCTCTCGCACATTAAGCGCAAATAACTCTGAAGAAACTTTATCTGTTAGCTCTCGAACATTAAGTGTAGATAATTCCGAAGCTATAATAGAATCTTTGGAATGATCAATTAGTATGGTCTCTTCTACTGTTGTGGGAGATGATCTGTGATGCGCTGCAGGAATCTCACCTGCTTTAGTGGGTGACGATTTAGACCAGCATGTTTGAACTGTAGGGGTTTTCTTTTGTAAAGAAATACCTAGACCAGTGATATTTGCTATGAAACGTCTTTTTTTACTTAGATGAATGAATGCACTCGAGGACGAGTGATTTATCAGAATGGCCGTGACGGCAGCCAAATTGCAGCTGCGAGAGACGGCGACTAGATGGCGCTAGTGGAACGTGCACCGGACGCATTTTTAGAGAAAACATTCAACTTTGGCCATATGGTCATTTGGCTTAAAAGACTAGAATTCAATCCAGTAAAATATTGTAACGTTCATTCTCCGAACGAACGCCTTTATAAGCAGCTGCGCTGTTGAGTCGGCACGCATTTCCAACGGATGCGTCTTGGTGCACGGACCACTGTCTCTCGACAGTCAGTACTGCCCGATTATTGGTCGTGGAATATTGTCTCTGACAATTAGTACTGTCCTTATTGCGGTGGGTGCATGGACCACTGTCCCTGACAGTCAGTACTGCCCTATGTGACCGCCTCACTGTCTTCATTTTATTATTCCATTTCATTAATTTTATTTCATTTCTGATTGTTACTTTGAAATAAATTCGAGTATTGCCATATCTGAGTTTTACTTCTGATGTCTGAGCCTAATCCGACATATACGACTGAAAGACTTTGTATCTATGGTCATGAATAAATATTATTAAAAAAAAAATCCACAAGTAGTTCGGTAGCTGTCACTAATGACAGCTGTCAGTCACCACAAATGGCGGGAAGTTGGAAGGTGAAGCGTACCCTGGACTGGGGGCTTGGTGGTGTGGTGAACCTGTGACATAGTTAGTAAATTGTTTTATCAACCTATTAGGCATCTACAAGAATGGTTAAAATGTATAGAACAGCTGATTTCTTTTTTAGTCACTGATGATAACAATTTCTATGTAGGTTTAGAATGTTACGTGACTAAGTGGTACCCGTTTGTACGTAGGTGTCGCTTCTACCCCATATATTAACAAAAAAAAACCTTTTCTGTTCAAGAAATTGTAATGTTATTTCTTGGAAGATATTACTTTATCATAAATTTTTTGCCTCAAAAACATACCATCACATTGATATGCCTCCTTTGGCTCAAGAATATCATATTGTCTCTCACAAACAGCTGGTAATTCTTCTTTCACAACAACGCTTTCTGTTTGACCAACTTCAACTATACTTATGCTATCTATTGAAGAGATAATAAACCTGTGGGCAACCTGTAAGTGGTCTTGGTTTATGAAAGGTTTTGGCTGTAAAAAGATGATTACAGTATTATATAAAATAATTATGTTAATGAAGGGCATTACTTACACATTAAACAGTAAATTATATCTGTTGAAGAACACCTCACCTCATAATTCCCATTCATTATCTGAGCGAAATTTTGTTCTATTTTTATTTTTTCAGAAGATTAATTGATTTCTTTTTCTATTCATTCATTACGAAAAAAACAGTTTTTATGTTGTCCTGCAAAGTTCTTAAAACGTACACATTCTGTTCGGCAAGCGCACCAACAATATACATTGATCACTGGTGGAGTTATAATTTATTTTAAGCACAGGTTCCTTTATCATTAAATTTTCTATCACCAATAAGGTTGATTTCCCTTTTCTCCAAATCTCTAACAAAGAGTTCATATGATTCCTCAAGTAAAAAAGGCATTTAATTACAAATATTCAAGAAATGTAAATATTATTAAAGTATCAACTTACTGGAATATCAGTCAGCCTCTCATATACTTCATGCAAGTTCTTGTTGACCACCGCAGACATGCGAACATTCTCCGCTAGACATATCCTACACATTGGCAGTTTTTCCATATTGTATTAATGTTTAAGTATGACTGAAGATAATTACGTCACTTAGAAATTCTGCTGCGTACAAATAACAGACGACGCTTGTATATAGCGACTTCTTTTAGTATATATATATACGATAGTGTCGCAACTAAGCTTAACTTTACAGCTTGTAAATTGTAGTTATTTAAGACGACCGGGTAAGGCGGCAGCGGCCGTAGTGATAGACTTATTATATCACTCGTAGGACAGCCTATAATTAATAGAAATTAGTTTATTAGTCCCTAGACACCATCTACTGCACCAACGAATACCGGTATCAAAACGAAAATAATTTCTATTATTCACTTATAACGAGCTAATAAAGGAAGCTACTTTTGTTTTCGTTGACTTGACACTGACAGATGACATTGACATTTCAAGGTTTTCAAAGCAGGCACAGAGTATGTAGACACCACATTAGTTTAAAGGACAGGCATGGCAAAGTGCTATTTCACTATGCATTATGCATTTTAAAAGTAATTTGGTAGCAATAAAAATACATAATATGACTGCCGGCTCAAGTGATTATTACCCATCACTCCAACAATGTATACAGTGTACCGTTTTGTGTGGCATCACTGAATGAGTGGGACCGGATACTATCCATCCTAATTGGGAACTTCTTAGCTTAGGATTATTGGCTCCTATGGAGAACTCTTTGTTACCTAAAATATCCTAAAATAGGTCCGCACATACCAAAACATCTAAGTTGGCTGGCTGATGAAACATGACATCAGCCAGCTGCATATTCCCAGGTAGCTTCAACAAGCTGACGTCGATGGGAATCTTTGGCAATCGACTCGTCAATTCTTATAAGGCGAGGTTATCCAGATAAACGTCGTTTTGTATTGTGCTTTATTCCTATATGGCACGGATTTAAATTCTGAAAAATATATATTACATATTTCACACTTCGATCTAGATATTTCGGCACAGCGATACACGATTACTTGCACTTTGTTGCATCCAATTAAATCGCAAAGACAAGTCTAAATGATGGTTTTTAATATTACTTCGTTTGAGTTTTATTAGGATTTTAACAATAAAACTTATACCATTATAAAGGTCGTAAAAAATGTGACAGTACACGGCGATCATAATTTGAAATATTAAAAAAACCTATACGACCATTTCCAAAATGTGCTGTTCATCATTTCATACTCGCATCGCGTGCTTCAGTCCCGAGCGGAACGCGTTGGAGGTCGGACGTGTGCCAATTTTTCGAACCCGCCACCCCACCCCCGCTAAGTTCTGTTACGAACTGAGCCAAAAATAGTTTGTAAAAAATAATACTTAGTAAACACCGAGCCTAGGTTTATTTGAAATGTCATTTGTTCACAAAAGTACAGTAGGTACCTAATAGGGAACGTAGTCAGAAGGTATAAGATAAGTTACGTATAAGTTACGTATTAGAAAGAGAGGCAGCTTCTAGGAGAATATAACTGTAGGTAATTAGCGCTGCGTGGCCTGAATTGAACTTTATTGTGTCGTAGCAAAAGTCGCTATTTATGATTTCGCAATATTATTTATAAATTTCGGTAACTTTGGAATGGGCAACTACAGTACTTTCACAGTTATTATGCCTTTTGAATGGGACTGTAGCTTCATTTTATTATCCTTTTTTCGACAATTCAAAACTGCCTGTAACTGGCCTACTAAAATCAAAACATTTATTCCAATATTTTTTTTTTGTAAGGAGTTCTAAAAAAGTTTTGTAGAGAGCCCGGTAAACCGAAGATTATCGAGTTCGACATGGGCAGAAAAAGAAAGTATGTAGGGGAGAACGAGATAGAATGAGTAATGGTCGATATTGTATTTTGTACGCACGACGACCGATCAAGCTGTCGAAAACCAATTTATGCCGATCTCTCATTGTATAGGAAATCTATACAGAGCGAGGCCAATTTATACTGGAAATGACAGCTTCGTGCCGCCGTGTGTACCTACTAGTTTTTTTATTTTGTTGACTTATTTACATTTTAAAGATAAAATCACTTTAATTTTTTTTATTTTACTTCCTCTGCATTTTATGCTTTACTTTTTTTCGGTTTTTTCGTCATGGGTGTCATTTTCATGGTTTTCAGGGCCGCTGATAACGAAAATGAGGACAAAATGAAAATCCAAGATGAAGCCAATAAAAATTTTCAGTTTTGTCGTCATGGGTGTCATTTTCGTGCTTTTCGGGGTCGTTAATAACGAAAATGAGGTCAAAATGAAAATCCAAAATGGCGCTGACGAAAATTTTCGGTTTTGTCGTCATGGGTGTCATTTTCAAGGTTTTCTGGGTCGCTGATAACGAAAATTAGGTCAAAATTAAAATTCAAGATGGCGCCAATGAAAATTTTCGGTTTAGTCGTCATGGGTGACATTTTCATGGTTTTCAGGGCCGCTGATAACGAAAATGAGGACAAAATGAAAATCCAAGGCGGCGCCGACAAAAATTTTTGGTTTTGTCGTCATGGGTGTCATTATCGTGCTTTTCGGGGTCGTTAATTACGAAAATGAGGTCAAAATGAAAATCCAAGATGGCGCCGACGAAAATTTTCGGTTTTTTCGTCATGGGTGTCATTTTCATGGTTTTCGGGGTCGCTGATAACGAAAATGAGGTCAAAATTAAAATTCAAGATGGCGCCAATGAAAATTTTCGGTTTTGTCGTCATGGGTGTCATTTTCATGGTTTGAAAACCATGAAAATGATACCCATGACGTAAAACAAAAAAATAATTTTTGGTGTTATCGAATTTTCATTTTGACTTCATTTTCGTTATCAGCGACCCCGTAAAGCATGAAAATGACACCCATGACGACAAAGCTGAAAATTTTAATTGGCGCCATCTTGAATTTTAATTTTGACCTAATTTTCGTTATCAGCGACCCCGAAAACCATGAAAATGACACCCATGACGAAAAATCCAAAAATTTTCGTCGGCGCCATCTTGGATTTTCTTTTTGACCTAATTTTCGTTATTAGCGATCCCGAAAACCATGAAAATGACACCCATGACGAAAAAACCAAAAATTTTTGTTGGCGCCATCTTGGATTTTCATTTTGTACTCATTTTCGTTATCAGCGACCCCGAAAACCACGAAAATGACACCCATGACGACAAAGCTAAAATTTTCATTGGCGCCATCGTGAATTTTAATTTTGACCAAATTTTCGTTATCAGCGACCCCGAAAACCACGAAAATGACACCCATGACGACAAAGCTAAAATTTTCATTGGCGCCATCTTGAATTTTAATTTTGACCAAATTTTCGTTATCAGCGACCACGAAAACCATGAAAATGACACCCATGATTCGTCATGGGTGTCATGGGTGTTTTTACCAAAAAAATTTCGTCGGCGCCAGCTTGGATTTTCATTTTGACCTCAGTTTCGTTATCAGCGACCCCAAAAACCACGAAAATGACACTCATGAAGAAAAAATCGAAAATTTTCGTCGCCGTCATCTTGGATTTTCATTTTGGCCTAATTTTAGTTATCAGCGACCCCAAAAACCACGAAAACGAAACCCATGACAACAAAACCGAAAAAAAACTAAAGCATAATTTTTTTAAAAACCGAATGGCGCGTGGCGTGTATTTTTGAATCATACCCGTATTCATGATCTTAGTGTCAGTCAGATTTTAAATTCACCTTATTCACAAAAATAAATAAGTATACCTTCTTATTTTTAATTATATCTACATATTTTAATTGTTAGTAATTAGGTTCACGTTCATAGAATACGTAGGTTCCTAATCTATCTATAACCAATACTTTCTATAAAATAAAACAAAGTGAACTTATACATATCAATTCAAGTTGTTTTACTGCATCGCTCTACCCTGTAACGCAACTTAGTACCTATCCGAGTTCGTGAACTCTTGACCAGTGCGCTAAGCGCCCGCGTTTTCGCGCCGCGTAATTTGTTACGTATCGCCTCTCTGTGCGGGGGCTGGGGTAAGCGATTGATGCATACGGCGCTCGGGGTAACCTCGCCTTAATACAAAACATGAGCAATTTATACAAGGTTTTATGCTTTCACGGTTTACTACTAACATAACAGCAACTTATTTTGAGCTCCCGTTATCGAAATATCGGGAGCTAAAATAATGAACAATCACGGAAGATATCCCGTAAGTGACAGTATAAGATGAGCAATTTATGCTAAATTTACTATTTATTATATTTTCTTTTATTGATTCATATAAAGAACAAATTTCGAGTCATCGCCAAACACGCAAGTCAATTTAGTGTAGCGTACAGTGATGGTATGATTTACCTTGATTAGCACCACCTCAAAATTTGCTATTTGGAAGAAGACGACGACATGCTGCGCCGACCGGAAATAAATTGTAATATGGGTAGGAGAATTGTAATAATTTATTCAATTCAAGTGAGATGCATACATTTAATAATTAAAAACTATCTTAGATGAGCTTATACAAACCGAAATTCGACAAGACATCTGTGTCTGAACTAAATAAATGAATATCTGTATCGCAGACAACAGCGCACTTTCTTAAAATTATACATTTAAACGGTTGAAATTCAATTTGACTTTAATTAAAATATTCGTTAGGTTTTACATGATCTAGGAGCAAATACAATTTAAATAAGTAAAATATAGCAAAGTGGAGTGGTGACCTCCTTTTGTGTAGAATGTAGATGAGTGAGTGTGTGGGAGGGTGAGTGTGTGTGAGATGGTGAGTATGTGAAACTAAATGTGGCACAATTAAGAGGTTTTCGGTTTCGTCATAGGTCAGTTTATGAATGTACTCAAACACTTCCTTCTTACATCTTCTGCTATTTAAAGCATGTATGTCGACAATTCTATCAATCCTGTTATAAAGGTACGGACCTAAAAAGCAGAAATACCGTTTTCGTCGCCCGGATGGTACAGTTCACTTTCGTATGTAGCGTCAAGATAGCGTGCAGTATGAACAATTGGCGGACAGAGAGGACCTCACAAGTTTGGTACAGCTAATAATTTAATTGAATTGGGAACAAATACGTATCACTGTCAATACAATCCCACTGAACTGGTTTGGGCCCAAGTAAAAGGAGGGGTTGCGTCGAAAAACAGTACCTTCAAAATCGCGGATGTTGAGGTACTTCTCCACCAAGCTATCGACAATTTTACAAAAAAAGACTGGGCTAACACTATTTAAGCTTTCACGGTTTATAACTAATAATTTTGAGCTCCCGATATATAAATAATAATAATAATATCGGGAGCTCTAAATAATGAACAATCACGGAAGATATCCCGTAAGTGACAGTATAAGTTAAGACTGGGCTAGCTGCGTGAAGCATGCCGAAGAGCTGCAGGAGAAAGACTTAGCAAAGACTAACTTAAGAGACCACACGGCATCCCTGATATAAACCTACAGGAAGACGACAGCACTTCAGATGACTCACGAACATCTTGTGTATTCGTTCTGTAAATAAATATTACTTATATTTAAGTATCATTTTATTAATTTTATATATATATATTTATTTAATGTTTAAGTTTATCACCAGTGTGTGTACGCACATGCATTGTAAGACTTCTCTTTGTTCTAAACTTACAGGGGCATATATCACACTTGTAAGGTTTTTCATCAGTATGTATAGAAATATGTCCTGTTAAAAGAGCCTTTCGACTGAAACTACACTGAAATATATCACACTTGTAAGGTTTTTCACCAGTGTGTGTACGAATATGATATGTTAAATGAGCCTTTCGACTGAAACTACGCTGACAAATGTCACACTTGTAAGGTTTTTCACCAGTATGTGTACGAATATGAACTATTAAATGAGCCTTTCGACTGAAACTACGCTGACAAATGTCACACTTGTAAGGTTTTTCACCAGTATGTGTACGAATATGACCTATTAAATGAGCCTTTCGACTGAAACTACACTGACATATATCACACTTGTAAGGTTTTTCACCAGTGTGTGTACGAATATGATTTGTTAAATTAACCTTTTGACTGAAACTACTCTGACATATGTCACACTTGTAAGGTTTTTCACCAGTGTGTGTTCGAATATGATTTGTTAAATTAACCTTTTGACTGAAACTACTCTGACATATATCACACTTGTAAGGTTTTTCACCAGTGTGTATACGCACGTGTCTTATAAAATCCCTTTCTGTTCTAAACTTACAGGGGCATTTATCACACTTGTAAGGTTTTTCATCAGTATGTATACGAATATGTCCTGTTAAATTAGCCTTTTGACTGAAACTACTCTGACATATATCACACTTGTAAGGTTTTTCACCAGTGTGTATACGCACGTGTCTTATAAAATTCCTTTTTGTTCTAAACTTACAGGGGCATTTATCACACTTGTAAGGTTTTTCATCAGTATGTATACGAATATGTCCTGTTAAATTAGCCTTTTGACTGAAACTACTCTGACATATATCACACTTGTAAGGTTTTTCACCAGTGTGTATACGCACGTGTCTTATAAAATTCCTTTTTGTTCTAAACTTACTGGGGCATATATCACACTTGTAAGGTTTTTCATCAGTATGTATACGAATATGTCCTGTTAAATTAGCCTTTTGACTGAAACTACTCTGACATATATCACATTTGTAAGGTTTTTCACCAGTGTGTGTACGAATATGATTTGTTAAATTAACCTTTTGACTGAAACTACTCTGACATATGTCACACTTGTAAGGTTTTTCACCAGTGTGTGTTCGAATATGATTTGTTAAATTAACCTTTTGACTGAAACTACTCTGACATATATCACACTTGTAAGGTTTTTCACCAGTGTGTATACGCACGTGTCTTATAAAATCCCTTTCTGTTCTAAACTTACAGGGGCATTTATCACACTTGTAAGGTTTTTCATCAGTATGTATACGAATATGTCCTGTTAAATTAGCCTTTTGACTGAAACTACTCTGACATATATCACACTTGTAAGGTTTTTCACCAGTGTGTATACGCACGTGTCTTATAAAATTCCTTTTTGTTCTAAACTTACAGGGGCATTTATCACACTTGTAAGGTTTTTCATCAGTATGTATACGAATATGTCCTGTTAAATTAGCCTTTTGACTGAAACTACTCTGACATATATCACACTTGTAAGGTTTTTCACCAGTGTGTATACGCACGTGTCTTATAAAATTCCTTTTTGTTCTAAACTTACTGGGGCATTTATCACACTTGTAAGGTTTTTCATCAGTATGTATACGAATATGTCCTGTTAAATTAGCCTTTTGACTGAAACTACTCTGACATATATCACACTTGTAAGGTTTTTCACCAGTGTGTATACGCACGTGTCTTATAAAATTCCTTTTTGTTCTAAACTTACTGGGGCATATATCACACTTGTAAGGTTTTTCATCAGTATGTATACGAATATGTCCTGTTAAATTAGCCTTTTGACTGAAACTACTCTGACATATATCACATTTGTAAGGTTTTTCACCAGTGTGTGTACGAATATGATTTGTTAAATTAACCTTTTGACTGAAACTACTCTGACATATGTCACACTTGTAAGGTTTTTCACCAGTGTGTGTTCGAATATGTCTTGTAAAATCACTTTTTTTTCTAAAATTACAGTGACATATATTACATTCGTGAGGATTTTTGGATTCAGTAATTAATTTAGCCGTACGATTTTGAGTGTTTCGGATAATTTTGGAGTCCGATATTTGGTTTGTCTTTTGGTCGGCTGATGTTGAGTCTTCTAAGTTTGTTCTTCGTGAGTGTAGTTTTGGTTCCTCTGCAACAGTCGGCCCTGCGATAATAAATCGGGTTAGTGCTACATTCCAAATACATTGTGGATAGGAGGTATGTATGTACAGCCACGAGCAATGAAGTATATGTCGCAGTGAGATAGTTAAAGTCTTGACCAAGGGCGTCGCTAACTTTTGAACTAGGGGGGGGGGGGTTGATTAAGTGTCATAACTTTACTTTAAATTTCTCCATGATTTTTACATAAAAAGGTCGTTTCCCAGCAATATTTTTAGGTAGAGTTACCTGTATTATGTACATAATATATGTACAGAATGCTTGGTTGACAGCTATGTGAAGGGTCTGTTTACACCCTGTATATGAAATTATAAACGGAACATATCACAAAAAACATTTAATTTTTAATTTTTTTTTGTCTGTCTGTACCGGCTGGAGTGATATTGACGGGATTTTTACTGGTAGATAGCTGATATAAGAAGAAGAAAGAAAGAAAGAAAAAATATTTATTTGTCGCAGGGACATGACATGCATCATACAAAATTACAAAAAATAAAAATAAACTATAAATTCAACAGGACGGAACAAAAAAAGAAGAAAGTTAACAGCTTGCACGTCGTGACTGCGACAAGCAGGTTACCACTCAGCATGATGCTGTGCTATGGGGGGCCCACAACCCAGCGCTGGTTTTCAGTGGTCACCCGTGAAAAAAACGTACGGAAGTCAAGACAGCATAAATATGTTTTACATCAATATGAGAATAAAATAAACAGTACTTGGGTTACAATATAAAACAAACTACCTCCAGGAAATATAATAAACACTACAAAAAATATACGAGTATGTGTGCAGGCTAACCAAAATAAACACAAATACAATATAATAAAGACATGGCGTGTTTCTGTCTCGCTCCTACCCCACCTTCGCGTCGCCGTCGCATGCGCGCGCGCTGCCAATCAAACGACTTCGTCGTACCACGCATTTCTCCTCTGCGCCTGTTAGCGCGATGACGTTGGTACCATGCGTCAAAAGGTTTTCGCGGTGTCGCACGAATCTCTTAATCTGTGCTTACGCGACGCGTCTCGCGTGATTAGTTACTAGGGCGTTGCCGATGACTACCTTGCTAACCTAACAAGTAACGTGCTTTCGTGACAAACGCGGTCACTCACGCGCAACCTAATCACGTGCTAAAAAGGAGTCGGCAATAAGCGTACTCCAACGTGGAGTATTGGGCAATGGTAGATTTTAATGGGATGGTGCACCATAACCTGGAAGAGGCTAGACGATTTTGTGCCCAGCCGGAACACCTGAACTCACTGCGCGCACTAGGAATCACCGACCCTCAAGTTCCCTTCACCTCCACCATCCTGGCTGTAACCCAGCGCCTCCTCGATCACGGACAGTTTCGAGCACCTACACACGCGCAGGGCCGCGGTAGACTACCATACTCGGCGGAATTATAGGAAGACATACTGGAGTACTTCGAACGCGACCCACGTCGAAGTACCACAATGGCGGCCAGGCGATTCAATGTTAGCCAATATTAC
Source organism: Noctua janthina (assembly GCA_963576755.1). Taxonomy (NCBI): domain Eukaryota; kingdom Metazoa; phylum Arthropoda; class Insecta; order Lepidoptera; family Noctuidae; genus Noctua; species Noctua janthina. The sequence goes on from OY755077.1 coordinate 8,317,187, forward strand.
GTATGGAAATGATTAAATACGAATGGATTACATCCATACCATTTTCGTAGAAAGTATGAAGGAAAAATTTGAGTTATTTAACTGTTAAGTAAACACAAGTTAGATCAAACACAACCAACACAATGCTCATCGGAATCAAACGATTTATTATTGTCGCGGGTAGGTATCTACTGTAGCAACAAAGTGGTAGGTAGTACTGACCACCGCAACCTATAGCAAACTCATGATTAGCATACCTTACTTTTTTTTTTTTCGGATGGTAAATCATCAAATGACCCCCCCCCCCACTCTGGGCGGAGCGGAGGGGAGTGTCAGACTTGTACTGACTAAAACCCATTCATGTTCCTTCTTTGCCCTTTGTGTTCCAGGGCCACGGTATCTCTTTCGAACAGTCCCGCAGCCCTGGCAGGCATCGGCCCATGAGGACCCCTACTTGATTGCTGACATCTCTTTGAGGCGCGCGTGGAACACGAACGCGCCGTCGACACGGCCTGTCGTCATAAGACGGCCGGACGGCGAGCTAGCCCATAACTCGCCGTCCACAGGCCAGCGCCTACGGTGGTCGGAAGCCACCACGTGACCCCCGACGCCCAGGGCGTCTCCCGCGGCGGCTGGGACGTGAGGTTCTTTCCCTTTCACATCCTGCCACCTCCTTCACTAGCATAACTGCTTCGCAGAAGGAGGTGACGGCTTCCCATTCCCTCTCGCTCCGGACCATGGCTTGAACCAAGGCCGGACCCGAGAGATCGCCGCCGCCAATCGCCGCTATGAGGACACGGCGGTGCTCAACCCAAGCGGGGCAGACCTCCACGGTGTGCTCCACCGTGTCCTCCGGACGATCCTCGCAGTGGAAACACCCGGGCGTTTCCTCCCGCCCGATTCGGTGCAGGAACCTCCCGAAACAACCGTGTCCGTTGAGGACCTGCGACAGGCGGTAGGTGAGGGCGCCGTGGCGCCTCTCTAGCCACTCCTCAAAGAGGGGACTTATCGCCACTATGGTGGCGTGCCCTGCACGGGGTTGCGACAATCGCTCTCTCCATGTCGCCATGAGATCACGCCGGAGGTCTGTCCGCTGAGCGGCAATTTGTCGCGGCAGCGGAGTTTCCCCATGATTAGCAAACCTTCAATACAAAGCTAGAGAAGTATCTATGGCTTGAATAACGAATTAAATTGCTATTAATAGGTATGTAAGATGTAAGTATCTATCTAATTAGTTCATCCGCAAGTGTGCAACAAAAGATGCTGCGTTAGATACCTACATAAACAAAAATAAAATATTTAGTGTGGATTTGTGCCCGGTTGATGGCAATAAGCTCGCCCCCCATTACATGGGAATTAAACATAACTGTCGAAAAATGTGCGTGTACCATTAGGTACACCTCTGCCAAACCCTTCGGGGATTACAGGCATGATGTTATGTTTACGTTATACTACTGTAGCACTCCGCGTTCTAACCAAAGGGATCGGTCGCGCAAATAGGTACCTACGCGATAGATAAATTAATACACAAATAAAAATACGAAAAGCGAATTTAGACTTTATTTCTTAACCGTAAACAGTGAAAATTAGAAATTTTACCCAAACTAGGTACCTAAGTAAAGTACGCAGTTTACTAAAATTATTCTGAGAAACCTATTGTCTCGTGTCCGACTTGACTGTTACAAAGATGCACAACCGAATTACACGGTTAACTTTATTAAAATAAGGTCTAAATTCCAACCTAATAATACCGTTTATCAGAATCAGAATTTTATTTGCTATGACAGTAGGTACAGGTTAGGTGTTGTACATAAATGAATGAGATCGGCTACAGTCTACCTTACGGCGTGCAAATTATTACAAAAGTTAAAATATTAATACAAACAAAATAATGTCAACAAAACAAAATAGAAATTAAAGTGAAGTCAATTAATAATATTATAGTCAGGTACATAAGTCTTACATGGTCACATTTAATATTATGGCCTGGATACGTGTTTATTTGTTTCAAAACCCTCAGATGAACAGAGGATAGCCGTGGTCTTGAGCCACTTTGCCCTTAAGTTTATGATCCCTTACTACTGTTAGAATGTATAATTTCTTTGTTATTTATATATTACAAACAGACACTTCAATTTAGATTATTTGTAGATAACATTTGTATAATTCAAGCTCAAGTAAGTCTCCTAAGACCGTTTTCATGTAGCAACAACGGTTAAGGTACCTGCCCTTACTGCCCCGTCTCAGTATTCCACCCTGTACCGTACAGTCAGCATTTGCTAGAAACCTCCGACTTCGGCCAAAAGCCGACGGTGGCCGAAGCGGAAGCTTAGGTCGGACACTACCTGCTACTGATTAAGTAACTAATACTTACTTTCGATGTCCACAGCTCTGCGTGCCTCCTTAGATGCTTCTTGTTCGTCTTCCTCTTCTATTTTAAACTCCATTAAAGGTACATCATCTTCTGAATCGAATTCAGAACCGTGTGGTAGTACATCTTCTTTATCTAGATGGCTATTGTCTAGATTTTCCAGTTCTAGATCTGTAAGTAAACAAAAACAGTTAAGAGTTACTCATTTACTATTTTATTGAGCAGATGACATAAAGACATATTACAATGCACTGAAAAAGTAAATTATATATTTTTTTTACATCATTTGAAAATACGGGGTGGAAGGGACAAGGACGCGAAAACGGTTACCTCGCACACAGTACATCATTTGGAGCCACATAGAAATTTTTCATTGGTTATTAAAAAAAAATCTGCTGTTTACTACAAAAGTACCTACAATCAAAATGTACGGAACAGCAGATTTTATTTTTTGGGTGGAAGTGACACCGACTGATTACAAAATGTTCAGTTCATCATACTGAACCCCTAGCGTATAGAAATTTTTCATTGGTAATTTAAAAAAAAACATCTTGTAGTGTATCTATTTAATAGATATAGAAACACTGTCTCACATCCACAAGTAGTTCGGTAGCTGTCACTAATGACAGCTGTCAGTCACCACAAATGGCGGGAAGTTGGAAGGTGAAGCGTACCCTGGACTGGGGGCTTGGTGGTGTGGTGAGCCTGTGACATAATTAGTAAATTGTTTTATCAACCTATTAGGCAGTTACAAGAATGGTTAAAATGTATAGAACAGCTGATTTCTTTTTTAGTCACTTATGATAACAATTTCTATGTAGGTTTAGAATGTTACGTGACTAAGTGGTACCCGTTTGTACGTAGGTGTCGCTTCTACCCCATATATTAACAAAAAAAAACCTTTTCTATTCAATAAATTGTAATGTTATTTGTTGGAAGATATTACTTTATCATAAATTTTTTGTCTCAAAAACATACCATCACATTGATATGCCTCCTTTGGCTCAAGAATATCGTCTTGTCTCTCACAATCAACTGGTAATTCTTCTTTCACAACAATGCGTTCTGTTTGACCAACTTCAACTAAACTTATGCTATCTATTGAAGAGATAATAAACCCGTGGGCAACCTGTAAGTGGTCTTGGTTTATGAAAGGTTTTGGCTGTAAAAAGATGATTACAGTATTGCATAAAATAATTATGTTAATGAAGGGCATTACTTACACATTAAACAGTAAATTATATCTGTTGAAGAACACCTCACCTCATAATTCCCATTCATCATCTGAGCGAACAGCTCTTCTGCTTCCAAACATTTCCTCAGCAATCGGAAGCATTGCTTTAGTTTAGCGCAGCAGAAGGAACAAGCGAGGATCGGTCTACTGTCGTCAGTTACAAACTGCAACAAAACATTGAGTTTCAGTTTTCGGGGTTTGTGAATAATATTTTGCAAACACTGTAGGCTACAGGTTTTGTGCAGTAACACTCTTTCAAACACCTCTTACAAAGAAGGCTCATTGTCGTTTCGCTTGCCAAACCTGATATGTGTACACAACAAAAAAAATATTTTAGCTTGCATACACAAATGTAAAAAGTTTTTATTATCTTAGACTAAAATAAATGATTATCTGTTTTTTGCCATATTTTGTTCTATTTTTATTTTTTCAGAAGATTCATTGATTACTTCTTCTATTCATTCATTACGAAAAAAACAGTTTTTATGTTGTCCTGCAAAGATCTTAAAAAGTACATATTCTGTTCGGCAAGCGCACCAACAATATACATTGATCACTGGTGGGGTTATAATTTACGCTTGCGGCTTATGCTCTAAAGCTCTTGCGTGGAGCAGCTCATAACCCGGGTGTACTGCGTCACCTGAAGCTGTGCGTGCCAGACCGGTATGTATGGAGGTGGCGGCGACCGCCACTGCTGGCCGTGCCTGCTGCCAGAACCAATCGGCTGTCAAAAACACCCCTCACCCGCACAATATGTGTATTAAACGAAGTTCATGAGAGAATTGACATATTTTCGTGCAATCTGAGTGAATTCGCAAGAGTGTTTTTGAATTGTGTTAGTTATATTTAGATATTAATATTCTGTGTTAAGATTTTTGTTGTTAGATTTTTAAGTACTAGCCGTAAGTTGATTTTATTTGGTAACCACTATTGTATTGGGGTCATCCTGTAAAGATAGTGTGTGTAAGTTAATAATAATAAATAAATAATTTATTTTAAGCACAGGTTCCTTTATCATTAAATTTTCTATCACCAATAAGGTTGATTTCCCTTTTCTCCAAATCTCTAACGAAGAGTTCATATGATTTCTCAAGTAAAAGAGGCATTTAATTACAAATATTCAAGAAATGTAAATATTATTAAAGTATCAACTTACTGGAATATCAGTCAGCCTCTCATATACTTCATGCAAGTTCTTGTTGACCACCACATACATGCGAACATTCTCCGCTAGACATATCCTACACATTGGCAGTTTTTCCATATTGTATTAATGTTTAAGTATCACTGAAGATAATTACTTCACTTAGAAATTCTGCTGCGTACAAATAACAGGCGACGCTTGTATATTGCGACTTCTTTTAGTATATATATACGATAGTGTCGCAACTAAGCTTAACTTTACAGCTTGTAAATTGTAGTTATTTAAGTCGAACGGGTAAGGCGGCAGCGGCCGGATTGCTAGACTTATTATATCACTCGTAGGACAGCCTATAATTAATAGAAATTAGTTTATTAGTCCCTAGACACCATCTACTGCACCTACTGTACGAATACCGGTATCAAAACGAAAACAATTTCTACTATTCACTTACAACGAGCTAAAAAAGGAAGCTACTTTTGTTTTCGTTGACTTGACACTGACAGATGACATTGACATTTCAAGGTTTTCAAAGCAGGCACAGAGTATGTAAACACCACATTAGTTATAAAGGACAAGCATGGCAAAGTGCTATTTCACTATGCATTATGCATTTTAAATATAAATCTGATCAAATACTACAAGAACTTGTAACAATTTTCTTTTACCATATTATTATTAATTTTTGGTGTTTACCAATTAGACTTATTAATTCCATCAAAGAAAATAAACACCATTTGCACGCTGACCAAGTGTTTAGTGCAAATAAGTGCTTGCAACGTAAGATGGTGCAAGGGTGTCGACGCAGGATGCATCCCACACCAAAGGCCTACCCACATTCCAAGGCTTCAGCGTTCCGTCGTCTGGTATCTTCCCATCGTCACATACCAAGCCGTTAGATTCTAAAACCGCTGGTACGCTAGCGGTGGCAGGAGCTGGACGAGTACTGTCATTGATGATGGCGTTCCGTGTTATGCGACCTGCGCTCCTGTAGCAGGACAGTCCATGGTGCCCTAGCAACACAAGGTGTGACTAAGCGAAAGCTTGTAGCGAGTCGAAATTACACATCATCCATCATGGTGCCATGAATGAATTGAGGCGCTTTACTTTGATTATTTGAATAACTTAACCCAAAAAAGCCAATCGAGAAGAATCAGCAATGCCATCCAAATGCTGCTAGCCAAAGGCATATTCCCCGTCGACAGTGACGCGGACGAGTTTTTGAGGCCCTTTAATTATTTTCTAATTTAGATACATAAAATTTACATATTTTATTACAAGTTCAGACCAGAAATTCTATTTTTTTAAATTATCTTGAACGTTTCTCATTTGACAAATAAAAGTCCTGGCACTACAAATAGGCGACCAGGTACGTATTCTGATCCATTTATTTACATTTCCAACAGCTATTTATTAAACAGACCATATAATGGCACCTTGTTACTGTCGCGCTACCCTTCATAGCGTGACAGTAACAAGGTGCCATTGAAACTACTGAAAACCTAATAAGAAGTCGTAGTAGGTTCTTAGTACACATCGTATTGAACACCTCTGTCCATGGGACCAGGGCCAACCCTGGAAATCTACGGCTACCCCCATTAACCTGAGTGGTGACAGGCCAAAGGAGAACCCCTAGATGTGCGCGCTGGCGCCGGGAGCGAGAGGCGTAGGTTTTCATCGCTACCCCTAATCAAGAGTCACATGTGCTACGGACCGAGACGCGGCCAAGCGAATTGTCCTACAAGGGGGATCAGGCGGTGTCAGGAAACCGTTGCTTGTGCCGGCTGCTGCAGGTGTTGGGCGGCGACACCAGGCCAGCGGTGGCTCACTGGTGTGCTTCAAGTACGACACGCCGCGCCGGGCCATATCGAAAGTCGCTGCATAGTAGGCAGGTCCAGCGCTGCTGTACCGGTGGAGAATTGAGTCGAAATTTGCATCGTCAAACCCCTCCGAAATATTCAAGCACTTTGGTGAGTGTTTCAGATTTAGATTCTTGAGCTGATGTTCCTTAATGAAAGAGAGTAAATGTTGCTAGTAAAGGTCATTGGGCGTAATCCGACCCTGTCGCGGACAGTAATGAAACGGTATAAATGAAAGAGTATAAATTCACTAAACGTTATATAAATAAGGTTATTTTATTTGGAATCCATGGAGAGCAAAGTTTGAGTCAAAAATATATTTATTCAAAAAATCGAATACTTTGTTTAAGTAATATAAGTTGTCGTTCTGAAATAGCTACTAAAGGGTCTTGGCGAGTACATGTGCGTCCCACGTGATCAAATCGGCAGATATACGTTCGCTAACTTTCCCTCACACATTTTGTCGTGTCTCTTATTAGTGTTGTTATACGCAGTATATTAACATTATAAATGAGAAAATGAATAGAGGGAACAAACTGGTGCAATACTTAATTGAAAATAACACAAATAGACAAAGAGTTGCATTCATGCCACTAGATGGAAACAATCCAGATTTTAGAGATTTCCCACAGATAACCTATGAAGAACTGATATTTCATTATTGATCCATTGGGAAGCTACCATTTAAGACTGGCCAGCTTACCATTAACACATGAGATCAAATGGTGTCTACTTGATAGAGCTCTATCAGCACCAAGGTTTAATAAATAATAAAAAGATATTGATAAGACGACGAATTCAGTCGCAAAATGTCAGAGCGCGACAATATTACACATGTATTTTAATAAACCCAGCGAGACAAGGGAGACAAAATGTTGAAGATTACCACTGCTCTTGTATATGTTACAGTCAAAACTGTTAATCGGTCAAAACCACTTTTGACTGGTGTCAGTCAAAACCCTTATTGTGTTAAAATGCGTTTTCTCCATTTAAAACATGTCGTTTCAGAACGTTGTAATAACCTCGTCCTAGAAATACTACAACATTATGTTTAGCAAAGTGTCACAAAAAAAAAACTTAACAAACCTAATAAGTTTCTTAAATAAGTGAATGTTAGTTATTGTTAAAATAGTTTTTACAGGTCAAAAGTAGTTTTGACTGATTAACAGCGGTCAAAAGTAGTTTAGACTAATTAACAGCGGTCAAAAGTAGTTTAGACTGATTAACAGCGGTCAAAAGTAGTTTAGACTAATTAACAGCGGTCAAAAGTAGTTTAGAATAATTAACAATTTTGACTGTGACATATCACGGCCGCCGCTCAGTCGGAAGTTGCGCGCATATTGCCAGTATGGTTTATTGTTTATCCTGTGCTAGGCACCAATAACAAGTCGAAGCCCCTGCGATATTTTCAGATGAAATCACAGTAGACATTGATCACGCCGAATAAATCATGTGAAATAAGAAAAAGCCTTTTTTTTTTCAAAATGCCCACAACTCACAAGAAACCGACCCTTACCATAATAAACTAGAGACATCTATACAACATTATTGTTAGTATATGCGAAATATAGTTTGTTCAGAATAAGTAACTGAATCGATTTCAATAATTTTTAAACCATGTTATATTTTCCCAAAAATATTTTAAAAAGTTAAAAGTTGGACACCGAGCGACTTTAAGTACCTAACGGAATAATTTAGGTACCTACTGCCCAATTATTATTATCAATGATCGTTATAAACTGAAAGCTTTGAATTCTACTTGTATGCACACGGTAGGCTAAGGAACATGCCAGCGGGTCACGTACCTGTCGATGTTGATAAGGATCTTGATAATGATGAGCAAGCCTTAGTTGTGGTAGAAGGTAGTGTAAAGCTTTCTATCGGCCGTAGTGTCTTCAACCGTACCCGTAGATAATACGTAGTCGTAGCCCGATACAAATTTGTCTCTCTCGAGGAAATTCAAGTAGTCTATGGGTACGCGATGTGCGTTTAACTCTGGCAGAGGTCTGGGTCTGGAGAGACCGTAGTGTGTAGTCAGTGGGTCATGCAAGCGGGCGATCCATTTGATGGATGCGCGAGTTTTGATCCATGCGCTGGCTAGAGAGCCGTCGCTTTAGAGGTTTTACTCAAAGGTTTCTGTAAGCTTGGCAGTTTTTGGTTGAAGTAGTTTTAAAGGTTGATTGTTATGAGTTGACGAATAATGTACATGGCCCAGGCCAGTGATTGTTGTATTTTCGATTATTCACAATTTAACCGTGTTTGGTTTAATCAAAGAGTAGAGTTCTATAATTTCCTTCCTTTCCTTTCACCGACCTGATGTATGTAGAGTTTTGTCAGGAGTGACCGAGTGGAAAAAAATTCTGTTGTGGACTATTTGTTCGCAAGGTAACCATCACACGAGGACGTGTGCAAGCAGGACGGCTGTGTCGGTTCCGGTCATTAGTATCGACATAAAATGAATCGCAAGTGCGCCGGTGGTGACATAGCGCGACATACTTACAAGTCTACCCACACAACAGCGTGCTTCTAAAGAGCCCTGATGTTCAGCTCGAGTCGAGGGCGACAGTCAATGTCTGGTCGCAGCGGAGTTGAGACGTCTTGGAACTGATAACTTTTTAGAACTATGTATCCTGCTTACGCGTATGAAGTTTCATTAAAATCGGTTCAATCATTTCGATAAAAAAAGGACTTGAAAGTTTGTATGAAATGCCTGCGACCTACTTGTGAGTCTACCCACTCCACAGCGTGCTTCTACAGAGCCCTGATGTTTACAGCTCGAGGTGAGGACGATAGACGGAGACGCGGACGCGGACGGCGGAGTTGAGACGTCTTAGAACTGTACCCGGTTCATTGTGCCCAGTGTTATTGTGTTAAGTTGTAATCTCAATTAATTCTTTAGTTTTGCTAGAAACAGTGTAGCGCTCCCACATGATGTACGAGCCTAACGGAATAAATCCTGACATATCCGACATATACAGGATGTACACCGTTGTCACTCAAACCACGGGTAGTAGAATAAATAAAAAAATATAGGACCGAGTTAAAAAAATCAGAATAAGTAATTTACTTTAAAAATAAATTATCCCACACCGTCCGCAAATTCATGGTAAGCGCCCGAGCGACGTAATCGCCGCCCGTCCTAACTACCTACAGCTACACAATACTCGTAACATAACCTGTGATGCAACTTTTCCTTCATACTTTTCCTGGCTTAGGACAGGATATAAATTCAAATTCAAAATTTTTAATTCAGATCAATTGATCCATGTATACCCCGTGGACCGACTTCAAAAACAACTCGACTTGACTTCAGAAGCTAAAGATATTTTTCACTTTTATGTGTATTTGAAGTCGGTTTTCTTTATTGCAAAAAAAAATTTCGCTACACAGCAAAAATATTTTTTTAAATCTTTTGTCACCAATACAACGCCTGCCATCATACTTTCAAGGTTTTTTTACCAGTGTGTGTACGAATATGATCTCTTAAATGAGTCTTTTGACTGAAACTTCTATGACATATATCACACTTGTAAGGTTTTTCACCAGTGTGTGTACGAATATGATCTGTTAAATGAGCCTTTTGACTAAAACTTCTATGACATATATCACACTTGTAAAGTTTTTCACCTGTATTTGTACGAATATGATTTGTTAAATAAGCCTTTCGACCAAAACTACGCTGACATATATCACAATTGTAAGGTTTATCACCAGTGTGTGTAAGAATATGACTTGTTAAAGTAATCTTGTGACTAAAACTACACTGACATATATCACACTTGTAAAGTTTTTCACCAGTAAATATTTTGTTAAATCTTTTGTCACCAATACAACGCTGCCATCACACTTTCAAGGTTTTTTTACCAGTGTGTGTACGAATATGATTTGTTAAATGAGCCTTTTGACTAAAACTCCTATGACATATATCACACTTGTAAGGTTTTTCACGAGTGTGTGTACGAACATGAATTGTTAATGTAAACTTTTGACTGAAACTACTCTGACATATACCACATTTGTAAGGTTTTTCACCTGTGTGTGTACGAATATGATCTCTTAAATGAGTCTTTTGACTGAAACTTCTATGACATATATCACACTTGTAAGGTTTTTCACAAGTGTGTATACGCACATGTCTTGTAAAATTACTCTTTTTTCTAAACATACAGTGGCATATATCACACTTGTAAGGTTTTTCACCAGTGTGTGTACGAATATGATCTGTTAAAAGAACCTTTTGACTGAAACTACGCTGACATTTATCACAATTGTAAGGTTTATCACCAGTGTGTGTACGAATATGACTTGTTAAAGTAATCTTGTGACTGAAACTACACTGACATATATCACACTTGTAAGGTTTATCACCAGTGTGTGTACGAATATGACTTGTTAAAGTTGTCTTGTGACTACACTTATAGTGGCATATTTCACATTCGTGAGGCTTTTTGAATTTAGTTTTATATTTGGACGTACGATTTTGAGTGGTTCGGATAATTTCCGAGTGCGATATTCGGTTTGTCTTTTGGTCGGCTGGTATTGAATCTGCTAATTTTGTTCTTCGTGAGTGTAGTTTTGGTTCCTCCGCAACAGTCGACCCTGCGAGAACAGAATAGAATAACATTTATTTGTTAGAATATTGTTGTTACACAGGTGTTACACAAAACATGATGTCCATTATATTCTGCTGTTTCCAGCATACAAATATTTCAAAAAAATAAAATTAATAATAAACCATACAATGTCAAGGGGTATTAATTATTATGGCAAGAATTATTGAATACAATGTCAGGGATTATTAATTTTAATGTCAAGAATGATTAAATACAATGTCAAAGGTTAGGCTGGCAATGGTTAATTCAAGATTATTAATAAAAATGTAAAAAAATAAAATAAAGTAAATAAATCACAATGTCAAAAATATACATCATAATGTCAAAATAAAAATTATAATGTCAAAAAATTCACAATCAAAGTACTAATGTCATATTAATATCATAATCACAATATCAAAATGTATGATTTAAAAATTCATTGACGGAGTAAAAACACATGTCTAAGAGCCAAGCAAACATTTTACATTTAATCTTATTAATTGGTAACATTCTCAGGGCTGGTGGTACTTTATTATAAATTTTAAATGTCATACAACCAAAATTGTAATTTAAAATGTTCTCATTTCTACTGTATAATTGCAATTTCTGAGCAGGTACTAATAATTTCCCGGCATTTCATTTCTTCAGTCTTTCGGAGACTTGTTCATTTAATAGAAATAAATGAGGGTATTTTTTTTTAAATAGACAAACTTCCAAAATATACAGATATGGGGTGGGAGAATTTTTAATTCCTTAAATGATGGCCTGCAATGGGCAAAATATTCTGCTCCACTCATGGCTTTGATATTTTTTTTTGTACTCTGAATGCTCTTTCCACATCCACCGAATTACCCCATATCACTAGACCGTAACGCAATACTGATGAAACATACCCATGATAGGCATTAATGACTGTTTTTTTACTGGACACTAGTCTTAACTTGCGAAGAGCATATGCAAACTTATCAAGCTTACTGCATACTCTTTCTACATGTTCCTTCCAGTTTAATTTATTGTCAATTACTATACCCAAGAATAAAGCTGATGGTCCTGGTTGCAGAAATGCATTATGTTTAATTGCTGTCGGTATTACTGACAAGTTACATGTTTGAAATTGAACTATTTTGGTTGTGTCAATATTAACATGAAGATTATTGCCCCTCAGCCATTTAATTACGTTAATTAATTCATTGTTTGTATCAATTTCTATGTCAGTTTTGTTGGAACATTTTATCGTCAAAGTAGTATCGTCAGAAAATTGGATACATTCATATTTTAAACATTTTTTGAGGTCATTAATGTATAATATGAATAGTGGCGGACTCAGTACACTTCCCTGCGGGACGCCAGACCTATTAATTTTTAGTTCTGAGCAATATGTCTTCCTAGTATCATTTTATATCCTAGATATAACAGTCCTTTGTTGGCGATTAGATAGATAACTTTTTAGCCAATCATACGCTTTACCTCTTATGCTATATTTCTCTAGCTTGTAAAGTAGTCGTTCGTGTGATACAAAATCAAACGCTTTGCTCATATCTAAGACTACCGATAAAGTAGACATTTTTTATTAAGTGCTTCAGTAATTAGTTTCACTAAAGAAAAACAGGCTAGAGTCGTTGAACTGTTTTTCCTAAAACCAAACTGACTCTCCACAATTAAATCGTATTTAGTTACAAAGCTATTTATTTTGTTTTGCATTGCTTTTTCAAAGATTTTTGCAAAGATTGGGATCAGTGTAATGGGCCTATAATTGCCCATATCAGTACAGTTGAACTTTTTGAACAGTGGTTTAATTATAGTCTCTTTTAATCTAGATGGGAAAAAACCTTCTTCAAAAGAGAGGTTTATTAAATAGGTAAGTGGTGATGCTATAATTTTCGCGCTTAGTTTAATTATTTAAGTGGTTACTTCGTCATATACCGTAGAATTCGTGTTATTTAATTAATTAATTATATTGATAACGTCAATTTCATTCACTGGAGTCAGAAATAGAGTATTTATATTATTGTCAATGTTAATATTGTTTACGTCATATTGTTGGGGTTTTGTGTCAACTCAATGAAATAATTGTTAAATTGGTTACATATGTCATTAGGATTAGTATTTAGTTTTTTTTTTTATCAAGGATTATTAATTCATTTATATAGTTGTTATTATTAGATGTGCTTACATTATTTTTTATAATTGACCAAGTCGCTTTACATTTATTTTTGGAATTATTAAAAAAAAATGTGTTTGTTTATCTGTTGTGATTTAGATACGCATTTTTTTGAGATTTTAGTGTAATTAAGGTATATTTTCTTGTGATAACCTTTACTCATTGCACCATGTTGATACGCAAAATATAAAGCTCTCTTTTTAATGCATGATATTTTTTATCATTATATCAGATATTTATAAGTGGCGGTAAATGAATAAAAAAATAAAAAAAAAAATGAAAAAGCGTCGCACTTGTTTACTTATTTAAGATTGTTCTTTCAGTTTAAAATGTTGATTAGGGGGTTGTCTTTCGTTGACTACTTCACTATAGCACTATTGTATTGTTTATTGTAATGTTTGTTTGTAATTAGTAAATTTGTTTCCATGGAGTTTCTTGCCCGTTTTTCTCCATAGAGATCTACGTTAGGGAATGGGCAACTACAGTACTTTCGCAGTTTTTGTGCCTTGTGACTGGGACTGTAGCTATTTTTTACTGTTGTCTTTGTTTCGACAATTCAAAAGTGCCTGTAACTGGCCTACTTGAAATAAATGCTTTAATTTTGATATTGATTGATCACTGGTTGTTGTTGAAATTTTGTTAACAGTTAAATGTAATTATTTGTAGAATTTGTCACTAATGCATTGTGTCACTAATGCATTGTAACTTCTGGAACAATATTTATAACTTTTACGTTTTAAAATCGTTGATTAATAGTTTTGTTTATTTATTTATGCGGAGCCGATGCGCGCATGCTTTTAATGACAGCTGTCAACTTAAAAACTATTCTTAACCATTTTGGTTATACAATTTTACGAAAAACACAATTAATCTAAATATATAAAAGCGAAAGGTCACTCACTCACTCATTAAACACGAAATATCGAAAACCGCTTGACGAATAAATCCGGTAAGTACATTTTTCCAGGTAAATTGGGGACAGAACGTTTAAACATAAATCAAATTAACAGGGTTTTGAATGATTCACACTAGAAAAGGAAAAGAGAATAACCACTTCATGGGGTCTCGCGCGAGGTCCCAATAAATAACAAAATTATTAATTTAGGCAACTGCCTCGTAGGCCGTAGGAGACCGCCTCGTTGGTCAGTGCTCGCAAGCGCGACTGCTGAGCGGGCAAAGTGTTATTGGGTTTTTCCATCAGGAATTTCTCAGTAGCAGCTATGGAGTCTGGATTTGCACCCAGTTGATAGCAATAGGCTCGCCCTCTATGGGACTCAAACATAACTGGCAAAATGTGGATGTACTATTAGGTGCACCTCTGCCTAACTCTTCGGGAATTACAGGCGTGATGTTATGTTAATTTAGAAAAAAACAAAATCTATCGTGAAAGGATCAGGGCAGAATTTGTACAAATAATAAAGATGTTTAGAGAAGTTGGAATCGTAATTCTTGTACTCTTGGGTGCCTAAAGAGTTTCTTCAGGCTTTTACAATATTTATAAAACCCCGCAATGAAAAAAATACGGGGTGGAAGGGACACCGACGCGAAAACGGTTACCTCGTATTCAGTACATTATTGTGAGCCGCCCCACATAGAAATGTTTCGTTAGTTATTAAAAAAAAAACAGCTGTTTCTTACAAAAGTGCAATACACGGTCAAAATGTATGGACCTGCTGATATTTTTAAAAATAACCGATGAAAAATTTCTATGTAGGGGGGCTCAGAATGATTTACTGAATACGTGGTAAGCATTTTCGCGTCAGCATTCCTTGCACCGTGTATCATGTTACAAGTAAATAGTTTAACGAGAAGCTCATTATTTCAGAACGAAACGGCGGCTGTCAGTGTAAGACCCGCCAAATCAGAGCATTGAGATATATCTATGGAGACGGCAAATTTTACTATAGAATGAATAGTTATACAAATATCTATAATATCGACCCACCCATGTGGAAAACAGTTTCCGCAGGAGACGCCCTGGGCGTTGGGGGTCACGTGGTTGCTCTAGGCCACCGTAGGCGCGGGCCTGTGGACGGCGAGTTATGGGCAAGCTCGCCGTCCGGCCGTCTTATGACGACAGGCCGTGTCGACGGCGCGTTCGTGTTCCACGTGCGCCTCAAAGAGATGTTAGCAAATAAGTAGGAGTCCGCAAGGGCTGATGCCTGCCAGGGCTGCGGGACTGTTCGAAAGAGATATCGTGCCCTGGAACACAAAGGGCAAAGAAGGAACATGGATGGGTTTTAGTCAGTACAAGTCTGACATTCCCTTCCGCTCCGCCCAGAGTGGGGGGGGGGGGGTCATTTGAAGATTTCCCATCCGAAAAAAAAAACAAAAAAGGCTACTTTTATTACTATTTACTATGAAAAGGATTAGGGTTCCGTGTAAAAAAAAATAAAACCCTTGAAATTGTTAACCAAATCCGATTCAAATTATAAATTATATTCAAAGCATATTTAAATACGCTTCTAAATTAATGTAAGGAAAAAACATCCGAGTCAGCGCCTAATACACGAGTAAATTAATTACGTGTAGCGTACAGTGATGGTATGAGAGGAGCTCGTGGCTAAATAATAACAGCCGCTCGGGTCGATCTTTAGGTTAAGCCGTGCTTCCCTTGGTTGGTCTGTGGATGGGTGACCGCCCATTACATACCGAGTTTCTTCCGTGACTCGGAAAGCACGTTAAGCCGTTGGTCCCGGCTGTTATTTGTAGATCTTTGACAAAGTCTGACAACCAGTCTTACCAAGGGGTATCGTATTACCCAGTACTAACTGGATTGTGGAGGTCAGATAGGCAGTCGCTCCATGTAAAATACTGGTATTCAGCTTCATCCGGTTAGACTGGAAGCCGACCCCCAACATAGTTGGGAAAAGGCTGGCAGATGAGCGTACAGTGATGGTATAATATTTCTTAATTATTAATTGTTTAGCGAAAGAAATATTAATATACCATACCATCACTTTGTGCGCTGGTGCTCCACCTCAAAATTTGCTACTTGGAAGAAGAAGAAGACGACATGCTGCGCCGACCCCAAATAAATTGGGATTTGGGCAGGATAATTATAATAATTAAATGATAATTTATTCAATTCAATTCAAGTGAGATGCAAACATTAAATAATCAGAGAGCTTATACACGGTTATTTTTTTGGTCGTTCTGGAACCGAAACCCATAAACTACTTAAAAATAAAAAAATAAAATAATTTAATGTTATTTTTGTGAAATAATGAGAACTCGAAGTAACGCTTCCTTGCGGTAAATGCATATGTGTGTGTAAAACGTATTCACGATCGGCAACACATGCGAACGGTACCCATTGAAAAATCCATTCATCGATCAGACAGCATGATCCGTAAGCCACGCCCCCACCTCACACTTACACAGTCTAGCCGACCGGCCCGCCCGCCCGCCCTTCCTCCCTCCTAGTAGTGTCGCGCGGTTCGCTGTGTTAGGTCACTCACGCGCAACCTAATCACGTGCTTAAAATGAGTCGGCAATACGCGTACTCCAACGTGGAGTATTGGGCAATGGTGGATTTTTATGGGATGGTGCACCATAACCTGGAAGAGGCTAGACGATTTTGTGCTCAGCCGGAACACCTGAACTCACTGCGCGCACTAGGAATCACCGACCCTCAAGTTCCCTTCACCTCCACCATCCTGGCCGTAACCCAGCGCCTCCTCGATCACGGACAGTTTCGAGCAACTACACACGCGCAGGGCCGCGGTAGACTACCATACTCGGCGGAATTAGAGGAAGACATACTGGAGTACTTCGAACGCGACCCACGTCGAAGTACCACAATGGCGGCCAGGCGATTCAATGTTAGTCAATATTACGTATGGAAATGATTAAATACGAATGGATTACATCCATCCCATTTTCGTAAAAAGTATGAAGGAAAAATTTTAGTTATCTGTTAAGTACGTAAACATAAACGCAAGTTAGATCAAACACAACAAACAACACAATGGTCATGAATGCGGAATCAAACGATTTATTATTGTCGCGGGTAGGTATCTACTGTAGCAACAACGTGGTTGGTAGGTACTGACCACCGCAACCTATAGCAAACTCATGATTAGCAAACCTACAATACAAAGTTAGAGAAGTATCTATGGCTTCAATAACTAATTAAATTGCTATTAATAGGTATGTAAGATGTAAATATCTATCTAATTAGTTCATCCGCAAGTGTGCCTTCACCGTCTCGAAAACAAAAGATGCTGCGTTAAATACCTACATAAACAAAAACAAAATATTTAGTGTGGATTTGTGCCCGGTTGATGGCAATAAGCTCGCCCCCTATTACATGGGAATTAAACATAACTGGCGAAAAATGTGGGTGTACCATTAGGTACACCTCTGCCAAACCCTTCGGGGATTACAGGCATGATGTTATGTTTACGTTATACTACTGTAGCACTCCGCGTTCTAACCAAACCAAAGGGATCGGTCTCGCAAATAGGTACCTACGCGATAGATAAATTAATACACAAATAAAAATACGAAAAGCGAATTTAGACTTTATTTCTTAACCGTAAACGGTGAAAATGAGTACCCAAACTAGGTACCTAAGTAAAGTACGCAGTTTACTAAAATTATTCTGAGAAACCTATTGTCTCATGTCCGACCTGACTGTTACAAAGATGCACAACCGAATTACACGGTTAACTTTATTAAAATAAGGTCTAAATTCCAACCTAATAATACCTCTAACTAATAATGAACTCTATTCGACAGACGAAACGATTCATTTTTCTGTGCGAATTGCCTGCGTTTGTAACAGCCGCCAGCATTACCGCAAGAAAAAATGTTTTAGGCAGTATTATTTTATGAATCAGGTAGGTAGGTTCGATTGGTCGACACTCGATTTAAGGCCTAATTCCCAAGCGTACTGTCGTCGTATCGGAGTCTAGTTGAATAGGTACGAGTAGTAGAGATTTCCTGATGCGAGAGTGGTGAATTAAATGCCAATTAATTTCTCTCGTTAACGAAGAGATGTGATAGTGGTAAACACAGTGCCGTGCTTCTGATACGAACGAGAAATGATATAGGTAAATGAACTTACACCAACCTAAATCGGATCTGAAATGAAATACCTACTTGCAGTCGGTTAATAAATTCGTCCGACGTCCATTGACCTGCTCAACTAACTCGCACACGCACAGCTGTGCCGCGCTACGTCATCATCGAGCGGATCGCGTACGATATTGCGTTTATGAATGAAATAGTGGGAGCCCTACTAAGATTTAACTCGAATGACAGAAAAAATGTGATAAATTTCTAACTTCTATATTAGACGTCATAAAAAAAACAGAATACGCCAATAGTAACTACTTACTATTGGTTCGGTTCCAGAACGACCTAAAAGTATTCGTGTATTTGTGCAAAAAAGTGCTCCGAAAATATAATTTGTGCGTCTTCAGGTTTCCTAGATATTGCATTTCCTGCTAGAGTAAAGTTTTGCAGAATCGTGTACGTCTAAAACCATTGTATGTGCGCCTGTAGAACAAATGGTTCTCTACTGTGTCACCTAACTTTTTTATCCATAATTTAAAGTGCCATAACTTTATTTGTGATAGTCATAATTTGTCCGAATGATGACTTACCCGAACTTAATAACACATGTCATAAAATTGAAATCCTTAAATATAGTATGTCCTAAATCCATTTGTCATAAATATTACAATCAATAATATACAGAAGACATAAAACCGTTTTCAATAAAAATTATTAGTAATAAATTCAAATAA
This sequence comes from Noctua janthina, assembly GCA_963576755.1. Lineage (NCBI taxonomy): Eukaryota > Metazoa > Arthropoda > Insecta > Lepidoptera > Noctuidae > Noctua > Noctua janthina. Next base: position 8,336,283 of record OY755077.1, read on the forward strand.
CATAATGTTTATTAATAATAATAATATTCTTAAAACAAATTTGTATAACAAAGCTTTTGCTATGAACTTCTCTCAGGCGTTACGTAGATACGAGCGTGCAATATTTTTTCTTCTACCGACTTGTTTTGAGATAGTTCACTTGTTATGTAGTTCTGTTTAGTAGCAGTTGATTGTGAACATGTGGTTTTTGTAAGCAAGCAAGCATGCAGCATGCAAGCAAGCATTCAGCATGCAAGCAAGCATGCAGCATGCAAGCAAGCACGCAGCATGCAAGCAAGCACGCAGCATGCAAGCAAGGATGCATCATGCAGTAGGCATGGTTACTGCCACGGTTCCGGCGCTGCGGGGATCCGGCGGTCCCACGCGAGGATTATCGTCGCAGATGGGTTTAACGCTGGAGGCCCAGGCCGAGGGCCGCCTCACCCCTCCGTGCCTACGCGATTTTAAATTACACTCCAGGGGTAGAGCAGACAAGACTGCGTGGAGTCGGATTTACAGCGATTCGTTTCTGTCACTAAAACCTAATTTTAAGCAAATGTTTTAGGACTAAAAAAAATATTATAAATGAACATTCGGAATAATACACATTATTTAACACAATACTTAGGACATATGACTTTAGGTCATGTAAAATTAGGAGATTCAATTATTATAGTACTCGATAATTATGTTAAACACGGGATTTTGAACATTATGGTTACTGAAGTTTATAGCAAACGTGTTATGGATAATGATTTTTGGACAAACAATTTTAGGAGAAGAAAGGGAGTACCCGAATAAATATACACGAGTGGCTTTATTTGTGCGTATTCGTGACAGAATTAGATTTAATTGTTGAAATGAAACAGCTTTACCGTGAAAGATACCGTTTATCAGAAACAGAATTTTATTTGCTTTGACAGTAGGTACAGGTTAGGTGTTGTACATAAATTAATGAGATCGGCTACAGTCTACCTTACGGCGTGCAAATTATTACAAAAGTTAAAATATTAATACAAACAAAATAATATCAACAAAACAAAATAGAAATTAAAGTGAAGTCAATTATTAATATTATAGTCAGGTACATAAGTCTTACATGGTCAAAATTCATTATCTGGATAAATTCGTATCATTTAGAAAGTCTTTCACTGAGTAATAACATTTGCCTAAAAGTAGTGCAGTTACCTTAGGTTTAAAAATATTTATAGAATAATCCTTAAAACCATGAGGTTTTATTATAAATGACAGGTCCCATTGTCATAACACTTTTCCTTAACAGTGCTGTTTTGTAATTTCCCGAATGTAGCAAGTTCTTGTATTGGGATCTCAAGGGGCCATTGCGTGGTACGTGTTCCTGCCATGACAGTAATAGACAATTACGTGATAGAGAGGCTATCACCGCTTCTGGCCAGTAAGATCCACTAGTTTTTAATATTATGGCCCGAATACGTGTTTATTTGTTTCAAAACCCTCATATGTTCAGAGGATAGCCGTGGTCTTGAGCCACTTTGCCCTAAAGTTTATGATCCCTTACTACTGTTAGAATGTATAATTTCTTTGTTATTTATATATTACAAACAGACACTTCAATTTAGATTATTTGTAGATAACATTTGTATAATTCAAGCTCAAGTAAGTCTCCTAAGACCGTTTTCATGTAGCAACAACGGTTAAGGTACCTGCCCTTACTGCCCCGTCTCAGTATTCCACCCTGTACCGTACAGTCAGCATTTGCTAGAAACCTCCGACTTCGGCCAAAAGCCGACGGTGGCCGAAGCGGAAGCTTAGGTCGGACACTACCTACTATTGATTAAGTAACTAATACTTACTTTCGATGTCCATAGCTCTGCCTGTCTCCTTAGATGCTTCTTGTTCGTCTTCCTCTTCTATTTTAAACTCCATTAAAGGTACATCATCTTCTGAATCGAATTCAGAACCGTGTGGTAGTATATCTTCTTCATCTAGATGGCTATTGTCTAGATTTTCCAGTTCTAGATCTGTAAGTAAACAAAAACAGTTAAGAGTTACTCATTTACTATTTTATTGAGCAGATGACATAAGACATATTACAATGCACTGAAAAAGTAAATTATATATTTTTTTTACATCATTTGAAAATACGGGGTGGAAGGGACAAGGACGCGAAAACGGTTACCTCGCATACAGTACATCATTTGGAGCCACATAGAAATTAATCATTGGTTATTAAAAAAAAAATCTGCTGTTTACTTCAAATGTACCTACAATCAAAATGTAGGGAACAGCAGATTTTATTTTTTGGGTGGAAGTGACACCGACTGATTACAAAATGTTCAGTTCATCATACTGAACCCCTAGCGGATAGAAATTTTTCATTGGTAATTTAAAAAAAACATCTTGTAGTGTATCTATTTAATTGATATAGAAACACTGTCTCACATCCACAAGTAGTTCGGTAGCTGTCACTAATGACAGCTGTCAGTCACCACAAATGGCGGGAAGTTGGAAGGTGAAGCGTACCCTGGACTGGGGGCTTGGTGGTGTGGTGAGCCTGTGACATAGTTAGTAAATTGTTTTATCAACCTATTAGGCAGTTACAAGAATGGTTAAAATGTATAGAACAGCTGATTTCTTTTTTAGTCACTAATGATAACAATTTCTATGTAGGTTTAGAATGTTACGTGACTAAGTGGTACCCGTTTGTACGTAGGTGTCGCTTCTACCCCATATATTAACAAAAAAAAACCTTTTCTATTCAATAAATTGTAACGTAATTTGTTGGAAGATATTACTTTATCATAAATTTTTTGTCTCAAAAACATACCATCACATTGATATGCCTCCTTTGGCTCAAGAATATCATCTTGTCTCTCACAATCAACTGGTAATTCTTCTTTCACAACAACGCTTTCTGTTTGACCAACTTCAACTATACTTATGCTATCTATTGAAGAGATAATAAACCCGTGGGCAACCTGTAAGTGGTCTTGGTTTATGAAAGGTTTTGGCTGTAAAAAGATGATTACAGTATTACATAAAATAATTATGTTAATGAAGGGCATTACTTACACATTAAACAGTAAATTATATCTGTTGAAGAACACCTCACCTCATAATTCCCATTCATTATCTGAGTGAACAGCTCTTCAGCTTCCAAACATTTCCTCAGCAATCGGAAGCATTGCTTTAGTTTAGCGCAGCAGAAGGAACAAGCGAGGATCGGTCTACTGTCGTCAGTTACAAACTGCAACAAAACATTGAGTTTCAGTTTTCGGGGTTTGTGAATAATATTTTGCAAACACTGTAGGCTACAGGTTTTGTGCAGTAATGCTCTTTCAAACACCTCTTACAAAGAAGGCTCATTGTCGTTTCGCTTGCCAAACCTGATATGTGTACACAACAAAAAAAATATTTTAGCTTGCATACACAAATGTAATAAGTTTTTATTATCTTAGACTAAAATAAATGATAATCTGTTTTTTGCCATATTTTGTTCTATTTTTATTTTTTCAGAAGATTCATTGATTTCTTCTTCTTTTCATTCATTACGAAAATAACAGTTTTTATGTTGTCCTGCAAAGTTCTTAAAATGTACATATTCTGTTCGGCAAGCGCACCAACAATATACATTGATCACTGGTGGAGTTATAATTTACGCTTGCGGCTTATGCTCTAAAGCTCTTGCGTGGAGCAGCTCATAACCCGGGTGTGCAGCGTCACCTGAAGCTGTGCGTGCCAGACCGGTATGTATGGAGGCGGCGGCGACCGCCACTGCTGGCCTTGTCTGCTGCCAAAACCAATCTGCTGTCAAAAACACCCCTCACCCGCATAATATGTGTATTAAACGAAGTTCATGAGAGAATTGACGTATTTTCGTGCAATCTGAGTGAATTCGCAAGAGTGTTTTTGAATTGTGTTAGTTATATTTAGATATTAATATTCTGTGTTAAGATTTTTGTTGTTAGATTTTTAAGTACTAGCCGTAAGTTGATTTTATTTGGTAACCACTATTGTATTGGGGTCATCCTGTAAAGATAGTGTGTGTAAGTTAATAATAATAAATAAATAATTTATTTTAAGCACAGGTTCCTTTATCATTAAATTTTCTATCACCAATAAGGTTGATTTCCCTTTTCTCCAAATCTCTAACGAAGAGTTCATATGATTTCTCAAGTAAAAGAGGCATTTAATTACAAATATTCAAGAAATGTAAATATTATTAAAGTATCAACTTACTGGAATATCAGTCAGCCTCTCATATACTTCATGCAAGTTCTTGTTGACCACCACATACATGCGAACATTCTCCGCTAGACATATCCTACACATTGGCAGTTTTTCCATATTGTATTAATGTTTAAGTATCACTGAAGATAATTACTTCACTTAGAAATTCTGCTGCGTACAAATAACAGGCGACGCTTGTATATTGCGACTTCTTTTAGTATATATATATACGATAGTGTCGCAACTAAGCTTAACTTTACAGCTTGTAAATTGTAGTTATTTAATTCGAACGGGTAAGGCGGCAGCGGCCGGATTGCTAGACTTATTATATCACTCGTAGGACAGCCTATAATTAATAGAAATTAGTTTATTAGTCCCTAGACACCATCTACTGCACCTACTGTACGAATACCGGTATCAAAACGAAAACAATTTCTATTATTCACTTACAACGAGCTAAAAAAGGAAGCTACTTTTGTTTTCGTTGACTTGACACTGACAGATGACATTGACATTTCAAGGTTTTCAAAGCAGGCACAGAGTATGTAAACACCACATTAGTTATAAAGGACAAGCATGGCAAAGTGCCATTTCACATGCATTATGCATTTTAAAAATAAATCTGATCAAATACTACAAGAACTTGTAACAATTTTCTTTTACCATATTATTATTAATTTTTGGTGTTTACCAATATTAGACATATTAATTCCATCAAAGAAAATAAACACCATTTGCTCGCTGACCAAGTGTTTAGTGCAAATAAGTGCTTGCAACGTAAGATGGTGCAAGGGTGTCGACGCAGGTTGCATCCCACACCAAAGGCCTACCCACATTCCAAGGCATCAGCGTTCCGTCGTCTGGTCTGTTCCCATCGTCACATACCAAGCCGTTAGATTCTAAAACCGCTGGTACGCTAGCGGTGGCAGGAGCTGGACGAGTAATGTCATTGATGATGGCGTTCCGTGTTATGCGACCTGCGCTCCTGTAGCAGGACAGTCCATGGTGCCCTAGCAACACAAGGTGTGACTAAGCGAAAGCTTGTAGCGAGTCGAAATTACACATCATCCATCATGGTGCCATGAATGAATTGAGGCGCTTTACTTTGATTATTTGAATAACTTCAAGCTCGGATGTTAGTGGATATAGACCAGTTGCAGTATTGTCAGCTTTTGCTAAAGTCTTCGAGTCCGCGTTGTGTTCAACTATCCACTCGCAAGTAGCCTCACAGCTTACCGACGCGCAGCATGGGTTCCGTGTGGGCCGTGGCACAAATTCAAATTTAATGTGTTTTTTAAATCAGGCCACCACAGTGCTGGACTCGGAGACTGGTGCCCAACTGGACGTCGCTTACTTCGACTTCAGGAAGGCATTTGATAGTGTGGATAATGACATACTTTTAAATAAATTTGCGAGGGTCGGTTTTACCCCAGCCCTCCTAGAGTTCTTTGCTAGCTACTTGGGCAACCGCAAACAGATGGTAGAATATGCTGGTTACACCTCTGACTCGTATTTTACTCTTACGGGGGTAAGTCAGGGGACAAATTTAGGACCTTTAGAATTTATAATTATGATTAATGATCTTCTTGAAGTCATTAAAGACGCCAGCTGTTTGTTATTTGCTGACGATCTCAAGCTATTCTTGCAGATTACAGAGGAGTCACACTGCGGAATGCTCCAGCGTGACATCGATCGGGTAGTAGCGTGGAGTGTAGAGAATAAACTACTCTTCAATGTGACGAAGTGCAGCGTAATGTCAATCACGCGGGCTGTGGTACCCCGACGCCATGATTATTGCATGGGCGGTCACGTCATACCGCGGGTGGGGTCAGTCCGAGATCTCGGGGTTACTTTCGCTGGGGATCTTTCGTTTCGTGCGCATGTAGTGCAGGTATGCAAAAAAGCGTTTAAAAATCTTGGTTTTGTCATGCGTGAAACTCGTGACTTCACTAATATGGCAGCAGTGAAAACACTTTATAATGCGTTGGTGCGAAGCAACTTGGAAACTAGTGCTATTATCTGGAATCCTTATGCAGTGAAGTATTCCCAGATGCTGGAAAAGATGCAGAACAAATTTACCCGATACCTCTACTGGAAGCAGTTTGGTGTCTACCCTTTTTACCCACTTATGTATCCAGCTCTCTTTGTTATTGGGATGGTTGGGTACTATAAGTTGGAAGTAAGGCGCAACCTCGCTCTCGTAAAATATGTTTTTATGGTTTTTCGTGGTATGCTAAATAATCCACAAATACTGGAATCGTTGGGATTGCTTGTTCCAAGCAGGACGCTACGGTTAGGACCGAGGGAGGGGCCTTTTAAGGTTCCGGCAACCCGTACAAACTTATTAAAGTTTGCGCCTGTATTGTGTGCATTAAGAATGCTTAATAGTGTCTCTCGGCGATTGGACATATTTTCTTGCTCTTTGGCGGAATTCCAGAGGGTGGCACTTGGTATGTTGTCTGCTGTTTAACTTGTGCCTCTACCCAGTCCCATTACCTAGGACTGGATTTTTGCAATTTATGACAAATTTGTTAGCTTGGGTCTTACCTGTTAAAACAAATGTATGTGTTAAGGAATAATAAATAAATAAATAAATAAATAACTTAACCCAAAAAAGCTAATCGAGAAGTATCAGCAATGCCATCCAAATGCTGCTAGCCAAAGGCACATTCCCCGTCGACAGTGACGCGGACGAGTTTTTGAGGCCCTTTAATTATTTTCTAATTTAGATACATAAAATTTACATATTTTATTACAAGTTCAGACCAGAAATTCTATTTTTTTTAATTATCTTGAACGTTTCTCATTTGACAAATAAAAGTCCTGGCACTACAAATAGGCGACCAGGTACGTATTCTGATCCATTTATTTACATTTCCAACAGCTATTTATTAAACAGACCATATAATGGCACATTGTTACTGTCGCGCTACCCTTCATAGCGTGACAGTAACAGGGTGCCATTGAAACTACTGAAAACCTAATAAGAAGTCGTAGTAGGTTCTTAGTACACATCGTATTGAACACCTCTGTCCATGGGACCAGGGCCAACCCTGGAAATCTACGGCTACCCCCATTAACCTGAGTGGTGACAGGCCAAAGGAGAACCCCTAGATGTGCGCGCTGGCGCCGGGAGCGAGAGGCGTAGGAGGTTTTCATCGCTACCCCTAATCAAGGGTCACATGTGCTACGGACCGAGACGCGGCCAAGCGAATTGTCCTACAAGGGGGATCAGGCGGTGTCAGGAAGCCGTTGCTTGTGCCGGCTGCTGCATGTGTTGGGCGGCGACACCAGGCCAGCGGTGGCTCACTGGTGTGCTTCAAATACGACACGCCGCGCCGGGCCATATCGCCAGTCGCTGCATAGTAGGCAGGTCCAGCGCTGCTGTACCGGTGGAGAATTGAGTCGACCTTTGCATCGTCGAACCCCTCCGAAATATTCAAGCACTTTGGTGAGTGTTTCAGATTTAGATTCTTGAGCTGATGTTCCTTAATGAAAGAGAGTAAATGTTGCTAGTAAAGGTCATTGGGCGTAATCAAAAAAGAAGAAAAACAGTATAAATTCACTAAACGTTATATAATTATGGTTATTTTATTTGGAATCCATGGAGAGCAAAGTTTGAGTCAAAAATATATTTATTCAAAAAATCGAATACTTTGTTTTAAGTAGTATAAGTTGTCGTTCTGAAATAGCTAGTAAAGGGTTTTGGCGAGTATATGTGCGTCCCACGTGATCAAATCGGCAGATATACGTTCGCTAACTTTCCCTCACACATTTTGTCGCGTCTCTTATTAGTGTTGTTATACGCAGTATATTAACATTATAAATGAGAAAATGAATAGAGCGAACAAACTGGTGCAATACTTAATTGAAAATAACACAAATAGACAAAGAGTTGCATTCATGGCACTAGATGGAAACAATCCAGATTTTAGAGATTTCCCACAGATAACCTATGAAGAACTGATATTTCATTATTGATCCATTGGGAAGCTACCATTTAAGACTGGCCAGCTTACCATTAACACATGAGATCAAATGGTGTCTACTTGATAGAGCTCTATCAGCACCAAGGCTTATGAATAAAATCTAGGGCTCCGTTAGGCGAGAAATAATACTGATCTAGTACCACTAGTACTCCTCAACATTTATTCTATGAAACGATTACACTCAAAAAAAATATGTCTTAGACTACTTATACTAACAGAGGTAACGAAACCATAGCGAGATCTAACTCGACGTCAACGCCATCTATCGAGCTCATAGGTCAACTCTGGACACTTGACTTAATATTAGAACCCACCGTGGTTTCGCTACATACTTAAACATACCGCCCACCAAGGACATAATGCAGAATGTCCTTCAAACCGCCCACCATGCCACAGTCTAAAGTAAGTACTGCTAAGCAGAAAATTATTTTGCTATGGGCAATATTGATAATTTTGATGTAGGTCTTTTGATTTTTGAATTTTTGGTACGGATGGTAACTACTCGTGTAATTTTATCCGGACCAGGGTGTTTGTGCTCCACCTTGCCCAACAACCACTTTCCAGGAGGTAAATCGTCCTCCTTAACTAAAACTACATCGCCTAGTGATGGTTCTGGGTTCTGGTACTCCCATTTATTCCTTTGCAGAAATTGATGCAGATAATCCTGCGACCATCTGCTGCGCCAAAAGTCCTGCATCATTCGCTGGTGGAGTTGCCATCGCCGTAGAGTATGGATGTTCGAAGTTACATAATTTGAATCTGGTACTACGACGAGTGGTTCCCCCACCAGGAAATGACCAGGAGTCAATACAAAAAGCTCGTTTTGATCCTCTACATGTGACATTGGCCTCGAATTTAGACATGCCTCAATTTGAGTTAACACTGTGGCCATCTCCTCATAAGTCAACGTAGAGTTCCCTATGACTCGCTTAAGATGGAACTTCATGGACTTTATGCCTGCCTCCCAAAGTCCCCCAAAATTGGGCGCACGAGGAGGAATAAAGGTCCAATGAGTTCCGTTGTTCGCGAGATATTCTGCCAGTTCCGGTTTGAAGTTTGATTTTTCTTCATTGAACAGGCACAATAACTCGCGAGCAGCTCCGATAAAATTTGTGCCGTTATCACTGTACAACTCAGCACATCTACCCCGTCTTGCAACAAACCTTCTAAAGGCAGCTAAGAAACCTTGGGTACTTAGTTCGCTGACCACCTCGAGGTGCACCGCTCTAGTCGACATACATACAAACAATGCAACGTAACCCTTATAGGACTTATTGCCCCTACCCTTGGACACTCTTATATTGATAGGCCCTGCGTAATCTACGCCACTAATGAAAAAGGGCTTATTTGGGGTCACACGTGATAAAGGTACTTGTCCCATGAGCTGAGACGTGGCCTTGGTTGAGTACCTAATACAAGTGACACAACCTCTGTAACACTTTTTAACCAAAGCCTTGACCCCTACAATCCAGTACCTCGACCGCAAGTACGTGATCATGAGTTGAGGACCACCGTGCATAGTTTGTTGATGCGCTTCTGCAATCAAAAGTCCTGTTAAAAATGATTCCTTTGGTATAAGAATCGGATGTTTCTCATTAAATGTTAAAGAAGACATTTCCAATCTGCCGCCAACTCTTATTATACCGTTTGAATCTAAAAATACGTTTAAGGACCTTAGCTTCTTTTTTTTCTTATCTAAACTTCCCTTTCTTTTCAGGTCTTCCAACTCTTCCGAAAATCCTTCTTCCTGACATCTCTTAATACAAACTTCTATAGCATCCTCAATTTCTTGTCTGGACAAGTATTTAGTGTCGTGCCTGATCTGATTTACCTTTCCTCTCACATTCAACCATCGTCGACAGTAGGCAATCACTCGAACAAGCCTGGAGAAAGAGGAAAACCTTTGCCAAAACACAACATCAAAGACAGCCGTTTGTACTCTAACTTCTTCGAGATTAGTCACGAGGTGCTTAGGCCTTTTAAAAATAATCAAGTCCTGTCTTAAAAAGTCCGGACCTTCAAACCATATGGAAGTTGTTGAAAGCTCTGCAGGCGAAATACCTCGCGATGCACAGTCCGCTGGGTTTTTCTTTGTGGGTACATGAGACCAGTGCTGAGTGTCTAGAGTCAATAAAATTTCTGAGACCCGATTCGCCACAAAGGTCTTCCAGCGGCTCGGATGATTATTTAACCAGGCCAGAACTACCTCACTGTCGGTGAAAGCATGAACTTGATCCTTGGCTATTCCCATAACTTCAGCTACTTCCACAATGAGCTTAGCCAACAGTACCGCCCCACAAAGTTCGAGCCTGGGAATCGACACCTGCTTTATAGGCGCAACCTTCGTTTTAGATGTCAATAAAGAGACGTGGATTTTTCCCTGGTCATCCACTACTCTGAGGTATACGACAGCAGCATATGCCACCTTTGAGGCATCCGAAAACCCGAATAATTCGCGTTTATTTTGATTACACGTGAGTAACCAACGCGGGATTTTTATCTCAACCAAAGCAGCCAAGTTTCGACGGTAAGTAAGCCATTCACTTAATAAATTGTTTGGAACTTCTTGATCCCACCCAATTCCAGCTAGCCACAGCTTTTGTATTAATATTTTAGCTAAAATAATACTGGGCGCTAACCATCCGAGTGGGTCGAATAAACGTGAAATATCAGAAATAATTTTTCTTTTCGTTGCAGGTTCAACTAGCGGCGTGAGAACGACGGAGTACTGAAAGAAGTCACCACTTGGATTCCAGGTAAGTCCCAAAATCTTTGTTAAATCATCAACTTTAATACTTAATCCCTCATCCTTGCCACCTTTTTCATCCCATATCTTAGCCAACAATTCTCGGCAATTGCTTCTCCATTTCTGCAGTTGAAAACCTCCCTTGGCTAGCACCTTACTTAACTCTGAGTAAATATTAAAAGCACCTTCCATATCTTCAGCTCCTGTCATAACATCATCCATATAAAAATCGTTCAAGATGATTTTTGCAATACCTGGCCTATCGAAGCACTCATCATAGGCCAGCTGTTGCAACGACCTTACCGCCAAATATGGTGCTGATGCTGTCCCGAAAGTAACGGTAATCAGCTCATATTCCTGGAGCTCCATTCCAGGACTATCTCTCCAAAGAATTCTTTGGAATGGAGTATCTTCCCTATTTACCAACACTTGCCTATACATTTTGATGATATCCGCTACCAGACCTATTTTATGCGATCTCCAGCGCATAATGGTATGGCGGAGTTCAGATTGCAACGCCGGGCCAACCATTAATTCATCGTTAAGTGCCTTGCCATTGGTTCCCTTACAGGAAGCATCAAATACGACCCTGACCTTCGTCGTGTCCTTATCCTCCCGGACAACTGCATGGTGAGGTAAATAAATTGCTGCTTTATTATCCTTTTCTTTTTCGGTAACCTTGACCATGTGATTTAATTCCAAATATTCTTGCATGACCTTTATGTAATCTGACTTTAGTTTTGGGTTTTTTCCTAACCTTATTTCTAAACCTTTTACTCTTTTTTCAGCAATACTCCTGGACTCACCAAGTCTGCTGCCCGGGTCAGCTTCACGTAGCGGTAATTTCACAATATACCTGCCCTCCGTATTTCTCATCGTGGAAGCTGTAAATAGTTTTTCGCATTTAAGTTCATCCTCCGTGAGCATTTTTTTTGTTCCTGATGTTTCAGCCTCCAGTTCCCAGAACTTTTTCAGCATGTCGTCAGCATCAAAACTTGAATGCATCACATGGATGTGAGAATGTATATCGGATGAATTATCTACCTCACAGACGCCTGATATTATCCACCCAAATGCAGTCTCCTGCGCCAAGAGAGAACCACCCAAGTTTCTTTGAATGCCTTCTTGAATGATTTGACTGTAAACCTCAGCACCTAATAAGATATCAATCTTATTAGGTCTGTGATATTCAGGATCAGCCAAATCATCAACTGACAGATTTACCCATTCTACCCTGGTTACTTTGGTAACTGGGAGAAGGGACGTAACTGATTTCAAGATATAAGCATCAACCTTAACCTGAAACTGGGGATCTACTCTCGACCTTATATTAATTTTGACCGTGGACTTCGAAGTCACACTTTTGTCACCACCTACACCAACAATAGTGTGTTTGGCCGCAATCTTTTTTAATCCTAAGTACTGAGCCATAGCTTCTGTAATAAAAGATCCTTGCGACCCTTGGTCTAATAACGCCCTAACCGGAAGATAAGTCCCGTCTTTCGACTCAGCTTGCACCACAGCTGTAGTTAATAAAACCGTTTTACAACAGTTCCCTGTCGAAAGACAAGACACAAGTGGCTTACTAGACCCCTCCGCTTGCGCGGTAACCTTATTGCTGTCTGATGCAGCATTTTCCTCAATCGACTTTTTGCTCGTCGACGAAGCTCCCTCGTGAACCGTCTCAATTTCTGCGCTAACAGAACCAGAGTCACCACTAGGGTGCAATAATGAATGGTGGCGGCGTTTACACACCCGGCATCGGACCATGTTTTTACAAAATTTTGCAGAGTGGTTGCTGTTCAAACACACAAAACATAAATTTTTCTCCATTACAATATGACGTCGTTTGTCGTTAGACTCTTTGGCGAATTTTTTGCAAGCAGTTATTTTATGATCTGCAGCACAATAAGCACACGACGCAATGTTTTTTTCTTTCACAATGTGAAAAGATTTTGAAGTTTTGCTCTCTACTCTGTTAATCTTTGACTCTAAATTTTCTAGACCTCTAAAACGACCCATCAAAAAATCGGAAAATTGCACAAACGTTGGAAATTCGTCAGTTGGATCTGAAGATACTTTTAACTCCCATGCTTTTCGGGTATCTTTGTCTAATTTAGCACTCATTATATGGACAATCAAAAGATCCCAAGATGAAATATTTACACCTAGATTTTTTATAGACTCTAAACAATCTGATGTTGTACTAATTAACTTCTTAATTTCAGAAGCAGATTCAGAACCCAAACTTTTTTGATTTAGCAGCCGATTCAAAATGCCATTAGCCAAAAACCGCTTATTGTTATACATATTATCCAATTTTTCCCAAGCAGCTTGATAGCTATCAGATGTCACTTTAATGTTTCGCAACAACTGTTCCGCTTCACCAGTTAAATGTCCCCTGAGATAGTAGAACCTTTGAGCATCATCCAGAGACTGGTTTTCATGTACAAGCCCTAAAAACAAATCTCTGAACGTCTGCCACTCAGAATATTTTCCAGAAAACGTAGGTATTTTTATTTCTGGCAACTTGAACCGTCTAGCTAAACCTTCACATTGATTATTTGACCTTGAATTTAACTCTATCTCTGGTGTTTTTAGATTATATAACATTTCTTTTAAATCAGTCTTAAATTGTACATACAATTCTTCCACATCATCATAGACACTATTCTTATGGTAATCCGAACTATACAAATCACTTCGTTTAACTTGACTAATAATTTTAGTATGAGTGCTTGTAAAGAAACTTCACTGTTGCTCTAGGTTATCTAGTCTAGTTTCAATATATGGAACAGTCAAACGATCTTTTGGAGACTTTTTAAAATTAGTCTTAACTTTCAGCATTTTAGCTCTAATATCCTCCTGCAAATCGTTAAACGCTTCCATTTTAAATTGTTTATCTGTAATTATTTACTTAAGAAACACTCAAACAAAATCGTCCGACAATACCACAACAAAATGTAAACAAAGCTACAGAAACTTGAGTAGAAGTCTTTTTGCCCGTACTTCCAATAAATGTACATAAAGTTGAAACACAAATTGGGCAAAATTTTACAAGTCTTTTTGCAAGTAATTTTGTTAAAAATCGGACATGGATTCCCCGTCTCAACCAAATATTACTTAAAACTATTACAAGTCCAAACTAACTAAATTCTTCTAAGTTAAATCTCACTATCTTGAAATATTCTTGAATTTTTCTAAGTTCCACTAGTCTTGACTTTAAAGTTCAAATTTGAATGCACTTCACAAATTTTCAACTTTATCTCTTCCAGCAAATAAGAGCGAAAATGTACTCACGATTGAACACCGCACTCACTGTCACCGATTTTCTTCGACGACTCGCGCCACTCGCGACTGCTACAAGTGGCACCCTCTGACGCTCCGCAACCTGCTTATCACCTCCCGAGTTCACCGCTCCTCCAGATGTTGCCACCCGGCTCCACCACTGCCTTGACGCCTTTCCAGCCGCCTTGCTGTAGGGATGATCTGGACAGCGATCCACTGCCAGTAGCGACGAAACGGGTAGTAACCACTACCACCACCGGTGATTACCAAAAACACGCCCAGCCAAATCCGGCTCGAAGGACCATGAATAAAATCTAGGGCTCCGTTAGGCGAGAAATAATACTGATCTAGTACCACTAGTACTCCTCAACATTTATTCTATGAAACGATTACACTCAAAAAAAATATGTCTTAGACTACTTATACTAACAGAGGTAACGAAACCATAGCGAGATCTAACTCGACGTCAACGCCATCTATCGAGCTCATAGGTCAACTCTGGACACTTGACTTAATATTAGAACCCACCGTGGTTTCGCTACATACTTAAACAGCTTAATAAATAATAAAAAGATATTGATAAGACGACGAATTCAGTCGCAAAATGTCAGAGCGCGACAATATTACACATGTATTTTAATAAACCCAGCGAGACAAGGGAGACAAAATGTTGAAGATTACCACTGCTCTTGTATATGTTACAGTCAAAACTGTTAATCGGTCAAAACCACTTTTGACTGGTGTCAGTCAAAACCCTTATTGTGTTAAAATGCGTTTTCTCCATTTAAAACATGTCGTTTCAGAACGTTGTAATAACCTCGTCCTAGAAATACTATAACATAATGTTTAGCAAAGTGTCACAAAAAAAAAACTTAACAAACCTAATAAGTTTCTTAAATAAGTGAATGTTAGTTATTGTTAAAATAGTTTTTACCGGTCAAAAGTAGTTTTGACTGATTAACAGCGGTCAAAAGTAGTTTAGACTAATTAACAGCGGTCAAAAGTAGTTTAGACTGATTAACAGCGGTCAAAAGTAGTTTAGACTAATTAACAGCGGTCAAAAGTAGTTTAGAATAATTAACAATTTTGACTGTGACATATTCACGGCCGCCGCTCAGTCGGAAGTTGCGCGCATATTGCCAGTATGGTTTATTGTTTATCCTGTGCTAGGCACCAATAATAAGTCGAAGCCCCTGCGGTATTTTCAGATGAAATCACAGTAGACATTGATCACGCCGAATAAATCATGTGAAATAAGAAAAAGCTTTTTTTTTTCAAAATGCCCACAACTCACAAGAAACCGACCCTTACCATAATAAACTAGAGACATCTATACAACATTATTTTTAGTATATGCGAAATATAGTTTGTTCAGAATAAGTAACTGAATCGATTTCAATAATTTTTAAACCATGTTATATTTTTCCCAAAAATATTTTAAAAAGTTAAAAGTTGGACACCGAGCGACTTTAAGTACCTAACGGAATAATTTAGGTAGCTACTGCCCAATTATTATTATTAATGAGCTCAAGACGACGCTGGAGGCGCGCGCTGCGTGATGAACACGTTTTTGTGCGGACAACTAGGTAACAGAACAAGCTTATAACTTTGTAACTTTTCGTGATACAGTTTTGAAATTTTGTACATAGATTCTTTACATAAAAATACTAGATACGTGTTTCAGGTTTCGCATATACTAAAACTAATGTTGTGTATTCTCACAATTTCATGTCTGTCTGCCGTGGGTTTTTCTCCCATACTATTTGCCCATTGACCTTTAGAGTGATTTCAATTTTAGACGGTGATCGTTATAAACTGAAAGCTTTGAATTCTAAGTGTGCCTACTTGTATGCACACGGTAGGCTAAGGAACATGCCAGCGGGTCACGTACCTGTCGATGTTGATAAGGATCTTGATGATGATGAGCAAGCTTAAGGTAGTGTAAAGCTTTCTATCGGTCGTAGTGTCTTCAACCGTACCCGTAGATAATACGTAGTCGTAGCCCGATACAAATTTGTCTCTTTCGAGGAAACTCAAGTAGTCTATGGGTACGCGATGTGCGCATAACTCTGGCAGAGGTCGGGGTCTGGAGAGACCGTAATGTGTAGTCAGTGGGTGATGCACACGGGCGATCCATTTGATGGATGCGCGAGTTTTGATCCATGCGCTGGCTAGAGAGCCGTCGCGTTAGAGGTTTTACTCAAAGGTTTCTGTAAGCTTGGCAGTTTTTGGTTGAAGTAGTTTTAAAGGTTGATTGTTATGAGTTGACGAATAATGTACATGGCCCAGGGCAGTGATTGTTGTATTTTCGATTATTCACAATTTAACCGTGTTTGGTTTAATCAAAGAGTAGAGTTCTATAATTTCCTTCCTTTCCTTTCACCGACCCGATGTATGTAGAGTTTTGTCAGGAGTGACCGAGTGGAAAAAAAATCTGTTGTGGACTATTTGTTCGCAAGGTAACCATCACACGAGGACGTGTGCAAGCAGGACGGCTGTGTCGGTTCCGGTCATTAGTATCGACATAAAATGAATCGCAAGTGCGCCGGTGGTGACATAGCGCGACATACTTACAAGTCTACCCACACCACAGCGTGCTTCTAAAGAGCCCTGATGTTCAGCTCGAGTCGAGGGCGACAGTCAATGTCTGGTCGCAGCGGAGTTGAGACGTCTTAGAACTGTACCCGGTTCATTGTGCCCGGTGTTATTGTGTTAAGTTGTAATCTCAATTAATTCTTTAGTTTTGCTAGAAACAGTGTAGCGCTCCCACATGATGTACGAGCCTAACGGAATAAATCCTGATATATCCGACATATACAGGATGTACACCGTTGTCACTCAAACCACGGGTAGTAGAATAAATAATAAATAAAAAAATATAGGTATAGTTGAATAAATAATGAATAAAAAAATATAGGACCGAGTTAAAAAAATCAGAATAAGTAATTTACTTTAACAATAAATTATCCCACACCGTCCGCAAATTCATGGTAAGCGCCCGAGCGACGTAATCGCCGCCCGTCCTAACTACCTACAGCTACACAATACTCGTAACATAACCTGTGATGCAACTTTTCCTTCATACTTTTCCTGGGTTAGGACAGGATATAAATTCAAATTCAAAATTTTTAATTCAGATCAATTGATTCATGTATATCCTCGTGGACTTTTTTGTAGGTAATAATGAGTACTTGTAAACATGTACTACATCATTTTTAAGTATCATAAATAGTTTTCTCAGCGCACGCCAAATAATGAATTTTATAGGCAAAATTTTGCTACTTTGGGTTACCGTATTGCAATTTTCTTAAGGATCTCTATTTTTTTTGAAAATACATTATAGCCTATGTTACTTCCCGATAATTTAGCTTTCTATTGGTGAAAAAATGGTTCACATCGGTCCAGTAGTTTCGGAGCCTATTCGGTACAAAAAAACAAACAAAAAAATCTTTCCTCTTTATAATAGTAGTATAGATAAGCCTATTAACATGAAATGTATAGTTAACAATGTAAAATACATGTAAATCAAATATTTGTGTAGGATATTACAACTAAAAATAAAAAATAAAATATTTTGCAAAAAATAAAACCGACTTCAAAAACAACTCGACTTGACTTCAGAAGCTAAAGATATTTTTCACTTTTATGTGTATTTGAAGTCGGTTTTCTTTTTTGCAAAAAAAAAATTTCGCTACATAGCTAAAATATTTTGTTAAATCTTTTGTCACCAATACAACGCTGCCATCACACTTTCAAGGTTTTTTTACCAGTGTGTGTACGAATATGATTTGTTAAATGAGCCTTTTGACTGAAACACCTCTGACAATTTATATCACACTTGTAAAGTTTTTGACCAGTGTGTGTACGAATATGATTTGTTAAACTAAACTTTTGACTGAAACTTCTCTGACAATTATCACACTTGTAAGGTTGTTCACCAGTGTGTGTACGAATATGATTTGTTAAACTAAACTTTTGACTGAAACTACTCTGACATATATCACACTTGTAAGGTTTTTCACCAGTGTGTGTACGAATATGATTTGTTAAATGAGCCTTTACACGGAAACTACTCTGACATATACCACACTTGTAAGGTTTTTCACGAGTGTGTGTACGAACATGAATTGTTAATGTAGACTTTTGACTGAAACTACTCTGACATATACCACACTTGTAAGGTTTTTCACCAGTGTGTGTACGAATATGATTTGTTAAATGAGCCTTTACACGGAAACTACACTGACATATATCACACTTGTAAGGTTTTTCACGAGTGTGTGTACGAATATGATCTCTTGAATGAGTCTTTTGACTGAAACTTCTATGACATATATCACACTTGTAAGGTTTTTCACCAGTGTGTGTACGAATATGATTTGTTAAATGAGCCTTTCGACTGAAACTACTCTGACATATATCACACTTGTAAGGTTTTTCACGAGTGTGTGTACGAACATGAATTGTTAATGTAGACTTTTGACTGAAACTACTCTGACATATACCACACTTGTAAGGTTTTTCACCAGTGTGTGTACGAATATGATTTGTTAAATGAGCCTTTACACGGAAACTACACTGACATATATCACACTTGTAAGGTTTTTCACGAGTGTGTGTACGAATATGATCTCTTAAATGAGTCTTTTGACTGAAACTTCTATGACATATATCACACTTGTAAGGTTTTTCACCAGTGTGTGTACGAATATGATTTGTTAAATTATTTTTTTGACTGAAACTACTATGACATATATCACACTTGTAAGGTTTATCACCAGTGTGTGTATGAATATGATTTGTTAAATTAATTTTTTGACTGAAACTACTGTGACATTTATCACACTTGTAAGGTTTATCACCAGTGTGTGTATGAATATGATTTGTTAAATTAATCTTTTGACTGAAACTACTGTGACATATGTCACACTTGTAAGGTTTTTCACCAGTGTGTGTACGAATATGTCTTGTAAAATCACTTTTTTTTCTAAATTTACAGTGGCATATATTACATTCGTGAGGATTTTTGGATTCAGTAATTAATTTAGCCGTACAATTTTCAGTGGTTCGGATAATTTTCGAGTCCGATATTTGGTTTGTCTTTTGGTCGGCTGGTGTTGAGACTTCTAAGTTTGTTCTTCGTAAGTGTAGTTTTGGTTCCTCTGCAACAGTCGGCCCTGCGATAATAAATCGGGTTAGTGCTACATTCCAAATACATTGTGGATAGGAGGTAACTACGAGGGCGGGTCAATAAGTCCGTGACTTTTGGAATAAAACACAGATTTTTTTATAAAAAAATAATTTTATTTTTCAACGTAGTCTCCCTTGAGCTCTATACACTTTGTCCAACGCTTCTCCAATTTTTTTATCCCTTCCAAAAAAAATGATTTGTCGAGGTCCTCAAAATAGGCCTTTGTTTGCGAGATGACTTCATCATTGGAGTCAAATCTTTTTCCACCAAGCCATTTCTTCAGGTTTGGGAACAAGAAGTAGTCGCTCGGAGCCAAATCTGGAGAATAGGGCGGATGAGGGAGCAATTCATAGCCCAATTCATGGATTTTTGCCATGGCAACTGCACATGTGTGCACCCTTGCATTGTCTTGGTGGAAAAGAACTTTTTTCTTGGCCAAATGAGGTCGGTTTTTTTTCAAATCGTCATTGAATCGGTCCAATAAGTTGGCATAATATTCCCCATTGATTGTTCTTCCCTTTTGAAGGTAGTCAATGTGGATTATCCCGCGTGCATCCCAAAAAACAGTCGCCATAACTTTATTGGCTGACAAACCCACCTTGGCCTTCTTTGGCGCCGATTCACCCTTAGAAACCCACTGTTTTGACTGTTGTTTGGTTTCTGGTGTGTTGTGATGGATCCATGTTTCGTCCACGGTTACAAAACGGCGCAAAAACTCCTCCATATTGCGATTAAACAACGCCAAAGCTTCCTGTGAAGTTGTTACACGATTGCGTTTGTGGTCGACTGTGAGCAAACGCGGCACCCATCTTGCGGAAAGCTTTCTCATGCCCAAGTGATCATTCAAAATTGAAACCACTGAGCCATGCGAGATCCCTACGGCTTCCACAATCTCTCGTACTTTCAATCTTCGGTCGGTCAACACCATATCGTGAATTTTTTCGATTGTTTCGGGTGTAGAGACCTCAACTGGGCGTCCAGGACGTTCGGCATCTTCAGTGCTTGTACGGCCACAACGAAATTCAGTAAACCACTTTTTTACCATTGAAATCGATGGTGCAGAGTCCCCATAGTATTTATCAAGCTTAGCCTTGGTCTCGGTAATGGTTTTTTTTCGCAAGAAATAATGCTTAATAAGCACACGAAATTCACTTTTTTCCATTTTCTTCTCAAATTAGTGGGTAGTCTGATAAAAATAGCTGTCAAACACAAACTAACTGACGCAGCAAGTTTAAATTTTGACAGGAGTCAACTGACAGATGCCTGGAGCAGTGTTGCTGTTTCAGTAAAGAGGTCAGAAATTCAAAAAGTCACGGACTTATTGACCCGCCCTCGTATGTACAGCCACGAGCAATGAAGTATATGTCGCAGTGAGATAGTTAAAGCCGACCAAGGGCGTCGATAACTTTTGAACTAGTTAAAAAAATACCCCCCCCCCCCCCCGAGTTTATTTTTTTAAACATCACATATTAAGTGTCATAACTTTACTTTAAATACCTCCATGATTTTTTACATGAAAAGGTCGTTTCCCAGCAATATTTTTGGGTAGAGTTACCGGTCTGTACCGGCTGGAGTGATATTGACGGGATTTTTTACTGGTAGATAGCTGATGATATAAGGAGTAACTAAGGTTACTTTTATTGTGCGTGCGGATGCGGGGCGAGTCGGTGGTGGCCATCTCGTTCGCCAGCCCCGCTCTGTCGCCGCGTGTCTTTGACTGGCGCGTCATGGAGGGGGTGGAGACCTATTCCGACCACCGGTACATCCGGTTCGACGTCTCCACCCAGTCCTAAAGCGTGCCGGTCCTACAGGCCCCAAGTGGTCCGCGATGGGCGCTGAAGCAGCTGGACCGGGAGCTCCTCCTGGAAGCCTCGATCGTGCCGGCCTAGGTGTCATCACCAGTCAGGCCTGCCGACATCAACAACGAGGCGGGTTGGTTCCAGGAGGCCCTGTCCGAGATTTGCGACGTGGCAATGCCCCGAGTTCGGCCAGGAAGCGCCCGACGTCAGGTGTACTGGTGGTCGCGAGAACTGAAGTCTCTGCGCAAGGCGTGCGTTGTCGCGCGGCGCCTGTACGCCAGGCATCGCAGGCTCCGCATCCGCCCTCCGGATGCGGCAGCCATTGAGGCGGAGCTGTACGAGGGGTACAGAGCGGCGAAGACCGCCCTCCAAGAGGCTGTCCGGCGGGCCAAGAACTTGGCCCGCGAGGAGATGCTGGAGTCTCTGAACGGAGATCCGTGGGGGCGGCCTTACAAGATGGTGCGGGACAAACTCCGCACCCGGGCCCCACCGCTAACGCAGAGTCTCCAGCCTGAGCTCGTGGAGGACGTGGTGAGCGCTCTGTTCCCTTCGCGAGGGGAGCATCCTCCCCCGCCTATGGCTCCGCCGTCGCGTGCGGTGCCGGAAGCGGACCACACCGATGACGACGACGACGTTCCGGAGGTGACTGGAGTAGACCTGAGAGTGGCGGTACGCAGGCTGAAAACCAGAAACACCGCCCCGGGACCCGATGGCTTGCCTGGCAAAGCCTGGGTCCTGGCCTCTGAGACTCTCGGGCCCCGACTGGAAGGACCCCTAAGCGCATGCTTGGAGAGAGGCCAGTTTCCGCTTCGTTGGAAGACGGGGAAGCTGGTCCTCTTTCGGAAACCAGGGCGCCCTGCGGGCTCTCCGTCCGCATACCGGCCCATCGTGCTGCTCGACGAGGTGGGCAAGCTCTTTGAAAGAGTCATTGCCAACCGCCTCGCCGGGCACCGTGCGGGGATGGGGCCGGATCTTGCGGAACACCAGTTTGGTTTCCGCAAGGGGCGCTCGACGGTGGACGCCATCATGCGCGTGAGAGCCCTCACGACGGGGGACGCGGTGTCCCGGGACTCGTTATCGACAGCCGGTGGAACTTCGTGGAGCACTTCCGACGTTTGGCTCCCAAACTGGAACGGACAGGGGCTGCCTTCAAGCGACTCTTGCCCAACCTGAGGGGTCCAAACGCCTCCTGCCGGAGGCTATACGCGGGGGTCGTGCGGTCCATGGCCCTTTACGGGGCCCCGGTGTGGGCGCGTTCTTTGAGGCGGCAAGCCGCCCACTACCTGAACGCGCCCCAAAAGGTAATAGCCATAAGGCTAATCCGGGGGTACCGCACGATCTCCGACGAAGCGGCTAGCCTCCTTGCCGGATTGCCGCGATGGGATCTGGAGGCGATAGTCCTCGCACGCCTGCACGAATGGCGCGCGGAGGCACTACGTCGGGAGGAAACTCCGCTGCCGCGGCAAATTGCCGCTCAGCGGACAGACTTCCGGCGTGATCTTATGGCGAAATGGAGAGAGCGACTGTCGCAACCCCGTGCACGCCACCTTACTGGCGATAAGTCCCCTCTTTGAGGAGTGGCTAGAGAGGCGCCACGGCGCCATCGCCTACCGCCTGACGCAGGTCCTCACCGGACACGGTTGTTTCGGGAGGTTCCTGCACCGAATCGGGCGGGAGGAAACGCCCGGGTGTTTCCACTGCGAGGATCGTCCGGAGGACACGGTGGAGTACACCGTGGAGGTCTGCCCCGCTTGGGCGGAGCACCGCCGTGTCCTCGTAGCGGCGATTGGCGGCGGCGATCTATCGCGTCCGGCCTTGGTCCTAGCCATGGTCCGAAGCGAGAGGGAATGGGAAGCCGTCACCTCCTTCTGCGAAGCAGTCATGCTAGTGAAGGAGGTGGCGGGACGTGAGAGGGTTGACGTGTACCTCACGTCCCAGCCGCCGCAGGAGACACCCTGGGCGTTGGGGGTCACGTGGTGGCTCTAGGCCACCGTAGGCGCGGGCCTGTGGACGGCGAGTTATGGGCCAGCTCGCCGTCCGGCCGTCTTATGACGACAGGCCGTGTCGACGGCGCGTTCGTGTTCCACGTGCGCCTCAAAGAGATGTCAGCAAATAAGTAGGAGTCCGCAAGGACTGATGCCTGCCAGGGCTGCGGGACTGTTCGAAAGAGATACCGTGGCCCTGGAACACAAAGGGCAAAGAAGGAACATGGATGGGTTTTAGTCAGTACAAGTCTGACATTCCCTTCCGCTCCGCCCAGAGTGGGGGGGGGGGGGGGGGTAATTTGAAGATTTCCCATCCGGAAAAAAAAACAAAAAAGGCTACTTTTATTACTATTTACTTAGAAAAGGATTAGGGTTCCGTGTAAAAAAAAAATAAAACCCTTGAAATTGTTAACCAAATCCGATTCAAATTATAAATTATATTCAAAGCATATTTTCTGAATCACGCGGATGTCGCGGGGCACATCTAAATACGCTTCTAAATTAATGTAAGGAAAAAAATTCGAGTCAGCGCCAAATACACGAGTAAATTAATTACGTGTAGCGTACAGTGATGGTATGAGAGGAGCTCGTGGCTAAATAATAACAGCCGCTCGGGTCGATCTTTAGGTTAAGCCGTGCTTGCCTTGGTTGGTCTGTGGA
Source organism: Noctua janthina (assembly GCA_963576755.1). Taxonomy (NCBI): domain Eukaryota; kingdom Metazoa; phylum Arthropoda; class Insecta; order Lepidoptera; family Noctuidae; genus Noctua; species Noctua janthina. The sequence continues at coordinate 8,360,129 of OY755077.1, forward strand.
TGGGTGACCGCCCATTACATACCGAGTTTCTTCCGTGACTCGGAAAGCACGTTAAGCCGTTGGTCCCGGCTGTTATTTGTAGATCTTTGACAAAGTCTGACAACCAGTCTTACCAAGGGGTATCGTATTACCCAGTACTAACTGGATTGTGGAGGTCAGATAGGCAGTCGCTCCATGTAAAATACTGGTATTCAGCTGCATCCGGTTAGACTGGAAGCCGACCCCCAACATAGTTGGGAAAAGGCTGGCAGATGAGCGTACAGTGATGGTATAATATTTCTTAATTATTAATTGTTTAGCGAAAGAAATATTAATATACCATACCATCACTGTGTGCGCTGGTGCTCCACCTCAAAATTTGCTACTTGGAAGAAGAAGAAGACGACATGCTGCGCCGCCCTCAAATAAATTGGGATTTGGGCAGGATAATTATAATAATTAAATGATAATTTATTCAATTCAATTCAAGTGAGATGCAAACATTAAATAATCAGAGAGCTTATACACGGTTATTTTTTTGGTCGTTCTGGAACCGAAAGCCATAAACTACTTAAAAATAAAATAATTTAATGTTATTTTTGTGAAATAATGAGAACTCGAAGTAACGGTTCCTTGCGGTAAATGCATATGCGTGTGTAAAACGTATTCACGATCAGCAACACATGCCAACGGTACCCATTGAAAAATCCATTCATCGATCAGACAGCATGATCCGTAAGCCACGCCCCCACCCCACACTTACACAGTCTAGCCGACCGGCCCGCCCGCCCGCCTTTCCTTCCTCCCTCCTAGTAGTGTCGCGCGGTTCGCTGTGTTAGGTCACTCACGCGCAACCTAATCACGTGCTAAAAATGAGTCGGCAGTACGCGTACTCCAACGTGGAGTATTGGGCAATGGTGGATTTTTATGGGATGGTGCACCATAACCTGGAAGAGGCTAGACGATTTTGTGCTCAGCCGGAACACCTGAACTCACTGCGCGCACTAGGAATCACCGACCCTCAAGTTCCCTTCACCTCCACCATCCTGGCTGTAACCCAGCGCCTCCTCGATCACGGACAGTTTCGAGCACCTACACACGCGCAGGGCCGCGGTAGACTACCATACTCGGCGGAATTAGAGGAAGACATACTGGAGTACTTCGAACGCGACCCACGTCGAAGTATCACAATGGCGGCCAGGCGATTCAATGTTAGTCAATATTACGTATGGAAATGATTAAATACGAATGGATTACATCCATACCATTTTCGTAAAAAGTATTACGGAAAAATTTGAGTTATCTGTTAAGTACGTAAACATAAACGCAAGTTAGATCAAACACAACAAACAACACAATGGTCATGAATGCGGAATCAAACGATTTATTATTGTCGCGGGTAGGTATCTACTGTAGCAACAACGTGGTTGGTAGGTACTGACCACCGCAACCTATAGCAAACTCATGATTAGCAAACCTACAATACAAAGCTAGAGAAGTATCTATGGCTTGAATAAAAAATTAAATTGCTATTAATAGGTATGTAAGATGTAAGTATCTATCTAATTCGTTTATCCGCAAGTGTGCCTTCACCGTCTCGAAAACAAAAGATGCTGCGTTAGATACCTACAAAAACAAAATATTTAGTGTGGATTTGTGCCCGGTTGATGGCAATAAGCTCGCCCCCTATTACATGGGAATTAAACATAACTGGCGAAAAATGTGGGTGTACCATTAGGTACACCTCTGCCAAACCCTTCGGGGATTACAGGCATGTTGTTATGTTTACGTTATACTACTGTAGCACTCCGCGTTCTAACCAAACCAAAGGGATCGGTCGCGCAAATAGGTACCAACGCGATAGATAAATTAATACACAAATAAAAATACGAAAAGCGAATTTAGACTTTATTTCTTAACCGTAAACGGTGAAAATTAGTACCCAAACTAGGTACCTAAGTAAAGTACGCAGTTTACTAAAAATTATTCTGAGAAACCTATTGTCTCATGCCCGACCTGACTGTTACAAAGATGCACAACCGAATTACACGGTTAACTTTATTAAAATAAGGTCTAAATTCCAACCTAATAATACCTCTAACTAATAATGAACTCTATTCGACAGACGAAACGATTCATTTTTCTGTGCGAATTGCCTGCGTTTGTAACAGCCGCCAGCATTACCGCAAGAAAAAATGTTTTAGGCAGTATTATTTTATGAATCAAGTAGGTAGGTTCGATTGGTCGACACTCGATTTAAGTCCTAATTCCCAAGCGTACTGTCGTCGTATCGGAGTCTAGTTGAATAGGTACGAGTAGTAGTGATTTCGTGATGCGAGAGTGGTGAATTAAATGCCAATTAATTTCTCTCGTTAACGAAGAGATGTGATAGTGGTAAACACAGTGCCGTGCTTCTGATACGAACGAGAAATGATATAGGTAAATGAACTTACACCAACCAAAATCGGACCTGAAATGAAATACCTACTTGCAGTCGGTTAATAAATTCGTCCGACGTCCATTGACCTGCTCAACTGACTCGCACACGCACAGCTGTGCCGCGCTACGTCATCATCGAGCGCATCGCGTACGATATTGCGTTTATGAATGAAATAGTGGGAGCCCTACTAAGATTTAACTCGAATGACAGAAAAAATGTGATAAATTTCTAACTTCTATATTAGACGTCATAAAAAAAAAAGAATACGGTTCGGTTCCAGAACGACCTAAAAGTATTCGTGTATTTGTGCAAAAAAGTGCGCCGAAAACAAAATGTGTGCGTATTCAGGTTTCCGAGATATTGCATTTCCTGCTAGAGTAACGTTTTGTAGAATCGTGTACGTCTAAAACGATTGTATGTGCGCCTGTAGAACAAATGGTTCTCTACTGTGTCACCTAACTTTTTTATCCATAATTTAAAGTGCCATAACTTTAGTTGTCCTAATCATAATTTGTCCGAATGATAACTAACCCGAACTTAATATCACATGTCATAAAATTGAAATCCCTAAATACAATATGTCCTAAATCCGTTTGTCACAAATATTACAATCAATAATATACAGAAGACATAAAACCGTTTTCAATAAAAGTTATTAGTAATAAATTCAAATTACATAATGTTTATTAATAATAATGATATTCTTAAAACAAATTTGTATAACAAAGCTTTTGCTATGAACTTCTCTCAGGCGTTACGTAGATACGAGCGTGCAATATTTTTTCTTCTACCGACTTGTTTTGAGATAGTTCACTTGTTATGTAATTCTGTTTAGTAGCAGTTGATTGTGAACATGTGGTTTTTGTAAGCAAGCAAGCATGCAGCATGCAAGCAAGCATGCAGCATGCAAGCAAGCTTGCAGCAGGCATGGTTTCGGTCACGGCTCCGGCGCTGCGGGGCTCGGGCGGTCCCACGCGAGGATTATCGTCGCAGATGGGTTTAACGCTGGAGGCCCAGGCCGAGGGCCGCCTCGCCCCTCCGTGCCTACGCGATTTTAAATTACACTCTAGGTGTAGAGCAGACAAGACTGCGTGGAGTCGGATTTACAGCGATTCGTTTCTGTCACTAAAACCTAATTTTAAGCAAATATTTTAGGACTAAAGATTTTATTATAAATGAACATTCGGAATAATACACAATACTTAGGACATATGACTTTAGGTCATGTAAAATTAGGAGATTCAATTATTATAGTACTCGATAATTATGTTAAACAAAATTTCGGGATTTTGAACATTATGGTTACTGAAGTTTATAGCAAACGTGTTAGGGATAATGATTTTTGGACAAACGATTTTAGGAGAAGAAAGGGAGTACCCGAATAAATATACACGAGTGGCTTCATTTGTGCGTATTCGTGACAGAATTAGATTTAAGAAAATTGTTGAAATGAAACAGCTTTACCGTGAAAGATACCGTTTATCAGAATCAGAATTTTATTTGCTATGACAGTAGGTACAGGTTAGGTGTTGTACATAAATTAATGAGATCGGCTACAGTCTACCTTACGGCGTGCAAATTATTACAAAAGTTAAAATATTAATACAAACAAAATAATGTCAACAAAACAAAATAGAAATTAAAGTGAAGTCAATTATTAATATTATAGTCAGGTACATAAGTCTTACATGGTCAAATTTGCAGTTTATTATAAAAATCATTATCTGGATAAATTCGTATCATTTAGAAAGTCTTTCACTGAGTAATAACATTTGCCTAAAAGTAGTGCAGTTACCTTAGGTTTAAAAATATTTATAGAATAATCCTTAAAACCATGAGGTTTTATTATAAATGACAGGTCCCATTGTCATAACACTTTTCCTTAACAGTGCTGTTTTGTAATTTCCCGAATGTAGCATTTATTTATTTATTTATTCATATAACAATTCGCATTGTGTTTGAATTGGTTTGTACATTAATTAATATTTTATAGTTATAACAACAAATTATGAATATGAAAAAACAGTAAAGTCTACTCAATTTAAAATCTAAAATAACATAAATGGTAAGTATTGTGTCAATAGAATGTAAATAGTAATTATATAATTTAATGTAAATATTATTATGTCAAATACTTATAAATCTATTCTCTAAAATGCAAAAAATCGAATAATGTCTTGAATAAATATTTAATGTCAAAAGGTAAATTACTAAATATAAAAACTATTCACCATCATTTGTCACCAATTCAGTTAAAGAATATAAACATTTATTCAACAGGAACGCTTTGAGTTTGGCTTTGAATAGAGTACCTTTGTAAATCAATGATCGCAGATCAGTAGGCAACTTATTAAATAATTCTACTGCTTGGTATTTAGAGCAATGTTTAGTAATATTAAGTTTCGGTGCAATTTTGTTTTTTATAACGTTTCTTCTAGTTTTCTCTCTAAGTTCACGTTCTTCTTGTGATTCATGTTCGTGTATGTATTTCGCAAAGTGGCTGAGTATTACTAAAACATATAAACTTGGTACCGTCAAAATAGCTAATTTTTTAAAATATTCTTTACATGACTCTTGTTGTGGGATTCTGACAATCGTTCTTAACGCACGTTTCTGCAGTATGAATGCTCTTTGGCAATTATACCCGTAACTGCTCCCCCAAAACATAATGCTGTATCGTAATCTGGATTGGAGCAAGTTCTTGTATTGGGATCTCAAGGGGCCATTTCGTGGTAAGTGTTTCAGCCATGACAGTAATAGACAATTACGTGATAGAGAGGCTATCGCCGCTTCTGGCCAGTAAGATCCACTAGTTTTTAATATTATGGCCTGGATACGTGTTTATTTGTTTCAAAACCCTCAGATGAACAGAGGATAGCCGTGGTCTTGAGCCACTTTGCCCTAAAGTTTATGATCCCTTACTACTGTTAGAATGTATAATTTCTTTGTTATTTATATATTACAAACAGACACTTCAATTTAGATTATTTGTAGATAACATTTGTATAATTCAAGCTCAAGTAAGTCTCCTAAGACCGTTTTCATGTAGCAACAACGGTTAAGGTACCTGCCCTTACTGCCCCGTCTCAGTATTCCACCCTGTACCGTACAGTCAGCATTTGCTAGAAACCTCCGACTTCGGCCAAAAGCCGACGGTGGCCGAAGCGGAAGCTTAGGTCGGACACTACCTACTATTGATTAAGTAACTAATACTTACTTTCGATGTCCACAGCTCTGCCTGTCTCCTTAGATGCTTCTTGTTCGTATTCCTCTTCTATTTTAAACTCCATTAAAGGTACATCATCTTCTGAATCGAATTCAGAACCGTGTGGTAGTATATCTTTATTGTCTAGATTTTCCAGTTCTAGATCTGTAAGTAAACAAAAACAGTTAAGAGTTACTCATTCACTATTTTATTGAGCAGATGACATAAGACATATTACAATGCACTGAAAAAGTAAATTATATATTTTTTTTACATCATTTGAAAATACGGGGTGGAAGGGACAAGGACGCGAAAACGGTTACCTCGCATACAGTACATCATTTGGAGCCACATAGAAATTAATCATTGGTTATTAAAAAAAAAATCTGCTGTTTACTTCAAATGTACCTACAATCAAAATGTAGGGAACAGCAGATTTTATTTTTTGGGTGGAAGTGACACCGACTGATTACAAAATGTTCAGTTCATCATACTGAACCCCTAGCGTATAGAAATTTTTCATTGGTAATTTAAAAAAAACATCTTGTAGTGTATCTATTTAATTGATATAGAAACACTGTCTCACATCCACAAGTAGTTCGGTAGCTGTCACTAATGACAGCTGTCAGTCACCACAAATGGCGGGAAGTTGGAAGGTGAAGCGTACCCTGGACTGGGGGCTTGGTGGTGTGGTGAGCCTGTGACATAGTTAGTAAATTGTTTTATCAACCTATTAGGCAGTTACAAGAATGGTTAAAATGTATAGAACAGCTGATTTCTTTTTTAGTCACTAATGATAACAATTTCTATGAAGGTTTAGAATGTTACGTGACTAAGTGGTACCCGTTTGTACGTAGGTGTCGCTTCTACCCCATATATTAACAAAAAAAAACCTTTTCTATTCAATAAATTGTAACGTAATTTGTTGGAAGATATTACTTTATCATAAATTTTTTGTCTCAAAAACATACCATCACATTGATATGCCTCCTTTGGCTCAAGAATATCATCTTGTCTCTCACAAACAGCTGGTAATTCTTCTTTCACAACAACGCTTTCTGTTTGACCAACTTCAACTATACTTATGCTATCTATTGAAGAGATAATAAACCCGTGGGCAACCTGTAAGTGGTCTTGGTTTATGAAAGGTTTTGGCTGTAAAAAGATGATTACAGTATTACATAAAATAATTATGTTAATGAAGGGCATTACTTACACATTAAACAGTAAATTATATCTGTTGAAGAACACCTCACCTCATAATTCCCATTCATTATCTGAGCGAACAGCTCTTCAGCTTCCAAACATTTCCTCAGCAATCGGAAGCATTGCTTTAGTTTAGCGCAGCAGAAGGAACAAGCGAGGATCGGTCTACTGTCGTCAGTTACAAACTGCAACAAAACATTGAGTTTCAGTTTTCGGGGTTTGTGAATAATATTTTGCAAACACTGTAGGCTACAGGTTTTGTGCTCTTTCAAACACCTCTTACAAAGAAGGCTCATTGTCGTTTCGCTTGCCAAACCTGATATGTGTACACAACAAAAAAAATATTTTAGCTTGCATACACAAATGTAATAAGTTTTTATTATCTTAGACTAAAATAAATGATAATCTGTTTTTTGCCATATTTTGTTCTATTTTTATTTTTTTTAGACGATTCATTGATTTCTTCTTCTTTTCATTCATTACGAAAATAACAGTTTTTATGTTGTCCTGCAAAGTTCTTAAAATGTACATATTTTGTTCGGCAAGCGCACCAACAATATACATTGAACACTGGCGGAGTTATAATTTACACTTGCGGCTTATGCTCTAAAGTTCTTGCGTGGAGCAGCTCATAACCCGGGTGTGCTGCGTCACCTGAAGCTGTGCGCACCAGACCGGTATGTATAGAGGCGACGGCGACCGCCACTGCTGGCTTTGCCTGCTGCCAAAACCAATCTGCTGTCAAAAACACCCCTCACCCGCATAATATGTGTATTAAACAAAGTTCATGAGAGAATTGACATATTTTCGTGCAATCTGAGTGAATTCGCAAGAGTGTTTTTGAATTGTGTTAGTTATATTTAGATATTAATATTCTGTGTTAAGATTTTTGTTGTTAGATTTTTAAGTACTAGCCGTAAGATGATTTTATTTGGTAACCACTATTGTATTGGGGTCATCCTGTAAAGATAGTGTGTGTAAGTTAATAATAATAAATAAATAATTTATTTTAAGCACAGGTTCCTTTATCATTAAATTTTCTATCACCAATAAGGTTGATTTCCCTTTTCTCCAAATCTCTAACGAAGAGTTCATATGATTTCTCAAGTAAAAGAGGCATTTAATTACAAATATTCAAGAAATGTAAATATTATTAAAGTATCAACTTACTGGAATATCAGTCAGCCTCTCATATACTTCATGCAAGTTCTTGTTGACCACCACATACATGCGAACATTCTCCGCTAGACATATCCTACACATTGGCAGTTTTTCCATATTGTATTAATGTTTAAGTATCACTGAAGATAATTACTTCACTTAGAAATTCTGCTGCGTACAAATAACAGGCGACGCTTGTATATTGCGACTTCTTTTAGTATTTATATATATACGATAGTGTCGCAACTAAGCTTAACTTTACAGCTTGTAAATTGTAGTTATTTAAGTCGAACGGGTAAGGCGGCAGCGGCCGGATTGCTAGACTTATTATATCACTCGTAGGACAGCCTATAATTAATAGAAATTAGTTTATTAGTCCCTAGACACCATCTACTGCACCTACTGTACGGATGCCGGTATCAAAACGAAAACAATTTCTATTATTCACTTACAACGAGCTAAAAAAGGAAGCTACTTTTGTTTTCGTTGACTTGACACTGACAGATGACATTGACATTTCAAGGTTTTCAAAGCAGGCACAGAGTATGTAAACACCACATTAGTTATAAAGGACAAGCATGGCAAAGTGCCATTTCACTATGCATTATGCATTTTAAAAATAAATCTGATCAAATACTACAAGAACTTGTAAAAATTTTCTTTTACCATATTATTATTAATTTTTGGTGTTTACCAATTAGACTTATTAATTCCATCAAAGAAAATAAACACCATTTGCTCGCTGACCAAGTGTTTAGTGCAAATAAGTGCTTGCAACGTAAGATGGTTCAAGGGTGTCGACGCAGGTTGCATCCCACACCAAAGGCATACCCACATTCCAAGGCATCAGCGTTCCGTCGTCTGGTCTCTTCCCATCGTCACATACCAAGCCGTTATATTCTAAAACCGCTTGTACGCTAGCGGTGGCAGGAGCTGGACGAGTAATGTCATTGATGATGGCGTTCCGTGTTATGCGACCTGCGCTCCTGTAGCAGGACAGTCCATGGTGCCCTAGCAACACAAGGTGTGACTAAGAGAAAGCTTGTAGCGAGTCGAAATGACACGTCATCCATCATGGTGCCATGAATGAATTGAAGCGCTTTACTTTGATTATTTGAATAACTTAACCCAAAAAAGCCAATCGAGAATAATCAGCAATGCCATCCAAATGCTGCTAGCCAAAGGCATATTCCCCGTCGACAGTGACGCGTACGAGTTTTTGAGGCCCTTCAATTATTTTCTAATTTAGATACATAAAATTTACACATTTTATTACAAGTTCAGACAAGAAATTCTATTTTTTTTAATTATCTTGAACGTTTCTCATTTGACAAATAAAAGTCCTGGCACTACAAATAGGCGACCAGGTACGTATTCTGATCTATTTATTTACATTTTCAATAGCTATTTATTAAACAGACCAAATAATGGCACCTTGTTATTGTCGCGCTACCCTTCATAGCGTGACAGTAACAAGGTGCCATGGAAATTACTGAAAACCTGATAAGAAGTCGTAGTAGGTTCTTAGTACACATCGTATTGAACACCTCTGTCCATGGGACCAGGGCTAACCCTGGAAATCTACGGCTACTCTCATTAACCTGAGTGGTGACAGTCCAAAGGAGAACCCCTAGATGTGCGCGCTGGCGCCGGGAGCGAGAGGCGTAGGAGGTTTTCATCGCTACCCCTAATCAAGAGTCACATGTGCTACGGACCGAGACGCGGCCAAGCGAATTGTCCTACAAGGGGGATCAGGCGGTGTCAGGAAGCCGTTGCTTGTACCGGCTGCTGCAGGTGTTGGGCGGCGACACCAGGCCAGCGGTGGCTCACTGGTGTGCTTCAAGTACGACACGCCGCGCCGGGCCATATCGCCAGTCGCTGCATAGTAGGCAGGTCCAGCGCTGCTGTACCGGTGGAGAATTGTGTCGACCTTTGCATCGTCGAACCCCTCCGAAATATTCAAGCACTTTGGTGAGTGTTTCAGATTTAGATTCTTGGGCTGATGTTCCATAATGAAAGAGAGTAAATGTTGCTAGTAAAGGTCATTGGGCGTAATCCGACCCTGTCGCGGACAGTAATGAAATGGTATAAAATGAAAGAGTATAAATTCACTAAACGTTACATAATTATCGTTATTTTATTTGGAATCCATGGAGAGCAAACTTTGAGTCAAAAATATATTTATTCAAAAAATCGAAAACTTTGTTTAAGTAATATAAGTTGTCGTTCTGAAATAGCTACTAAAGGGTCTTGGCGAGTACATGTGCGTCCCACGTGATCAAATCGGCAGATACACGTTCGCTAACTTTCCCTCACACATTTTGTCGCGTCTCTTATTAGTGTTGTTATACGCAGTATATTAACATTATAAATGAGAAAATGAATAGAGGGAACAAACTGGTGCAATACTTAATTGAAAATAACACAAATAGACAAAGAGTTGCATTCATGCCACTAGATGGAAACAATCCAGATTTTAGAGATTTCCCACAGATAACCTATGAAGAACTGATATTTCATTATTGATCCATTGGGAAGCTACCATTTAAGACTGGCCAGGTTACCATTAACACATGAGATCAAATGGTGTCTACTTGATAGAGCTCTATCAGCACCAAGGCTTAGTAAATAAAGATATTGATAAGACGACGAATTCAGTCGCAAAATGTCAGAGCGCGACAATGTACACATGTATTTTAATAAACCCAGCGAGACAAGGGAAACAAAATGTTGAAGATTACCACTGCTCTTGTATGTGTTACAGTCAAAACTGTTAATCGGTCAAAACCACTTTTGACTGGTGTCAGTCAAAACCCTTATTGTGTTAAAATGCGTTTTCTAAATTTAAAACATGTCGTTTCAGAACGTTGTAATAACCTCTTCCTAGAAATACTACAACATAATGTTTAGCAAAGTGTCACAAAAAAAAAACTTAACAAACCTAATAAGTTTCTTAAATAAGTAAATGTTAGTTATTGTTAAAATAGTTTTTACCGGTCAAAAATAGTTTTGACTGATTAACAGCGGTCAAAAGTAGTTTAGACTAATTAACAGCGGTCAAAAGTAGTTTAGACTAATTAACAGCGGTCATAAGTAGTTTAGACTAATTAACAGCGGTCAAAAGTAGTTTAGACTAATTAACAGCGGTCAAAAGTAGTTTAGACTAATTAACAGCGGTCAAAAGTAGTTTAGAATAATTAACAATTTTGACTGTGACATATTCACGGCCGCCGCTCAGTCGGAAGTTGCGCGCATATTGCCAGTATGGTTTATTGTTTATCCTGTGCTAGGCACCAATAACAAGTCGAAGCCCCTGCGGTATTTTCAGATGAAATCACAGTAGACATTGATCACGCCGAATAAATCATGTGAAATAAGAAAAAGCTTTTTTTTTTTCAAAATGCCCACAACTCACAAGAAAGCGACCCTTACCATAATAAACTAGAGACATCTATACAACATTATTGTTAGTATATGCGAAATATAGTTTGTTCAGAATAAGTAACTGAATCGATTTCAATAATTTTTAAACCATGTTATATTTTCCCAAATATATTTTAAAAAGTTAAAAGTTGGACACCGAGCGACTTAAAGTACCTAACGGAATAATTTAGGTACCTACTGCCCAATTATTATTATCAATGAGCTCAAGACGACGCTGGAGGCGCGCGCTGCGTGATGAACACGTTTTTGTGCGGACAACTAGGTAACAGAACAAGCTTATAACTTTGTAATTTTTCGTGATACAGTTTTGAAATTTTGTACATAGATTCTTTACATAAAAATACTAGATACGTGTTTCAGGTTTCGCATATACTAAAACTAATGTTGTGTATTCTCACAATTTCATGTCTGTCTGCCGTGGGTTTTTCTCCCATACTATTTGCCCATTGACCTTTAGAGTGATTTCAATTTTAGACGGTGATCGTTATAAACTGAAAGCTTTGAATTCTAAGTGTGCCTACTTGTATGCACACGGTAGGCTAAGGAACATGCCAGCGGGTCACGTACCTGTCGATGTTGATAAGGATCTTGATGATGATGAGCAAGCTTAAGGTAGTGTAAAGCTTTCTATCGGTCGTAGTGTCTTCAACCGTACCCGTAGATAATACGTAGTCGTAGCCCGATACAAATTTGTCTCTCTCGAGGAAACTCAAGTAGTCTATGGGTACGCGATGTGCGCATAACTCTGGCAGAGGTCGGGGTCTGGAGAGACCGTAGTGTGTAGTCAGTGGGTGATGCACACGGGCGATCCATTTGATGGATGTGCGAGTTTTGATCCATGCGCTGGCTAGAGAGCCGTCGCGTTAGAGGTTTTACTCAAAGGTTTCTGTAAGCTTGGCAGTTTTTGGTTGAAGTAGTTTTAAAGGTTGATTGTTATGAGTTGACGAATAATGTACATGGCCCAGGGCAGTGATTGTTGTATTTTCGATTATTCACAATTTAACCGTGTTTGGTTTAATCAAAGAGTAGAGTTCTATAATTTCCTTCCTTTCCTTTCACCGACCCGATGTATGTAGAGTTTTGTCAGGAGTGACCGAGTGGAAAAAAAATCTGTTGTGGACTATTTGTTCGCAAGGTAACCATCACACGAGGACGTGTGCAAGCAGGACGGCTGTGTCGGTTCCGGTCATTAGTATCGACATAAAATGAATCGCAAGTGCGCCGGTGGTGACATAGCGCGACATACTTACAAGTCTACCCACACCACAGCGTGCTTCTAAAGAGCCCTGATGTTCAGCTCGAGTCGAGGGCGACAGTCAATGTCTGGTCGCAGCGCAGTTGAGACGTCTTGGAACTGTACCCGGTTCATTGTGCCCGGTGTTATTGTGTTAAGTTGTAATCTCAATTAATTCTTTAGTTTTGCTAGAAACAGTGTAGCGCTCCCACATGATGTACGAGCCTAACGGAATAAATCCTGACATATCCGACATATACAGGATGTACACCGTTGTCACTCAAACCACGGGTAGTAGAATAAATAAAAAAATATAGGACCGAGTTAAAAAAATCAGAATAAGTAATTTACTTTAAAAATAAATTATCCCACACCGTCCGCAAATTCATGGTAAGCGCCCGAGCGACGTAATCGCCGCCCGTCCTAACTACCTACAGCTACACAATACTCGTAACATAACCTGTGATGCAACTTTTCCTTCATACTTTTCCTGGGTTAGGACAGGATATAAATTCAAATTCAAAATTTTTAATCAGATCAATTGATCCATGTATATCCTCGTGGACTTTTTTGTAGGTAATAATGAGTACTTGTAAACATGTACTACATCATTTTTAAGTATCATAAATAGTTTTCTCAGCGCACGCCAAATAATGAACTTTATAGGCAAAATTTTGCTACTTTGGGTTACCGTATTGCATTTTCTTAAGGATCTCTAATTTTTAAAAAAATACATTATAGCCTATGTTACTTCCTGATAATTTAGCTTTCTATTGGTGAAAAAATGGTTCACATCGGTCCAGTAGTTTCGGAGCCAATTCGGTACAAAAAAAAACAAACAAAAAAATCTTTCCTCTTTATAATAGTAGTGTAGATAAGCCTATTAACATGAAATGTATAGTTAACAATGTAAAATACATGTAAATCAAATATTTGTGTAGGATATTACAACTAAAAATAAAAAATAAAATATTTTGCAAAAAAATAAAACCGACTTCAAAAACAACTCGACTCACTTTTATGTGTATTTGAAGTCGGTTTTCTTTTTTGCAAAAAAAAAATTTCGCTACTCAGCTAAAATATTTTGTTAAATCTTTTGTCACCAATACAACGCTGCCATCACACTTTCAAGGTTATTTTACCAGTGTGTGTACGAATATGATTTGTTAAATGAGCCTTTTGACTGAAACTACTCTGACATATATCACACTTGTAAAGTTTTTCACGAGTGTGTGTACGAACATGAATTGTTAATGTAGACTCTTGACTGAAACTACTCTGACATATACCACACTTGTAAGGTTTTTCACGAGTGTGTGTACGAACATGAACTGTTAATGTAGACTTTTGACTGAAACTACTCTGACATATACCACACTTGTAAGGTTTTTCACCAGTGTGTGTACGAATATGATCTCTTAAATGAGTCTTTTTACTGAAACTTCTATGACATATATCACACTTGTAAGGTTTTTCACCAGTGTGTGTACGAATATGATCTGTTAAATGAGCCTTTTGACTAAAACTATACTGACATATATCACACTTGTAAGGTCTTTCACCATTGTGTGTACGAATATGACCTTTAAAATGGGCCTTTCGACTAAAACTATACTGACATATATCACACTTGTAAGGTTTTTCACCAGTGTGTGTACGAATATGATTTGTTAAATGAGTCTTTACTCGGAAACTACACTGACATATATCACACTTGTAAGGTTTTTCACGAGTGTGTGTACGAACATGAACTGTTAATGTAGACTTTTGACTGAAACTACTCTGACATATACCACACTTGTAAGGTTTTTCACGAGTGTGTGTACGAACATGAATTGTTAATGTAGACTTTTGACTGAAACTACTCTGACATATACCACACTTGTAAGGTTTTTCACCAGTGTGTGTACGAATATGATCTCTTAAATGAGTCTTTTTACTGAAACTTCTATGACATATATCACACTTGTAAGGTTTTTCACCAGTGTGTGTACGAATATGATCTGTTAAATGAGCCTTTTGACTAAAACTTCTATGACATATATCACACTTGTAAAGTTTTTCACCTGTGTTTGTTCGAATATGATTTGTTAAATAAGCCTTTCGACTAAAACTACGCTGACATATATCACAATTGTAAGGTTTATCACCAGTGTGTGTACGAATATGACTTGTTAAAGTAATCTTGAGACTGAAACTACACTGACATATATCACACTTGTAAGGTTTTTCACCAGTATGTGTACGAATATGATTTGTTAAATAAGCCTTTCGATTAAAAGTACGCTGACATATATCACAATTGTAAGGTTTATCACCAGTGTGTGTACGAATATGACTTGTTAAAGTAATCTTGTGACTGAAACTACACTGACATATATCACACTTGTAAGGTTTTTCACCAGTGTGTCTACGAATATGACTCTTTAAATGAGCGTTTTGACGGAAACTTCTCTGACATATATCACACTTGTAAGGTTTTTCACCAGTGTGTGTACGAATATGTTTTGTAAAATCCCTCTTATGACTACACTTATAGTGGCATATTTCACATTCGTGAGGCTTTTTGAATTTAGTTTTATATTTGGACGTACGATTTTGAGTGGTTCGGATAATTTCCGAGTGCGATATTTGGTTTGTCTTTTGGTCGGCTGGTATTGAATCTGCTAATTTTGTTCTTCGTGAGTGTAGTTTTGGTTCCTCCGCAACAGTCGGCCCTGCGACAACAGAATAGAATAGAATAAATTTATTTGTTAGAATATTGTTGTTACATAGGTGTTACACAAAACATGATGTCCATTATATTCTGCTGTTTCCAGCATACAAATATTTCAAAAAAATAAAATTAATAATAAACCATACAATGTGAAGGGGTATTAATTATTATGGCAAGAATTATTGAATACAATGTCAAAGGTTAGGCTGGCAATGGTTAATTCAAGATTATTAATAAAAATGTAAAAAAATAAAATAAAGTAAATAAATCACAATGTCAAAAATATACATCATAATGTCAAAATAAGAATTATAATGTCAAAAAATTCACAATCAAAGTACTAATGTCATATTAATATCATAATCACAATATCAAAATGTATGATTTAAAAATTCATTGACGGAGTAAAAACACATGTCTAAGAGCCAAGCAAACATTTTACATTTAAACTTATTAATTGGTAACATTCTCAGGGCTGGTGGTACTTTATTATAAATTTTAAATGTCATACAACCAAAATTGTAATGTAAAATGTTCTCATTTCTACTGTATAATTGCAATTTCTGAGCAGGTACTAATAATTTCCCGGCATTTCATTTCTTCAGTCTTTCGGAGACTTGTTCATTTAATAGAAATAAATGAGGGTATTTTTTTTTAAATAGACAAACTTCCAAAATATACAGACATGGGAGTGTGAGAATTTTTTATTCCTTAAATGATGGCTTGCAATGGTCAAAATATTCTGCTCCACTCATGGCTCTGATATTTTTTTTTGTACTCTGAATGCTCTTTCCACATCCACCGAATTACCCCATATCACTAGACCGTAACGCAATACTGATGAAACATACCCATGATAGGCATTAAGGACTGTTTTTTTACTGGACACTAGTCTTAACTTGCGAAGAGCATATGCAAACTTATCAAGCTTACTGCATACTCTTTCTACATGTTCCTTCCAGTTTAATTTATTGTCAATTACTATACCCAAGAATAAAGCTGATGGTCCTGGTTGCAGAATTGCATTATGTTTAATTGCTGTCGGTATTACTTACAAGTTACATGTTTGAAATTGAACTATTTTGGTTGTGTCAATATTAACATGAAGATTATTGCCCCTCAGCCATTTAATTACGTTAATTAATTCATTGTTTGTATCAATTTCTATGTCAGTTTTGTTGGAACATTTTATCGTCAAAGTAGTATCGTCAGAAAATTGGATACATTCATATTTTAAACATTTTTTGAGGTCATTAATGTATAATATGAATAGTGGCGGACTCAGTACACTTCCCTGCGGGACGCCAGACCTATTAATTTTTAGTTCTGAGCAATATGTCTTCCTAGTATCATTTTATATCCTAGATATAACAGTCCTCTGTTGGCGATTAGATAGATAACTTTTTAGCCAATCATACGCTTTGCCTCTTATGCCATATTTCTCTAGCTTGTAAAGTAGTCGTTCGTGTGATACAAAATCAAACGCTTTGCTCATATCTAAGACTACCGATAAAGTAGACATTTTTTATTAAGTGCTTCAGTAATTAGTTTCACTAAAGAAAAACAGGCTAGAGTCGTTGAACTGTTTTTCCTAAAACCAAACTGACTCTCCACAATTAAATCGTATTTAGTTACAAAGCTATTTATTTTGTTATGCATTGCTTTTTCAAAGATTTTTGCAAAGATTGGGATCAGTGTAATGGGCCTATAATTGCCCATATCAGTACAGTTGAACTTTATGAACAGTGGTTTAATTATAGTCTCTTTTAATCTAGATGGGAAAAAACCTTCTTCAAAAGAGAGGTTTATTAAATAGGTAAGTGGTGATGCTATAATTTTCGCGCTTAGTTTAATTACTTAAGTGGTTACTTCGTCATATACCGTAGAATTCGTGTTATTTAATTAATTAATTATATTGATAACGTCAATTTCATTCACTGGAGTCAGAAATAGAGTATTTATATTATTGTCAATGTTAATATTGTTTACGTCATATTGTTGGGGTTTTGTGTCAACTCAATGAAATAATTGTTAAATTGGTTACATATGTCATTAGGATTAGTATTTTTTTTTTATCAAGGATTATTAATTCATTTATATAGTTATTTATTATTTTTTATAATTGACCAAGTCGCTTTACATTTATTTTTGGAATTATTAAAAAAAATGTGTTTGTTTATCTGTTGTGATTTAGATACGCATTTTTTTGAGATTTTAGTGTAATTAAGGTATATTTTCTTGTGATAACCTTTACTCATTGCACCATGTTGATACGCAAAATATAAAGCTCTCTTTTTAATGCATGATATTTTTTATCATTATATCAGATATTTATAAGCGGCGGTAAATGAATAAAAAAAAATAAAAAAAAATGAAAAAGCGTCGCACTTGTTTACTTATTTAAGATTGTTCTTTCAGTTTAAAATGTTGATTAGGGGGTTGTCTTTCGTTGACTACTTCACTATAGCACTATTGTATTGTTTATTGTAATGTTTGTTTGTAATTAGTAAATTTGTTTCCATGGAGTTTCTTGCCCGTTTTTCTCCATAGAGATCTACGTTAGGGAATGGGCAACTACAGTACTTTCACAGTTTTTGTGCCTTGTGACTGGGACTGTAGCTATTTTTTACTGTTGTCTTTGTTTCGACAATTCAAAAGTGCCTGTAACTGGCCTACTTGAAATAAATGCTTTGATTTTGATATTGATTGATCACTGGTTGTTGTTGAAATTTTGTTAACAGTTAAATGTAATTATTTGTAGGATTTGTCACTAATGCATTGTGTCACTAATGCATTGTAACTTCTGGAACAATATTTATAACTTTTACGTTTTAAAATCGTTGATTAATAGTTTTGTTTATTTATTTATGCGGAGCCGATGCGCGCATGCTTTTAATGACAGCTGTCAACTTAAAAACTATTCTTAACCATTTTGGTTATACAATTTTACGAAAAACACAATTAATCTAAATATATAAAAGCGAAAGGTCACTCACTCACTCATTAAACACGAAATATCGAAAACCGCTTGACGAATAAATCCGGTAAGTACATTTTTCCAGGTAAATTGGGGACAGAACGTTTAAACATAAATCAAATTAACAGGGTTTTGAATAATTCACACTAGAAAAGGAAAAGAGAATAACCACTTCATGGGGTCTCGCGCGAGGTCCCAATAAATAACAAAATTATTAATTTAGGCAACTGCCTCGTAGGCCGTAGGAGACCGCCTCGTTGGTCAGTGCTCGCAAGCGCGACTGCTGAGTGGGCAAAGTGTTATTGGGTTTTTCCATCAGGAATTTCTCAGTAGCAGCTATGGAGTCTGGATTTGCACCCGGTTGATAGCAATAGGCTCGCCCTCTATGGGACTCAAACATAACTGGCAAAATGTGGATGTACTATTAGGTGCACCTCTGCCTAACTCTTCGGGAATTACAGGCGTGATGTTATGTTAATTTAGAAAAAATCAAAATCTATCGTGAAAGGATCAGGGCAGAATTTGTACAAATAATAAAGATGTTTAGAGAAGTTGGAATCGTAATTCTTGTACTCTTGGGTGCCTAAAGAGTTTCTTCAGGCATTTACAATATTTATTAAACCCCGCAATTAAAAAAATACGGGGTGGAAGGGACACCGACGCGAAAACGGTTACCTCGTATTCAGTACATTATTGTGAGCCGCCCCACATAGGAATGTTTCGTTAGTTATTAAAAAAAAAACAGCTGTTTCTTATAAAAGTGCAATACACGGTCAAAATGTATGGACCTGCTGATATTTTTAAAAATAACCGATGTAAAATTTCTGTGTAGGGGGGCTCAGAATGATTTACTGAATACGTGGTAAGCGTTTTCGCGTCAGCATCCCTTGCACCCTGTATAATAATAATAATAATACCTATTTTACAAAACCGGACCCTAAATTTTTGGAATATACTTTAAAATATACATGAATGCTGACAAGAAGCCGGGCAAAACATCAGGCACACCCACCATCTCCGGACTCGTCGCTCAGCTCCGCCTCGCAGCCGCCGGGACGCGCCTCAATCGTGAGTGCTGTGTCTCCGATCGCTGCAGTTGCGTCGAGCTCGAGTGACGAGTTTTTCTCCCCGCCGTCGACCCCATCACCACCACGACGACGAGGAAGAGGACGGCCACCAGCGGGCTTGGGACCTCGAGGCCAACAGGCCCCGAACAGGGTCCTCGCTGCCGGTGGAAATGTGTCGCGCATGCGATGGACTCAGTCCATTAATGAGAACGTCATGCGCGCATATTATGGGGCTACTGAGGGGGGAAGCAACTTGACTGCGTACCGTGGTCGGATGCTCTCTCTGTTTCAGGTGCTTGAGCCAGGTGTCAGCGTGTCGGCGCAACGGCTGTCGGATCAAGTGCGGGTCATACAGCGTAACCACATGTTGGATGACACCGTACTTGAGCGACTACGCTTCGATTCACGGAGTAACCTAGTTATACCTGCTTCGCCAATGATTGCGGTACAGCTACAAAATGTATCCAGTGCTCCACCGCGATCCGAACACGATGGTGAAGAAGATGATGACGAAGTTATATCCGTGAGTACCCAATGCAACGCACAATTGAGGAGCGCTTTGGAGGGTGCATTCCGGGAGTACCGATCCACACCACCTGAACTTAGGCCACGTCTACCTCGTTTACCTATGCACAAGAAAAACAAGGCGCTGGTGTGTGCTTTAGATTCGCAGCTGTCAAACTGCTTTGACAGCAGCAAAGACCTCACCGATACCCACTCAATATTGTACTGTGGAGCTGTAGCGGCATGTCGTGTAGCTCACGTCAAATTTCCCAACAACGACAGAGCTACACGACCAAAATTTGCTGTTCCAGCTTGGCAATGCAGGATTGAGCGGCGTATCGGTGAGGCTAGAGCACTCATCGGCAAGTTAATCTGCTTCAGGGAGGGCAATACTCGACCTAGAGTGATGCGCTTTGTGAAGCGGGCGTTTTCGGGAACTGATGTTAGTTTTCGAGACTACTTAGCCCGCGTCACAGAGCGTATCGACTTCCTGAAGCAGAAGATCTGTGCATGGGCAAACCGTATTCGTCGGTACAAGCGGCGAGTGGAGCGTTACACTCAGAATCGCACATTCCGAAGTGATGAAAGGTGGGTATATAGGGCTTGGGAACGACCGGACCAAGGTTTGACTGATACGCGTCTACCAGATGATGACGCCATGTGTTCGTTCTGGCGCAACATCTGGTCGGTGCCTGTCAGTCACACTGAGGGTGATTGGACCCGGGAGGTTGAACGAGCGTGTGATTCGATACCTGAAATGGGGGCAATTATCATCAGCCCCCAAGATGTAGCTCGTGCAGTCCGTCCGTTGCCTAACTGGAAATCTCCAGGGCCGGATGGACTGCACAACTTCTGGATTAAATGGTTCCAGAGATCACATGTTCGCTTAGCATCCCAGTTTCAGTCAGCCTTAGAGTCAGGGTCGCTGCCCCAGTTCTTGACGACAGGAATTACCCACCTGCTCCATAAATCAGGTAGTACTGCGGAACCCAAAAATTATAGACCAATCACTTGTTTACCAACGGTCTATAAAGTTCTTACATCCATTTTGAGAGCTAAAATCAATCATCATATTGATAGTAATTCTATCATGTCTGCCTCTCAGAATGGATGTAGGAATGGGTCCCGCGGTACTAAGGAGCTGCTCCTTATTGATATGGCCATTAGCCAACAGGTTCGCCGCTCGCGAAGGGATCTGTCTACATGTTGGATAGATTACAAGAAGGCCTATGATTCTGTGCCTCATACATGGCTCATGAAGGTGCTGGAGTTGTATAAAGTTGATGCAACTCTGCGTACCTTCCTGATGTCATGTATGGGACACTGGAGAACGGTCCTTCACTATCCAGGATGTCGACAGATCCAGGGGAACAGCGAACCGATAAAGATTGAGCGCGGTATATTCCAGGGTGATAGTCTGAGTCCATTGTGGTTTTGTTTAGCCTTGAACCCTCTCAGCACACTGTTGGAGGGTTCAGGTCTAGGCTATCGGTTGAGGAGAGGTGGTCAGGTCATATCTCACCTTCTTTACATGGATGATCTGAAACTCTTTGCCCCCAACAACTTGCAACTGATGAAGCTACTGAAGGTAACGGAAACTTTCAGTAGCGCCATCAGGATGGAATTTGGTGTGGACAAATGTGCAGTCATGCATGTGAAGCGAGGGGAGATTATGGAATCCGTGGGAACTCAACTCTCGGATTCCATACACCTTAGATCCCTCTCCTCAACAGAAACCTACAAGTATTTGGGTATGTCGGAAGCATTAGGTATCAATACTGCCGACATGAAACAATCATTGAGGGACCGCTTCTTTGGCCGCCTGAATAAAGTACTAAGCAGTCTTTTGTCAGGTGGAAACAAGGTGCGCGCCTTCAATGGTTGGGTCATGCCGGTTTTGATGTATTCTTTCGGCATACTCAAATGGACTCAGACGGAACTTGATGCCCTGGATAGGAGGGTCCGCGCACTGCTGACCGCAAATCGAATGCATCACCCGCGGTCGTCGGTGATGAGACTGTATATCCCGCGGAAGTGCGGGGGTCGTGGCTACTTAAATGCTAAGACCCTGCACAACCGTGAGATATGCAGCCTCAGGGAATACTTCCTAGAAGTCGACGAGGGGATGCACCGAGATGTGGTCTCAGTGGACAAGGGCCTCACCCCGCTCTCTCTGGCTAACGAGAACTGGCGCAAACCTAGAGTATTAGACACTAATGATCGCAAGGAGGTATGGCAGGGCAAGGAGCTTCACGGACGCTTTTACCGGGCCCTACATGGACCCGATGTAGACTTCTTAGCGTCCGTATCTTGGCTGCGTTTCGGTGACCTATTCGGCGAAACCGAAGGTTTTGTCTGTGCAATAATGGACGAAGTTATGATGACGAATAACTACCGGAAATACATTGTGAAGGATGGCACGGTTGACATATGTCGGGCATGCCACCGTCCGGGAGAATCGATCCGACACATTATTTCTGGGTGTTCTCGTCTGGCTAACGGAGAGTACTTGCATAGACACAACCTCGTTGCCAGGATTATCCACCAGCAACTTGCTTTGAAGTACAACCTTGTGGAATCAGAAGTACCATACTATAAGTATGCGCCCGACCCAGTTCTCGATAATGGTAATATCACGTTGTATTGGGATCGATCTATCATCACTGACAGGACTATTGTTGCCAATAAACCTGACATTGTGGTGATAGACCGATTGGAACGTCGCGCAATGATTGTTGATATAACGGTTCCGCATGACGAGAACCTCGTGAAAGCAGAGAAAGATAAACAATTCAAATATCTAGATCTGGCTCGCGAGGTTGTCGACATGTGGGACGTGAGTACAGCAGTCATTGTGCCGATAGTCGTGTCGGCCAATGGCTTAATAGCCAATAGCCTCGACAAACATCTGAGGAGGCTCTCGCTTGGCAGCTGGATCAAGGGCTTGATTCAGAAAGCAGTACTTCTGGACACGGCGCGTATTGTTAGGAGGTTCCTCTCTCAAGAGCCCTGACCACTGGTATTTCGGACCCTGTTCCCGATACCAGTGGGCTACTATTTTTTATATTTTTAAATGTTTTTTTATATTACTTTGTATAGAAATATTTAAAAATGTAAATTATATGTATAGAAATGAATAAAGGAAATAATAATAATGACCCTGTTCCCGATACCAGTGGGCTACTATTTTTTATATTTTTAAATGTTTTTTTTTTTATATTACTTTGTATAGAAATATTTAAAAATGTAAATTATATGTATAAAAATAAATAAAGGATATAATAATAATAATAATGGTCGGTGCCCGTCGGCCACACTGAGGGTGATTGGATGCGTGTTGTTGAGCGAGCGTGTGACTCAATTCCGGAAATGGAGGCCATTTCTATTAGTCCACTGGACGTGGCCTGTGCAGTCCGTCCGTTACCTAACTGGAAATCTCCGGGGCCGGACGGACTGCACAATTTTTGGATTAAATGGCTACACAGGTCACACGCTTGCTTAGCCTCACAATTCCAGTCATCCTTAGATAGAGACTGGGTCGCTACCACCATTCTTTACAACAGGTGTTACCCACCTGCTCTACAAATCGGGTAGTACTGTGGAATCTAAAAACTATAGACCAATTACGTGTTTACCGACGGTCTATAAAGTTCTAACATCCATTCTGAGAGCAAAAATTGTTCGTCATATAGATAGCAATTCAATTATGTCTGTCTCTCAGAATGGGTCCCGCGGTACTAAGGAGCTGCTCCTTATCGACATGGCCATAAGCCAACAGGTTCGTCGATCCCGGAGGGATCTGTCGACGTGTTGGATAGATTATAAGAAGGCCTATGACTCGGTGCCACATACATGGCTCATGAGGGTGCTGGAATTGTACAAAATAGATGCAACTCTTCGCACCTTCATGATGTCGTGTATGGGGCAGTGGAGGACGGTCCTTCTTTATCCAGGATGTCGGCAGGTTCTTGGGAACGATGAACCGATCAGGATTGAGCGAGGAATATTTCAGGGTGACAGTTTGAGTCCGCTTTGGTTTTGCTTGGCCATAAATCAGAGGATTTATGGCCAAGCAAAACCAAAGCGGCAAATCCTCCAGCAGTGTGCTCAGAGGAGCACGCTGCTGGAGGATTCAGGTCTAGGCTACCGGTTGAGGAGAGGTGGTCAGGTTATATCTCACCTCCTTTACATGGATGATTTGAAAATATTTTCTCCCAGCAATTTGCAACTGATGGAGCTACTAAAAGTGACTGAAACTTTTAGTAGCGCCATCAGGATGGAATTTGGCTTGGACAAATGTGCAGTCATGCATGTAAAGCGAGGGGAGATTATGGAATCCGTGGGAACTTAACTCTCGGATTCCATATTCCTTAGATCCCTCTCATCAACCGAGACCTACAAGTATTTGGGTATGTCGGAAGCATTAGGCATCAATGCTGCCGACATGAAACAATCATTAAAGGAGCGCTTCTTTGGCCGCCTGAATAAAGTGTTAAACAGTCTTTTATCAGGCGGAAACAAGGTGCGCGCCTTTAATGGTTGGGTCATGCCGGTATTGATGTATTCTTACGGTATACTCAAATGGACTCAGACGGAACTTGACGCCCTGGATAGGAAGGTCCGCACACTACTGACCGCAAATCGGATGCATCACCCAAGGTCATCGGTGATGAGACTGTATATCCCGCGGAAGTGCGGAGGTCGTGGATTCTTTAATGCTAAGACCTTGCACAACCGCGAGGTATGCAGTCTCAGGGAATACTTTCTCGAAACCGACGTGGGGATGCACCGAGATGTGGTCTCAGTGGACAAGGGCTTCACCCCGCTCTCCTTGGCTAACCAGAACTGGCGCAAACCTGTGGTATTGGATACTAATAACCGTAGGGAGGTATGGCAGAGCAAGGAGCTACACGGACGCTTTTTCCGGGCCTTACATGGGCCTGATGTAGACTTTTTGGCGTCCGTATCCTGGCTACGATTCGGTGACCTCTTTGGGGAAACTGAAGGTTTCGTCTGTGCGATTATGGATGAAGTTATCATGACGAACAACTATCGGAAATATACAATCAAGGACGGTACGGTTGACATCTGTCGGGCATACCACCGTCCCGGTGAATCCATCCGACATATTGTTTCTGGTTGTTCTCGTCTTGCTAACGGTGAGTACTTGCACAGACACAATCTAGTAGCTAGGATTATTCACCAGCAACTTGCCTTGCAATACAACCTTGTGAGTTCTGAAGTACCATACTACAAGTATGTGCCCGACCCAGTTCTCGAGAATGGTCATGCCACATTGTATTGGGATCGATCTATTATCACAGACAGGACTATTTTAGCAAATAAACCTGATATTGTGGTGATAGATCGCCGAGAGCGCCGTGCAATGATTGTTGATATCACTGTCCCTCATGACGAGAATCTCGTGAAAGCTGAGAATGATAAAAAAATCAAGTATCTTGATTTAGCACACGAGCTTGTCGACATGTGGGACGTGGACTCTGCAATCTTTGTAGCGATAGTCGTTACGGTTAATGGACTAATAGCAGAGAGCCTCGACCAACACCTTATGAGGCTCTCATTGCGCGGCTGGGTCAAGGGCTTGATTCAGAAAGCAGTACTCCAGGACACGGCACGCATAGTGAGGCGGTTCCTCTCTCTGGAGCCCTGACCACCGGCAACCTGGACCTTGTTCCTGATGCCGATGGGCCATCTATTTTTTATATTTTTAAATGTTTTGTGTACTTTTCTTTGTAAAAATATTTAAAAATGTATTAGATAAGAGAAAGAATGAATAAAGGAAATAATAATAATAAAATTTATTTCAGACCATAAGTCCATAAACAAACACATATTACAATTTTAAACATACAACATCAATATATACATGAAAACACATTCTACACAAAAACTACACTATAAACAACTTATTTCAAATATTGGAATGACGCACGATGACTGGTCATCCATTGCCACATCATTGGACTATCCATCCTGTCGGCTACTCTAGCCACCAAGCTGTTGGAGCTGTCGCGCACTCGCCGCATCAAGGATGCTATCCATGTCCGCATCAGTGCGTAAAAATCTGGCACGCCATTCTCCGCGAACATCCCCGATGCACTGCAAAAGCGCGGCAGCCCCAACATAACTCTGAAGGCGTTGTTGTATTGGACTCGCAGAGCATTGTACGAGCTTTTTGTATAGCTGACCCATGTACCAACACACGTGTACATAGATTGGCAATACGCTCTAAAGAGTGTAATGTTACAAGTAAATAGTTTAACGAGAAGCTCATTATTTCAGAACGAAACGGCGGCTGTCAGTGTAAGACCCGCCAAATCAGAGCATTGAGATATATCTATGGAGACGGCATATTTTACTATAAAATGAATAGTTATACAAATATCTATAATATCGACACACACATGTGGAAAACAGTTTCAAGAGAGACAACTACTATTTGTCTAGTGCTTATTTGACAATGCTTTCATATGACGTCATAATCTCAACAATGCGTGACCGCGTCGCCATGTTTTGCGCCGAGTTTTCTGGTAGATCTGCTGTCAAACAGTTGCGCGATTGAAGTTTTTTTTGTTTTCTTAAATGACGATGTATGAAAAATGGCGGCCATTTTATGAGCCAGACACAACAAAACAACAAACAACTTTACAAGAAAAGTTAGAAATCGCAAAAGAACCCTGTTTGTTTACATTCATCAATCTCCGCCCGTATCCCGTACTATTTGGTGCTGGCGCAGCATGTCTTCTCTCATCCATACTTCTCTATTAGTCGTAATCGCATGCATGATAACCTATTAACTAACTAGTACTTACTATTGGTCTCCGTGGCTCTTTGTTTCTGCTTAGGTACTTCTTGTTCTTTTTCAACTTCAGTTTAAAACTCCATTAATGGTACATCATCTTCGGATTCAAAATGGTTTTCAAAATGGTTTGACGGGAGAGAGACATCTTCTTCGTCTGAACAGCCAATGTCTACATTTTCCTGTTTGATATCTGTACATTAACAAAAACAGTCAAGAGCAATGCTCATAACTACTTCAAAATCAAACCATTTATTTCAATTAGTTAATTGCACAGGCACTTTTGAATGTCAAAGAACTAACGGATGAGGGTACAGTCCCAGTCACAAGTCGTATGACCAGTCCCAACTGACAGTGCCTGTTCACGAACATGACACATGGATCAGCACCATTCAGCTCCACTATATTTAAGGAAACTAAATGATCCAACACAAGCACCACCATCAGCGAGACATTTGAGTGAGCATGACATTCTCTCAAACACCAGGGCACATTCGAGTGAATGATAGAGCTCAGTACTCACACATGTGTTATGCAATTATGTACTTCATTAAGTGATATCTGTTCTTACAAACATACCGTCAAGTTGATGTTCTTCCTTTGGCTCAATAATATCATCTAGTCTCTCACAAACAGCTGGTAACTCGTCCTTTACAGTAATGCATTCTGTTACACCAACATCACTTATACTTATGCTCTCTACTGAAGTTTTCACAAGTCCTCCCAAAAATGATAGGCCTTGTTTCACGAAAGGATTTTGCTGAAAGAAATGTATTGTATTATCAGTTTCGTTTATTCATTTTTGTTTCATACTGATTACATTTTTAAATAATATATCAACAAAATGATTTAAAAAATATAAAAAAATAGTAGCCCACCGGTAGCCACCGGACCACCATATTTTCGGGAACGGAGTCCAAGCTACCGGCAGTTAGGGCTCTTGAGAGAGGAATTTTCTAACAATACTCACCGTGTCCAAAGGTACTGCTTTATCAGTTTAGTATTAGAAGTATTTATTGTATAAGGCTAATGATCACTTGTGTAAGCACACAGTTTTTCATAAGAGCCTCTACACAAATAATGACACCAAAGAAATTAAACACATCCTGGACAGTTGGTGGAATCTAAACGACTGAGTATATGTATAATAAGACCCAGTTTCTGAATTAAGAATTTTAAGTTGATAAGTTGTCAAGCTATACTGCTAAAGTAGACAGGTTCTCAACTTCAAACACTCGGAACAGAAACTCACTGTTGTGTGCCACTTGAACACCTCACCTCGTAATCCTCCATCGTCATCTCAGCAAACAGCTCTTCAGCTTTCAAACAATTCATCATCAATCGGCAGCATTGTTTAAGTTTAACGCAGCAGATGGAACAAGCAAGAATCGGTCTTCTGTCTTCAGTTACAAACTGCAATAAAACTTGCCTTACACTATTTTTGTTTGTATGACTAAAATACTTTCATTCTTAGAAATATATTGTGAAGCTGTTTAAGCACACTGTTGGTCTCTATTGGATCTGACAGTGAGGGCATATGCATTGATACCATTTTTATTCATGTCAGATTCCCGAGTGTGAGATGAGAGGCTGGTAAAATATATTATCATCGGAATTTCAATAATTTTCAAAGTATCAACTTACTGGATCATCAGTCAGCTTCTTATATAGTTCATGCAAGTTCTTGTTGACCACTACATACATGGGTACATTCTCCGCTAGACATATCCTACACATTGGCAGTTTTTCCATCTTGTAACTGAATATATATCATTAAAGATAATTACTTCAACTTAAAAACACTGCTGCGTACAAATAACTGGCACCGCTTGTCAATTATTATAACAATTAAGTAATTACGTTTAACGAAAGTTTCACGAATACAAGCATGTAAATTATCGTGTGCATTTTGGGTCCACGGTAAGTCACAAACAGCCGGAGGGTGCTAGATTTATTATGTCTCTTGTAGAACAGTTCGTACTTTATAGGAATTAATTATTTATTAGTCCTTATACAACATCTACTCCACGTACTATACAAATACCCCTAGCAAAACATTGCATGCATTGCACATAGCAAGACGGTTACTCGACTTGACAGCCGTCAGTGATTGAAACTTTCATTTGACAGTGACAGTGACACTGACTATAATTCTTCAACTTATTTTTTTTTTTGCATGGCACGTTTTAATCACTAACACATTGAGTTATAGAGGAATCAGCTACTTCTCAATCGTAGAGGAATAAGCGATAGAAAAACCAAGAATCGAATCTCAGAACAATATTTTCTGACACTTTTTGCGAGAGGCGAGGTGATGACTTGTTTTTTTTTTTTAATGTATTATGATTTGTGTTTTTACTTTTTTTTTAATTATGACCTGTAAATTTTGATAAATACTAATAAATAAACTAAACTAAACAAATACAGAACACTACAGGACAACTACACACAAAAATAAAAACTGAAGTGCGAGTCGGACTTCCACACACAGGGTTCCGTAGCATCAAACAATGTAACAATATTTGTGGC
Source organism: Noctua janthina (assembly GCA_963576755.1). Taxonomy (NCBI): domain Eukaryota; kingdom Metazoa; phylum Arthropoda; class Insecta; order Lepidoptera; family Noctuidae; genus Noctua; species Noctua janthina. The sequence goes on from OY755077.1 coordinate 8,389,411, forward strand.
AATTTTTAACGCTCATTCATGTGAAAATTGTGTACAACAGCAAAGCTGAATTTGTTTTTCGTAGTATGTTAATGAAAAACAAAGTTACTGCTGCAGTTTGACAAAAAAGTTCCTAATCTCAAAAACTAATAAATATCATATCTTATTCAAACAAATTGTGGTCGGGCAACCAGCAGTTGTTTATGTTTTGTTTTTTGTCTTGTGGCTCGAACAACAGCCGCTCGGGTCGATCTTTAGGTTAATCCGTGCTTGCCTAGGTTGGTCCGCTCCGCTCCAGCTCCTTGAATTGATGCCAGCAATTGAAAATACAGGTTTTATGCATGGCTGAACGGCGGAAGTTTGCAGTCCAAGTATTTCAAACCCTTTTGACATCGTAATGTGACAACTAGCACCTCGAGCCATTGGGGGCGGCATATTGCTCGCGGGTGCTCAAACACCTAGCGGCGGGCCTGGATGCAGTCCGTATACAGCAATCACACGTTGGCCGAGAGTTCAGTGTACTAATTCGGTTTGTCGGGTGTATTTATTCATTCCTTGGTAATAAACATACATAATTAGAATGACAACAATTTTATTGATTATAATGAAACAATAAACATTAGAGCTTCAGTCTTTATTAAGTTACACCTAAACTCAGTACAGTATCAATATTTGTGGTATAAGTTATTCAAATTGAAATTCAAATTCAAATTCATTTATTGTAAATATGGGTAGTTATACAGGTGGGTTTTTGAAGAACAGGAAAGTTGTTAGTGTCACCATATTCTGCACTAGGCATGCAACATTTAGTTCGGAACGTGGTTAGTCCCTAAATTAAAAATTTAAATACATTAAAGGTCAAAATTACATGTCTATTAAATTTGTCAATTAAAGTCAAAGTAAATAATGTCAAAGTAATAATGTCAAAGTTAATCTATTATGCTAAAATGTCATTAATTAATCATTGTGAAATACGCAATTTAATTCAAACTTAAGTAATAAACATTATTTAGAGTTTGTCACACAAATATTCATTAACACTATAATAAGATTTTACCAATAACATTTTTTTAACATTACATTTAAATATGTCCACACTTTTTAAATCTATTATACATTTTGGTAAATGGTTATAAAGTCGAGGTGCCATCCAAAAAATACTATTGCTAAACAAAGTAGTTCTACTGCTGCCAGGGAAATATATTTTTTTATTATTACGTTGACTTCTATAATTTTTGAAATAATGCAAGTTGCGTTTTACAAAGACTACGACTTCCAATATATACACGAATACTTTTAGGTCGTTCTGGAACCGAAACACAGTAACTCCAGTCGAGTAATAGTTACTATTGGCATATTCTTTTTTTTTTTATGACGTCTAATATAGAAGTTAGAAATTTATCACATTTTTTCTGTCATTCGAGTTAAATCTTAGTAGGGCTCCCACTATTTCATTCATAAACGCAATAGCGTACGCGGTCCGCTCGATGATGACGTAGCGCGGCTCAGCTGTGCGTAAATTCGTCCGACGTCCATTGACCCCGCTCAACTGCGAGTCAGTTGAGCGGGTCAATGGACGTCGGACGAATTTATTAACCGACTGCAAGTAGTATTTCATTTCAGGTCCGATTTAGGTTGGTGTAAGTTCATTTACCTACATCATTTCTCGTTCGTAACAGAAGCACGGCACGGTTTTTACCACTATCACATCTCTTTGTTAACGAGAGAAATTAATTGGCATTTAATTCACCACTCTCACATCACGAAATCACTACTACTCGTACCTATTGAACTAGACAGTACGCTTAAGAATTAGGCCTTAAATCGAGTGTCGACCAATCGAACCTACCTGATTCATAAAATAATACTGCCTAAAACATTTTTTTTGCGGTAATGCTGGCGGCTGTTACAAACGCAGACAAATCGCACAGAAAAATGAATCGTTTCGTCTGTCGAATAGAGTTTATTATTTGTTGGATGTATTATTAGGTATTGGAGGTATTAGGTTGGAATTAAGACCTTATTTTAATAAAGTGAACCGTGTAATTCGGTTGTGCATCTTTGTAACAGTCAGGTCGGACGCGAGACAATAGGTTTCTCAGAATAATTTTAGTAAACTGCGTATTTTACTTAGGTACCTAGTTTGGGTAAAATTTCTAATTTTCACCGTTTACGGTTAAGAAATAAAGTCTAAATTCGCTTTTCGTATTTTTATTTGTGTACCAATTTATCTATCTCGTAGGTACCTATTTGCGCGACCGATCCTTTGGTTAGAACGGTATACATAACATCATGCCTGTTATCCCCGAAGGGTTTGGCAGAGGTGTACCTAATGGTACACCCACATTTTTCGCCAGTTATGTTTAATTCCCATGTAATAAGGGGCGAGCTTATTGTCATCAACCGGGCACAAATCCATACTAAATATTTTATTTTTGTTTTTGTAGGTATCTAACGCATCGGCATCTTTTGTTTTCAAGACGGTGAAGGCACACTTGCGGATGGACTAATTAGATAGATACTTACATCTTACATACCTATTATAGCAATTCAATTCGTTATTCAAGCCATAGATTCTCTAGCTTTGTATTGAAGGTTTGCTAATCATGAGTTTGCTATAGGTTGCAGTGGTCAGTACCTACCAACCACGTTGTTGCTACAGTAGATACCTACCCGCGACAATAATAAATCGTTTGATTCCGCATTCATGACCATTGTGTTGTTTGTTGTTTGATCTAAATTGCGTTTATGTTTACGTACTTAACAGTTAAATAACTCTAATTTTTCCTTCATACTTTTTACGGGCTTAGGACCGTCGCGTCAGTAATACATTTTACGTCTAAGTCGGTACCTACCTACTAACTTTGTAAGTACTCTTTTATTATCAAGAAAAGGTATTGCAGGCGCAGGCGTATTTAAAAAATTGGATCTATCTACAAACATAATCAACTTATAACTAACTAAGGCTAAACACTATTTAAATAATTTACACTTCCCTGTATCGAAGCAACTGCTCAAAATGGAGTCCACTTTGCTCGATACACAAACGGGCACGTTTAATCAAATTGTCTTTTAATTTTCCTAATGTGTATCTGTCACTTTTCACAATATTAAATGCGTCCACTATCGCACTTCTTAACTCATCTCGAGTAGTATGCTCCTCGAAATAAACAAGTCTTTTAATTTCGGACCACAAATAAAAATCCAGTGGTGTTAAGTCAGGGCTCCTTGCGGGCCAAGCCACAGGGCCAACACGACCTATCCACTGCTCACCAAACTCACTGTTAAGGTACGCACGCACTGCAGTAGCAAAATGAGCAGGGCATCCATCATGCTGGTAGAACATACCGCGTAAATATGCCAGAGGCACATCCTCAAGCAACTCCGGTATCACGGTTTGCAGCATTGCTAAATAAGAACCGCCAGTCAGGTGACCTTCAATAAAAATAGGCCCTATTATTTGGTCGTTAATAATGCCTGCCCAAACATTCACGCTGAATCTAACCTGATGGTTATCGTCGCGAATGAGGTGCGGGTTTAAAAACGACCAATAATGTTCGTTGTGAACGTTATACAGACCCACTCGTGTAAACAACGATTCATCCGTCCACAGTATGTTGGCAGTGGCATTTTCCAACAACCATTGGCTTAATGCGATTCTCCTTGGCCCGTCGCCTTCGTAAATAGCGTGCGCTCGACGAAAATGGTATGGATGTTATCCATTCGTATTTAATACTTTCCATACGTAATATTGGCTAACATTGAATCGCCTGGCCGCCATTGTGGTACTTTGACGTGGGTCGCGTTCGAAGTACTCCAGTATGTCTTCCTCTAATTCCGCCGAGTATGGTAGTCTACCGCGGCCCTGCCCTCGATCACGGACAGTTTCGAGCACCCGCACACGCGCGGGTGCGGGTGCTCGAAACTGTCCGTGATCGAGGAGGCGCTGGGTTACAGCCAGGATGGTGGAGGTGAAGGGAACTTGAGGGTCGGTGATTCCACGTGCGCGCAGTGAGTTCAGGTGTTCCGGCTGAGCATAAAGTCGTCTAGCCTCTTCCAGGTTATGGTGCGCCATCCCATAAAAATCCACCATTGCCCAATACTCCACGTTGGAGTACGAGTATTGCCGACTCATTTTTAACATGCGATTTGGTTGCGCATGAGTGACCGAACATAGCGAACCGCGCGTCAATACTAGCCGGCTAGACTGTGTAAGCGTTTGGTGGGGGCGTGGCTTACGGATCGATGAATGGATTTTTCAATGGGTACCGTTCGCATGTGTTGCCGATCGTGAATACGTTTTACACACACATATGCATTTACCGCAAGGAAGCGTTACTTCGAGTTCTCATTATTTCACAAAAAAAACATTAAATTAAATTTTTCGTGATTTTTTTTATTTTTACTTTTTGAAAAAAATAGTCCCAATCGTTTCGAAATCGATGATTGAGTTTATGGCTTTCGGTTCCAGAACGATCAAAAAATAACCGTGTATAAACATGGTAGTGTTAATATTTTTAGGCTTTGAAAAAAGGGCTTACAACTATCTATTGGTTTTAAACTACATATTGCGCGGATACATCTCTTTTGCATTTTAAATACAGCCTCTTTTTCTGTAGAATAGCCCCAAAAACATAATGCCATATCTCAACAAGGACCCTACGTAACCATGGTAAGATGCTAAGACCGCACTGGTGCTGACCGTTTTTGCAAGCATATATAACGCATAGGACTGCTGACTTAATTTGAGACACAAGCTTTCCAAATGTGACTTCCAGTTTAGGTTGTAGTCTATATGTAAGCCTAAGAATTTTGTTGTATTGATTTGCTCAATCTTCTGTCCTTGGAAATAAACATCGACGTTTGTTTGTTTGCCATTTCTATTCTTAAAAGTCATAATTTTAGTTTTGATTAAGTTTATTTTTAATTTATTTGATGTCAGCCATTCTATAATAGTTAGTAATGTATTTTCTACTTCTTCTTTTAGTTTAGACAGTTCTTTGCTGGAGAATACAACAGTGGCATCATCAGCAAACAAAACAGTCGGATGGCTCGTAATGCGCGGCAAGTCATTCACATAAATGATAAATAAAAGTGGTCCTAAAACACTGCCTTGCGGTACCCCTATTTTTACTTCTCTATATTTTGATGAGTAAGTTATTTCTCTTTTAGTCTTAGCACAAATCCTAGCGTTAGCGTTATGAATTGAAGCGCTTCAAACACGAAAAAGCCAATCAAAAATCAGTATTGCATCCAACGTGGCAATGCTGCCAGCCTTATATTCCCCTTCGACAGCGACGCGGGTGAGTTTTTGAGGCCCTTTTATTATTTCCTGCTTTAGATACATTTACATATTTTATTATAACTTAAGACCAGAAATTCTTCTTCTTTTTTTAATTATCTTAAACGTGTTTCTCGTTTTTTCAATTTGGAACTTACTATGGATCTATTTATAAAACATTTTATTTTTAATATTTTTTTAGCACTTAATATTGTGTCCTGTTGTTTGTTCACTACAGGAATTGATGGACGCTACTGAAGGCACCACACTCATGGCTCAGTTCGGGGCCGATACAATTTAGATTGCCATCGACACGCTAAGAAGTTATTTTTACTATTTTATTGACCACTAGCTTCAGCGCGCAGCTTCATCCGCGTGGTATAACCCATGTGCACCCGAAATAATGTAACTTTCAAATTCTGAAAGAATTTTTTCAAATAGGTGCCGTGGTTCCGGAGATTACCCTCCGCAGACATACAAACTCACAGAATCTGCACTCTCTTTTTATAATATTAGTATAGATTGCTACAATCGGAAATTTATGATGAGTGAAATGCCCTTCACAGGTTGTCAGTTATTTCCATGACTTACCTACGTCAACAAAGGTGTCATAAATAAGAGTATTTTATGTGTGCGTGCGTGTGTGTATGTGTGTAAGCATTTGTATGTGTTTGGTCTTTGACCAGTGTGTATACAAAAATGTGTAATTAATTTATCTTTTGACCCATTTGCACGACAAATCTTAAACACGCTACAAGTTCAACGTGGAAAGAACATTCCATATTTCAAAATGACAAAAACAGAGTGACGTTTTAATTTACTGAATTGACTTAACTACGTTGACAATTAGGGAATACAATCCGGACTATCCTTAATCCGAAAAATCCGGATATCCGCACATTTTCACTCGACTTCCAAATCCGGATTCCAAAATCTAATCCGGATTTTCTGAATAATAAGAAATTGTAATTGAGCTGCTTCACGAGCAAGCCTCTTCAGTGCATTCTCCCTACAAGCCTTGAATGAGAGCGTGCTTTTTCCAGGAGGAATTATGTGTAACCGAATTCGCAGCAAGTTAAAAGACTGCACTTTAGATGGCTTTTTATTTTTGAGGTCACATTTTATGTCATTATGTCAACATAGCTTTTTTTTGTTGTTAAATTTATGTTGATTAAAGTGATGTTAAATTGTTTTGTTACTTTGTTATGTTTATTAATTTGACAAGAAGTCTATTATTTTTGTATTTCAGATATTTTTTAATTTGTACTTTTTAATTATTTTACTAATGTTACACAGCTCACGAATCAAAGACAGATTATGTTAATAATACGTATTATTTTCATTTAAGTGTAGTTAAATAGTTTTATTTATGTATTTTTTTTAATAATTTGATAAGAAATCTATTTACGTTCATTTTTGATCTCCAGAGTTTCTTTTAATTTTTACCTACTAATTATTTTAATAATATTCATGCCACGCGAGTCACAGACTGATTATTTTAATAAGAATAAGTACTTTGTTGATTAAGTAAAGTTAAATTGTTTTGTTACTTTTGTTATGTTTAATAATTGGGCAAGGAGTCTATTTGTCTTTTTATTTTTGTTCTTCAAAGTTTATTTTAATTTGTACTCATTAATTATTTTACTAGCGCTACTCAGCACGCGAGTCACAGACTGATTATTTTAATAATAAGCATATTATAGCTATAGCACCAAAATTATGGTATTTAATTTAAATAATTCCAAATTACAAAAATCAAAAATACATAGCATTTGATTTTCTTGTTTTTATTTTAACCCATTCACATAAATATAAAAAAAATATCATATCAATAAACCAATATAGGTAGATTTGTGTATTTTCATGAAAAATCCGTAAAATCCGGATAATCCGGATTGGACCAAAAATCCGTTCTTAAAAATCCGGATTTTAAAACAGAAAGTGTTTGCATTCCCTATTAACAATATCTCGCATTCGCAAAGTTTTTTGTATGTTAAATGTTTTAATAATTTATGCTTTCGAGTGCTTTTGGCCAAATCACTGACATCATTATATCATATTTTAAAAGGGTTTCTCGCGGGAGTGTGCAAAAATGTGTTTTTTTAGATTACTCTTAACATTAAAACTAAGCTGACAAATGTCACATTGGTAAGGTTTTTCACCAGTGTGTCCCCGAATATGTCGTGTTAAATGACCATTATGGCTAAAGCAACGTTCGCAAAAATCACATTTGAAAAAGTTTTCTTTAATATCGGCAAAACCTTTGTTGTTCCATAGTTTACTGCTCAAATCACCTCGGTTCCTATTACTGCGCAAATTCGTATCCACAGCAGTATTATTTTTAAAACTGTAAATTCTAGGTTTTGTGTTAGTGAAAGGCTCTATGAACGTGTTAACAGGTTTTGACATACGAATGTGAGTGTTCTGGATAACTTTCGAATGTGACATTTTCCTTTGTTCATTTTTCTTTTGTTTTGCTGTTTCTTCTAACATTGGTCTTCGTGTATCAAGCTGTGGTTTCTTCGTAACGGTCGACCCTGTGAGTAATTATATCTGGTAAGTACATTGATGAAGAACATTGAGAGATAGCACACGGATTTAAGTATTAGTTATGAATGATTTGCATTATATACTTTCACGTGGAACAACTTGCATTTGTATACGCGGAGCCGGCCGGCGCGTCACTCTTTACTAAAAAGTATAAAAATGTGTTTTTTTTTTGAATTATCGTCTATTTTTAACTTTTTCTTCAAAAAATGTCAAAAGTAGAGACCGGATTATATGCAAATGCACATTTGCATAGTATGACTATTTTTTATTAAGAAATAAGCCAGATTAATTTTTAATTTACCTTGACCTTGTGGATTTAGTAGTTGTCAAGTTATAAAAATATTTGTCGGATCCGGTCTGAGTGATAATTTCTTTTCAATAGTTCACACTGAATTTAACAAAACTTTTGAAAAGAAGACAAAATGTATTTGCCCTAAATTTATATTTAGTGATTGGGCAACTAGAGGTATCAGAAAAAGTAGGGAAAGACTATTTGAGCTTTATGGCCTTAAGCCTTATATAAACTCTGAAACTTTTAACAAGTATGTTGCAAAGTATTCAAAAATTTTTAGAAATACATGCAAGGTTGCCAAAGCCTTGCACATTAGCAACAAGATCAAAACAGCAGAAAACAAAATTAAGACAGTTTGGAAAGTCATAAATAACGAGACTAACAGGAAGAAAATACGTAACACTAGCTACACATTAGATACAGCATGTGGTCCTAAAAGCTCGAATCAGGAAGTAGCTCATGAGTTTGTAGATTTCTTTACCGATATACCGTTAAAAACTACGGAGGCTCTTAATTCCTCTCCTGAAGTCTCAATTGGTTTATTAAAGGCGAATGTGTCTGACTGCCCGGCTGAATTTAAATTTAAACACATAAACCCTATGATAGTTATTAAAGCTTTCCGGCAAATAAAAATCAAACTGACCGAAGATCTTTGGGGAATGTCTATTAGAGTTTGTACATCCATAGTTGAGACTATAGCACCATACTTAGCTTTAATTTTTAATTTGTGTGTAGATCAAGGAGTTTTCCCGGACTTAATGAAATACAGTAAAGTCATACCTCTGTTTAAATCCGGAGATAGTAAAGATACAAATAATTATAGACCTGTATCCGTGTTGCCAGTTTTTAGCAAAGTGTTTGAAAGGGTAATGCTAAATCAAATGCTCAATCATTTTAACACCAACAGAATCTTACACGATCAACAGTATGGTTTCACCAAGGGACGTTGTACAACTGACGCCGGTGTAACCTTATTAAAGCACATATTTACTGCGTGGGAAGAGTCCCAAGACGCCATTGGAATTTTTTGTGACCTCTCCAAGGCATTTGATTGCATAAATCACGACACATTACTTTTGAAACTTGAGCATTACGGACTAGGGAAACTTGCACTTAGTTTGGTAAAATCTTATTTGAGTGATAGACATCAACATGTGCAAATAAATGGTGTAAATTCACAGGGTTTAAAAGTAAAAATGGAGGTACCGCAAGGCTCAATATTGGGTCCTTTCCTCTTTCTAGTATATATAAATGATCTCCCCTATTTATTGAAAAACCAACCTCAAAATATGGTGTTATTCGCTGATGACACTTCCCTAATTTTTAAGATAAATAGACGGGCCCAAAATCTAAATGACGTGAATAATGCCCTACTTCAGGTCCATAATTGGTTCACAGCGAACAATTTAGTGTTAAATGAAAAAAAAACGAAATGCGTAAGATTTGCTTTACCGAATGTTAAAAGTAGCGATTGTGATATAGTATTGAATAAAGAGAAACTTGAATTTGTAGATAAAACGGTTTTCCTGGGGATTACGCTTGATTCAAGGCTACAATGGGGTTCTCATTTAACATCTCTTGCGGGGTGGCTAAGTTCAGCAGCGTATGCTATAAGAAAAATCCGTCAATATACTGATGTAGATACCGCTAGACTGGTCTATTTTAGTTACTTTCATAGTATTATGTCTTATGGCATTTTAATGTGGGGACGGGCTGCAGACATTGAGTCTATATTTATTCTGCAAAAAAGAGCCATCAGAGCCATATATAATCTTCGTAGGCGCGATTCTCTAAGGGAACTGTTTAAGGAAATTAACATCATGACGCTACATTGTCAATACATCTACGAAAACATAATGTATGTAAGAAAAAATCTACATCTTTTTAATAAAAGAGGTGACAGACACAGTTACAGTACTAGAAATAGAGACCAATTAGTTCAGACAGGCTTCAGACTCGCTAAAGTAGACTCATCTTTCATGGGGTACTGTTTGAGATGCTATAATAAAATTCCACAAAGTATTCTTGAACTGAATGAAACGAAATTTAAAACATGCATTAAACGCACACTATGTAAGAAAGCATATTACAAGTTGGACGATTATATCACTGATAAAAATGCTTGGCTCAATGCCGGTCCTGCTCCACAAGAACAGGGGCGCCTAAATTGATAGCATTAATTAAATAGTATTGTTGGAGCTGCTGAAGATTGTATAACTATCTTTGCATTGTATAGATTCAATCTCTTTTGTATTATATAGCCGCCTAGCCCATATTGTGTGAGTACTATGTACTAGAAAGCTGTCATTCGCTGGAAACCTGCGTCTTTTCTTGACTTGAATGTGCCCTGGCGGTTAGGAGTATGTCATGCTCACTCAAATGTCTCGCTGATGGTGGCACGTGTGTCGGATCATTTAGTTCCCTTCAAAATGGTTGAGTTGAATGGTGCTGATACATGCGTCATGTTCGTGAACGGGCGCTGTCAGTTGTGACTGGTCATCTCTTATTTGCCACGGCTTATTTGAATTATTTATTTTATTTTTGAATTGTTTTTACTATGGACACTTTTAACGTACACATCTTGCTGCATCGTTCTCACATAATGTACCATCTCAAAATGAATGATGTAACCAAGGTTTTGTTAAAGTATTCTGATTTAAAAGAGTGTCCATGGAGTTTCTTCTTCTCCATAGAGATCTACGTTAGGGAATGGGCAACTACAGTACTTTCACAGTTTTTGTGCCTTGTGACTGGGACTGTAGCTATATTTTACTGTTGCCTTTGTTTCGACAATTCAAAAGTGCCTGTAACTGGCCTACTTGAAATAAATGCTTTGATTTTGATTTTGGTCATTAGTACGGACTTGGGGATATAGGACATTTAGTAAGTAATATTTAAATGTTTTGTTAAATATATTTAGTCACTAATACAACGCTGACATTTGAAGGTTTTTAACCAGTGTGTGTACGAATATGGGCTGAAAAATTATGATTTTGAATGAAACTACGCTGACAAATATTTGTTAGGTTATTTACTGATGTGTGTAAGACTTTTGAGTTAAACTCTGCTGACATATATCACATTTAAAAGGTTTTTCACCAGTGTTTGTACGAATATGATCTGCTAAATTAGTTTTTTGACCGAAACTACTCTGACATATATCACACTTGTAAAGTTTTTCACCAGTGTATACGAGTATGTTTTGTTAAATGAGCCTTCTCTGACATATATCACACTAGTGAGGTTGTTTTTCACCAGTGTGTGCACGAATATGATTTGTTAATGTAACCGATCGACTAAAACTACGCTGACATATGTCACACTTGTATGGTTTTTCACCAGTGTGTCTACGAATATGACTCTTTAAATTAGCGTTTTGACTGAAACTACTCTGACATATATCGCACTTGTAAGGCTTTTCACCAGTATGTGTACAAATGTGATTTGTTAAAAGAACCTTTTGACTGAAACTACTCTGACATATGTCACACTTGTAAGGTTTTTCACCCGTGTGTGTACGAATATGGATTGTTAAAATTCCTTATTGACTGAAACTACGCTGACATATATCACACTTGTAAGGTTTTTCACCAGTGTGTCTACGAATATGACTCTTTAAATTAGCGTTTTGACTGAAACTACTCTGACATATATCGCACTTGTAAGGCTTTTCACCAGAATGTGTACAAATGTGATTTGTTAAAAGAACCTTTTGACTGAAACTACTCTGACATATGTCACACTTGTAAGGTTTTCCACCAGTGTGTGTACGAATATGATCTGTTAAAAGAATATTTTGACTGAATCTACTCTGACATATGTCACACTTGTAAGGTTTTTCAATATTGTGTGAACGAATATGATTTGCTAAATTATTCTTTAAACTAAAACTACGCTGACATATCGGCTGCCCAAATTCAAAACCTAGTAACAGGTGATTTGAAAAAAAAAACGGTTTTTGGCATTTTTCGACTTACTAGATAGTATCAAAATGATGTGGACCTTAAAGCACCCAGTTTCATACGTAATTTAAAAAAAATAATTTAGCAAGTCTAAGCAATTTGGCATGATTACGAAAATTTCCTTGAAGTACAAATTTTAAACTTAGTATGTCAAAATACAAATTTAAAACCCTAGCAGCTCAAGCGACTTACTAAGTTATGAATTTGAAATACCAACTTGCTATGTTTTGAATTTGGCGCCAATTGCAAAATAGATGAAATTTCGTTTAGTATGTCCAGTTAACATTTGCACCACTATGTAAAGATGCAAAGATAAACAGCAAATGTGTCGTGTGGCATGAAGCAATGATGGGTCGAGATGCTTATAATATAATAGATGCATTGATGGCTTTTCTTGTTTCGGAAAGAGATGTGAAAAAATTAACACTGTGGTGTGACAATTGCACTGGACAAAATAAAAATTGATTTTTATTTACAGCGCTGGTAATGGTTGTTAATTCTGAGTGCATTAATATCGGTACTATTACTCTGAGATTTCTCACTAAAGGCCATACCCATATGTCTGCTGACGGCGTACACGGAAATATAGAAAAAGAGATGAGGCGTCGAGATGGAGTTTATGATTACGAGGACTACAAGTCTATTATAGCGAACTGTAGAAAGAACATTGACGTTATCGAAGTGCAAAAATCATACCAATGGGTGAAAAAGAAACGAGTTCCAAGGCGTAACACAAATGACGATTCAGCTCTCAGCACATTTTTGCTAAACCCAGTGGTTGAAGCTAAGTTCCTCAAAGGATCACGAAATCTGTTTTATAAAACAGATTTTGATGAGTCATACCAAGAACTAAACTTCTTGATGCAGAAATTTAATGTCAACACTATTCCCCCACTTTCAAATACTATCCCCCGAGGGGTGAAATCATCGAAGAAAGATTGTATTGTTTCAAAATTGGTCCCCCTAATGCCATTGAACAGAAGGGAGTTTTGGCTGAATCTACCCACGAGTGATAACTCCATTGATTTGCAAACTGATGGTCAAATCGTTACCGATAACAATGAGTAGTTCATTATCAATAAGAATTATTTTAATAATAATAAAACGTTTATTTCGGAAACTTGCTCCATATTTTGTTAGTGATACAACTTACGTAACTATGTTAGTACTTACTTTTAATTAAAAACAAACAAAATAAAATAAAATAAACAAAATAAAACCTACAATCCAATACAATTTAATTCATGTATTTTCCTGCAGTATCAGACCCGTAGCTGTGCAAACGGGTCCAATACTCCAGGAAAACGCCGTCCAGCCTATCCCCGATCACCTTCAGTATGCCGTTGGCGCTCCCACGAATCCTGCGTAACAATGATGCCGTTCTTTTCCTCATGATTGCTGAAAAACTATCTGTAGTAGATTCAGCAAACATGGCTGACGCGCTACAGAATCGAGGTAATTAATTACTGCTTTATTTGCTTAATTTTAGCTTAAGTTTATTTTTTTTTGTTTTGGTTGACTGTTGAGAGTGTGAGTCATGTTTTAATTTAATAAGAGTCCTTTGAAGTACGTTAATAAATATCATTTTATAAGTCAACATGATTTTTATTCAAAATCTGCATTCGTAGGTACTTTGGGATAATTTTATTTTTTAATTTTATAAACACTTAATGTATAATGAATTTGTTTAGTCTTCATGTTTACCATAGTAAATCAAATTGATAACCTAGTAAGCAGACTTACTAAGTTTTGATATTGTTTTTACATTTATATTTGGGTAAATTCACAAATAAAAATAAAGTATGAGCGCTTCAAGTGTAACTATACTCTAAAAATGATTACGAGTATAACAACTAAAATGTCAACAATATAGCACAACTTTTCGCCAAACATCCAAATTGCTATCTCTTCTAGTTTCTTCGGGCGAACGAATCAAAGTAGCCGACTAGTTTTTTGGCTCTCCTGAACATTTTTGTTGGAACGAGTTACTATGTTTTGATTTTAAGCAGCCGATATATCACACTTGTAAGGTTGTTCACATGCGCGTATACGCACATGTCTTGTAAAATTACTCTTTGTTCTAAACATACAGTGGCATATATCACACTTGTAAGGTTTTTCACCAGTGTGTATACGAATATGATCTTTTAAATTTTTCTTTTCACTGAAACTATGCTGACATATATCGCACTTGTAAGGTTTTTCACCAGTATGTGTACGAATATGATTTGTTAAATTTAACTTTTGACTGAAACTCCTCTGACATATATCACACTTGTAAGGTTTTTGACCAGTGTGTGTACGAATATGATTTCTTAAATTATTCCTCACGCTGAAACTACGCTGACATATATCACACTTGTAAAGTTTTTCACGAGTGTGTGTACGAATATGGATTGTTAAACTACCTTTTTGACTGAAACTACGCTGACATATATCACACTTGTAAGGTTTTTCACCAGTGTGTCTACGAATATGACTCTTTAAATTAGCGTTTTGACTGAAACTACTCTGACATATATCGCACTTGTAAGGTTTTTCACCAGTGTGTGTACGAATATGATCTGTTAAAAAAACCTTTTGACTGAAACTACGCTGACATATGTCACACTTGTAAGGTTTTTCACCCGTGTGTGTACGAATATGGATTGTTAAAATACCTTTTTGACTGAAACTACGCTGACATATATCGCACTTGTAAGGTTTTTCACCAGTATGTGTACGAATATGATTTGTTAAATTTAACTTTTGACTGTAACTCCTCTGACATATACCACACTTGTAAGGTTTTTCACGAGTGTGTGTACGAACATGCTTTGTTAATGTAGACTTTTGACTGAAACTACTCTGACATATACCACACTTGTAAGGTTTTTCACCAGTGTGTGTACGAATATGATTTGTTAAATCCCTCTTATCACTACACTTATAGTGGCATATTTCACATTCGTGAGGCTTTTTGAATTTAGTTTTATATTTGGACGTACGATTTTGAGTGGTTCGGATAATTTCCGAGTGCGATATTTGGTTTGTGTTTTGGTCGGCTGGTGTTGAGTCTTCTAATTTTGTTCTTCGTGAGTGTAGTTTTGGTTCCTCCGCAACAGTCGGCCCTGGAATAAAACATCCGGTAAGTACAATTTTCCAGGTAGATTGAGGACAGGTCTGAACATAAATCAAATTAACAGGGTTTCGAATGATTCACATTAGGAACGGAAAGGAAGCTAACCACTTAATGGGGTCTCGCGCGAGGTTCCACTAACGGCCGTTTTATATAGCTTACTTACGTGTAACTGTTAGTTAATATGCCTGTATCTAGTAGCTATCGGTGTTTCTACAGGGTGTATGGGTAAACACCGTTATCCTTGACACCAGTGGTTTGGTTTCATTATTAGAACGTAAAATCAATGAAAAAAAGCAACAATTTTTTTTGGCGGCGATTACGTCACTCGGGCGTTTACCATGAATTCGCGGACGGTGTGGGATAATTTATTGTTATTTATTTTTGAAGTAAATTACTTATTCTGTTTTTTTTAAGTCGGTCCAATTTTTTTTTCTTTATCCAACTACCCGTGGTTTGAGTGACAACGGTGTTTACCCTTACACTATGTATAAACAAAGTTAGCAAGGAATATCCTATCCACGTCACCTACCTGTCTCTCGGAGGGTCGACCGCTTACCATAGATAAGTTGATTCATAGAAGAAACTAACAGCTTTTCTGAAACGTTTTGTTTATTACCGTCAGTAAGCTAAATGTCAAACGGTTACTGTTAATTGCTACTAGGGAATCCAATCCTGCATCAAAACCGCGATCCCGCAAGTCTCGGGATAGAGGTCATCAATCCCGCGGATCCCGCGGGTATTTCAGCATTGCTATTTTTTTATTATTTGTTTTGGGAATTTAAAAAAAAACAAAATGAAATAAAGCCAAGTAAATTTTTATTTTTATGTTCACCTTTATTTATTTATTTACAAATCTAAAACATTTTTAAATATTCCTTAAAATAAAAACAATATAAAAAATTGTAACCCACCGGTATCGAGAACAGGGACCAAGCTACCGGTGGACCCTGTATTTTTACTATCATTATAAATATTAAGTATAGTTATGACTTATTACTAATCAACAATTGAATTAAATGAAGCTTTACAGGTAAAAAAATAATCAGAACACAATTCTCACTCGTTTAACTTGCTATGAAATTTTTTTTAACAAAAAATAATTGTATCGTTGTACACACGGCGGCACATGAAGCTGTACATTTCCAGTGTAACTTGGCCTCGCTTTGTATAGCTTGATTGGCCGTCGTGCGTACCGTACCTTTTCAGTCCCGCAAACGTGCGGGAACCCGCATGAGTAATCCCGCATTTCAGATCCCGCAAACAAGGTACGGGATTGGATTCCCTAATTGCTACCTTCCTGTTTCGGGAGATAATCAAAAGTAACCGACCGTATCACGCAATGTGTGTTGTATAATTGAAGATAACAAGTGTTATAAAATGAATTTGTTCAGTGACGACAGTGGCAACAATGACTTTTTCATGAAATAGTCATTAAATGGGATTAAATGAACTTAGAGGGTTCTATTGATAATAACATGAAACCGTAACAACATGACATTTTAATCAGAACAGTAGGAGAAAACCACTTTTTAAAGTTGTTGAGTGTTTACATATTGGTGTTTGTGACTGTACACACAGCAAAAGAATTGCAGTTTTCACAAAAACTTGTAATGATGTCTATTGATCTGATACTAAGGACCAACTGAGGTTTAAGAACTAAAAAAGTAAGAAATGGCAAAGGAACTTTCCAGAGTTGTGCAGAGCCCTGTTTGGATACATTCATCATTCCTCAATAGCATCCTGCCGTATTTGGAGTCGGCGCTCCATGTCTTCTCTCATCCATACTTCTGTATTAGTTGTCATCGACCTATAACCTATTAACTAACTAGTACTTACTATTGGTGTCCATGGCTGTTTGTTTCTGCTGAGGTACTTCTTGTTCTTCTTCAGCTTCAGATTTAAACTCCATTAATGGTACATCATCTCCGGAATCTTTTTCAAAATGGTTTGATGCTAAAGAGATATCTTCTTCGTCTGAATAGCCAATGTTTCGATTTTCCTGTTTGATATCTGTAAGTGTACACAAACCTAGACAATCAAGAGTAATGCTCATAATTACTTCAAACTCAAAGCATTTTTTACAATTAGAACATTACAGGCACTTTCGTATGACAAGAACAAAACGATGAGGCTACAGTCCGCCATCAATCAAAATATTGTTACAAGATCATGGTTACATCATTCATGTTGAAATTATACACATATGTGTGAGAACGATATAGAAAATCGTGCACATTAATAGCGTCTAGAATAAAAAGATTATATTAACAATTCAAAAATATAGTAGGTAATTAAAATAAATTGTGGCAGCTAAGAGATGAGCAGTCCCAATTGACAGCGCCAGTTCCCTAACATGATGCATGGATCGGGACCATCCAGCTCAACCATTTTGAACTAAATGATCAGACACAGGGGACACCATCAGCGAGACATTTGAGTGACCATGACATCCTCTCAACCCCCAGGGCGCATGATATGAATACTACTACGGTACTACTATGGTACTTAGTATGCACACATGTGCTATACAATTGTCCTTCATTTTGTAAAACTTGTTCTTACAAACATACCGTCACATTGATATTCTTCCTGTGGCTCAATAATATCATCTGGTCTCTCACAAACAGCTGGTAACTCCTCTTTCACATTAATGTGTTCTGTTAGACCAACATCACCTATACTTATGCTCGCTACTGACGTTTTCACAAGTCCAGAAATGGTAAGTGTTCTTGTTTTACAGAAGGATTACACTGAAAGAAATGTATTGTATTATCAGTTAATTATTAGTAGTATTTATTGTATAAGGCTGAGCACTTGTGTAAATAAATACTTCTAAAACTGATGATACAATATATTTATATTGTATTATCAGTTTTAATATATTATTTTTTATTTTTATTTTATTTTGTTATTTTTTGTTGTAATATATTTATATTGTATTATCAGTTTTAGTAGTATTTATTGCATAAGGCTAATGATCACTTGTGTAAGCACACAGTTTTTATAAGAGCCTCCACAAATAATGACACCAAAGAAATTTTATTATGTAGTAGTAAATATTATATACATTTATAAATAAAAAAAACATATATTACCAGCCCCTCAAACGTTTGCCTCTATTGCGCAACTCCGCGGAGCTGTCAGAGTGCGCCCGGCCGAAATCGTGCAATTTCTCCGCGTTCACTAAAACTACGATAGCTCTGAAATTAAAGAGCGCAGCTCGACACACCCTATGTCACTGAAATCGTTATAAAATAAGCTATTTGATTTTCTATAGTTTTGTACAGTTTTATCGTGAAATCTATTGTTGATTCGAAATTGAAAGTAGGGTTAGCTACTTTTTCCCAGTTTTTGGTACAAAAGTCGTCATATTAATAAAATACATGCATTTTTTTCCAAAGTTATTGTTTTATTTACATAATAACACATTATTGTACAATAATCAAGTAAAAGAACAGACATTTCTATACATATTTTGCATCTGCAAGCTGAACAAAAACACGGCTCAGGTAATCAACCCGTACACCGAACAAAAAAAACGGGTATGTTTACACATTTATTCTGGGAACTCTGTAAGCCAAGTGGCTGTTTATTGTAATTTATTACATAGCTTGGTACACAATCTTATTGCAGACAAAGTGCTAGCTGTTGGAAATGTTTAACTTACGAACTATGAGTCTCAATGCAAACACTTGAAAAAGAGCTCTAAGATAGACCCTTTCATAATTTTCATCACAGAGCAAGTACTATTGCACTTATTCAAATTCTGTTTTTGCAGTCCACATGGTGACGATATTTACTAATGGAAAAACACAACACAAGGGCATGTTGCCTAGCAAAAACAACATCAATCATCATTAATTTCAGTACAAGAATTCCAAAGACACAGTATAGGATAAAACCAGTAGGTCACATCTGAACAACAGAATAAAACAAATATGAAAATGAAGCAATTTTAAGACAGGTTTCGGTTTTTTTTTTTTTAATATGAAATATAGTTTATTAAACAACATTAAAAATATGTTAAAAAAAAAATGTAAAAAATGTTCTACGCACATCACATTATTAGATGAACATCCTACAATTCGCCAATGAAACGAACAAAGGTCCCGTACATAAATATATACAATATATAGATACATACAAAGAAATAAATATTTATAAATATAGTAATAAATAAATAAATTATGGATGAAGGGTACGGAAACAGACGTTCATACACACAGCCTTGTTGCAACCAACACAGTATGTATGCACCTGTTTACGGCAATCCACGTTGGTGCACTTCCGCCGCTGGCGTTGGTGTTTTGACTGAGCTCCAAATGGATACTCAGCCAAGTAGTGGGAGCGCGCGTCGTAGATTGCCGTATTCTGGTGCATACTCGGTGTGGTTGCAGGCTGCAAAGTGGGGAGAGATGGGGAATGTTTAGAAATAAGGGCTTTTACGAGACAGATACGGAAATTTCGATGACTTAAAGAAGCAGACCGAGTAGAAGAAGTAGAAGGAGCAGAAGTAGAAGAAGAAACTGAATGACAATGAATGATAAAAGAATTCAGAACGGAGACGTTTAATAGTCTCCGGAATAGTTTTTTGTACCAGACCCTTGTTCGTTTCCGCTCGATAGGGTACATGGCCAACATCTGATCTTTCTTGTCCACCCCACCCATCATGATATTGTAATCATTTATCAAGATGGGTTTGGTGGACAAATCCCGAGCTTGAGAGACGCCGTTGCCATGGTATGTCGATACCATAGCGACCCTATTGTTGTCCCTCCATACCATGACATCAACGTCTCCCGAGGTGAGACCAGTGATCTGATCTTTGGCCATGTTCCCCTTGGTCAGACTGTGCAGGGCCTGCGGAACAAACTTACAATTGGTCCGCAGGGTTCCTACACAGTCAAAGCCCAACACCTTCAGGCGTCGAGCAAGGCATGGCGAATTATAAAAATTATCCATCCACAACGTGTGACCGTTGCCCTCAAGACCTTTCGTAAGCCTTAGGACAATTGCCGGCGTGGATGCTTTCATTGGGTCTTCATACTGCCGCGGTGGACACCTTTGAGACTTACCGATAGCGTGAACCTGAAACCGCCATAGGTAGCCGGTTTGAGATTCACAAATCTCGTAAGTCTTGATCCCCATCGTAGCAGCTTTATTGGGAATCAATTGGCTGATGTCCGACCAACCTTTCCACTGCAGAAGACTTTCGTCCAAGGCAATGTTTTGCCCCAGGCGATAAAGTGACTGAAATTTGTTGTTCAGATGTGACAACAATGGCTGCACCTTAAAAAGTTTTGCCTCGGAGCCTCCCAGATTTTGCTCACGCATGTCATGGTTGTTTACGAAGTGTAAACACTTAGTAAGCATCATAAAACGATTCCCAGACATATGTGCGCTAAATCCGGGTGTATAGAATACGTCAGGAGATGAATTCCAGTATTCCTCGATGCGTGACTTGACCACAACCCCCATCGCAATAACCACACCGAAGTAGACGTATAGCTCGTCAGCAGTGGTGTTTCGCCACATTCGTATGCGGCTATTGGGAAGGATGGTGCCTTCATCGAGCATACGGGATTTCAACTGCTGAGCGTATCTATTCGACTCCGTGGCAATGTACTCCATAAATTGCCGATCCCATATGCTAACGAAAATCTCATATGGGTCGACACATGGAGCTGTCGGACCTACATCGTTGTGCGAAAACATTTCCCGTCTCGATTCAGGTGGAATCGGAACATTCGGAAACGGTTTCCAATCAAATTCATATAAACCCCAAGGCTGGTCCGTCGCGGTTGGGGGAACTTGTGGGATGTTGGCCTCCACGGCGTTGGCTGCAGGCTGGATTTCGGCTGCAGGCTGGAGTTCGGCTGCAGGCTGGTCGTCGGCATCATCAATGTCCAAGGGCGTCTCCCAAAAGCTCCTCTGCGCCCTTGGAATGAGTGATGGAAATACGTCATCTTCGTCGCTCACATCAGAGTCTGGTTCGCTTCCTGTGTAACAATAGGTAGGTAAAACATCTGGTGGGAACTGGAAGTTTGCCCCTAACCCTGTCCCGAGCTAAAATCAACAGTATTTACCATAAAAGAGCTGATCATATATTTGATTATCTCGCAGACTCCGGTGAGGACGAAGCATTGATGATGCCGATTCACACTCCAAAAACCTGAAAAAATGTTGCATGTGAAACATGGTGTTTAAAATAAATACACATTAAAAAAAGATTCATTTAAAAGTCATTAAGATACTTACAACGCCGGCGAGGGTACCGCTGATACGTCCTCCATCTGACGTGGTGGTGGACTGGGTAGAGGGACCTCCTCTACCCTAACCTCAGCCATCTGAGGCGGTGGTGGGCTGGGTGGAGGGACCTCCTCTACCCTAACCTCAGCCATCTGAGGCGATGGTGGGCTGGGTGGAGGGACCTCCTCCACCACAACCTGAGGCGCCATCTGAGGTGGGTCGATAGGTGCAGGAGCAGCTCTGAAAACAGGAATTATTTAAAATTATTCTTGCTAATGGTAAATAACCAAGATACAATTTAGAACTACTTACGGTGGCCACCGGCGCTTCCTGTTAGGGTGCAGAGCAACCTCTAGAGGCCGACCCACCGGCAGCTCACTTATGTCGTACATATTTAATCTGAAATACAAAATTCAATTTAATACCCAAAAAAATAGAAATACAAATTTGATTTACTAAAAAAAGCGTTAAAAAGCTGTTACTCTTCGATGGTGCTTGGCCCAGGTCTGTCGGAGCCTGCCACGGCTCGGCCGCGTCCTCCTCGACCCCCTCGACCACGTCCCCCTCGCCCCCCTCGACCACGTCCTCCTCGCCCACGTCCCGTGCCGCCTCGTGGTACCACCACCGCCACCACCGCCTCCACCACACCGTCACCCTGCCCCAGAGCAACGCTAGCGCCGCCTCGGACCCGCACTCGACCCCGTCCTCCTCGACCTGAATATATATAATATATGAATGATAGTACTTAGTATGCACACATGTGCTATACAATTGTCCTTCATTTTGTAAAACTTGTTCTTACAAACATACCGTCACATTGATATTCTTCCTGTGGCTCAATAATATCATCTGGTCTCTCACAAACAGCTGGTAACTCCTCTTTCACATTAATGCTTTCTGTTAGACCAACATCACCTATACTTATGCTCTCTACTGACGTTTTCACAAGTCCTCCGAGAAATGGTAAGTGTTCTTGTTTTTCAGAAGGATTACACTGAAAGAAATGTATTGTATTATCAGTTAATTATTAGAAGTATTTATTGCATAAGGCTGATGATCACTTGTGTAAGCACTAAGTTTTTATAAGAGCCTCCACAAATAATGACACCAAAGAAATTTTATTATGTAGTAGTAAATATTATATACATTTATAAATTAAAAAAACATATATTACCTAACTAACTTAAAAATAAACTTAAGAAATGGCGTAAAAAAACTGCTCCTCAATACTGTCAACTGGTAATATACCCAAAAGACTGGCGGTGTTGCCACGTTGTATGGCAACGCTAAGGCTTTGGACAAAGTAAAAGCCAGCCCTTGGATCACGGGAAGAGTCAACTGAGCGTTTAAAATAATTTCAACACATCGTAGACAGTTAGTGGAATCCAAGCGACCCAGTTTCTGAATTAAGAACTCGAAGTTGTGAACTTGTCAAACAATACTTTAGCATTTTGTAGGAATCACCTGATGTAGCTATACTGCTAAAGTAGACAGGTTCTCAACTTCACACACTCGGAACAGAAATCAATTGTTATATGTCAGTTGAACACCTCACCTCGTGATCTTCATTCGTCATCTGAGCAAACAGCTCTTCAGCTTCCAAACATTTCATCATCAATCGGCAGCATTGTTTAAGTTTAACGCAGCAGATGGAACAAGCAACAATCGGTCTACTGTCTTCAGTTACAAACTGCAATAAAACTTGCCTTACAATATTTTGTTTCTATGAATAAAATATTTTCAATCTTGCAAACATGACAACTTTGGAACCAGAGTTATCTAAGTGTAATTTTTACTAATACTGCGGTAATTCCACAATGGCATAAAAAACATATTATTTCCATGCCTAACTGATTGAAGTGCTCTTCAGTGCTTTCTTCCTTGAGGGATCACATCATATCACTATAGAACTGGTGCGATCTACAAAGTGAAGGCCATGACACACTGATCTAAGTAATGAGGTGCAGTTATGTATACTGTTGTGCTCTAGATCACTCTGGTTCAAATGTCGTCACATGTCAAGATTGGAGCCTTCTAGATGTATCTGACAGTGATGTGCCGTGACAGGGCATACACATTGATACCACTCTTATTCATATCAGATTGCGATCTAATGGAAATTCAATTATTTTAAAATATAAACTTACTGGAATATCAGTCAGCTTCTTATATACTTTATGCAAGTTCTTGTTGACCACTACATACATGGGAACATTCTTCGCTAGACATATCCTACACATTGGCAGTTTTTCCATCTTCTAACTGAATTAAATCCTGAAAGATAATTACTTCAGCAGTGTTGTGGGAAAATCCTTTTGTGGTTTGTTGTTAGTTTATTTATTTTAGGTTATTTAATAGTTTTTAATTAATGATGTATTTAGTTAGTTTATTCAAACTATAATTTTTCGTATATTATGTGAACATAATATATTCTTTGTGAAAAAGTACACAAAAATGATCTTGACAGAATTAGTGACAAGTGACACTTCACAGTGACACAAACAATAATTCTTCAACTTTTTTTTTTGGTATGGTAAGTTTTAATAATGGAGGAATAAGCGATAGAAAAAGCAAGAAGCGAATCGCTGTTCAATATTTTTTGCCACTTTTTGCGAAAAGCGAGGTAAACAAATACAGTTCTGTATTTGTTTAATGATCCAATTTCATTTTTTTTGGTTCACCTTTGTCAAGGTTACAGAACTGCGTCATACTTTCTAAGTATTTCTTTTAGTCATGATCTGCCTAGTCTTTTCCCAACTATGTTGGGTTCGGCTTCCAGTCTAACAAGATGCAGCTAATACCAGTACTTTACATGGAGCGACTGCCTATCTGACCTCCACAGCCCAGTCAGTACTGACCACCCACATTACCTACCGAGTTTCCTCGGTGCCTCGGAAAGCACGTAAGCTGTTGGGACCGGCTGTCATTTGTAGATCATTGACAGTCGTTACAAGTAGTCAGTGGCCCGAAAGTCTGACAACCAGTCTAACTTACCCTGCGTAGGTTTATATCACGTCGGAGTAAGCCTCCTGAATTTTTTAGTGACAACGCGGACGCAATGTTGTGGCATTTCAAAAAGTTGCCAATTTACAGGCAACTTTTTGAAATGTAACCGCCAAGCAATTATAGATTTCTCTAATGAAGTTTTGTTTTTACATGCTTACGCTTCCCACATTAGTGGTATCTGGGAGGTCGGGGTAAAATCCGCTAAATATCATATAAGACGTGTAATGGGCAACACGCTTCTAAATTTTGAAGAGACACATTGTTCGCACAAGTGGAAGCCATATTAAATCGTTACCCATTTTACCCCATTTCCTCGTCTCCAAATGATCTCTTTTTCCTCACCCCAGGGTACTTCCAGCTTGGACGACCGGTAACCGCGCTGCCTTCACCGAGCCTAGAAAACTGCAAACACACACACTCACTTATCTGAAACGCTATCAAAGACTTGATCAAATTCGACAGCACTTTTCGAGGAGATGGCAGAGGGAGCACTTGGCTGAGCTGCAGCAAAAATAGAAATGGCGCACCAATGACACTCCATTGAACGTCGGCGACCTAGCGCTGCTTCAAGAAGACAACTTACTACCATTGTGCTGGCGTATGGGCCGCATTAGCAAACTCTTTCCAGGTCCTGATGGAGTATGTCGCGTGGCAGACGAGGCGTTAATATGATGTCACTTGTATAGGGACCCAGGCCGTTTGTGTCTCAAATTGTGGATAAATCTTTTTAGTAAAATAAGATCAAAGTTTTGTTAAATAAAACCAATAATAAATAGTATTAAATGATTATTAATATATTTAAATTTTCTAGATTTTTTAATTCTTTATAAATATAAAAACAAAATAGAAAAAAACTTTATATTCAAAAAAAATATAACGCATGATAAAAAGTACATGTGCCTAGGATTTGAACCTCCAATCTTATGTACACATGGCGGCACATCAAGCTCTACATAACCAGTGTAACCTGATTTCGCTTTGTATGAGTTTCCCGTACGATGAGAGATCAGCTTAATTTGTGAGCGTCAGTATGGCTGGTTGCCTGTATCGGCTCGCGTCAGGCTGGTGACCAAAAATTGCTACCTATTTGCTACCTTTTACTACCTATACGACTATAGGTAGCAATCAGGTAGCAATTATTCAAGTAAAAATAATAACACGAATTTGAATAGTTCACACAAACGGAGAGTTGACCAGCCATCCTGATATCAGAATGGCTGGTCATTTTGAAGTCCCTTTATTTTGTTTCCAAGTTAGGTAGCAATTAATTGACTATAGGTAGTAAAAGGTAGCAAATAGGTAGCAATTTTTGGTCACCAGCCTGACGCGAGCCGATACAGGCAACCAGCCATACTGACGCACACCGCGCGCCGTGTGTACGTCAAGCAGTCTTAAAACGTCCGGTCTATTTACATTAGACATTAATTAAATTTTTATAAATGTTAACCTTATTATTATTGCTTGTCGTTATACACATAACGTCTTATTGAAAAAAAGAACAATATTAAAAACAGACCTTACAAAATAAATACTAACTTAAATTTATTTATTCACTAAAACAATACATTAATTATAATAAAATGTTTTTGCAAAATACACGGCTTTGGCCCTATCACGGATTTGAACGCACGTGTCTTTTGGCAGAGTGACCACTTAATGGAGCAGGTACCACGGAATAAAACTACACTGACTCGCTGTTGAGATAATAAAAAAAGTAAGACTAAAGTGATTAATTAAATTCATTGTGTAAAAAGAGCAAAAATTACAACAATCCACGAAGAAACTATTTTTTACAAGGCACGATAACTTATACAACGTGTAACAGAATAAATGCAATTCCTGAAAGTAGTTGATTCAGAATCGGCTTCTGAATCGATTTCCATCATAAAAAATAGGTGTTCCCTACGCAGGGTTTGCGTATAAAATATTAAAAATAGGTGTGGTGCGGTGCGGTGTGGTGCAGTGTTAAATTTTGACGGAAAAATCTTTTAAATAACTTATATTAGAAACACAGTATCAAGACAAATTAATACAATCCATAATTCAAGGAAATTTATTATTATTATTTTATTTTATTTATTAATAATGATGTACATTAAACATACAAATTTGAACGGTGATCCCCAAACTAGACATTAGTCTGTATCTTGGGGAATTGAAACCTTAACAAAGAGCAATAAGGGCTACTAAAACGCACGACATTATTTGTAGTTCGCTCATAGCTCGTAATACACACACGTAAATAAGATCAATGCATTTTACATTGAAAGCAGTGTGCGTCAAATAAAGAGGTAATTTAAAGGAATTCCAACTTTATCTCCAATGAGTAAGGCTTATTTGAATACACGACCTAACTTAGTTGGTAATCAGAGTATCCCTACAAACATATTTAGACATTTTTACAAAATAAATTTATTTAATTTGAAGAAATTTAGAACTAATTGCAAAGAGATAAAGCATTTGTCGGCAACCTCTTTGACGGTTATGCGAAATGCCGACTTTCCGGTATACCAACATACAATACACGGAGATGGTGAGGACACTGGCTCGCTGTCTTGATAATGTCGCGTTAGCTTGTCGGGAGTTCAATGACTGTTTTGGCTGCAGTGTGAGCGCCAAGACGATGCTGGCTGCAACTCAGCGACTGAGGCATCTGGATGCGGAGTAAGGCAGTCGTTGGATAGGTCGCGGAGGACCTGTGCCGTGGCCTCCCAGATCGCCTGACTTAACACCATTAGACTTTTATTTGTGGGGTCGCATAAAATCGCTCGTGTACGTCAGTCAATCTACAAGTGTCGAGGCTCTAAAACAAAATTGAACAAGCATTTGTGACGGTGAAAAGTGATACTAAAGTGCTTACAAAATTGAAATACAATTTAAGAAAGCGTGCAAATAAGTGCATAGAACAAGGCGATGGTCATTTTGAAACTTTAATGAAAGTTAATCGCAGAAATAGTGCAAATTAATAAGCTAAGTGTAAAGTGTAAATAGTCCAGTTCTTTAAGTAAGTATCTACCTACTTCTACCTATCAATACGACTGTATTCTTATCACTGTAAATATTAAGATTCAAATCTTACCGATCTTTTAAACACGCCGTCTTTGAATATTTTTGTAGTACAAACAATAAACTGTACCTAAACACAACTTATCAGAGAGATCGAGGGATTCGCGGGGGTGCAATCTCGAAAGATAAAGTCGCTGTTTTAAATGCATCCCCGTTACTAAGCCTAAAGTCTTAGATTCGTGTTGATAATTTCACTTACTAGAAAACTAACGCATATCTAATGCCTACAGCTATGGTCAGCTGGCGGGCGCACGAGTGTGCGTGTCGCGTCGGCCGCTAACATTGCATAAGTGTGTGTGCGATGTTGCGTTTATTAAGGATAACTATTTTATAAAAATGACTAGGTTTGGTTTAAATTTATTTAATTACGGATTTTGTTTGAGACTTAAAATGTAATATTCTAATTGGGTTGTCTGCGGTATTGCGCTTAACCTGTTACACGTTGTATATATAGGACATTTTAGGTTCAATAAACGAATTTTACAATTCGTTCATTGAACTAACGCATATCTAATGCCTACAGTTATGGTCAGCCGGCGGGCGCTCGAGTGTGCGTGTCGCGTCGACCGCTAACATTACATGAGTGTGTGTGCAGGGATGTTGTTGCACATACGTTTTGCGTTTAGTAAGGATAACTATTTTATAAAAAAAGACTAGGTTTGGTTTAAATTTATTTAATTACGGATGTTGTTTTACTTTGACTTATAATTTAATATTCTAATTGGGGTGTCTGAGGTATTGCGCTTAATCTGTTACACGTTGTATATAAAATTAATGTACATAATGAGCGAAAAGCAACATTGTAATTAAATAGATAAGACATACAATGCAAACTATCGGCAAAGAAATGTAAACGATTAGCGCAGGTAAACAAACCCGATGTAACAAAAGCAAGGCGCATTAAAACCGCTAATGAGGTGATTAAGAAATACATACCAGTGCCTCTCAAACTTGACCTACAAACTAAATCAAATCAAATCAAAATCAAAAATCATTTATTTCAATCCATTAAGAATCATATAATAATGCATACATTGGTAACAAAATGTTATAATTATAATCAATTAAATACTATAAATTAAAATGAAAATTCTGAAATTATTATGAAATAAACAATTATAATTCATAATAATTTCAGAATTTTAATTTTAATTTATTATAAAAAAAAAATTAAGTATTGTTCTCACTAGTTCGATTCATTTTTTCGATCGTCGAACTAATGAGAATTTTTATTCTCAATTGTTCGACCTACTGAGATTTTCTTTCTCATTTGTTCGATCGTCGAACTTATTTTAATCGAGAAACAAAAACAATAAAATAATATTTATAAAATGATTGTTTTGTTATTTGATCAAGGGTGTGGTACAGATGTACAAATATATTATGAATATAAATATAAACCCTTTTTTTTTCAAAACAAGCGTTTATTAAATTTTGTTTTATGGTTTTTTGTTTCTCGATTAAAATAAGTTCGACGGTGGAACAAATAAGAAAAAAAAAGAATCTCAGTAGTTCGATGGTCGAACTATTGAACAAAAACATTCTCACTAGACGGAAATGGCAGCTCAATAGACGGATCTCTAAATCCTTGAAGAGCGACCTCCGCCGCTTTAATATCGAGCGTATTAAAGACGCTATTGAGCGGAATAAAGGCTCCAAGGTATTTTCAAGAGATCTGGCTATTGGGCAGAGCCAGCTCACGAAACTGAAGACCGACGATGGCAGGATCCTATCCGCCAAACCGGAGCTGCTGAGGGAGATCGAGAGTTTTTATGGGCAGTTGTACACTTCAACCAGTAAACCCGTTGCAAATCTAGCTAACGACCCAAGAGCTAGACTGACCCGACACCCACTCAATGATGTTCATAAGGTGAGGACAGACTAGCTAGAAGTTGCATTTGTAACAAGACATCGAGCCGCTTGACACTTTATTAAAACTTGATTTTGGTAAGAAACAAGGGAACTTGTGTAACATTTCATCGAGCAAAAACACGAGCGCGGGCAAATCGTGCAACATGGAATGAGGTGCGTGGACTGAGGGGTCGTGCTGGTCGTTTCTTCTCCTAATTCGGTCAGTGTTTTTTTTTAATATAACTCATCAAAATAAATTGCAGCACACGCGACTTGCAAGTCCAACATATCAACGAAGAGTAAATGCCACACAGTAAGGACAGTCACTAAAGAACACCACCGGCTTACTCCTTTTGCTTCGTTCACGTTCATACATCTGGTCACTGCCACCTGACCTTTTTGAAGAACAATATTAATAAAGTTTGTTCTTCTAGGGTGTTCTCTTTCGGGTTTTGTTAGTCACCTTTTACTCGTCCTCTCAACATGACCAAGCCATCCAAACATATTCTTTTAATTTTTTGTCTCTACATCTTCTTTTCAACCGCAACCTTGCATTATATCATTCCTCAATTTATCAACCAATGTTACAATACGTGGAAATGCTCATATGAGTACTCACCTTAATCTACCTCAAAAACATGCTGTCCATTTCAAACCCAAAAAAGTATGTTGCATGAAGGTTGCAAGCTGCTTTGTGTGCTAAAAATGTTATATTAAAATACGTCACAATGCTAGAGTTATCATAAATTGATGTTCTACCGAATGCTCTTTGTTGACATCATTTGTCAAAGAACTTAAAACCCTAGAACGGATTTACTTGAAAATAAATATTTATTTTTTCGTGGTTCATTTATAAGATTTTCACTTAAAATAATGGCATCAAGAATTTTCTTTTCGGCTGGTGAAAAGTCGTGCGTACAGAAACTTGTCCGCAAGTACAAGCTCCATCAAAATACCACGTTGTCGGGCAGCCCATGAGCGAAAAAATGTGCTTGGGCTCGCCTAACCCAGCGAGCCCAAGCACCAGTTACATCTGCTGAAAATGGAGGAGCAAAAGTGGCTGGTGAAGGCAGCAGAAGAAGCATACCAAAAGGCAAAACTCGAGTGCCGCCCAGCTACTTCGATTCAGCGAGGCCGAAAAAATAAATTAAATTATTATTATACAAGCCAACTGGTTTTTATTTTATTTAAAAGTAACAAACAACAAAATTATCTAATTTACACATTTATTGACAAGCAGGAATTTTTTTATTTTCATTCACGTAGGACTACGTTAGACTGGATCCAGTCTCTAGGTTAGTAAAACCCAACAACACTGCATGGCCTGGGAATCGAACCCATAACCTCACACCATGCAGTTGCGCTTATAACTAGTTGACCAGCGAGAGAGCAAAAATATAAATATGAACATCACACAATTATAAACATACTAGCTGTTGCCCAAGACCTTCGTCCGCGATTATTGAAAGCTGACAAGCTACATGGTTTGTTGAAGAAATAAGGCATCCGAAGTGCTTACGTCACTACCGTTATTATTCCATTTTTGCCAGGGATGATTGCCAAGGATGAATGACTGTGGTCGCGTGGCAATGTTTAATAAGTTGTACCCTGCTGCCTGTAATCCGTCGCGGGTACATGGTGGTCTCTCCAACCCAGCGGTGCTAAAAGAGCTCAGTAAGCTTCGAGCTTTTCTTCGCCAGTTCGCTCTATTAGAAGGTTCCGGTCGTCCAGAGTTGAGGGAAGAATTCAGTTGGACGATGAACCGAGTAGCCTTGAATTTCTTTGGATTCGTTCACCCAACATAATGGTGTGTTTCATATCGGCCTTTCTCTTCCTCCGTTTAACAGTAGCAAGCCGCCTGCTCATGTTTTAAGCGCGTTTTGGTCCCAGTTCTAACATAACGTAACTCATTTGATGGGGATGCCTTAGCTTACACCTATCCTTACCCAAATCATTAAAAAAAAAAAACCTAAGATCAGCCGGCTAAACCCCTAACGCAACGGCGAATAAGAATTCGATTTGATTATTTTATTATTGCAATATAACAGAAACTGGCCACTACAGCGGCCGGCGAGCGCTACATACAAGTTGGTTGCATCAAATTTATATTTTTTTCTTTCTCTTTCTATTTAAGATCTATACAACTGCGATAGTACCGCAAAGGCAATGGGATTACCCGTATTATTACTGGTAGTAGGATTGGTAGTAACACGGGTAAGTCACCCTACTATCACTTTATTGGCAACTAGTTTATGCCCGCGGCTTCGTGGAGGTCGGGAAATGCCAACGGGATCTTACTGCTGAGATAATAAGTTATCTATGTCCTATACCAGACTATAATCTATATCTGTACCAAGTTTCATCCAGAACTGTTCAGCCGTTCTGGCGATTGAGTAACAAACATCTATCCATTCAAACTTTAGCATTTATAATAGTTATGTAGGATTTATAAGTTTTTACTTTTAAAGTTGAATAGGTAATAAATAATAGTTAATGTAAGTATTTCATTTTATTTGAGCTATACAGACACACTTGCGTTTTTCTTACATGTACTTACTTCTAACTTGTTCATTGTAATATTAATTACATTACATATGTGAAATATTAATAACCTGGTTTGAGATTGGACACCGGTGACGATAATCAAATGATTCATTAGGAATCTATATAGAGATAATACTTTTACATAATATTTAATATCAATGTCGCGTATCACGAGCCAACGCGAAAATCGGGTTTTCACATATATTTACAGACACGACGACCTCAGAAATATTCTTCCTAGTTACTAATAGGTAAATGCGCCCCGCACGCCCTGCGCAACACTGTGCGCCATGGCCTGTCTACGTGAGTTTCGAAGCCCTATTTGACTCTGTTGGGGGATAATTTTGAAAAACAGTGATACATAATTGACTCATAATTTTAATTAAACAGTGTGTACACCAATTTCCAAATCAATCGATTCCGAGAATAAAAAGTTTCACAGAAAATTCAACACCCGATTTCACCCTCTTGGGGGTGGAATTTCAAAAAACCCTTTCTTAGTGGATACATACTTTTCATAAAGAATACACCCTCCAAATTTCATGTCTCTAGGTCCAGCGGTTTGGGCTGTGCGTTGATATATCAGTCACTCAGTCAGGACTTTTAATTTTCTAAATATAGATAGATGATAAGAGCGACTTGGTGGTATCGTAGGTATAAACAAAACAACACGAGTATGGGCAAGCTCGCTCATAAGCACCATTCGCACCATTTTTAATGTCTGAGATTCAAAATGGTTCGTTAGTTTTCTCATGCTTCAGAAATATCACGTAGCTTGTATTATCTTTTATGTGAACGATACTCCATATTACGACTATAATTTATTATTTACGCGATCTTGATTACTAATTCAAAAAATCCCACGAAAATGAACATTTCCAAATACCTACAAATTTG
Organism: Noctua janthina; assembly: GCA_963576755.1. Taxonomy (NCBI): domain Eukaryota; kingdom Metazoa; phylum Arthropoda; class Insecta; order Lepidoptera; family Noctuidae; genus Noctua; species Noctua janthina. Next base: position 8,422,209 of record OY755077.1, read on the forward strand.
AAAAAGAAACCGTGCTTATTATATATTTACCACGGATAATGCAAGTGCTCGCAATATTAATAATCGTTCATTAATAATCCCGACTACATACTAGCTGGCTTCGAAATTAAAGGCGATGGAAAATAGTTTTTATCAACAAGGGTTGATAATAAGGGCTGTAGGTCAAAATTTCCAGAACGAAAACGTTGGAACTAAAAACGAACCGTGTTTTCTTCTACAGTATCTTCCCTATTTTATTTAATATCAGCCCTCTATGTCCCTCTGCTGGGCAAAGACCTCTCGCATGGCTTTTCAATTTTTGTACGGTTTCCTTCTGAAATCGAAAGTGTTTTTGGAACTGTTTATTGTTGTAACATTCTAACGGGTTGTCGGCATCGGGTCACGATAAATAATTGTATGGCGTATGTATACATAATCGACATATTCCTCAAAATTCATCTTGCTTTGGCTATAAAAAGAAAACAATTTTACACACGTCGATTCACTTGAATTTCAGTAAGTATATATATATATCAGCCATAACGTAAGTTTCACGGTTTCAAGGATCTTCTGGCGCGGGCAATTATCGGAACTGACGCAGCCATCTCTTTCTTTTCTCAATATTTTTTACAAAACAATTAACAAAAGGTTTACCAACAGCGCCCCCCTGTCAGCTTCATTCGAGCGCCAAAAGATTCTTGTACTACAAAACTCTTGAAAAGTGGGCGTTTATGTCAAATTATAAACAAACTGTAGCTGTCAATATGTCTAATGGGGTGGAAAGTAGGCGTGTCAAGTCCGACTTAAGTTCAGTCCACGACTAAAACTACGGGTGTGAGACTACACAAGTCATTAATGTATATCAAAAACAACGTTGGACCCAGTATGCTCCCCTGGGGAACGCCGTAATCAATTTGTTCTTCATCACTCACTACAGTGCTGATCCTAACAGATTGCTTACGTTTGTCAGATAGTCTTTGAAAATGTTTAGAACTTGACCACGTATACCGATACGTTCCATTTTGGTAATAAGTGTGGGAATAGAGACCGTGTCAAAAGCCTTGGCCAAATTGTAATTTTGTACATAGATTCTTTATTTAAAAATACTAGACACGTGTTTCAGGTTTCGCATCATATACTAAAACTAATGTTGTATAAATCAAGAAACATATTATTACTTACATTTACAGTATGAGTCAAATATGTAACACTAATAATTAGTTAAGTCAAACAAAATTGTAGAAGGAAAATAAAGCTATACTATTAGCTATATTATTTTTTAAATTATACTTAAGTTTATCACTAGTGTGAGTACGCACATGTCTTGAAACAGTATTCTTTGTTCTAAACTTACAGTGGCATATATCACACTTCTAAGGTATTTCACCAGTGTGTGTACGAATATGACGAGTTAAAACACTCCTTTGACTGTAACTACACTGACATATATCACACTTGTAAGGTTTTTCACCAGTGTGTGTACGAATATGATTTGTTAAATTAATCTTTTGACTGAAACTACTGTGACATATGTCAAACTTGTAAGGTTTTTCACCAGTGTGTGTACGAATATGATTTGTTAACGTACACTTGTGTCTAAAACTACTCTGACATATACCACACTTGTAAGGTTTCTCACCGGTGTGTGTACGAATATGTTTTCTTAAATAAGCCTTTTGACTGAAACTTCTCTGACATATACCGCACTTGTAAGGTTTTTCACCAGTGTATCTACGAATATGACTCCTTAAATGAGCGTTTTGACGGAAACTTCTCTGACATATATCACACTTGTAAGGTTTTTCACCAGTGTGTCTACGAATATGACTCTTTAAATGAGCGTTTTGACGGAAACTTCTCTGACATATATCACACTTGTAAGGTTTTTCACCAGTGTGTGTACGAATATGATTTGTTAAAAGAACCTTTTGACTGAAACTACTCTGACATATGTCACACTTGTAAGGTTTTTCACCAGTGTGTGTACGAATATGGTTTGTTAAATGAGCCCTTCGACTAAAACTATTCTGACATCTATCACACTTGTAAAGTTTTTCACCAGTGTGTGTACGAATATGACTTGTTAAAGTAATCTTGTGACTGAAACTACACTGACATATATCACACCTGTAAGGTTTTTCACGAGTGTGTGTACGAACATGCTTTGTTAATGTAGACTTTAGACTGAACCTACTCTGACATATATCACACTTGTAAGGTTTTTCACATGTGTATACGCACATGTCTTGTAAAATTACTCTTTGTTCTAAACATACAGTGGCATATATCACACTTGTAAGGTTTTTCACCAGTGTGTGTACGAATATGATCTGTTAAAAGAACCTTTTGACTGAAACTACTCTGACATATATCGTACTTGTGAGGTTTTTCACCAGTGTGTGTACGAATATGAATTGTTAAATAAGCCTTTTTTTTTTTTTTTTTTTTTTTTGGATGGGAAATCATCAAATGACCCCCCCCACTCTGGGCGGAGCGGAAGGGAGTGTCAGACTTGTACTGACTAAAACCCATCCATGTTCCTTCTTTGCCCTTTGTGTTCCAGGGCCACGGTGTCTCTTTCGAACAATCCCGCAGCTCTGGCAGGCATCGGCCCATGCGGACCCCTACTCGGTTGCTGACATCTCTTTGAGGCGCGCGTGGAACACGAACGCGCCGTCGACACGGCCTGTCGTCATAAGACGGCCGGACGGCGAGCTAGCCCATAACTCGCCGTCCACAGGCCCGCGCCTACGGTGGCCGGGAGCCACCACGTGACCCCCGACGCCCAGGGCGTCTCCCGCGGCGGCTGGGACGTGAGGTTCTTTCCCTCTCACGTCCCGCCACCTCCTTCACTAGCATGACTGCTTCACAGAAGGAGGTGACGGCTTCCCATTCCCTCTCGCTCCGGACCATGGCTTGAACCAGGGCCGGACGCGAGAGATCGCCGCCGCCAATCGCCGCTACAAGGACACGGCGGTGCTCCGCCCAAGCGGGGCAGACCTCTACGGTGTGCTCCACCGTGTCCTCCGGGCGATCCTCGCAGTGGAAACACCCGGGCGTTTCCTCCCGCCCGATTCGGTGCAAGAACCTCCTGAAACAACCGTGTCCGGTGAGGATCTGCGTCAGGCGGTAGGTGAGGGCGCCGTGGCGCCTCTCTAGCCACTCCTCAAAGAGGGGACTTATCGCCACTATGGTAGCGTGCCCTGCACGGGGTTGCAACAGTCGCTCTCTCCATGTCGCCATGATATCACGCCGGAGGTCTGTCCCCCCGACGTAGTGCCTCCGCGCGCCATTCATGCAGGCGCGCGAGGACTATCGCCTCCAGATCCCATGGCGGCAATCCGGCAAGGAGGCTAGCCGCCTCGCCGGAGATCGTGCGGTACCCCCGGATAAGCCTTATGGCTATCACCTTTTGGGGCGCGTTCAGGTAGTGGGCGGCTTGCCGCCTTAAAGAACGCGCCCACACCGGGGCCCCGTAAAGGGCCATGGACCGCACGACCCCCGCGTATAGCCTCCGGCAGGAGGCGTTTGGACCCCTCAGGTTGGGCAAGAGCCGCTTGAAGGCAGCCCCTGTCCGTTCCAGTTTGGTAAATAAGCCTTTACACGGAAACTACGACATATATCACACTTGTAAGGTTTTTCACGAGTGTGTGTACGAACATGAATTGTTAATGTAGACTTTTGACTGAAACTACTCTGACATATACCACACTTGTAAGGTTTTTCACCAGTGTGTGTACGAATATGATTTGTTAAATCCCTCTTATTACTACACTTATAGTGGCACATTTCACATTCGTGAGGCTTTTTGAATTTAGTTTTATATTTGGCCGTACGATTTTGAGTGGTTCGGATAATTTCCGAGTGCGATATTCGGTTTGTCTTTTGGTCGGCTGGTATTGAATCTGCCAATTTTGTTCTTCGTGAGTGTAGTTTTGGTTCCTCCGCAACAGTCGACCCTGCGAGAACAGAATAGAATAACATTTATTTGTTAGAATATTGTTGTTACATAGGTGTTACACAAAACATGATGTCCATTATATTCTGCTGTTTCCAGCATACAAATATTTCAAAAAAATAAAATTAATAATAAACCATACAATTTGAAGGGGTATTAATTATTATGGCAAGAATTATTGAATACAATGTCAAAGGTTAGGGTGGCAATGGTTAATTCAAGATTATTAATAAAAATGTAAAAAAATAAAATAAAGTAAATAAATCACAATGTCAAAAATATACATCATAATGTCAAAATAAAAATTATAATGTCAAAAAAGTCACAATCAAAGCACTAATGTCATATTAATATCATAATCACAATATCAAAATGTATGATTTAAAAATTCATTGACGGAGTAAAAACACATGTCTAAGAGCCAAGCAAACATTTTACATTTAAACTTACTAATTGGTAACATTCTCAGGGCTGGTGGTACTTTATTATAAATTTTAATTGTCATACAACCAAAATTGTAATGTAAAATGTTCTCATTTCTACTGTATAATTGCAATTTCTGAGCAGGTACTAATAATTTCCTGGCATTTCATTTCTTCAGTCTTTCGGAGACTTGTTCATTTAATAGAAATAAATGAGGGTATTTTTTCATTTCATTTCTTCAGTCTTTCGGAGACTTGTTCATTTAATAGAAATAAATGAGGGTATTTTTTTTTAAATAGACAAACTTCCAAAATATACAGACATGGGAGTGGGAGAATTTTTAATTCCTTAAATTATGGCCTGCAATGGTCAAAATATTGAATTAACCATTGCCAGCCGGCAATGGTTAATTCAAGATTATTAATAAAAATATAAAAAAAGAAAATAAATCACAATGTCAAAAATATACATCATAATGTCAAAATAAAAATTATAATGTCAAAAAAGTCACAATCAAAGTACTAATGTCATATTAATATCATAATCACAATATCAAAATGTATGATTTAAAAATTCATTGACGGAGTAAAAACACAAATGTGTAAGAGCCAAGCAAACATTTTACATTTAAACTTATTAATTGGTAACATTCTCAGGGCTGGTGGTACTTTATTATAAATTTTAAATGTCATACAACCAAAATTGTAATGTAAAATGTTCTCATTTCTACTGTATAATTGCAATTTCTGAGCAGGTACTAATAATTTCCCGGCATTTCATTTCTTCAGTCTTTCGGAGACTTGTTCATTTAATAGAAATAAATGAGGGTATTTTTTTTTAAATAGACAAATTTCCAAAATATACAGACATAGGAATGTGAGAATTTTTAATTCCTTAAATGATGGCCTGCAATGGTCAAAATATTCTGCTCCACTCATGGCTCTGATATTTTTTTTGTACTCTGAATGCTCTTTCCACATCCACCGAATTACCACATATCACTAGACCGTAACGCAATCTTGTGCTAATTAGGTAGTAATAATCACACAACTTAACCACACCTATATCTATAAACACCAAATGCACAACACACACATACACTCACACACGCGCACGCACACACACGAACTCACACACAAGTAAGATAAGTAATACCTTAGCTGTAAATACCTAGTTCATATTTTGTATTGCTTAGCTATGGAAGAGCGGGGCTCCCCAACACAGGCATTACTTGCTTACAGGGGAGCTCCAAACACAAATATTGTAAATGTAAACTTGTTGAAGCAATAAACCATTTTGTATTTTTTGTATTTGTATTTTTTGTATACTGATGAAACATACCCATGATAGGCATTAAGGACTGTTTTTTTACTGGACACTAGTCTTAACTTGCGAAGAGCATATGCAAACTTATCAAGCTTACTGCATACTCTTTCTACATGTTCCTTCCAGTTTAATTTATTGTCAATTACTATACCCAAGAATAAAGCTGATGGTCCTGGTTGCAGAATTGCATTATGTTTAATTGCTGTCGGTATTACTGACATGTTACATGTTTGAAATTGAACTATTTTGGTTTTGTCAATGTTAACATGAAGATTATTGCCCCTCAGCCATTTAATTACGTTAATTAATTCATTGTTTGTATCAATTTCTATGTCAGTTTTGTTGGAACATTTTATCGTCAAAGTAGTATCGTCAGAAAATTGGATACATTCATATTTTAAACATTTTTTGAGGTCAATAATGTATAATATGAATAGTGGCGGCCAGTACACTTCCCTGCGGGACGCCAGACCTATTAATTTTTAGTTCTGAGCAATATGTCTTCCTAGTATCATTTTATTTCCTAGATATAACAGTCCTCTGTTGGCGATTAGATAGATAACTTTTTAGCCAATCATACGCTTTGCCTCTTATGCTATATTTCTTTAGCTTGTAAAGTAGTCGTTCGTGTGATATAAAATCAAACGCTTTGCTCATATCTAAGACTACCGATAAAGTAGACATTTTTTTATTAAGTGCTTCAGTAATTAGTTTCACTAAAGAAAAACAGGCTAGAGTCGTTGAACTGTTTTTCCTAAAACCAAACTGACTCTCCACAATTAAATCGTATTTAGTTACAAAGCTATTTATTTTGTTATGCATTGCTTTTTCAAAGATTTTTGCAAAGATTGGGATCAGTGTAATGGGCCTATAATTGCCCATATCAGTACAGTTGAACTTTTTGAACAGTGGTTTAATTATAGTCTCTTTTAATCTAGATGGGAAAAAACCTTCTTCAAAAGAGAGGTTTATTAAATAGGTAAGTGGTGATGCTATAATTTTCGCGCTTAGTTTAATTATTTAAGTGGTTACTTCGTCATATACCGTAGAATTCGTGTTATTTAATTAATTAATTATATTGATAACGTCAATTTCATTCACTGGAGTCAGAAATAGAGTATTTATATTATTGTCAATGTTAATATTGTTTACGTCATATTGTTGGGGTTTTGTGTCAACTCAATGAAATAATTGTTAAATTGGTTACATATGTCATTAGGATTAGTATTTTTTTTTTATCAAGGATTATTAATTCATTTATATAGTTGTTATTATTAGATGTGCTTACATTATTTTTTATAATTGACCAAGTCGCTTTACATTTATTTTTGGAATTATTAAAAAAAAATGTGTTTGTTTATCTGTTGTGATTTAGATACGCATTTTTTTGAGATTTTAGTGTAATTAAGGTATATTTTCTTGTGATAACCTTTACTCATTGCACCATGTTGATACGCAAAATATAAAGCTCTCTTTTTAATGCATGATATTTTTTATCATTATATCAGATATTTATAAGTGGCGGTAAATGAATAAAAAAAAATAAAAAAAAATGAAAAAGCGTCGCACTTGTTTACTTATTTAAGATTGTTCTTTCAGTTTAAAATGTTGATTAGGGGGTTGTCTTTCGTTGACTACTTCACTATAGCACTATTGTATTGTTTATTGTAATGTTTGTTTGTAATTAGTAAATTTGTTTCCATGGAGTTTCTTGCCCGTTTTTCTCCATAGAGATCTACGTTAGGGAATGGGCAACTACAGTACTTTCGCAGTTTTTGTGCCTTGTGACTGGGACTGTAGCTATTTTTTACTGTTGTCTTTGTTTCGACAATTCAAAAGTGCCTGTAACTGGCCTACTTGAAATAAATGCTTTAATTTTGATATTGATTGATCACTGGTTGTTGTTGAAATTTTGTTAACAGTTAAATGTAATTATTTGTAGAATTTGTCACTAATGCATTGTAACTTCTGGAACAATATTTATAACTTTTACGTTTTAAAATCGTTGATTAATAGTTTTGTTTATTTATTTATGCGGAGCCGATGCGCGCATGCTTTTAATGACAGCTGTCAACTTAAAAACTATTCTTAACCATTTTGGTTATACAATTTTACGAAAAACACAATTAATCTAAATATATAAAAGCGAAAGGTCACTCACTCACTCATTAAACACGAAATATCGAAAACCGCTTGACGAATAAATCCGGTAAGTACATTTTTCCAGGTAAATTGGGGACAGAACGTTTAAACATAAATCAAATTAACAGGGTTTTGAATGATTCACACTAGAAAAGGAAAAGAGAATAACCACTTCATGGGGTCTCGCGCGAGGTCCCAATAAATAACAAATTATTAATTTAGGCAACTGCCTCCTAGGCCGTAGGAGACCGCCTCGTTGGTCAGTGCTCGCAAGCGCGACTGCTGAGCGGGCAAAGTGTTATTGGGTTTTTCCATCAGGAATTTCTCAGTAGCAGCTATGGAGTCTGGATTTGCACCCGGTTGATAGCAATAGGCTCGCCCTCTATGGGACTCAAACATAACTGGCAAAATGTGGATGTACTATTAGGTGCACCTCTGCCTAACTCTTCGGGAATTACAGGCGTGATGTTATGTTAATTTAGAAAAAAACAAAATCTATCGTGAAAGGATCAGGGCAGAATTTGTACAAATAATAAAGATGTTTAGAGAAGTTGGAATCGTAATTCTTGTACTCTTGGGTGCCTAAAGTGTTTCTTCAGGCATTTACAATATTTATAAAACCCCGCAATGAAAAAAATACGGGGTGGAAGGGACACCGACGCGAAAACGGTTACCTCGTATTCAGTACATTATTGTGAGCCGCCCCACATAGAAATGTTTCGTTAGTTATTAAAAAAAAACAGCTGTTTCTTACAAAAGTGCAATACACGGTCAAAATGTATGGACCTGCTGATATTTTTAAAAATAACCGATGAAAAATTTCTATGTAGGGGGGCTCAGAATGATTTACTGAATACGTGGTAAGCATTTTCGCGTCAGCATTCCTTGCACCGTGTATCATGTTACAAGTAAATAGTTTAACGAGAAGCTCATTATTTCAGAACGAAACGGCGGCTGTCAGTGTAAGACCCGCCAAATCAGAGCATTGAGATATATCTATGGAGACGGCAAATTTTACTATAGAATGAATAGTTATACAAATATCTATAATATCGACCCACCCATGTGGAAAACAGTTTCCGCAGGAGACGCCCTGGGCGTTGGGGGTCACGTGGTGGCTTTAGGCCACCGTAGGCGCGGGCCTGTGGACGGCGAGTTATGGGCAAGCTCGCCGTCCGGCCGTCTTATGACGACAGGCCGTGTCGACGGCGCGTTCGTGTTCCACGTGCGCCTCAAAGAGATGTCAGCAAATAAGTAGGAGTCCGCAAGGGCTGATGCCTGCCAGGGCTGCGGGACTGTTCGAAAGAGATACCGTGCCCTGGAACACAAAGGGCAAAGAAGGAACATGGATGGGTTTTAGTCAGTACAAGTCTGACATTCCCTTCCGCTCCGCCCAGAGTGGGGGGGGGGTCATTTGAAGATTTCCCATCCGAAAAAAAAAACAAAAAAGGCTACTTTTATTACTATTTACTAAGAAAAGGATTAGGGTTCCGTGTAAAAAAAAATAAAACCCTTGAAATTGTTAACCAAATCCGATTCAAATTATAAATAATATTCAAAGCATATTTAAATACGCTTCTAAATTAATGTAAGGAAAAAAAATCCGAGTCAGCGCCTAATACACGAGTAAATTAATTACGTGTAGCGTACAGTGATGGTATGAGAGGAGCTGGTGGCTAAATAATAACAGCCGCTCGGGTCGATCTTTAGGTTAAGCCGTGCTTGCCTTGGTTGGTCTGTGGATGGGTGACCGCCCATTACATACCGAGTTTCTTCCGTGACTCGGAAAGCACGTTAAGCCGTTGGTCCCGGCTGTTATTTGTAGATCTTTGACAAAGTCTGACAACCAGTCTTACCAAGGGGTATCGTATTACCCAGTACTAACTGGATTGTGGAGGTCAGATAGGCAGTCGCTCCATGTAAAATACTGGTATTCAGCTGCATCCGGTTAGACTGGAAGCCGACCCCCAACATAGTTGGGAAAAGGCTGGCAGATGAGCGTACAGTGATGGTATAATATTTCTTAATTATTAATTGTTTAGCGAAAGAAATATTAATATACCATACCATCAATTTGTGCGCTGGTGCTCCACCTCAAAATTTGCTACTGGGAAGAAGAAGAAGACGACATGCTGCGCCGACCCCAAATAAATTGGGATTTGGGCAGGATAATTAAAATAATTAAATGATAATTTATTCAATTCAATTCAAGTGAGATGCAAACATTAAATAATCAGAGAGCTTATACACGGTTATTTTTTTGGTCGTTCTGGAACCGAAACCCATAAACTACTTAAAAATAAAAAAATAAAATAATTTAATGTTATTTTTGTGAAATAATGAGAACTCGAAGTAACGCTTCCTTGCGGTAAATGCATATGTGTGTGTAAAACGTATTCACGATCGGCAACACATGCGAACGGTACCCATTGAAAAATCCATTCATCGATCAGACAGCATGATCCGTAAGCACGCCCCCACCCCACACTTACACAGTCTAGCCGACCGGCCCGCCCGCCCGCCCTTCCATCCTCCTAGTAGTGTCGCGCGGTTCGCTGTGTTAGGTCACTCACGCGCAACCTAATCACGTGCTAAAAATGAGTCGGCAATACGCGTACTCCAACGTGGAGTATTGGGCAATGGTGGATTTTTATGGGATGGTGCACCATAACCTGGAAGAGGCTAGACGATTTTGTGCTCAGCCGGAACACCTGAACTCACTGCGCGCACTAGGAATCACCGACCCTCAAGTTCCCTTCACCTCCACCATCCTGGCCGTAACCCAGCGCCTCCTCGATCACGGACAGTTTCGAGCAACTACACACGCGCAGGGCCGCGGTAGACTACCATACTCGGCGGAATTAGAGGAAGACATACTGGAGTACTTCGAACGCGACCCACGTCGAAGTACCACAATGGCGGCCAGGCGATTCAATGTTAGTCAATATTACGTATGGAAATGATTAAATACGAATGGATTACATCCATACCATTTTCGTAAAAAGTATGAAGGAAAAATTTTAGTTATCTGTTAAGTACGTAAACATAAACGCAAGTTAGATCAAACACAACAAACAACACAATGGTCATGAATGCGGAATCAAACGATTTATTATTGTCGCGGGTAGGTATCTACTGTAGCAACAACGTGGTTGGTAGGTACTGACCACCGCAACCTATAGCAAACTCATGATTAGCAAACCTACAATACAAAGTTAGAGAAGTATCTATGGCTTGAATAACTAATTAAATTGCTATTAATAGGTATGTAAGATGTAAATATCTATCTAATTAGTTCATCCGCAAGTGTGCCTTCACCGTCTCGAAAACAAAAGATGCTGCGTTAGATACCTACATAAACAAAAACAAAATATTTAGTGTGGATTTGTGCCCGGTTGATGGCAATAAGCTCGCCCCCTATTACATGGGAATTAAACATAACTGGCGAAAAATGTGGGTGTACCATTAGGTACACCTCTGCCAAACCCTTCGGGGATTACAGGCATGATGTTATGTTTACGTTATACTACTGTAGCACTCCGCGTTCTAACCAAACCAAAGGGATCGGTCTCGCAAATAGGTACCTACGCGATAGATAAATTAATACACAAATAAAAATACGAAAAGCGAATTTAGACTTTATTTCTTAACCGTAAACGGTGAAAATGAGTACCCAAACTAGGTACCTAAGTAAAGTACGCAGTTTACTAAAATTATTCTGAGAAACCTATTGTCTCATGTCCGACCTGACTGTTACAAAGATGCACAACCGAATTACACGGTTAACTTTATTAAAATAAGGTCTAAATTCCAACCTAATAATACCTCTAACTAATAATGAACTCTATTCGACAGACGAAACGATTCATTTTTCTGTGCGAATTGCCTGCGTTTGTAACAGCCGCCAGCATTACCGCAAGAAAAAATGTTTTAGGCAGTATTATTTTATGAATCAGGTAGGTAGGTTCGATTGGTCGACACTCGATTTAAGGCCTAATTCCCAAGCGTACTGTCGTCGTATCGGAGTCTAGTTGAATAGGTACGAGTAGTAGAGATTTCCTGATGCGAGAGTGGTGAATTAAATGCCAATTAATTTCTCTCGTTAACGAAGAGATGTGATAGTGGTAAACACAGTGCCGTGCTTCTGATACGAACGAGAAATGATATAGGTAAATGAACTTACACCAACCTAAATCGGATCTGAAATGAAATACCTACTTGCAGTCGGTTAATAAATTCGTCCGACGTCCATTGACCTGCTCAACTAACTCGCACACGCACAGCTGTGCCGCGCTACGTCATCATCGAGCGGATCGCGTACGATATTGCGTTTATGAATGAAATAGTGGGAGCCCTACTAAGATTTAACTCGAATGACAGAAAAAATGTGATAAATTTCTAACTTCTATATTAGACGTCATAAAAAAAAAGAATACGCCAATAGTAACTACTTACTATTGGTTCGGTTCCAGAACAACCTAAAAGTATTCGTGTATTTGTGCAAAAAAGTGCGCCGAAAATATAATTTGTGCGTTTTCAGGTTTCCTAGATATTGCATTTCCTGCTAGAGTAACGTTTTGCAGAATCGTGTACGTCTAAAACCATTGTATGTGCGCCTGTAGAACAAATGGTTCTCTACTGTGTCACCTAACTTTTTTATCCATAATTTAAAGTGCCATAACTTTATTTGTGATAGTCATAATTTGTCCGAATGATGACTTACCCGAACTTAATATCACATGTCATAAAATTGAAATCCTTAAATATAGTATGTCCTAAATCCATTTGTCATAAATATTACAATCAATAATATACAGAAGACATAAAACCGTTTTCAATAAAAATTATTAGTAATAAATTCAAATAACATAATGTTTATTAATAATAATAATATTCTTAAAACAAATTTGTATAACAAAGCTTTTGCTATGAACTTCTCTCAGGCGTTACGTAGATACGAGCGTGCAATATTTTTTCTTCTGCCGACTTGTTTTGAGATAGTTCACTTAATATGTAGTTCTGTTTAGTAGCAGTTGATTGTGAACATGTGGTTTTTGTAAGCAAGCAAGCATGCAGCATGCAAGCAAGCATTCAGCATGCAAGCAAGCATGCAGCATGCAAGCAAGCACGCAGCATGCAAGCAAGCACGCAGCATGCAAGCAAGCATGCAACATGCAGCAGGCATGGTTACTGCCACGGTTCCGGCGCTGCGGGGATCCGGCGGTCCCACGCGAGGATTATCGTCGCAGATGGGTTTAACGCTGGAGGCCCAGGCCGAGGGTCGCCTCGCCCCTCCGTGCCTACGCGATTTTAAATTACACTCTAGGGGTAGAGCAGACAAGACTGCGTGGAGTCGGATTTACAGCGATTCGTTTCTGTCACTAAAACCTAATTTTAAGCAAATGTTTTAGGACTAAAAAAAATATTATAAATGAGCATTCGGAATAATACACATTATTTAACACAATACTTAGGACATATGACTTTAGGTCATGTAAAATTAGGAGATTCAATTATTATAGTACTCGATAATTATGTTAAACACGGGATTTTGAACATTATGGTTACTGAAGTTTATAGCAAACGTGTTATGGATAATGATTTTTGGACAAACAATTTTAGGAGAAGAAAGGGAGTACCCGAATAAATATACACGAGTGGCTTTATTTGTGCGTATTCGTGACAGAATTAGATTTAATTGTTGAAATGAAACAGCTTTACCGTGAAAGATACCGTTTATCAGAAACAGAATTTTATTTGCTATGACAGTAGGTACAGGTTAGGTGTTGTACATAAATTAATGAGATCGGCTACAGTCTACCTTACGGCGTGCAAATTATTACAAAAGTTAAAATATTAATACAAACAAAATAATATCAACAAAACAAAATAGAAATTAAAGTGAAGTCAATTATTAACATTATAGTCAGGTACATAAGTCTTACATGGTCAAATTTGCAGTTTATTATAAAAATCATTATCTGGATAAATTCGTATCATTTAGAAAGTCTTTCACTGAGTAATAACATTTGCTTAAAAGTAGTGCAGTTACCTTAGGTTTAAAAATATTTATAGAATAATCCTTAAAACCATGAGGTTTTATTATAAATGACAGGTCCCATTGTCATAAAACTTTTCCTTAACAGTGCTGTTTTGTAATTTCCCGAATGTAGCAAGTTCTTGTATTGGGATCTCAAGGGGCCATTGCGTAATAAGTGTTCCTGCCATGACAGTAATAGACAATTACGTGATAGAGAGGCTATCGTCGCTTCTGGCCAGTAAGATCCACTAGTTTTTAATATTATGGCCCGGATACGTGTTTATTTGTTTCAAAACCCTCATATGTTCAGAGGATAGCCGTGGTCTTGAGCCACTTTGCCCTAAAGTTTATGATCCCTTACTACTGTTAGAATGTATAATTTCTTTGTTATTTATATATTACAAACAGACACTTCAATTTAGATTATTTGTAGATAACATTTGTATAATTCAAGCTCAAGTAAGTCTCCTAAGACCGTTTTCAAGTAGCAACAACGGTTAAGGTACCTGCCCTTACTGCCCCGTCTCAGTATTCCACCCTGTACCGTACAGTCAGCATTTGCTAGAAACCTCCGACTTCGGCCAAAAGCCGACGGTGGCCGAAGCGGAAGCTTAGGTCGGACACTACCTACTATTGATTAAGTAACTAATACTTACTTTCGATGTCCACAGCTCTGCCTGTCTCCTTAGATGCTTCTTGTTCGTATTCCTCTTCTATTTTAAACTCCATTAAAGGTACATCATCTTCTGAATCGAATTCAGAACCAATCAATCAATCAATCAATCAATCAAACTTTATTTGTGAACATAGGTATTACAATAAAGGTCTTAGGTATACAATTTAGCCGTTTTTTTTAACCGTGTGGTAGTATATCTTTATTGTCTAGATTTTCCAGTTCTAGATCTGTAAGTAAACAAAAACAGTTAAGAGTTACTCATTCACTATTTTATTGAGCAGATGACATAAGACATATTACAATGCACTGAAAAAGTAAATTATATATTTTTTTTACATCATTTGAAAATACGGGGTGGAAGGGACAAGGACGCGAAAACGGTTACCTTGCATACAGTACATCATTTGGAGCCACATAGAAATTAATCATTGGTTATTAAAAAAAAAATCTGCTGTTTACTTCAAATGTACCTACAATCAAAATGTAGGGAACAGCAGATTTTATTTTTTGGGTGGAAGTGACACCGACTGATTACAAAATGTTCAGTTCATCATACTGAACCCCTAGCGTATAGAAATTTTTCATTGGTAATTTAAAAAAAACATCTTGTAGTGTATCTATTTAATTGATATAGAAACACTGTCTCACATCCACAAGTAGTTCGGTAGCTGTCACTAATGACAGCTGTCAGTCACCACAAATGGCGGGAAGTTGGAAGGTGAAGCGTACCCTGGACTGGGGGCTTGGTGGTGTGGTGAGCCTGTGACATAGTTAGTAAATTGTTTTATCAACCTATTAGGCAGTTACAAGAATGGTTAAAATGTATAGAACAGCTGATTTCTTTTTTAGTCACTAATGATAACAATTTCTATGTAGGTTTAGAATGTTACGTGACTAAGTGGTACCCGTTTGTACGTAGGTGTCGCTTCTACCCCATATATTAACAAAAAAAACCTTTTCTATT
Source organism: Noctua janthina (assembly GCA_963576755.1). Classification (NCBI taxonomy): domain Eukaryota; kingdom Metazoa; phylum Arthropoda; class Insecta; order Lepidoptera; family Noctuidae; genus Noctua; species Noctua janthina. The sequence continues at coordinate 8,437,717 of OY755077.1, forward strand.
CAATAAATTGTAACGTAATTTGTTGGAAGATATTACTTTATCATAAATTTTTTGTCTCAAAAACATACCATCACATTGATATGCCTCCTTTGGCTCAAGAATATTATCTTGTCTCTCACAATCAACTGGTAATTCTTCTTTCACAACAACGCTTTCTGTTTGACCAACTTCAACTATACTTATGCTATCTATTGAAGAGATAATAAACCCGTGGGCAACCTGTAAGTGGTCTTGGTTTATGAAAGGTTTTGGCTGTAAAAAGATGATTACAGTATTACATAAAATAATTATGTTAATGAAGGGCATTTCTTACAAATTAAACAGTAAATTATATCTGTTGAAGAACACCTCACCTCATAATTCCCATTCATCATCTGAGCGAACAGCTCTTCTGCTTCCATACATTTCCTCAGCAATCGGAAGCATTGCTTTAGTTTAGCGCAGCAGAAGGAACAAGCGAGGATCGGTCTACTGTCGTCAGTTACAAACTGCAACAAAACATTGAGTTTCAGTTTTCGGGGTTTGTGAATAATATTTTGCAAACACTGTAGGCTACAGGTTTTGTGCAGTAATGCTCTTTCAAACACCTCTTACAAAGAAGGCTCATTGTCGTTTCGCTTGCCAAACCTGATATGTGTACACAACAAAAAAAATATTTTAGCTTGCATACACAAATGTAATAAGTTTTTATTATCTTAGACTAAAATAAATGATAATCTGTTTTTTGCCATATTTTGTTCTATTTTTATTTTTTCAGAAGATTCATTGATTTCTTCTTCTTTTCATTCATTACGAAAATAACAGTTTTTATGTTGTCCTGCAAAGTTCTTAAAATGTACATATTCTGTTCGGCAAGCGCACCAACAATATACATTGATCACTGGTGGAGTTATAATTTACGCTTGCGGCTTATGCTCTAAAGCTCTTGCGTGGAGCAGCTCATAACCCGGGTGTGCAGCGTCACCTGAAGCTGTGCGTGCCAGACCGGTATGTATGGAGGCGGCGGCGACCGCCACTGCTGGCCTTGCCTGCTGCCAAAACCAATCTGCTGTCAAAAACACCCCTCACCCGCATAATATGTGTATTAAACGAAGTTCATGAGAGAATTGACATATTTTCGTGCAATCTGAGTGAATTCGCAAGAGTGTTTTTGAATTGTGTTAGTTATATTTAGATATTAATATTCTGTGTTAAGATTTTTGTTGTTAGATTTTTAAGTACTAGCCGTAAGTTGATTTTATTTGGTAACCACTATTGTATTGGGGTCATCCTGTAAAGATAGTGTGTGTAAGTTAATAATAATAAATAAATAATTTATTTTAAGCACAGGTTCCTTTATCATTAAATTTTCTATCACCAAAAAGGTTGATTTCCCTTTTCTCCAAATCTCTAACGAAGAGTTCATATGATTTCTCAAGTAAAAGAGGCATTTAATTACAAATATTCAAGAAATGTAAATATTATTAAGTATCAACTTACTGGAATATCAGTCAGCCTCTCATATACTTCATGCAAGTTCTTGTTGACCACCACATACATGCGAACATTCTCCGCTAGACATATCCTACACATTGGCAGTTTTTCCATATTGTATTAATGTTTAAGTATCACTGAATATAATTACTTCACTTAGAAATTCTGCTGCGTACAAATAACAGGCGACGCTTGTGTATTGCGACTTCTTTTAGTATATATATACGATAGCGTCGCAACTAAGCTTAACTTTACAGCTTGTAAATTGTAGTTATTTAAGTCGAACGGGTAAGGCGGCAGCGGCCGGATTGCTAGACTTATTATATCACTCGTAGGACAGCCTATAATTAATAGAAATTAGTTTATTAGTCCCTAGACACCATCTACTGCACCTACTGTACGAATACCGGTATCAAAACGAAAACAATTTCTACGATTCACTTACAACGAGCTAAAAAAGGAAGCTACTTTTGTTTTCGTTGACTTGACACTGACAGATGACATTGACATTTCAAGGTTTTCAAAGCAGGCACAGAGTATGTAAACACCACATTAGTTATAAAGGACAAGCATGGCAAAGTGCTATTTCACTATGCATTATGCATTTTAAATATAAATCTGATCAAATACTACAAGAACTTGTAACAATTTTCTTTTACCATATTATTATTAATTTTTGGTGTTTACCAATTAGACTTATTAATTCCATCAAAGAAAATAAACACCATTTGCACGCTGACCAAGTGTTTAGTGCAAATAAGTGCTTGCAACGTAAGATGGTGCAAGGGTGTCGACGCAGGTTGCATCCCACACCAAAGGCCTACCCACATTCCAAGGCTTCAGCGTTGCGTCGTCAGGTCTCTTCCCATCGTCACATACCAAGCCGTTAGATTCTAAAACCGCTGGTACGCTAGCGGTGGCAGGAGCTGGACGAGTAATGTCATTGATGATGGCGTTCCGTGTTATGCGACCTGCGCTCCTGTAGCAGGACAGTCCATGGTGCCCTAGCAACACAAGGTGTGACTAAGCGAAAGCTTGTAGCGAGTCGAAATTACACATCATCCATCATGGTGCCATGAATGAATTGAGGCGCTTTACTTTGATTATTTGAATAACTTAACCCAAAAAAGCCAATCGAGAAGAATCAGCAATGCCATCCAAATGCTGCTAGCCAAAGGCATATTCCCCATCGACAGTGACGCGGACGAGTTTTTGAGGCCCTTTAATTATTTTCTAATTTAGATACATAAAATTTACATATTTTATTACAAGTTCAGACAAGAAATTCAATTTTTTTAATTATCTTGAACGTTTCTCATTTGACAGATAAAAGTCCTGGCACTACAAATAGGCGACCAGGTACGTATTCTGATCCATTTATTTACATTTCCAACAGCTATTTATTAAACAGACCATATAATGGCACCTTGTTACTGTCGCGCTACCCTTCATTGCGTGACAGTAACAAGGTGCCATTGAAACTACTGAAAACCTAATAAGAAGTCGTAGTAGGTTCTTAGTACACATCGTATTGAACACCTCTGTCCATAGGACCAGGGCCAACCCTGGAAATCTACGGCTACCCCCATTAACCTGAGTGGTGACAGGCCAAAGGAGAACCCCTAGATGTGCGCGCTGGCGCCGGGAGCGAGAGGCGTAGGAGGTTTTCATCGCTACCCCTAATCAAGGGCACATGTGCTACGGACCGAGACGCGGCCAAGCGAATTGTCCTACAAGGGGGATCAGGCGGTGTCAGGAAGCCGTTGCTTGTGCCGGCTGCTGCATGTGTTGGGCGGCGACACTAGGCCAGCGGTGGCTCACTGGTGTGCTTCAAGTACGACACGCCGCGCCGGGCCATATCGCCAGTCGCTGCATAGTAGGCAGGTCCAGCGCTGCTGTACCGGTGGAGAATTGAGTCGACCTTTGCATCGTCAAACCCCTCCGAAATATTCAAGCACTTTGGTGAGTGTTTCAGATTTAGATTCTTGAGCTGATGTTCCTTAATGAAAGAGAGTAAATGTTGCTAGTAAAGGTCATTGGGCGTAATCCGACCCTGTCGCGGACAGTAATGAAACGGTATAAATGAAAGAGTATAAATTCACTAAACGTTACATAAATAAGGTTATTTTATTTGGAATTCATGGAGAGCAAAGTTTGGGTCAATAATATATTTATTCAAAAAATCGAATAATTTGTTTATATGTAATATAAGTTGTCGTTCTGAAATAGCTACTAAAGGGTCTTGGCGAGTACATGTGCGTCCCACGTGATCAAATCGGCAGATATACATTCGCTAACTTTCCCTCACACATTTTGTCGCGTCTCTTATTAGTGTTGTTATACGCAGTATATTAACATTATAAATGAGAAAATGAATAGAGGGAACAAACTGGTGCAATACTTAATTGAAAATAACACAAATAGACTAAGAGTTGCATTCATGGCACTAGATGGAAACAATCCAGATTTTAGAGATTTTCCACAGATAACCTATGAAGAACTGATATTTCATTATTGATTCATTGGGAAGCTACCATTTAAGACTGGCCAGCTTACCATTAACACATGAGATCAAATGGTGTCTACTTGATAGAGCTCTATCAGCACCAAGGCTTAATAAATAATAAAAAGATATTGATAAGACGACGAATTCAGTCGCAAAATGTCAGAGCGCGACAATATTACACATGTATTTTAATAAACCCAGCGAGACAAGGGAGACAAAATGTTGAAGATTACCACTGCTCTTGTATATGTTACAGTCAAAACTGTTAATCGGTCAAAACCACTTTTGACTGGTGTCAGTCAAAACCCTTATTGTGTTAAAATGCGTTTTCTCCATTTAAAACATGTCGTTTCAGAACGTTGTAATAACCTCGTCCTAGAAATACTACAACATAATGTTTAGCAAAGTGTCACAAAAAATAACTTAACAAACCTTATAAGTTTCTTAAATAAATAAGTGAATGTTAGTTATTGTTAAAATAGTTTTTACCGGTCAGAAGTAGTTTTGACTGATTAACAGCGGTCAAAAGTAGTTTTGACTGATTAACAGCGGTCAAAAGAAGTTTAGACTAATTAACAGCGGTCAAAAGTAGTTTAGACTAATTAACAGCGGTCAAAAGTAGTTTAGAATAATTAACAATTTTGACTGTGACATATTCACGGCCGCCGTTCAGTCGGAAGTTGCGCGCATATTGCCAGGTCCTATGGTTTATTGTTTATCCAGTGCTAGGCACCAATAACAAGTCGAAGTCCCTGCGGTATTTTCAGATGAAATCACAGTAGACATTGATCACGCCGAATAAATCATGTGAAATAAGAAAAAGCTTTTTTTTTTCAAAATGCCCACAACTCACAAGAAACCGACCCTTACCATAATAAACTAGAGACATCTATACAACATTATTTTTAGTATATGCGAAATATAGTTTGTTCAGAATAAGTAACTGAATCGATTTCAATAATTTTTAAACCATGTTATATTTTTCCCAAAAATATTTTAAAAAGTTAAAAGTTGGACACCGAGCGACTTTAAGTACCTAACGGAATAATTTAGGTACTTACTGCCCAATTATTATTATCAATGAGCTCAAGACGGCGCTGGAGGCGCGCGCTGCGTGATGAACACGTTTTTGTGCGGACAACTAGGTAACAGAACAAGCTTATAACTTTGTAATTTTTCGTGATACAGTTTTGAAATTTTGTACATAGATTCTTTACATAAAAATACTAGACACGTGTTTCAGGTTTCGCATATACTAAAACTAATGTTGTGTATTCTCACAATTTCATGTCTGTCTGCCGTGGGTTTTTCTCCCATACTATTTGCCCATTGACCTTTAGAGTGATTTCAATTTTGGACGGTGATCGTTATAAACTGAAAGCTTTGAATTCTAAGTGTGCCTACTTGTATGCACACGGTAGGCTAAGGAACATGCCAGCGGGTCACGTACCTGTCGATGTTGATAAGGATCTTGATGATGATGAGCAAGCTTAAGGTAGTGTAAAGCTTTCTATCGGTCGTAGTGTCTTCAACCGTACCCGTAGATAATACGTAGTCGTAGCCCGATACAAATTTGTCTCTCTCGAGGAAACTCAAGTAGTGTATGGGTACGCGATGTGCGTTTAACTGTGGCAGAGGTCGGGGTCTGGAGAGACCGTAGTGTGTAGTCAGTGGGTGATGCACACGGGCGATCCATTTGATGGATGCGCGAGTTTTGATCCATGCGCTGGCTAGAGAGCCGTCGCGTTAGAGGTTTTACTCAAAGGTTTCTGTAAGCTTGGCAGTTTTTGGTTGAAGTAGTTTTAAAGGTTGATTGTTATGAGTTGACGAATAATGTACATGGCCCAGGGCAGTGATTGTTGTATTTTCGATTATTCACAATTTAACCGTGTTTGGTTTAATCAAAGAGTAGAGTTCTATAATTTCCTTCCTTTCCTTTCACCGACCCGATGTATGTAGAGTTTTGTCAGGAGTGACCGAGTGGAAAAAAATTCTGTTGTGGACTATTTGTTCGCAAGGTAACCATCACACGAGGACGTGTGCAAGCAGGACAGCTGTGTCGGTTCCGGTATCGACATAAAATGAATCGCAAGTGCGCCGGTGGTGACATAGCGCGACATACTTACAAGTCTACCCACACCACAGCGTGCTTCTAAAGAGCCCTGATGTTCAGCTCGAGTCGAGGGCGACAGTCAATGTCTGGTCGCAGCGGAGTTGAGACGTCTTGGAACTGTACCCGGTTCATTGTGCCCCGTGTTATTGTGTTAAGTTGTAACCTCAATTAATTCTTTAGTTTAGCTAGAAACAGTGTAGCGCTCCCACATGATGTACGAGCCTAACGGAATAAATCCTGACATATCCGACATATACAGGATGTACACCGTTGTCACTCAAACCACGGGTAGTTGAATAAATAAAAAAATATAGGACCGAGTTAAAAAAATCAGAATAAGTAATTTACTTTAAAAATAAATTATCCCACACCGTCCGCAAATTCATGGTAAGCGCCCGAGCGACGTAATCGCCGCCCGTCCTAACTACCTACAGCTACACAATACTCGTAACATAACCTGTGATGCAACTTTTCCTTCATACTTTTCCTGGCTTAGGACAGGATATAAATTCAAATTCAAATTTTTTAATTCAGATCAATTTATCAATGTATACCCTCGTGGACTTTTTTGTAGGCTTTAATGATTACTTGTAAACATGTACTACATCATTTTTAAGTATCATAAACAGTTTTCTCAGCACACGTCAAATAATGAATTTTATAGGCAAAATTTTGCTACTTTGGGTTACCGTATTGCAATTTTCTTAAGGATCTCTATTTTTTTTGAAAATACATTATAGCCTATGTTACTTCCTGATAATTTAGCTTTCTATTGGTGAAAAAATGGTTCACATCGGTCCAGTAGTTTCGGAGCCTATTCGGTACAAAAAAACAAACAAAAAAATCTTTCCTCTTTATAATAGTAGTATAGATAAGCCTACATGAAATGTATAGTTAACAATGTAAAATACATGTAAATCAAATATTTGTGTAGGATATTACAACTAAAAATAAAAAATAAAATATTTTGCAAAAAATAAAACCGACTTCAAAAACAACTCGAATTGACTTCAGAAGCTAAAGATATTTTTCACTTTTATGTGTATTTGAAGTCGGTTTTCTTTTTTGCAAAAAAAAAATTTCGCTACACAGCTAAAATATTTTGTTAAATCTTTTGTCACCAATACAACGCTGCCATCACACTTTCAAGGTTTTTTTTACCAGTGTGTGTACGAATATGATTTGTTAAATGAGCCTTTTGACTGAAACACCTCTGACAATTATCACACTTGTAAAGTTTTTGACCAGTGTGTGTACGAATATGATTTGTTAAACTAAACTTTTGACTGAAACTACTCTGACATATATCACACTTGTAAGGTTTTTCACCAGTGTGTGTACGAATATGATTTGTTAAATGAGCCTTTACACGGAAACTACTCTGACATATACCACACTTGTAAGTTTTTTCACGAGTGTGTGTACGAACATGAATTGTTAATGTAGACTTTTGACTGAAACTACTCTGACATATACCACACTTGTAAGGTTTTTCACCAGTGTGTGTACGAATATGATTTGTTAAATGAGCCTTTACACGGAAACTACACTGACATATATCACACTTGTAAGGTTTTTCACGAGTGTGTGTACGAATATGATCTCTTAAATGAGTCTTTTGACTGAAACTTCTATGACATATATCACACTTGTAAGGTTTTTCACCAGTGTGTGTACGAATATGATTTGTTAAATGAGCCTTTCGACTGAAACTACTCTGACATATATCACACTTGTAAGGTTTTTCACGAGTGTGTGTACGAACATGAATTGTTAATGTAGACTTTTGACTGAAACTACTCTGACATATACCACACTTGTAAGGTTTTTCACCAGTGTGTGTACGAATATGATTTGTTAAATGAGCCTTTACACGGAAACTACACTGACATAAATTACACTTGTAAGGTTTTTCACGAGTGTGTGTACGAATATGATCTTTTAAATGAGTCTTTTGACTGAAACTTCTATGACATATATCACACTTGTAAGGTTTTTCACCAGTGTGTGTACGAATATGATTTGTTAAATTAATCTTTTGACTGAAACTACTGTGACATATGTCACACTTGTAAGGTATTTCACCAGTATGTGTACGAATATGATTTCTTAAATTAATTTTTTGACTGAAACTACTATGACATATATCACACTTGTAAGGTTTATCACCAGTGTGTGTATGAATATGATTTGTTAAATTAATTTTTTGACTGAAACTACTGTGACATTTATCACACTTGTAAGGTTTATCACCAGTGTGTGTATGAATATGATTTGTTAAATTAATCTTTTGACTGAAACTACTGTGACATATGTCACACTTGTAAGGTTTTTCACCAGTGTGTGTACGAATATGTCTTGTAAAATCACTTTTTTTTCTAAATTTACAATGGCATATATTACATTCGTGAGGATTTTTGGATTCAGTAATTAATTTAGCCGTACAATTTTCAGTGGTTCGGATAATTTTCGAGTCCGATATTTGGTTTGTCTTTTGGTCGGCTGGTGTTGAGACTTCTAAGTTTGTTCTTCGTAAGTGTAGTTTTGGTTCCTCTGCAACAGTCGGCCCTGCGATAATAAATCGGGTTAGTGCTACATTCCAAATACATTGTGGATAGGAGGTAACTATGTACAGCCACGAGCAATGAAGTATATGTCGCAGTGAGATAGTTAAAGCCGACCAAGGGCGTCGCTAACTTTTGAACTAGTTAAAAAAATAACCCCCCCCCCCCTTCCCGAATTTATTTTTTTAAACATCACATATTAAGTGTCATAACTTTACTTTAAATACCTCCATGATTTTTTTTACATGAAAAGGTCGTTTCCCAGCAATATTTTTGGGTAGAGTTACCGGTCTGTACCGGCTGGAGTGATATTGACGGGATTTTTTACTGGTAGATAGCTGATGATATAAGGAGTAACTAAGGCTACTTTTATTGTGCGTGCGGATGCGGGGCGAGTCGGTGGTGGCCATCTCGTTCGCCAGCCCCGCTCTGTCGCCGCGTGTCTTCGACTGGCGCGTCATGGAGGGGGTGGAGACCTATTCCGACCACCGGTACATCCGGTTCGACGTCTCCAACCAGTTATAAAGCGTGCCGGTCCTACAGGCCCCGAGTGAAAACATGACAAGCGGGGTTGCGATAGTCCTGGAGAGGATCCGGCAATTGGGTCTCGAGGTGGCACTGCACAAGTCCGAGGCCATGTGTTTTCATGGGTCTCGGAATGCGCCACCGTCGGGATCCCTACTGACGGCAGGAGGGGTTTCCATCGGCGTCGGGTCGACGTTGAAGTACCGAGGACTCGTTATCGACAGCCGGTGGAACTTCGTGGAGCACTTCCGACGTTTGGCTCCCAAACTGGAACGGACAGGGGCTGCCTTCAAGCGGCTCTTGCCCAACCTGAGGGGTCCAAACGCCTCCTGCCGGAGGCTATACGCGGGGGTCGTGCGGTCCATGGCCCTTTACGGGGCCCCGGTGTGGGCGCGTTCTTTGAGGCGGCAAGCCGCCCACTACCTGAACGCGCCCCAAAAGGTAATAGCCATAAGGCTAATCCGGGGATACCGCACGATCTCCGGCGAAGCGGCTAGCCTCCTTGCCGGATTGCCGCCATGAAATCTGGAGGCGATAGTCCTCGCACGCCTTCACGAATGGCGCGCGGAGGCACTACGTGGGGAGGAAACTCCGCTGCCGCGGTAAATTGCCGCTCAGCGGACAGACCTCCGGCGTGATCTTATGGCGACATGGAGAGAGCGACTGTCGCAACCCCGTGCAGGGCACGCCACCATAGTGGCGATAAGTCCCCTCTTTGAGGAGTGGCTAGAGAGGCGCCACGGCGCCCTCACCTACCGCCTGACGCAGGTCCTCACCGGACACGGTTGTTTCGGGAGGTTCCTGCACCGAATCGGGCGGGAGGAAACGCCCGGGTGTTTCCACTGCGAGGATCGTCCGGAGGACACGGTGGAGCACACCGTGGAGGTCTGCCCCGCTTGGGCGGAGCACCGCCGTGTCCTCGTAGCGTCGATTGGCGGCGGCGATCTCTCGCGTCCGGCCTTGGTCCAAGCCATGGTCCGAAGCGAGAGGGAATGGGAAGCCGTCACCTCCTTCTGCGAAGCAGTCATGCTAGTGAAGGAGGTGGCGGGACGTGAGAGGGTTGACGTGTACCTCACGTCCCAGCCGCCGCAGGAGACACCCTGGGCGTTGGGGGTCACGTGGTGGCTCTAGGCTACCGTAGGCGCGGGCCTGTGGACGGCGAGTTATGGGCCAGCTCGCCGTCCGGCCGTCTTATGACGACAGGCCGTGTCGACGGCGCGTTCGTGTTCCACGTGCGCCTCAAAGAGATGTCAGCAAATAAGTAGGAGTCCGCAAGGGCTGATGCCTGCCAGGGCTGCGGGACTGTTCGAAAGAGATACCGTGGCCCTGGAACACAAAGGGCAAAGAAGGAACATGGATGGGTTTTAGTCAGTACAAGTCTGACATTCGCTTCCGCTCCGCCCAGAGTGGGGGGGGGAGGTCATTTGAAGATTTCCCATCCGGAAAAAAAAAACAAAAAAGGCTACTTATATTACTATTTACTTAGAAAAGGATTAGGGTTCCGTGTAAAAAAAAATAAAACCCTTGAAATTGTTAACCAAATCCGATTCAAATTATAAATTATATTCAAAGCATATTTTCTGAATCACGCGGATGTCGCGGGGCACATCTAAATACGCTTCTAAATTAATGGAAGGAAAAAAATTCGAGTCAGCGCCAAATACACGAGTAAATTAATTACGTGTAGCGTACAGTGATGGTATGAGAGGAGCTCGTGGCTAAATAATAACAGCCGCTCGGGTCGATCTTTAGGTTAAGCCGTGCTTGCCTTGGTTGGTCTGTGGATGGGTGACCGCCCATTACATACCGAGTTTCTTCCGTGACTCGGAAAGCACGTTAAGCCGTTGGTCCCGGCTGTTATTTGTAGATCTTTGACAAAGTCTGACAACCAGTCTTACCAAGGGGTATCGTATTACCCAGTACTAACTGGATTGTGGAGGTCAGATAGGCAGTCGCTCCATGTAAAATACTGGTATTCAGCTGCATCCGGTTAGACTGGAAGCCGACCCCCAACATAGTTGGGAAAAGGCTGGCAGATGAGCGTACAGTGATGGTATAATATTTCTTAATTATTAATTGTTTAGCGAAAGAAATATTAATACACCATACCATCACTGTGTGCGCTGGTGCTCCACCTCAAAATTTGCTACTTGGAAGAAGAAGAAGACGACATGCTGCGCCGACCCCAAATAAATTGGGATTTGGGCAGGATAATTATAATAATTAAATGATAATTTATTCAATTCAATTCAAGTGAGATGCAAACATTAAATAATCAGAGAGCTTATACACGGTTATTTTTTTGGTCGTTCTGGAACCGAAAGCCATAAACTACTTAAAAATAAAAAAATAAAATAATTTAATGTTATTTTTGTGAAATAATGAGAGCTCGAAGTAACGGTTCCTTGCGGTAAATGCATATGTGTGTGTAAAACGTATTCACGATCGGCAACACATGCGAACGGTACGCATTGAAAAATCCATTCATCGATCAGACAGCATGATCCGTAAGCCACGCCCCCACCCCACACTTACACAGTCTAGCCGACCGGCCCGCCCGCCCGCCCGCCCTTCCTTCCTCCTAGTAGTGTCGCGCGGTTCGTTGTGTTAGGTCACTTACGCGCAACCTAATCACGTGCTAAAAATGAGTCGGCAATACGCGTACTCCAACGTGGAGTATTGGGCAATGGTGGATTTTTATGGGATGGTGCACCATAACCTGGAAGAGGCTAGACGATTTTGTGCTCAGCCGGAACACCTGAACTCACTGCGCGCACTAGGAATCACCGACCCTCAAGTTCCCTTCACCTCCACCATCCTGGCTGTAACCCAGAGCCTCCTCGATCACGGACAGTTTCGAGCACCTACACACGCGCAGGGCCGCGGTAGACTACCATACTCGGCGGAATTAGAGGAAGACATACTGGAGTACTTCGAACGCGACCCACGTCGAAGTACCACAAAGGCGGCCAGGCGATTCAATGTTAGTCAATATTACGTATGGAAATGATTAAATACGAATGGATTACATCCATACCATTTTCGTAAAAAGTATGAAGGAAAAACTTGAGTTATCTGATAAGTACGTAAACATAAACGCAAGTTAGATCAAACACAACAAACAACACAATGGTCATGAATGCGGAATCAAACGATTTATTATTGTCGCGGGTAGGTATCTACTGTAGCAACAACGTGGTTGGTAGGTACTGACCACCGCAACCTATAGCAAACTCATGATTAGCAAACCTACAATACAAAGCTAGAGAAGTATTTATTCTTTTTAATATTATGGCCCGGATACGTGTTTATTTGTTTCAAAACCCTCATATGTTCAGAGGATAGCCGTGGTCTTGAGCCACTTTGCCCTAAAGTTTATGATCCCTTACTACTGTTAGAATGTATAATTTCTTTGTTATTTATATATTACAAACATACACTTCAATTTAGATTATTTGTAGATAACATTTGTATAATTCAAGCTCAAGTAAGTCTCCTAAGACCGTTTTCAAGTAGCAACAACGGTTAAGGTACCTGCCCTTACTGCCCCGTCTCAGTATTCCACCCTGTACCGTACAGTCAGCATTTGCTAGAAACCTCCGACTTCGGCCAAAAGCCGACGGTGGCCGAAGCGGAAGCTTAGGTCGGACACTACCTACTATTGATTAAGTAACTAATACTTACTTTCGATGTCCACAGCTCTGCCTGTCTCCTTAGATGCTTCTTGTTCGTATTCCTCTTCTATTTTAAACTCCATTAAAGGTACATCATCTTCTGAATCGAATTCAGAACCGTGTGGTAGTATATCTTTATTGTCTAGATTTTCCAGTTCTAGATCTGTAAGTAAACAAAAACAGTTAAGAGTTACTCATTCACTATTTTATTGAGCAGATGACATAAGACATATTACAATGCACTGAAAAAGTAAATTATATATTTTTTTTACATCATTTGAAAATACGGGGTGGAAGGGACAAGGACGCGAAAACGGTTACCTTGCATACAGTACATCATTTGGAGCCACATAGAAATTAATCATTGGTTATTAAAAAAAAAATCTGCTGTTTACTTCAAATGTACCTACAATCAAAATGTAGGGAACAGCAGATTTTATTTTTTGGGTGGAAGTGACACCGACTGATTACAAAATGTTCAGTTCATCATACTGAACCCCTAGCGTATAGAAATTTTTCATTGGTAATTTAAAAAAAACATCTTGTAGTGTATCTATTTAATTGATATAGAAACACTGTCTCACATCCACAAGTAGTTCGGTAGCTGTCACTAATGACAGCTGTCAGTCACCACAAATGGCGGGAAGTTGGAAGGTGAAGCGTACCCTGGACTGGGGGCTTGGTGGTGTGGTGAGCCTGTGACATAGTTAGTAAATTGTTTTATCAACCTATTAGGCAGTTACAAGAATGGTTAAAATGTATAGAACAGCTGATTTCTTTTTTAGTCACTAATGATAACAATTTCTATGTAGGTTTAGAATGTTACGTGACTAAGTGGTACCCGTTTGTACGTAGGTGTCGCTTCTACCCCATATATTAACAAAAAAAACCTTTTCTATTCAATAAATTGTAACGTAATTTGTTGGAAGATATTACTTTATCATAAATTTTTTGTCTCAAAAACATACCATCACATTGATATGCCTCCTTTGGCTCAAGAATATCATCTTGTCTCTCACAATCAACTGGTAATTCTTCTTTCACAACAACGCTTTCTGTTTGACCAACTTCAACTATACTTATGCTATCTATTGAAGAGATAATAAACCCGTGGGCAACCTGTAAGTGGTCTTGGTTTATGAAAGGTTTTGGCTGTAAAAAGATGATTACAGTATTACATAAAATAATTATGTTAATGAAGGGCATTACTTACACATTAAACAGTAAATTATATCTGTTGAAGAACACCTCACCTCATAATTCCCATTCATTATCTGAGTGAACAGCTCTTCAGCTTCCAAACATTTCCTCAGCAATCGGAAGCATTGCTTTAGTTTAGCGCAGCAGAAGGAACAAGCGAGGATCGGTCTACTGTCGTCAGTTACAAACTGCAACAAAACATTGAGTTTCAGTTTTCGGGGTTTGTGAATAATATTTTGCAAACACTGTAGGCTACAGGTTTTGTGCAGTAATGCTCTTTCAAACACCTCTTACAAAGAAGGCTCATTGTCGTTTCGCTTGCCAAACCTGATATGTGTACACAACAAAAAAAATATTTTAGCTTGCATACACAAATGTAATAAGTTTTTATTATCTTAGACTAAAATAAATGATAATCTGTTTTTTGCCATATTTTGTTCTATTTTTATTTTTTCAGAAGATTCATTGATTTCTTCTTCTTTTCATTCATTACGAAAATAACAGTTTTTATGTTGTCCTGCAAAGTTCTTAAAATGTACATATTCTGTTCGGCAAGCGCACCAACAATATACATTGATCACTGGTGGAGTTATAATTTACGCTTGCGGCTTATGCTCTAAAGCTCTTGCGTGGAGCAGCTCATAACCCGGGTGTGCAGCGTCACCTGAAGCTGTGCGTGCCAGACCGGTATGTATGGAGGCGGCGGCGACCGCCACTGCTGGCCTTGCCTGCTGCCAAAACCAATCTGCTGTCAAAAACACCCCTCACCCGCATAATATGTGTATTAAACGAAGTTCATGAGAGAATTGACATATTTTCGTGCAATCTGAGTGAATTCGCAAGAGTGTTTTTGAATTGTGTTAGTTATATTTAGATATTAATATTCTGTGTTAAGATTTTTGTTGTTAGATTTTTAAGTACTAGCCGTAAGTTGATTTTATTTGGTAACCACTATTGTATTGGGGTCATCCTGTAAAGATAGTGTGTGTAAGTTAATAATAATAAATAAATAATTTATTTTAAGCACAGGTTCCTTTATCATTAAATTTTCTATCACCAATAAGATTGATTTCCCTTTTCTCCAAATCTCTAACAAAGAGTTCATATGATTTCTCAAGTAAAAGAGGCATTTAATTACAAATATTCAAGAAATGTAAATATTATTAAAGTATCAACTTACTGGAATATCAGTCAGCCTCTCATATACTTCATGCAAGTTCTTGTTGACCACCACATACATGCGAACATTCTCCGCTAGACATATCCTACACATTGGCAGTTTTTCCATATTGTATTAATGTTTAAGTATCACTGAAGATAATTACTTCACTTAGAAATTCTGCTGCGTACAAATAACAGGCGACGCTTGTATATTGCGACTTCTTTTAGTATATATATATACGATAGTGTCGCAACTAAGCTTAACTTTACAGCTTGTAAATTGTAGTTATTTAAGTCGAACGGGTAAGGCGGCAGCGGCCGGATTGCTAGACTTATTATATCACTCGTAGGACAGCCTATAATTAATAGAAATTAGTTTATTAGTCCCTAGACACCATCTACTGCACCTACTGTACGAATACCGGTATCAAAACGAAAACAATTTCTATTATTCACTTGAAACGAGCTAAAAAAAGAAGCTACTTTTGTTTTCGTTGACTTGACACTGACAGATGACATTGACATTTCAAGGTTTTCAAAGCAGGCACAGAGTATGTAAACACCACATTAGTTATAAAGGACAAGCATGGCAAAGTGCCATTTCACAAAAATAAATCTGATCAAATACTACAAGAACTTGTAACAATTTTCTTTTACCATATTATTATTATTTTTTGGGGTTTACCAATTAGACTTATTAATTCCATCAAAGAAAATAAACACCATTTGCACGCTGACCAAGTGTTTAGTGCAAATAAGTGCTTGCAACGTAAGATGGTGCAGGGGTGTCGACGCAGGTTGCATCCCACACCAAAGGCCTACCCACATTCCAAGGCATCAGCGTTCCGTCGTCTGGTCTTTTCCCATCGTCACATACCAAGCCGTTAGATTCTAAAACCGCTGGTACGCTAGCGGTGGCAGGAGCTGGACGAGTAATGTCATTGATGATGGCGTTCCGTGTTATGCGACCTGCGCTCCTGTAGCAGGACAGTCCATGGTGCCCTAGCAACACAAGGTGTGACTAAGCGAAAGCTTGTAGCGAGTCGAAATTACACATCATCGTGTCATGAATGAATTGAAGCGCTTTACTTTGATTATTTGAATAACTTAACCCAAAAAAGCCAATCGAGAAGAATCAGCAATGCCATCCAAATGCTGCTAGCCAAAGGCATATTCCGCATCGACAGTGACGCGGACGAGTTTTTGAGGCCCTTTAATTATTTTCTAATTTAGATACATAAAATTTACATATTTTATTACAAGTTCAGACCAGAAATTCTATTTTTTTAAATTATCTTGAACGTTTCTCATTTGACAAATAAAAGTCCTGGCACTACAAATAGGCGACCAGGTACGTATTCTGATCCATTTATTTACATTTCCAACAGCTATTTATTAAACAGACCATATAATGGCACCTTGTTACTGTCGCGCTACCCTTCATAGCGTGACAGTAACAAGGTGCCATTGAAACTACTGAAAACCTAATAAGAAGTCGTAGTAGGTTCTTAGTACACATCGTATTGAACACCTCTGTCCATGGACCATGGCCAACCCTGGAAATCTACGGCTACCCTCATTAACCTGAGTGGTGACAGGCCAAAGGAGAACCCCTAGATGTGCGCGCTGGCGCCGGGAGCGAGAGGCGTAGGAGGTTTTCATCGCTACCCCTAATCAAGGGTCACATGTGCTACGGACCGAGACGCGGCCAAGCGAATTGTCCTACAAGGGGGATCAGGCGGTGTCAGGAAGCCGTTGCTTGTGCCGGCTGCTGCAGGTGTTGGGCGGCGACACCAGGCCAGCGGTGGCTCACTGGTGTGCTTCAAGTACGACACGCCGCGCCGGGCCATATCGCCAGTCGCTGCATAGTAGGCAGGTCCAGCGCTGCTGTACCGGTGGAGAATTGAGTCGACCTTTGCATCGTCGAACCCCTCCGAAATATTCAAGCACTTTGGTGAGTGTTTCAGATTTAGATTCTTGAGCTGATGTTCCTTAACGAAAGAGAGTAAATGTTGCTAGTAAAGGTCATTGGGCGTAATCCGACCCTGTCGCGGACAGTAATGAAACGGTATAAATGAAAGAGTATAAATTCACTAAACGTTATATAAATAAGGTTATTTTATTTGGAATCCATGGAGAGCAAAGTTTGAGTCAAAAATATATTTATTCAAAAAATCGAATAATTTGTTTATATGTAATATAAGTTGTCGTTCTGAAATAGCTACTAAAGGGTCTTGGCGAGTACATGTGCGTCCCACGTGATCAAATCGGCAGATATACGTTCGCTAACTTTCCCTCACACATTTTGTCGCATCTCTTATTAGTGTTGTTATACGCAGTATATTAACATTATGAATGAGAAAATGAATAGAGGGAACAAACTGGTGCAATACTTAATTGAAAATAACACAAATAGACAAAGAGTTGCATTCATGGCACTAGATGGAAACAATCCAGATTTTAGAGATTTCCCACAGATAACCTATGAAGAACTGATATTTCATTATTGATCCATTGGGAAGCTACCATTTAAGACTGGCCAGCTTACCATTAACACATGAGATCAAATGGTGTCTACTTGATAGAGCTCTATCAGCACCAAGGCTTAATAAATAATAAAAAGATATTGATAAGACGACGAATTCAGTCGCAAAATGTCAGAGCGCGACAATATTACACATGTATTTTAATAAACCCAGCGAGACAAGGGAGACAAAATGTTGAAGATTACCACTGCTCTTGTATATGTTACAGTCAAAACTGTTAATCGGTCAAAACCACTTTTGACTGGTGTCAGTCAAAACCCTTATTGTGTTAAAATGCGTTTTCTCCATTTAAAACATGTCGTTTCAGAACGTTGTAATAACCTCGTCCTAGAAATACTACAACATAATGTTTAGCAAAGTGTCACAAAAAAAAAACTTAACAAACCTAATAAGTTTCTTAAATAAGTGAATGTTAGTTATTGTTAAAATAGTTTTTACCGGTCAAAAGTAGTTTTGACTGATTAACAGCGGTCAAAAGTAGTTTAGACTAATTAACAGCGGTCAAAAGTAGTTTAGACTGATTAACAGCGGTCAAAAGTAGTTTAGACTAATAAACAGCGGTCAAAAGTAGTTTAGAATAATTAACAATTTTGACTGTGACATATTCACGGCCGCCGCTCAGTCGGAAGTTGCGCGCATATTGCCAGTATGGTTTATTGTTTATCCTGTGCTAGGCACCAATAACAAGTCGAAGCCCCTGCGGTATTTTCAGATGAAATCACAGTAGACATTGATCACGACGAATAAATCATGTGAAATAAGAAAAAGCTTTTTTTTTTTCAAAATGCCCACAACTCACAAGAAACCGACCCTTACCATAATAAACTAGAGACATCTATACAACATTATTGTTAGTATATGCGAAATATAGTTTGTTCAGAATAAGTAACTGAATCGATTTTAATAATTTTTAAACCATGTTATATTTTTCCTAAAAATATTTAAAAAAGTTAAAAGTTGGACACCGAGCGACTTTAAGTACCTAACGGAGTAATTTAGGTAGCTACTGCTCAATTATTATTATCAATGAACTCAAGACGACGCTGGAGGCGCGCGTTGCGTGATGAACACGTTTTTGTGCGGACAACTAGGTAACAGAACAAGCTTATAACTTTGTAACTTTTCGTGATACAGTTTTGAAATTTTGTACATAGATTCTTTACATTAAAATACTAGACACGTGATTCTTTACATAAAAAATACTAGACACGTGTTTCAGGTTTCGCATATACTAAAACTAATGTTGTGTATTCTCACAATTTCATGTCTGTCTGCCGTTGGGTTTTTCTCCCTTACTATTTGCCCATTGACCTTTAGAGTGATTTCAATTTTGGACGGTGATCATTATAAACTGAAAGCTTTGAATTCTAAGTGTGCCTACTTGTATGCACACGGTAGGCTAAGGAACATGCCAGCGGGTCACGTACCTGTCGATGTTGATAAGGATCTTGATGATGATGAGCAAGCTTAAGGTAGTGTAAAGCTTTCTATCGGTCGTAGTGTCTTCAACCGTACCCGTAGATAATACGTAGTCGTAGCCCGATACAAATTTGTCTCTCTCGAGGAAACTCAAGTAGTCTATGGGTACGCGATGTGCGTTTAACTCTGGCAGAGGTCGGGGTCTGGAGAGACCGTAGTGTGTAGTCAGTGGGTGATGCACACGGGCGATCCATTTGATGGATGCGCGAGTTTTGATCCATGCGCTGGCTAGAGAGCCGTCGCGTTAGAGGTTTTACTCAAAGGTTTCTGTAAGCTTGGCAGTTTTTGGTTGAAGTAGTTTTAAAGGTTGATTGTTATGAGTTGACGAATAATGTACATGGCCCAGGGCAGTGATTGTTGTATTTTCGATTATTCACAATTTAACCGTGTTTGGTTTAATCAAAGAGTAGAGTTCTATAATTTCCTTCCTTTCCTTTCACCGACCCGATGTATGTAGAGTTTTGTCAGGAGTGACCAAGTGGAAAAAAATTCTATTGTGGACTATTTGTTCGCAAGGTAACCATCAAGCAGGACGGCTGTGTCGGTTCCGGTCATTAGTATCGACATAAAATGAATCGCAAGTGCGCCGGTGGTGACATAGCGCGACATACTTACAAGTCTACCCACACCACAGCGTGCTTCTAAAGAGCCCTGATGTTCAGCTCGAGTCGAGGGCGACAGTCAATGTCTGGTCGCAGCGGAGTTGAGACGTCTTGGAACTGTACCCGGTTCATTGTGCCCGGTGTTATTGTGTTAAGTTGTAATCTCAATTAATTCTTTAGTTTTGCTAGAAACAGTGTAACCCTCCCACATGATGTACGAGCCTAACGGAATAAATCCTGACATATCCGACATATTATACAGGATGTACACCGTTGTCACTCAAACCTCGGGTAGTAGAATAAATAATAAATAAAAAAATATAGGTATAGTTGAATAAATAATGAGTAAAAAAATATAGGACCGAGTTAAAAAAATCAGAATAAGTAATTTACTTTAAAAATAAATAAAAATAAATTATCCCACACCGTCCGCAAATTCATGGTAAGCGCCCGAGCGACGTATCGCCGCCCGTCCTAACTACCTACAGCTACACAATACTCGTAACATAACCTGTGATGCAGCTTTTCCTTCATACTTTTCCTGGCTTAGGACAGGATATAAATTCAAATTGAAAATTTTTAATTCAGATCAATTGATCCATGTATACCCTCGTGGACTTTTTTGTAGGTAATAATGAGTACTTGTAAACATGTACTACATCATTTTTAAGTATCATAAATAGTTTTCTCAGCGCACGCCAAATAATGAATTTTATAGGCAAAATTTTGCTACTTTGGGTTACCGTATTACAATTTTCTTAAGGATCTCTAATTTAAAAAAAAATACATTATAGCCTATGTTACTTCCTGATAATTTAGCTTTCTATTGGTGAAAAAATGGTTCACATCGGTCCAGTAGTTTCGGAGCCTATTCGGTACAAAAAAAAACAAACAAAAAAATCTTTCCTCTTTATAATAGTAGTATAGATAAGCCTATTAATATTTTAAAAGAATGCTGAAAATTTTCTTAATTAAAAAGGCCTATTACTCAATAGCAGAATTTCTTGAGGAAAAATAATTTTGTTCAATAAAGTACCTATCACTAAAGTGAATATAATTCAGTAAAATATTTTTAAAAGGATTATGATAATTAATATTAAATGACTACAATACTGTGACATAATTGAATTAATGAATAATGATAATTTTTAAATCAGGTAACTCATGACATGTGTATTTTTATTTAGGTATGACTTTAATAATTTATAATTAATATGATGTAAATGATAAAATTATATAATGTAATTAAAACGATGTCCTATATAAAATTTAATATTTATAACTTTTTTCTTTTTAATTAATGAATGTAAATAATGCATGTTCAACTGTTACTGTTACAATTATAAGCATATATGCATGATGAAGTTGCAATGCCCTAACAGGGCCACTATGTTCTAAGAACTGATATCCTCTGTTAAGAACTTTATTTATGTACACATAGCAATAAAGATTTTGAATTTTTTTGAATATTAACATGAAATGTATAGTTAGACTGATATTGTCAAAGCCCACACTTGCCAGAACTCTTTGGATCACAGTCCAAATGCTTGCACTTGCCTAACCCTATCACTGGTTCCAAGTACCAAATACCTCGGAGTTCAAATTGATAAACACCTTAGCTGGCGTCCCCATACTGAAGCACTCTGCTCGCGAATTAGGAAATTTTTATATATTTTCAAAGAACTCAGGCACTCAGCTGATCGAGAAACTCTTTTCCTTGTGTACCAGAGCCTGTGTGTCTCTGTTCTTACTTACTGCATTTCTGCATGGGGAGGAACCTGCAAAACTCACCTAATTCAGGTTGAACGAGCCCAAAGGGCAGTCCTAAAAGTCATGCAGTTCAAACGCAGAGATTATCCAACCGCTCTGCTCTACTCCGAGTCAAAGGTCCTTACCGTGCGACAACTGTACATTCTGCGTGCTGTTCTACGCCGTCACTCTTTGCTTCCTCTTGACGACAAAATTTTAAGGAAACGCAAAGGTTATCCAGTCTTCAATCCTAACCAACGTCGCACTTTTTTTTTTTTTTTTTTTTCCGGATGGGAAATCATCAAATGACCACTCTGGGCGGAGCGGAAGGGAGTGTCAGACTTGTACTGACTAAAACCCATCCATGTTCCTTCTTTGCCCTTTGTGTTCCAGGGCCACGGTATCTCTTTCGAACAGTCCCGCAGCCCTGGCAGGCATCGGCCCTTGCGGACCCCTACTTATTTGCTGACATCTCTTTGAGGCGCGCGTGGAACACGAACGCGCCGTCGACACGGCCTGTCGTCATAAGACGGCCGGACGGCGAGCTGGCCCATAACTCGCCGTCCACAGGCCCGCGCCTACGGTGGCCGGGAGCCACCACGTGACCCCCGACGCCCAGGGCGTCTCCCGCGGCGACTGGGACGTGAGGTTCTTTCCCTCTCACGTCCCGCCACCTCCTTCACTAGCATGACTGCTTCGCAGAAGGAGGTGACGGCTTCCCATTCCCTCTCGCTCCGGACCATGGCTTGAACCAAGGCCGGACGCGAGAGATCGCCGCCGCCAATCGCCGCTACGAGGACACGGCGGTGCTCCGCCCAAGCGGGGCAGACCTCCACGGTGTGCTCCACCGTGTCCTCCGGACGATCCTCGCAGTCGATCGTCGTGGGCGCCGTGGCGCCTCTCTAGCCACTCCTCAAAGAGGGGACTTATCGCCACTATGGTAGCGTGCCCTGCACGGGGTTGCAACAGTCGCTCTCTCCATGTCGCCATGATATCACGCCGGAGGTCTGTCCCCCCGACGTAGTGCCTCCGCGCGCCATTCATGCAGGCGCGCGAGGACTATCGCCTCCAGATCCCATGGCGGCAATCCGGCAAGGAGGCTAGCCGCCTCGCCGGAGATCGTGCGGTACCCCCGGATTAGCCTTATGGCTATCACCTTTTGGGGCGCGTTCAGGTAGTGGGCGGCTTGCCGCCTT
This sequence comes from Noctua janthina, assembly GCA_963576755.1. Classification (NCBI taxonomy): domain Eukaryota; kingdom Metazoa; phylum Arthropoda; class Insecta; order Lepidoptera; family Noctuidae; genus Noctua; species Noctua janthina. The sequence goes on from OY755077.1 coordinate 8,460,505, forward strand.
AAAGAACGCGCCCACACCGGGGCCCCGTAAAGGGCCATGGACCGCACGACCCCCGCGTATAGCCTCCGGCAGGAGGCGTTTGGACCCCTCAGGTTGGGCAAGAGCCGCTTGAAGGCAGCCCCTGTCCGTTCCAGTTTGGGAGCCAAACGTCGGAAGTGCTCCACGAAGTTCCACCGGCTGTCGAGGACGAGTCCTAGGTACTTCAACGTCGACCCAACGCCGATGGAAACCCCTCCTGCCGTCAGTAGGGATCCCGACGGTGGCGCATTTCGAGGCCCATGAAAACACATGGCCTCGGACTTGTGCAATGCCACCTCGAGACCCAATTGCCGGATCCTATCCACGACTATCGCAACCCCGCGTGTCATGTTTTCGGCCGCCGCCTCGTGCGACCTCCCTTGTGCCAGTACCAGCGTGTCGTCAGCGTAGCAAACTACGCTGACGCCGGTAGGGAGGTCGGCGCGCAGCACCCAGTCGTAACCGATGTTCCACAGGGCCGGTCCCAGAACCGATCCCTGTGGAACACCGCACGACATCTCTCGCCGGTTCCATTCTCCGCTTCGACCAGGGTAGATGACGGCTCTATCCGTCAGGTAGTCCCCGACCACACGACGAAGGTAGGTCGGCACCCGGTGATACCGGAGTGCCTCCCTAATGCAGCTCCAGGGCATGGAGTTGAAGGCGTTGGCGATGTCAAGAGACACCGCCAAGACGACCCCGCCCCGGGACACCGCGTCCCCCGTCGTGAGGGCTCTCACGCGCATGATGGCGTCCACCGTCGAGCGCCCCTTGCGGAAACCAAACTGGTGTTCCGCAAGATCCGGCCCCATCCCCGCAAGGTGCCCGGCGAGGCGGTTGGCAATGACTCTTTCAAAGAGCTTGCCCACCTCGTCGAGCAGCACGATGGGCCGGTATGCGGACGGAGAGTCCGCAGGGCGCCCTGGTTTCCGGATGAGGACCAGCTTCCCCGTCTTCCAACGAAGCGGAAACTGGCCTCTCTCTAAGCATGCGCTTAGGAGCCCTTCCAGTCGGGGCCCGAGAGCCTCAGAGGCCAGGACCCAGGCTTTGCCAGGCAAGCCATCGGGTCCCGGGGCGGTGTTTCTGGTTTTCAGCCTGCGTATCGCCACTCTCAGGTCTACCCCAGTCTCCTCCGGAACGTCGTCATCGTCATCGGTGTGATCCGCTTCCGGCACCGCACGCGGCGGCGGAGCCATAGGCGGGGGAGGATGCTCCCCTCGCGAAGGGAACAAAGCGCTCACCACGTCCTCCACGAGCTCAGGCCGGAGACTCTGCGTCAACGGGGGGGCCCGGGTGCGGAGTTTGTCCAGCACCATCTTGTAAGGGCGCCCCCACGGATCTCCGTTCAGAGACTCCAGCATCTCCTCGCGGGCCAAGTTCTTGTCCCGCCGGACAGCCTCTTGGAGGGCGGTCTTCGCCGCTCTGTACCCCTCGTACAGCTCCGCCTCAATGGCTGCCGCATCCGGAGGGCGGATGCGGAGCCTGCGATGCCTGGCGTACAGGCGCCGCGTGGCAACGCACGCCTTGCGCAGAGACGTCAGCTCTCGCGACTACCAGTACACCTGACGCCGGGCGCTTCCTGGCCGAACTCGGGGCATTGCCACGTCGCAAATCTCGGACATGGCCTCCTGGAACCAACCCGCCTCGTTGTTGATGTCGGCAGGCCTGACTGGTGATGACACCCAGGCCTGCACGATCGAGGCTTCCAGGAGGAGCTCCCGGTCCAGCTGCTTCAGCGCCCATCGCGGACCACTCGGGGCCTGTAGGACCGGCACGCTTGAGGACTGGGTGGAGACGTCGAACCGGATGTACCGGTGGTCGGAATAGGTCTCCACCCCCTCCATGACGCGCCAGTCAACGACACGCGGCGACAGAGCGGGGCTGGCGAACGAGATGTCCACCACCGACTCGCCCCGCATCCGCACTTACGTGGGGACAGAACCCCGATTTAGGACGACCAGGCCTGTCTCCAGAGCCCAGTCCTCCACCATTCTACCCCGCACGTCCGTGTAACGAGAACCCCAAGCCAAGTTCTTGGCATTGAAGTCCCCGAGCACAAGCACGGGGAGGGAATGGCTTCCGATGACGACACTCAACTCCGTGAGGGAGTTGTGGAACTCGGCGAGAGTTCGGCTCGGGGAGAAGTAGACTCCCACTACAACGATCTCCCCGAACCGTGCTGCTACGCACCCCTGACCCTTCCTGACACTCTCAAGGGTTGGGGTACCGGCGGCGACCGACGCAATTATGGTCACTGAGCCGCTAAGGTCCTCCACCCAGTCATCCCTGGGCGGGACAAAGTACGGTTCAGCGACCACGGCGATGTTAATCGACCACTGCGCCACGCTCTGGAGCAACAGATCCTGAGCGCAGGCGCAGTGGTTGATGTTCGCCTGGAGAAGGCGTAATGGGGCCGTTACTGGCACTCCATTTCAGCCCCATCCCGGGCCCCCTGCGAGGGCCCCGCTGCGGAAGTTGCAGCAGTAGCAGCAGCGGCGGCGACAGTGGCGGCAGCTGCGGTGGTGGCGACGGTGGGGGTTTTGGCGGTGGTGGCGGAGGGCCTTCCCTTGCCCCTGGCCTTGGCGGGAGTACCGCAGGACTTGCTCCCTGCCCGGTGATCGGCCGGCTTGCCAGCTGCCGCACATGCGGCGCAGCGCGGCGCGGCGGAGCAAGCCGCGGCCATGTGACCAGGCTGGCCGCAGCGGAAGCACAGGCCGCTGCGGTCCACCTCCGAAGTGCACCGGACCGACACGTGGTGCCCCACATGGCAGCGGAAGCACCTCAGAGGTCTGGGTTCCAGCAGCTTCACCTGCGCCGAAACCCAGCCCACCAAGAGCCTTCGGCCCTCCACAATGACTTTCGCCGCCGTCACAGGGCAGCTTACCGTTATGGTTCGCATGCCCGACAGGTCCGGACGTAAGGTGCCTGCCTTGACTTGCTCGGCAGGGCACCCACCAGTCCTGGTGACGGCGGCCACCACCTCCTTCTCGGTCACCGAGTCGTCCAGACCCAGTATGCGCAGGTCTGCGCATTTGACGGGCCTGGACACTCTGGCCTCGTCCGCATTTAGGGACGCTCTAAGCTTTTCAGCCAGAGCGTCAGCGGACGAGCCACGGGTTTCGCCAGGGATCTCCAGCACTCGAGCCCCTGTTGCGGTGACTCTAAGCCGGAGGCCCCCGGTGATCCCGAGCTCTCCGAGATCCACCGTCGCTTTCGCCTTAGCGAGCACGTCGCGGTAGGTCACGCCCCTCTTTTCCGCGTCCGGCTGTAGTGTAATCACTACAGCTGCGGTCTTCGGGGCCCTGAGCCTAACCGCGACGCCCCGCTCCTTTTGCCGGCGTTTCTGCTCCTGCCTCCTGGCCTTTTTGGCCGCCCTTCGCTCCCTCGCGTTTTCTCCAGCCACCTGCCACCCGGTCTCGGCCACGGAAGGCTTAGGGGGCCGGGGGGGCGGCGATAGCGGCTGTCTCGCGGCTGGCGCTGGCATATTCGCCACCTTGCCCTTCTTTTGGGCCGCCGCCTTGCCCTGTTTCAGGGCCGCCGCCTTCTTAACCGGAGCCGGTTTCGTCGGGGCCGACATAACCCTGCCGGGGGGCTGTCTGGACGGCCCCGGTGCGGAGGCCGCAGCAGACGCATATGAGGCCGCCTTCAGGCCCGGGGGCGCCTTGTTTGCCGCCAGGGGGGGGCGTAAGACAATGCCCTCCAGGACGGAGAACCGCGCCTGGAAGGCAGCCAGCTCCTGCCGAACCAGATTCAGGACCTGGTTCTCCACCGGCACGTGCTGGCTTGGACGCTTCTGGCCCCCATTTTGGGGCGCCTCGCGAGAGCCGGACTCGCGCAGACTGGCCAGGTCTGCTCGGAGCTTCCTATTCTCCTCTTTGAGAAGCTCCGTGGCGGCTGTCAGTCGAGCGACCTCTGCCCTCAGTTTGGCCACGCCGTCTGGCGGTGGCCCCGCAAATCTAGCCTCCGCTGCCGCCATAATGGAGGCGACCGCAGCAGGTATAGCCCTTTGCCTGGTGGAGGGCTTTTGTTTGAAGGAAACAGCCCTCAGCGCTGCCTCCACCTCCTTCGCGAGCCCGGCCTTACGCTCCGCATCAGAGCCGCCATCTGCGCCCGCCTCGTCGCCAGAATAGCCCGAACGGGCCACCTCGTGACCGGCGGCCACCCCCGGGTGGCGCCCCTCCTTGGCAAGCCGCGCCGACCTCTCGGTGGCAGAGAGGCCTCTCCCCTTGCCGCGGATCCCACCGCGCTTGCTGGTGGGGATCTTGCGAGCCGAAGCCAGCTCCCCATCTGACGACGACTCTCGGTCGCCTACCGGCCTGGACCGCTTGCGTAGGAACTCCCTGTTCCCGGCAGCAGCCCCGGGCCTCCCGCGCTGGGAGCACACTGAGCCAGCGCTCACCTCGCTGGATGCGGCGCCGGACTCCGACCCCGCATCCCTCTCCTCCCTTCCTTCGCCGTTATCGGCCGTTTTTTGGGTTTTGTAATCTTCCATACTGTTCCCACGAGTATGGGGGAAATAAATAGTCCATCTGGGCAGTGCCCCCTGTACCCAGATAAGCCATAGCCAGGCCCGGCAGTGGTTCGCACTAGAGACTGATTTTCCAAAGGAACCCGTCAGCCATACATCTCCTCGCGGTGCGCCGCCGCTTGAGATTCGGGGTAACTTTTTATAGAGGTTTTCTACCTCGTGGTCCGGGCGGTTAAGCCAAGACCCTCGGTCCCAATCGAAGCCGCGAGACGTGTTCCACGACACTTCGACGGTGGGATTACGATATCGACGGAGACAATGAAGGACGCACGTCCTTCACTGTCTGCTCGGAGGCAGGGTAAGTGCACACCGAGCCCGCCCTTGCTCCTCCGCTGTGCCCTCTGCTTTTCAGAGGGTCACGCGGAGCAACGCCCCCTTGGTCCATGAGGGACCCCCCCATGTCAGAATATTAGCCATGGGCAGTAACATTTCCCGAGGAATAAGAATCTCTTCCCATTCCTCGGGGAAGGATACTGCCCACGCCCAGGGTGCACCGGCCCAGCAGCTGCTATTCCCTCCAGACGTATCGAGAGGGACCGGCAGCCATCAGGCACACGAGGAGGAATTCTGACAACGCACCCCACCAACGTCGCACTTCATTCGCGGGCCACCACTTCGACGTACTAAGTGTTAGAATTTATAATAAAATCCATCGTCTTCTTCATATATATCCTCTCACCAGAAGTACATTGATGACCAAACTTACCAATTGGCTCCAGGACTTATCTTACGATAGTACCGAACGTGTCCTTATAGTTAACTCATAGACCTTTAAGTTATAATATATCTTTTACAATTTCACACCAATATTTACGCGTGCAGCAATCTAACATCACACAAACACACACTCACATACACACATAATTCACTTACACCAAATACACACCCTCATAATACTTACCTCCCACAACACTGAACTTGCCGCAACTACTAACAGGTGTATTGCTTTAGTACGACCTGACATTGTTACTCGGGGTGGGGACCAGTAGGCTTACTCTTGAAATCAATCCCAATCTCGATCGTATTACAATCCGATCCAGTTTCAATTCCAATCGTCAAAAAATTGGCACTCTTGAACGAAATCGAGATTGAGATTGGTATCGACTGCATGTTCGAGTTGATGATTGACATAGGGTGGCCATACAAATCAACACGTTAATTACCAAATTTAAAAATATTGAATAACTCGTTAAATCTATTAATAAATTTGTTCTGATATTTATTTTAACATAAGTAATCATTTAAGTGTTCTTTTTTTGCATTTATATGTATTTTAACACTAAATATTTAGGCAGCAATGGCTCATTGTGAATGCCATTGCCTACGTTACATTAAAAAAACAACTTCTCGCGCATTTGTCATCTGTCATCCACTTGAAAATCTTATCGGCGGGTCTGGATTCTTATTTGAATAAAAACTGTGAATTATTACTGTTGTGATAAACAAAAGTTTCAAAGCGATGTTATCTAAAAGTTTTCAAGTGTTTAGTTTGGAATGTTTTAAAGTACGTTTATATGCACAAGTTCAAGTTAGTTGTATTTTAGGAGAAGTATTCAACCGAGGAAGACGAAAATATCAAGGTAAGGCCACAATTCTATTAAATGTATTATTATTGTAATTTCTTTAAATTTTAGTGTTAAACACTTGCTTAATGCAAACATTCATTGTTCTAGCAGGATGAGTAGGCCAACACATCAACAGCTAGAGACTCTAGTGGATTTCCTAGTACAGAACCCCGGAATTGCCAAGGGGTTATTGCGCACTGCTCATGCTAAGCAGGAGACTAAGAGAAAGAGGGATGCGATAGCAGTATCCTTAAATGCACTAGGCGGTGCGCAGAAAGATGGTAAAGGCTGGGCTAAGGTACTGTCTATACACTAATAAACATTTTTTTTCACTTAATTATATGACAACATTTACTATAATTAGTACATGTATTTCCTTTTTAGTATTGGGCTGACAAAAAGTTTACCCTAAAGAGGACTTGTGGCCAGCATGCACAGTCGATGAGGCGTACAGCTGGTGGGGTTGCAGAGAATTTACCTGCATTAACACCCATCGACCAACGCCTAGTAGCAGTGATGGGGGGACTTCAATTCGCTGCAGGAGACAGTCATGTTGCTGCCAATCCATTTCCATCCACAGTAAGTCAGTTTAGTTAAAAATGTTACCTATTATTGTAAACTTTATAAAAATTAACACCTTCATAATGAAGTACTTGTACTATAATTTGTCAAATCTTTGCAGAGCCAAAGCGACATTCATTTAGAATTTGTCATACCAACCGATGAGGAAAATTTGGATGCAAATGAATTGGAGTCTCGTGCTTCTCCCACCCAAAATGTGGAGACTGTAAGAGGTAATTTCTTTCGTACTATGTATGCCATCTTTCATGGTGATATAATTACTTCCATAAATATTATTTATTTTATTTTTCAGTTATAACACCAAGAGAACATAGTCCTAGAAGGACCAGCTTGTCCGCGGGACAGCGTGTCCGATCAAGGACTATGTTGGATCAAGACCGGGACAGATTTGAAGAGATAGAGAGGCAGAGGGTTGAAGCAAAACACTCACAGCGAGGGCCTTATCTCGAGCTGTAGAACAGATGGAGGGGCTCTCGACAGCCTTTAGAGAAGGCTCTCAAACTGTAGCAAATGCCCTGAATAGGATTGCTGATGCCTTGAGTCAAAATAGGCAGTAATTCAATTTATATTAGTTTAAGCTATTATTATTTAGAGTTTTACTTTTAAGTAGGTACTAGTTTAGAGTTAAAAATATGGAAGTTACATTGTATTATTTTTTTAAACTTTCTAGCCCATACTCATTTTATTTGCTGTTGCAATTTCATTATATAGGTATTTATAAATGCATAAATTTAGTACATCTAACTGAAATGCTTTATGTGAATACAAATGAAAAATATCGAAAACTATACTCAAGCAGAAATAAAAACTTATACAGAACTTTATACCTAAATAAACGCCTCCAGGCATCAAAGGTGTGCCCGCCCACACATAGCTATAAATAGCTGTAACTCGAAGTCACAAATGAAAAATTAGGACCATGAAAGTAAAATAAATAAACAGTTAATTACTAATAACAATAACCATGGTCAGCTAGACGACCAGTCATTAATGAAGATGCCGAGCTGTCCACAGTTCTTGTACAAGCTGTGCACGAGCCTCGCGACCCCTGCACAGCTCCATGGAGGCAGCCCCTCGAACCACCTCTAACCCACTTTGTGCCAATTGCATTTCTCCCATGGGTGGTACGGTATCTTCAATATCATCCAAACCCAATCGTGCTTGGTTACAAATGTTGTGTAAAACACAGCATGCATTTATAATTTTAGCTGCTGTGTCTGGATGATAATGAAGAACCCTATGGCCCGGAAGACACATCCATCTATTTTTTAAAACCCCAATTGTGTGCTCAACAGTATTGTGAGCCACACAACGCAGATTTGTGTAGTATTCTTCAGCTGAGCCTGGCGTTGCATCCAGTATTGGGGTCATCATGTATTCCCTTTGAGGATAACCGGAATCATCTATAATTATAATATGTTATACAAAATATATTGCAGACCTAATGTAGATTAATTTCCAATTTGAACAACTGTATTTATTAAATTTTGTAAGTGATTCTTTACAGGATGCTGGTTCCAAACAAAAGTATCATGTGTGGCTCCACCGAATGAAGAATCTACACTCAGTATATTGAGATCTGCATCACAAATCTGTAAAAGAATTAATACTTTTTATAGAAAGTTACAGTTACTCTAATAGTTAATAATTAGATAAATAGCCAACCTAACTCACAATTAAAACATTTCTCGAATGGTAACCTTTTCTGTTGTAAAACCACTCTTCATTTTGTGATGGTCTTACAATAGCCACATGACTACCATCAACACAACCTATGACGAAAATCTGAAATTAATTTAAGTATTATTACTTAGAATATTAATCTTAACAACAAATAAGTTGAAAATAAACACATCAAAAGTAGGTATTGAATGATACTACATATTTCATATTTAGGTAAAAATAAGCACAGATATACCTTTGTTTAATTAAGTCTCGTTGTCGGCGAGTCTGTGGAAACTTAAGCCATTTATTCAAAATATAATTTGAATTGAGAGCATTCGTAACTTCTCTTATTGCTCTCGAAACAGACTGTTGGGACATCATTGTACCTTGTGTCCCACCTACTAATCTTTGGTAGCTGCCTGTGGCGTAAAATGAAACAGGCACTAAAACCTAAAGAATTAAATTAGTTTATTAATAATTATCTTTGTTACTTACTTTAATTATATAAAAAACACCATGTGAAAATAGAATTGCTAGTTTACAAACCTTGTATTTTCTCGATATGTCGCTACGGCGAGTAGGCTGGGGCATCAAAGGTTCCAAATCCCTTTATATCACTTCGAAAAGTTCCTTAGTAACTATAATTTTTCCTAAATTCATCGTCAGTCATGGCAAACGCGTTGTCTGCATAACGCGCCATTCGTCTCAAATTCCGCCTTTGTCTCATATCTAACTTATGAGCATTGTTCAAAATATCACAAATGAGTCCTAAACGTGCCATTATTGACACTAAAAACTTTACAAATCAGTCACAATAACAAACTCGATCCCAAAAAAGTAGACTTTTTGTAATCGGTCAACTTTGACATAAACACGAATTCAAACTCGATATGTCAACGTCAAAATCCCGTCAAGAGTACCGAAAAAGTGCATTCGTTCGAGTAAAGTCGATTTCATTTAGTTCCAAAAAAATCCACCAACTACGATTCCAATCGTGAGCTAGATAGTGTAGCATTCAAGAGTGCCAAATGACAAGATTTCGATCCCAATTTCCAATTCCAATTGAGATCGAGTGTCGAGAGTAAGCCTGCAGGTAGGTAGGTTCGATTGGTCGACACTCGATTTAAGGCCTAATTCCCAAGCGTACTGTCGTCGTATCGGAGTCTAGTTGAATAGGTACGAGTAGTAGTGATTTCGTGATGCGAGAGTGGTGAATTAAATGCCAATTAATTTCTCTCGTTAACGAAGAGATGTGATAGTGGTAAACACCGTGCCGTGCTTCTGATACGAACGAGAAATGATGTAGGTAAATGAACTAACACCAACCTAAATCGGACCTGAAATGAAATAACTACTTGCAGTCGGTTAATAAATTCGTCCGACGTCCATTGACCCGCCCAACTGACTTGCACACGCACAGCTGTGCCGCGCTACGTCATCATCGAGCGGATCGCGTACGATATTGCGTTTATGAATGAAATAGTGGGAGCCCTACTAAGATTTAACTCGAATGACAGAAAAAATGTGATAAATTTCTAACTTCTATATTAGACGTCATAAAAAAAAAGAATATGCCAATAGTAACTATTACTCGACTGGAGTTACACAGTAACTTCAGTCGAGTAATAGTTACTATTGATTCGGTTCCAGAATGACCTAAAAGTATTCGTGTATTTGTGCAAAAAAGTGCGCCGAAAATAAAATTTGTGCGTCTTCAGGTTTCCGAGATATTGCATTTCCTGCTAGAGTAACGTTTTGCAGAATCGTGTACGTCTAAAACGATTGATGGTTCTCTACTGTGTCACCTAACTTTTTTATCCATAATTTAAAGTGCCAAAACTTTATTTGTCCTAATCATAATTTGTCCGAATGATAACTTACCCGAACTTAATATCACATGTCATAAAATTGAAATTCCTAAATACAATATGTCCTAAATCCGTTTGTCATAAATATTACAATTAATAATATACAGAAGACATAAAACCGTTTTCAATAAAAGTTATTAGTAATAAATTCAAATTACATAATGTTTATTAATAATAATAATATTCTTAAAACAAATTTGTATAACAAAGCTTTTGCTATGAACTTCTCTCAGGCGTTACGTAGATACGAGCGTGCAATATTTTTTCTTCTACCGACTTGTTTTGAGATAGTTCACTTGTTATGTAGTTCTGTTTAGTAGCAGTTGATTGTGAACATGTGGTTTTTGTAAGCAAGCAAGCATGCAGCATGCAAGCAAGCATTCAGCATGCAAGCAAGCATGCAGCATGCAAGCATGCAGCATGCAAGCAAGCACGCAGCATGCAAGCAAGCACGCGACATGCAAGCAAGCACGCAGCATGCAAGCAAGCACGCAGCATGCAAGCAAGCATGCAACATGCAGCAGGCATGGTTTCTGTCACGGCTACGGCGCTGCGGGGCTCCGGCGGTCTATCGTCGCAGATGGGTTTAACGCTGGAGGCCGAGGCCGAGGGCCGCCTCGCCCCTACGTGCCTACGCGATTTTAAATTACACTCTAGGTGTAGAGCAGACAAGACTGCGTGGAGTCGGATTTACAGCGATTCGTTTCTATCACTAAAACCTAATTTTAAGCAAATGTTTTAGGACTAAAAAAATTATTATAAATGAACATTCGGAATAATACACAATACTTAGGACATATGACTTTAGGTCATGTACAATTAGGAGATTCAATTATTATAGTACTCGATAATTATGTTAAACAAAATTTCGGGATTTTGAACATTATGGTTACTGAAGTTTATAGCAAACGTGTTAGGGATAATGATTTTTGGACAAACGATTTTAGGAGAAGAAAGGGAGTACCCGAATAAATATACACGAGTGGCTTCATTTGTGCGTATTCGTGACAGAATTAGATTTAAGAAAATTGTTGAAATGAAACAGCTTTACCGTGAAAGATACCGTTTACCGAAATCAGAATTTTATTTGCTATGACAGTAGGTACAGGTTAGGTGTTGTACATAAATTAATGAGATCGGCTACGTCTACCTTACGGCGTGCAAATTATTACATAAGATAAAATATTAATACAAACAAAATAATGTCAACAAAACAAAATAGAAATTAAAGTGAAGTCAATTAATAATATTATAGTCAGGTACATAAGTCTTACATGGTCAAATTTGCAGTTTATTATAAAAATCATTATCTGGATAAATTCGTATCATTTAGAAAGTCTTTCACTGAGTAATAACATTTGCCTAAAAGTAGTGCAGTTACCTTAGGTTTAAAAATATTTATAGAATAATCCTTAAAACCATGAGGTTTTATTATAAATGACAGGTCCCATTGTCATAACACTTTTCCTATAACAGTGCTGTTTTGTAATTTCCCGAATGTAGCAAGTTCTTGTATTGGGATCTCAAGGGGCCATTGCGTGGTAAGTGTTCCTGCCATGACAGTAATAGACAATTACGTGATAGAGAGGCTATCGCCGCTTCTGGCCAGTAAGATCCACTAGTTTTTAATATTATGGCCTGGATACGTGTTTATTTGTTTCAAAACCCTCAGATGTTCAGAGGATAGCCGTGGTCTTGAGCTACTTTGCCCTAAAGTTTATGATCCCTTACTACTGTTAGAATGTATGATTTCTTTGTTATTTATATATTACAAACAGACACTTCAATTTAGATTATTTGTAGATAAGATTTGTATAATTCAAGCTCAAGTAAGTCTCCTAAGACCGTTTTCAAGTAGCAACAACGGTTAAGGTACCTGCCATTACTGCCCTATCTCAGTATTCCACTCTGTACCGTACAGTCAGCATTTGCTAGAAACCTCCGACTTCGGCCAAAAGCCGACTGTGGCCGAAGCGGAAGCTTAGGTCGGACACTACCTGCTACTGATTAAGTAACTAATACTTACTTTCGATGTCCACAGCTCTGCCTGTCTCCTTAGATGCTTCTTGTTCGTCTTCCTCTTCTATTTTAAACTCCATTAAAGGTACATCATCTTCTGAATCGAATTCAGAACCGTGTGGTAGTATATCTTCTTCATCTAGATGGCTATTGTCTAGATTTTCCAGTTCTAGATCTGTAAGTAAACAAAAACAGTTAAAAGTTACTCATTTACTATTTTATTGAGCAGATGACATAAAGACATTTTAATGCACTGAAAAAGTAAATTATATATTTTTTTTACATCATTTGAAAATACGGGGTGGAAGGGACAAGGACGCGAAAACGGTTACCTCGCATACAGTACATCATTTGGAGCCACATAGAAATTAATCATTGGTTATTAAAAAAAAAATCTGCTGTTTACTACAAAAGTACCTACAATCAAAATGTACGGAACAGCAGATTTTATTTTTTGGGTGGAAGTGACACCGACGCATCTGATTACAAAATGTTCAGTTCATCATACTGAACCCCTAGCGTATAGAAATTTTTCATTGGTAATTTGAAAAAAACATCTTGTAGTGTATCTATTTAATTGATATAGAAACACTGTCTCACATCCATAAGTAGTTCGGTAGCTGTCACTAATGACAGCTGTCAGTCACCACAAATGGCGGGAAGTTGGAAGGTGAAGCGTACCCTGGACTGGGGGCTTGGTGGTGTGGTGAGCCTGTGACATAGTTAGTAAATTGTTTTATCAACCTATTAGGCAGTTACAAGAATGGTTAAAATGTATAGAACAGCTGATTTCTTTTTTAGTCACTAATGATAACAATTTCTATGTAGGTTTAGAATGTTACGTGACTAAGTGGTACCCGTTTGTACGTAGGTGTCGCTTCTACCCCATATATTAACAAAAAAAAACTTTTTCTATTCAATAAATTGTAACGTTATTTGTTGGAAGATATTACTTTATCATTAATTTTTTGTCTCAAAAACATACCATCACATTGATATGCCTCCTTTGGCTCAAGAATATCATCTTGTCTCTCACAAACAGCTGGTAATTCTTCTTTCACAACAACGCTTTCTGTTTGACCAACTTTAACTATACTTATGCTATCTATTGAAGAGATAATAAACCCGTGGGCAACCTGTAAGTGGTCCTGGTTTATGAAAGGTTTTGGCTGTAAAAAGATGATTACAGTATTACATAAAATAATTATGTTAATGAAGGGCATTACTTACACATTAAACAGTAAATTATATCTGTTGAAGAACACCTCACCTCATAATTCCCATTCATTATCCGAGCGAACAGCTCTTCAGCTTCCAAACATTTCCTCAGCAATCGGAAGCATTGCTTTAGTTTAGCGCAGCAGAAGGAACAAGCGATGATCGGTCTGCTGTCGTCAGTTACAAACTGCAACAAAACATTGAGTTTCAGTTTTCGGGGTTTGTGAATAATATTTTGCAAACACTGTAGGCTACAGGTTTTGTGCAGTAACGCTCTTTCAAACACCTCTTACAAAGAAGGCTCATTGTTGTTTCGCTTGCCAAACCTGATATGTGTACACAACAAAAAAAATATTTTAGCTTGCATACACAAATGTAATAAGTTTTTAATATCTTAGACTAAAATAAATGATAATCTGTTTTTTGCCATATTTTGTTCTATTTTTATTTTTTCAGAAGATTCATTGATTTCTTCTTCTTTTCATTCATTACGAAAACAACAGTTTTTATGTTGTCCTGCAAAGTTCTTAAAATGTACATATTCTGTTCGGCAAGCGTACCAACAATATACATTGATCACTGGTGGAGTTATAATTTACGCTTGCGGCTTATGCTCTAAAGCTCTTGCGTGGAGCAGCTCATAACCCGGGTGTGCTGTGTCACCTGAAGCTGTGCGTGCCAGACCGGTATGTATGGAGGCGGCGGCGACCGCCACTGCTGGCCGTGCCTGCTGCCAAAACCAATCTGCTGTCAAAAACACCCCTCACCCGCACAATATGTGTATTAAACGAAGTTCATGAGAGAATTGACATATTTTCGTGCAATCTGAGTGAATTCGCAAGTGTTTTTGAATTGTGTTAGTTATATTTAGATATTAATATTCTGTGTTAAGATTTTTGTTGTTAGATTTTTAAGTACTAGCCGTAAGTTGATTTTATTTGGTAACCACTATTGTATTGGGGTCATCCTGTAAAGATAGTGTGTGTAAGTTAATAATAATAAATAAATAATTTATTTTAAGCACAGGTTCCTTTATCATTAAATTTTCTATCACCAATAAGGTTGATTTCCCTATTTTCCAAATCTCTAACGACGAGTTCATATGATTTCTCAAGTTAAAGAGGCATTTAATTACAAATATTCAAGAAATGTAAATATTATTAAAGTATCAACTTACTGGAATATCAGTCAGCCTCTCATATACTTCATGCAAGTTCTTGTTGACCACCACATACATGCGAACATTCTCCGCTAGACATATCCTACACATTGGCAGTTTTTCCATATTGTATTAATGTTTAAGTATCACTGAAGATAATTACTTCACTTAGAAATTCTGCTGCGTACAAATAACAGGCGACGCTTGTGTATTGCGACTTCTTTTAGTATATATATATACGATAGTGTCGCAACTAAGCTTAACTTTACAGCTTGTAAATTGTAGTTATTTAAGTCGAACGGGTAAGGCGGCAGCGGCCGGATTGCTAGACTTATTATATCACTCGTAGGACAGCCTATAATTAATAGAAATTAGTTTATTAGTCCCTAGACACTATCTACTGCACCTACTGTACGAATACCGGTATCAAAAAGAAAACAATTTCTATTATTCACTTACAACCAGCTAAAAAAAGGAAGCTACTTTTGGTTTCGTTGACTTGACACTGACAGATGACATTGACATTTCAAGGTTTTCAAAGCAGGCACAGAGTATGTAATTCCACATTAGTTATAAAGGACAAGCATGGCAAAGTGCTATTTCGCTATGCATTATGCATTTTAAAAATAAATTGATCAAATACTACAAGAACTTGTAACAATTTTCTTTTACCATATTATTATTAATTTTTGGTTTTTACCAATTAGACTTATTAATTCCATCAAAGAAAATAAACACCATTTGCACGCTGACCAAGTGTTTAGTGCAAATAAGTGCTTGCAACGTAAGATGGTGCAAGGGTGTCGACGCAGGTTGCATCCCACACCAAAGGCCTACTAGAAATTCTATTTTTTTTAATTATCTTGAACGTTTCTCATTTGACAAATAAAAGTCCTGGCACTACAAATAGGCGACCAGGTACGTATTCTGATCCATTTATTTACATTTCCAACAGCTATTTATTAAACAGACCATATAATGGCACCTTGTTACTGTCGCGCTACCCTTCATAGCGTGACAGTAACAAGGTGCCATTGAAACTACTGAAAACCTAATAAGAAGTCGTAGTAGGTTCTTAGTACACATCGTATTGAACACCTCTGTCCATAGGACCAGGGCCAACCCTGGAAATCTACGGCTACCCCCATTAACCTGAGTGGTGACAGGCCAAAGGAGAACCCCTAGATGTGCGCGCTGGCGCCGGGAGCGAGAGGCGTAGGAGGTTTTCATCGGTTTTCTAATCAAGGGTCACATGTGCTACGGACCGAGACGCGGCCAAGCGAATTGTCTTACAAGGGGGATCAGGCGGTGTCAGGAAGCCGTTGCTTGTGCCGGCTGCTGCAGGTGTTGGGCGGCGACACCAGGCCAGCGGTGGCTCACTGGTGTGCTTCAAGTACGACACGCCGCGCCGGGCCATATCGAAAGTCGCTGCATAGTAGGCAGGTCCAGCGCTGCTGTACCGGTGAAGAATTGAGTCGACCTTTGCATCGTCAAACCCCTCCGAAATATTCAAGCATTTTGGTGAGTGTTTCAGATTTTGATTCTTGAGCTGACATCAGCTCAAGAATCAAAATCTGAAACACTCTTTAAGGAACATTCCTTAATGAAAGAGAGTAAATGTTGCTAGTAAAGGTCATTGGGCGTAATCCGACCCTGTCGCGGACAGTAATGAAACGGTATAAAATGAAAGAGTATAAATTCACTAAACGTTATATAATTATGGTTATTTTATTTGAAATCCATGGAGAGCAAAGTTTGAGTCAAAAATATATTTATTCAAAAAATCGAATAATTTGTTTAAGTAATATAAGTTGTCGTTCTGAAATAGCTACTAAAGGGTTTTGGCGAGTACATGTGCGTCCTACGTGATCAAATCGGCAGATATACGTTCGCTAACTTTCCCTCACACATTTTGTCGCGTCTCTTATTAGTGTTGTTATACGCAGTATATTAACATTATAAATGAGAAAATGAATAGAGGGAACAAACTGGTGCAATACTTAATTGAAAATAACACAAATAGACAAAGAGTTGCATTCATGGCACTAGATGGAAACAATCCAGATTTTAGAGATTTCCCACAGATAACCTATGAAGAATTGATATTTCATTATTGATCCATTGGGAAGCTACCATTTAAGACTGGCCAGGTTACCATTAACACATGAGATCAAATGGTGTCTACTTGATAGAGCTCTATCAGCACCAAGGCTTAATAAATAATAAAAATATATTGATAAGACGACGAATTCAGTCGCCAAATATCAGAGCGCGACAATATTACACATGTATTTTAATAAACCCAGCGAGACAAGGGAGACAAAATGTTGAAGATTACCACTGCTCTTGTATATGTTACAGTCAAAACTGTTAATCGGTCAAAACCACTTTTGACTGGTGTCAGCCAAAACCCTTATTGTGTTAAAATGCGTTTTCTCCATTTAAAACATGTCGTTTCAGAACGTTGTAATGACCTCGTCCTAGAAATATTACAACATAATGTTTAGCAAAGTGTCACAAAAAATAACTTAACAAACCTTATAAGTTTCTTAAATAAATAAGTGAATGTTAGTTATTGTTAAAATAGTTTTTACCGGTCAGAAGTAGTTTTGATTGATTAACAGCGGTCAAAAGTAGTTTAGACTGATTAACAGCGGTCAAAAGTAGTTTAGACTAATTAACAGAGGTCAAAAGTAGTTTAGACTAATTAACAGCGGTCAAAAGTAGTTTAGAATAATTAACAATTTTGACTGTGACATATTCACGGCCGCCGTTCAGTCGGAAGTTGCGCGCATATTGCCAGGTCCTATGGTTTATTGTTTATCCTGTGCTAGGCACCAATAACAAGTCGAAGCCCCTGCGGTATTTTCAGATGAAATCACAGTAGACATTGATCACGCCGAATAAATCATGTGAAATAAGAAAAAGCTTTTTTTTTTTCAAAATGCCCACAACTCACAAGAAAGCGACCCTTAGGGGTCGTCCATTAATCACGTGAGGCTGGAAAGGGGGGGAGGGGGGTTCGGAAAAAATCACGAAATATCACTAGGGGGAGGGACAGGTGTAGTGGATATCACGTGTATTTATTTTTTCTTTGAACGCGCGATTTCTAAACCGAAAAGCGGTGCGTGACCTTGACATTTTTATCACGGTGCTTATTTTTCCAGAATTAAATTAGATTATACCTGTTAACCTGTATTTAGAGATAATATTCTGATTTTTTTTAAGATACTTTGTACCAAAAAAAATACACGTGATTTTGGGTGGGAGGAGGGAGGGGTAGTCTAAAACTTTACCACGAATCACCATGGGGGAGGTGGGGGTTAAAAATTTGCTAAAAAACATCACGTGATTATTGGACGACCCCTTACCATAATAAACTAGAGACATCTATACAACATTATTTTTAGTATATGCGAAATATAGTTTGTTCAGAATAAGTAACTGAATCGATTTCAATAATTTTTAAACCATGTTATATTTTTCCCAAAAATATTTTAAAAAGTTAAAAGTTGGACACCGAGCGACTTTAAGTACCTAACGGAATAATTTAGGTACCTACTGCCCAATTATTATTATCAATGAGCTCAAGACGACGCTGGAGGCGCGCGCTGCGTGATGAACACGTTTTTGTGCGGACAACTAGGTAACAGAACAAGCTTATAACTTTGTGATTTTTCGTGATACAGTTTTGAAATTTTGTACATCTTCATCATCTTGCTTTCTTTACATAAAAATACTAGACACGTGTTTCAGGTTTCGCATATACTAAAACTAATGTTGTGTATTCTCACAATTTCATGTCTGTCTGCCGTGGGTTTTTCTCCCATACTATTTGCCCATTGACCTTTAGAGTGATTTCAATTTTGGACGGTGATCGTTATAAACTGAAAGCTTTGAATTCTAAGTGTGCCTACTTGTATGCACACGGTAGGCTAAGGAACATGCCAGCGGGTCACGTACCTGTCGATGTTGATAAGGATCTTGATGATGATGAGCAAGCTTAAGGTAGTGTAAAGCTTTCTATCGGTCGTAGTGTCTTCAACCGTACCCGTAGATAATACGTAGTCGTAGCCCGATACAAATTTGTCTCTCTCGAGGAAACTTAAGTAGTCTATGGGTACGCGATGTGCGTTTAACTCTGGCAGAGGTCGGGGTCTGGAGAGACCGTAGTGTGTAGTCAGTGGGTGATGCACACGGGCGATCCATTTGATGGATGCGCGAGTTTTGATCCATGCGCTGGCTAGAGAGCCGACGCGTTAGAGGTTCTACTCAAAGGTTTCTGTAAGCTTGGCAGTTTTTGGTTGAAGTAGTTTTAAAGGTTGATTGTTATGAGTTGACGAATAATGTACATGGCCCAGGGCAGTGACTGTTGTATTTTATTCACAATTTAACCGTGTTTGGTTTAATCAAAGAGTAGAGTTCTATAATTTCCTTCCTTTCCTTTCACCGACCCGATGTATGTAGAGTTTTGTCAGGAGTGACCGAGAGGAAAAAAAATCTGTTGTGGACTATTTGTTCGTAAGGTAACCATCACACGAGGACGTGTGCAAGCAGGACGGCTGTGTCGGTTCCGGTCATTAGTATCGACATAAAATGAATCGCAAGTGCGCCGGTGGTGACATAGCGCGACATACTTACAAGTCTACCCACACAACAGCGTGCTTCTAAAGAGCCCTGATGTTCAGCTCGTGTCGAGGGCGACAGTCAATGTCTGGTCGCAGCGGAGTTGAGACGTCTTGGAACTGATAACTTTTTAGAACTATGTATCCTGCTTACGCGTATGAAGTTTAATTAAAATCGGTTCAGTTATTTCGATAAAAGAAGGACTTAAAAGTTTGTATGAAATGCCTGCGACCTACTTGTAAGTCTACCCATCCACAGCGTGCTTCTACAGAGCCCTGATGTTTACAGCTCGAGGACGACAGACGGAGACGCGGACGGCGGAGTTGAGACGTCTTGTAACTGTACCCGGTTCATTGTGCCCCGTGTTATTGTGTTAAGTTGTAATCTCAATTAATTCTTTAGTTTTGCTAGAAACAGTGTAGCGCTCCCACATGATGTACGAGCCTAACGGAATAAATCCTAACATATCCGACATATACAAGATGTACACCGTTGTCACTCAAACCACGGGTAGTTGAATAAAGAAAAAATATTGGACCGAGTTAAAAAAATCAGAATAAGTAATTTACTTTAAAAATAAATAAAAATAAATTATCCCACACCGTCCGCAAATTCATGGTAAGCACCCGAGCGACGTAATCGCCGCCCGTCCTAACTACCTACAGCTACACAATACTCGTAACACAACCTATGATGCAACTTTTCCTTCATACTTTTCCTGGCTTAGGACAGGATATAAATTCAAATTCAAAATTTTTAATTCAGATCAATTGATCCATGTATACCCTCGTGGACTTTTTTGTAGGCAATAATGAGTACTTGTAAACATGTACTACATCGTTTTTAAGGATCATAAATAGTTTTCTCAGCGCACGCCAAATAATGAATTTTATAGGCAAAATTTTGCTACCTTGCGTTACCGTATTGCAATTTTCTTAAGGATCTCTAATTTTTTTGAAAATACATTATAGCCTATGTTACTTCCTGATAATTTAGCTTTCTATTGGTGAAAAAATAGTTCACATCGGTCCACTAGTTTCGGAGCCTATTCGGTACAAAAAAAAACAAACAAAAAATCTTTCCTCTTTATAATAGTAGTATAGATAAGCCTATTAACATGAAATGTATTGTTAACAACGTCAAATACATGTATATCAAATATTTGTGTAGGATATTTAATTATAACTAAAAATAAAAAATAAAATATTTTGCAAAAAATAAAACCGGCTTCAAAAATAACTCGACTCGACTTCAGAAGCTAAAGATATTTTTCACTTTTATGTGTATTTGAAGTCGGTTTTCTTTATTGCAAAAAAAAAAATTCGCTACACAGCTAAAATATTTTGTTAAATCTTTTGTCACCAATACAACGCTGCCATCACACTTTCAAGGTTTTTTTACCAGTGTGTGTACGAATATGATTTGTTAAATGAGCCTTTTGACTGAAACTACTCTGACATATATCACACTTGTAAGGTTTTTCACGAGTGTGTGTACGAACATGAATTGTTAATGTAGACTTTTGACTGAAACTACTCTGACATATACCACTTTTTTAAGGTCTTTCACCATTGTGTGTACGAATATGATCTTTTAAATGGGGCTTTCGACTAAAACTATACTGACATATATCACACTTGTAAGGTTTTTCACCAGTGTCTGTACGAATATGATCTGTTAAATGAGCCTTTTGACTAAAACTTCTATGACATATATCACACTTGTAAAGTTTTTCACCTGTGTTTGTTCGAATATGATTTGTTAAATAAGCCTTTCGACTAAAACTACGCTGACATATATCACAATTGTAAGGTTTATCACCAGTGTGTGTACGAATATGACTTGTTAAAGTAATCTTGAGACTGAAACTACACTGACATATATCACACTTGTAAAGTATTTCACGAGTGTGTGTACGAACATGAATTGTTAATGTAGACTTTTGACTGAAACCACTCTGACATATACCACATTTTTAAGGTCTTTCACCATTGTGTGTACGAATATGATCTTTTAAATGGGCCTTTCGACTAAAACTATACTGACATATATCACACTTGTAAAGTTTTTCACCTGTGTTTGTTCGAATATGATTTGTTAAATAAGCCTTTCGACTAAAACTACGCTGACATATATCACACTTGTAAGGTTTTTCACGAGTGTGTGTACGAACATGAATTGTTAATGTAGACTTTTGACTGAAACTACTCTGACATATACCACATTTGTAAGGTCTTTCACCAGTGTGTGTACGAATATGATCTTTTAAATGGGCCTTTCGACTGAAACTATACTGACATATATCACACTTGTAAGGTTTTTCACCAGTGTGTGTACGAATATGATTTGTTAAATAAGCCTTTAGACTAAAACTACTCTGACATATATCACACTTGTAAGGTTTTTCACCAGTGTGGGTACGAATATGATTTGTTAAATGAGTCTTTACACGGAAACTACACTGACATATATCACACTTGTAAGGTTTTTCACGAGTGTGTGTACGAATATGATTTGTTAAATGAGCCTTTCGACTGAAACTACACTGACATATATCACACTTGTAAGGTTTTTCACCAGTGTGTGTACGAATATGACTTGTTAAAGTAATCTTGAGACTGAAACTACACTGACATATATCACACTTGTAAGGTTTATCACCAGTGTGTGTACGAATATGACTTGTTAAAGTAATCTTGAGACTGAAACTACACTGACATATATCACACTTGTAAGGTCTTTCACCAGTGTGTGTACGAATATGATCTTTTAAATGGGCCTTTCGACTGAAACTATACTGACATATATCACACTTGTAAGGTTTTTCACCAGTGTGTGTACGAATATGATTTGTTAAATGAGTCTTTACACGGAAACTACACTGACATATATCACACTTGTAAGGTTTTTCACCAGTGTGTCTACGAATATGACTCTTTAAATGAGCGTTTTGACGGAAACTTCTCTGACATATATCACACTTGTAAGGTTTTTCACCAGTGTGTATACGAATATGACTTGTTAAAGTAATCTTGTGACTGAAACTACACTGACATATATCACACTTGTAAGGTTTTTCACCAGTGTGTGTACGAATATGTTTTGTAAAATACCTCTTATGACTACACTTATAGTGGCATATTTCACATTCGTGAGGCTTTTTGAATTTAGTTTTATATTTGGACGTACGATTTTGAGTGGTTCGGATAATTTCCGAGTGCGATATTTGGTTTGTCTTTTGGTCGGCTGGTATTGAATCTGCTAATTTTGTTCTTCGTGAGTGTAGTTTTGGTTCCTCCGCAACAGTCGGCCCTGCGACAACAGAATAGAATAGAATAATATTTATTTGTTAGAATATTGTTGTTACATAGGTGTTACACAAAACATGATGTCCATTATATTCTGCTGTTTCCAGCATACAAATATTTCAAAAAAATAAAATTAATAATAAACCATACAATGTGAAGGAGTATTAATTATTATGGCAAGAATTATTGAATACAATGTCAAAGGTTAGGCTGGCAATGGTTAATTCAAGATTATTAATAAAAATGTAAAAAAATAAAATAAAGTAAATAAATCACAATGTCAAAAATATACATCATAATGTCAAAATAAAAATTATAATGTCAAAAAATTCACAATCAAAGTACTAATGTCATATTAATATCATAATCACAATATCAAAATGTATCATTTAAAAATTCATTAACGGAGTAATTAACATTCATTAACACATGTCTAAGAGCCAAGCAAACGTTTTACATTTAAACTTACTAATTGGTAACATTCTCAGGGCTGGTGGTACTTTATTATAAATTTTAATTGTCATACAACCAAAATTGTAATGTAAAATGTTCTCATTTCTACTGTATAATTGCAATTTCTGAGCAGGTACTAATAATTTCCCGGCATTTCATTTCTTCAGTCTTTCGGAGACTTGTTCATTTAATAGAAATAAATGAGGGTATTTTTTTTTAAATAGACAAACTTCTAAAATATACAGACATGGGAGTGGGAGAATTTTTAATTCCTTAAATGATGGCCTGCAATGGTCAAAATATTCTGCTCCACTCATGGCTCTGATATTTTTTTTTGTACTCTGAATGCTCTTTCCACATCCACCGAATTACCCCATATCACTAGACCGTAACGCAATACTGATGAAACATACCCATGATAGGCATTAAGGACTGTTTTTTTACTGGACACTAGTCTTAACTTGCGAAGAGCATATGCAAACTTATCAAGCTTACTGCATACTCTTTCTACATGTTCCTTCCAGTTTAATTTATTGTCAATTACTATACCCAAGAATAAAGCTGATGGTCCTGGTTGCAGAATTGCATTATGTTTAATTGCTGTCGGTATTACTGACAAGTTACATGTTTGAAATTGAACTATTTTGGTTTTGTCAATATTAACATGAAGATTATTGCCCCTCAGCCATTTAATTACGTTAATTAATTCATTGTTTGTATCAATTTCTATGTCAGTTTTGTTGGAACATTTTATCGTCAAAATTGGATACATTCATATTTTAAACATTTTTTGAGGTCATTAATGTATAATATGAATAGTGGAGGACCCAGTACACTTCCCTGCGGGACGCCAGACCTATTAATTTTTAGTTTTGAGCAATATGTCTTCCTAGTATCATTTTATATCCTAGATATAACAGTCCTCTGTTGGCGATTAGATAGATAACTTTTTAGCCAATCATACGCTTTGCCTCTTATGCCATATTTCTCTAGCTTGTAAAGTAGTCGTTCGTGTGATACAAAATCAAACGCTTTGCTCATATCTAAGACTACCGATAAAGTAGACACTTTTTTATTAAGTGCTTCAGTAATTAGTTTCACTAAAGAAAAACAGGCTAGAGTCGTTTAACTGTTTTTCCTAAAACCAAACTGACCCTCCACAATTAAATCGTATTTAGTTTTAAGATAAATAGACGGGCCCAAAATCTAGATGACGTGAATAATGCCCTACTTCAGGTCCATAATTGGTTCACAGCAAACAATTTAGTGTTAAATGAAAAAAAAACGAAATGCGTAAGATTTGCTTTACCGAATGTTAAAAGTAGCGATTGTGATATAGTATTGAATAAAGAGAAACTTGAATTTGTAGATAAAACGGTTTTCCTGGGGATTACGCTT
Source organism: Noctua janthina (assembly GCA_963576755.1). Classification (NCBI taxonomy): domain Eukaryota; kingdom Metazoa; phylum Arthropoda; class Insecta; order Lepidoptera; family Noctuidae; genus Noctua; species Noctua janthina. The sequence continues at coordinate 8,484,912 of OY755077.1, forward strand.
GATTCAAGGCTACAATGGGGTTCTCATTTAACATCTCTTGCGGGGCGGCTAAGTTCAGCAGCGTATGCTATAAGAAAAATCCGTCAATATACTGATGTAGATACCGCTGGACTGGTCTATTTTAGTTATTTTCATAGTATTATGTCTTATGGCATTTTAATGTGGGGACGGGCTGCAGACATTGAGTCTATATTTATTCTGCAAAAAAGAGCCATCAGAGCCATATATAATCTTCGTAGGCGCGATTCTCTAAGGGAACTGTTTAAGGAAATTATCATCATGACGCTACATTGTCAATACATCTACGAAAACATAATGTATATAAGAAAAAATCTACATCTTTTTAATAATTGAGGTGACAGACACAGTTACAGTACTAGAAATAGAGACCAATTAGTTCAGCCAGGCTTCAGACTCGCTAAAGTAGACTCATCTTTCATGGGGTACTGTTTGAGATGCTATAATAAAATTCCACAAAGTATTCTTGAACTGAATGAAACGAAATTTAAAACATGCATTAAACGCACACTATGTAAGAAAGCATATTACAAGTTGGACGATTATATCACTGATAAAAATGCTTGGCTCAATGCCGGTCCTGCTCCACAAGAACAGGGGCGCCTAAATTGATAGCATTAATTAAATAGTATAATAGGAGTATGTCATGCTCACTCAAATGTCTCGCTGATGGTGGCACGTGTGTCGGATCATTTAGTTCCCTTCAAAATGGTTGAGTTGAATGGTGCTGATACATGCGTCATGTTCGTGAACGGGCGCTGTCAGTTGTGACTGGTCATCTCTTATTTGCCACGGCTTATTTGAATTAATTATTTTATTTTTGAATTGTTTTTACTATGGACACTTTTAACGTACACATCTTGCTGCATCGTTCTCACATAATGTACCATCTCAAAATGAATGATGTAACCAAGGTTTTGTTAAAGTATTCTGATTTAAAAGAGTGTCCATGGAGTTTCTTGCCCGTTCTTCTCCATAGAGATCTACGTTAGGGAATGGGCAACTACAGTACTTTCACAGTTTTTGTGCCTTGTGACTGGGACTGTAGCTATATTTTACTGTTGCCTTTGTTTCGACAATTCAAAAGTGCCTGTAACTGGCCTACTTGAAATAAATGCTTTGATTTTGATTTCGAGCTATTTATTTTGTTATGCATTGCTTTTTCAAAGATTTTTGCAAAGATTGGGATCAGTGTAATGGGCCTATAATTGCCCATATCAGTACAGTTGAACTTTTTGAACAGTGGTTTAATTATAGTCTCTTTTAATCTAGATGGGAAAACACCTTATTCAAAAGAGAGGTTTATTAAATAGGTAAGTGGTGATGCTATAATTTTCGCGCTTAGTTTAATTATTTAAGTGGTTACTTCGTCATATCCCGTAGAATTCGTGTTATTTAATTAATTAATTATATTGATAACGTCAATTTCATTCACTGACGTCAGAAATAGAGTATTTATATTATTGTCAATATTGTTTACGTCATATTGTTGGGGTTTTGTGTCAACTCAATGAAATAATTGTTAACCAGTTCGGTACGGGCCCCTTTGGGGGTCTGACACTCAAACCTCCGCTGGATTGGCACCGGCCCCCGAAGGGGTCTAGCGTTTAAGTCATACGTCATCCTCATTGTTTATGTAAATATTTAATATTGTGATTATTAAATACTATGAGTGTGCGTTAATTAAGAGAGTTGTATAAAAAGTTCATATGTCTTCGCCATTAAAACTTCTGTATTTAGCGCGCAAGTTTCTTAATTTACCCTTTAAAAATCCAAGTGCATAAATACGGTCATCGCCATTTTGACGTCAGTGCTGGCCGAGGGTAAAAATCATAAAAATTGTGCTTTTCGGACATCCAAGCTCCACTATGTTGAGAATGATTAACTCATTATTAAATTATGTGACGAATTAATCCATAGTTCAATTTAAATAAGCAGTGGTAATGATGAGTTATGATATCTAAAGTCGAAGTTTCGCGCCAATCATGCGTGTTTACATTTTTATTTTTCACATTACATCACACAGAAGCGTATAGATTCAATAACAAATATGACAAATATCATTCCAAATATTATAAACAACATGAGAATGCCCAGATCTTAGCGTAATTTACTAATACGGGACCAATAACTCGTATTATTCATTACGACTCCTCAAATTTGTATTCGAAATTGACGACCATTATTTTTTTAAATTATTGTGATGTGTGGAAACGATTGTTTAAATCGATTCGTTTTTTGTAAATTTCGATAATCGAGAAATTAAATAATGGAATTGAAAAAATCGATAGATGGAAATTAAAATAATTCTGTTTTAAGTGTAAAACCGAATAAATAAATACAATAATATTTTTTTAAGCTTTATATTGGTAATTTTAATAGTTTTTCGTAAATTGTAGGGACTAAAACCGACATAACAAACAGCACAGACTGATCTATGGCTAAATCCGCGCCGTTTTTTTTCCCACATCAAAATTTAAGAATGTATTCGCTGTTCAAATTTATTTTGTATTTTACTAGATAATTTATTGTGATTTTTTATTATTAAAATATGTTTTTATTTAACTTCCCTTGTTAGTAAGTATTGGTCAAATCTTGCAACTGAATTTTAAACTAGTTCCCTTATACCGATTGAGCTGAAATTTTGCACACACCTTTTGATCGTCTCCTGACGAGAGAACTCTTCAACGGTTAATAGCGCGGACACGAAACTTTGTATACGCGTTTAATTTTGATAGATATAGATGATTTTTATCATGACCTCATCCTGCAGTCAAAATGGTCTTCTCACGAGGGAACTCCTCAACGTTAAATGGCACGGATCCAAAAATCTGTAGACGCGTTCATATTTGATGGATAAACATGATTTTTATCATGACCTCATCCCGCAGACAGAATCGTCTTGTCACGAGGGAACTCCTCAATGGTTAATAGCCCAGACACGAAACTTTGATAGATACGCGTTCAATTTTGATCAATAAACATAATTTCTATTGTATTTGACCTACAGCCAGGATTTCTTTTCATGAGGACACTCCTCAACGGTGAATAGCATAATATAATGTTGCGGTATCAGAAATGTACGAAACACAAAAAAAATAAAAATTAGAAAATAAGTTTTTTTTTTTATTTTAATTAATAATTTCATTTTTCTATTGTTTGGTCGGTTGGATATAAAAAGCCCAGGATCTTGGAAGGCATAGTAAAAAATTATTTGGTTCCCAAGATGAATTTAGTATGGTAAAGTTATTATGGTAGGTTAGATTCGTTATTGTGGTATTCACCATTTACAAATACTTATTTTATCAGCCTGTTCTTTCTCACTGCGGGGCAAAGGCCTCCCTATGGCATTCCAATATTCTTTATCTTTTGCCTTCTCCGACTAATACCTTTAATAGTCAATATTTTTTGATACAACCAAACTATTTGTAAGAAAACTACTAATGCGAGTAGGGCTCTTGCCCTGAGGGTTCTGTCGCATAGCTATTCACGGCTTAATAGAAGTGACATGGCCCACGGCCTATGATGGATAACCTGAACTTTGCAGTTGTAAGAAGAGTTTTTAGAGTTGACGGTGAACCGCTTTCAAAAAATAAACAAATGTTTCTTCAGGATACGTCTTATGAATTGCCGATTGCGAAATAAAAGACATTAAGTTTGTCGGTCGTTGTCACCGAGGCAGGTCCAAGAAACGCTGTCATGACGATTTGGACTCATTCGTGGCTGATTGGCCAGAGAAGGCAAATCACCGACAGAGTTGGAAAGGATTGGAGGAGGTCTTTGCTCAGCAATGGGAAAAAATAGTATGTCCTAATCTAACACATAACCGACAAAACGCTACCAATCGATACACAATTTTGTAAGAATAAATATAATTTATCTTTGGCGGATCAAACCAATTTTTTTTTACCATGCCTACCATGATTCTATATCGAACCTTCAGATATTACAAAACAAAATTCGCAATAAATGATAATAGTAAATTAAAATACATGTGAAATGCGAGTGCATTCCTAATTTAAATTTTGAAACAAAAAAAACGCAACCGTGCGTACAATTGAAAATCAATCCATTTCCAGATTTTTTATTTGCTTGAATTGTGAAACTTTATTTCATGCTATATCTCACGCTGCTAGTTCAACGGAAAGTTAAGAGACCAGCTATAAGTTTTTAAAAGAAAGGTAATCACCAGAATGTTTACTTAGAAGCAAGTTTTTTTTGTGATTACACATTGCAGTGTTTCTTATCATTTATAAATCTCCTTCTCTTGAAGTCAACCAAAAGCGTCGAATAATTAGTAAATGAAATTATTTAAAAATATAGCATAAAAAGATTAATTTTAAATTAAATAAGTATTTGAAATTATACCAAAGAGTTTTTATTCCGTTTCAACTCTTTTTTTCCAAACTAGACTTCATTGCGAGTATCGATTAGGCTTTATGCAACTTTATAATCGAATGATGAAACTTTGGATAACGATCAGCACTAGAGTTTTTAGTAATATTTGTCAAGACTTTGATCGTGTTTTTTCATGAAATTATGTATGAATAATGGTAAAAATAAGAACGCAGATAGAATGTTACTCTCTTTATTTTGCCATTTCGATTTTTTTTAGCAAACGAGAAAGTTTTCTAAGTACATTATTGTCAGTGCATCTAAGTTACCTATTTTTTAGAGGGGTGTAGTGGTATGTAATTTATACAAATTTGGCAATTGACTGACGCCGTTTTACCGACATCAACAAAAATTGTGGTTAAATTGGTTACATATGTCATTAGGATTAGTATTTTTTTTATCAAGGATTATTAATACATTTATATAGTTGTTATTATTAGATTTGCTTACATTATTTTTTATAATTGACCAAGTCGCTTTACATTTATTTTTGGAATTATTAAAAAAAATGTGTTTGTTTATCTGTTGTGATTTAGATACGCATTTTTTTAAGATTTTAGTGTAATTAAGGTATATTTTCTTGTGATAACCTTTACTCATTGCACCGTGTTGATACGCAAAATATAAAGCTCTCTTTTTAATGCATGATATTTTTTATCATTATATCAGATATTTATATAATTAGTGGCGGTAAATGAATAATAAAAAAATAAAAAAAAATGAAAAAGCCTTTATTCGTGGTAACCTCTTTCAAAACAAAAATTTTACTTCTGCCAAACTGTAAAGCAGTTTGTTGGCAGATGTAGCTCCCATATACATGCAATATTACCATTACATTTTTTTTATTATTTTTTTGATTTTTATATGATTCATGCATGGAATTTTATGCAGTTTCTTTGTTCACTTGCTTTTAGAAAATAGCACTTGTTTACTTATTTAAGATTGTTCTTTCAGTTTAAAATGTTGATTAGGGGGTTGTCTTTCGTTGACTACTTCACTATAGCACTATTGTATTGTTTATTGTAATGTTTGTTTGTAATTAGTAAAGTTGATTGATCACTGGTTGTTGTTGAAATTTTGTTAACAGATTAATGTAATTATTTGTAGGATTTGTCACTAATGCATTGTGTCACTAATGCATTGTAACTTCTGGAACAATATTTATAACTTTTACGTTTTAAAATCGTTGATTAATAGTTTTGTTTATTTATTTATGCGGAGCCGATGCGCGCATGCTTTTAATGACAGCTGTCAACTTAAAAACTATTCTTAACCATTTTGGTTATACAATTTTACGAAAAACACAATTAATATAAATATATAAAAGCGAAAGGTCACTCACTCATTAAACACAAAGTATCGAAAACCGCTTGACGAATAAATCGGGTAAGTACATTTTTCCAGGTAAATTGGGAACAGAACGTTTAAACATAAATCAAATTAACAGGGTTTTGAATGATTCACACTAGAAAAGGAAAAGAGAATAACCACTTCATGGGGTCTCGCGCGAGGTCCCACTAAATAACAAAATTATTAATTTAGGCAACTGCCTCGTAAGCCGTAGGAGACCGCCTCGTTGTCAGTGCTCGCAAGCGCGACTGCTGAGCGGGCAAAGTGTTATTGGGTTTTTCCATCAGGAATTTCTCAGTAGCAGCTATGTAGTCTGGATTTGCACCCGGTTGATGGCACAGGCTCGCCCTCTATGGGACTCAAACATAACTGGCAAAATGTAGATGTACTATTAGGTGCACCTCTGCCTAACTCTTCGGGAATTACAGGCGTGATGTTATGTTAATTTAGAAAAAATCAAAATCTATCGTGAAAGGATCAGGGCAGAATTTGTACAAATAATAAAGATGTTTAGAGAAGTTGGAATCGTAATTCTTGTACTCTTGGGTGCCTAAAGAGTTTCTTCAGGCATTTACAATATTTATAAAACCCCGCAATGAAAAAAATACGGGGTGGAAGGGACACCGACGCGAAAACGGTTACCTCGTATTCAGTACATTATTGTGAGCCGCCCCACATAGGAATGTTTCGTTAGTTATTAAAAAAAATCAGCTGTTTCTTACAAAAGTGCAATACACGGTCAAAATGTATGGACCTGCTGATATTTTTAAAAATAACCGATGAAAAATTTCTATGTAGGGGGGCTCAGAATGATTTACTGAATACGTGGTAAGCGTTTTCGCGTCAGCATTCCTTGCACCCTGTATCATGTTACAAGTAAATAGTTTAACGAGAAGCTCATTATTTCAGAACGAAACGGCGGCTGTCAGTGTAAGACCCGCCAAATCAGAGCATTGAGATATATCTATGGAGACGGCATATTTTACTATAGAATGAATAGTTATACAAATATCTATAATATCGACACACACATGTGAAAAACAGTTTCAAGAAAGACAACTACTATTTGTCTAGTGCTTATTTTGACAATGCTTTCATATGACTTTGCTTTGAGTCGGTGTATAGTAAAGAGCGGCCGCGGCTGGAGGCGCGGGCGGCGGGGGCGGAGGCGGAAGCGAACAGTGCGCGGGTTAACATCGAGACCATCAGTCTTCAAGACGTAAGGGAGGCGCTCATAAAGGTCAAGCCAAAACGCTCATCTGGCCCCGATCGCATTCCAGCTTTTCTGTTCCGTGACTGTGGCAGGGTGCTGGCTGAGCCCCTGCATCATATCTTTAATACTTGTTTAAAGCAAGCAACATTTTCGCCTAGGTGGAAAATCACGCGAGTGATTCCGGTACCCAAGAGCAAGTCAGGTCCTGATGTAAATGGCTACAGACCGGTAGCAATGTTGTCGACACCTGCAAAAGTGTTCGAGTCTGCCATCCAACGTTGCGTGCAGGCTCAAGTGAGCACACAGCTATCGGATGCGCAGCACGGGTTCCGGCCAGCGCGCAGCACTGCCACTAATTTGCTTAACTTTATGGCGAGGGTGGTGCCGGCCGTCGATGCTGGTGTGCAGGTAGACGTGGCATATTTTGATTTTAAAAAGGCATTTGATACCGTCGACAATGATGTATTGCTACTGAAGCTGGCAAAAATTGGTTGCACTCCGCACCTACTACAGTTCTTCGCCGGTTACTTGAAAGACCGACAGCAGTACGTTGACTACAATGGGTTCGAATCCGAGCCATACTACACCAGGTCAGGCGTGAGCCAAGGCAGCAATTTGGGTCCTCTCCAATTTATTGTAATGATAAATGACTTACCAGACGTAGTCAAACATAGTTTATGTTTATTGTTTGCAGACGACCTCAAATTGCTGCTCGAGGTCAAGGGTGAGTCGGACTGTGAGAGATTGCAGGAAGACAGATAGGGTGGTAGAGTGGAGCCATAAAAATAAACTCTATTTCAATACAACGAAATGCTCAGTGATGACATTTACGCGCGCGAAGACTGCCTTAGCTTACGAATACAAAGTAGAGGAAGCGCCGATGCAGCGAGTGTCTCAGGTACGAGATCTAGGAGTACTGCTTACCCCGGATCTAACTTTCCGGGATCATATAGTTAAGATTTGCAAAAAGGCGTACAGAAACCTGGGTTTCGTGCTGAGACAGTCGCAGGGATTCACAAACTTAAACACGCTTAGGGTGCTGTATGACGCTTTGGTAAGGAGTCACTTGGAACACAGTGCGGTGATTTGGGCTCCTCATGAAGCGAAATACAATGTCATGCTGGAGCGAGTACAGAACAAATTTACTAGACACTTGTATTTTAAACTTCATGGGGTGTACCCATTTTACCCGCTGATGTATCCTACACTGTTTGTTCTGGGTATGGTGGGGTACAACGAACTCAGAGTGCGCCGGGAATTTACGCTTGCGGCTTATGCTCTAAAGCTCTTGCGTGGAGCAGCTCATAACCCGGGTGTGCTGCGTCACCTGAAGCTGTGCGTGCCAGACCGGTATTTATGGAGGCGGCGGCGACCGCCACTGCTGGCCGTGCCTGCTGCCAGAACCAATCGGCTGTCAAATACACCCCTCACCCGCACAATTTGTGTATTAAACGAAGTTCATGAGAGAATTGACATATTTTCGTGCAATCTGTGTGAATTCGCAAGAGTGTTGTTGAATTGTGTTAGTTATATTTAGATATTAATATTCTGTGTTAAGATTTTTGTTGTTAGATTTTTAAGTATTAGCCGTAAGTTGATTTTATTTGGTAACCACTATTGTATTGGGGTCATCCTGTAAAGATAGTGTGTGTAAGTTAATAATAAATAAATAAATGACGTCATAATCTCAACAATGCGTGACCGCGTCGCCATGTTTTGCGCCGAGTTTTCTGGTAGATCTGCTGTCAAACAGTTGCGCGATTGAAGTTTTTTTTGTTTTCTTAAATGACAATGTATGAAAAATGGCGGCCATTTTATGAGCCAGACACAACAAAACAACAAACAACTTTACAAGAAAAGTTAGAAATCGCAAAAGAACCCTGTTTGTTTACATTCATCAATCTCCGCCCGTATCCCGTACTATTTGGTGTTGGCGCAGCATGTCTTTTCTCATCCATACTTCTCTATTAGTCGTAATCGCATGCATGATAACCTATTAACTAACTAGTACTTACTATTGGTCTCCGTGGCTCTTTGTTTCTTCTTAGGTACTTCTTGTTCTTTTTCAACTTCAGTTTTAAACTCCATTAATGGTACATCATCTTCGGAATCAAAATGGTTTTCAAAATGGTTTGACGGGAGAGAGATATCTTCTTCGTCTGAACAGCCAATGTCTACATTTTCCTGTTTGATATCTGTACATTAACAAAAACAGTCAAGAGCAATGCTCATAATTACTTCAAAATCAAACCATTTATTTCGATTAGTTAATTGCACAGGCACTTTTGAATGTCAAAGAACTAACGGATGAGGCTACAGTCCCAGTCACAAGTCGTATGACCAGTCCCAACTGACAGCGCCTGTTCACGAACATGACACATGGATCAGCAACATTCAGCTCCACTATATTTAAGGAAACTAAATGATCCAACACAAGCGCCACCATCAGCGAGACATTTGAGTGAGCATGACATTCTCTCAAACACCAGGGCACATTCGAGTCAATGATAGTGCTCAGTACTCACACATGTGTTATGCAATTATGTACTTCATTAAGTGATATTTGTTCTTACAAACATACCGTCAAGTTGATGTTCTTCCTTTGGCTCAATAATATCATCTAGTCTCTCACAAACAGCTGGTAACTCGTCCTTCACAGTAATGCATTCTGTTAGACCAACATCACTTATACTTATGCTCTCTACTGAAGTTTTCACAAGTCCTCCCAAAAATGATAAGTGGTCTTGTTTCACGAAAGGATTTTGCTGAAAGAAATGTATTGTATTATCAGTTTCGTTTATTCATTTTTGTTTCATACTGATTACATTTTTAAATATATATATCAACAAAATGATTTAAAAATATAAAAAAATAGTAGCCCACCGGTAGCCACCGGACCACCATATTTTCGGGAACGGAGTCCAAGCTACCGGCAGTTAGGGCTCTTGAGAGAGGAATTTTCTAACAATACTCACCGTGTCCAAAGGGACTGCTTTATCAGTTTATTATTAGAAGTATTTATTGTATAAGGCTAATGATCACTTGTGTAAGCACACAGTTTTTCATAAGAGCCTCTACACAAATAATGACACCAAAGAAATTAAACACATCCTGGACAGTCGGTGGAATCTAAACGACTCAGTATATGTATAATAAGACCCAGTTTCTGAATTAAGAATTTGAAGTTGATAAGTTGTCAAGCTATTCAAGTTGTTCAAGCTGTTCTAAACTTCAAATACTCGAAACAGAAACCAACTGTTGTGTGTCAGTTGAACACCTCACCTCGCCATCCTCATTCATCATCTGAGCAAACAGCTCTTCAGCTTCCAAACATTTCATCATCAATCGGCAGCATTGTTTAAGTTTAACGCAGCAGATGGAACAAGCAAGAATCGGTCTTCTGTCTTCAGTTACAAACTGCAATAAAACTTGCCTTACACTATTTTTATTTGTATGATTAAAATACTTTATTTATTTAAACTTCATATACAATAGTGATACATAGGCGGACTTAATGCCACAAGGCATTCTCTACCAGTCAACCTTTGGGTTAAATAAGAAAACATTCTGATAGGGTACAAAATAAATATATAAAAAATAACTTCTTGCTATTGAAAATTTATATAGGCACTTAAAATGTTACTAATACTTATATACAAATAAAATAAACTAATACATATTTTAAAAAATACAAAAATTAAAAATGAGAAACCTAATAATAATTACCATAAATCAACTTCTAATAGAGAGAGAGTTATTTATTCTGACTTAAATAGTGGTCACACACTTTTCTTTTAAAAGTGAATTTGCTTTCAGCTTTTTTAATGCCTAAAGGTAACGCGTTGTAGAGCTTTATAGTAGAGATAGCGTCACAATTTGACATAAAACCGGTGCGGTGTGAAGGAATTTGGAGAAGTAGACTCTTGGAAGCTCGAAGGTTACGACTGTGAGAACAGCCCAACACTTTGAAATAAGTTTTTAGGTAATCAGGAGCACATTGATCGTTCATAATCGTGAAGAGCATGCAGAGAGATCTGAGGGATCTCCTGAGTCGGATAGGCAACCATTTAAGCTGGAACGGAAGGAAGAAACATGATCGTATTTAAGAAGGCCGAAAACAAAGCAAATACAATTGTTGAGAAGACGATCCAATTTATTTAGAAGTTCTTGGATCAGAATAACAAACATCAGCATAGTCGATGATGGGGAGCACAAGTGACTGGACCAACGTGAGTTTGGTGCTAGATGAGAGGAAATGCTTGAATCTATAGAGAGACCGCAGAGAGAATGTGACTTTCTGACTCACCTGAGCCACTTTCATTCTTACAAATATATTGTAAAGCTGTTTAAGCACACTGTTGGTCTCTGTTGGATCTGACAGTGAGGGCAGTGAAAGCATATGCATTGATACCACTTTTATTCATGTCAGATTCCCGAGTGTGAGATGAGAGGCTGGTAAAATATATTATCATCGGACTTTCAGTAATTTTCAAAGTATCAACTTACTGGAATATCAGCCAGCTTCTTATATAGTTCATGCAAGTTCTTGTTGACCACTACATACATGGGTACATTCTCCGCTAGACATATCCTACACATTGGCAGTTTTTCCATCTTGTAACTGAATATATATCATTAAAGATAATTACTTCAACTTAAAAACACTGCTGCGGACAAATAACTGGCACCGCTTGTCAATTATTATAACAATTAAGTAATTACATTTAACGAAAGTTTCACGAATACAAGCATGTAAATTATCGTGTGCATTTTGGGACCACGGTAAGTCACAAACAGCCGGAGAGTGCTAGATTATTATGTCTCTTGTAGAACAGTTCATACTTTATAGGAATTAATTACTTATTAGTCCTTATACAACATCTATTCCACGTACTACACAAATACCGCTAGCAAAACATTGCATTGATGCATTGCACATAGCAAGACAGTTACTCGACTTGACACTTTGACAGACGTTAGTCTGTCAGGTCAGTGATTGAAACTTTCATTTGACAGTGACAGTGACACTGACTATAATTCTTCAACTTATTTTTTTTTTTGCATGGAACGTTTTAATCACTAACACATTGAGTTATAGAGGAATCAGCTACTTCTCAATCGTAGAGGAATAAGCGATAGAAAAAGCAAGAATCCAATCTCAGAACAATATTTTCTGACACTTTTTGCGAGAGGCGAGGTAATGACTTGTTTTTTTTTTTTTAAAGCATTACGAGTTGTGTTTTTACTTTTTTCAAAATATGACCTGTAAATTTTGATAAATACTAATAAATAAACTAAACTAAACAAATACAGAACACTACAGGACAACCACACATAAAAATAAAAACTGACCAAGTGCAAGTCGGACTTCCACACACAGGGTTCCGTAGCATCAAACAATGTAACAATATTTGTGGCAATTTTTAACGCTCATTCATGTGTAAATTGTGTACAACAGCAAAGCTGAATTTGTTTTTCGTAGTATGTTAATGAAAAACAAAAAGGAAGAGCTCGTGGCTAAATAATAACAGCCGCTCGGTTCGATCTTTAGGTTAAGCCGTGCTTGCCTAGGTTGGTCTGTGGATGGGTGACCACCAATTACATACCGAGTTTCCTCCGTGCCTCGGAAAGCACGTTAAGCCGTTGGTCCCGGGTGTCATTTGTAGATCTTTGACAGTCGTTAGGGTAGTCAGTGGCCCAAGAAGTCTGACAACCAGTCTTACCAAGGGGTATCGTATTACCCAGTACTAACTGGGTTGTGGAGGTCAGATGGGCAGTCGCTCCATGTAAAATACTGGTATTCAGCTGCATCCGGTTAGACTGGAAGCCGACCCCAACATAGTTGGGAAAAGGCTAGGCAGATGATGATGATGATGTTAATGAAAAACAAAGTTACTGCTGCAGTTTGACAAAAAAGTTATTTGTTTCTGTTTAACGTATATTTTATAAAAGATTTTATTAAAAATTTAATATTAGGTAATTAGCTGTAATGACAGTACCTAGTTTTAGTTTTTATTTAAGTTTCAGTTTTTATACATACCTATAAAAACTACCTGCACGACTTAATGTGTAGACATTATTTGTACGCATTTGCAAGGCAGCACATAGTGAAACATAACTCTTTTTGATAACACCGTGTATTTACTTTACCTATGTGTCTCAAATAAATATATTTGAATTTGAATTTATTAATTTTAGTGCTAACATTGTCTATGTGCTCTTTCCAGTTAATGTCTTTATCTATTATTACACCTAAAAATCTGGTACGCGTTACTTCATTGATTTTATTAATATTGAGTTTAATGTCATTTTTGGAATTATTTGATCGATTAAATTGGATGTAAACAGATTTGTCTAAATTTATCATCAAATGGTTAATGTCAAGCCAATGCTATAATTTGTCAATTGTATTATTAATTTCAAGTTCATGTTCTGAAATGGTATTTAGTTTTTTATTAGATGTCACTATAATAGAAATATCGTCAGCAAATAATACGCATTTATGGTTAGTTATTTTTATGATGTCATTTATGTAATAATAATAATAAAATGTCAACAGATGTCTTGTAATTTCATTCTATAATAAAATTTTCGTTAAATAATTATTTTTAAACAGTCTGGAACCTAATCTCCCTTTTAATATATTATAATTTCTCCATTTCTTAATATAACAATAGTAAAATGAAGCCATTCTATAACAATAAACACAAAAAGAAAAAATGTGATCAAGAATGACGTATGTCACCTACATAAGATTGGACAGATAAAAATAATAATGAAATCAAGAGAATGTTGACGAGATCAGCAGCAAGACGCGCACGCCTATCACCTCCGGACCCGTCGCTCAGCTCCGCCTCGCCGCCGCCGGAATCCAGACCCGTCGTGAGTGCTGTGACACCGGCCGTGGCAGTTGCGTCGAGCTCGAGCGACGAGTATTTCTCTCCGCCGACGATGCCACCACCTGTTCGTCGACGAGGAGGACGCCGGCCGCCGGACGGTTTAGGACCTCGAGGCCCACCGGCCTCTGATAGGGTCCCAGCTCCCGGCGGAAGTGTGCCGCGCATGCGATGGACGCAATCCATTAATGCAAATGTCATGCGCGCATACTATGGGGCTACAGAGGGGGGTAACAACCTGACCGCGTACCGTGTTCGGATGCTCTCTCTGTTTCAGGTGCTTGAACCAGCTGTCAACGTGTCGGCACAACGACTGTCGGGTCAGGTGCGAGTCATCCAGCGTAATGGTATGTTGGATGACACCGTACTTGATCGCTTGCGGACTGAAATGCAGAGTAGCCATGTCATTGCCACGCCACCGCAGACTGTGGTTCCACCACAGTCTACCATAATACCAAATCACGATAACAACGTGAGTAATGACATGGTTACTAATGTAAGTACCCAGTGTAATGAGGAAATGAGGTGTGCTTTGGAGGGTGCGATTCGAGAATATCGGTTCATGCAACCCGATCTTAGACCACGCGTACCTCGTTTGCCCATGCATAACAAAAATAGGGTGCTGGTGGCTGTTCTGGATTCGCAGTTGTCAAACTATTTTGATAACTGCGAAGACCTCACCGATGCTCACTCAACCCTGTATTGTGCGGCTGTAGCGGCATGTCGCGTAGCTCATGTCAAATTTTCTGATGACAGAGCTACACGACCTAAACCAGCCGTACCGTCATGGCAGTACAGGATTGAACGACGTATTGGTGAGGCCAGAGCACTCATCGGCAAACTGATCTGCTTCAGGGAGGGCAATACTCGCCCTAGAGTGATGCGTTTTGTGAGGCGGGCGTTCTCGGGGACTGATATCAGTGCTCGAGACTACATGCCCCGTGTCACAGAGCGCATCGACTTCCTGAAGCAGAAAGTTTATGCATGGGCAAACCGTATTCGTAGGTATAAGCGGCGGGTGGACCGATACACTCAGAATCGCACATTCCAAAGAGATGAAAGGTGGGTTTATAGGGCTTGGGAGCGACCGGACCAAGGTGTGGCTGACACGCGCCTGCCGGATGATGATGCCATGTGTTCATTCTGGCGCAGCATCTGGTCGGTGCCTGTTAGCCATACCGAGGGTGAATGGACTCGGGAGGTCGAGCGAGCGTGCGATCTAGTACCAGAAATGGGGGCAATCACTATCAGCCCCCAAGACGTAGTTCGTGCAGTCCGTCCGTTGCCTAACTGGAAATCTCCAGGACCGGATGGGCTGCACAACTTCTGGATTAAATGGTTTACAAGGTCGCACGCTCGCCTGGCGATCCTGTTCCAGTCAGCCTTAGAGTCAGGGTCGCTGCCAGAGTTCCTGACAACAGGAATAACCCACCTGCTCCATAAATCGGGTAGTACTGCGGAGCCCAAAAATTATAGACCGATTACCTGTCTTCCGACAGTCTATAAAGTTCTTACACCCATTTTGAGAGCTAAAATTAACAAACACATTGATGACATTTCTGTAATGTCCGCTTCTCAAAATGGATGTAGGAACGGGTCCCGCGGTACTAAGGAGCTACTCCTCATTGATATGGCCATTAGTCAACAGGTTCGCCGTTCCCGAAGGGATCTGTCGACATGTTGGATAGACTATAAGAAGGCCTATGACTCGGTGCCACATACATGGCTCATGAGGGTGCTAGAGTTGTATAAAGTTGATTCAACTCTGCGCATCTTCCTGATGTCATGTATGGGGCAATGGAGGACAGTCCTTCGCTATCCGGGATGTCGGCAAATCCAGAGGAATAGCGAGCCGATAAGGATAGAGCGAGGTATATTTCAGGGCGATAGTTTGAGTCCGCTTTGGTTCTGCTTAGCCTTGAATCCTCTTAGCACGCGGCTGGAGGATTCAGGTCTAGGCTATCGGTTGAGGAGAGGTGGTCAAGTTATATCTCACCTCCTTTACATGGATGACCTGAAACTCTTTGCCCCCAAAGAGTTTCAGGTCTTTGGAATTTGGTGTGGACAAATGTGCGGTGTCATGTAAAGCGAGGGGAGATTGTGGAATCTGTGGGAACCCAGCTCTCGGATTCCATAAATCTTAGATCCCTCTCAGCAACTGAAACCTATAAGTATTTGGGTATGTCGGAAGCGCTGGGCATCAATGTTGCTGACATGAAGCAATCGTTGAAGGAGCGCTTCTTTGGCCGTCTGAAAAAAGTATTTAATAGTCTTTTATCAGGTGGCAATAAGGTGCGTGCCTTCAACGGTTGGGTCATGCCGGTTCTGATGTACTCTTTCGGCATACTCAAATGGACTCAGACAGAACTAGACGCCCTGGATAGGAGGGTCCGTACATTGTTGACGGCATATCGAATGCATCACCCGCGTTCTTCTGTTATGAGACTGTATATCCCGCGGAGGTGTGGGGGTCGAGGCTTTTTAAACGCTAAGACTCTTCACAATCGCGGGATATGCAGTCTCAGAGAATATTTCCTTGAAACCGACGTGGGGATGCATCGAGATGTGGTCGCAATGGACAAGGGGCTCACCCCGCTCTCCTTGGCTAAAGAGAACTGGCGCAAACCTGCAGTGCTTGACACTAACGACCGCATGGAAGTATGGCAGAGTAAGGAGCTTCACGGACGCTTTTTCCGGGCCCTGCATGGGCCCGATGTAGACCTATCAGCGTCCGTAGCCTGGCTACGTTCCGGGGACCTCTTTGGAGAAACCGAAGGTTTTGTCTGTGCAATTATGGATGAAGTTATGATGACGAATAACTACCGGAGATTTATTGTGAAGGACGGTACGGTTGACATATGTCGGGCATGCCACCGTCCACGCGAATCAATCCGTCACATTATCTCCGGGTGTTCTCGTCTGGCTAACGGAGAGTACTTGCATAGACACAACCTTGTAGCCAGGATTATCCATCAGCAACTTGCTCTAAAATACAACCTTGTGGAATCGGAAGTACCGTACTATAAGTATGTGCCCGACCCAGTTCTCGAAAATGGCAGTATCACATTGTACTGGGATCGATCCATCGTAACTGACAGGACTATTGTAGCCAATAAGCCTGATATAGTGGTGGTGGATCGATCAGAGCGGCGTGCAATGATTGTTGACATAACGGTCCCGCATGATGGGAACCTCGTGAAAGCCGAGAAAGATAAGCAAATCAAGTATCTTGACTTGGCTCACGAGGTTGTCGACATGTGGGATGTGGACTCAGCGATCATTGTGCCGATAGTTGTATCAGCCCATGGCTTAATTGCCAAGAGCCTCGACCAATACCTGAGGAGGCTCTCGTTAGGCAGCTGGATCAAGGGTTTGATTCAGAAAGCGGTACTCCTGGACACGGCTCGTATTGTCAGGAGGTTCCTCTCTCTGGAGCCCTGACCGCCGGTAGCTTTGACCCTGTTCCCGATACCGGTGGGCTACAATTTTTTATATTTTTAAATGTTTTTTATATTGTTTTTAGTTTAAGAAATATTTAAAAATGTATAAGATTTGTGTAAAGATAAATAAAGGAAATAATAAAATTTATTTATACTCAAAACAAGGCATAGTTACACGTTAAAAATACAGTTTTACAAAAAATATAAATACTATATTTAATATACAAACGTGTGGGTGAGCACTGCTCTCCTAGCTAGGTTATGAAAACCTGTGTTAAGAAGAAGCAGTCCGGTCCCCTAAGATTTATTGATGTAGGTAAAGGTTACATAGTGCTTCTGATGTTACTGTTACAATTTTGGAGTATTGAGTTTGACAATGAAGTGGAAGATATTATATACATTGTAATAAACGTTAATTTGAATAATTTTAAGGTAAATAAGTGTGTGTGTATATGTTTGTGTGTGTGTGAGAGTGTGTGTGTGTGTGTGTATTTTTGTTTTACCATGTTCACCACTTATGATAAGATTTTTTCAGTTTCGTCATATGACTTATTTTCTAGGTACGATTGCACAATCTTTTTACATTTGTAATACGGTAGTCCGTAGATTTGACACTCTTCGTTTATTTTGTCATACAGGAACGGACCAAGAAAATTTAATGAAAAAATCTCTTGACAAAAGTTGAACGTACTCGCGGCAGGGTGCATATCCTATCTTTCCGGTGTTTACTACGTTTTTTATTTTCTATATTCCTGTATGGGGTTTTGCGGTGTTGCAGAATGACTGTCTGTAGTATGAAGTGTTGCCGAACATTTAGGACTTTACAGTCATTGTATAATTGATCAGTTGGAAACAGAATTGGACGAAAAGTGGCTACTTTCAAAATGGCCCTATGTGCTATTTCTAGCGGCTTGAGGGTGGTTTTAGCTGCGCCGCCCCAACAGGAAATGCAATATGTTACGATTGATAGGCAAAGTGCGAAATAGACATTACGTATTACAGTGGGATTGGCAATATACCGTAGAGTTTTAAATATGTATATCAGCTTGCGAACCCGTCCAGTTAGCAAACTGATACGAGACTTAAAATTGAGATTCCTGTCCAAGACTATTCCCAAATATCTGATGTTTTCAACAGAGATTAAACGAGGACATTGACAATTTGAACCCTGTATTTGTGGATGACAATAGTGTGCTTTGACCAAAATTGGAGTCTGTGGTTGAGAGATCGAGCTGTTAGAGTAAGTCAGAAATTTGGTTTTGGAGGGATTAAGGGTTAGAGTGTGGGAATTAAGCCAATTTAACGCAAGTTCAAAGCCAATCTGTGCTTGATGCTCTAGTTGCGACCAGGAATCCGCTATGAAGGTTATTGCGGTGTCATCTGCAAATGATACTACCTTGGCATTAACGATATTGAGATCACACAGGTCATTAATAAAGATTAAGAAAAGAGTGGGACCCAAAATGCTGCCTTGTGGTACCCCATAGTGAATTGGAAGCTCGTCGCTGTTATGGCCATCGATTCTGACTTTTTGCGAACGATTCGAGAGGTAACTTTGGAAAAGATCCAGTTGTAGCCCCCTGACGCCTATTTTCTCAAGTTTGATTAAGAGTGTGGAAACGGGAACAGTGTCGAACGCTTTCGCAAGATCTAGGAATATTGTAAGGACCTTTTTATTTTTATTGATGTTATCTAGGACAAAACTTGTTAGGTCATGAACTGCGTCGCAGGTTGATTTATTTTTGCGAAATCCATATTGTTGTTGTGAGATTATCTTACAATGCTCCAGGTATCTAACCAATCTTTTGTTTATCAAGCGTTCTAGAATCTTGGATAAAGCACTTAGAACAGCTATAGGACGATAGTTATTCGGCAAAGTTCCGTCACCCCCCTTGAAGATTGGATAAATTATTGCCTTTTTAAAAGAAGTTGGAAAAACAGCTGTTTCAAAACAAACATTGAATAAGTGGCATAAAACAGGCGCCAGAGTGGTGGAAAATTTCTTTAGTATTACAGGTGATATGCCATCCCAACCCGTAGCCGCGTTTGGTCTCAGTGAATTTATGGTGGACAAAATTTCTTCTGGGTCAGTTCTATCCAAGACAAAGGATGAACTTGGTATAGAACTGTTGTGTGGGATAGGTGGTTGTTGTAAGGATCTCGTTTTTAGAACGTCATCTGCGAGTTTCTTGCCAATGTTTACAAAAAAGGAATTATTATTTATTTATTTATTTATTTAACACTTCAAGCACAGAAGTACAGAGGCGGACTTAATGCCATAGGCATTTTCTACCAGTCAACCTTTGGGTGATGCAAAGACAAGCAGTGGTAGGTGTAAATCTGAAAATAATTTTAAATAATAATAAGATTAACTACAAGGATATATAAAATACTATAAATATATATCAAATACTATAAATATGTATCAAAATTTAAATTAATGTAAATAAACATTTCCACGAATATACCAAAATAAAAAATAATTCACATTGTTACATGACTGTGTGGGTGTGGGTGATGAGGATAGTAATTGCGTGGATGAGCGTGTAGTTTTCGTGGTGTTTGTTATTCGTTTTATGGTGTCCCAGAGTGATTTTGGGTTATTGCTTGCTTTGCTGAGTTCTTCCGCATCGAAGAGCCTCTTCGCCTTTTTAAGAATTTTTGTACAAAAGTTTCTGTATCGTTTGTATGTTACATTTAATGTTTCGTTATCCGGAGACTGCGCGAGGTTTCTGTGCATGGCATCTCTGTTTCTCATGCACCGTAGCAAGCCGGGACTTATCCAGGGTTTAAGAATCTTCTGTTTTGCAGCCACTTTTTTAATAACAGTGTTTTCCGATATGGCTGAGGTCAGTATTTCAATGAATTTGTCGGTAGCGGTATTGGCGTCTGTTGTATTGAAAACAGGGTCGAAGTCTATGTTTGAGATTGATGCACCAAGTGCCTCATAATTAATTTTTGTTATGGTAGACGAAGTAGTGACAGAAATACGTTTGCTATTCAGACAAAGTAGTGAAGAACCATGGTCGGTAACCGTAGTATCATAGACAAATGTGAGTGCGGGTGATCTTGTTCTCAGAATAATATGGTCCAGGCAATTAATGCCCCTTGTTGGGAGGGTATGTGCTGGGAGAAAACCATGGAAAGCGAGGCAATTCAAATACTCGTGGGACCGTATATCAAGAGAAGAAGGTTTGATGTCGAGATTTATGTCACCCGCTATCACAACTGTTCCGACGCTATGGAGCGATGGAAGTATGGTATTGAAGGCTGAGAGGAAG
This sequence comes from Noctua janthina, assembly GCA_963576755.1. Taxonomy (NCBI): domain Eukaryota; kingdom Metazoa; phylum Arthropoda; class Insecta; order Lepidoptera; family Noctuidae; genus Noctua; species Noctua janthina. The sequence goes on from OY755077.1 coordinate 8,505,505, forward strand.
TTATGTATGTTGTCTGTTGACGGTGAGCGATAGATACAGAGTAAAACCACGTCAAGGTTAATTTTTATTATTAATCCCGAGGCAGATTGGTACAGGTCTGGTTCCTCACATACCGCTAGTATTTCTGACTTAACATAGACCACGACGCCATCACTTTGGTTTAAGTGCTTTGTTGTTTTAAATACTGTATAATTTGGAAGAATCGGAAGAATTGAGTTACTAGAACATGGCAGCCAACACTCGGTCAGGACTATTACGTCACAGTCAAGTGAGATACGATGCATTAGAGTTTGTAAGTTTATGAAGTTACAGTTTATTGATCGAATGTTTTGTGAGAAGACTTTCAGGTATTTATTTTGGTTTATCAAATACGATTGCGTTTGTTCCGGGGTGAATGTATGCGTCACTGATACAGAGAGTTCATCGATGTTATTTATCAGGTGAATTGCGTTATTAGCCATTTGTAAAAGATTTTATATTTAAAAGGCGGCGACGAAATGTGCAAGCTGTCGGTATATGTAAATATGGTGTATATATGTTTTGAAATGATGTAAATGCGTGTGTAGAATGTGTGTTTTTGAGACTGATGGTGTATGTTAGACTGTAATTTGTAATGTTTCCTGGGGTTTGTTTGTGTGTTTGTAAATCCTGAGCGCAGGGTCTGACAGTTCCGTCATCTACCCCGGTCAGAGCGGAGAATGGAACCGGCGAGAGATGTCGTGCGGTGTTCCACAGGGATCGGTTCTAGGACCGGCCCTGTGGAACATCGGTTACGACTGGGTGCTGCGCGCCGACCTCCCTACCGGCGTCAGCGTAGTTTGCTACGCTGACGACACGCTGGTACTGGCACAAGGGAGGTCGCACGAGGCGGCGGCCGAAAACATGACACGCGGGGTTGCGATAGTCGTGGATAGGATCCGGCAATTGGGTCTCGAGGTGGCATTGCACAAGTCCGAGGCCATGTGTTTTCATGGGCCTCGGAATGCGCCACCGTCGGGATCCCTACTGACGGCAGGAGGGGTTTCCATCGGCGTCGGGTCGACGTTGAAGTACCTAGGACTCGTCCTCGACAGCCGGTGGAACTTCGTGGAGCACTTCCGACGTTTGGCTCCCAAACTGGAACGGACAGGGGCTGCCTTCAAGCGGCTCTAGCCCAACCTGAGGGGTCCAAACGCCTCCTGCCGGAGGCTATACGCGGGGGTCGTGCGGTCCATGGCCCTTTACGGGGCCCCGGTGTGGGCGCGTTCTTTAAGGCGGCAAGCCGCCCACTACCTGAACACGCCCCAAAAGGTGATAGCCATAAGGCTAATCCGGGGGTACCGCACGATCTCCGGCGAGGCGGCTAGCCTCCTTGCCGGATTGCCGCCATGGGATCTGGAGGCGATAGTCCTCGCGCGCCTGCATGAATGGCGCGCGGAGGCACTACGTCGGGGGGAAACTCCGCTGCCGCGGCAAATTGCCGCTCAGCGGACAGACCTCCGGCGTGATATCATGGCAACATGGAGAGAGCGACTGTTGCAACCCCGTGCAGGGCACGCTACCATAGTGGCGATAAGTCCCCTCTTTGAGGAGTGGCTAGAGAGGCGCCACGGCGCCCTCACCTATCGCCTGACGCAGATCCTCACCGGACACGGTTGTTTCGGGAGGTTCTTGCACCGAATCGGGCGGGAGGAAACGCCCGGGTGTTTCCAGTGCGAGGATCGTCCGGAGGACACGGTGGAGCACACCGTAGAGGTCTGCCCCGCTTGGGCGGGGCACCGCCGTGTCCTTGTAGCGGCGATTGGCGGCGGCGATCTCTCGCGTCCGGCCCTGGTTCAAGCCATGGTCCGGAGCGAGAGGGAATGGGAAGCCGTCACCACCTTCTGTGAAGCAGTCATGCTAGTGAAGGAGGTGGCGGGACGTGAGAGGGAAAGAACCTCACGTCCCAGCCGCCGCGGGAGACGCCCTGGGCGTCGGGGGTCACGTGGTGGCTCCCGGCCACCGTAGGCGCGGGCCTGTGGACGGCGAGTTATGGGCTAGCTCGCCGTCCGGCCGTCTTATGACGACAGGCCGTGTCGACGGCGCGTTTGTGTTCCACGCGCGCCTCAAAGAGATGTCAGCAACCGAGTAGGGGTCCGCATGGGCCGATGCCTGCCAGAGCTGCGGGACTGTTCGAAAGAGACACCGTGGCCCTGGAACACAAAGGGCAAAGAAGGAACATGGATGGGTTTTAGTCAGTACAAGTCTGACACTCCCTTCCGCTCCGCCCAGAGTGGGGGGGGTCATTTGATGATTTCCCATCCAAAAAAAAAAAAAAAAAGGGTCTGACAGTTGTGTTTGTTGTCTGTGTGTCTGATTACCTTAGTGGTGGAATATAAATTTATTCTAAAGAAATCAGTAAAAGTTAAAAACAGTAAGAACAATATTAAAATATAAATTACAACTAAAATTGAAATTAAAACTAAAATTAAAATTATGACTAAAATTGAAGTTAATACTAAAACTAAACGTGAAATTAAAACCAAAATTGAAATTAAAACTGGAGTGAATACAGATCTATGCAGTTTGAAATCTAGTCATTTCGCTAGCTCGGTTTTATTAAAATCTGCTTCGCATTTGATCAGGTAATGTTTTTTCCCCAAATCTTGACGAAGAAACACTCTGCCCAGTGAAGTCCAGCAAAACTTAAAGTGATTTTCTGTGGCAAATTTCCGTGCCAAGTAAAATAACCGTTGCGATTTTGGAGTGAGGCTCTCTGAGAGGTAGATCGGTTTAGGAGCACCTGTTAGTTTTATATGGTTTGTATTTAACTTATTTTTACCATTTTTTTGGTTGAAGTTTCGTAAATTTTGCAGAATATTATCTTTTGTAGTGACGCTGCTAAAGTCGACACTGATTGGGGATGTACAATTTTTCTTATTTATGCGGTAAATATCTTTGATTTCCTGGCGTTGCAAGGTAATATCTAAGACGCTAGTGGTCTGCGTAATCAATTTACAAAGATCTTCTTTACTTTCTCCCTCCAGTTTTGGTATATTTCTAACCTCTAACTTGGATAAAGACAACGAACGCTCCAAATTTTCAACTTTGTCCTCGAGTTGGCTTATGTGGTCACGGTCAGTTTTACGCTCGGACTCCATTTGATTAATCTTAAACACCATATCATCATACTGTTTGGTGGTAAAAACTAAGGATTTTTTGATTTCCTCGTTTTGGATAATAATTTCTTCCATAGATTTTTGAAGTGCCAGAAACTTGCTGTCTGTCCGAGCTGTGGCCGATTTTAGCAACTCGCGTATCTCGTCCATGAAGGACGTAGTATCATCTTCGCGTTTGCGCCGCTTACTGATACGCTCCGTAGTAAATTCAGTATCAACCAGAGTTAGATTCGGGGCAGATCCGGATTGTGCAATAGTTGGGGCTGTTAAGTTTTGTTCAACAGTTTTGGTAGTTTTAGGAGGCGTGCGTTTCAGCGACACTGAATTCATTCATCTCCTCAGGTATTACGAATTAATCTTGTGGTATTACAAAGTTCTGTGATATATATTAAAAATCTTCAATAAATGTTGAGATTGTAAAAAACCATGTATACAAACATCCAAAAAGAATTGTACTGAGGTGGTATCGAACTGCCGCTCTGTACACGTCAATCTACACGATCGCCTCGGAACCAAGCGTGCCACAGTGATAGTTGTTGAAATAGGTCAACTAATGCCAAAACTAAAGTGACAATGTTGGTAGAGTAACCTTCCTTTCACTTTCAAGGTCGCTCGCACACTCGGTACACAAAGACAACTCAACGAAATCCACTTTTTAACGACTATTTTTAACTGTTTTCTGCTCACTTTTGTTGGAGTCACTTTGCATATTGCTATTCTTTTACACAGAGTTATTTATAAGTCAGTTTTTCACTATATACAAAAGTTATAACTTGAGAAAAAATATTTAAATCCACTTTGTATGAATAAAAACTGCGGAGCGTTTACAAACACGTCAACTCGCACCAGCGTCGAAGCGGGGGGGGATTTATGTAAATGAGGAATAATATTGGGCCTAGCACACTTCCCTGTGGAACGCCATATTTATTATGTTTATATTCCGATGAATAGGATATAATGACATTATTATTATTATTTTTTTATTGATGATGACACATTGTTTTCTGTTGCTTAAATAGGACGACAGCCACTGAAGTGCCGGTCCTCTAATACCAACAGCTTCCAATTTTTGTAGCAATATGTCATGTGACACCAGATCGAAAGCTTTCGATAGATCAAAAAAGAGGCCTGTAGTTATATAATTATTATTAATATTTTAAAGTATAGCTTGCATGAGTGAGAAAATAGATAACGACGTGGACTTGTTCTTTTGGAATCCAAACTGCTGGTCACTTATTATATCAAATTTATTGCAAAAGTCAGTTAACCTTATAAACATACATTTTTCAAAAATTTTAGACAATATGGGTATAAGAGTTATAGGTTGGTAATTGTTGATGTTACATTTATCTCCCTTCTTGAATAAGGGCTTTATTAAAGACATTTTTAATTTTTCAGGAAAGGTGCCTTGTGAAAATGACATGTTTATTAAATGCGTCAGAATACTAGTCAGTTCGTTGCAGCAGGCTTTGACGATTTTTGTATTGATCTCATCATAGCCCTCCGACCTAGTGTTGGACAAAGACATTATTTCCTGTCTTACCTCGTTAACCTCCATTGGTCTAAGAAAGATAGAGTTGACACACGTACTTCTGAAGCGGTTTTGATTTGTGCTTTTTTCCCCTTGTACATACGTTAAATTAACATAATTGTTATTAAATATAGTAGCCATTTGTACAGGGTCTGTAGTTATTGTATCATTGAATTTAATGCATTATATGTTGTCTTTATGAGTGTTACTGTTTATTTCGGTTTTAATGACATTCCATGTGGCTTTGCACTTGTTGTCATGATTATGAATATATTTTATATTTGCACTTTTTTTTAAATTATAAATACATTTATTTAGCAGACTGGAGTAGTTTTTATATTTTGTTTTATTAATTAAATTTTTATCTTTATAATATCCATACCGTAGTCTCCGTTTAGTTTTACAACTTTGTCTCAAACCTTTACTTATCCACTTTTGTTTGTTTTCCTTATTACTATTGATTTTAACTCTTACTTTAGAAAAACAGAAAACATACAACAGACACAATAGCTCATGAAAATTGAATGCACAGTTAGTGTCAGTTTTGAGAAAAATATCAAACCAAGAAAGATTTTCCAGACATTCCTTAAATTTTCGGATGTTGTCTACGTTATAGTCTATAAATATAGTATATTGTTGATTTTTGTGGTTTCTTTTTGATTGGAAAGCTTAACATTTGTGCTGTGGTGTGATCAGATAGATACAGGGGTAGTACAATGGCAGTTGCGTTGGTAATGTTGCTTAAAATGTGGTCGATACAAGTCAATTTGCGAGTAGGTACATTGATGTGGATTTTCAAATTATGATTGTTACATAAATCTTGCAAACCATTTGTGATGTTACCTTTTTTAAGAGTATTTATGTTTAAATCACCGGTCACAACTATATTTATTTTAGACTTGTATTTATATATATGACAAATCGTGTAAAAGATTGTGTAATTTTGCCAAAAACAGATTTGGATCAGATTGTGGTGTTCTATAAACACATATTACTATTAATTTATTATTTATAATCTCTATGCCACAAGCTTCTAACGTGTTTTGAGTTGCATAGTATTTCACATAAGATAGCTCTTTATAAAGTAAACCCATTTTCACTAATATGCATGTGCCACCTCTTTGCTTCTCTCTACAGTAGTTAGTAGCCAACTGATAGTTGCAGATTTTCACATAATTTTCAAAGCCTTTTTTTACAAAGGTTTCAGATAGACAAATAACATCTGGATCATTATTCGCTTCTTTTAACTCCTGAATAGTGATTTCTAGTAGTTCTTGTTTGGATAATAAACTTGCTATATTTTGATGGAGTATTCTAAACTGGTGTGTTTTATTAGTTTGAGATACGAAAAAAAGAGTCACGCTTGTTTAACACAGGAAAGTAATAAGGTATAGTCTCTATTTGACCATTTGAGTTGTGTTGCAAAGAGGAACTATGTTCGTGGGGCGTTGTACCCTCAATACGAAAAAAGTAGTAAGGAATTGTCCCTTTTTTGGGTTTATCTGTAGGAACGTTTAATTTGGAACTTGATTTGTTACTCGCTATTCATTTTCGTATTTCGCTCGGATTTAAATACTTATCACTATAATCACAACAATCTATAAGATAATTTATCGACTTACAAACATTGGATAGATTCGTGGATGTTTGATTTACGAAGTGACAATTTTTATAACTATTACAAACATTTTTTTATAGAGTAGTTTAACTTACGGACATTGAGGTACATGTTATTGACGACATTTAACACAATAATAGTGTTATTTATAAATGTATTTAAAACAAATTGCAATTGAGACAACAACAGGTTAGGTTTGTTGTGATTTTCACCTATGCATATTACAAGTTTGTCTTCAGTGGTCAATTTAGTATTTCTGCAGTTTGCTATAATTTCGTTGCTAGGCGCATTTGGCTTTGTTTCAGCAACGAGTCTATATTTTTCATACTGCGTATTAGTCCTTGAGTGTGAGATGGCTGCTGCTAGACCGACGCAACGCTGAGTACCGAAGATAAATATCTTCGTTTCGGGGATATTATTCCCGTCTGTGGCAACACATGTCTGAGCAGTGGCGGTGGTCACAGTGTCTCGCTTCAGTTCTTGACTTACGGCAGGTTCACAGACCTTGTAACTACTTTGCATTATAATTGTAATACGTTCTTGAAGAGCTGCAATCTCCTGCTGTGCAACCTTTAATTGCTGCTGTAAGGTTACGATTTCTTGTTCCAGGGATGACACCGTAATGTGACAACTAGCACCTAGAGCCATTGGGGGCGGCATATTGCTCGCGGTTGCTCAAACACCTAGCGGCGGGCCTGGATGCAGTCCGTATACAGCAATCACACGTTGGCCGTGTGTTCAGTATTCTAATTAGGTTTGTCGGGTGTATTTATTCATTCCTTGGTAATAAACATACATAATTAGAATTACAACAATTTTATTGATTATAATGAAACAATAAACATTAGAGCTTCAGTCTTTATTAAGTTACACGTAAACTCAGTACAGTATCAATATTTGTGGTATAAGTTATGAATTGAAGCGCTTCAAACACGAAAAAGCATTGCATCCAACGTGGCAATGCTGCCAGCCTTATATTCCCCTTCGACAGCGACGCGGGTGAGTTTTTGAAGCCCTTTTATTATTTCCTGCTTTAGATACATTTACATATTTTATTATAACTTAAGACCAGAAATTTTTCTTTTTTTTTTTAATTATCTTAAACGTGTTTCTCGTTTTTTCAATTCGGAACTTACTATGGATCTATTTATAAAACATTTTATTTTAATTTTTTTTTAAGCACTTAATATTGTGTCCTGTTGTTTGTTCACTACAGGAATTGATGGACGCTACTGAAGGCACCACACTCATGGCTCAGTTCGGGGCCGATACAATTTAGATTGCCATCGACACGCTAAGAAGTTATTTTTACTATTTTATTGACCACTAGCTTCAGCGCGCGGCTTCACCTGCGTGGTATAACCCATGTGCACCCGAAATAATGTATAAACTTACAAATGCTGAAAGAATTTTTTCAAATAGGTGCCGTGGTTCCGGAGATTACCCTCCGCAGACATACAAACTCACAGAATCTGCACTCTCTATTTATAATATTAGTATAGATTAGCTACAATCGGAAATTTATGATGAGTAAAATGCCCTTCACAGGTTGTCAGTTAAGATAAGATAAGATGTTTATTTTGCAAATATGGGTATAAAGATAAACACGGTGACATAAAAATATAAATAGGAACAGCCATATTTTACCAGAAGGCATGAAAAAGTACAAAATACAGTGGAGATAACATAATAACAAACATAAACAAAACAAAGTCAATACTTATAAAGATTGATGTACTATAGTTACAACTTAATTATTCAGAACTTCAAAAAATAAAATAAAATAAAATAAATTAAAATTAAATGTCATATTTTCCTTATTTCAAATAATTATATATATTTCTCCATTAAAAATTCCGTCACACTATAGTACGCTTTGTCTACTTAAAAATTACGAAGTTTTTTTTTAAATAACGTCAAGTTAAATTCTTTCCAACTCTTCGGTATTTTATTATACATGACTGGCGCCATGTAGACACTTTTGCGCATTAAAGTCGTTCTCGCACTAGGGAGACATAGCCTACTATTGTCACGCCTATTTCGTGGAAATACGTCAGCAATGCGGTCAAAACGATCAGGGTTCAACTTTACAAACACTGCCATTTCAAAAATATACAGTGTGAGTCTTTATAATGTGCACATATCGAAATGAGGGGCTTAATATTATCGACGGAAAAAATATTTAAAAAAATTTAAACATTTTTTTAATATTTTTTATGGAATTTTTAAATATTTTGTCCGCTACTGTGACCCCAGTGTAAACAAAACGGTGTAACTTTTAAACCGAATTATCTATCGCGATGAAACAAACTGCATAATGATTGGAAGTAATTAGGCGTCCTCATAAAATGAAAATTGTGGGAAAAAAACTACCCTCAATTGAAAATAAACATCTTTTTTTAGCAAAAATCTGTTTTTTCTTCATAAATTTTTACAATAAGACGCCCCCATTACCTACCTTTTCTATTACTTTACGTTATTCTTCATCGTATTAGCCACGTAATGGTAAAAATTGCATGTTTTTAACTTAATCCCAACATTTCTTATCAACTGTTAAAGAAAGGCCCAGCGCACGGCTACGCACTATTGTTTAGCAGGTAGACAGCATTTTCTGTGAATTTTATTATTAATGTGCGCGGGTCGGGGTGCGGGGAGGTAGGGCTAGCCGAAGGGACCTTCAATTATGACCGACAGGCAGTCGCTCCGAATTATTCGCCGCTGCTACATGTGTTTCGTTACTTTCGTTCGCTGCTACCTGAGTTTCGATCTTTCGTTCGCTTTTAAATGATGCCGCGTTTAAGTGAATTTTCCCCGGCACACATTGCCGACATTCATTTTTATTATGGAGTGGGACGAGGAAGCGCCAGAGCTGCGCGCGCAGCTTACATAGCTGCGTTTCCTAACAGGCAACCAGTGCCATCCGCCCGCAACTTTCAGGAAGTTCACAGAAGGTTGTCGATCACTGGAATTGGATCAAGTAGAGATCGTCGCGAGCCGCCTCCAGTAATTATCGATGTAGCTACTGAACAAGCAGTTCTGAGTGATTTGTTTGCTGATCCATCCATAGGTACTAGACGACTGGCTCTTCGTCACGGAATAAGCCAAAAATCAGCGTGGCGCATTTTAAAGAAAGAAGGATTGCATCCTTATCACTACCAAAGGGTGCAACATCTACATGAAGACGTAGACTGCCGTCCAAGGTGTGTAATGTCCAGTTGGATACAAAGAAAAACTAGAGCAAACCCAAACTTTCCAAAAACCATACTATGGATGGACGAAGCGACATTCACTAGAGACGGTATTACTAGCTGTCGAAATTTACACAGATGGTGCCGTGCACGTGAAAACCCGAGATTGAAACGTTCGTCAACTTTTCAAGTAAGATTTTCAGTAAATGTTTGGGCTGGTCTTATCGATGATATGTTGATTGGACCAGTCATATTGCCGAGAACGTTGACCGGTGCAAGATTTTTAAGTCTATTGACTAATGATCTACCTGAATTATTGGAGGATGTACCACTGGCTTTGCGTCGAAGGATGTTTTTGCAGATGGACGGATGCCCAGCTCATTATGCTGCAAATGTTAGATCATTTTTAAACGATAATTATCGTGATAAATGGATCGGCCGGCAAGGACCTGTAGGGTGGCCTCCGCGTTCACCCGATTTTACCCGCCTCTTGATTACTTTCTATGGGGGACCATGAAACAACGCGTCTACAGTACCCCCACCAACAGTGACGCCGATTTGCGTCACCGCATAATTAACTGTGCGAATGATCCCGAAATGATAAGGAGAGCGACACAACAAATTTTAATACGCGCGGCTTTGTACCTACAACCACGAGGTGGACATTTTGAGAACCTGATGCATTAAATTATGTGTCAAATAATAAATGGTTTTTAATTGAACTCTTTTGTATTAATTATCATCCCAAATAAACCACCCTTAAGAGAACAAAAAATGGCGCGTTCGGAGTGCCATCTTTTTACATTTGATATAAAATCTTATGTTTGAGTTATAAACATGCCATTTTTACTATTGGGTAGCAAATACGATCAAAAATACGTTAAAGTAATAAAAAAGGTAGGTAATGGGTCTTATTGAGAAATTTTACAATTATTGTAAAAATTGATGACAAAAAACAGATTTTTGCCAAAAAAAGATGTTTATTTTCAATTGAGGGTAGTTTTTTTCCAGAATTTTAATTTTATTAGGAAGCTTAATTACTTCCAATCATTATGGAGTTTGTTTCATCGCGATAGATAATTCAGTTTAAAAGTTACACCGTTTTGTTTACACTGGGGTCACAGTAGTGGACAAATTTTTTAAAAATTCTATAAAAAATATAAAAAAAATATTTAGATTTTTTTAAATATTTTTTCCATCGATAAAATTAAGCATAGATTCTCTCATTTCGGTATGTGCACATTATAAAGACTCACACTGTATATGCATGGTAAAGTTAATATTTTATTCTGTTTAAAATGAGGCACGCAGCTGTCTGTAGTTTGTAGTTTTAAAAAGGACCGGATGCATCTTTTCTGTGCTTTGAATGCAGTTTCTCTTTCGGTGGAGTTGCTCCAAAAGATAACGCCGTATCGTAAGTGGCATTCGACTAAACCATGGAATGCAGTCAGGAGTGCATTTAGATTTACAGTAGACGACAAAGTGTGTAAAGCGTAAGCGGATGTGCTTATTTTTTTGCAAAGTGACTCTATGTGTTGCTTCCAGCTAAGTTTTTTGTCTTTTTCTAGCCCTAGAAATTTAGTACTTACTTCATCGTTAACTCTACCATTATTATGTTGTACACGCAGATTGATCTTATCTGGCAAGCGTTGGTTAAAATGCATTATCTTTGTCTTGCTTATATTTATTCTTAAGTTATTTTCGTCTAACCATTTTATAATCGATTTTAAAGAACTATTAATGTCATTTTCGTATGTATCTACACTTTTGGAAGGTATTGTCACGGTACTATCATCTGCAAATAGGGTCAATGGTTGTTCAATGCATTCCGGTAAGTCATTAATATATAATATAAAAAGCAAAGGACCCAACACACTTCCTTGCGGAACCCCGTAACTAAATATTCGCTCGGTTGATCTAAATATCTCGTCTTGTTTATTAACTAATCTAATTCTATTAATTTCAGTTATTTGTCGTCTATTATGTAAATACGACTGAAACAGTTCTAGAACATTACCCCTTATACCATAAGCTTCGAGCTTCTTCAGAAGTGTAGGATGGTGGACATAATCAAACGCCTGCGTCATATCACAGAAAATGGCGCAGACGGGGTTTCGTTTATCTACATTATTAATGACATTCTGTATAAAATCAAAAATCGCCATATTTATTGTTCTACTGGGTCTAAATCCTTTTTGTTGTTCACACAAAATATTGTTTTTTTCTAAGTATTTGTAATAGCTCTTTGTAAATAAACTTCTCAAAAACTTTTGAAATATTTGGAATCAGTGAGATTGGTCTATAATTTTCCATTAACTCTCTATTTTCCCTCTTATATATCGGTTTCATAATGAATGATTTTAAAGCATCTGGATATATGCCAGCAGTTATACTAAGATTAAGTATGTAACTTAAATGTACACATATCTCATTAGCTACAGCTTTAAGAATTTTTGTAGAGAGACCATCGCATCCTACGCTATTTGTGTTTTTCAGTGCCATTATTATTTTATGTATATCATCTAGTACGCTTGGTGCCATGAACATTGACTCTCTTCTTTTGTCTATTTTCCTACTTGCTTTAGATTGGTTGCCGTCCATTAATTTGGGCTGTATTTTATCAACAAAGAAGTTATTGAATGTAGTAGAAATGTTCTTTGGATTTGTTATAGTTTTATTACTAAATTTAATTTTATCAATATACTGGCTAGGAATGTTGTGCTTTTTCTGGTTTATTATTTACCAGGTAGTTTTTGCTATGTTTTTGGCTTTCGTTATTTTGTAATTGTTTTGAGCCTTTTGTGTCAGGCTTATTATTTTTTTATACAATTTACAGTAGTTTATAAAGTTTGTTTTATTGACCTGAGTTGGATTTAATCTCAGTTGCCACAAAAGTTGTCTTTACTTTCTGCTGCATAACTTAACACCTTTGGACAACCACTTTGGTTTTTTTATAATATTAACTTTGACTCTGGTAAGCGGGAAGCACAAGTCATAAAACAGCTTAAAAGTGTCGATAAATGCATTATAGGCTATATCGGGATCATTTGTATCGTAGATCTCCGAAAAAAAAATATTTTTTAAAAAGTCTTTGAATTTAGCTATGTTCTCTGTATTATAGCCTCTTCTAGTCGTGTACCAATAGTTAATAGAACACACTTTTTTTACAGGACATTGAAGCAACTGTGCTGTGTGAACTGATAGTGCAAACTCTATTACTTCGCCTTTACATGACTTTTTATAATTGTGCTCAAAATTGTCTATACATGTCTGGCTGGCCATGCGTGTCGGCTGTTTAATTTCTAGTTTTAAAAGGAACTTAATAGTAGACATTCAAGCGTAGCAGAAATCCTATTCGACTTTAATACATCAATGTTAAAATCTCCAGCGATTACAATATTCTTGCAGCTGGTTTTTGATATCTCTTGTAGAAGTGTCTCAAGCTTATTCAAACATTCATTTACATTTGGCACTCTATAATTACAAACGACAATTAAGTTTTAGCTAATAAGCTCAATAGCACAACACTCAAATACACTTGGAGATGACAGTTTCGATATTTTAGGCAGTTCTTTCCATTTGTGCCCATTTTTAATAAGAATACAAGATCCACCCCTTTTTTCCCCTTTCTGCAATAACAAGCTGCCAAACAACAATTCGGTACATACAACTGGTTCTCATAACACTCCATCATGAAGTGCTCAGTAATGCATACTACATCAACACACGTTTGCTTATCAACTAGTTGATCTAGACATACAAAAAGATCATTTGATTTGTTTATTAAACCTGCTATATTTTGATGTAATATATTAACATACTTATTCGAGAAAAAACAACTCGTTTGGCTCAGAGGTATTACTGGTGGCACCTGTTTTAGAGTTAGGGTAAGGTGAACAGTACTTGTTTATTTTGCTCGAACCGCTAATGTCTAAGTTCAATAAATGGCTTACATTTTCAAAGATGTTGCTCATACCACAGTTATTTAGAGAACCATTTCTCTTTGAAAACATATTATAGTCACATGATAAATCTCGGTTAGAATCAAATAAGTGAGCGTATTCATGAGTACATACATCCAAATAAAGCATATTACTAAATGTTTCTATTCTGCAGTTGAACATAACAGAATGTCCAAATTTAAAAGTAGGTAGACAAAGTATGATATTTGTATGTTGTATATTTGATAAAGTTTCGCGGATTTTTATAACCAGGTCGAAGTAGTCGTTTGTGCGCCGAAAATCTTCTTCACCGATGAAGATCAGACAGTAGTCATCCAACGTATAGTTTTTAAGTTTTACCTCAATGTCAGTAATAAGTTTGATCAATCCACAGTTGGGTGTTAAGTAGTGACATATTTGACAGTTTGGGAACGTTCTTTCTGCAATTGTTAGGATGTTATTAGTTTTGTTACTACTTATAATGCACAGGTTATGCTTTTCTGGTTTTACTTTATGGTGAACAGGTTCAATCTTCGGAGTAGTATCCACTGGTGCAACCTGAACAGGACATAGTTTTAACGGTGAGTCCGAGAGCTCAAATGTCTGTTTCTCGCTATCCAATAGTAGCTTTTGTCTGTGCTGGTCATTAGAAGTACGGCGAGGTGTAATTTTTGTTTTTTTGTTTTTTTTAGGTGTACTCAAATCGCTCATTAGCTTTTTCGTCGCTTTGTTAACGATTTCATGTTTATTTGTCATGTCGTTAATAGTTTTTTTTGAGTTTCGTGTTTGCCTTTACACGGAAACTACTCTGACATATATCACACTTGTAAGGTTTTTCACTAGTGTGTGTACGAATATAATTTGTTAAATGAGCCTTTACACGGAAACTCCTCTGACATATATCACACTTGTAAGGTTTTTCACCAGTGTGTGTACGAATATGTTTTATTAATGTAACTTTTTGACAGAAACTATACTGACATATGTCACACTTGTAAGGTTTTTCACCAGTGTGTGTACGAATATGATCTGTTAAAAGAACCTTTTGACTGAAATTACTCTGACATATGTCACACTTGTAAGGTTTTTCACCAGTATGTGTACGAATGTGATTTTTTAAACTAAACTTTTGACTGAAACTGCACTGACATATATCACACTTGTAAGGTTTTTCACCAGTGTGTGTACGAATATGGTTTGTTAAATGAGCCCTTCGACTAAAACTATTCTGACATATATCACACTAGTGAGGAGCTCGTGGCTAAGTAATAACAGCCGCCCGGATCGATCTTTAGGTTAAGCCGCGCTTGCCTAGGTTGGTCTGTGTATGGGTGACCACCCATTACATACCGAGTTTCCTCCGTGCCTCGGAAAGCACGTTAAGCCGTTGGTCCCGGGTGTCATTTGTAGATCTTTGACAGTTGTTAGGTAGTCAGTGGCCCAAAAAGTCTGACAACCAGTCTTACCAAGGGGTATCGTATTACCCAGTACTGACTGGGTTGTGGAGGTCAGATAGGCAGTCGCTCCATGTAAAATACTGGTATTCAGCTGCATCCGGTTAGACTGAAAGCCGACCCCAACATAGTTGGGAAAAGGCTAGGCAGATGATGCAGATGATGATCACACTTGTAAGGTTTTTCACCAGTGCGTGTACGAATATGACTTGTTAAAGTAATCTTGTGACTGAACCTACACTGACATATATCACACTTGTAAGGTTTTTCACCAGTGTGTCTACGAATATGACTCTTTAAATGAGCGTTTTGACGGAAACTTCTCTGACATATATCACACTTGTAAGGTTTTTCACCAGTGTGTGTACGAATATGATTTGTTAAATTACACTTTTGACTGAAACTCCTCTGACAATTATCACACTTGTAAGGTTTTTGACCAGTGTGTGTACGAATATGACTTGTTAAACTAAACTTTTGACTGAAACTACTCTGACATATATCACACTTGTAAGGTTTTTTACCAGTGTGTCTACGAATATGACTCTTTAAATGAGCGTTTTGACGGTAACTTCTCTGACAGATATCGCACTTGTATGGTTTTTCAACACAGTGTGTACGAATATGACGAGTTAAAACACTCCTTTGACTGAAACTACACTGACATATATCACACTCGTAAGGTTTTTCACCAGTGTGTGTACGAATATGGTTTGTTAAATGAGCCCTTCGACTAAAACTATTCTGACATATATCACACTTGTAAGGTTTTTCACCAGTGTGTGTACGAATATGACTTGTTAAAGTAATCTTGTGACTGAAACTACACTGACATATATCACACTTGTAAGGTTTTTCACCAGTGTGTCTACGAATATGACTCTTTAAATGAGCGTTTTGATGGAAACTACACTGACATATATCACACTTGTAAGGTTTTTCACCAGTGTGTGTACGAATATGGTTTGTTAAATGAGCCCTTCGACTAAAACTATTCTGACATATATCACACTTGTAAGGTTTTTCACCAGTGTGTGTACGAATATGACTTGTTAAAGTAATCTTGTGACTGAAACTACACTGACATATATCACACTTGTAAGGTTTTTCACCAGTGTGTCTACGAATATGACTCTTTAAATGAGCGTTTTGATGGAAACTTCTCTGACATATATCACACTTGTAAGGTTTTTCACCAGCGTGTGTACGAATATGTTTTGTTAAATCCCTCTTATCACTACACTTATAGTGGCATATTCCACATTCGTGAGGCTTTTTGAATTTAGTTTTATATTTGGACGTACGATTTTGAGTGGTTCGGATAATTTCCGAGTGCGATATTTGGTTTGTGTTTTGGTCGGCTGGTGTTGAGTCTTCTAATTTTGTTTTTCGTGAGTGTAGTTTTGGTTCCTCCGCAACAGTCGGCCCTGGAATAAAACATCCGGTAAGTACAATTTTCCAGGTAGATTGAGGACAGGTCTGAACATAAATCAAATTAACAGGGTTTCGAATGATTCACATTAGGAACGGAAAGGAAGCCAACCACTTAATGGGGTCTCGCGCGAGGTTCCACTAACGGCCGTTTTCTATAGCTTACTTACGTGTAACTGTTAGTTAATATGCCTGTATCTAGTAGCTATCGGTGTTTCTACAGGGTGTATGGGTAAACACCGTTATCCTTGACACCAGTGGTTTGGTTTCATTATTAGAACGTAAAATCAATGAAAAAAGCAACCTTTTTTTTTTGAAGAAAATCTACTATTTCCCACAAGATCATTTCACCCTAATGCGCGCTAACAGCTGACTGCCGGGCGGCGGCGGCGGTCACACGCGGTCATACGCTACGCGCGTGCAACGAACGATGACTCATGAGCTCAGTCAGTCAGCTGTCGCCAGACTGTACAATCTTAGAACATTTTACCATGCAACTAGGAGAAAATAATGTTACCAAATTGAAAGACTACCGTAATCTAGTAACAGGTCCTTCTCCTAATGCATTTTTAATTTTGTCGTATTATAAAATCATGTATCGCTGGTTTGTGAATACAGATGGCGTTTGCTGACGCTAACCGACTAAATTGAAAATAGATTGCAATATACTACAGCTTCACTGACGAAGTGACTATTTTATTCTTGTTTCATTATACTCCATCAAATGAACGCCAAATGTTACCATTAATAAAATAAATATTCTGTTTAGTAGTTTATTTTATTATAATTGAACTAAATAAACTACCAAACTTTTTAAGTAAATTCGAAATACGCGTAATATATCAAATAAAATCATAAAATATGTTTTTAACAAATAAAACATTACTACTGGCATACATTTTAATGTAAGTGATACTCTAAATAAAACCTGTTAAATTGGTGTCGTAGTAGTTATTTTGTACTTTTTACTTGCATCAATGAAGCAAGCTGTCAAACAATCAATCTGACGGTCGTTTTTGTTATTTTTCAAGAAATTGGAATTGGAATTTTGAATGGAAGACAATATTTGTTACCCTTAAGATTTGGAGATATCATCCAGTCTGTTCTTGAAGGCATTCAATGTGTTATTCAACAACAACAAATGTGTTAACGACAAACTCGGCATATTATTATTATTGTTTGACGAAATGTCGCTAAAAGCTAACATTACTAACAATAAAAGAAAAGATTTGATTCTATTATGTATGAACTACTACGACGACTGTTGCACCAATGCTTAGACCAAAATAAATGACTATGATTATAATAATATGGGTTTAATTTTATGCAGCCAAGTAATTCCTTTATTTATTCATATACGTTAGTCTATGAGTAAATTACGGGGTTAATAAACATAAATTACCTAATTTTAAAATAAAAACCTGCCTGGAAGCAAGAATGATGGTAGACGTATACATCTACACAATTATATACATATATCAGGAAAGTTGTATGTTTGTGGTTACAGATGGCGCCACCAATCACTTTCCTTCTGAACCCGTTGAGTAAAGCCTCTATACCTATATATAAAAGTACTCTGTGGCTGTCGCGCTAGCGAGCGCACGTAACTCGTCATAGGGTCGCGCGCCGCTCTGCTTGTTTCTCGCTCGTAAATTGTGTGTACTTAGATCTGTCTTACAGTCTTACACAATTGAACAATGGACCAAAGTGGTACGGCTTTATGCCATCGCGGGCTGTCACCTGCGATGGCATAAAGCGTCGTTCAGGTTGTCACCTGAACGACGCTCGTAAGATGTAAGTAGAAGTTAGATTCTCGAGTGCGAATCATAATTACGGATCCCATTTTGAACAGTGTAAATTTAATCGGTGATTTTTAACTGTAGATAAAATTGTCATGAACTTTTTAAAAGCGCTAAAAATACCTACCCAAAAGTATGAAGGAAAAGTTGCATCTCAGTTTATGTTACGAGTATTGTGTAGCTGTAGGTAGTTAGGACGGGCGGCGATTACGTCACTCGGGCGCTTACCATGAATTCGCGGACGGTGTGGGATAATTTATTGTTATTTTTTTTTAAGTAAATTACTTATTCTGTTTTTTTTAACTCGGTGTTGAGTTCCGGACGCGGCGGATGGTCAGCCAACAGTAGGTTTGATCTTATTGTGTATATATGTAAGGTCGAGTGTAAAATAAAACAACCGAGTACTATATACTGATCTAATTTTATTCACATATTGAACTCTATCGACAGGACCCCAACTAAACGGCGGAGAATCTTAACACCAACTTCTAATTCGACGTCAACGCCATCTAGTTAGGTCATGTGTTACTAATTTTTTGGACTTGATTATTTTTTTTTTATTTTGGTGAGCGTATTTAGAACACACATGGTTCTTAACATACCGCCCACCAAGGACATTACTGAAGGAATGTCCTTCTTGAACTAGATCTAACACACATTTGATGTCAAGTTTGATCTAAAATCTTAAATTAAGAAGTTGTACTACAATAAGTCTTAACATACATTTGAAAACCTTAAACTACTTATTTAAATAACAATGTGTAAAACTGTTGTACAACTAAAGTAAACATAAAAAATAAAAACACAGTTGGGGGAACTATAAATTTCATTGTGTAAAAAACATGTATAAAAATATCTTAAAAATAATTTGATCGTATAACTGTAAACATTGCCAATAAAAACTGTAAATATTTGTATAAATAAAAGTTTGTAAAATTGATCTAAAAAATAAACCTATATAAAATCAGTGATCTGCAACTGGTAAAACACAAAGTTTGGATGTTGGCCTCTTAATAGTAGAAGATTTAGTGCGTAATGTGACTACACGGGTCATATTATCAGCACCGGGATGCTTCTCTACTACACAACCTAAAACCCAACGACTTGGCGGCAAATCGTCTTCTTTAACCATAAACGTCGTGAGGCGCAGTCTGCTGGGTTGAACTTGGTTTTCACATGAAACCATTGAGATGCCTTCATCGTGGTCAATATTTCCGAGGTGCGATTTGCTACAAACGTCTTCCAGCTGCTTGGATGGCTGTTAAGCCAAGCCAACACGACAGTGGAATCTGTCCAGGCCTTGATTTTATCTCTCGAAATATTCAGGACGGCTGCTGTTTCTATTAGAAGATTTGATAGTAGAACTGCTCCACACAATTCTAAACGAGGTATACTAATTTGCTTGACGGGGGCTACTCTGGTTTTTGCAACCAACAACGAAATATGAACCTTGCCTACAACATCTACTATCCGCAAGTAAATCACGGCTGAGCGGTTTTGGAGGCGGCACTGAAGCCATGAAGCTCAAGATCGTCGTGCGACTTAGTTCCAAGCCAACAAGGTATCCGAACTTTGCTAAGTAGTGACAACTCTTCACGGTAAGTACTCCATTTCTTTATTAATTCAGTGTTGATTTCTTCATCCCAACTAACACCTGCAAGCCATAATTCTTGGATGAATGTTTTTGCTAAAACCACACTAGGAGCTAACCAACCTAGTGGGTCGAACAATCGGGCTATGTCCGAAATAATAGTCCTTTTAGTTACAGGTGCAGTCGTCAGCGGCGGAAGATTCACCGAGTACTGGAAGGTATCTTCGTTGCGGTTCCAGGTAAGTCCCAAAATTTTTATTGTACTATCTAAATTGATTTCTAACCCCTTCTCTTCTTTGTGTTCTATTTTCTCTAATTCATTGTGCTGTATAATTTCTATTTGTCCTATTGTTTTGTCCTTATTTCTATTAGTTCTTGTTTGATCTGGTTGTTCTTTAACTACATTGTTTTAAATTTTTTCTATTCTCTTAAGTATTTCTTGACTATTACTATTCCCTTTTTGTAATATAAATCCACCCTTTCCTAATAATGCTATCATTTCCTTATATATGTTAGAGATAATAATTTACAAGAACATACGATGCAACTTATTTTAATGATTATTTAATTTATTCAAATGGCAACACCGCGCAAACAATCATAAGCGACTTCGGACTAGTCAATGTTGTAGCTGTCGGTGTCAGTTGTATCTATCAGTAGTGCGTTCGTCTTTTTCTAGCTTCTCTTGCTCCCAAGACAGCGCCTGTGCCGGTCGTGCGCACTGATTGATAAATTACAAACATGGCAGACACCAATATCTAGCACGTGGACGCTAATCTGGTTGAATCTGCGACAGCAGCGGTGGGATCGCTTCCAAAATCTCCCTACGAGTCGACCGCGATGCCAGCTACTCCAAATCAAGAATATTTTACGCCGGGGTATGAAACTGGAGAAAATATGGCGGCGGGACCGTCAACATCAAGAAACGACGTACCTGGCGCGCCTACACCTGAAACTTGGGCGATATTTTTTCAAAATATGATGGCTGGCTTCCAGAACTCTAACCAGAAACCTTCTACGAGCACCATGGAATCAAGAAAGTTGAAGGCAAGTGAGATTTATCTACCGCCGTTTGATCCGGACGACTGTCAGTTTACCGCGGCTCAGTGGTGCGAAGAGATTGAACATCATAAGAAAAACAACTCTTGGACGGATTATGAAACTAGGAACGCTGTATTCACTCACCTACAAGGACGCGCCAAAAAGTGGGCTGCGCGTTCGTATCCATTGTGCAAGACCTGGGAAGAGCTAAAGGAGCGACTTACTCGACAGTTTGTTGCAACTAGGAGGTTCTACGATCTGTTTCGCGATATGGTGGAGTACAAGAGCGACCAGGTGGCTACGTACATCGAGAATTCTACCAACAAGTTGGCGCTGATAGATCGACTGGATACAGGCTGGGGTGAGTCAAACAAAATCGAGGTGGTGATGTACGGCATCACGGATATTCAGGTACACACAGAGTTGCTTAAAAATACTCCAACAAATTTTGTGGAACTTGATAGACATTTAAGTACGTAGGTACCCTAACATTAAGAGCCTTAAGCGACATTTTGATAAAAGTGAACAACACTTCTTATTCTAAACGTCCTAAAACTAGTGATAAATCTACAGATAGGCGTTGTTATTACTGTAATAAAGTAGGTCATTTAAAACGACATTGCTCACTATTGCGCAATAAGAATAAAAGTGAGGGTACCTCCCAAACTCGGGTGTCTCTTAATAAAACTAATGATAAGCCAGTAGGTATACAATGTTCCTACTGTCATAAACCTGGACATTCCGAATCTACTTGTTTCACGAAGCAACGAGAAGAAAAATTAAAAGATTCTAAAAACCCTAAGTTGTTAACAAAATCGGTCAATGTTTGTTCACCCTCTAATGATTCTTTGATTGAAATATGTCTAGGTGGCTATAGTCTACAAGCATTGATCGACAGTGGTTCGGAGTGTTCATTAATTAAAAAGGAAATCGCAGACTGTTTACCCGATAAGAAAGAAATCTCGTTTACCCGCCTTACAGGCATTGGCTCGGTACCGTGTTTTAAATTTCGGAAAATTACAACTTATGCTGACTTTGATGGGTTCCATACTGAGATAACGTTCGTCATTGTTGATTCACATTTGTTACCGCATGACGTAATCCTAGGTAGGGACATATTTAAGACCCCGGGTTTAATTTTCACCCTTAATCGTGACGGTGCTAAAATAGTACGTGACATCAATGTCAATATGTGTCATATCCAAAACACGAACGTGGACTTCGACTGTGTTAACACAGATTTGACTGAACAGTGTGATATTGATAGGTTGAGATCTATACTAAAAAAATACGAAACTAATTTTGCCAGCGGCAATTCCTGGTCAACCGACAGTACAGGAAAGATGCAAATCAAACTTAAAAATCCCGATAAAATCGTACAACGACATGCGTACCGGTTGGCTCCTTCTGAGCGAGCCATAATGCGTGAAATAATAACAGACTTAGAGAGCAAAGGTATAGTGCGTGAGAGTTCTTCGCCTTTTTCAAGTCCTGCTCTGCTTGTTAAGAAGAAAGACGGGTCTGACCGTCTTTGTGTAGATTATAGGGAGCTTAACTCCAACACTGTGCGATATCTCGCACAGTGTTGGAGTGTCTGTCTGTCATATATCAGAACTGATTGATGCCCTCAATCAGGCGTCTTATTTTTCAAGTTTAGACATGACCTCAGGCTTCCACCAGGTTTTGATGGCATCTCAGAACGACATCGAAAAGACCGCGTTTATTACCCCGGATGGTTTATGGGAATATTTGAAAATGCCCTTTGGACTCTGTAACGCAGCTTCTGTTTACCAACGGGCCATCAATAAAGCGCTAAAAGGGCTAAAAGACAAAATAGCGCTTGTCTATATGGATGATGTCCTCGTTTTTTCTAAAACGAAGGAGGAGGCGTTCCAGGGTCTAGAGCAGGTATTGTCTGCTTTATCGGAAGCCGGTTTCACTTTTAACTGGAAAAAGTGCACCTTTCTGAAGTCCTCAGTCGAGTACTTGGGGTATGTTGTCAGTGATAATAGTATCAAACCGAGCCCTAAAAAGATAGAGGCTTTAGCCAACGCCCCCTTACCGACTTGCGTGAAGGAGCTGCGGCAATTTAACGGTCTCGCTGGGTATTTTAGAAAGTTTGTGCCAAACTTTTCCTCTATCATGGTACCCTTATACGCCCTTACCAAAAAGGATGCCAAATGGGTTTGGACTGCCGAACATACAAAGGCTCACGCGACTGTGATAGGATATCTGACTTCTGCACCCGTATTGACTATATTCGATCCCAGCAAAACAATTGAGCTACATACGGATGCGAGTTCGATTGGATATGGGGCAATATTATTTCAAAGGGACGACAATCAGCTAAAAGTCATCAGTTATTTCAGCCAAAGAACAACCGATGTCGAAAGTAGATACCACAGCTATGAGCTCGAAACCCTGGCGGTATTTCGAGCGCTAAAACATTTCCGGCACTATCTGCTCGGCAGAGAATTCAAGGTCCTTACAGACTTTAACGCCTTGAAGGCATCACGTCATAAGCGTGAACTTTTACCTCGCGTTCACAGATGGTGGGCTTTCATGCAAACTTTCAACTTTGAAATAGAGTATCGAAAGGGCGAAAGAATCCCACACGTAGACTACCTAAGTCGTAACCCCACTAACTGTAGGGAGGTGAATATTTCACGTGTAAATGACGAATGGTTACAAGCCGAACAAAAGTTAGACTCTGATATTAAGCGCATCATTGAATCAATCGAAAACGACACAATTGATGCCAACTTTAGGTCGTCATACACCTATAAAGACAATTTACTATACAGAAACTTCCAAGTCGATGGTAAAACTTTTAGTCGTATTATGATCCCAAAAAATTTTCGTTGGCAAATAATTCAGAGATTTCATGACGAATTGAAACAGGCTAGGCTGGGATAAAACTTTGTCCAAAATTAGAGAATATTTTTGATTCCCCAATATGAGTTCATTATTAGGACATATGTTGACCATTGCTTGCCATGTAAAATAAATAAAAATCCTTCTGGCAAAAAGCAATCTGCTTTACATCCAATCGACAAAATTGCAGAGCCATTTCACACCATTCACATTGATACGAGTGGTAAATTGACTGGTGGAAGGGTTTCCAAAGAATATGTGAATGTTATAGTAGACGCTTTTACCAAGTTTTGTCATTTAACTGCTGTTAAAGACTTAACTTCTCGATCCGCCTGTGAAGCTCTTCGAAATTTCGTTCACATATTCGGAACACCCAAACGAATCATTTCCGATCAAGGCACTTCATTCACAGGGCAAGACTTCCAAAACCTTTGTAGAGAGTGGTCAATTGAGTTCCATGAAATCGCCAGTGGTATTTGCCGTGCCAATGGACAGGTAGAACGGATAATGTCCGTACTGACTAATTGTTTCACAGTCGCCGAAAATCACGAAAACAAATCTTGGAAGTCTGTTATCGGTGAGGGCCAACTCGTTTTGAATTGCACAGTGTCCAAAAGTACGGGCAAAAGTCCATTCCAGTTGTTATTTGGTTGTAACAAAACCCCACCTAGGTTAAACTATCTCGTAGTGGATCTTGACAACCACAATGAACAAGACTTGATAGAAACAAGAAAAGCAGCTAAGAGTAGGATGGACGAACAAGCAAAAAAAGATAAAATACGCTATGACGCTAATAAAGCCGTGATTCGTCCTTTTGTAGAAGGCGATCTAGTGTTAGTTCAAAAAAATCCCCGCATAATTAATAAATTAAGCGAAAAGTTTAGTGGTCCTTGTAAAATCACGAAAGTTTGTCCGAATGAACGTTACATGGTTGAGCCATTGTCTGGGGGACGGGGTCAATATGTTTGTCATGAAAGATTGCGCAAATATCCAGGTAGCCTACCAGAATTATACGAATGTCTTGACCCTGTAGAATCCAAAGATGATTAACTTTTATTTAAACAAATTGTTAAGTACTGTCGCCGCAGCCTGGTATTATAATTAGTAACAAATTATTGAATTGTAAATTTGTGCTACATTGTTTGTAGAATTGTTGAGATGTTTTAAGTTTTGTTGAAATGGAGAACTCCTGTGTTTATTGTTTTGTTGATTACGGATTTGGAGCAATAAACATGCGACTATTGCCGATTTATAAAATAATAATAATAATCGTTTATTTATTTCATCCACAAATAAAACAATGAAAAACTTAATACTAACAAAATAAAGGAACTTATCTCCGATCATGATGACTTAACTAGGTAGGTATTAGTAGAAATGTAGTGGTAGATAAATTTAAACAATATTTTATTTGTGAGAGACTGGTGCCTAAACTAAGCCAAGGCCTGTATTTCAGGACACCAGGTCCCCACCTAAGATGCTTGAGATGTTATAAAGTAATAGTAGTTATGCTCCAAAAATTATAATTATAAGAAAAGCACATTTAAAAATTTCCAAAACCAAAATAGAAAAAACTAATAAATAAACATTGAAACAAGTTATAGCTAGGTACTTGTTATAAATATATTAGAAAAGTGAATGAGTGTGTGAGTATTGAAACAGAGTATGTGTGTCGTGTAATGAGTGTATGTGAGGTGTAGTGTGTAGTGAATGTCTGTGAAAGTTATTATATTTGTATGCTTAGGATGAAAGGTTTATATTTTATATTTAAATACTGCATTTTGTTTTTTTTATTTCTTAATTTCCAGGAGTTGTTCAGTTTGTCGATAGTCCAATCCACACAACCATGAAGCTACTTTTCTTTTACATTCGCGCGTGTTATCATTAAAGATATTCTTAGATTTATTAATTTGATTGTATAATCTAGGTCCAATAAAGTTATAAAATTTTTGTGCAAATCTGGTATTAGTTTTATAGGTTTTGCAAACGGTATAGTGCCGTCTCGTGTTAATCATGTCTGGACTAAACACCGATGCGTCTTTATGCTGCCGAAGAACGGTAGATAGTGTGAACAGCTGTCTAACAGTTAGTACTCCAGTTTCCTGATATAGCTCCCGGGTAGAAAAGACTCTAGGCTTAAAGAACGCAACCTTCAAAATCAGCCTCTGGGCTCGCTCCAATTCTAACAACTTTGTTTTGTCGGCGCCGCCCCATGAGGTAATACAATAGCTCACTATAGACTGAATCAAGGCCAAGTAAACCATGATCAGTGTCTTGCTATCTGCCACATGTCTGAGTTGTCTAAAAATATACGTAAGTTTGCGCACTTTTTGAGAGATATTATGAATGTGTTCACCAAACGAAAGCCTACTGTCAATTGTTACACCCAAATAGCGTATACATTTCGCTAATGTGATAAGTGGGCAACTTCTACACTGTGATGAAGGAGGAAAAGAACAATGATGAGCATATATTTGGGATACGTTATGTGAGGTCACTGGTGCGTCTCGAATGGAGAATTTTATGAATTTGGTCTTGTCCGCGTTCAAAGTCAGCGAATTGGCAGCAAGCCAGTGGCAGACAGTGTTAAACCCAGCCTGAGCCCCAGCAAAAGCCTCCTCCCAAGTGTCACCCACAAATGTCAATGCAGTGTCATCCGCATAAGATATAACTGTACAGTCTTGGAGTTTAAGCTGACAGAGTTCATTAATGTAACACAGAAATAATGTAGGTCCAAGAATACTTCCCTGCGGGACTCCATATGACACCTGAAGATCATCACTCATGTGCTCACCGATACAAATACACTGAGATCTACCTGATAGATAATCTGCGAAAAGATCAAGTTGTTTGCCCCGAATACCCATGCAATTTAGTTTGTTTAAAAGGTTGGAGATACAGACTGTGTCAAACGCCTTAGCGAGATCCAGGAAAATGGTAATACATTTCTTATTTGCATCCATTTTTCTAACTAAGTAGGTAGTGAAAATGTTTTATTAATACGCTGGAAGCCATCACGCCATCACGAATTGGTACCACTGACGCTTATTTCCCATTGTTTACGAGTTTCAACATCTAATTTAAACGTCACGATGTGTATAATAATAACGTCCCATGTATTCACATTTATGACTAAATTTGACAACGCATGCAAACAATCACTGGTGGTATCTAACAGTTCCTTCAATGAAGTCGCCGACTCAGTTTGCATACGTTTTATGCCAAATAACCTTTTTAATATGCAATTAGCGGGATACCTTTTGTTGCTATACCTCTTGTCCAATAAATCCCAGCATTGACAATAATTCGCATCCGTTATTGGTGTATTCCGTATTAATTGCTCAGCTTCACCCGAAAGATGACTTTTTAAATAGTGTAGCTTTTGTATGTTATCTAGCGATTCATTATTATGGACTAATGATATAAACAGGTCACGAAATGTTGTCCATTCTCCATATTTTCCAGAGAATATTGGACCTTTGTTCTCATATTATTACATTCGCAATATATTATATTCGCAAAATATTATATTCTCGAATTATTATATTCTCAAAATATTAGAAGTACAATCAAACACAGTGAAAAATAAAAATTAATTAATTTAAATCAAAATCTCTTTATTCCAATACCTAGGCATCATGGAAACACTTTCGAACGTAATACAATATTAAAATAAAAAATAATTGCAGTATCATACAGTATTGCAAAATTTTTTCCATTTATCATTAATAAAATATAATTAATAATAACTGAAACTAAACAAATCCCGAGTGATCAAGTGCATACAAGTTTTCACAAGTGGCATCTGTTTCCAAGCACGACGATTGGTACAGCCGCTCAACAATAAAAATTGCCAAAGTATATAAGTACATCATGGAAAATTTATGGGAGCTTATTCAACGCCGCTAACATGGTTAAGCATTCTATTGATTGAATTTTGTTGGATAAGCAGTCTGTGATAATGCAATTAATTTTTCTATCATTTTCAATGTATTTTAAAGATCTTTTTTTATCGGGGCAGTGGAAAGCACTTTTTAGCAATCTTTTATTTTGAATTTGAGCTTCTACTTTTATGCTACTAAAAATTAGAAAATGGTTGGTCGAGATGGAATTCGAGAGTTAATTCTTCTGTGCCATCCTTCCACTGCATTCGTAGTGCGGTTCTTTTCACCAAAACAGCTAAATATATCTTTGGTAATGGTTTGTATCCACTGGTTATTAAAATAGTCTAGAAATTTCTGTGACACTTCCGTCTCTGGTGCGATTTCATATATAGCAAGATATGCTTCTGGAATTAGATTGGGTGGTCACAGAGCCAAACTTGTGCACAACTGTGTGATTTTGCGACCTAAGTGAGTTTCGTTGAAATTCAATTTTTTACTCATTCTAAACACAGCATTTAAAAAATGGTAATAACAGCCTTTTACTTTTATTTCTGGATATACCTCACGTATAGCATTAATTGCAGCAATTTCGTAATCGCATTTGTATGAACTAATATTCATACGAAATTGATTTCTAAGTACAGAAAAGAACCTTTTGTATGTATTTGTGTTCTTATTTGGTAATAAGCCATAGACAATAGGTACAAAACTAATTGTGGTTTGGTCTCGTACGATATCAACATGTAAGGTGTACAATTGGTAAAAAGGCGACGGTGTCACCTTGAATGTACCATCTCCGTATACAATATCAATTGTCTGGAATAATTCTCGTAGCTTTTGAGCAGGTAACATCAAAAATATTATAATTCTATCATCCGTTTCACCATCATAATCATCAAATAAAAAAAAGTCTTGCACAATGTGGTGTGGCAATCTCACATTATTTGTAGTCCGACATTCAAAAAATTATTTCGTTTCCTGTACAGCGTATCCTTTTTGGACGTAAATGATGGGATCAGATACTCTTTATTTTGAAAAACTTGTTTTCCCAAGAAGTGCTTTTCAAATATTTTTGAAATTGGTTCAAAATTTTTGCACACTTCTTGTTTGCACTCCTCCATTGCCATATCAATTATATTTCTTTCAAAATCAACGCTGCAACTATGTTTGGGCTGTCTAACTTTCTTATCCAAACTTAATGTAATCGAAGTCTTGCAGTCCCTTTGGTTGCAACATCTCCAGTTGGTTGTACCATTTTTATTTTTCATGAAGAAGTTTTATTTGTAACCGTTATATAAAAAAACAGACTTGCCTTTTTGACTCGTTATAAACTTGGCTTCACTATCTTCAGACATTTTTATTTTAATATTTATTAATCAGAATGCAAAATTTATTCCCAATAAATATTTTTCACAATGTCACACTATACATCAAAAACAATTGATAAATAAAAACTGACACTAGTACAAACATAGGTTAAACAGGAACTACTAGCAAAGAGTTTATCTATTAAAACTTCAATATAAATGCACATAATATTATATTAATGCATATCTTCAGGATTACCTACTACTAGGTGATATAAAATCATTAGTTAGATTTATTTTACAGAAGGTAGGTAAACCTTAAAAAAAGGTTTGATTCCCATCCGAGACAAATATATGTGATGAATAACCTATGTGATGATGTCAAATATTTATTATTGTTTCCCTCAAATTAAAAACATTTTTCGCTGTGATTGTTCTTTATGTAATATTTTGATAATATAATAATTCGAGAATATAATATTTTGCGAATATAATATTTTGCGAATGTAATATTATGAGAACAAAGGATATTGGAATGGTGATCTTTGGTAATTTAACTAATGAACTTGCTGACTTAAATGAACTGTTAGAAGAACCATCACTGAGTTGTACTGGTTCCCTTGGCCTAATTTTATTAAATGTTGCTTTTAATAAACTTTTATACATTATATAAGTGTCTTCGGCTGTTTCATACATGTCAACCACCTTTTGATCTATATTATCATCTAATTTAAAGTTTTGATAAATTTTAGTATTGGTTTCTTTAAACGAATCCCAATCCTTTTCTAACAATTCTTGTCGGGTTTCAATGTATTCGATAGTTAATCTGTCTTTAGGACTCTTTTTAAAATTTGCTAATCCTTTAATAATAACATTTTGGAAGCCTTTTAGTACGTTAATTAATCCTTCCATCTTTGAGACAATTATTAACGTGAAAACAATTCAATAAAACCACAAAAAAAAAATGTAAATATTAATGTAAAACTTAATAAGGTTCAAATTGCATCAAAAAAACTAATATAAACAAACCAACAAGTGTTTAAAAACAATGTTTGTTTTGTACTGTAGCAAAACCGACTTGAAATGAATTAAAAGTCCAGTAATGACAAAAATATTGTATGTCCTATAAAGTTTGCGTAAAATTTTGCAAGTGTTTTAAATAACTAAAATCTGGCGGAAATCGGGCATAGGTTCCCCTTTCCGTAGTTTTTTAAAAACTATTCTAAGTCCTTAACTAACATGCACACATAACACAAATGATTAAAATCTAAGCGGAAATATTCTAAGTCCTAAAATTTACTTAAAATTCTACAAGTCCAAAATTCTTCAAAAAATATCCAAGTTAAACTGTTGGAAGAAATAAAGTTTAAAATTGCTTGTCGTTAACTTCCTTTGTTTAAGAAACAAAATGTACTCACAATTTGCACTTCACTCACACAACACGATTATTCTGGCGCGCCCTGGTGGCGACGCGTTGAAGTCTTGGATGTGACGTCAGTCTTCTGATGTCACGTTGAACTGGGGGTGTGACGACCTTCTCGTGACGACACGTTGAACTGCGGGGGTGACGTATGATACGATCACCTCCCGTTTGATCTGGATGCAAGTGGCGCCTTCTGGTCACCTCTTTCCTGCCGCTGCTGCCGAGCTCGTCCACAACACTGGACGGAGCTGTCGCTGCCGATGCGGGGGACCGAGTACCTTTGCCGCAGCGATCCAGTGCGAGTACACGGGCAAAGCGGGCTGGGCCGCGCGCAAACTCAAAAAACGGTTATTTATCCGGTTCGCAGGACCAATGTTGAGTTCCGGACGCGGCGGATGGTCAGCGAACAGTAGGTTTGATCTTATTGTGTATATGTGTAAGTTTGAGTGTAAAAATAAACAACCGAGTACTATATACTGATCTAATTTTATTCACATATTGAACTCTATCGACAGGACCCCAACTAAACGGCGGAGAATCTTAACACCGACTTCTAATTCGACGTCAACGCCATCTAGTTAGGTCATGTGTAACTAATTTTTTGGACTTAGATTTTGGTGAGCGTATTTTGAACACACATGGTTATTAACACTAGGTCCTATTTTTTTTTCTTTATCCAACTACCCTTGGTTTGAGTGACAACGGTGTTTACCCTTACACTCTGTATAAACAAAGTTAGCAAGGAATATCCTATCCACGTCACCTACCTGTCTCTCGGAGGGTCGACCGCTTACCATAGATAAGTTGATTCATAGAAGAAACTAACAGCTTTTCTGAAACGTTTTGTTTATTACCGTCAGTAAGCTAAATGTCAAACGGTTACTGTTAAGGCGAGGTTATCCAGATAAACGTCGTCTTGTATTGTGTTTTATTCCTATATAGCACGGATTTAAATTCTGAAAAAAACATATTACATATTTCACACTTAGATCGATATTCCGGCAAAGCAATACACGATTACTTGCACTTTGTTGCATCCAATTAAATTTATTTATTTTATTTATTTATTTATTCAATAGTACACGTACATTTTAAGTTGGTGCCAACATAAACTCATTAGAGTTTTACCGTGCACCAAAATCATCGACTACATAATTTAGAGAGTAGGTACTTAGTTAAAAAAGAAACTACAACTAAAAATTACCGCGGGTATTAGGCGAAATAATATCTAATACTCGTACTAACGAGCGAACCTCGGTGACCAATCCGACCGTCCATTCGAAAACAGCAGTGGCGAAGGAAGTTTCTTAATTGATACAGGTTGTTCTCAAAAGTAAATGTTTTAGAAATAATGTCGTTATTATTATTTTTTTGTTTATGTGTTATGTTTTAATTGTTAGGTATTACTTTTACTTCATCGTGTATGCTTTCAATTATTCATCTATAATGAATTTAAAATATACTTATATTAGTAAATCCTTATCTATCTGTGGTATTTAAATTTTGTAAAAAATGTTGTTTTAATTTGTATTTTATGTTTTTCTGAGTTAATTTGTCCCTCAATGATATAGATTATAGGTAGTTGATTAATGAGGTAAGATATTATATATCTTAGCGATCTCTTGCCGTGCAAATTCGTGTACTTTGGGAGTAACAGCTTAGCATTGAGGACGCTACGAGTCCTAATTTCATTAATTTTCGTGGTTTTGGTTTTCTTTAAATTTTCATTAAAAAACTCTTCTTTTAAGACTACAAATTTAGTTTTTTCATGTGTATAGGTAATATCTTTCAGAATTCAAATAATTTATGGTAATCATTTTTGTATTTCTTCTTAAGTTATGCGGGACAACTGCTTTTAATAAACGTAGTTGAAGTGTGTAAATTTGATCAAGGTGTGTCTTATATGTCCTACCATAGCTCGACAGACCATAGGATATCGTTGATTCGGCCAGGCCTTTATAAAGCATTAACAGAGTTTGATATGGAATTTTGCATTTTATAATAGAAAATTTAGCTAAAATACATCTTAGTTTATCACACACCCCGTTAATGTGCTCCTTCCAATTAAGTCGGCTATCAATCGTAAGTCCTAGGTATGTTTGGCTATCTACGAGATCTTTGAATTCGCAGCTGCAAGGCTTAACTACTTTATTTGTGCCGTTATCATGCAAACACTCATGGCAGTGACTTGTTAGTTTAGGCAAGGAAGAGCTTCTATTTTGACTGGTACTGATGTACATTAACTTGGTTTTACTAGCGTTTAATACTAGACCAGCGTCATGAGAACATTTAGCTAACAAATCAAAGTCCTCCTGTAGTTGCTTTTGGGCATCAGTAACACTCTCTCCAGCGGCTATAAGACAGGTGTCGTCAGCAAATTGGTAGATCTCGCACTTTTTTATGACATTAACAAGGCTATTTACATAAGTGAGGTAGTGCAGTGGCCCAAGGACCGAGCCTTGCGCCGTTCCTTCCGTTACGATGACTGGTTCACTAGTCACGTCACTGACTTTGACCATGTGATTTCTGTCAAAAAGATAGTTTTCGCACCAATCAAGTAACTTGCCTCTAATTCCGCTGTCATGCAGACACACTAGTAACCGGTCATGTCTGAGCGTATCGAATGCTTTGCTGTAGTCTATAAATACTACTAAAACGTGTTTTTTTTTTTCATCTAAAGTGTTTATGAATACTATCTGTGAACGTTGATAGCAGTTGTGTGGTATTCTTTTTGGTTGGAAGCCATATTGTTTGTCATTTAGTATTTTATTTTTTTCATAGAATTCGTTTATTTGTTTACAAACATATTTCTCTAGTATTTTATCAATATTAGGCAATATAGTAATAGGCCTGTAGTTGTTGTAATCCAGCCTGCTTCCTTTCTTGTGAATCGGTCTGACAATCCCTGTTTTAAGTGTAGTTGGATATTTACATGTTTGTATGCATAGATTAATTAATTTTGAAATCACTGAGGTGATTGTCGTGCCCAACATTTTGATATCTATGGCTCTAATTCCATCTACTCCTGGGGCTTTATTATTGTTCAAAGACATAATGACTTTTTTAACAACGTCAGGCTCCGCAGGCTTTATACGCATAGTAACGTTAGCTGGAGTTGTATACTCTGATTTATTTAACAATGGTTTCGAGCACTTAGGAATAATTAGTTTTACGCTTTTATCGAAAGTGTGTGCAAAATTATTAGCAATATCTGTAGAAGTTAAATTAGTTTTATTAAATGAATTCTGAATAGCATCATCAATAGAATTTTTTATTCTTCCTGTAATTCGATTAGGAATTTGCCACAGCTGCCTAGTATTGCTCTTATTTGATAAAATTTCTGACTTTATGTTATTGTTTTTAGTTTTGTGTATTATAGTATTTGCATAGTTTCTTGATTTATTGTACGTTTGCTTTAGGATTACGTTATTTGAGTCATTTATCCACTTCATGAATAATTTATCCCGATGTTCACAGGCTTTCATTATATTTTTGTTTATCCATTCATTTTTACTACGCGATACACTACTTTTAATTTTAATTTTATATTCTGATTGTTTATAACATTCTTTGAACTGTGTATGTATGAAGTTATATAAAGTTAAAGGGCATTTTATATCCTGTGATTTTTCCCATCGGATTCCCTTGAAACATTTAATAAGTTGATGATTATTTATGCATGTCTTGTATTTTGGGACATCGAGCATCACAGTGCGATGATCAGCCAGTGTGGTACCGAGTGCCGCTGTAAATAGGTCTTGTGTACGGGATCGCGCATAAATATGATCAATACAAGATTTACTTATTTTCCCGTTAGATATTGCTATTCTGGTGTGTTCAGTGATCCCGCACAGTGTTTGATAATTTATTTTAATCAGCATGTGTGTAAAATAATATTTGTACGCCGATTACGGTTAGACATAGCGTTCATTAATAATTATAACATCTGTACCTACCTATGTTCAACAAATAAAAGTATTTGTATTTGTATTTGTACAATGTTGAAGCTTGTTCAAATAGGTGAGCACGTTTTGCTTCGTCGTCTCCGGCTTGAAAGACCAAGCCTGCAAATATTTAAGCTTTTCTACCGTTTTAAGCTCGTCATCCTCTTGTCCGCTGCCAGCGACCACTCGCAGTTTTGAATAACGTGTCTTACGCGCCGGTTGCCACCCTTCATCGGAGGTAATGTTTTCGTGGCGATTATCTCTTTTGTCAACCTTGTGCGTTTCCGCTGAATTCGTGGCTCGACATTCCAATGATGATAAAGTTGCTCTTGTGGGTAGATTGAGATTTACACTCGCAGCAGTCACCGTAGATGTCTTCAACAAATTATTTGTGTCACCTACGTCACCATCGGTCCTTGGTTTTGCAGCAGATGACTTTTTTGCAGCGGCTGCGTATCCAGTTTTGGCTTTAGAGCTAGAAATAAGTCGCGCTTGGCGCATAGGACGCTGCGTAGTCGCTGGAATCGCTGGCTTCTCTTGACCGCCGTCGGCATCCAATTGCTTCGGAGGGATAGATTTCGGTGTACCCTCAATAGCTAACGTTAACAATTTCAATGATTCCTCTTGCTTAAGTATAATTATGGTTTGCTCATCAATTTTGCACTCGAGAGCACTGATTTTTGTCGCGAGTTCACTAACTACTTTATGTAGCTCACGCACTACACCTTCAAGGGCCTTCTGGGCCATTAGTATATTTTTAAAATACGTAAATACTGGAAGCTGTACTACAGTGCGCGGAGTACCCACCACGGATTTGTTCAGTGACGACAGTGGCAACAATGACTTTTTCATGAAATAGTCATTAAATGGGATTAAATGAACTTAGAGGGTTCTATTGATAATAACATGAAACCGTAACAACATGACATTTTAATCAGAACAGTAGGAGAAAACCACTTTTTAAAGTTGTTGAGTGTTTACATACTGGTGCTTGTGACTGTACACACAGCAAAAGAATTGCAGTTTTCACAAAAACTTGTAATGATGTCTATTGATCTGATACTAAGGACCAACTGAGGTTTAAGAACTAAAAAAGTAAGAAATGGCAAAGGAACTTTCCAGAGTTGTGCAGAGCCCAGTTTGGATACATTCATCATTCCTCAATAGCCTCCCGCCCTATTTGGAGTCGGCGCTCCATGTCTTCTCTCATCCATACTCCTGTATTAGTTATCATCGACCTATAACCTATTAACTAACTAGTACTTACTATTGGTCTCCATGGCTGTTTGTTTCTGCTGAGGTACTTCTTGTTCTTCTTCAGCTTCAGTTTTAAACTCCATTAATGGGACATCATCTTCGGAATCTTTTTCAAAATGGTTTGATGCTAAAGAGATATCTTCTTCGTCTGAATAGCCAATGTCTCGATTTTCCTGTTTGATATCTGTAAGTGTACACAAACCTAAACAATCACGAGTAATGCTCATAATTACTTCAAACTCAAAGCATTTTTTACAATTAGAACATTACAGGCACTTTCGTATGACAAGAACAAAACGATGAGGCTACAGTCCGTCATCAATCAAAATATTGTTACAAGATCTTGGTTACATCATTCATGTTGAAATTATACACATATGTGTGAGAATGATATAGAAAATTGTGCACATTAATAGCGTCTAGAATTAAAAGATTATATTAACAATTCAAAAATATAGTAATTAAAATAAATTGTGGCAGCTAAGAGATGAGCAGTCCCAATTGACAGCGCCAGTTTCCTAACATGATGCATGGATCGGGACCATCCAGCTCAACCATTTTGAACTAAATGATCAGACACAGGGGACACCATCAGCGAGACATTTGAGTGACCATGACATCCTCTCAACCCCCAGGGCGCATGATATGAATGATAGTACTTAGTATGCACACATGTGCTATACAATTGTCCTTCTTTTTGTAAAACTTGTTCTTACAAACATACCGTCACATTGATATTCTTCCTGTGGCTCAATAATATCATCTGGTCTCTCACAAACAGCTGGTAACTCCTCTTTCACATTAATGCGTTCTGTTAGACCAACATCACCTATACTTATGCTCGCTACTGACGTTTTCACAAGTCCTCCGAGAAATGGTAAGTGTTCTTGTTTTACAGAAGGATTACACTGAAAGAAATGTATTGTATTATCAGTTAATTATAAGAAGTATTTATTGTATAAGGCTGAGCACTTGTGTAAATAAATACTTCTAAAACTGATGATACAATATATTTATATTGTATTATCAGTTTTAATATATTATTTTTTATTTTTGTTTTATTTGTTATTTTTTGTTTTAATATGTTTATATTGTATTATCAGTTTTAGAAGTATTTATTGCATAAGGCTAATGATCCCTTGTGTAAGCACACAGTTTTTATAAGAGCCTCCACAAATAATGACACCAAATAAATTTTATTATGTAGTAGTAAATATTATATACATTTATAAATTAAAAAAACATATATTACCTAACTAACTTAAAAATAAACTTAAGAAATGGCGTAAAAAACTGCTCCTCAATACTGTCAACTGGTAATGTACCCAAAAGACTGGCGGTGTTGCCACGTTGTATGGCAACGCTAAGCCTTTGGACAAAGTAAAAGCCAGCCCTTGTGTCACGGGAACAGTCAACTAAGCGTTTAAAAGAAATTCAACACATCGTAGACAGTTAGTGGAATCCAAGCAACCCGTTTCTGAATTAAGAACTCGAAGTTGTGAACTTGTCAAACAATACTTTAGCATTTTGTAGGAATCACCTGATGTAGCTACACTGCTAAAGTAGACAGGTTCTCAACTTCACAAACTCGGAACAGAAATCAATTGTTATATGTCAGTTGAACACCTCACCTCGTGATCTTCATTCGTCATCTGAGCAAACAGCTCTTCAGCTTCCAAACATTTCATCATCAATTGGCAGCATTGTTTAAGTTTAACGCAGCAGATGGAACAAACAACAATCGGTCTACTGTCTTCAGTTACAAACTGCAATAAAACTTGCCTTACAATATTTTGTTTCTATGAATAAAATATTTTCAATCTTGCAAACTTGACAACTTTGGAACCAGAGTTGTCTAAGTGTAATTTTTACTAATACTGCGGTAATTCCACAATGGCATAAAAAAACATATTATTTCCATGCCAAACTGATTGAAGTGCTCTTCAGTGCTTTCTTCCTTGAGGGATCACATCATATCACTATAGAACTGGTGCGATCTACAAAGTGAAGGCCATGACACACTGATCTAAGTAATGAGGTGCAGATATGTATACTACTGTTGTGCTCTAGATCACTCTGGTTCAAATGTCGTCACATGTCAAGATTGGAGGCTTCTAGATGTATCTTACAGTGATGTGCCGTGACAGGGCATACACATTGATACCACTCTTATTCATATCAGATTGCGACTTAATGGAAATTCAAATATTTTAAAATATAAACTTACTGGAATATCAGTCAGCTTCTTATATACTTCTTGCAAGTTCTTGTTGACCACTCCATACATGGGAACATTCTTCGCTAGACATATCCTACACATTGGCAGTTTTTCCATATTGTAACTGAATTAAATCCTGAAAGATAATTACTTCAGCAGTGTTGTGGGAAAATCCTTTTGTAGTTTGTTGTTAGTTTATTTATTTAAGGTTATTTAATAGTTTTTAATTAATGATGTATTTAGTTAGTTTATTCAAATTATAATTTTTCATATATCATGTGAATATAATTTATTCCTTTTGAAAAAGTACTCAAAAATGATCTTGACAGAATTAGTGACAAGTGACACTTGACAGTGACACAAACAATAATTCTTCAACTTTTTTTTTTGGTATGGTAAGTTTTAATAATGGAGGAATAAGCGATAGAAAAAGTAAGAAGCGAATCGCCGTTCAATATTTTTTGCGACTTTTTGCGAAAAGCGAGGTAAACAAATACAGATTTTGATTTTGATTTTTGACAGTTCTGTATTTGTTTAATGGTCCAATTTCATTTTTTTTGGTTCACTTTTGTCAAGGTTACAGAACTGCGTCATACTTTCTAAGTATTTCTTTTAGTTATCATCTGCCTGGTCTTTTCCCAACTATGTTGGGTTCGGCTTCCAGTCTAGCCAGATGCAGCTAATACCAGTACTTTACATGGAGCGACTGCCTATCTGACCTCCACAACCCAGTCAGTACTGACCACCCACATTACATACCGAGTTTCCTCCGTGCCTCGGAAAACACGTAAGCTGTTGGGACCGGCTGTCATTTGTAGATCATTGACAGTCGTTACAAGTAGTCAGTGGCCCGAAAGTCTGACAACCAGTCTAACTTACCCTGCGTAGGTTTATATCACGTCGGGGTAAGCCTCCTGAATTTTTTAGTGACAACGCGGACGCAATGTTGTGGCATTTCAAAAAGTTGCCAATTTACAGGCAACTTTTTGAAATGTAACCGCCAAGCAATTATAGATTTCTCTAATGAAGTTTTGTTTTTACATGCTTACGCTTCCCACATTAGTGGTATCTGGGAGGTCGGGGTAAAATCCGCTAAATATCATATAAGACGTGTAATGGGCAACACGCATCTAAATTTTGAAGAGACACATTGTTCGCACAAGTGGAAGCCATATTAAATCGCCGGCCATTTTACCCCATTTCCTCGTCTCCAAATGATCTCTTTTTCCTCACCCCAGGGTACTTCCAGCTTGGACGGCCGGTAACCACGCTGCCTTCACCGAGCCTAGAAAACTGCAAACACACACACTCACTTATCTGAAACGCTATCAAAGACTTGATCAAATTCAACAGCAATTTTCGAGGAGATGGCAGAGGGAGTACTTGGCTGAGCTGCAGCAAAGAAAGAAATGGCGCACCAATGACACTCCATTGAACGTCGGCGACCTAGTGCTGCTTCAAGAAGACAACTTACCACCATTGTGCTGGCGTATGGGCCGCATTAGCAAACTCTTTCCAGGTCCTGATGGAGTATGTCGCGTGGCAGACGAGGCATTAATATGATATCACTTGTATAGGGACCCAGGCCGTTTGTGTCAAAAATTGTGGATAAATCTTTTTAGTAAAATAAGATCAAAGTTTCATCCTGATATCAGAATGGCTGGTCATTTTAAAGTCCCTTTATTTTGTTTCCAAGTCAGGTAGCAATTAATTGACTATAGGTAGTAAAAGGTAGCAAACAGGTAGCAATTTTTGGTCACCAGCCTGACGTGAGCCGATACAGGCAACCAGCCATACTGACGAACACCACGCGTCGTGCGTACGTCAAGCAGTCTTAAAACGTCGGGTCTATTTACATTAGACATTGATTAAATTTTTATAAATGTTAACCTTATTATTATTGCTTGTCGTTATGCACATAACGTTTTATTGAAAAAAAGAACAATATTAAAAACAGACCTTACAAAATAAATAATAACTTTATTTATTCACTAAAACAATACATTAATAATAATAAAATGTTTTTGCAAAATACACGGCTTTGGGCCTATCACGGATTTGAACGCACGTGTCTTTTGGCAGAGTGACCACTTAATAGAGCAGGTACCACGGAATAAAACTACATTGACTCGCTGTTGAGATAATAAAAAAAAGTAAGATTAAAGTGATTAATTAAATACATTGTGTAAAAAGAGCAAAAATTACAACAATCCACGAAGAAACTATTTTTTACAAGGCACGATAACTTATACAACGTGTAACAGAATAAACGCAATTCCTGAAAGTAGTTGATTCAGAATCGGCTTCTGAATCGATTTCCGTCATAAAAAATAGGTGTGGTGCGGTGCGGTGTGGTGTGGTGTTAAATTTTGACGGAAAAATCTTTTAAATAACTTAATAATTAGAAACACAGTATCATGACAAATTAATACAATGCATAATTCAAGGAAATTGAAACCTTAACTCAGTGCAATAAGGGCTACTAAAACGCACGAAATTATTTGTAGTTCGCTCATAGCTCGTAATACACCCACGTAAATAAGATCAATGCATTTTACGTTAAAAGCAGTGTGCGTTAAATAAAGAGGTAATTTAAAGGAATTCCAACTTTATCTCCAATGAGTAAGGCTTATTTGAATACACGACCTAACTTAGTTGGTAATCAGAGTATCCCTACAAACATATTTAGACATTTTTACAAAATAAATTTATTTAATATGAAGAAATTTAGAACTAATTGCAAAGAGATAAAGCATTTGTCGGCAACCTCTTTGACGGTTATGCGAAATGCCGACACACACGCCGCCGCCACCGCTGAATATCACAAGTACAATACCTAACATTGCATTGCTAGTCATCCACCGATAGCGATGTAGTGTGGATGTTCTTAAATTTACTTCCGTAATATTTTTTTTTCCGCGATGGCTTTCCGGTATACCAACATACAATACACGGAGATGGTGAGGACACTGGCTCGCTGTCTTGATAATGTCGCGTTAGCTTGTCGGGAGTTCAATGACCGTTTCGGCTGCAGTGTGAGCGCCAGGACGATGCTGGCTGCAACTCAGCGACTGAGGCATCTGGATGCGGAGTAAGGCAGTCGTTGGATAGGTCGCGGAGGACCTGTGCCGTGGCCTCCCAGATCGCCTGACTTAGCACCATTAGACTTTTATTTGTGGGGTTGCATAAAATCGCTCGTGTATGTCAGTCAACCTACGAGTCTCAAGGCTCTAAAAAAAAATTGAACAAGCATTTGTGACGGTGAAAAGTGATACTGAAGTGCTTACAAAATTAAAATACAATTTAAGAAAGCGTGCAAATAAGTGCATAGTACAAGGCGGTGGTCATTTTGAAACTTTAATGAAAGTGGATCGCAGAAATAGTGCAAATTAATAAGTTAAGTGTAAAGTGTAAATAGTCCAGTTCTGTAAGTAAGTACCTACCTACTTTTACCTATCAATACGATTGTATTCTTGTCACTGTAAATATTATGATTCAAATCTTACCGATCTTTTAATCTTTGAATATTTTTGTAGTACAAACAATAAACTGTACTTAAACACAACTTATCAGAGAGATCGAGGGATTCGCGGGGGTGCAATCTCGAAAGATAAAGTCGCTGTTTTAAATGCATCCCCGTTACTAAGCCTAAAGTTTTAGATTCGTGTTGATAATTTCACTTACTAGAAAACTAACGCACATCTAATGCCTACAGCTATGGTCAGCTGGCGGTCGCACGAGTGTGCGTGTCACGTCGGCCGCTAACATTGCATGAGTGTGTGTGCGATGCACATACGTTTTGCGTTTATTAAGGATAACTATTTTATAAAAATGACTAGGTTTGGTTTAAATTTATTTAATTACGGATGTTGTTTGAGACTTATAATTTAATATTCTAATTGGGGTGTCTGAGGTATTGCGCTTAATCTGTTACACGTTGTATATATAGGACATTTTAGGTTCAATGAACGAATTTTACAATTCGTTCATTGAACCTAAATGAACGAATTTTACAATTCGTTCATTGAACTAACGCATATCTAATGCCTACAGCTATGGTCAGCCGGCGGGCGCTCGAGTGTGCGTGTCGCGTCGGCCGCTAACATTACATGAGTGTGTGTGAAGGGATGTTGTTGCACATACGTTTTGCGTTTAGTAAGGATAACTATTTTATAAAAAAAGACTAGGTTTGGTTTAAATTTATTTAATTACGGATGTTGTTTTACTTTGACTTATAATTTAATATTCTAATTGGGGTGTTTGAAGTATTGCGCTTAATCTGTTACACGTTGTATATAAAATTAATGTACAGAATGAGCGAAAAGCAACCTTGTAATTAAATAGTTTGTTTACATACAATGCAAACTATCGGCAAAGAAATGTAAACGATTAGCGCAGGTAAACAAACCCGATGTAACAAAAGCAAGGCGCATTAAAACCGCTAATGAAGTGATTAAGAAATACACACCAGTGCCTCTCAAACTTGACCTACAAACTAAATCAAATCAAATCAAAATCAAAAATCGTTTATTTCAATCCATTAAGAATCATATAATAATGCATACATTGGTAACAAAATGTTACAATTATAATCAATTAAATACTGTAAATTAAAATTAAAATTCTGAAATTATTATGAAATAAACAATTATAAAAAAAAATTAAGTATTGTTCTCACTAGTTCGATTTATTTGTTCGATCGTCGAACTTATTTTAATCGAGAAACAAAAACAATAAAATAAATTATTATTATTAATTATTATTAATTATTATTATTCGTTCATTGAACTAACGCATATCTAATGCCTACAGCTATGGTCAGCCGGCGGGCGCTCGAGTGTGCGTGTCGCGTCGGCCGCTAACATTACATGAGTGTGTGTGAAGGGATGTTGTTGCACATACGTTTTGCGTTTAGTAAGGATAATTATTACAGGATTATTCACCAACAACTTGCCTTGAAATATAAACTTGTGGAATCTGAGGTACCGTACTACAAGTATGTGCCCGACCCAGTTCTCGAGAAAGACCATGTCACGTTGTACTGGGATCGGTCTATCATTACTGACAGGACTATTGTCGCCAATAAACCTGACATAGTAGTGATAGACCGATTAGCGCGCCGTGTAATGATAGTCGATGTTACCATTCCGCATGACGAGAACCTCGTGAAAGCTGAGAAA
Organism: Noctua janthina; assembly: GCA_963576755.1. NCBI lineage: Eukaryota > Metazoa > Arthropoda > Insecta > Lepidoptera > Noctuidae > Noctua > Noctua janthina. The sequence continues at coordinate 8,548,323 of OY755077.1, forward strand.
GAGAAACAAATTAAATATCTCGACTTAGCACACGAGGTTGTCGACATGTGGAATGTGAACTCGGCTATCATTGTGCCGATTGTCGTGACGGCCAATGGCCTTATAGCCAAGAGCCTCGACGACCATCTTTCGAGGCTCTCGTTAGGCGGTTGGATCAAGGGCCTGATTCAGAAGGCAGTACTCCTCGATACGGCTCGCATTGTGAGGAGGTTCCTGTCTCTGGAGCCCTAACCACCGGTAGCTTGGACCCTGCTCCCGATACCGGCGGACCACTATTTTTTATATTTTTAAATGTTTTTTTTTATATTGTTTTATATTAGAATATTTAAAAATGTATTTAATATGTATAAAAATAAATAAAGGAAAAAATAAATATATTTATATTATATACAGACTACAAATAGAACTAAAATAATGATAAAAATAAGACTAAAAGTAAGAAAATATAAAAATCTAAACAAAGACGACAAAAGGACACTTAGGCGTCAAAGTACTCCTCCGCATCGCTGTCATCTGGAAACGTGCCCAGAAGACTGGCAGCATTGCCACGCTGAATGGCAATGCTAATTCTTTGGCCAAAGAAAGAGCCAGCCCTCTATTAATAATATTAATCTAATAATATTTATAAAATGCTTGTTTTGTTACTTGATCAAGGGTGTGGTACAGATCTACAAACATATTATGAATATAAATATAAACCCTTTTTTTTTTCAAAACAAGCGATTATTAAATTTTGTTTTATGGTTTATTGTTTCTCGATTAAAATAAGTTCGACGGTGGAACAAATAACAAAAAAAAAGAATCTCAGTAGGTCGATGGTCGAACTATAGAACAAAAACATTCTCACTAGTTCGTTGATCGAACTAGTGAGAACAAACGAATCATTCGAGCTAAGTGATTAATGAGTGGTCATCTCTTAGCTGCCATGGTAAATTATTATTTTTGAACTGCAGATTATTTATCTTTTTACTCTGGACGCTCTTAACTTGCATTTTTTATACATCGTTCTCAAATAAATGTATAATCCCCACATGAATGATGTAACCAAGATTTTGTAACAATATTTTGATTGAAAAGAGTGTCCATGGAGTTTCTTGCCCATTCTTCTCCATAGAGATCTACGCCTTGGAATGGGCAACTACAGTACATTCACAAGTTATTATGCCTAGTGTCTGGGATTGTTGCTTTGCTGTCTTTGTTTTTCTGACATTAAAAAGGGCCTGTAATGGTCTAATTGACATAAATACTTTGAGTTTGAGTTCGATAAAATAACTTCAACCGTAAATGTTTAGTGACGAACACAGACGATGGGAGATCTGTCAAAGGAAAGAGTTACCCTTACTAGAGCCTTTCTACACAGTGGCGTAGATTATGCTGGTCCATTCCAAATATTAATGTCAAGGGGAAGAGGCATGCGCGGGTGTTTCCACTGCGATGATCGTCCGGAGGACACGGTGGGGTACACCGTGGAGGTCTGCCCCGCTTAGGCGGAGCACCGCCGTGTCCTCGTAGCGGCGATTGGCGGCGGCAATCTCTCGCGTCCTGCCCTGGTCCAAGCCATGGCCCGGAGCGAGAGGGAATGGGAAGCCGTCACCTCCTTCTGCGAAGCAGTCATGCTAGCGTGGCGGGACGTGAGAGAGAAAGAACCTCACGTCCCAGCCGCCGCGGGAGACGCCCTGGGGGTCACGTGGTGGCTCCCGGCCACCGTAAGCGCGGGCCTGTGGACGGCGAGTTAAAGAGATGTCAGCAACCACGTAGGGATCCGCATGGGCCGATGCTTGCCAGGGCTGCGGGACTGTTCGAAAGAGATACCGTGGCCCTGGAACAGAAAGAGCAAAGAAGGAACATGGATGGGTTTTAGTCAGTACAAGTCTGACACTCCCTTTCGCTCCGCCCAGAGTGGAGGGTCATTTGATGATTTCCCATGCAAAAAAATAAAAATAAAGGAGAAAAGGCATAAAACTCAAAAGGCGTACATTGCGTTATTTGTTTGTCTAACAAAGGCAATATACCTTGATCTGTTAAGAGACCTTACAGCAGAAGGATTCACAGCTGCATACAAACGCTTTGTATCAAGAAGAGGTAAATGTAGCCACATGTGGAGTGACCAAGGGAGAAACTTTCGTGGTGTAGAAAAAGATTTAGCCGCAGAGCTACATGAACCACAGACTTAAAGACAAAGTAAAGAACACAACAATTAGAAGTATGGAAGCGTATGATCGGTGTGGTAAGTAGACGCGTAAATAATAGTCACTACGCTAGTACTCACAGTTCTATTTGGTTCAGGTCCACACGCACAATACAAACACAAAAGAAGCAGAACAGAGGATAGTACGGAGTCACGATAGTCACAGGGAACAAAGAACACTCAGAATACTGTTTATATGGGCGAAACATTGAAGCCATGCGGTTTCGGGGTGTCACAGTCGTTCGTACGCGCGCGCGCCGTTACGAGGCTCGTTCCGACTGGAGGTCATGGTAAGGGCGTCAACACCCGCGCTCTGCGTCCCACCTCGCTCGCTTGCCATACGTCACGATGACGTAGCTCGGCCGCGGTGCGATTCCAATTGACGCTGTCCCGGAATCATCCGACAGTATATTGTTGCTGACAATATAAGATGCCGATGATGTGTTATAAGTGTTTATTATAAATACATGTAAATAAATCTGTTTGTGTGTAAATGTGTTGTGATGTGTATTTTACAATACTAATTCATAATCTAGATATTGGGTGTATACCCTACACCACCCCCCTCCAGAGACTGTCAAGAGCGATAAAAATCTGGAAATCTGACCCGGCGACCAGATCGAGTTGTATACTCTGTTTTGTCGCCAGGTAGATTATGTTCATGGGGGTCAGTTTTGTCGGCCAATATGTAGGCTGGTTTAAGGCGGTTTATTGAGACCGTGACCTCTTTGCCCTTAAATAAAATTTTAAAAACTTTGTCACCCCTTTGCAGAACTTTGTGAGGACCTGTGTAGGCTGCTTGCAGCGAGCCACGTAATGCGTCTTCACGAAGGAACACGTGATCAGTGGTCTGCAGATCCTTAAACACAAAAATGCTCGCCTTGTTGTGACGGGAAGCTGGAGTTGGCTGCAAGCTGTGAGCAAACTTGCGGATGCGCGAGGTGAATTCCGTGAAGTCGGTCGTTCCGTCATCACGGGATGAAAAAAATTCTCCTGGGAGCCTTAGCGGTTCGCCGTATACTAGTTCGGCAGAAGACGCTTGGACATCCTTTTTGAATGCGCTCCTTATACCAAGCAATACCCACGGCAGGGACTCGGTCCACTTGTCATTTGCATGGCACGTGATGGACGCCTTGAGTTGCCTGTGAAATCGCTCCACCATGCCATTACACGCTGGATGTTATGCCGTGGTCCGTTTGTGCTGGAAACCAGCAATTTTCGACAATTGTTCGAAAAGAGCCGACTCGAATTGACGGCCTCTGTCTGTGACAATGTCGGTAGGACAGCCAAACCGGGCAATCCATCCAGACAGCAATGCCTTTGCTACTGTCTCAGCAGTAATGTCGACAATAGGTACGACCTCTGGCCACCTGGTAAATCGGTCGACTGCCGTCAGACAGTATCTAAAGCCTTGTGATATTGGGAGCGGGCCCACAAGGTCAATGTGGATGGTGGTGAACCTGGCGCGTGGGAGACGGTATACTCCTAATGGCGCAGACACATGGCGGCTCACTTTAGCCCGCTGGCATGCGAGACAAGCTCGTGCCCACTCCCTGCAGTCCTTCCTGACGCCTGGCCAAACGAAGCGCTCTGCGATTAATTTGGCAGTCGCTGAGACGCCTGGGTGACTAAGGGAGTGCAAGCTGTCGAATGCTTTCTTCCGCAGCATTTTGGGCACATATGGTCTGGGAGACGCTGTACTGACGTCGCAGTACACGGACTTACGCTCCCCAGAGACCTTCACCTTCTCAAGCCCCAGTGAAGATCCTTCCTGAAGAAGTTTCTTCAGTTCTGGATCTGATGCTTGAGAGTCAGCGAGGGTGCTGAGGCTGACGGGCACCTGTAATTCTTCCACGCGAGATAAGGGGTCGGCGACAACATTGTCTTTGCCAGCAATGTGCCTTATCGCGGTGGTGAATTGGGCTATGAAGTCGAGGTACCGGAATTGCCTAGGCGAGCAGTTTTTCTTCCGTTCGTGGAATGCGAAACTGATCGGCTTGTGATCCGTGTACACGACGAAGTGCCTAGCCTCCAGCATGTGGCGAAAGTATTTGATGGCCTCGTAAATGGCCAGCAGCTCCCTGTCATAGGGAGAATACTTTACTTGCGAAGGGCTAAGCTTCCGGGAAAAGAAAGCTAATGGCTGCCAGCCGTCGTCGCAAAGCTGCTGTAACACCGCACCGATTGCAGTATCCGACGCATCGGTAACCAATGCGAGTTTGGCATTGCAATCGGGGTGGGCTAATAAAGCAGCATTAGCTAGGCTTTCCTTGCAGTCCTCGAATGCTTGTAAAGTACTCTCCGCCAAACATATGGGGTGCGAGCCCTTTACGTTGCCAATCAAGAGGTTGTGAAGTGGCGCCTGTATCTGTGCTGCGTGGGGCATGAAACGCCTATAAAAATTTATCATGCCCAAAAATCGGCGCAACTGACGAACGTCTTTGGGCTGTGGGAACTTCTTTATGGCCTCGACCTTGGTGTCTAGTGGTTTTGTGCCCTTCTCGGAGATATGGTAACCTAGGAAAGTTACCTCCGGGACACCGAAAAAACACTTGGACGTGTTAACTAACATGCCGAAGTCTTTCAGCTTGTTGAAAATAATACGGAGATGCTCTTCGTGCTCTGCTTCTGACCTGGAAAAAATTAAATAGTCATCCAGGTAGCAGTAACAGAAGTCTAATCCTCTGGTCATCTCGTCGACAAAACGTTGAAATGTCTGGCCTGCGTTACGTAGACCAAACGTCATGTACGGAAATTCGTACAGGCCGAACGGTGTGGTGATGGCGGTCTTCGGAATGTCGTCCGGGCTGACTGGTATCTGATTGTAGGCTTTCACGAGGTCTATAGTGCTAAAAATTCGACAGCCTGCAATGCTGTGTGCAAAATCGTGTATGTGCCTAATCGGATACCTGTCAGGGATTGTTCGCGCGTTGAGCATGCGGTAGTCTCCGCAAGGTCGCCAACCGTTGTCCTTTTTGGGGGCGAGATGGAGTGGAGATGACTAGGGACTCTCCGAGGGTCTGGCAGTTCCATTGGCCAGCATCAGCTGGAACACCTGCTGAGAAATTTTCAATTTGTCCGGCGCTAGTCGCCGAAATGAAGATGATACTGGCGGGCCTGGGGTCGTGCGGATATGGTGTACGGTGTTATGTGGTGTGGTGCGTAGTGTTCCGGCAGGTCGGGTGATGTCGGGAAAGCTGTCGAGGATTCTGTGATACCTCGAGTCGCCAGAAGACACCTTTACAGAAATAAAGACGAATCTGTTGGATTCGAGGCTATACAAGAAACAATGGTGCTACTGTCGATTAGCCGTTGATTTCTACAGTCAACGGTTAACGAGTAAAAACATAAAAATCTACGCCTATGATAGGTTTTGTAACCTCTGCTACCACAAAACGCCACTTAAAGTCTCTACGAAGTCCTAAATTTAAGTTCAGTTCGAGAAAACCATACGTTGGAATGGGCGTCCCATTCGCGGCCACTAGTTGGTAGTTGGTGGGCGCACGACGATCGCTGAGCAGACGACGAGGGTACACGCAGAGGTCGCTTCCTGTATCGACCAGGAACTGCGTGTTCGTTCTTCGGTCTGTGACGAATAGGCGACCAGTAGAGGCGGGGCAATCGTCTGTCGCCATCACCGACTGCCCGCGGCGTTTCACTTTCTGAAGTCGCAGGGCTTGACGCAACGCTTGGCCTTCTCTCCATGCATGGAGTGGTACCAGCATTGAGGGTGTTTCCTGTAGCTGTAGTCTGACCGGGTTGAAGAACGTTGGCGTGAGTTGCGTCGCGTGTCTCGACCACGGCTGTGGGAGCGATTACGCGACCGACTGTCACGCAGCTGCACCGTCAGGTCCTTCATGGCACGCTTCAGTTCAGCGATCTCGGCTGCCATTTCGCTCATCGTGGGTCCCGCTGCTGATGTTGATGCAACGTGAGTCGGTGCCACGATGTCTTGGTGCGGTTGGGATGCCAGCAGGGGCTGGATGCTGCTAGGGAGTCGGCTGCTCCAAATGGTGCGCACGAAGTCCTCTGGCACGCTTGGTCCGGCTAGACCCTGCAGGTGGCGAAGAAACTGCGACGGCTTCCGGTCTCCCAGCTCTTCATGCATCATCAGCTGCTTCACCTTCTTCTCCTGGGAAGCTGAGAGACGCTTCACAAATTCCGTCTTTAATTTGTCGTAACGGTTGGTGGCGGGAGGAGACATGATTACGTCCTTCACCTCTTTTGAACATTGTGGGTCAAGGTGTCCGACTACATGGTTAAATTTTGTGACGTCATTCGTCACCCCAGCATTCTCAAATTGAGCCTCTATTTGAGCGAACCATATTTCGGGCTCTTCTGGCCAAAACGGTGGCAGCTTCAACGCCGCACGGCAAATCTCGTGCGACGCCACAATGGAAACGCGCTTTGCCCTGAGCGGTCTCCGAGTGACGTTTTCTGCCGGCTGTGACGACGCGGTGTGCTCGGACTCACTATCACTCATCTTTATAATGTTCGACTCGGGGTCACCAGTATGGAAGCGTACGATCGGTGTAATAATAGTCACTACGCTAGTACTCACAGTTCTATTTGGTTCAGGTCCACACACACAATACAAACACAAAAGAAGGAGAACAGAGGATAGTACGGAGTCACGATAGTCACAGGGAACAAAGAACACTCAGAATACAGTTTATATGGGCGAAACATTAAAGCCATGCGGTTTCGGGGTGTCACAGTCGTTCGTACGCGCGCGCGCCGTTACGAGGCTCGTTCCGACTGGAGGTCATGGTAAGGGCGTCAACGCCCGCGCGCTGCGTCCCACCTCGCTCGCTTGCCATACGGCACGATGACGTAGCTCGGCCGCGGTGCGATTCCAATTGACGCTGTCCCGGAATCATCCGACATTATATTGTTGCTGACAATATAAGATGCCGATGATGTGTTATAAGTGTTTATTATAAATACATGTAAATAAATCTGTTTGTGTGTAAATGTGTTGTGATGTGTATTATACAATACTAATACATAATCTAGATATTGGGTGTATACCCTACAGAAGTAAAACCAAGGCAAAGGACGTGGCCATAAAGGTACTTGGATTTAAATGGGCTGGACATTTTCAAAGAGCCACCAACCAGATGAAAGGTGGATGAAAATCACCTCCAACTGGTACCCAATGAACAAAAAGCGCAGACAAGGTCGACCACAAATGACATGGAGCGACGATATTATAAAAGTAGTAGGTAAAGGTCGGTCGAGGTCGCGGCGTGGCAAGGGGTGCTAAGAATCTCCGGATGGGATCAGGCTGCCTATACCGACGACTTGACCTGGCAACATATAACACGCGTACACTCCGGACCGACGAGAAGATAACGGAACTCGAAGAGGAATTGAGCAGGCTGCGATGGAGTATTGTGGGATTATCTGAAGTCCGAAGAGAGGGGGAGGACACTACAATCCTGAAATCCGGCAACCTGCTCTATTTCCGAGAGGGTGGCCGGCAGTTCCAGGGTGGTGTTGGGTTTATCGTCCACAAGTCCCTCGTGAATAACGTGGTGAAGATCGAGAGTGTGTCGACCAGGGTGGCGTACCTTATACACATGCGAAACTAGTTATACGAGACTGGGATGAGCTGCAGGTGGGGCAATTTGGGGTTGGACGTCGGAACCACCGGGGGAGGGCCTCTATATGATGGACTCCTTCTTCAAAAAGCGTGAGCACAGGAAGTGGACCTGGCAGAGTCCCGATGGTGCAACTAAAAATGAGATTGACTTTATCATGTCAACCAAGAAGCAAATGTTCAATGATGTCTCTGTGATCAATTCGGTGAAAACCGGGATCACCGCATGGTAAGAGGCACATTGAACATCAATATCAAGCTTGAAAGGTCTCGACTGATGAAGTCTACGCTCCGTCCAGCACAGATCCAGGTCCAAAACCCCGAGAGCTTTCAGCTTGAACTCCAGAATCGTTTCGAGTGCCTAGGAAGCTCGGTGGACGATTACAACGATGGGTTCGTGGAAACTGTCCATACGACTGGGTCTAAGTTCTTCAAGACACGTCGTGCACACAAGAACAAAAAACTCTCTGATCATACTCTCGAGCTCATGAAGGAGCGGCGTGAGATGATCCTGCAGTCTTCAGACGAGGCGTGGAAATACCGGCAGCTCAATAGACGGATCTCTAAATCCTTGAAGAGCGACCTCCGCCGCTTTAATACCGAGCGTAGTAAAGACGCTATTGAGCGGAATAAAGGCTCCAAGGTATTTTCAAGAGATCTGGCTATTGGGCAGAGCCAGCTCACGAAACTGAAGACCGACGATGGCAGGATCGTATCCGCCAAACCGGAGCTGCTGACGGAGATCGAGAGTTTTTATGGGCAGTTGTACACTTCAACCAGTAAACCCGTTGCAAATCTAGCTAACGACCCAAGAGCTAGACTGACCCGACACTATACCGAAGACATTCCGGATTTCAGCCTGTACGAGATTAGGATGGCTCTAAAACAGCTAAAAAACAACAAGGCACGGGGTGATGACGGAATTACGGCCGAACTCCTGAAGGCAGGTGGAAAACCGGTACTTAAGGCCCTTCAGAAGCTGTTTGATTCCGTCATACTCGAGGGGAAAACGCCGCAGGCATGGTGCAGGGGTGTGGTGGTACTCTTCTTCAAAAAGGGCGGCTGAATAACTATAGGCCCATCTCACTTCTAAGCCATGTCTACAAGTTGTTTTCAAGAGTCATCACGAATCGTCTCGCGCGCAGGTTTGACGAATTTCAGCCTGCCGAACAAGCCGGATTCCGAAAAGGCTTTAGCACCGTAGACCACATACATACGCTGCGGCAGGTTATACAGAAGACCGAAGAGTAACCTGCCTCTCTGTTTGGCGTTTGTGGACTACGAGAAAGCCTTCGATTCGATTGAGACTTGGGCTGTACTGCAGTCTCTCCGACGGTGCCAAATTGACTATCGGTACATCGAGGTGTTGAAGTGTTTGTACAAAAACGCCACCATGTCAGTCCGACTTCAAAACCAGACCTCGGAACCTATCCTTCTGCAGCGAGGTGTGAGACAGGGAGACGTCATATCTCCGAAACTGTTCACCGCTGCACTGGAGGATGTCTTCAAGGTTCTGGACTGGAGAGGGCTAGGCATCAACGACAATGGCGAGTACATCTCTCACCTTCGGTTTGCCGACGATATAGTGGTCATGGCTGAGGCCATGGAGGACCTCAGTACTATGCTCGATGACCTCAGTAGAGCTTCCGGAAGAGTGGGTCTTAAAATGAACATGGACAAAACCAAAGTCATGTTAAATGCTCATGTAACAGCCACTCCTATCAAGATCGGAGACTACACTCGAAGTTGTAGACGATTATGTCTATCTGGGACAAACGATCCAGTTAGGTAGGTCTAACTTCGAGAAAGAGGTTAATCGTCGAATCCGACTCGGCTGGGCAGCGTTCGGGAAGTTGCGTGGTATCTTCTCGTCCAACTTACCGCAGTGTCTCAAGACGAAAGTCTATGAACAGTGTGTGTTGCCAGTGATTACATACGGGACCGAAACGTGGTCGCTCACAATGGGCCTCATCAGAAGGCTTAAAGTCACCCAAAGGGCAATGGAGAGAATGACTATGCTCGGAGTTTCCTTGCGTGATCAAATCAGAAATGAGGAAATCCGTAAGAGAACCAAGGTTACCGACGTAGCCCGAAGAATAGCCATACTTAAGTGGCAGTGGGCAGGGCATATTGCTAGCAGAACGGATGGCCGATGGGGCCGGACAGTTCTGGAGTGGCGACCGCGAACTGGAAGACGTTGCGTTGGAAGGCCTCCCACTAGGAGGACCGATGACCTGGTAAAGGTTGCGGGGATTCGCTGGATGCGAGACGCACGGGATCGGTCAATGAGACGACACTTGGGGGAGGCTTATGTCCAGCAGTGGACGTCTTTCGGCTGAAATGATGATGATGATGATGATGATGAGTAGGTAACATTTTGAGTAGAGTAGCCAGAGACAGAATAGCATGGAAACAAATGGAGGAGGCTTTCACCACTATTGCTAGCGGTCATAATATATTTGTCGGATCCAGTCGTTAGTACGGACATAATACAAATTGGAAAGCGCGCTTTGTGCAGTGGTGACATCACGCGACCTACTTACCTGTCACAACACAGCGTGCTTTTACAGAGCCCTGATGTTCAACTTGAGGGAAGACGACAGTCAATGTCTGATCGTGGCGGAGTTGAGTCGTCTTGGAACTGTACCCGATTCATTGTGCCGCGTGTTATTGTGTTAAGTTGTAATTTCAAGTAATTCGTTAGTTTGCTAGAAACAGCTTAGTGTATCGCACCCAGTTTGTTATCATAGCACGAAACCCATCGTCTGCCCACATGATGTATGAGTCTAATGGAATAAATCCTGACATATCCGACATATTAAATACCGGTACAAATACAACATTATCTTTAGTATATACGAAACCTGAATATTGTTTGTTCAGAATAAGTAACTGAATCGATTCTAATGATTTTTAAACCATATTATGTTTTGTCTCAAAATCATTTAAAAAAGGTTACAAGTTGGACACCTAGCGACACTAAGTAACTATCACAATCATTTACCATTCATTTAGGTACCTACTGTTAAATTATTATTATCAATGAGCTCAAAACGACGCTGGAGGCGCGCGCGCGGCTGCGCCGTTTGGTGACCACGTTTTTGTGCAGACAACCAGGTAACAGAACAAGCTTGTAACTTACTGATTTTTCATGATACAGTTTTGAAATTTTGTACATAGATTCTTTATTTAAAAATACTAGACACGTGTTTCAGGTTTCGCATCATATACTAAATATAATATTTTTATTTTCATCAAGGTAGGTACAAAAATTTCTTAATTTAATAACAATTCAAATCTTAGTTTATAGGTTGTACGCTTTCACATAGAATTATGCAATTCTCTAACTCCTAAACTAAGTCAAGCTTGTATTATAGAAGTTAGTGAGCAGTTGATTTAGACACAACCTTGAACTTATATAACTGTAAAACATAACAAAGTATTGCTTAAAAAGAAATAAAATAAAATAAAAACACAAGTACTTCTGTCTGATCATAAGTCAAAGTTAATAACCAATTGTTCAACTTATGCTTTACCTCACGTTTGGTTAAATTATATATTGCAGGTATTTTGTTGACCTCATTATATAATCTTGAGCTAGCGACTTCATATTGGCGGCTAGCAAAAGCTGTTCTGCAGCTATCGCCGGGACATACAACTGCACCGGAGCGCTTTTTATTAGTTTTTTCATTTAGAGGTAGCCGGAGGTGTCTTCCGAGAATGGTTTTTTATATGTACAGCTGTCTCACGGTCAGTACGCGGCATTCAGCATATAGTTTGGTGGTTGGATACAATCGAGGCTTATAAAGAATCACCTTCCAGACTGCTCGCTGCGATCTTTCCAGCCTAATAAATAGGGTTTTATAAGTACCACCCCATATAGGTATACAGTAGGTTAGTACAGATTGGCAGAGGGCAGTATAAACCATGTAGATTGTAGATTTATCTGCAGTAGATCTGAGCTACTTAAAAATATACATAAGCCTTCGAATACGGTTAGTGAGAGCAACCACCTGTGGACGCCAATCAAGTCGCTCGTCTAACACTATTCCAAGGTATTTGATGCTGTTCTCTCGCGTTAAGGACAAACAGTCGCAGCCCGTAGGCTCGGCACATGTATGAAGTTTCAATAAGTTAGAAGACTCGGGTGGAACTGGAGAACTTGGTAAATGAAAACGGATGAATTTAGATTTTTCTGTATTTAATGTAAGTAGGTTATCGGTTAGCCATTTCTTAATTGTACGCAGTCCATTTTCGGCGTGTTCTTTGGCAGAATTCCAGTCTGCTCCATGTGTTAGTATAACGGTATCATCTGCGTAAGTGGTTATATCACAATTTGATATTTTGAGACTAATGTATATTAAAAACAACGTTGGACCCAGTATGCTGCCCTGGGGAACGCCGTAATCAATTTGATCTTCATTACTCACTACAGTGCCGATCCTAACAGATTGCTTACGATTTGTCAGATAGTCTTTGAAAATGTTTAGAACTTGACCACGTATACCGATACGTTCCATTTTGGTAATAAGTGTGGGAATAGAGACCGTGTCAAAAGCCTTAGACAAATTGAAATTTTGTACATAGATTCTTTATTTAAAAATACTAGACACGTGTTTCAGGTTTCGCATCATATACTAAAACTAATATTGTATAAATCAAGAAACATATTATTACTAACATTTACAGTATGAGTCAAATATGTAACATTAATAATTAGTTAAGTCAAACAAAATTGTAGAAGGAAAATAAAGCTATACTATTAGCTATATTATTTTTTAAATTATACTTAAGTTTATCACTAGTGTGTGTACGCACATGTCTTGAAACAATATTCTTTGTTCTAAACTTACAGTGGCATATATCACACTTCTAAGGTATTTCACCAGTGTGTGTACGAATATGACGAGTTAAAACACTCCTTTGACTGTAACTACACTGACATATATCACACTTGTAAGGTTTTTCACCAGTGTGTGTACGAATATGATTTGTTAAATTAATCTTTTGACTGAAACTACTGTGACATATGTCACACTTGTAAGGTTTTTCACCAGTGTGTGTACGAATATGATTTGTTAAATTAATCTTTTGACTGAAACTACTGTGACATATATTACATTTGTAAGGTTTTTCACCAGTGTGTGTACGAATATGATCTGTTAAATTTAACTTGTGACTGAAACTACTCAAACATGTATCACACTTGTAAGGTTTTTCACCAGTGTGTGTACGAATATGATTTGTTAAAGTACCTTTGTTTCTGAAACTACTCTGACATATATTACACTTGTAAGGTTTTTCACCAGTGTGTGTACGAATATGATTTTTTAAATTTTTCTTTTCACTGAAACTATGCTGACATATGTCACACTTGTAAGGTTTTTCACCAGTGTGTATACGAATATGATTTGTTAAATTAACTTTATTACTGAAACTATGCTGACATACATCACAGTTGTAAGGTTTTTCACCTGTGTGTGTACGAACATGATGTGTTGAAACCGGTCGACTGAAACTACGCTGACATATATCACACTTGTAAGGTTTTTCACCAGTGTGTGTGCGAACATGATTTTTTAAAGTAGCCGGTCGACTGAAACTACGCTGACAAATATCACACTTGTAAGGTTTTTCACCAGTGTGTGTGCGAACATGATTTGTTAAACTTATCGGTCGACTGAAACTACACTGACATATACCGCACTTGTAAGGTTTTTTACCAGTGTGTGTACGAATATGTCTTACAAATTCTCGCTTTGTACTAAATTTACAGTGGCATATTTCACATTCGTAAAGGTTTTTTAATTTAGTAATAAATGTGGTCATAAGATTTTGAGAGTTTCGGTTAATTTTCGAGTCCGATATTTGGTTTGTGCTTTGGTCGGCTGGTGTTGAGTCTTCTAATTTTGTTCTTCGTGAGTGTAGTATTGGTTCCTCCGCAACAGTCGGCCCTGCGATAATAAATCAGGTAAGTCCAACATTCTAAATACATAGAGAATATGGGGTAAATATTATTACGAGCTGGGTATGGGATAAATTAAACACTAGCGATTAAACACCAAATACCTTTATTCATCATAAAACACTTAAAACTCAATCACAAGTATACTGATCACTATTCACTTAGATATCGCACTTCTCATCATCGTCATTATTTCAGCCGAAAGACGTCCACAGCTGGATATGAGCTCCCCCAAGTGTCGCCGCATTGGCCGGTCCCCTGCGTCTCGCATCCAGCGGATCCCTGCAACCTTCACCAGGTCATCGTTCCACCTATTGGGAGGCCTGCCAACGCAACGTCTTCCGGTTCGCGGTCGCCACTATAGAACTTTTCGGCCTCATCGGCCATTCGTTCTGCCAGCAATGTACCCTACCCACTGCCACACAAGTTTGGCTATTCTTCGGGCTACGTCGGTAACCTTGATGTTCTTGTGGATGTCTTCATTTCTGATTCGATCACGCAAGGAAACTCATAGTCCTCTCCATTGCCCTTTAAGCCTTCTGATGAGGCCCGTTGTGAGCGACTACGTTTCGGTCCCGTATGTAATCACTGGCAACACACACTGGTCATAGACTTTCGTCTTGAGACACTGAAACTAAGTTGGACGAGAAGATACCGCGCAACTTCCCGAACGCTGCCCAGCTAAGTCGGATTCGTCGATTGAGTTCTTTCGCGAAGTCTCACTTCTAGTTCCCTTCGATTCGCTTCGTTGTATCGCCTAAATCAGACTCACTGCTCCCGAAAACATGACGGGTATTTATCCGCCGATCCTTCGAGAATGTTTCACAACTTTCTGGAACCTTCTTCACAGTTCCATAGTGGAACATTCTAGAATTACTCTCGAATCTTCTAGACACTTCCATAGTGGAGTATTCTAGACTCGAACGTAAATAACGTAATCTAGAATGTTCTCGTATAGCAACCGACATAACAGTATTTTATTAAGGACTATGGTACACATGTTTAAATTATATAAAAACTAGCTTATGCCACGGCTTCCTCCGCGTGCAGTTCGGAAATTGTCCCACGGAAACGTACTACCGAGATAAAAAGTATTCTATGTTTTAATCCAGGTAATATGTGTGCTAAATTTCATCCAAATCCGGCCAGTACTTTTTGCGTGAAAGAGTAACAAGGATGTTTGTTACTCTTCACACATCCATCCTCACAAAGTTTCACATTTATAACATAACTAGCTGTGCCTGGCATGCGTTGCAATGCACCTTTTCCTACCATACCTACACTCCTATCTATACTATACTACCCTACCTACATACCTACCTACCCTACCCTATCTACCTATCTAACCTACCCTGCCCTACTACAGTGACACAAAATACTACAATTAGAAAGAAAAAGACATATTACTTACGCAAATTATGCATTAGTGGTGCATAGACATTGCGTATGTGTGTGTGTGAGCGGATTTTTTTGGCAAAAAGTCTCGCACTATGTCAGTCAGTGCATAGCGGCGCCCTTTGAGGAGAGCACACGCCTAATTTTTTTATCACGAGACGAACCGCGCATTGTCGTGATTTTATGAAAAGTTTTGGTTGTTATTGTGATTAATTGTGTGCTGGATGCGAGACGCACGGGACCGGTAAATGTGGCGACACTTGGGGGAGGCCTATGTCCAGCAGTGGACGTCTTTCGGCTGAAATCATGAATGATGATGATGATGATGTGATTAAAGACGATTTATGATAGATGGATTAGTGCATAGGTTAGCGTGACTTATTGTTAAGTGAGTTATCGGATGCGCAGCACGGGTTCCGGCCAGCGCGCAGCACTGCCACTAATTTGCTTAACTTTATGGCGAGGGTGGTGCCGGCTGTCGATGCTGGTGTGCAGGTAGACGTGGCATATTTTGATTTTAAAAAGGCATTTGATACCGTCGACAATGATGTATTGCTACTGAAGCTGGCAAAAATTGGTTGCACTCCGCATCTACTACAGTTCTTCGCCGGTTACTTGAAAGACCGACAGCAGTACGTTGACTACAATGGGTTCGAATCCGAGCCATACTACACCAGGTCAGGCGTGAGCCAAGGCAGCAATTTGGGTCCTCTCGAATTTATTTTAATGATAAATGACTTACCAGACGTAGTCAAACATAGTTTATGTTTATTGTTTGCAGACGACCTCAAATTGCTGCTCGAGGTCAAGGGTGAGTCGGACTGTGAGAGATTGCAGGAAGACATAGATAGGGTGGTAGAGTGGAGCCATAAAAATAAACTCTATTTCAACACAACGAAATGCTCAGTGATGACATTTACGCGCGCGAAGACTGCCTTAGCTTACGAATACAAAGTAGAGGAAGCGCCGATGCAGCGAGTGTCTCAGGTACGAGATCTAGGAGTACTGCTTACCCCGGATCTAACTTTCCGGGATCATATAGTTAAGATTTGCAAAAAGGCGTACAGAAACCTTGGTTTCGTGCTGAGACAGTCGCAGGGATTCACAAACTTAAACACGCTTAGGGTGCTGTATTACGCTTTGGTAAGGAGTCACTTGGAACACAGTGCGGTGATTTGGGCTCCTCATGAAGCGAAATACAATGTCATGCTGGAGCGAGTACAGAACAAATTTACAAGACACTTGTATTTTAAACTTCATGGGGTGTACCCATTTTACCCGCTGATGTATCCTACACTGTTTGTTCTGGGTATGGTGGGGTACAACGAACTCAGAGTGCGCCGGGAATTTACGCTTGCGGCTTATGCTCTAAAGCTCTTGCGTGGAGCAGCTCATAACCCGGGTGTGCTGCGTCACCTGAGGCTGTGCGTGCCAGACCGGTATGTATGGAGGCGGCGGCGACCGCCACTGCTGGCCGTGCCTGCTGCCAGAACCAATCTGCTGTCAAAAACACCCCTCACCCGCACAATATGTGTATTAAACGAAGTTCATGAGAGAATTGACATATTTTCGTGCAATCTGAGTGAATTCGCAAAAGTGTTGTTGAATTGTGTTAGTTATATTTAGATATTAATATTGTGTGTTAAGATTTTTGTTGTTAGATTTTTAAGTATTAGCCGTAAGTTGATTTTATTTGGTAACCACTATTGTATTGGGGTCATCCTGTAAAGATAGTGTGTGTAAGTTAATAATAATAAATAAATAAATATGAAATATGAAATATTTAAAAATGTAGAAGATTTGTATAAAAATAAATAAAGGAAATAAATAAATAAATAAATAAGTGTTAGTGTAATATTAGTTAGTTAATAAGGCATTTAATAGGTACCTAGTTTCGTGATTTAGGTTAGGTTTGTAAGTTTTGTAGTTTAATTATGACTAACAAGGTAGCCAGCTGCTGAGTACTCCGACATAGTACTTACGTAAGTAGAATGTAACCAAAATGCGGCTTTACCATTGCATACGTATCGGGAGAGATATGGTGACACACGAACGTGTGATGCGATATTATGTGATTAATTATTCAATCAGTGATCTTTTTATTAACAACGCACAATTTAGTGAGTTTATTCCGCTGATTTGTTGGTCAAAGTACCTACCCTAAGCCCCGCACCGCCGCTGCCCGCTGCGCCCCGCACCGCGCCGCGCAACCGGTCAGTGACTATTCGTAGATAAAGCGTGTTTGCAGTTGATTTTGCTATTTATTTTGTTTGAAAATTTGTACAGTATTGTATAACGGGCTGGTGTCCGCAACTCCACGTCAAAGCGCGTATTTTGCGTGCGGGTGGGAATTTTATTCGATTTTGTTTGAAAATTGCAAATTTTAAATTTTCCATTAACTACTAATTTTCGTGTTTTAAAATGTTTAGATAGACTAGTTCTTTGCCCGCTTTCATTTATTGTCGTAGTTCCAGATCCACATTGTATATTAAGAAGTAGGATAATAAAAAAATAAAAAAAAAATGTAAATGATGCAAATGTCTCGCCATCAAGCGTAAAAGTTTGGCGAGTTTAGAATTAAGCAACACCTCTGTACTATAATATCATTAAACAAATAAAAAAAAAGTGTGTAATAATCATTTAATGTTCTCGCTATTTCCACTATTCGCTAAAAGACAGGCCAAAATGGCCCTAAGCAGACCCCGGTCTTTAGATGGAGTATTTATTTGTTCCTTGGCGCATGATATATAACTGAAAAATCCTCGACTCACGATCTCTTGCAAAATTGGAAAGGTTTAAAAGTTTTCCAAAATATACAATACATACAGGGTGTAACATACCCTTAACGAAGCCGACAACCAAGCTTTCTGTACATCAAACTTTACGCAAAAATTATTGCTGGAAAACGACTTTTTTTTTTGGGGTGAAAAATCAAATTTTACGGTTGGACACTGAAAATATTGTGTTGTTGGATGCATTGAATAGTACGAGGTCGTGGAGGTGTTTAAAGAAAGAATCTTACATTCAAAACTTGTATTTCAAAAAAAAACATGTGAAAAAGTTGGAACTTCGACCCCCAATATCTCGGTTCCCAGGTATGGTCTAAAACAAAAAAAAAATTGCAATGACGGTGTCATTGCAATTTTTTTTTTGTTTGGTTGTTACACCCTTTATATGTTTGTGGTATATCTAATATTTTTGTAAAATAAAACCCTAACAAAAAAAGTAAAATGATTCTGCAAATACTTTATCACGAAATTATAACCATGATAATTTCGTCTGTTTCGGTCTGTACCTACAAACCAATATTTTAGCGTTTATTAAATTAACAGCTTGCACGTTATATATGTCGCTGCAAGAGTGTCTATTAGTTTATCTAATTAATAACCCACTTATACTTTTCATCCATCATAATTTTGATGTGAACCTGCCATCTGTGGGATGGCAGTACATTATTATTACGAGGACCGGTATCGATTGACAGGAGAGACTAGTGCCATCTATTGGCTTGAGTGTTAACTACTACTGAGATAGTTCGTGATTAGATCTTCTGAAGATTTATTAAACAAAAGTCTGTGGCTAGAACTAAAAATAAAATTAACATAAGCAAATATTTTATGACAATTGGGATTTTAACAAGTGCTCATTTGACACGAGGATTTGTTTATGAGGCTACATTCCACGATGTTGTGGAAGATGGCGCCGAATAAGGTTTTAATAGTCAATAACTCAATTTATAATTTGAAGCTACAACTAAATCAGTTTCTGTAACTAATTACAAGCTTACAAACGAGAATATTTTCTTGTTTCATACTTTTTAGATTGTGATTTTTCATTAATCGGGTTTTAGTTTTTTAAATTATTTTTGTTATAAGTGCCTTATCTATACTAATATTATAAAGCCATACTTTAAAGAACACAAAATCCTCACCTTGATTGGCATATATATTTTGGAATTGTGTAAATTGGTGCGTAAATATCCTGACACATATAAAACACGAGGAGATACACAAACAAGCCATTCGTTTCGCCATAAGAACAGATTAAATTTACCTCAGTCCCATCTTAAAATGCACTCTTCTAGTCCTTATTCTATGTCAGTTAAAATATACAATAAATTACCAGAGAACTTAAAACAAATAGAAAAATCTGATATATTTTTAAGCAAAGTAAAACAATTTTTAATTAATAAAAGCTATTACTCATTGGACGAATTTTTAAATGACAAAATTTAACTATTTCTTGACTAATAATTTGACTAATTTTACTGTAGGAATACCAAACTATTTCTGGGTTTTGCCTTTTCACTATTATTGTATATTAAATAAACAATAAATTAAATAATAAATATATGACATTTTAAAACAACAAATATGCATCCAATAAAACTGAAATACAATAATATTACAAATTATAAATACATAAAATAAATAAATGAGTGTTAAAACCAAATATAATTATTATAATAAAAATAATAAATAATTAATTTCAATAAAAAGCAATGATATAAATATTATAAAATAATCTACTTATTTTCCAATTTCCTTTAGTCTTACGGAATTAAACGGTTTAAATAATAAAAATGCACCCATTACATAAAATATAACTGTAATATCATAATACAGAATAAAAAAAACGAATGATATAATCAAATATAATAATTAATTTCTTAATAAATAAATGATATAATTAAAATAAAAAATGGTAAGTTGATAAAAGCGCTCTTCCTCTCTCCTTCCTAATTAATTTAATTTTGCTGTGCCCGACAGGGTCCATAATTGTTTCTTCTTAATTGTTTTTTACCACCTGTATATGTACATTATGGATTGCAATAAATAATTTGAATTTGAATTTGAATTTGAAGCTGAAGAGTTTGTTTGTTTGGTTGAACGCGCTAATCTCAGGAACTACTGGTTCGATTTGAAAAATTCCTTTAGTGTTGGATAGCCCATTTATTGAGGAAGGTTATAGGCTATAAAATTTTAGGCGGACGAAGGTCGCGGGCAACAGCTAGTCTATACTAATATTATAAAGCTGAAGAGTTTGTTTGTTTGGTTGAACGCGCTAATCTCAGGAAATACTGGTTCGATTTGAAAAATTCTTTTTAGTGTTGGATAGCCCATTTATCGAGGAAGGTGATAGGCTATAAAATTTCACGTGGACGAAGGTCGCGGGCAACAGCGAGTAGTATATATTTTCATAAGCATTCAGTAAAAAGCTGTTATTTTGATATTACAAACAGAAACTTTAATTTTATTTATTTGTATAGATAACATATAATTCAAGCTCAAATTAGTCTCTTAAGACCGTTTTCATGTAGCAACAACCGTTAAGGTACCTGCCCTTACTGCCCCGTCTCAGTATTCCACCCTGAACAGTACAGTCAGCATTTGCTAGAAACCTTCGACTTAGGTCAAAACTTCGGCCCATTTTGGTCGAAGCCGAAGGTGGCCGAAGCGGAAGCTTAGGTCGGACACAACCGTCTATTGATTAAGTAACTAATACTTACTTTTGGTGTCCACGGCTCTGTGTTCCTCCTTAGATGCTTCTTGTTCATCTTCCACTTCTATTTTAAGCTCCACTAAAGGTACATCATCTTCTGAATCGGATTCAGAACCGTGTGCTGGTATAGGTTCTTCATCTAGACGGCTATTGTCTAGATTTTCCAGTTCTAGATTTGTAAGTAAACCAAAACAGTTAAGGGTTACTTATTTATTATTTTATTGAGCAGATGACATAAAGACATATTACAACATGAAATCGTTTGACCGTAAATCTCACAATACACTGAAAAAGTTAGTATATATTTTTTACATAATTTGAAAATATACCGAGGCCTCCTGAACTTGAGTCTATACAACGTGTATATTGTATACTCATTTCTATAGACAAATAAATATTTATAAATTTACCTATCCCAACACCCTGCGAATGGCAGCCATCTTGTTTTTTTAATCGGCTAGTCGAGGTTATGTTCAATGAAATTGAATCTAATACACCTAATCTAAGACGTGCAAATCTCTAGGTCTCTTAGATTCAAGGCTATAAGACACCAGTCCCGAAGGCACCTAAGAGGCCGATTCCTGCCGGCTTGCCTTCGAGAACAAGGCACTCTACGTAGTTTCTAGGTGTCTACTGTAGTCAAATAGTATATAACACACACATCTGTGGGTATCACATCACAGTACAGCCATTTAATATATTATAGGATTGAAAACATTTAAAAATGACAATGCAACAGGTGGCGCTAAATAAGCCGGTGTTCGGGTGCCAGAATTCAGAACTAAAATCGTATGGACGCGCCCACGTGACTTCGCGACTGGCAGTACCGTTTTTAGGGAGCTCGGTAAGCCGAAGATTATCGTGTTACGTCAGGGGCAGACAAAGAAAGTATGTAGAGGAGAACGAGATAGAATGAGTAATGGTCGATATTGTTGAATAAATATAAATTTATAAGATAGATCATAAATCTTCGTAAACATTTTGTTGAAGAGTGTCTTCATAAATGTATGCATTGTTTTTGGTTTTCTGAAACTTGCAGCGCTGTTACATTCTTTTTGGTATTTCTATGTCATGTTAAATATAGTGTTTATAGAAATATAACGTGAGTTTTATTGAAATATTGCCGAAATCCAATAGCTATCGTATTTGGTACCGACTAGATTTTTTTTATTTTGTTGACTTATTTATATAAGATAAAAACACTTTTTTTTATTATACTAAGACTTCTCCGCATTTTATTCCTTACTTTTTTTCAAGTCATGAGTATCATTTTAGTAACCATACCTAACCATACTAACACTATATAGATTTAGAATCATTTTAATAATTGTTAACTGACTCGCGACCACTGTTTGATTTGGAATATTTTTTAACCTAAAGGGTGGAGACCTGGTGTCCTGAAATACAGGCCCTAAGCCTAGTTTAGGCACCAGTCTCCCGCAATATACTTACTGTATCCAACTGTTCCCTAAAAATATGTACTCAATGTGTATTGTGGCGAGAAAATAAATAAATTATTATTATTATTTCCTTTATTTATTTTTATACATATAATTTACATTTTTAAATATTTCTATACAAAGTAATATAAAAAAAAAACATTTAAAAATATAAAAAATAGTAGCCCTCTGGTATCGGGAACAGGGTCCGAAATACCGGTGGTCAGGGCTCTTGAGAGAGGAACCTCCTAACGATACGCGCCGTGTCCAGAAGTACTGCTTTCTGAATCAAGCCATTGATCCAGCTGCCAAGCGAGAGCCTCCTCAGATGTTTGTCGAGGCTATTGGCTATTAAGCCATTGGCCGACACGACTACCGGCACAATGACTGCTGTACTCACGTCCCACATGTCGACAACCTCGCGAGCCAGATCTAGATGTTTGAATTGTTTATCTTTCTCTGCTTTCACGAGGTTCTCGTCATGCGGAACCGTTATATCAACAATCATTGCGCGACGCTCCAATCGATCTATCACCACAATGTCAGATTTATTGGCAACAAAAGTCCTGTCAGTGCTGATAGATCGATCCCAATGCAACGTGATATTACCATTATCGAGAACTGGGTCGGGCGCATACTTATAGTATGGTACTTCTGATTCCACAAGGTTGTACTTCAAAGCAAGTTGCTGGTGGATAATCCTGGCAACGAGGTTGTGTCTATGCAAGTACTCTCCGTTAGCCAGACGAGAACACCCAGAAATAATGTGTCGGATCGATTCTCCCGGACGGTGGCATGCCCGACATATGTCAACCGTGCTATCCTTCACAATGTATTTCCGGTAGTTATTCGTCATCATAACTTCGTCCATTATAGCACAGACAAAATCTTCGGTTTCCCCGAATAGGTCACCGAAGCGCAGCCAAGATACGGACGCTAAGAAGTCTACATCGGGTCCATGTAGGGCCCGGTAAAAGCGTCCGTGAAGCTCCTTGCCCTGCCATACCTCCTTGCGATCATTAGTGTCTAATACTCTAGGTTTGCGCCAGTTCTCGTTAGCCAGAGAGAGCGGGGTGAGGCCCTTGTCCACTGAGACCATATCTCGGTGCATCCCCTCGTCGACTTCTAGGAAGTATTCCCTGAGGCTGCATACCTCACGGTTGTGCAGGGTCTTAGCATTTAAGAAGCCACGACCCCCGCACTTCCGCGGGATATACAGTCTCATCACCGACGACCGCGGGTGATGCATTCGATTTGCGGTCAGCAGTGCGCGGACCCTCCTATCCAGGGCATCAAGTTCCGTCTGAGTCCATTTGAGTATGCCGAAAGAATACATCAAAACCGGCATGACCCAACCATTGAAGGCGCGCACCTTGTTTCCACCTGACAAAAGACTCAATGATTGTTTCATGTCGGCAGTATTGATACCTAATGCTTCCGACATACCCAAATACTTGTAGGTTTCTGTTGAGGAGAGGGATCTAAGGTGTATGGAATCCGAGAGTTGAGTTCCCACGGATTCCATAATCTCCCCTCGCTTCACATGCATGACTGCACATTTGTCCACACCAAATTCCATCCTGATGGCGCTACAGAAAGTTTCCGTTACCTTCAGTAGCTTCATCAGTTGCAAGTTGTTGGGGGCAAAGAGTTACAGATCATCCATGTAAAGAAGGTGAGATATGACCTGACCACCTCTCCTCAACCGATAGCCTAGACCTGAACCCTCCAACAGTGTGCTGAGAGGGTTCAAGGCTAAACAAAACCACAATGGACTCAGACTATCACCCTGGAATATACCGCGCTCAATCTTTATCGGTTCGCTGTTCCCCTGGATCTGTCGACATCCTGGATAGCGAAGAACCGTTCTCCAGTGCCCCATACATGACATCAGGAAGGTACGCAGAGTTGCATCAACTTTATACAACTCCAGCACCTTCATGAGCCATGTATGAGGCACAGAATCATAGGCCTTCTTGTAATCTATCCAACATGTAGACAGATCCCTTCGGGAGCGGCGAACCTGTTGGCTAATGGCCATATCAATAAGGAGCAGCTCCTTAGTACCGCGGGACCCATTCCTACATCCATTCTGAGAGGCAGACATGATAGAATTACTATCAATATGATGGTTGATTTTAGCTCTCAAAACGGATGTAAGAACTTTATAGACCGTTGGTAAACAAGTGATTGGTCTATAATTTTTGGGCTTCGCAGTACTACCTGATTTTTGGAGCAGGTGGGTAATTCCTGTTGTCAAGAACTGGGGCAGCGACCCTGACTCTAAGGCTGACTGAAACTGGGATGCCAAGCGAACGTGTGATCTCTGGAACCATTTAATCCAGAAGTTGTGCAGTCCATCCGGCCCTGGAGATTTCCAGTTAGGCAACGGACGGACTGCACGAGCTACATCTTGGGGGCTGATGATGATTGCCCCCATTTCAGGTATCGGATCACACGTTCGTTCAATCCCCCGGGTCCAATCACCCTCAGTGTGACTGACAGGCACCGACCAGATGTTGCGCCAGAACGAACACATGGCGTCATCATCCGATAGACGCGTATCAGTCACACCTTGGTCCGGTCGTTCCCAAGCCTATATACCCACCTTTCATCACTTCGGAATGTGCGATTCTGAGTGTAACGCTCCACTCGCCGCTTGTACCGACGAATACGGCTTGCCCATGCACAGATCTTCTGCTTCAGGAAGTCGATACGCTCTATGACGCGGGCCAAGTAGTCTCGAAAACTAACATCAGTTCCCGAGAACGCCCGCTTCACAAAGCGCATCACTCTAGGTCGAGTATTGCCCTCCCTGAAGCAGATTAACTTGCCGATGAGTGCTCTAGCCTCACCGATACGCCGCTCAATCCTGCACTGCCAAGCTGGAACAGCAAATTTTGGTCGTGTAGCTCTGTCGTTGTTGGGAAATTTGACGTGAGCTACACGACATGCCGCTACAGCTCCACAGTACAATATTGAGTGGGTATCGGTGAGGTCTTTGCTGCTGTCATAGGAGTTTGACAGCTGCGAATCTAGAGCACACACCAGCGCCTAGTTTTTCTTGTGCATAGGTAAACGAGGTAGACGTGGCCTAAGTTCAGGCGGTGTGGATCGGTACTCCCGGAATGCA
Organism: Noctua janthina; assembly: GCA_963576755.1. NCBI lineage: Eukaryota > Metazoa > Arthropoda > Insecta > Lepidoptera > Noctuidae > Noctua > Noctua janthina. Next base: position 8,573,547 of record OY755077.1, read on the forward strand.
CACTCCAAAGCGCTCCTCAATTGTGCGTTGCACTGGGTTCTCACGGAAATAACTTCGTCATCATCCTCTTCACCATCGTGTTCGGATCGCGGTGGAGCACTGGATACATTTTGCAGCTGTACCGCAATCATTGGCGAAGCAGGTATAACTAGGTCACTCCGTGAATCGAAGCGTAGTCGCTCAAGTACGGTGTTATCCAACATGTGGTTACGCTGGATGACCCGCACTTGATCCGACAGCCGTTGCGCCGACACGCTGACACCTGGCTCAAGCACCTGAAACAGAGAGAGCATCCGACCACGGTATGTAGTCAAGTTGCTTCCCCCTCAGTAGCCCCATAATATGCGCGCATGACGTTCTCATTAATGGACTGAGACCATCGCATGCGCGACACATTTCCACCGGCAGCGGGGACCCTGTTCGGGGCCTGTTGGCCTCGAGGTCCCAAGCCCGCTGGTGGCCGTCCTCTTCCTCGTCGTCGTGGTGGTGATGGGGTCGACGGCGGGGAGAAAAACTCGTCGCTCGAGCTCGACGCAACTGCAGCGATCGGAGACACAGCACTCAGGATTGAGGCGCGTCCCGGCGGCTGCGAGGCGGAGCTGAGCGACGAGTCCGGAGATGGTGGGTGTGCCTGATGTTTTGCCCGGCTTCTTGTCAGCATTCATGCATATTTTCAAGTATATTCCAAAAATTTTGGGTCCGGTTTTGTAAAATAGGTTTTCTGTTTGTTATCATTATTATTGATGTAATTAATATATTATTGTTTAAATATAGGTTAAATCGATAAAAACATTAAATTAAAATTCAGTATCATAAAAATTCGTGCTGTCAATTTGACACTCGTTTATTATTATTATTATCATTTTAGTAGTTTTTGGGGTCGCTGATAACGAAAATGATACTCATGACTTGAAAAAAAGTAAGGCACCGTTGAAAATTAGCTGGTTTTCTCATTATCTCATTTTTAGAACTTATTTTCAGCAACCCCGAAAACTACAAAAATGACACCCATGACGAAACAACTGAAAATTTTCATTAACGCCATCTTGAATTTTCATTTTGACATCATTTGCATTATCAGCGACCCCAAAAACCACGAAAGTGACACCCATGACGAAAAATCGAAAAAGAATAAAATGCAGAACTACAAAAAAAGTGATTTTATCTTATTTAAATAAGTCAACAGAATAAAAAATCTATTTGCTACCAAATACGATATCGACCATTACTCATTCTATTTCGTTCTCCCGTACATACTTTCTTTTTCTGCCACTGTCGTAACTCGATAATCTTACCTAACTCTGTACGAACGGTACTGCCACCCGCAAAGTCACGTGTGCACGTACATACGATTTTAGTTCCGTATTCTGACACCGGAGCACCAGCTTACATGGCGCACCTGTTGCTTTCTTTAACATGAAAAATGTTGGCATTTTTGTAATGTTTTCAATCCTATGATTCTATTAAATGTCTTTACTGTCATCTGATACCCACAGATGTGGATGGTCCGTTTACACCCTGTATGTAATATACTATTTGACTGCAGTAGACACCTAGACACTACGTAGAGTGCCTTGTTCCTGCAGGAAAGCCGGCAGGAATCGGCTTCTTAGATGCCTTCGGGCCTGAGAACAGGTGATTTATTGTTTAATTACCGATGAAATGATTTCTATGTGGGTTCAGAATGATCTACTGAATAAGTGGTAACCGTTTTAGCGTCGGTATCGCTTCTACCCCGTATATTAACAACTAGCTTTTACCCTCGGCTTAGCTCGGGTTAACTTAGAATTTGACAATCAATTTGAATTGAATGAATTAATGGTTCGAAGACACGTGGCGCCATCTATTATTATAAAAACGTTATTGTTGTTTTCCTCGGGAACAGTACTTTTTTTCGGGATGTAAGGTACCCCATGTCCGTTTCTGTACACCTGACAATGTTTATGCAAAATTTCAGGACGATCGGTTCAGTGGTTTAAGCGTAAAAACAAACAAACTTACTTTTGCATTTATAATACTGTTAGGATAAACCTTTTCTGTTCATAAAATGTTTCTTTATTACTTTTTCAATAATTTTTTATCTTGAAAATATACCATCATCTGCCTAGCCTTTTTCCAACTATATTGGGATCGGCTTCCAGTGTAACCGGATGCAGCTGAATACCAGTATTTTACATGGAGCGACTGCCTATCTGACCTCCACAACCCAGTTAGTACTAGGTAATATGATACCCCTTGGTAAGACTGGTTGTCAGACTTTTTGGGCCAATGACTACCTAACAACTGTCAAAGATCTACAAATGACAATCGGGACCAATGGCTTAACGTGCTTTCTGAGGCACGGAGGAAACTCGGTATGTAAGGGTCTACAGACCAAGCTAGGCAAGCACGGCTTAACTTAAAGGTCGACCCGAGCGGCTGTTATTATTTAGCCACAAGCTCTTATCTTGAAAACATACCATCACATTGATATTATCACCTGCCGCAGGCATAAACTAGTAATACATAAATTAAGATTTCTAATTTTTCTTCTTAAAAACATACCATCATCACTGGGTTGTTCCTCCTTTGGCACAAGAATATCATCTTGTCTCTCAAAAACAGCTGGTAATTCTTCTTTCACAACAACGCTTTCTGTTTGACAAACTTCAACTACGCTTATGTTCACTATTGGAGAGATAATAAACCCATGGGCAACCCCTAAGTAGTCTTGATTTATTAAAGGTTTTGGCTGTAAGAAGATGATTACAGTATTACATAAAATATGTTGATGATCACAAGGGTATTACTTACACATTAGAGAATATAATATGTCTGTTGTAGAATACCTCACCTCATAATTCCCATTCATTATCTGAGCGAACAGCTTTTGTCCTTCCAAACATTTCCTCAGCAATCGGAAGCATTGCTTTAGTTTAGCACAGCAGAAGGAACAAGCAAGGAGCGGTCTACTGTCATCAGTGACAAACTGCAAAAAAACTTAGTGTTACAGATTTCTGGGTTTGTGAATAATATATCACCAATAATATGTCTACAGGTTTTAGGCAGTAACACTTTTTAAATGCCTCTCTCAGAAAAGGCATGTACATTGATCACTGTTCATGCTTAAATTAAATTGGCAACTTATAAACTAACATATATCACGCCTGTAATCCCTGATGGATATGGCAGCAGTGTACCTAGTACACCCACGTTTAGCCAGTTATGTTTAAGTCCAATGTAATAGGAGGCAAGCTTATTGCCATCAACTGAGCACAAATCCAGACTGTGGCTGCTACTGAGAAATTCCTAGTGGAAAAACCCAACAACAATTTGCCCAACCTGGAAATCGAACCCAGGACTTTTCCCCAACCAATCTTTGATTACTAGTCCATAGGAATCCTAAAGTAAGAAAGGTATTTCAATCCAAATGTTCTGGAAATATAAATATTACTAAAGTATCAACTTACTGGAATATCAGTCAGCCTCTCATATACTTCATGCAAGTTCTTGTTGACCACCACAGACAGGCGAACATTTTGCGCTAGACATATCCTACACATCGGCAGTTTTTCCATCTTGTAGCTGTTTAAAAATCACTGAAGATAATTTACTTCAACTTAGTACAAATAACAGGCGACGCTTGTATATAATTATTGCGACTTCTTTTAGTATATAAGAAAGTGTCGCGACTAAGCTTAACTTTACAGCTTGTAAATTGTAATTATTTAAAACGACCCTCTGAGCTATTATCGTGAGTAGTCCATTTTAGGACCACGCTATGACAGCGGCCGGAAAGTGCCCGACTTTTATTATCACTCCTAGGACAGGCAATAATTTATGAGAATTAGTTTATTAGACCCTAGGCCCTAGACACCATCTACTGCAAAGGTAGTACGAAAACCGGTATCAAAACAAAGGATAAAATCACATTTACAGAATGCTATTAAGTTGTTGATCCACTTTGATTGACATTGACACTAAACTTTTCAAAGCAGGCACAGATTATATAAACGCCACATTAGCACATCTATGTACGTACTCTGTGGCTGCTTTAAAGAACTTCAATCATATTTATGCTCTGTGAAGATCTTAATGAGCAATTCATTTGATTATTTACCACACAATTTTCAAAATTCGGTAATTTTGTCAGATTCTCGCAGTAGTATTTAAGGTTTAGATGAAAATCAAAAAATCAAAGATGCCAAATAAAATCATTTGTGTCAATCAATGTCCACAAAAATACATGTCCAAAAATGGTTTTTTAACAATCAAAAATTCTAAGTATTATTAAATTATTGGATAGACATCCCAAAAAACGAACTGTTCTGTTACTACTCTTTACTTGCTTTTTTCTTTATCGTGTGATTGGCCTCTGTCAATGGGTGGCATAAAAACTTTGACAACAGGCACTAACCACTACCCCACTAAACCATTACTCTACACGTACACTCCCCTTTAGAAATAAGTTGGCAACAATAGCATTTGCTTTGATTGTTTTTGGGTGTGTTTATTGATTAGATCGATCTGTCCTTACTAGAGTACACTTCAACCAAGTTATCTGTGCAAGAGGAAAAACACAAAACTAAAATAAATGTACTAAGTTTCACATATTTGCTTGACAAGCAGTGCTACCTTGAACTGCACACTTTACACCCGTATTCAAAGACTTTAGTTATTGTTCTGAGGGTTACTGTATTCCACACTTTGGTGTACACAGAGCATCATAATTATAATATATAATTTTCTAATATATACTCTGTGGATCTGTAACTGTCAGTCGGTCACAGAATATCAATATAAATAATACGTCAGTACTCGGTGTCTCGGTGATTGAAAATTCGATAGTACAATTCAGTGGGCTTATTAAAAAGATTTATAATAGAAATCATTCTTAAATTGAAAGTGGTTAGAGCATCTAATACTCTGTAATTAAAGAAGAGTTGAAGATGTATCGAGAATAGAATAGAAGTGCAATTAGCTGCTGTAACTCATGTCATTGGCAAGATTGTGAATTCGTGATGGTTTTTAAGGATTACCAGGGACAGCCCGGACCATTTACGAGAGAAAACATACGTCTAGCTATCTAGACTGCTGCACTTTCATAACTAGTTTCACAAAAGAAGTGCATTCGATATTTATATTGTTTTATTCGTAGTGTTTTTTATTAGCTTACTAAAAAAAAAAAAGTTATGTGTTAACCAAATGATCTTTTCTGATTAACAAGATGGAAAAACTACCAATGTGTAGGATATGTTTAGTGAAGAATGTACGCATGTATGTGGTGGTCAACAAGAACTTGCATGAACTATATGAGAGGCTGACTGATATTCCAGTAAGTTGATGTTATAAAGTTAAAGTAGCTTTGAAATATTGTTATGTCCAGTTTGGTTGGTACCAGGCAAATTTTGTATGTTTCTGTTTTATTGGAAACCAAAGATATTGCTGACGTAACCTGCAAGACTATACCTGACTGCACAAGTCATTTAAAATCACAAATCCTTTTACTTGCCTTAGTAACTTAAGATACCAGTTCTTCTGTTTTCGTTTTATTTATTTTAAAAAAAAAAACTAAAAAAAAGTTAAAGTTATGTGTGTGTGTGTGTGTGTGTTATGTGTTATCCTACTTCATTTAAGTAAATGGCCTTTCAGCAATTTTAGCTATATATTTTGGACTAGCTGTAGCTCGCAACTTCATTCACGTAGAAATTTCGATTAGTAAGTGTGTTAAAAAAAATCGTGTGTCATGATCTATTCTCTGTGCCCAATTTCACTCAGATCAGTTCAGCTGTTCTGGCGTGATTGAGTAACAAACATCCGTCCATATGTTCTATGACATCCTGATTGGTCATTATGTTTTCGTTCTCCGTTTAGACAGCAGTAGTATGAAATAAGTTACACAAAGTGAAATGCTGCACAGCAGCATTGTCAATATTATAATATATTTGAAAGTATGTATTTTATTTAATAATGAAGTAATTTTGTTGCAGTTTGTAACTGAAGACAGAAGACCAATACTGGCTTGTTTTGTCTGCTGTGCTCAACTGAAGAAATGCTACAGATTACTGAAAAAATGTCTCAAAGCTGAAGAGCTGTTCGCTCAGATATTGAATGACTATGAGGTGAGGTATTCTTCAACAGACACTTATTCTCTAATGTTAAAGTAATGCTCGTGTGATTATCAACATATTTTACGTAATACTGTAATTATCTTTTTGCAGCTAAAACGTGTAATAAACCAAGACCACTTAGAGTTTTTCCATGGGTTTATTAAAACTCCAATAGAGAACATAAGTACAGTTGAGGTTGGTCAAACAGACAGCGTTGTTGTGAAAGAAGAATTACAAGCTGTGTGTGAGGAACAAGATGATATTCTTGTGCTAAAGGAGGAACATCCTAGTGATGATGGTATGTTGTTGAGAAGAAGAATTATAAATCTTAACTAATAATATGTATTTTAAGAGACAGGTGGGCTCGTATTAGGGAATCTATACTGTAACGGATCCAAAATGAGCCACTAACCGCCCCGTATCTATAGGTTCCGGCAGCAACGTTAGCTTAGTGGAACGTAGCAGTAGGTTTAAAAACCACTGCACTATTACTGTGGGTGGGGAAGAAATAAAAACACTATTTCACTATTGTAGAACTAGCCTACAATACTTCACGATCAATAGTATTACTAGCTTATGCCTGCGGCATCGCCTGCATGGAGTTCGGGAATTGCCCACGGGATCTTACTTCTGAAATAATAAGTAATCTATGTGCCAATTTTCATCCAGATCTGTTAATATATCAGTCAGTCAGTCAGAACTTTGAATTTCATATTAGGGGATGATTTTGTTAAAACCGTGATATTGTTTCTCATCATTTTAGCTGAAGAGTACATACACAAATTTTCAAGTCATTCGACCCTGAGAATAATTAGTTTCACAGAAAATTCAACACCCCATTACACCCTCTTAGGGGTGGAATTTCGAAAGCCCTTTCTTAGTGGACACCCACTCTTCACAAAGAATACGCCCTCCAAATTTCATGTTTCTAGGAGCAGCGGTTTGGGCTGTGCATTGATATATCAGGCAGTCAGGACTTTGAATTTTATATGTGTAGAAGATAGAAGAAGTAGTTAGTTGTAGTTGGTAGTTAGTTAGTTAAGGCACATATTATTCACATTATTCTCTTTCCTGTTACACACTATTGTCTACATTTCTTTTTAATTTCTCCTTTTGCCGGTCTGCTGGCAGAAATTTCTTTTGAAATAAGCAGTACCTTTGTACTCACATATTATAATGTTATTTTCCTGTGTTGTCTTCTGTGTGTGCATAAATAGTTAAATAAATAAATAATAATAAATAAGAAGATAAATGTGAAAGTGAGTTTGGTTGTTACATCTTCCCACCCAATGGCTGAACCTATTTGGATGTAAGGAGATGTTCTAAAATTGTATGAATCTGTTATACAGTGTTTTTGGTTAAACCAATAAATTAAGTCTATTATAATTATACTAATTTCTATCAACAAATACACGTTTATAAATAAATACTCCTAACCTAGCAACCCGCGAATGGCAGCCATCTTGTTTTTTTATTTGGTTGATTTAGGGTATTAGGGTGAATACTTCTGATTAAACATAAAAATATTAGCATCATTCAGGGGTAACGACGTAGGGTCACGCAGATGCGTCGGCACTCGCGAACATTTCCGTCGCTGGGGTGTATTCTCGTTGACCCCACCGTCCGTAGCCCCACTGGTCAGCCAGCGGGAATTGATTAAAATAATTAAAAATTGTTCCCGTTGACCCCACCGTACTTTTGAGTAATAAAATATTACTCAAAAACATTGCATGGGATCAAGTAGTGTTCGTACAGTTGTGATAGTTATGGGCACTAACCTTACGAACAGTACTAGGCGGGCATGAATCCAAGAAGGTATTTATTACTAGAAGACCGTACCTATACCCAGAATTATTAAAATGCATACCACCTTGAGCTCATGCCAGCCTGGTACTTTTTGGGGAACATTGTCCGTCTGTTTGTTCCGGCTAATCGCCGGACTTTTACTGGCAGATAGTAGATGTTATAACTTAGGCTACTTTTATTATAGAATAAAAATTGGGGTTCTGTGCAATAAAATTAAAACCTTGAAATTGGTAAGAAAATGCGATTCAAACGGTAGTAATACTTTTTTATAATAATTTCACGCGAACGAAGGATTAGCTAGACATTAATATTATTATCATATGCGGCCTGTGTGTGTGTTTCATCATCATCATCATATTTCAGCCGAAAGACGTCCACTACTGGACATAATCCTCCCCCAATGTCGCCACATTGACCGGTCCCGTGCGTCTCGCATCCAGCGGATCCCTGCAACCTTTACCAGGTCATCGGCCCACCTAGTGGGAGGCCTTCCAAAGCAACGTCTTCCGGTTCGCGGTCGCCACTCCAGAACTTTTCGGCCCCTTCGGCCATCCGTTCTGCGAGCAATGTGCCCTGCCCACTGCCACTTAAGTTTGGCTATTCTTCGTAGGAGGTTTTGCTAAAATGAATTGTTAACTGATGATGATGCCATCTGGACGGTTTCGGCCACAGCGACTGCCTTCGACGGCTTTCTAGGGAGGTTTTCGAGAGCTTTGGTGTGCTGCTCTATCATGTGCTCTCAAGTGGCTAGCATACTCAACTTTGGCCGAAAAACTCCGAATTAACTATATTTTATACATCAATAATCTTCTATACATATAAAATTCAAAGTCCTGACTGACTGACTGACTGACTGATATATCAACGCACAGCCCAAACCGCCTTTCTATCACATTTATTTTCATACACTTTGTATATTTTGTCCATCTCCTTTATCATACGGGTAGATCAGGGTAGACATGATCTGGAACATTTAATACTTTTATCCTGGCAGAATATTGCTATCGAACAATATTGCAGCATCAAAAAATATGTTTTGTGTCTACATTTTGTTTTGTTATTTCTGGTTTATTTCAACAAAGAATAAAATATTTATATTTTTCTTAGCGTGTCAATGGCAAAAAGTTCAAATGTTAATATTTAGCCCAAAACACTGCCACGCGAACCCCACTCACTGATGCAGTACGCAGATCATCAAGTGCGCAGGTGATAGGGCATGCGGTGCAAGATGGAAGGTGGGCCATTGTCTGTGGGGAGACGCCGCATACGCACTTGAGTTCTGAGCCGTCCATGAACTGCAGAGATTCATTTTGGTCCGGCCGACTTGGGTTTGAAGTCTATTTAAGGATTTCCAAGTCGGGCCACGGCAACGCGTGCCCAGGTGGAAGGTTTTCTGATGGATCGTTGAAGTTGTCAGGGGGTTTAAATCGCTCCCGCCAGAGTATACACCTTGCTGTGGAGGCGTTGAAATAAATATCTATATTAAACCACTGTTTTATTTTACTTATAGATCTAGAAACAGTACATCAACAGAACTATCTGGAAATAGAATATATGCCACCACACCAATCCGAGTTACTACCAGAAGATGACGTATCTTTAATGGAGTTAAAAACTGAAGTGGAAACAGGACAAGAAGTACATGAACAGAAACAAAACACTGCGAAGACTAAGAGTATGTATTTGTTTGTTTGGTTGGTAAACTGGCCATTGGTGGACCTCCTTGATATGAAGTTGTTATAGTAAGCGTGTGCGCTGGAAGCCCCCTGGCTTGAAATAGATCTACTAAATTGGTCAGGAGTAAAAGTGTCATCAAAAAAACCGGCCAAGTGCGAGTCAGACTATGAAGGATTCCGTACTATTGTAATAGAGAGCCCCCTTTAAATTTATTTTTTGCAATTGAAATACACAATCTGTGAAAATTTTAACTGTCTACCTATTACGAATCATGAGATACAGCCCGCTGACAGAAAGCGAAGGCTTAGTAATAGGTTTCCGTTGGTTACCCTTCGGGTACGGATCCCTAAGAATGCCTAATTAGCCAATAATAGAGAATTTATCCTCTACAAGTTACATGCTTAAAATGTTGTCGCTCTTGCATACTCCACCTTTGGCTTTTAAGTTTATCTGCTCAAGTCGACAAAATTACGATCGGTTTGAAAAGGCAAACTAAACACTATTCGAGACAGGCTGCTCAAATGTTCAAGCTCACGAATTTACCTAACTTACTTAACCTATGGTCTCAGTGGCGGATTTACAAGTTTTCAAGGTATTGGCTGTACAGTTTTTGCCGCCCTTGCCTTTACAATTGTCATGTCCTACATTATTTTTACAATCCAACAATTTCGTTGAAATTGCACGTGAAATAATTTTTGGGTATATTACCGATTACTGGTTGGGGGGCGGCGAACTAGCTGTTTTACTCTAGAATATGGAAGATTGCTACTCGGAATGTGCAATGACAAGTGAGAGAGCAACGTCATCGGCAAAATTTGTTGCAGACTTCTATCTGTAAAACATCAGAAAACCGTCATGCCAAAATCTTTATGATTTCTATGAGGAAGCAAAAAAAAAATTCGGTCCCCAAATTTGCCGCCCCAAAAATCTGCCGCCCTAGGCTCAAGCCTACTCAGCCTGCTGGTAAATCCGCCACTGTATGGTCTCCTAATTACCATATCACCGATACCACTACTACCATTTTTGGGGAAAGTCCTGGAGCGCCTGACACCACGTAGGCTACCGGACGGACTAATATTTCATAACAACCAATTCGGTTTCACTACGGGAAAATCTACCGTAGACGCGGCACTATTTTTTTTTACACAGTTGGGATATTTCTAGATATTTCTGGGGTTTTGATGACGCATGGTGACCAGTGCTACTAATTAAAATGAAAACTCGTGGTTCCACTTCCATGCGGCTGTGCACTAATCGGTTACGCAGACGACGGCCTTCTGCTCATTTAGTGTAGTACTCGGGCGAACCCGAGAATTTGGCCGATACTTGCCTACGATTAATGTCTCAGTGGGGCAATCAAACCGTCTGACCTTTGCACCACAAAAACTTATCAACATATTTTTAAAGGTAATCCTAAATCGTGGCCTAATATTAAATTTAATAACGATCCCGTAAAAAGAAAGTGTTGATGAAGTGGAAATTATGTTTTTCGCTATTATTTTCTGATTAATTTCGTTGCGGCATCCAAGACAGTTAAATTGTTTCTCCGGGACTTCGTCGAGCTTCATTGTCTCGGCGTTTTTCTGGTGGTCGCCGCTGTTGATTCTAGCTTTCAGGTATTGCAATGTTTTGGGAATAGAGTGTCGGGCGTGTCCCAATAAAAAAAGTAACTCCGAATATTTCTGTGAACCAAAGAAATAATCTCGCAGCCGTGTATCTCTCAATTCTTTGTCATTTCTATATAAACAGACTCATTTGTTGACTTGTTTCTTGTATGGACAAAGAAGTTATCCTTTTCGAAGCAGGATACAAACATTTTCTTGGAGGAGCTAAAGAAGCGCTCCCCTGATACTAATCGGCGCGCTCGAGGTAGGCGAATGATGCCTGCGTCGAAGCTCGCGGAATTTTGTATCTTATGACTCTAATGATAAGTGTAGGTGCTTTTCAGTCGTTGAGCGAATCATTCAAATTACTATTATTTTATGTGCACGCTAATTTTCTTCAAACATGACACTTACCATATTTATTACCCCAGGGGCGTCCGTCGCGAAGAAATCAAAACTACCCACACGAAGAACAAAACTGGAAGACACAATTACAGCGGAGCTAAAGAAAACAGACTCGACAATTATCCAGAACCCTCAACATCATATGTCCAAACCTGTTACTGATACACATCCAAGAGTTCAAGGTAGTATCAATAATACTGCTGTAGATATAGATTGCCGTTCTAATAGTTATCAAGATTTTAGTTGTAATATACGCCATAACAAAGGTGACAGTAATGGCGAGTCTTATAAATGTGATGTATGTCAGCGTAGTTTTAGTAGAAAGTATAATTTAATTAAACATATTCTAATACACACTGGTGAAAAACCTCACACGTGTGATGTGTGTCAGCGTAGTTTTAGGGTAAAGGGAGAGCTATCAGTACATACTCGAACACACACGGGTGAGAAACCTCACAAGTGTGATGTATGTCAGCATAGTTTTAGTAAAAAGGATAATTTAATGAGTCATATTCGCATACACACTGGTGAAAAACCTTACACTTGTGATGTGTGTCAGCGTAGTTTTAGGGTAAAAGGAGAGCTTTCAGCACACACTCGAACACACACTGGTGAAAAACCTCACAAGTGTGATGTGTGTCAGCGTAGTTTTAATAAAAAGGATAATTTAATAACACATATTCGTTTACACACTGGTGAAAAACCTTACACGTGTGATGTGTGTCAGCGTAGTTTTAGGCTAAAGGGAGATCATACAGTACATATTCGAAGACACACCGGTGAAAAACCTTACACGTGTGATGTATGTCAGCGTAGTTTTAGTGTAAAGGGAGAGCTTACAGCACATACTCGAACACACACTGGTGAAAAACCTTACAAATGTGATGTATGCCAGCGTGGTTTTAGTAAACTGAGTTGCGTAAAAAAACATATTCAAGTACACAGTGCTGTAAAACCTTACACTGAACGTAAATCGTTTAAGTGTGAATTTTGTCAGCGTAGTTTTAGTGTAAAATCTATCTTAACAAAACATATTCGTACACACACTGGTGAAAAACCTTACAAGTGTAAAACTTGTCTCCGTACTTTTAATCAAATAGGTACATTAACAAGACATCTTCGTACACACACTGGTGAAAAACCTTACGAGTGTGATGTGTGTCATCGTGCTTTTGGTCACCTGTCGAGTTTGAAAACGCATGTTGGTCGTTTGCACCCTAGTGAATAACATAACAGGTGTAATATGTGCAGGCTCGGGGGGCGTACTGTCGCGCGTAGTAATGCACTTGTGACCTTTACACTTGTTCCAACCGTACGCTCTCATCATCGTCTCCCTGTCCTTGTCCCATTCTACTCGGGGTCGGCGCAACACGTTTTCTTCTTCGATTCTCGCCTGTCAGACGTCATGACATCATTTACTCCTTTCTCTTGCATATAATTCCACATACAATCCATCCATCTTTTCTTTGGCCTCCCTCTCCGTCCATCAACATTAATATCCATCACTTTTTTAGTAACAAGCTTTTCATCCAACCGTACGCGTAAATGGACCCTTCACGAAGCCGTCAACCAAGCATTCTGCACATCATACTACGCAAACATTATTGCTGGGAAACACCTTTTTTTTGGGATGACAATTAACGGTTTAAGGTTTAAAGGACTCAACGTAACGCACTCAAAAGACTGTTAAAGACTGTTGGCTGATCGATGCATTAATACACGGTTTATGGAGGTATTTAAAAAAAGAAGCTTGTGGAAAAGTTGGAAGTTTGTTGACCTCCAATATCTCCGTAACTAGAGGGTTCCCAGGTAAGGTCCAGAAAAAAAAAAATTATAGCCTTTGGTTTCGTTTCGGGTCTTTTTACACGTATTATAAGTAGTCTTTTTACACGCGAGCGTTCACAGCGAGTTTTAGCGTACGTTAAGCGCGGGCCACACCGCCAGCTGGCGGGCGTGCGAGCAGGCGAAAGACGCATCGTTTCACCTCTTTTCATACTTTGGTTCACACCGCGAACTATCGAAAGATACGAACGTAGTATGAAAAGGGCGTCGTTCGCGTCGCTCGCCCGCCCGCCAGCTGTCGGTGTGGCCCGCGCTTTACGCTAAAACTCGCGCGTGTACGCTCGCGTGTCTGTATTGTCAAATAGTATGAGCAGCGCTACAAGTGCGGGCGCGTGTGGCGTGCTTTTAAAGAAATTCAACAGATCCTCCGTATATTATGTAAATAATATGTTTAATTGATGAATAAAAACGATATTAATTATAGAAATTATATTTCGATATTATCGTATCACTCACATTTAAATAAATAATCTCGTTTATACTATAAAGTTGTATTACAAAACAATATGTCAAAAAAAAAACTGACCGATCCGTGAAGGTGTTACAGGTATTATTATGTATCGAGATTCGATTCTATTGTTATCACTAGCTTGTGCCCGCGGCTTCGCCCACGTGTAAAATTAAATATACGTAATTGCTCCACGGGGTGGTCGTACTACCGGGATAAAAAGTATCCTATGTGTTAATCTAGGTTATAAACAATCAGTGTGTCAAATTACATCTAAATCTGGTCAGTAGTTTTGCGTGAAAGAGTAACATCCATCCTCACAAACCTTCGCATTTTTAATATTCGTAACATTTTATGACAATAAGTAAATCTAAATCTAATTATCTCTAAACTAAATACTAAAATCTAAAAAAAAAAAAAAAAAAAATGGCGAAACTAACATTACATGTGTGTGCGCAGGTAGCAGTACTCCGGTCGCTTCTCGTGTAGTGACATCATTAACAAACAATCGACGATCAAACATACTAACGCTTACATACGTTGATTTAACAGTTTTAGACGGACGAAAATAGTTTTCTACTTTTTATTGATATGTTAATTGAAGACTGAAAAATCTTAATGAAACTTTTTTTTATATACCTCTAGGTATTAATAAAGAGAAAAAAGAGGAGCTCGTGGCTAAATAATAACAGCCGCTCGGGTCGATCTTCAGGTTAAGCCGTGCTTGCCTAGGTTGGACTGTGAATGGGTGACCACCCATTATATACCGAGGTTCCTCCATGCCTCGGAAAGCACGTTATGCCATTGGTCCCGGCTGTCATTTGTAGATCTTTGACAGTCTTAGGTAGTGGCCCAAAAACTCTGACAACCGGTCTTACCAAGAGGTATCGTATTACCTAGTGCTAACTGGGTTGTGGTGGTCAGATAGACAGTCGCTCCATGGAAAATACTGGTATTCAGCTGCATCCGATTAGACTGGAAGCCGACCCCAACATAGTTGGGAAAAAGCTAAGCAGGTGATGATGAATAAAGAAAAAAAAGGAATAAATATTATTGTCCAAAATAAGTAGTGGCGATATTTTTTATGTTTCTAGTCATTATTTTGTTTATCAGAGAAATCATCAGATGTTAAACGATAATTTTCTAAGTGATTTAGTTTATCAATGAATTTCAAATTCACGCATTTTAGCGTATAACCATTTTCTGGTTACTCTAATTGAGATAACAGACGAAGTGGCACTTAGGGGCAATTTTTTTTTTACGGATTTAGTAACACAAAAGCTTAATCTACACGAAACAGTTAGTCAGATGACTCAGAAATACACCGGTATATAACTAATTTCTTTGAGAATTTGTAAATTTAGTTTTTTTGCATGATTTAAACCCGTGTCTTTTAAACCCTTGCAAAATAAAAACTAAATTAATAGATTCAGACATATAACGTTTGATTGATTATTACGTACCTGTATTACGATATTCCATCATCAATTCAGTTGTGAACACAACACAAATAAAATTATTACTAAATTAAGGACAGTCAACTCTAAATTGTCACAACATATCACTGATTATGCCAGAAGGCATTAAATTGTGTTCAGCAAATACCCTCATTTCATTTGATACTGTAGTTTTTTACGATACGATTTTTTTTTCTTACTGGTAAGGCCGTATTGTCCTACTCCTGAGCAAGCGCCTCCCCCATCCCTTCCACTTCTCACGATGGTGTGCTTCTTCTCGCCAATTCGCGAGAAAGCCATCCAATACGTCCCGCCATCTTTTTTTCGGTTTACCGCGACCCCGTCTAGCTGTTTCAGGGCTCCAGTCTTGCGATATTCGGGCCCACAGCTGTGCAGGCAGACATGGCCTGCCCAGTCCCATTTTAGTCTGGCAGATTTAGAAGCTACGTCGGCAATTTGCGTTCAGGAGCGCACTGTGGTGTTCCCAGACGATTTTTAGTCTGGCAGCTTTATAAGCTACGTCGGCAATTTGCGTTCTGGAGCGCAGTGTGGTGTTCCCAGTTCCATTTTAGTTTGGCAGCTTTATAAGCTACGTCGGCAATTTGCGTTCAGGAGCGCACTGTGGTGTTCCCAGTCGATTTTTAGTCTGGCAGCTTTATAAGTTACGTCGGCAATTTGCGTTCTGGAGCGCAGTGTGGTGTTCCCAGTTCCATTTTAGTCTGGCAGCTTTATAAGCTACGTCGGCAATTTGCGTTCAGGAGCGCACTGTGGTGTTTCCAGTTCCATTTTAGTTTGGCAGCTTTATAAGCTACGTCGGCAATTTGCGTTCAGGAGCGCACTGTGGTGTTCCCAGTCGATTTTTAGTCTAGCAGCTTTATAAGCTACGTCGGCAATTTGCGTTCTGGAGCGCAGTGTGGTGTTCCCAGTTCCATTTTAGTTTGGCAGCTTTTAAGCTACGTCGGCAATTTGCGTTCAGGAGCGCACTGTGGTGTTCCCAGTCGATTTTTAGTCTGGCAGCTTTATAAGCTACGTCGGCAATTTGCGTTCAGGAGCGCACTGTGGTGTTCCCAGTCGATTTTTAGTCTGGCAGCTTTATAAGCTACGTCGGCAATTTGCGTTCAGGAGCGCACTGTGGTGTTCCCAGTCGATTTTTAGTCTGGCAGCTTTATAAGCTACGTCGGCAATTTGCGTTCTGGAGCGCAGTGTGGTGTTCCCAGTCTCATTTTAGTTTGGCAGCTTTATAAGCTACGTCGGCATTTTGCGTTCAGGAGCGCAGTGTGGTGTTCCCAGTTACATTTTAGTCTGGCCGCTTTATAAGCTACGTCGGCAATTTGCGTTCAGGAGCGCAGTGTGGTGTTCCTTACGATACGATAAGTATTCATTTTTCTATTTTGACCGCCTAAAATTGTTAAATCAACTTTCACATAAAAAATATGTTTTCTTTCATAAATACTTTACGTTTCTTATTTTATTTGGTAATGTGTTTGGGATACCTAGTCGCCCCTTTCAGATTGGACAGGTTTTTTTTACACATATTTTATAAAGGAAAATTGTGTAAGTATGTGATTTTAACAAGTAAAATAAATGATAACTACGAAATACATGAATTTTATTTGATTACCTAGTATTGTAATCTTAATATATAAAAATCACGTGTCACTATGTTCGTTCACGCTGATCTCCGAAACCACTTAACAACTTTCAATGAAATTTTGTGAATGTGTATGGTTGTTTCCAGCGTGAAAGATAGGATAGTTTTAAACCCATAGGTGGCGCTGTTGCTCGCAGAACAGATGGCTGATGGGGTCAAAAAGTTCTAGAGCAGCGACTGCGAACCGGAAGACATTGCGTTGGAAGGCCTCCCACTAGGTGGACGTGGACCGATGACCTGGTGAAGGTTGCGGGGATCTTCTGGATGCGAGTCGCACGGTACCGGTCAATGTGGCGATACTTGAAGGAGGCCTATGTCCGGCAGTAGATGTCTATCGGCTGAAATAATGATGATGAGGTGGCGATGTTGCTAGTATATTGCACATTTATGCCAAAACGTGCAAATTGTCAAAAAACGTAAGAAAATTTGAACTTCGCGGGCTATCCTGGCGGTTACTTTAACTGGTACAAAATATAATCATCAATATTCATTCAGAACTTTTTGAATGAATGCTAACCGAATGAAAATATAATAGAAAGAAGACATGCTGCGCCGACCCCAAATGAATTGGGATAAGGGCAAGAGAATGATGATGATGGTAGGTATATTCTAGGTCTTCACTACACAGTATAAAACAAAGTCGCTTCCCGCTGCCTGTCTGTCCCTATGTATGCTTAGATCTTTAAAACTACGCAACGGATTTTGATGCGGTTTTCTTTAATCGATATAGTGATTCAAGAGAAAGGTTTATATGTATATTGCACCCGTGCGAAGCCGGGGCAGATCGCTAGTTAAAAATAATAATTAATTATTAATTGTCTTTTGGTGACTTGGGGAAACCATACTACTTTACCAACGACGTAGCCTTCAATTGTTTAAGAATCGAAGGGACTTGACTAGCTCGAACCCTTCATTTCAGCCCGTTCCATATGGATTCATGTCTTAACCAGTCCATCGGCCGTATATTCACTTCATCCTGGTGTTGCAGAGTGATACGCGACGTGTCATAGAGATGCATCAACAAGAAGTGCTACCTGGAAATCAAGTAAAGGGAACGTTCTTGGAGAACGTCTGTAATGTACCGATTAGTTGTCTGCCGGCTCCTTGATTTCCTCCGTGCACAAAAACGAGCGCTGTTTTCCCTGAAAAGATATCATGCGGGAGCCGCCGCCGCATGCAGCGGTTACAGCGAGCAGCTCTGCGTAAATCACTCCCCTAGACGCCTCCTGCTTCTCCTGTTACTGCCAGGTGGACACATTTTGCACTCATCAGTGAACAACATTGACTCCCATAGCACGACGCGCCAAATCGGGCGTTCCCGCTGGTTAACACTATTAACTACTGAGAATGATGCGTTCTAATGGTTAACAGTCTTGACGAACGCGTTATTTTAATACCTTATGGCTGAACTAACAAAAGTTATCTTATGGCTGTTTGGTGCTTTTTTTGATATTTTTTTAAGGTTTACGTTAAATAATATTGTTATCTTACTTATTCTACCACCCGAGTCCAGTCCCGACGTCGCTAGTTTCGCTCGAAGCAAGTTTGTTTTATAAACTCTCATTAATACAATAATAATAATAAGAATCCGTGGGAACGCAACTCTCGGATTCCATACACCTTAGATCCGTCTCCAGAACAGAAACCTACAAGTACTTGGGTATGTCGGAAGCATTAGGTATCAATACTGCCGACATGAAATAATCTTTGAGGGAGCGCTTCTTTGGCCGACCGAATAAGGTACTAAGCAGTATTTTGTCAGGCAGAAACAAGGTGCGCCCCTTCAATGGTTGGGCCATGCCGGTTTTGATGTATTCTTTCGGCATACTCAAATGGACTCAGACGGAACTTGATGCCCTGGATAGGAGGGTCCGCGCACTGCTGATCGCAAATCGAATGCATCACCCACGGTCGTCAATAACAACCGTGAGGTATGCAACCATCATCCATACCGTGAGCCGCCGTGGGGATGTACCGTGATGTAGTCTCATTAGCCAAGGAGAGCGGGGTGAGGCCCTTGTCCACTGAGACTACATGACGGTGCAACCCCACGTCGGCTCCTAGAAAGTATTCCCTGATGCTGCATACCTCACGGTTGTGCAGGGTCTTAGCATTTAAGAAGCCACGACCCCCGCACTTCCGTGGGATATACAGTCTCATCACTGACGACCGTGGGCGATGCATTCGATTTTCTTTCCTTGGATAACTGGCGCACACCTGTGGTATTGGACACTAATGACCGTAGGGAGGTATGGCAGAGCAAGGAGCTACACGGAACAGGGCTTTTTCCGGGCCCTGAATGGGCCCGATGTAGGCTACGATTCGGTGACTTCTTTGGGGAAACTGAAGGTTTCGTCTGTGCGATTATGGATGAAGTTATCATGACGAACAATTATCGATAATACTGTGTCAAGGACGGTACGGTTGGCATCTGTCGGGCATGCCACCTTCCCGGTGAATCGATCCGACATATTGTTTCCGGTTGTTCTCGTCTTGCTAACGGTGAGTACTTGCACAGACACAATCCAATAGCTAGAAAGTTTCGGGTACTTTGATGTGCTGTACCTAAGGGTCGTAAATTAATAGGTGGTGTTCTGTAGTTTCTGCTAAACTCCGTGAGAAAACGGCAAGAGGATCAGGCAGATGTGTACCTGTGGTAGGTACAAGTACCTGTAACACATATGGCGCGAAACTATAACAAAATGAATAGGGACAACTTCGCCGCATCGCTGGCCAGCGTTGACTGGGAAGAGGTGGCGGCGCGCCGGCAGAGTGCAGACGACTTAGCTCGCTCGATCGTAATAACAATACAGAACAAGGTAGATGTTTGTTTTCCTATGAGACGCGTAGCACAAAAAAAGACAGAATTCGTGGGTCGATGAAGATATATTAAACACCAAGTGTTTGCTGTTTGATGTTATAGGTATCATACATAAATACCCATACTTTCCATATTAAAACGAGGTTGTATATCGACTTCAGGAAAGTACTCCAAGATGCTTAGAAATAAGACATCTAAGTATTATATACACCATATAAAAACGGCAAATAACCTGAATAAAAGTATGTGGCACGTAGTTAATGTAAAATCTGGTAGGAAAACTCAATCAAGATCCGACTACACTGAGAGTATGAAGCAAGCAGATGGTAAGTCTTTTTCCACAAAAAAAGAGTTGGTAAATATGGTCAACGCTAAATTCATCCATGCGGCTATATCATGCGGCGCTCCTCAAGCAGACCCGAACACAGCCCTGGCTACGCTTCAGGAAGCGCGACCCCCAGCCAGTCTCTAACATCACGTTCAGTCTATTGCTCAATGACCTGCCTGAAGCAATAAGTGAGGCTTATGTCTATAAGTACGCGGACGATGTTGCTGCCGTCGTGTGTGCGCAGTCGATGGAAAGTCTACAAGAAAGACTTAACTTAGTGGTGGGGAAAATTAACAACTGGTTTAAAATAAATGGCTTGATCCTTAACACAACCAAGACCCATTACATGCACGTCAATCTTTCCGGTCGATTGTGTACACCACTGTCACTTCGGGTAGGAAGCAATGTGGTCGAACAAGTACAAGTCACCACATTCCTCGGCTTCGAACTGGACAGTTCTCTCACTTCGGGGCCGCATATTGATAAAATGTGTGGCAAACTCGGACGAGCATGCTTCGCTCTGGAACGACTAGCGCAAACGCTCCCACGTAAAATGATGATAGGGTGTTATTTCGCCTTGGTACACTCGGTGCTCCAGTATGGCGTGGAGTTCTGGGGCCGAGCTGCCGATTGGGAGCGAGCCTTCAGGATGCAGAAGCGTGCCGTGAGAGCTATTACGCGTTCACAATGGGATGCCACCGCGAGACCACTTTTTAAACGTCTAAAAATATTGACTGTTCCCGCTATGGTGATATTGCAGGCGGCGGTATAAGTTAGGCACCATCTAGACGAATACAATAGACGCGGAGATAGACATAATTACCGTACTCGTGGTAGAAACAAATTAGCCGGCTACCCACACACCCTATATAAGTCTGGAAAGTTAATTCATGTTATGGGTCCATCGGTATACAACCGGTTACCGGATGATATTTTGAGCGCGACGACTGACACTGTTTTTAAAACTAAACTGAAAGGTTGGCTAACCAACCAGGCATTATATGACCTAAAATAATGGTTTTAAGAAAATTTATGTGATTAGTATACTGTAAGGTTCTATTATTCTGTTTATTGTGTATTATTATTATTTTTTTAATTTATGATAATTTTTGTTAAATTCTCTTTTAATGTATAATGACTTGTTGATGTGAAACATCTATAGCCGCACGTAAGACCGATTTCTGGCGTGGCGACGCAAGCCGTGGCGACGCGTCGCCAGGCTTGCGTCGCCACGCCAGAAATCGGTCTTAGAGTCAGGGAATGGTTTACAAGGTCGCAACCTTGTAAACCATTTAATCCAGAAGTTGTGCAGCCCATCCGGCTCTGGAGATTTCCAGTTAGGCAACGGACGGACTGCACGAACTACGTCTTGGGGGCTGATAGTGATTGCCCCCATTTCTGGTACTAGATCGCACGCTCGCTCGACCTCCCGAGTCCATTCACCCTCGGTATGGCTAACAGGCACCGACCAGATGCTGCGCCAGAATAAACACATGGCATCATCATCCGGCAGGCGCGTGTCAGCCACACCTTGGTCTGGTCGCTCCCAAGCCCTATAAACCCACCTTTTATCTCTTTGGAATGTGCGATTCTGAGTGTATCGGTCCACCCGCCGCTTATACCTACGAATACGGTTTGCCCATGCATACACTTTCTGCTTCAGGTAATCGATGCGCTCTGTGACACGGGACATGTAGTCTCGAGCACTGATATCAGTCCCCGAGAACGCCCACCTCACAAAACGCATCACTCTAGGGCGAGTATTGCCCTCCCTGAAGCAGATCAGTTTGCCGATGAGTGCTCTGGCCTCACCAATACTTCGTTCAATCCTGTACTGCCATGACGGTACGGCTGGTTTAGGTCGTGTAGCTCTGTCATCACAAAATTTGACATAAGCTACACGACATGCCGCTACAGCCGCACAATACAGGATTGAGTGAGCATCGGTGAGGTCTTCGCAGTTATCAAAATAGTTTGACAACTGCGAATCCAGAACAGCCACCAGCACCCTATTTTTGTTATGCATGGGCAAACGAGGTACGCGTGGTCTAAGATCGGGTTGCATGAACCGATATTCTCGAATCGCACCCTCCAAAGCACACCTCATTTCCTCATTGCACTGGGTACTTACATTAGTAATCATGTCATTACTCACGTTGTTATCGTGATTTGGTATTATGGTAGACTGTGGTGGAACCACAGTCTGCGGCGGCGTGGCAATGACATGGCTACTCTGCATTTCAGTCCGCAAGCGATCAAGTACGGTGTCATCCAACATACCATTGCGCTGGATGACTCGCACCTGATCCGACAGTCGTTGTGCCGACACGTTGACAGCTGGCTCAAGCACCTGAAACAGAGAGAGCATCCGAACACGGTACGCGGTCAGGTTGTTACCCCCCTCTGTAGCCCCATAGTATGCGCGCATGACATTTGCATTAATGGGTTGCGTCCATCGCATGCGCGGCACACTCCCGCCGGGAGCTGGGACCCTATCAGAGGCCGGTGGGCCTCGAGGTCCTAAACCGTCTAAATCCTAAACTATTTTATCATTATGACATATTTAATTCCTATCACAATCTGTTCTTTCTGCATATTACTTTTACAAAATAAAAACACAAAACATCTGCCAGGCGTCCCGTGACGGATACATTATTATTTTTTTTTTTAATGTATTATGTTTTGTGTATTTACTTTTTTTAAAATATGACCTGTAATTTTTGATAATTATTAATAAATAAACTAAACTATACAACACCAACGTTTTGTAAGGTTTGTCTAAGTCCCATATAATAGGGGGCGAGCCTGTTGCCTTCAGCCGGGCACACATCCTGAATCCAGGCAGCTATTTAGAAATCTGCCGCCCGCTAGCTCGCTTCGCGCGCTCTTGTATCCTGCTTTCTCTGGAATCTTAACATTGTCTGTCCTAACTCCGGTAGGTCGAACGTCGAAACAATCCTGTCTAAGGCAAGGTGTCAAAAATTTTTCGAGATCGCTCTTGCAACCTACTTCCTCTTGAAGCCAGTCGACCAAGTGCAATTACGTAACATCTATTTCTGAATAAAAGGACTTAAGATAAACTAACTTACCTAGAGTGGTGAGCCTAATTTTTTTTTTAGTTTTTAGTCTTTTCAAATAACTCTTCAAAATTCTCGATATAAACAAGTATGGAAAACCTAACCAACCCGAGGTCACCGAGGTGCTTGATTTTTGATGTGGCTACTACATTTTAGATTCTTACACGATCTTCAGCAGCATCCATAAATAGTAACCACTTAAAAATCCGTTTTTACTCGCACCCTTCTGTCCCCCCCTCTCCCCCCCAGCTCAACAGCTGGCGACGCCCTCGGTCCACCAATGTAGGGGAAGAGATCAGAATTTAGTAAGCACTTTCTGCTATTATCATTGTAATAAAATTTGAAAAGTTATTTATTGTTTGTGTCGAATAAATGAACATGAAACTAAAACCCCCAATTGAGGTAGCATCAAAATATGATTTGACAGTAAAAAAAAATGTGACGTGCTATAAGAATATTTCTGCCAACACTTTTAGGCTTAAGGTAGTTTAACATGTTTATAAAAAAAAAAAATCTTGTAGGCTATACAAAAGAAGTTATATGTAAACTAGTGTACTTTATGGTGTGTTACCACAAAACAAAAAAAAAACGAGCAATTAAATAATGAAACACAATTTTTCACAACGACAATGATTTTATTTACACTCAATTAATAGATAGTAACAGGATCAGCAGGGGCGGAGTCAGGGACATGACACCCCCTGGGCCACCCCAGGTCAGCTTGACCATACACATTATTTTTTAGCTTATTCATTTTAATCAAATAAATACTTTGCCTGATGGCAAACACATACCAGACAGGCAAAGTAGGACTATGTACTCTTATAATTAGCAGTGACGTATTTACCCTCAGGTCACGAAGGCAATGGCCCGGGGCAACTGAGAAAGGCTGCTTGCGCGTGCTTATTACCTAGTCTGCCGCCCCGTACTTAACTGAGACAAGCACTAAACTCTTCAAGCCTGCAGCAGTGCAGCCCCGTAGGTTCCTTACTTCTTCTTATCGTATCGATGTTCCTTCCATATTAGACGGTTTGGCCCCAGTAGGTGGCCACGTTTATTGCAGCGGCAGAGGCGCTATTTAGGTCGTCAAGAGTGCAGGTAAACGGACACCTGGGACACTCCAGCAGGTGGCGCTTAGTTTGGTCCGGAGCGCCGCACTCGCACTCGGTGTTGGAGGAACCAATAATACCCCATTTTGCCAGATTAAGTTTGCAGCGGCCTACTTGGGTACGCAATCGATTCAGAGCTTTCCAAATAGGCCACTGTAGTTCACTGCCGGGAGCCAGGTGTTCTTGGGGCTTTAAGAAGTCGTGGGGTGGTGGACACTTCTCTTGCCATAACTTGCCGCGTACTTTAGGTGGCTTACTTACCTACTACTTAACGCACCATCAACTTGAAAAGATGACCTCTAATTATTGATGTTATCAATTTTTCCTGCAAGGGTTTTTGGCAAGAAGATTTGATAACTTCCATTTTTTTCCATGCACATTTACAATTTTTATAAAAGCATTCCAATTTTGAAAGCTTTTTGAGCAAAAAATTGTAGCACCATGTAGGTATACAGGGTGTAAACGGACCCCTTCACGAAGCCGTCAACCAATCATTCTGTACATCAGACTGAGTAATTCTACGCAAAAATTATTGCTGGGAAACGAGTTTTTATTGGGGTGAAAAATCATGTTTTACTGTAGGACTCAATGTAACACGCTCAAAACATTGTGCTTATGGATGCATTAAACAGTACGGGGGTCATGGAAGTATTTGAAGTAAATAAAGTTATAACATTAAAAACTTGTATTTAAAAAATAACATGTGAAAAAGTCAGAACTTTGACCCCCAATATCTCCGTAACTATAAGGGTAGGTTCAGATGACAAGCGCTCAGCGCGCGTTGAACGCGCGTTGAATTTTTGTATGGTGTTCACATGGTGCGCGCTTGTCAGGCGTTAAACGCGCGTTGTTGCGGCCAGTTTGAGTTCTACATTTGTCGAAGATGGACGTAGAAACAGTTTTATCGGTGATTTTATACAGACGGCAGAAACGACACAACAGAAGACGGAGATATTGGGTTCACCCAATTTTGTCAACCAGGCTGACTGAAAGTCAGTACATTATTTTATATCCTAAGTTAAGGCAATTTGAGCCCAAATTCTTTAACTACTTCAGAATGTCCATCAAGTCATTTGATGACTTACTGACTCTCATAAACGATGAACTCGTAGCAGATAAAAACGCTGTGCGATATAGCATTTCACCGGAAGAAAAACTCATAATTACATTGAGGTAAGTTTTTTAATAATCAACATAATCTATAAATCAAATCAACTTGTTTAGGAACAATTTTTTTAAAGAAAAAATAACATTTTGTTACTCGCAGAATAACTCTAACTCTGATTCATTGCTGACATTAGTTGGTGCTGGCGATGGAGTAGGTGTTACTGGCGATGGAGACCCCATTGCTGTAGTATAACCATAATGTGCAAAATTATTTGACACACTAGACTGCTGTGATCTATAATCATGATAACGAAAGCCTTCAACAGAAGCTGATGACTGATGACGCTGCTCTTGTGATGAATAATTTCTTCGTTGTGATACCGGGTAATTTTGATTTTCATATGTCTGTTGTTGTGGTCCTTGAAATTCATTTTGGTTTTGCAAAATTAAATTATAAATGGCAATTTTAGTTTGAAGTCGCCTATATTCCGGAATTTTTTTAATCTCTTTAACGAGTGACAAACAAAACAGCTTGTCTTCATCGTCATCTTCTTTTGGATGAGACACATTTTTCTGTGCTAAACTCTGCTCTAATATGTTTGCAAATCTTTCATCAGCAGGATTTAATTTTTGTTTTTTCTTGAAGTAGATTTAGGACTCTTAAAGCCAGAACTTATTTCTACTTCAGCAACCTCTGACAAAGTTGATGCATTATCTGCATCGAAACTACTTTCTGTATCTTTGTTGGCAATTGATGCCTGTAGAAATCGTAGTCTATTATAATGAATATATGTCGAAGTTTTGGAAGCTCCTGATCCAGATTTGACAGTCTTTATTTTCTTCACCTCTCTCATATAATTATCCCGTAAACTCTTCCACTTTTTTTGCAGGGATGACGCTGAAAAAAAAAACAGTATTAAGTAATAGTTTATGTTTGTTTCCAGATATTTGGCCATTGGATGTTCATTTGGGACATTAAGCTACGACTATAGAATTGGCAAATCTACTGTGGCTACTATAATACCACATGTATGTGAAACTATTTGGAAAAAATTAAGGCCCGTTGTTATGAGTGAACCAACGAAAGAAAAGTGGTGTGAAATATCCACGATATTTGAAAAGAACTCAAAGTTTCCCAATTGTTTGGGAGCCTTGGACGGGAAACATATACGGTTAATCCAGCCTGAACACACGGGTTCTATGTATTATAACTATAAAAATTATTTTTCGCTAGTTTTATTGGCGCTAGCGGATGCAAACTATTGTTTTGTGTGGGTTGACATAGGTGCCTACGGTAAAAACAGTGACTCAGGTATATTCAAGAATTCTTCATTGTACAAAAAGCTGACAGAAAGGTCATTAGATCTACCTGAGCCAAAGGCATTGTTAATACAAAATAGACCGACAACGTTGCCATATGTGATAGTGGCTGATGAAGCTTTTGGCATGATGGAGAATTTAATGCGTCCATATGGGGGAAGGTCACTAACTTATGCTAAAAAAATATTTAATTACCGTTTGACATTAGCACGCCGGTATGTTGAATGTACTTTTGGCATAATGTGCAATAAATGGCGCATTTTACACAGGCCGTTAGATGTTAACATCGGTTTTGCAGAAAAGATCGTAAAAGCGATATGTACACTAAATAATTATGTCAGAATCAGGGATGGCTACAATTTTGAAGACACACTTTATACGCCACCCCTGGAAAATCTAGCCTCACATTATACCGGACGTGCTGTGCGACAGGCGGATAATGTTCGAGTACATTTAACAAACTATTTCATTAATGAAGGAAAAGTAGATTGGCAGGATCGTTATATTTAACTTGTAACACAAACCGATTGTAAATGTAAATAAATATATATACTCACATAATATTTTCTTCTTTTCTTCATTGTCATGTCCTTCACAAAATATAAGGACGAGTTCTTCCCAAGCCCGTCTTCTCAAATTCTTATCTGAATAATCGCTACTTGTCATGTCCCATATCGCAGGACGTTTCTCTATTTCATCAATTAATAATTCCGTATTAAAAGCTTCGGTTTCCATTTCGGACGAACTTGACGAACCCTAAAATACGTCTATCCGCGTCGAAAGCGCGCGCTCAACTGAACGGAAACATAGAAAACCAATGATCTCAAAGCGGCGTTGACGCGCGCTGACAACAGTCGAGCGCTAGCACAGCGTTGAACGCGCTCGTTACTAAAACGCGCGTTAGCATGTGTACGGCCTGAATAAAATGTATGTAGTTGTAAACGCGCGTTATCAAAACGCGCGTTGAGCGCTTGTCATCTGAACCTACCCTAAGGTTCCCAGGTACGGTCTAGAGCAAAAAAACGATCGCAATGACAGGAAGAACAAGTGCCTTTTGGCTTCTTTAAGAGTAATAAAATAATAATAATAATAATAATTTCTTTATTTCTCCTCACAATGACAAGCTTATTCTAGGTTTCACATATTATTTGTCTTTTTAGCAATGTGAGGAGCTGGTGTTTGAGTTAGGCGTATAATGCCTGTGTTACAAATCACCAGGTCCCCACCCCACGGAAGAACAGAAGTTTTACTTAAAAAATATGATATTACAATCCAATGTTACAGATAAGGAGATTTAGAACTAAAAACTTATAAAAATTTAAGACTAAAAACTTATAACAATTTTGGGGGTAGAAGTTAAAAAGAAACTATGATCAAAAAGTTAATCAGAGCGCCTGTGGCTGTGCGTATGTGTGTGTCTATGAGAGTGTATAATGTTAGTGTGTAGTGTTGAGTGTCAGGTGAAGTGTGCGTATGTGTACGTGAGAGGGTTTTGGTGCAAGTTATAAACTTATATCGTAATAATTTAATTTGACTGTTACACCTTTTATTAATATGTTAAAAGACTTTTAGGAAGAACAAGTGCCTTTCGGCTTCGTTAAGGGAACTGTTATATTACTCCTTTTATTAATATGTTAAAAGAGTTTTAGGAAGAACAAATACCTTTCGGCTTCGTTAAGGGTACTGTTATATTACACCTTTTATTAATATGTTAAAATACTTTCAGGAAGAACACAGCAAATAACAAAAGTATGTTTTCACAATTTATTTCAATTTAATGCACGTACATTCAAATATTTAAACAATGGTTACAAAAATTTCACTAAACAATAATATTAGATTACTGCAGACAACCTTTCAGTTGGACCGCTGTCAAACGAATGAGCCACGAGCTATATCTTCGATATCTTCCCACTACAAGTTTCACTATTTGACGCAAAGCCGCTCATTTAACGTACAAGTCAATGGTCCTACTCTTAAAGTGTAACATTTAGTTTTTACATTTCTAACATATTTTAATGCTTTAGGCAGATGTATTTTACTGCCAGGGCTGCGGGACACTGCCAGGGCTGCGGGACACTGCCAGGGCTGCGGGACACTGCCAGGGCTGCGGGACTGTTCGAAAGAGATAACGTGGCTCTGGTACACAAAGGGCAAAGAAGGAACATGGATGGGTTTTAGTCAGTACAAGTCTGACACTCCATTCCGCTCCGCCCAGAGTGTCATACAGTGAGTCATTTGATGATTTCCCATCCGAAAAAAAAAGGCAGAAAATGCTCAATAAACATAACAAAATAACATCACGCCTATAATATCCGAAGGTTTAGGCAAAGCTGTACCCAAAAGTACAACTACCAGTGGCGAAGGTTCAATACAACTCGATTCCTACCGGATTCCCTTTGAAAAATGGCACTTTCTGTATTCTATAGACAAATAATATAATGACATTAAAGACATGTACTCCGGCTTACCTCTTACAAAAATTGCCCCTTCGCTACTGACACCTATACTAGCATTTAACATTGACAACGGGATATTTACCATATGTATGTATATGGGACGGAGTTTATCCGTGATCATGGTGCTTGTAACAGCGCCGGAATATCTTGGGAACTCAAAACAAAAAGTAAACATCCCGTATTCAGTATGAATGCTAGTGTTAGTGACCATGTCAGTTTCAAAACTTAATATAACACCCCCATTTCGCCAGTTATGTTAAATCCCACGCAATAGGGGTTGAGCCTGTTGCCATCAACCAGGCAAATTCCGAGGCTGCTATTGAGAAATTCCTGATGGAAAAACCCAACAACAATTTGCCCGACAAAATCTATATCTATACTAATATTGTAAAGCTGAAGACCTTGTTTGTTTGGTTGAACGCGCTAATCTCAGGAACTACTGGTTCGATTTGAAAAATTATTTTAGTGTTGGATAGCCCATTTATCGAGGAAGGTTATAGGCTATAAAATCTCTTGCGGACGAAGGTCGCTGGCAACAGCTAGTATATACTAAAAATTAAACCAACGAATTTTGATTTAAACGTGCAATGGCAAATGCTCAGCAAACGTATCAAAACGACGACGATTTGCAACACACTTGCAACGGAAACACATGCAATTACATAATTATAACTTCAAGTATTACGTACGATCTTTTTTTTTTTTTTTTCGTATTGGAAATCATCAAATGACCCCCCCCCCCTCCCCACTCTGGGCGGAGCGGAAGGGAGTGTCAGACTTGTACTGACATCCATGTTCCTTCTTTGCCCTTTGTGTTCCAGGGCCACGGTATCTCTTTCGAACAGTCCTGCAGCCCTGGCAGATTACGTATGATTTTAAAACAGGCCACGCTTAAATAGTTTTGCCATACATCGTATCGGAATTAGGATCACCATCTCGTTTCTTCAATACATTTACAAAATAATGTCACTAAGGGCCGGAGTCCACCAAAGCTGGAAGAGACGAGAACAGAGGAGATATGTTGTATCCTATCAATAGAATTTCGTTATTTAGACTTCTCGTCTCCGTTTAGCTTTAGTGGAAACGGTTGAGCAGAAAGGAGAAGAGGTGTCTCAGTTTAGGCCAGCCTCTGTACTGTGTGCGGCGTGCTGTGAGCGGTGTGCTGTGTGCGACAAGCTTCGGTAGATACACCCTAGCTCTTAAGCATCTCCGCTCGTCTCCGCTTCGGTAGAGTCCGGGCCTACGGCAGGTTTACATCATGACTGTCGACCGCACAGTCTAAGGCCGGCAAAAACTGATAATGGGTACTCAACCTGCCCCGACTTCAGTCCGTAGCTCTTTGCCAAGAGCCAGCCATGTTGTTGGAGGGTTTCACGAAAGTAGAAAGGAAGAAGCCCTGTTCTTGTAACCTGTGTGGCACGGCACCGAGTGGACCCTGCTGTCGCTACGACGCAGCTGTACCTTTGCGCAGAACTCACATAGGCGGGCCCTCTGATCGCTGTTCTGTTCTGTGTGTTGTTGTACAAAATGTCTTCACTAGCTTCCGCCCGCGTGATTTCCATTACCACATGGACAATATTGTTCAGGCTCACCGTTCTGGCGCCGTAGATGCTTATATGCAAGAAGAATGGGCCACTACAGTACTTTCACAGTTTTTATGCCTTGTGACTGGGACTGTAGCTATATTTCATTGTTGTCTTTGTTTCGACAATTCAAAAGTGCCTGTAACTAGCCTATTTGAAATAAATGCTTTGATTTTAAGAGGTCGGTATTCGTCGTTTGAATTTGCCCGCTTTTTTAGCAAAGTAGTATTTATCGTACGGTTGGAACAAGAGTAATAGTAAAGGTCACTAGGGCATTACTACGCGCGACAGTACGCGTCCGAGCCTGCGCATATTACACCTGTTATGTTATTCACTAGGGTGCACACGTCCAACATGCGTTTTCAAAGTCGACAGCCGATTAAAAGCACGATGACACACATGACACTTGTAAGGTTTTTCACAAGAGTGAACTCGTCTATGTTTTGTTAAATTAGACTTTTCTCGAAAACTACGCTTACATATATTACATTCGAAAGGTTTTTCACCAGTGTGAACTCGCATATGTATCTTTAAAGTTATCTTTTGCCGAAAACTACTGTGACATATATCACATGTGTAAGGTTTTTCACCAGTGTGTATTCGAGCATGTTCCGATAAAGTTTTCGTCATTCTAAATCTACGCTGGCATATGTCACATTGGTATGGTTTTTCACCAGTGTGTATTCGAAAATGTATTGTTAAATCACTCTGTTGTCTAAAATTAGCGTGACATATATCACATTTAAAAGGTTTTTCACCAGTGTGTATTCGAATGTTTTGTTAAATCATTCATTTGTCTAAAATTACCGTGACATATATCACATTTAAAAGGTTTTTCACCAGTGTGTATTCGAATATGTTTTGTTAAATCACTCTTATCTCTAAAATTAGCGTGACATATACCACATTTAAAAGGTTTTTCACCAGTGTGTATTCGAATATGTTTTGTTAAATCACTCTTTTGTCTAAAATTAGCGTGACATACACCACATTTAAACGGTTTTTCACCAGTGTGTATTCGAATATGTTTTATTAAATCATTCTTTTGTCTAAAAACACCGTGACATATATCACATTTAAAACGTTTTTCACCAGTGTGTATTCGAATATGTTTTGTTAAATCAATCTTTTCTCTAAAATTAGCGTGACATTTACCACATTTAAAAGGTTTTTCACCAGTGTGTATTCGAATATGTTTTATTAAATCACTCTTTTGTCTAAAATTAGCGTGACATATATCACATTTAAAAGGTTTTTCATCAGTGTGTATTCGAATGTGCCTATTTAAACAATATCTGGTCTTAAAAATACACTGACATATTTTACATTTGAAAGGGTTTCTTCAGCAGTTAATCTTACATCTCTATTTATGTTACCGATACCTTTGTTCTTCCATTTATTATCTATTAAATCTTTGTTACTATTACTACTGCCGTCCTTGTCTACATTAGTATTATTAATACTGTCATGAACTCTTGATTTTATTCCAGTGACGTGTAGCTTTTCGGTTTTCTGAATTATTGTAGAGTCAGATAGAACGATTTTCTTTTGTTCCGCCGTAATTGTATCTTCTAGTTTTGGTTTCCTCGCGTCGGGCGCACCTGTGAGTATAAATCTGGTAAGTACAATGAAAGGAGATAACCAAAAATTGTGCGAGGCGGTTCCCCAGAATGTACATATTTTATATAGGGTCTAACGTTTCGTACACGAAATATTTTCAGGGAATCATCTAACGGCTATAACAAAGCCATTTCAAGGGATTCTTTTTTCCAAGGATATTTTTATTAAAAAAAAAATTCAAATGTCTGGCACAAAACAAAACATTTTCAAATTATAACATCATGCATTTTATGTCAATCATAGTGAATTTCTTTTTTTGTACAACTATCTTTACATTTATTAAGTAATAAATGATAATTTACATTAATTATATACATTATTATTAAAAAAACTATTAAAACCCTAAATTAAATAAACTAACAACAAAACACAACACCAACAACATCCCCAACATCCAACAACAACGGCCAACGTCAACAACGTCCAACAAAAAGGTTAAAAATCTATAGCCATATATAAGCTTCCTTTGGTTTTATTTAAAAAACTGATTCTGTTCAGAAGCTTCTAACAAAAATAGGCTGACAGTATACTCAACTGAGCAATTTGGAAACTTAACTATTAATTCAATCATAAACTAATTCGTTTATGAATAAAGAAACATAAAAAAATAATAATGATGTATCACTTTTTAAGTTACGGTAAGTTACGAATATTTTACATTTTAGGCCCGGTATTTTACATTTTAGGCCCGGTATTTTTTTTTCGTACACTTTGGGGCACATTTTATCCACCTTCATCAGTCATGGACAAAAGTTATTAAGGTTTAAAGAAGTCATTTTAAAATACGAATATTTTACATTTCAGGCCCGGTATGAGTTTATTTTTCCCTGTTCCGTTTTTTGTTAATATTGTATGCCAACATTGAGGGTACTTTTGACTTTTCGAGTGAAATCAAAAATAAAAGTAATTTTTATTATAGCACGTTAATCATTTTCCAAAATGCATTTTTTTTTAATTATAATTATAACAAACAACCGTTGTTTTCTGCTCATTCACTTGCTGAGAGTATACTGGGTCTGTAATTTGCACAAGTGTTCTACATTTATTTTGAGAAAATTGCCTCGAAAAACGGAAGTTGCAATAAAATGTCGGAACATGACCTTTATGGCGCTCTTAGTTTTCAAAGGCTTTTCGAAGGATTCATTCGATCGTAAGCTATCAGAAAAGTATCAGTTTAATTAACATCCTGAATGTCGCAGATTTCTTACAATCCGCAGTTATTGGTGGAAAAGAGGTGGTCCCAGTATTCCACCATGTACAAAGAACTGAACGAGATGATTAGAATTCCCTTGTTTGTGTACCGCTGCGCTCAATGAGGACCTCTTCAGTTTCTGCACTTGCTAAAAATCTTGGCTCATCGGTAATCATTTTGACCGAAGCCAAAAGTGTTTTTTGGCCGAAGGTGGCCGAAGCTTAAACTTTGGTCGGACACCACCTACTTTTCATTAAATAAGTAATACTTACTATTTGTCACCACGGCTCTGTATTTCTCCTTAGATGTTTCCTGTTCTTCTTGCTCTTCAATTTTAAACTGAGTTAAAGGTACATCATCGTCTGAATCGGATTTAAAATCGTTTGGTAGTATAACTTCTTCATCTAGATGTCTATTGTCCAGATTTTCCAGTTCTAGATCTGTAGGTAAACAAAAACAGTTAAGATTTACTCATTTACTATTTTATTGAGCAGATGACGTAAAGACATTTTAAGACATTTTAAACTGAATTCGTTTCAGATTCAGATTCATTTATATTTGCCTGAACTATGGTATTTCATAATTTTCTAACACATAGGTACACAATAGTTCAACATTTCCGCCTACTAAATTCGGCATGCAAATTTTGTGACAAAATAATTAAATTCCAATCTAAAACAAAAAAAAAAAAAATAGTAAATCAAGAATTGTCTACATAAAATATTAAAATACAATTCTCAAAGAAACATAATTATATTACAAATTCTAAATAAGAACTTTCAAATGACCACCAAAGAAATTAAATTACAAATATCAATAGCTTAAAATAATAAATAATAAGAATGTGAAATTTAATTTTCACATCATGCAACTTTCCCATTTGTCCTAGAACGTTTTAACCATACATCACATATTTTTTTTTACGATATTTGAAAATCCATATATTTTCAAAAACCTCCTGAATTCAAGTCTTATATAGACTTGAATTCAGGAGGCTTTTGATGATCAAAGAGGTCTAAATATTTTATTATGTAAAATAGCAGACATGCATGAAACCAGTATTAATAAAATCATCAATACAAGCAAGTACTGTATGAGACAAAATCTTCTAAAGCATTATGTTTCCATTTGTTTAAATTCAATATGTTTTAAAAATAAATCTGTTGCCCGCGTCTTCATTCACATGAACATTTGTGTGAGAAAACAAAAGATAGCCTAATCTCCTTGCCAAATTTCATTAAGATTCGATCAGTTGTTTAGTCGTGAAAAGATAACAAACAAACAGAGTCACTTTTGCATTCATAATATTAAGTATTTGATTTTTCTTAAAATAATAACTTAACACTAAACTAAAACCTTTTCTGTTCAATAAAATGTTTCTTTATCTAAAGGAAGATATTAATTACTTTATCAATAATTTTTTATATTGAAAACATACCATCACATTGATATTCCTCCTTTGGCTCAAGAATATCATCTTGTCTCTCACAATCAGCTGGTAATTCTTCTTTCACAACAACGCGTTCTGTTAGACAAACTTCAACTATACTTATGTTCTCTATTGGAGAGATAATAAACCCATGGGGAACCTCTAAGTGGTCTTGGTTTATTGGTTTTGGCTGTAAAAAGATGATTACAATATTACATAAAATATTTTGATGATCACAAGGGCATTAATTACACATTAAACAGTAAATATCTGTTGAAGAACACCTCACCTCATAATTCCCATTAATTATCGGAGTGAACTGCTCTTCTGCTTTTAAACATTTCCTCAGCAATCGGAAGCATTGCTTTAGTTTAGCGCAGCAGAAGGAACAAGCGAGGATCGGTCTGCTGTCGTCAGTTACAAACTGCAACAAAACATTGAGTTTCAGTTTTCGGGGTTTGTGAATAATATTTTGCAAACACTGAAGGCTACAGGTTTTGTGCAGTAAAGCTTTTCAAAGACCTCTTACAAAAAAGGTATGTACATTGAGAGGAGCGGTCCGTGAGTTTGTGAGGCCCTGGGCATTAGCCCAGTAGTATTGACTACCCCCCCCCCCCCTCCCACCTGGGCTACTTGGAGGCCTGCCTAATTGCCAATTTCTCAAAAAACTGTTTTCGATGATCATGTACCGACTAGGTACTATTTATTTATTTAGGATCTCCAACAAATACACAAACACACGAAATAAATAATCGATGACAAAAGTATCACGTAGGTGTACTCCTTCACTTACAGGAGACCACAGCATGCATAATAAGATGTATAACTAAGCTAACAAAGTTATAGTAGCATTTAAACATTCAAATAAAATCAAAACACATTATTTAGTACTAAAATTAAATTAGAAAAATAAAATAATTAACAAAGTCATAATAGCAATTAAAAAAAACGAAACACATTTGGAAATAACGTTGGAAAAATAAAATTTAAAAATAAATTAACAAAGTCATAAACATAGCAATTAAAAAAGAAATCAAAACATATCAAAACATATTTGGTGATAAAATTGGGAAAATTAAAATAGTAATGAACAAATAACAAATAATTAACAAATACAACTATTTGATACTAGTTTTGCACACCTGTTAGAGTAGGATATGGTCCTGAGCTACATTTGTTGTGTTTCATCCTTATGTGTACCCATATTCAAGCAAAATAAATGATTTGATTTGATTTTGATTTGATAGATACAAAGTTTATCACTATTAATTCTATCAAAAAGAGTGCTTAGCAACACACTGTTGTATCTACATAATCTATATACATTAAGATCTCATGTCACCGTGAACAACAACGGCTCAACCAATTTTTATGAAATTTTTTATGTATATTAGGTAGGTATGAGAATAGGTCGTGAAGTATATTTCACACTGCTAGGTGATAAAGGGGTAGGTAGGTAGGGTAGGGTAAAAAAAGGTGCATACAATGGAAGAATAAGGAAAATGTTGATTATGAATGTAGATGGCTATAAGAGAAGAGGAACACCAAAGAAACGATGGATGAACTGTGTGAAGTATGATATGGCCAGAAAGGAGGTGACTGCTGAGATGACGAGTATTGGAGAAGAATGGAAAAAGACACGCTACGCCGACCCCAAATAAATTGGGATAAATGCAGGAAAAAGATGATGATGATATTCAAGAAATATAAGTATCATTAAAGTATCAACTTACTGGAATATCAGTCAGCCTCTCATATACTTCATGCAAGTTCTTGTTGACCACCAAAGACATGCGAACATTCTCCGCTAGACATATCCTACACATTGGAAGTTTTTCCATCTTTAACTGTTTAAGTATCACTGAAGATAATTACTTCAATTTAGAAATTCGGCTGTGTACAAATAACAGGTGACGCTTTAGTGTATATATATGAAAGTGTCGTGACTAAGCTTAAATTTACAGCTTGTACATTGCAATTATTTAAGACGACTCTCTGATAAATTATCGTGAGTAGTCCATTTTATGACCAGGATAAGGCGGCAGCGGAAGGAGAGTGCTAGACTTATTATATCACTCTTAGGACAGCCTAGAATTAATAGAAATCAGTTTATTGGTCCTTAGACACCATTTAGTGCATCTACTGTACGAATACCGGTATTAAAACGAAAATTTTATATTATACACATGATACAACAAGCTACTTTTGTTGACACTGACAGATTGACATTGACATTTGACATTCAAGGTTTCCAAAGCTGGCACAGATTAAGTAAACACCACATCTATACTAATTTTATAAAGAGTTTTTTTGAATGCGCTAATATCAAGAAAGAATCAAATCAAATAGTTAGAATTGAAAAAAAAAATAGTGTTACATAGCTCTGACGTTAAATAATCCATTTATCGAGGGTTGGATCTAGTATGGTTTGGCACGAGTTGGGGGTAAAAGGGGTTTTAAGCAACAAGTGCTAAGCGACTCATTCACTGATGCCAGTTATTTCTTAACTCGAGTGAAATATCACGAAGCAATATATTCACAGCAGCACTGTTTCCATCCAGCTCCCTACCATTATCATCCTAACTTTGCAAAGTAGCTTGCACAGAGCATCAATATAATACTGGTAGTAGCTTGCTAGTTTGTTGTAATAAGTGAATAATAGTATTTTTGTTTTGATATCGGTGGACATAGTGGCGTGCCCTGCACGGGGTTGCGACAGTCGCTCTCTCCATGTCGCCATGAGATCGCGCCGGAGGTCTGTCCGCTGGGCGGCGATTTGCCGCGGCAGCGGAGTTTTCCCCCGACATAGTGCCTTCGCGTGCCATTCGTGCAGGCGCGCGAAGGCGAATCCGGCAAAGAGGCTCGCCGCCTCTCTGAAGATCGTGCAGTACGCCCGGCCTAGCCTACGGCTACCACCTTTTGGGGCGCGTTCAGGTAGTGGGAGGCTCGCCGCCTAAAAACGCGCCCACACCGGGACCCTGTAAAGGGCTATGGACCGCACAACCCCGCGTAGTCTCCGGCAGGAGGCGTTTGGATCCTTCAGGTTGGGCAAGAACAAGCCTTTCTTACTTTAGGATTAATTATCATTATGAATTTTTAATCAGAGATTGGTTGGGGAAAAGGGAATATAACGATATTGGTGCAACAATGATAATTTTAAGAAACCTGTTCATAAGATACTGGACTTCCTCTTTGATGTAGTGGTCACAATTGCTACTGCTGCTGAGCATGAGCTCCTGGGTTTGATTCCCGGGTCGGGCAATGTGTCATTGGGTTTTTCCATCAGAAATTTCTCAGTAGCAGCTACGGAGTCCGGATTTGTGCCCGGTTGAGGCAATAAGCTCATCCCCTAATACATAGGACTTAAACATAAGTGGCGAATTGTACTATTATGTACACCTCTACTTTATCCTTCAGGGATTACAGGCGTGATGTTATGTCCATGAAATAAGATCACAAGTTGCGAATCTGCTTTGAGCACGAGCAATGCGAGACACACACACACACACACACACACATACACCACACACCTACATACACACACACACACACATACATGCCTTTTCTGCGAGAGAAATTCAAAAAGATTTTTATGAATTCCCGTTGACTCCGCCGCCCGTAGCCCCACTGGTGGGGTCAACGGGAGCAATTTTTGATTGTTTTATGAATTCCCGTTGACTCCGCCACCCGTAGCCTCACTGGTGGGGTCAACGGGAGCAATTTTTGATTATTTTATCAATTCCCGTTGACTCCGCCGCCCGTAGCCTCACTGGTGGGGTCAACGGGAGCAATTTTTGATTATTTTATGAATTCCCGTTGACTCCGCCGCCCGTAGCCTCACTGGTGGGGTCAACGGGAGCAATTTTTGATTATTTTATCAATTCCCGTTGACCACACCGCCCGTAGCCTCACTGGTGGGGTCAACGGGAGCAATTTTTGATTATTTTATCAATTCCCGTTGGCCACACCGCCTGTAGCCTCACTGGTGGGGTCAACGGGCGCAATTTTTGATTATTTTATGAATTCCCGTTGACTCCGCCGCCCGTAGCCTCACTGGTGGGGTCAACGGGAGCAATTTTTGATTATTTTATCAATTTCCGTTGACCACACCGCCTGTAGCCTCACTGGTGGGGTCAACGGGAGCAATTTTTGATTATTTTATCAATTCCTGTTGACCACACCGCCCGTAGCCTCACTGGTGGGGTCAACGGGAGCAATTTTTGATTATTTTATGAATTCCCGTTGACTCCGCCGCCCGTAGCCTCACTGGTGGGGTCAACGGGAGCAATTTTTGATTATTTTATCAATTCCCGTTGACCACACCGCCTGTAGCCTCACTGGTGGGGTCAACGGGAGCAATTTTTGATTATTTTATCAATTCCCGTTGACCACACCGCCCGTAGCCTCACTGGTGGGGTCAACGGGAGCAATCTTTGATTATTTTATGAATTCCCGTTGACTCCGCCGCCCGTAGCCTCACTGGTGGGGTCAACGGGAGCAATTTTTGATTATTTTATTATTTTCCGTTGCCCCACCAGTGGGGCTAAGGGCGGTGGGGTCGGCGGGAATACACCGTTCAATTCAGATGTTTGGTAGTGACCTGCCCGATCTAGGTTTATTTAAACCTGTGTTGCAGGCTATCACTTTACCACAATTTAATTACGATAGTAAAATTATAAAATAAAATGAATCTATTAACAACTATAAGTATAATTAAATTGGTCCAAAAAAAATAATACTAAAACTAGCTTATGTCAACATGTACAAACAGATACGAGGGGATAACATGATCAAACTACAACTTAAGTTTTTCGGTGTATATGTGTAATTAAATAGTTATATAAAACTACATTTTTTATAACTTAAACTATAGAAGTTTAGTATCTTGTTGAGGCTATTGTGTGTATTCGAATATGCTTTTTTAAATCATTCTTTTGTCTAAAATTACCGTGACATATATCACATTCGAAAGGTTTTTCACCAGAGTGAACTCGCATATGTATATTTAAAATTTTCTTTTGCCGAAAACTACTGTGACATATATCACATTTGTAAGGTTTTTCACCAGTGTGTATTCGAGCATGTTGCGATAAAGTTATCGTATTTCTAAAACTACGCTGGCATATGTCACATTTGTAAGATTTTTCACCAGTGTGTATTCGAATATGTTTTGTTAAATCATTCTTTTGTCTAAAATTACCGTGACATATATCACATTTAAAAGGTTTTTCACCAGTGTGTATTCGAATATGTTTTGTTAAATCATTTTTTCGTCTAAAATTACCGTGACATATATCACATTTAAAAGGTTTTTCACCAGTGTGTATTCGAATATGTTTTGTTAAATCATTCTTTTGTCTAAAATTACCGTGACATATATCACATTTAAAAGGTTTTTCACCAGTGTGTATTCGAATATGTTTTGTTAAATCACTCTTTTCTCTAAAATTAGCGTGACATATATCACATTTAAAAGGTTTTTCACCAGTGTGTATTCGAATATGTTTTATTAAATAACTCTTTCGTCTAAAATTAGCGTGACATATTTCACATTTGTGAGGCTTTTCACCAGTGTGTATTCGAATATGTTTTGTTAAATCACCCTTTTGTCTAAAATTTGTGTGACATATTTCACATTTGTAAGGCTTTTCACCAGTGTGTATTCGAATATGTTTTGTTAAATCACTATTTTGTCTAAAATTAGCGTGACATATATCACATTTAAAAGGTTTTTCACCAGTGTGTATTCGAATGTGTCTATTTAAACAATAATTGGTCTTACAAATACACTGACATATTTTACATTTGAATTTTTTTTTTTCAGCAGGTAATCTTACATCTCTATTTATATCACCGATGCCTTTGTTCTTCCATTTATTATCTACTAAATCGTTGTTACTATTACTACCATCGTTATCTACATCAGTATTATTAATACTATTATGAACTCTTGATTTTATTCCAGTGACGTGTAGCTTTTCGGTTTTCTGAA
Source organism: Noctua janthina (assembly GCA_963576755.1). Classification (NCBI taxonomy): domain Eukaryota; kingdom Metazoa; phylum Arthropoda; class Insecta; order Lepidoptera; family Noctuidae; genus Noctua; species Noctua janthina. The sequence continues at coordinate 8,614,563 of OY755077.1, forward strand.
TTATTGTAGAGTCAGATAGAACGATTTTCTTTTGCTCCGCTGCAATTGTATCTTCTAGTTTTGGTTTCCTCGCGTCGGGCGCACCTGTGAGTATAAATCTGGTAAGTACAATGAAAGGAGATGGCCAAAAATTGTACGAGCCGGTTTCCCAGAACGTACATATTTTATCCATAGAATCTATGTTATAAAAGGTGCTTAATGCTCAGCAGTCTTGTTATAAAGGTTTAAGAAAGTTATTTTTGTCACTACGGCTAAAGAATTTTTATCTATATTGTAGTGTATATACAGGGTGTAAGCAGACCCTTCACTAAGCCATCAACGAAGCATTCTATACATCAAACTAAGTAACTTTACGCAAAAATTATTTCTGGGAATCGACTTTTTTTTTTTGATGAAAAATCTCGTTTTACGGTAGGACTCGATGGAATGCACTCAGAACGTTGTGTACGAATATTTTGCATTATAGGCCCGGTATTTTACATTTTAGGCCCGGTATTTTTTTTCGTACACTTTGGGGCACATTTTATCCACCTTCATCAGTCATGGACAAAAGTTATTAAGGTTTATTCTAAAATTTACAAAAAAATTATTCACTTCACACAGAAAGCACAAAACAATTACAATATAAGAACATCTAAAAATAAATCGAAAACTGCGTGGCAAATTATCAATCGTGCAAAGTATAACGTACCTAAAACTAACATAAATAAAATTAAAATGGGTGGCTGCGTCATATCTCATCACAAGGCTATTGCAGAAGCATTTAATGATTTTTTTATTGATAAAATACAGCCAAAACTAGATGTCGACTGCAGACCTGTGGCGTGTACAATAGATTTCAATAAAAAAACTATGTTTATGGCCCCTAGTATACCAGATGATATTAAAAAGATAATAATGTCCTTGAATAATACAAGCAGTGTAGGATATGACGGTATTGCTACTTTTATTCTAAAACATGTTGCGGATGAAATCTGCGGTCACTTGAGTCATGTCATCAATCTCAGCATTAGCGCAGATATTTACCCTGATGCTCTAAAAGTTTCTATCGTCAAGCCACTATTTAAGAAAGCAGATAGGGAGTTAATGGAGAACTATCGGCCTATATCACTAATTCCTATAATTTCCAAAATATTTGAGAAATACATTTACAAGGAACTAAATTCATTTATAGAAAGACATAATATTATTTGTGAGGAACAGAAAGGATTTAGAATTGGTAAAAATATTAATATGGCCATTTATGACTTTTTATATAATGTGACATTAAACGTGGATAAGAGGAATCCGGTTTGTGGCGTTTTTTGTGACATGACGCAAGCTTTTGACTATGTCCATTATGGCACACTCTTAAATAAACTTGAAGCATATGGAATTAGAGGAAATGTCAATAATCTAATCAAATCTTACTTACTTAACAGAACCCAAATAACAAATACAAACCACGTTAATATGAAAAGTAAACATGAAATTGTATTTCAATCTCCAGAACGCATAGTTTCGTTTGGTGTGCCACAGGGGAGTGTTCTAGGGCCTCCGTTATTTATATTATATATTAATGATCTACCGAAAAGCATCCCTCAACCTCTTACACTATTTGCCGATGATAGCACTATAACGATACCCTGTAAAAGTGTTGATACTTATGAAAGTGACATAAATGATTCTATAAATCTAATGGTAAAGTGGCTAGATGACAATAACTTAAAAATTAGCCTGACAAAAACTAAATTAATACATTTTAATCAACGGATCAATAGTAAGAGTAATTTAAATATACACTACGATGACCAGCCTATAGAAGAGGTAGAAACAACAAAATTTTTAGGTCTCCACATTGACAAAAAACTGAACTGGAAAACCCATATCGAGATCTTGTGCAAGAAGATCAGTAAATCTGCCTATGCCCTGCACACATTGTCGTCTATAATAAGTGTGGAGGCATTACTTACAGCCTACTATGGTTTAACAGAATCTCATCTACGCTATGGTGTCATTTTTTGGGGCAACTCAACGGAAAAAGACACGGTGTTCAAGGCTCAAAAGAGATGCGTTCGTTCAATATTTAAAATTAAACCTACTGATAGTTGCGTGCCATACTTTAAAAAATATAAAATACTTACATTGCCATGTCTGTACATTTTAGAGGTAGCTGTTTTTGTCAAAACAAATCCACACCGATTTAAACGATTAGGTGAAGTAGTCCCGCGTAATAGGCGCGACAACAGTAGGATATGCTCTCATACTACGAGAACTACCCTCATGCGCAAAAGTGTCTTCTGTATGGCTCCTATAATATTTAATAAATTACCTAAAAGTTGGAGAGAACTGCCCTTGTCAGTTTTCAAAAATAAGCTAAGAAATTTTTTAATCAGTAAAGTGTATTACAATGTTATAGATTTTTTAAATGAAAAGGACTTTTCTATTCTGACTAGTAATATGCATAGTAAATAATAACAATTTAATCATGTGAATCTTAAATCAATTGGCGTTTGACTGCTTACTATTGAATATTCTGGACATAATTTAATCTATTTTGACTATAATTTACTTATACTATAATATCTTGACATCAATTATTATTTATTTGTTTTTGTATTTTGTAATGAAATTTAGAATGACTATAATTATGTAAAATGCAATTAAATATAATTTTTTATAATACCTACAAAATTTGTACGCCGTTAGTGGCAAAACATGGACGCACACAACATCTATTAATTCAATACCTTGCATGTCTGATTAGTCAGTTTATGTAAACGCATGTTTGACAAATAAATTATCTTTATCTTTATCTTTATCTTTAAAGAAGTCATTTTAAAATATGAATATTTTACATTTCAGGCCCGGTATGAGTTTATTTTTCCCTGTTCCGTTCTTTGTTAATATTGTATGGCAGCATTAAGGGTATTTTTGACTTTTCGAGAGAAATCAAAAATAAAAGTCATTTTTATTATGAGTTCTTTTCAAAAGCTGCTATAGCACGTAAATCATTTTCCAAAATTTTTAACTTTTTTTCCAACACTAAAACTAAATAAAAAATAATTATTAAAATAATAATTAATTCCTCTTTGGGGAAACTGAAGGTTTCGTCTGTGCGATTATGGATGAAGTTATCATGACGAACATCTATCGGAAATATATTATCAAGGACGATACGGTTGACATCTGTCGGGCATGCCACCGTCTCGGTGAATCCATCCGACATATTGTTTCTGGTTGTTCTGGTCTTGCTAACGGTGAGTACTTGCACAGACACAATCAAGTAGCTAGGATTATTCACCAGCAACTTGCCTTGCAATACAACCTTGTGAGTTCTGAAGTACCATACTACAAGTATGTGCCCGACCCAGTTCTCGAGAATGGTCATGCCACATTGTTTTGGGATCGATCTATCATCACAGACAGGACTATTTTAGCAAATAAACCTGATATTGTGGTGATAGACCGCCGAGAGCGCCGTGCAATGATTGTTGATATCACTGTCCCTCATGACGAGAATCTCGTGAAAGCTGAGAATGACAAAAAAATCAAGTATCTTGATTTAGCACACGAGGTTGTCGACATGTGGGACGTGGACTCTGCAATCATTGTAGCGATAGTCGTTACGGTTAATGGACTAATAGCAGAGAGCCTCGACCAACACCTTAGGAGGCTCTCATTGCGCGGCTGGGTCAAGGTCTTGATTCAGAAAGCAGTACTCCTGGACACGGCACGCATAGTGAGGCGGTTCCTCTCTCTGGAGCCCAGACCACCGGCAGCCTGGACCTTGTTCCTGATGCTGATGGGCCATCTATTTTTTATATTTTTAAATGTTTTGTTTACTTTTCTTTGTAAAAATATTTAAAAATGTGTTAGATAAGAGAAAGAATGAATAAAGGACATAATTAATTATATTTTTTTTTTTATTTATTATTAAATTGTATTAATAAAATTTGCAATAACGAAGACGTGCATCGAAAAATATTTACTACCCAGTTTTATAAATATAAGGTCTAACTATTCATACACGAAATATTTTAAGAGAATCATCTAACGGCTATAAAATAAATAAAATACATTTATTTCGAGCAACCTTAACTCATATTGGAGTACACACAAATACAGACCACACACAAATGATAATAAAAACTAAAACAAAAATATACTAAAAATAAACACCAAGAGGACAACATCTAACCGGCCCTGCTGACGGCAACATGCCTATCACAACAGTGCCGTATGTATAGGCAGTCCATCCGGTCCGCGATCATCACCAAGACAGCATTGGTGCTGCCCCGCACCCTACGCACCAGCGACGCGCTCCTCTTGCGCATGGTCGCGTAAAAGCAATCAGTGCGCGCCTCAGCGAACATAACTGAGGCGCTGCAGTAGCGAGGCAGCCCCAATACAGCCCTAAGTGCATTGTTGAACTGGACGCGGAGGGCCCCGTATGAAGCACGCGTGTACGCCGCCCACAGACCGCACGTGTAAAGGGACGTGCAGTACGCCCTGAAGAGCGTTATCTTCACTTCGCTCGAACAGCGCGCAAACCTACGTGAGATCATGTTCGCCCGCACCGACAAGGCCCTCCGTTCCCGCTCCATGTCAGCATTGTCCTTGAGGTCGGTCGTAACTAAATGCCCTAAGTACTTAAATTGATCCACCCTTTCGAGTGGAACACCGTTTAGAAAAACGGGTGGATAGTTTTGCGAACGTTTCGTACCGACCCCAAAGACCATGCATTGACTTTTAGTCACATTGTACTTTAACCCATGACCAATGGCGTACTCCTCACAGGTCTACACCAGCTTTCTGAGGCCACAGACCGACGCGCTCAGTAGCACCATATCGTCAGCGTAACTGAGATTGTTGACGCAGACTCCACCGACATGGCAGCCGACATGCTGGTTACTGAGCGCGACGATCAAGGTATTCATGTACAAGTTAAAGAGGGAGGGGGACGTCAACCCCCCCTGCCTCACTCACTACAGCTGATACGGCTCCGACATTGCACCCGCCCACTTAACGCTGTTGACCTGATGACTGTACCAGTATTTAAAAACGTTTACAAGTTTACGTGGTAGGTTTATTCCCTCAAGTTTAGCCCACAGGATGTCGTATGACACCAGGTCAAAAGCCCTGGACAGGTCGAGGAAGCAAGCGTGCACTGGAGTCTTTCGATCCGTGTAATATCTGACGGCATGCTTAAGACACAGTATTGCACTCTCAGATGACAGTCGAGGTCGAAACCCAAACTGATTATTATGCAGATCCAGGTACTTGTCTAACTGAGTATTAAGCAAACCGTCAAAAACTTTTGCAATGATCGTTGCAAGAGAAATCGGCCTATAGTTACGTTTATCGGCAACGTCTCCCGTTTTATTTTTCACTACCGGGACTACTACAGTTTTCATGAAATCAGATGGTAGGTAAGAATGGCTCAAGCATAGTGTGTAAAACATTGCTAAGACTCTGTTTACATGTGGGCCAGCGTGAACTAGGTGCTCGATGCTGAGACCATCGTGGCCAGGGGACTTGCCCTTAGATATAGCTTTTATGGCCTGAGCCACATCTTTGGCAACGAAGCAAGTCCGCACGTCCTTGTCTGGCATCTCAACATCGAGCACCGTCCCCGCCGGTCCCCGCGGGGACAGTACACGAAATTGGTCCCTGAAAATATCAGCAACATCCTCACATGACACAGACTCACATGTTTTCGATCTAATATATTTAATAATATCCTCTTTCGTAGTTTCACTGTGGACATTCGTAATAAACACAGGTACTTTCTTTTCGGCGGCCCTAAAGTTAAACTCCACATCTCTCGCCACACCCGACTTGCCCGAGTACCTATATTTCAATTGTTTCCGGCGCCGTTCTACTTTTTGCCACCCACCATTGTCATCATTCAGAGGACTAGGAACTGCGTCCTATACAATGTCGCAATTTCGTCCATCACCGCTAATGCCGGTATCGTTATGAGTCATCTGTGGTCCGCTCTGTACGACTACACCTGCACTCGATGACGCAGTCTCAGTTGCTACCTGCTTCAAACCGGTTTCGGGCGAGTTCACTCCGCCACTCGCGAATACGTGATCCGTGCTGCCTGCGGTCAACCGTTGCCGTCTTGATAAATCGTGGTCGGTATGTTTTGCTACTACCGTCCCTATTTCTTGGTATCGGCTCTGTATGGCACTCTCATCTACATTATTCAATGATTCCTTACTATTGTTATAAGGGTCATTTACAGTAGAGTTATGATGATGCGCTAAGCCCTCCGGTCCACTGTCCATTACCCAGCCCCCCCGCCTCATGTTTACCTTGCAAACCGACGGTACCGACGCAGGCGGTAAGGAATCGTTCTTGAATTGTAAAAACTGCGATTTTAATTCTTTCAGCTGGTTTAATGTGGCATACGTTGATTTAAATTCTTCCATGTCGGTCTTTACTCTAAAAACTTTGTACAATCCAGATGGTCCCACATAATTGGGGGTAATTTTTCCAGTTGACGGGCCACAAACACAGGAATTATATCTGGTTCTGCAGATTTAAACAGATTGACGATGTCAGCCAAGTCTTTTTCTTCCTCATGATTTTATGAGAATCTGTAGGTATGGAATCGAATAACAATGATTTCGATTTCTTAATTTCTTCGCTTGTAAACGATGATGATGTACAAACTCGTACCAGGGTCTCTTCATCGATTACCGACACTTTATTTTGAATATACGCTAGCATTTCGTCAATGACGATATTACACTCGTTACACTTTAGAACATTCATTTTTACGAATTTTCGCGACCACCCCGGAAGGATGCGCGCGCGCGACTGATAACGAAGCCATTTCAAGGGCAAAAAAAAATTATCTAAGTATATTTTTATCAAAAATAAATTAATTAAAATTACTTGACCCACAAAATAAATACTGGTTCCTTATTTTGCAACATCCATTACGCTAGTTCACTACATCGTATTCACCTACTATCATTGATCCGGGCGGCGCGCGGTGCGGTTAAATTAAAGTCCCGCGCTTCTCCCCCCCGCGCCTGTTTAGTCCCGCTCGGTACGTGTGACGCGCCACACATGCCGAACTAAAGGTATACGAACCAGGAGTACCAGAACATGGTGATGTGCTACAGGGAATGTGAAAATGTTTTTTCTCAGAGCACAATCCCTCTTCCTGGAGCGTTATAGGAGAAAACCATCTCTGCAGACTATCCTAGGTGCTGTACAGCGGCACCAGGAGTCAGAACTATGGGGTCTACAAGCCACCAGCTGCAGACGGAGGCAGGCAACGAGTATCAGCAAGAATTGAGAATGATATCGTCGATTCAACATCATTCAACTACGGATCCATTAATAGTGTTATGTGTTGTGTTTGTTGTGTTGTATAACTCGAATACCAAGAGGAAAGTGTGTGGGCTTTTTTAAGATATATATTTATTTACTATTGATCTCCATTTTATTAACAAACATTCTTAACATTTAATAAAATTTGCTTAGCACAGTCTGGTATGGACGAGTTTCCAAATATCAGAGAAACACCCAAGTAATACTTACTATTTGTCGCCACGGCTCTGTATTTCTCCTTAGATGTTTCTTGTTCTTCTTCCTCTTCAATTTTAAACTGAATTAAAGGTACATCATCGTCTGAATCAGATTTAAAATCGTTTGGTAGTATAACTTCTTCATCTAGGCGGCTATTGTCTAGATTTTGTAGATTTTGATTTTGTGTAGATTTTGTTTTGTGATTTTGATTGAGTTCTAGATCTGTAAGTAAACAAAAACAGTTAAGAGTTACTCATTAACTATTTTATTGAGCAGATGACGTAAAGACATTTTAAACTGAATTCGTTTCAGATTCAGATTCATTTTTATTTGCCTGAAATATGGTATTTTACAGATTTTCTAACACACAGGTACACAATAGCTCTACATTTCCGCCTTCTCAATTCGGCATGCAAATTTTGTGACAAAATAATTAAATACCAATGTCAAAAAAAAAACAAAAAACAGTACTAAATCAAGAATTGTCTGCATAAAATATCAAATTACAAATGTCCAAGAAAAATAATTATATTACTAATTCTAAATATGAACTTTCAAATGACAACCAAAGAAATTAAATAACAAATGTCAATAGCTTAAAATAATAAATAAGAATGTCAAATTTAATTTCCATGTCATGCAACTTTCCCATTTCTTCTAGAACGTTTTAACCATACATCACATATTTTATTTACGATATATACCGTTGTTTTCTGCTCATTCACTTGCTGAAAGTGGGTCTGTAATTTGCACAACAAGTCTTGTAATTTATTTTGAGAAAACTGCCTCGAAAAACAAGGGAAGTTTCAAGAAAATTTCGGACCACCTACTTTCCATTAAATAAGTAATACTTACTATTTGTCGCCACGGCTCTGTATTTCTCCTTAGATGCTTCTTGTTCTTCTTCCTCTTCAATTTTAAACATAATTAAAGGTACATCATCGTCTGAATCGGGTTCAAAATCGTTTGGTAGTATAACTTCTTCATCTAGACGGCTGTTGTCTATATTTTTCAGTTCTAGATCTGTGAGTAAACAAAAACAGTTAAGATTTACTCATTTACTATTTTATTGAGCAGATGACGTAACGACATTTTAAACTGAATTCGTTTCAGATTCATTTTTATTTGCCTGAAATATGGTATTTTACACATTTTCTAACACATAGGTACACAATATTTCAACATTTATTCCGCCTACTAAATTCGCAATGCAAATTTTGTGACAAAATAATTAAATTCCAATGTCAAAAAAAAAAAACAAAAATAAAAGTAAATCAAGAATTGTCTACATAAAATATTAAATTTCAAAGAAAAATAATTGACTTATAAATTTTCTAAATATCAACTTTCAAATGACAACCAAAGAAATTAAATTAAAAATGTCAATGACTTAAAATAAAAATAAAAATGTCAAAAAAAAAGAACTAAGTCAAGAATTGTCTACATATAAAATTACAAATGTCTAAGAAAAATTATTACAAATTCTAAATATGAACTTTCAAATGACCAAAGAAATTAAATTATAAATGTCAATAGCTTAATTAATAAATAATAAGAATGTCAAATTTAATTTTCATGTCATGCAACTTTCCCATTTGTCCTTGAACGTTTTAACACATATTTTTTTTACGATATTTGAAAATCCATTTATTTTCAAATGCCTCCTGAATTCAAGTGTATAAAATCAAAGAGGCCTGAATATTTTACTATTGTAAAATAGCAGACATGCATAAAACCAGTATTAATCAAATCATCAATACAAACAAGTACTGTATGAGACAAAATCTTCTAAGGCATTATGTTCCCATTTGTTTAAATTCAATACATTTTAAAAATAATGCTGTTGCCCACATCTTTGTTCAAACGAACATTTGTGTGAGAAAACAAAAGATAGCCTAATTTCCTTGCCAAATTTCATTAAGATTCGATCAGTCGTTTACAGTCACTTTTGCGTTTATTAAGTATTGATTTTCCATAAAACAATAACTTAACACTTAAACTAAAACATTTTCTGTTCAATAAAATGTTTCTTTATCTAATGGAAGATATTAATTACTTTATCAATAATTTTTATCTTGAAAACATACCATCACATTGATATTCCTCCTTGGGCTCAAGAATATCATCTTGTCTCTCACAAACAGCTGGTAATTCTACTTTCACAACAATGCTTTCTGTTTGACATACTTCAACTATACTTATGTTCTCTATTGGAGAGATAATAAACCCATGGGCAAACTCTAAATGGTCTTGATTTATTAAAGGTTTTGGCTGTAAAAAGATAATTACCGTATTACATAAAATATTTTGATGAACACAAGGGCATTAATTACACATTAAACCCGTTATATTACTTTACTCTATGCATTAAACAGTAAATATCTGTTGATGAACACCTCACCTCATAATTCCCATTCATTATCGGAGTGAACTGCTCTTCTACTTTCAAACATTTAAGACGACTATCTGACGAATTATCGTGAGTAGTCCATTTTATGACTAGGATAAGGCGGCAGCGGCCGGAGATTGCTAGACTTATTATATCACTCGTAGGACCGCCTATAATTAATAGAAATTAGTTTATTAGTCCTTAGACACCATTTACTGCATCTACTGTACGAATACCGGTATTAAAACGAAAATTTTATATTATACACATAATACAACAAGCTACTTTTGTTGACACTGACAGATTGACATTGACATTTAAGGTTTCCAAAGCAGGCACAGATTAAGTAAACACCACATCTATACTAATTTTGAGTTTTGTTGAGTGCGCTAATATCAGGAACTAAAGGTTAGAATAGAAAAAAAGAAGTGTTAGATAGTTCTGAGGTTAGATAGCCCATCTATCGAGGGTTGGATCTAGTATCGTTTGGCACGAGTTGGGGGTAAAAGGGGTTAAGCAACAAGTGCTAAGCGACTCATTCACTGATGACAGTTCATTCACACACTGTTCCCATCCAGCTCCCTACCATTATCATCCTCATTTTCATCATCTTATGATGGGGAGACTCCTTGTGACATTAGTCGCATGTCCACTCCAGGTTTTCTGCATTCCGCAGGGCTGACAGCTGCTTAGAAGATAAGTCTGTGCATATTTAAGATATCTGCCCTTACATGCAAATCAAATTTTGATTTGCACGTAAGGGCAGATACCTTAACCGTTGTTGCTACATGAAAACGGTCTTAGGAGACTTACTTGAGCTTGAATTATACATCTTATCTAAAAATAAATAAAATTGAAGTATGTTTGTAATATTTACATAACAAAAAAAATATACTTTCTAACAGTAGGGATCATAAACTTTAGGCCAAAGTGGCACAAGACCACGGCTATCCTCTGAACATCACTATAAATATATATTAAAAAGTTTTTAATAAGTTCTATTATGTAGTTCAACATATCTATTTTCAATCAATACATTTTTATTTGATCTGCCTAATAAAATATCTCCAATTCTTTAATAAAAAGGCGCCGAAATTTTTGCGCGGTTTAGCAAAACGGGACAATTTTGCGTCCCGAGAATTCTTTCGGAGACAACGGGACAGAGAACCGAAAAACGGGACAGTCTCGTTCGTAACGTGACGTATGGTCACTTTAACCATAATCTATAATAAAATACTGTAACGCCGGTTTCTTTACGAGATTATTTATTTATTTATTTAAACTTCATGTAAAATAGTGATACATAGGCGGACTTAATGCCACAAGGCGTTCTCTACCAGTCAACCTTCTAGATTATGTTCGAGTCTAGAATGTTCCACAATGGAACTGTGAAGAAGGTTCCAGAAAGTTGTGGAACTTTCTCGAAGGATCGGGCGGCGTATAAATTGCCGTCGTGTTTGCGGGAGCAGTAAGTCAGATTTAGGCGATACAATGAACCGAATCGAAATGATATAGAAGTGCGAAGTGTGAATTTAAGTGAATAGTGATCAGTAGTGTGTTTATGATTGAGTTATCAGTGTTTTGTGATTAATAAAGATATTTTGTGATTAATCGGTAGTGTTTTAATTTATCTCAATTCCAGCTCGTAACAATTTGGTGTCAGTAGTGAGGGATAAATTATAACAATTCTACCAAAGGACGACACGGACGAATGGTATCCGTACCAGGAGTCATCGACAGCAGGACATGGACCAAAAACAGTTTTGAGATTATCTGACACAGACACCTGGTGGTGTCCAGCCTACGTCAGAGCCAGTCACTGGCCCATCCGTAGTGGAGCCAGTCTTATCTGCATTAATGGCGCTGCTGCAGGAACCCGTCGTCAAGAGCAGCAGGCTCGCCGGTTAGAAAAGCAATTGCAACGAGATAAGAAGGATCAGGGTCGCCACCAAGAAGAACACATGCTCCTCATAAAGGATCTTCACGCCACATTTGGGAAAGATCTCAAGGTGTTGAAGGAGTAGGTTCACCAGCAAGAGAATCGTATCTGCGAAGCCGAAGTTTAGATTGCTGGTGTGAAGAAGGCTTTAGGTGGACTTGAGGACTGTGCTTCAGTGGTTGCTGCACCTTCAGCACGTGGTTATAAGGTGCCGCAATTCGACGGAACATCTTTGTGGTCGGTCTATTAGATCCGTTGCGTGGTATCTTCTCGTCCAACTTACCGCAGTGTCTCAAGACGAAAGTCCAAAAACCAGTGTGTGTTGCCAGTGATTGCATACGGGACCGAAACGTGGTCGCTCCCAATGGGCCTCATCAGAAGGCTTAAAGTCAAAGGGCAATGGAGAGAATGACTATGCTCGGAGTTTCCTTGCGTGATCAAATCAGAAATGAGGAAATCCGTAAGAGAACCAAGGTTACCGACGTAGCCCGAAGAATAGCCAAACTTAAGTGGCAGTGGGCAGGGCATATTGCTCGTAGAACGGATGGCCGATGGGGCCGGAAAGTTCTGGAGTGGCGACCGCGAACTGGAAGACGTTGCGTTGGAAGGCCTCCCACTAGGTGGACCGATGACCTGGTAAAGGTTGCGGGGATCCACGGGATGCGAGACGCACGGGATCGGTCAATATGGCGACACTTGGAGGAGGCCTATGTCCAGCAGTGGACGTCTTTCGGCTGAAATGATATTAGATCCAATTTGAGGCCGTTATGATGGCAAATGGGTAGACCATAGCGCAAGCCATAACCGAGCTCACCTTGGACTTCCGAGACCAGGCCCTAATCATTCTTGAGCAGTGACAGGAATACAGTTTATTTTGACATAAAGCAAGGCGTTAAAGGGCTTTGCATCTTCTTGGCTGTGGCCTATCCAGGTTAGACGTGGGACCGGGGTCAGTGGGTCGTCTTAGGGGTGGTTTTGTAGGAGTTGGAGTATACGCTTAAGGGGCACTATGAGCAGCAAAAAAAATTAACAATTTTGGGACTTAAAAAAATTACGGACTTTGAATTTTTTTAGTTTTATTTCGTTTTAGAAGCCCATGATTTGGAAACGGTGCGTCGGAGGACCATTCGTCTCAGAACCTAAATGTTTTCTATGGTCTAGGTCAACTGGATACTGCAATAAAATTGGGAAATTTCGGAAAAAAACAAACTAAAAATTTTCTAATTCCGATTTTTTTTAAGTCCTGGCTCCATAGCGCTCCTAGGGTTACACTCCAACCGGGACCGGTTTAGGAAATTGTTCAAGGAATCGTGAGCGTCGAAAGTTCTATGGCTACCCTCATTAACCTGAGTGGTGACGGGCCGAAGGGGGGCCCCCTGCAGATGTGCGCGCTGGCACCGGGAGCGAGACGAGGGGGGGTGTCGTCGCTGCCCCCAATCAAGTGTCACGTGTGCGACGAGCCGAGACGCGGCCTGGCGGATTGTCGTACGAAGGGGACCGGCGTCGTGAGGCCGTTGCAAGTGCCGGCTGCTGCAAGGTGTTGGGCGGCGATACCAGGCCAGCAGTGGCTCACTGGTGGGCTTCAAGTGCCTACTTGTATGCACACGGTAGGCTAAGGAACATGCCAGGGGGTCACGTACCAGTCGATGTTGATAAGGATCTTGATGATGATGAGCAAGCTTAAGTTGTGGTAGAAGGTCGTGTAAAGCATTCTATCGGCCGTATTGTGTTCGACCGTACCAGTAGTTATTACGTAGTCCTAGCCCGGCAGAAATCGGTGTCTCTCGAGGAAACCCAAGTAGTCCGTCGGTACGCGATGTGCGTAGCTCTGGCGGAGGTCAGGGTCTGGAAAGACCGTAGTGTGCGAGAGCAATGCGATTGCTGGTCAGCTGGAGAGCCGTGGCTTTAGAGGTTTTACTGGAGGTTTCTGTAAGCTTGGCATTTTTGGTTGCAGTAGTTTTAAAGGTTGATTCGAACGACTATGGTATATGGCCCAGGGTAGTGATTGTTGTATTTTCGATTATTCCCAGTTTAATCAATGAGTAGAATTTGGTTACAATAAAACAGTAGAGTTCTAAAATGTCCTTACTTTCACCGACCCGATGAATCTAGAGTTTGGTCAGGATTGACAGAGTGGAACAAAATTCTGTCGTGGACTATTATGCAGGGTAACCATCACACGAGGACGTGTGCAAGCAGGATGGCCGTGTCGTTAGTAAGGACATAAAATGAATCGGCAAACACGCCAGTGGGCACTGGTGACATGACGCGACCTACTTACCAGTCTACCCACACCACAGTGTGTTTCTACAGAGCCCTGATGTTCAGCTCGAGGCGAGGGCGACAAATGTATTTAAAAAAAAAGAAAACACCGGCAACATGTAGCTCTCAAGGCGTGTTCTTTTAATACAGGTGATGAGTGTTTCATTTGCAAAAATTAAAACGGGCATTTAGCCAAAAACTGTAATATTTGCAAAAAGAACAAACCAATAATTTATTTATTGAAAAATTAAAAGTATTACAAAAAGTGTACAATTAGGTGCAGTAGTATTATTTCTCATACAATCGTATCTTATAAGTAAACTATAACTAAAATATATTCAACAGTTACAAGTAATGATAGTTCAATTGGTGTACACTCCATCAGTGGGGCCATTCCAGTGGGGTCAACGGGAAAAATCTAAAATGTTTCGTTGTCCCCACTACTCTACCCCACTGGTGGGATTTACGGGAACAATTTTTGATTATTTTATCAATTTCCGTTGACCCCACCGCCCGTAGCTCCACTGGTGGGGTCAACGGGGACAATTTTTGATTATTTTAACAATTCCGGTTGCCCCACCAGTGGGGCTAAGGTCGGCGGGAATACACCGTTCAATTCAGATGTTTGGTAGTGACCTGCCCGATCTAGGTTTATTTAAACCTGTGTTTCAAGCCATTACTATACATAGCACAATTTAAATAGGACAGTAAAATAATAAAATAAAATAAATCTATTAACAATTATAACTATAATCAAACTGGGACAAAAGAAAAACACTAAAACTAGCGTAAATATTTACAAACAGATACGAGGGGATAACATGATCAAACTACAACTTAAGTTTTTCGGAGTCTGTTGTAATTAAATATCGCTGAATAATACGACGTTATACAACTACATTATTTATAACTTAAACTATAGAAGTTTAGTATCTGCTTGAGGTTATTGTAAAAAAAGGTACAGAAAACATATAAAAATTCGCGCAGACGAACGGCATGTGCTTGTGAACTGAGGGAAAACACTCGTTATTCGCAAAATACAAATTTTAGGATTTAGAAGAAGACTTAAAACAATTGTAGAACCAAATCTGGGGATTCGTAAACAAATATATTAAAAACTACAGCCCTTAAAGTGTGGTCCCTCAGTCCTCACACACCATCAGCCAGATCTCGGGAAGAATGTGAAAAATTAAGCTTTTGTGACTACAGATATTGAGTAGAGAATTAGTAAAGATAGTTACTAGATAACAGACCACAAAGATTTAAAGAGAAAAAAGATATAACGACTTAACTGTGGTCCCTCGTACTACACAAGAAAGAAAAATATTTTAGTGAATATTACCGAATCAAATAAATAAAATCTTTCTTTTTCTACATAAAGTTTTAGTAAAAGACTAAAGACATTTTGTAAAAAGAAATGGTAAAAGAATATTAACGCAATTTGAAGATAGAGATTATTATAACTGGTCCCTCAATCCTCACGTCCACTGACCTGGGTGCATGCACTAGCTGCTAGACGAGAGGACTATCAGAAAGTCTAGTATACCTAACTTTTAGTAGAAAGTTTCTACTAAATAATAGGTATCTAAAATTGTGTAATTCTTACCACTTAGCTGAGATAATATTATTTTTTTAATCCTAAGAAAATAGACAGAGTAGTGTAACCACACAATGAAACAAAATGTAGACAGTACTGTTATACTTCATTTATTATAGCATAGCACAACACGACCAACATGCGTTTTCAAAGTCGACATCCGATTAAAAGCACGATGACACACATCACACTTTAAGGTTTTTCACAAGAGTGAACTCGCATTATATGTTTTGTTAAATTTGACTTTTCTCGAAAACTACGCTGACATATATCGCATTCGAAAGGTTTTTCACCGGAGTGAACTCGCATATGTATATTTAAAGTTATCTTTTGCCGAAAACTACTGTGACATATACCACATTTGTAAGGCTTTTCACCAGTGTGTTTTCGAATATGTATTGTTAAATCACTCTTTTGTCTAAAATTATCGTGACATATTTCACATTTGTAAGGCTTTTCACCTGTGTGTATTCGAATATGTTTTGTTAAATCACTATTTTGTCTAAAATTACCGTGACATATATCACATTTAAAAGGTTTTTCACCAGTGTGTATTCGAATGTGTCTATTTAAACAATAATTGGTCTTAAAAATACACTGACATATTGTACATTTGAAATTTTTTTTTTCAGCTGTTAATCTTACATCTCTATTTATATCACCGATGCCTTTGTTCTTCCATTTATTATCTATTAAATCTTTGTTATTATTACTACTGCCATCCTTATCTGCATCAGTATTATTAACTCTTGATTTTATTCCAGTGAAGTGTAGCTTTTCGGTTTTCTGAATTATTGTAGAGTCAGATAGAACGATTTTCTTTTGTTCCGCTGTAATTGTATCTTCTAGTTTTGGTTTCCTCGCGTCGGGCGCACCTGTGAGTATAAATCTGGTAAGAACAATGAAATTTATATTTACTTTAGTGTAGGTTTTCAATTATACAATGTTCGAAGGAAGTTGAGGGATGCATATGAAACAAAAGGCTGTGTTATTCAAACATTCGGACCGGAAAGCAGAGTTTGCGGTAGGCACCTGTCTTGTCTCACGGCCAGCAATGCAAGCAGGGCTACCAAGTAAATACATGGACTGCTAAAATCATAACCAAGTTATAGCTTTTTGGCTTTGCCGTAGTTGAGTAAAAAGCAGTTGTTTGTTTGTCAGAGTATAGTTCACTTTGGTCGGCTGAGTGACCGTGTCGTAGAGATTTCATAACCTAAATGGTATACAGGTTGATGCGGTGTACACGTACTTTCAGAAAGCTTTCGACAAGGTGGATCATGAATTACTGCTGAGCCGAATAGCTTTTAACGGCATTCGTATTAACTTGTTGCAATGGTTCATTTCTTACATCACTAATCGCTATCAACGGGTTGTAATCAACGGTTACCAATCTAATGCTATTCAGGTTACCTCTTGCGTCCGTCAAGGGTCCATTCTCGGTCCTCTTTTATTCATTATCTTCATAAATGATATTGGTAACTGCCTTCGCAACTCAAAATTTTTGTTATATGCAGATGACCTGAAGGTATACAGACCTATTCGAAATATACAGGATTTTTATCTTCTCCAAGAGGACTTGGACAGACTGACGGACTATAGTTGCACAAGCAAGCTTTTTCTAAGCATTCCCAAGTGCAACTATATAAATTTTAATAAAAGTAAGTAGGATTTAGGCAAATCACGTACCTAATTTACTTTATTCAGTAAGATACTACATAAAGAGTACACAAACCTAATAAATAATGTGTACGCAATATGCCTATATTGCTTGATTCAAAATTCTGCTTGGATTTGCATGTGGAACAAATAATTATTAAAGCATACAACCAGGACCCTGTTCATTACGTCAAATAGCTGACATAACAAAGTGGTAACAAGAAAATCTGCAATAAGGGAGACGTGCATCGAAAAAAATGTACTACCCGCTTTTATTAAAATACTGCCTTGTGAAGAACAACCGTTGTTTTCTGCTCATTCACTTGCTGAGAGTGGGTACTGGGTCTGTAATTTGCACAACAAGTGTTCTACATTTATTCTGAGAAAATTGCCTCGAAAAACAAAAGAAGTTTCAAGGAAATTTCGGAACATGACCTTTATGGCACTTAGTTTCCAAAGGCAGATGTACTTTTTTGACAAATTGGATTTCGAAGGATCCATTCGTTCATAAGCTACCAGTAAAGTATCAGTTTAACATCCTGAATGTCGTAGATCTCTCACAATCAGCAGTTAATGGTAGAGAGGTGGAAAATTTCCAAAAAACATTAAAGTTCAATTTCTCCAAAACAACCCTGTTTGGATCCCAAGTTATCGGGGTCAAAATTGTTGCTAATTAGTTTTAGTATCACCCATTTACCAACCACCTTGTATAATAACATACAATATAAGCCCACGGTAAGTCTCCCAATCCTGAGATTGTTTCATCTAGCTACAACGGTTAAGGTGCCTGCCCTTACCGCCCCTTCTCGGTGTTCCACCCTGACCACCCACACACATCAACAAGATGATTCAAACTCCCTAGTGTGTGTACCTCCCACCACTGCACTGAACGAGTCACCTCTTCCATCGGGCTCTCGCACATTCATAACGGTTTGTTCAATTCCTGCACTTCCTATAAATCTTCGGCTTCGGCCAAAACATCGGCTCATTTTGGCCGAAGCCGAAGGTGCTTTTTTTGCTGAAGCCGAATCTTCGGTTACACACAACCTACTTTTCATTAAATAAGTAATACTTACTATTTGTCGCCACGGCTCTGCATTTCTTCTTAGATGCTTCTTGTTCTTCTACCTCTTCAATTTTAAACTGAATTAAAGGTACATCATCGTCTGAATGGGATTCCAAATTGTGTGGTAGTATAACTTCTACATCTAGACGGCTATTGTCTGGATTTTCCAGTTCTAGATCTGTAAGTAAACAAAAACAGTTAAGATTTACTATTTAATTGAGCGGATGACATAAAGACATTTTTAACTGAATTCGTTTTAACCACACATCACATAACACACAGAAAAAGTAAATTATCTTTTTACAACATTTGAAGATCCATGTAGTATAGTATTTTCAAGTCTCCTGAATTTTAGACTATTTAATCAAAGAGGTCTGAATATTTTAATATGGAGCTTGACCAGCCGAACTTCTGGCATTTTTTTACAATTTTAAAAAAGCAGACATGCATGAAACCAGTATTAATAAAATCATCAATACAAGCAAGTACTGTATGAGACAAAATCTTCTAAAGCATTATGTTTCCATTTGTTTTAATTCACATATTACAAATAAAGCTGTTGCCCGCAACTTCGTTCATGTTGAAATTTATGTGTGAGAAAACAAAAGATAGTCTAATCTCCTTGCCATTTTCATTAAGATTCGATCAGCTGTTTAGTCGTAACAACCAAACATGCATTCATAATATAAAGTATGGATTTATAATTAAACAATAAATTGTATATTTATTTTATAGAAGATATTACTTTACCAATCATAAAGTCTTGAAAACATACCATCACTTAGATATTCCTCCTTGGGCTCTATTTTCACAACGACGCTTTCTGTTTGACCTTCAACTATACTTGTGTTCTCTATTGGAGAGATAATAAACCCATGGGCAACCCCTAAGTGGTCTTGGTTTATTAAAGGTTTTGGCTGTAAAAAGATGATTACAGTTTTAAATAAAATATGTTAATTAAGCACAAGCACATTACATTAAACAGTATATATCTGTTGAAGAACACCTCACCTCATAATTCCCATTAATTATCTGAGCGAACAGCTCTTCTGCTTCCAAACATTTCCTCAGCAATCGGAAGCATTGCTTTAGTTTAGTGCAGCAGAAGGAACAAGCGAGGATCGGTCTACTGTCGTCAGTTACAAACTGCAACAAAACATTGAGTTTAAGTTTTCTGTGTTTGTGAATAATATCTCAAAGAAGGCATATACATGATCACCACTCTTGCTAAAGGCAGATTGGTGGAATTATAATTTAATTTTAAGCACAGGATCCTTCATATGTATATATAGGGTGACTGGTAATTGGTGACCGATACTTAAACACATGATTATACTCATTATAACAAATAACTTTCCCAAAGAAACATTTTTTTTTATACCTACTCGTTGACTTTTATCACAAAAACGCAATCAGCAGTTAGCCATGTGACGCCATACTGTCTCCAACTGTGCTTTGCCTACCCGCTGTTGCAAGGTACGATAGTAATGAGACAGAACAGTGTCACGTGGCTAACAGCTGATAAAGTCACAAGCACAAATTTCATACGGCTTTGTTATTGGGATAAAAGTGAATGAGTAGGTATAAAAAAAATGTTTCTTTGGGAAAGTTGTTTGTTATCATGAGTATAATCATGTGTTTAAGTATTTGGTCACTAATTAAAAGTCACCCTATGCATTAGTATTCTTTCACCAATTTAGCTGATATCCCTGGTCTCCAAACTTGCAGCAAAGAGTTCATTTAATTCTTCGAGTAATAAAGGCATTTAAATACAAATATTCAAGAAATATAAATATTATTAAAGTATCAACTTACTGGAATATCAGTCAGCCTCTCATATACTTCATGCAAGTTCTTGTTGACCACCAAAGACATGCGAACATTCTTCGCTAGACATATCCTACACATTGACAGTTTTTCCATCTTGCAGCTGTTTAAGTATACTGAAGATTACTTCACTTAGAAATTCTGCTGCGTACAAATAACAGGCGACGTTAGTTGTAAATAATTATATTGCGACTTCTTTTACTATATACGAAAGTATGGCGACTAAGCTTAACTTTACAGCTTGTAAATTGTAATTATTTAAAACAACCCTCTGAGCAATTATCTTGAGTAGTCCATTTTAGGACCACGCTAAGACGGCAGCGGCCGTAGTGCTAGACTTATTATATCACTCGTAGGAAAGCCTATAATGAATAGAAATTAATTTATTAGTCCCTAGACACCATCTACTTCACTTACTATACGAAAACCGGCATCAAAACGAAAATAAATTTCTATTATTCACATACAACAAGCAACTTTTGTTGACACTGACAGATTGACATTTTGACATTGACATTTCAAGGTTTTCAAAGCAGGCACAGAGTATGTAAACACGTTATCTGTACCAATTTATAAAGCTGGTTAGAATTGAAAAATGTTTAGTGTTAGATAGCCCATTTATCGAGGGTTGGATCTAGTATCGTTTGGCAGGAGTTGGAGGGTAAAAGGGGTTAAAGCAGGTAGGGCTTGGGTCTCCGATTATGACGTTCGTTATCACTCTTATTAAAATATAATGCATTTTTTCCGAGAATTTAATAACTAAATAACGCGAGACGGTGGTTAACGATACGCCGAACAAAATTTTCTGCCGCTTTTTTTAGAAGTCAAGGTAACTTAACGGAAATTATATGCACTGAACACTCGGTCAACGTGTAATTGGTGTTTACGGTAAGCAGCAGGGTCGAACGGACCATAAAGTCGAGGTAGCCTTTGCCAGCCGGGCCCCAGTATACGCGGGCCCACCACGGGCCTGGTTTGCGGGGCTTGCCGGAAGCCAGGTGGTAGGTAGCACAGGGGGCCCGCAGCTCAGGATTCTTAAAACATATTCAGCCTGATACCACAGAATTAGTAAGTACGTAATTAATTGTAGCGTATAGTAGAATCACTCTCAAACTAAAATATTTTTAAGGCTAAGAATGAGCCTCTGAACACTCGTACTGCCACTACAAACTTACTTTTCTTTAAACAAACGCGCTCGGTTAGTACTTTGAATCTCGCAAAAGACCTTTTATCGGAAAGGCAATTTTTTTCTTTCAACAAGAGCAGCGAGTGTGTAGAGGAATTCTACCATAAACAAAACATGTACAAATAAATATGTTAGTCTCGCAAGTCGGTTCTGCTACCGCAAAAAGTTATGAGAACAGTAACTAATGTCAAACTAAGTCGGTCAATTTATCATAACTTAATGTTTCAGTGACAAAACTAACCTTTTTACCGCCATAGTCTAAACATAATTTAGAATTCGAAACATTTGCACATCATAGTGTGTGGCAAACATGTCTGAACATGCTTTTATATATGTCATGCTACATGCACTTTTTTGTTATTGTATGTGTACACATGTTTGAGCTAATAACTATAACTTATAGTCACATATACATCGTTACTTTTTAATCGTCTTACAACGGTAGCCCACTTCATGTATCCAATGAATAACTAAACATTCATTAAAAAAAATTGGTATTTAAGAGATTTTAATAATTTAAAAATAAAGATATTATTCAGTATTATGACGCATGACGTAGTTAAAACACCCCTGTTGCGAGCGATGATCTACTGGACTCGAGTGCTGGGTAGGTACATGTTCTCCCGTTTGACACGTAAACATCATTAACAGGATGTTTCATAATTTAATTCCATTTTTATTATTATTTTTCTTTGTACCTATTATGAAAGATAAAAAAAATCGCGCCTAGAGCTATTTTATGTCGGGTACATTGAGTGGACGACCCTCGTAACACGCCTAAAAACTCACGGTATATACGTGACAAGCAAGTGCGTGCTCTGTACGCCAAACGGCACAAAATGTTAGGTGAAATTGTGGCTTGGCGTGGGGGGCACGCGGGCAGGCGGTCAAATGGTTAAAAGGAACTTTCACTTCCAGTAGTTCTTGAACTACAGGATGGAATTTAAGAAATACCTACCTAGTTATATTATGTCCCCTTGGTCACTTAAAATTCAGGCTTCTAAGTTTTAGTTTTATCCACAACGAAGGTACAGGGCGGCCGAAAATGTCCTAAATGGCTTCGAGAGAAGAATAGCACGGCTGTGCCTTTGTTTGACTGCTCGACTTGGCGGCAGATTTCTCAATAGCAGCCTGCATTCAGGATGTGTGCCCGGCTGACGGCAACAGGCTCGCCCCCTATTATATGGGATTTAGACAAACTTTACAAAACGTTGGTGTTGTACCTACCACAGGTACACAACTGCCTGATCCTCTTGCCGTTTTCTCACGGAGTTTAGCAGAAACTACAGAACACCACCTGTTAACTTACGATCCTTAGGTACAGCACATCAAGCTACCCGAAACTGACAAATTTTCCCAATCAACCTTGAAACGTAATGCTTTAGCGATAAAGTTGAAATCTATTAAAGAAATTTGACAAATTGTAGTAGCTTGATGTGCTGGCGTCTGTACATATTCCTGTTGTTGTTTCCACGGTCATACATCTGGTCCGCGTCATGTTTGTGCTACTGCATACAGGGATGTTATGGAGCTCCGTAACCGTAACCGAAACAAAAATATAACCGTACTCGTGTCCGTTTCACAAGTTTCGGATACTTTTGTACAAGGGCGGAGTCTAAATAAAACGACATGTTTCAATAGGTTTTTGTTTCACCGCTTGCGCGCCGCGTGAATCTTGCAGTTTGTTTGTTATTTCTGATTATAATACCAAATGATAACCTAGACTAGATAAAATCTGGAAATAAAACCAAATTATTACATCCTATTTGTGTTTATATTTTTACTTCAATCTAATATCCGTAACCTAAACTATCCGAAACTAACGGATAATCCGAAATAATTACATATCCGAAACCGATATAATTTTATTCCTATATCCATATCCGAAATATCATATCCATAACACCTCTGCTGCAAATTGTCCATAGGATTCCAAGACAACTAGACTGCGAGTCAACTACACTCACGAGCAATCAAACTGACTCGACCTGTAACCGCGCAAACATACATGTTTTTTCAAAAACTATGTACTTTATTTCTAAAATCAATATGTCTATTAAAAGCCAAAATGTACTACATCATCTTCCTGCTCTTGTCCCATTTTACTTGGGGTCGACGCATCACGTTTTTTTCTTCCATTCTCCCCTGTCAACCGTCACGCATTCACCACCGTCGTCACACATTTCTTCTTCATATCATTCCTCACACAATCCATCCACCGTTTATTACAAGAAAAAAAATTCTAATGCGCCTCTAATTTAGCGTGTCGTGCTATGGGAGTCAATGTTGTTCACTGATGAGTGCAAAATGTGTCCACCTGGCAGTAACAGGAGAAGCAGGAGGCGTCTAGGGGAGTGATTTACGCAGAGCTGCTCGCTGTAACCGCTGCATGCGGCGGCGGCTCCCGCATGATATCTTTCAGGGAAAACAGCGCTCGTTTTTGTGCACGGAGGAAATCAAGGAGCCGGCAGACAACTAATGAGTACACATACGTATATACAACATTAGTTTTAGTATATGCGAAACCTGAAACACATGTCTAGTATTTTTATGTAAAGAATCTATGTACAAAATTTCTAAACTGTATCATGAAAAATCACAAAGTTATAAGCTTGTTCTGTTACCTGGTTGTCCGCACAAAAACTTGGTCAACACGCAGCGCGCCCGCACGCGCGCCTCCAAAGTCGTCTTGAGCTCATTGATAATAATAATTTGGCAGAAGAAACATAAATGATAGCGATAGGTACTTAGTGTTGCTCGTTGTCTAACCTGTAGCCTTTTTTAAATATTTTAGGAAAAAATATAACATGGTTTAAAAATTATTGGAATCGATTCAGTTACTTATTCTGAACAAACTATATTCAGGTTTGCATATACTAAAAATAATGTTGTATATGAGCACCCCATTTAGATTTTTTTCATCGGTTATTAAAAAAAAAACAGCCACACAAAATACCTACACGGTCTAAATGTACAGAATAGCTGTTTTTTTTTTAATAACCGATGAAAAATTTCAATGTAGGGGGGCACAGTCAGAATGATGTACTGTATACGTGGTAACCGTTTCCACGTCGCTGTCCCATCCATCCTGTATTAAGGTATCAATACTAGGTAATCAAATAAAATTCGTATATTTATTAGTCATCATTTATTGTATTTGTTAAAAACACATACTTACTTACACACTTTTCATTTATAAAATATATGTTAAAAAACCTGTCCGATCCGAAAGGGGCGTAAAGAATTTATGAAAGAAAATATATTAATGAATGTTAAAATGTATTTTTGTGCCCAAATGCCAATTACCCCAAATCCATTTTTTTTTATTTGAACACCAACATCGTCAGCGATAGTATGTTTGATCGTCGATTGTTTGTTTATGACGTCACTACCCCAGAAGCGATCGGAGTGCCGCTGCCTGCGCACATGTAATGTCATGTAAGTATCCCCAATTCATCTGGGATTTTTAGACTTGGTTTAGACATAGTTAGATTTAGATTATAATCATTGTCTTAAAATGTTACTAATATTATAAATGCGAAAGTTTGTGAGGATGGATGGATGTATGTTAGTTACTCTTTCACGCAAAAACTACTGAGTGGATTTTTAGATGAAATTTGGAACACTGATAGTTTATAACCTAGATTAACACATAGGATACTTTTTATCCCGATAGTACGACCCCGTGTGGCAATTACCGAACTCCACGCGGGCGAAGCCGCAGGCATAAGCTAGTGATTACAGAAATAAAATCAAATCTCGATACCAAATAATACCTTCACGGATAGAACAGTTTTTTTCACATATTGTATTGTAATACAACTTTATAGTATAAACGAGATTATTTATTTAAATGTGAGTGATAATTATATAATTTATATAAATAATATTTTTTTTATTCCTTAATTAAACATATTATTTACATAATATACGGACGATCTGTTGAATTATCCTTAGAAAACACGCCACACGCGCCCGCACCTGTAGCGCTGCTCATACTATTTGTCAATTCAGTAATTTTAGCATACGTCCTTGTAATAGGTGTAAAAAGACTCGAAACGAAGGCAACGGCGATTGTTTTTTTTTGTTCTGGACCATACCAAGGAGGGTCTAGTTACGGAGATATTGGACGTCAAAGTTCCAATTTTTTCACAAGTTTCTTTTTTGTACATTTTTTTGGTTAACTTTACTGTAAATACCTCCGTGACCCGTGTATCAATGCATCCATCAGCACAATCTTTTGACTACGTTACGTTGAGTCCTACCTTAAACCGTGAATTGTCATCCCAAAAAAAAGTTGTTTCCCAGCAATAATGTTTGCGTAGTTACTTAGCTTGATGTACAGAATGCTTGGTTGACGGCTTCGTGAAGGGTCCATTTACGCGTACAGTTGGATGAAACGCATGTTACTAAAAAAGTGATGGATATTAATGTTGATGGATGGAGAGGGAGATAGGAGAAAGGAGTAAATGATGCCGTGACGTCTGACAGGGGAGAATGGAAGAAGAAAACGTGTTGCGCTGACGTTGGTGTGCATTACTACGCACGACAGTACGTCCCCGAGCCTGCGCAAATTACATCTGTTATGTTATTCACTAGGGCGCACACGACAAACATGAGTTTTGAAACTTGACAGGTGACTAAAAGCGCGCTGACATACATCACACTTGTAAGGTTTTTCACCAGTGTGTGTTCGAGTATGTGTCATTAAATTATCTTTTTTACTAAAACTACGCTGACATACACCACATTTGTGAGGTTTTTCACCAGTGTGTGTTCGAGTATGTACTGAAAGTTCTCCCTTTACCCTAAAACTACGCTGACATACATCACACGTATAAGGTTTTTCACCAGTGTGTGTTCGAGTATGTTTAATTAAATTATCCTTTTTACTAAAACTACGCTGACATACATCACATTTGTGAGGTTTTTCACCAGTGTGTGTTCGAGTGTGTGCTGAAAGCTCTCCCTTTACCCTAAAACTACGCTGACATACATCGCACGTGTGAGGTTTTTCACCAGTGTGTATACGAATATGTTTAATTAAGTTATCCTTTTTATTAAAACTACGCTGACATGTCTCACACTTGTGAGGTGTTTCACCGGTGTGTTTTCGAACATGGACTGTGTGATCTCCCTTTAGCCTAAAACTACGCTGACACACATCACACGTGTAAGGTTTTTCGCCAGTGTGTATACGAATATGTCTCATTAAGTTATCCTTTTTACTAAAACTACGCTGACATACATCACACTTGTGAGGTTTCTCACCAGTGTGTGTTCGAGTATGTGCTGAAAGCTCTCCCTTTACCCTAAAACTACGCTGACACACATCACACGTGAAAGGTTTTTCACCAGTATGTATACGAACATGTTTCATTAAATTATACTTTCTACTAAAACTACGCTGACATACATCACATTTATAAGACTCGCCATTACTGTCACCTTTGTTATGGCGTATTTTACAACTAAAATCTTGATAACTATTAGAACTGCAATCTATATCTACAGCAGTATTATTGATACTACCTTGAACTCTTGGATGTGTATCAGTAACAGGTTTGGACGTATGATGTTCAGGGTTCTGGATAATTGTCGAGTCTGTTTTCTTTAGCTCCGTTGTAATTGTATCTTCCAGTTTTGTTCTTCTTGTGGGTAGTTTTGATTTCTTCGCGACGGACGCCCCTGGGGTAATAAATATAGTAAGTGTCATGTTTGAAAAAAATTAGCGTGCAATAATAGTAATTTGAATGATTCGCTCAACGACTGAAAAGCACCTACACTTATTATTAGAGTCATAAAATACAAAATTCCGCGAGCTTCGACGCAGGCATCATTCGCCCAGCTCGAGCGCGCCGATTAGTTTCAGAGGAGCGCTTCGTTAGCTCCTCCAAGAAAATGTTTGTATCCTGCTTCGAAAAGGATAACTTTTCGTTGTCCATACAAGAAACAAGTCAACAAATGAGTCTGTTTATATAGAAATGGCAAAGAATTAAGAGATACACGGCTGCGAGATTAAGTTAACCGAGCTTCTATATTCGGCACGCGAATTTTGAAGCTCGGTTAGCTCGATCTCGCTTCGGATTATTTCTTTGGTTCACAGAAATATTCGGAGTTACTTTTTTAATTGGGACACGCCCGCTAGTCTATTCGCAAAACTGCAACTCCTGAAAGCTAGAATCAACAGTGGCGCCCACCAGAAAAACGTCGAGACAATGAAGCTCGACGAAGTCCCAGAGAAACAGTTTAACTGTCTTGGATCCCGCAACGAAAGTAATCAGAAAATAATAGCGAAAAATATAATTTCCACTTCATCAACACTTCCTTTTTACGGGATCGTTATTAAATTTAATATTAGGTCACGTTTTAAGATTACCTTTTAAAATAAATTGATAAGTTTTTGTGTTGCAAAGGTCAGACGGTTTGATTGCCCCATTGAGATATTAATTGTAGGCAAGTATCAGCCAAATTCTCGAGTTCGCCCGAGTACTACACTGAATGAGCAGAAGGCTGTCATCCGCGTAACCAGTTAAGGTGAACGCAGACCTGGCCGCACCGCACGCACTGAAGTCGCCTTCTTCCAGCTGCTTCAGGTACTGCGACGATTGCGGCGCAGTTGGATGTGCGAGATTGCATAGCACTTCATATGAAGAATTCGAATGCGGCGACTGAGGAGCGTGCGGTGCGGCCAGATCTGCGTTCACCTTTAATGAACACTCGCATGGAAGTGGAATCACGAGTTTTCATTTTAAGTAGTAGCACTGGTCACCATACGTCATCAAAACCCCAGAAATATCTAGAAATATCTCAACTACGTACAAACAAAAAGTGCCGCGTCTACGGTAGATTTTCCCGTAGTGAAACCGAATTGGTTGTTATGAAATATTAGTCCATCCGGTAGACTACGTGGTATCAGGCGCTCCAGGACTTTCCCCAAAGATGGAAGAAGGATGGATGGAGTGGTATCGGTGATACGGTGATTAGGAGACCATAGGTTAAGTAAGTTATGTAAATTCGTGGGCTTGAACATTTGAGCAGCCTGTCTCGAATAGTGTTTCGTTTGCCTTTTCATACAGATCGTAATTTTGTCGACTTCAGCAGATAAACTTAAAAGCCAAAGATGGAGTATGCAAGAGTGGCAACATTTTTAGCATATTGCCTTGGAGAGGTTAAATTCTCTATTATTGGCTATATTAGGCATTATTAAGCAAAAATCGAGGGCTTTTCAAAATTAGAAGCGACTTTCATAATATAAATACGCGCAGTAAACACGAAATTATAATACCTAAATTCAGATTAACAAAAACTAGCAAGTCTTTTCTTATAAACAGTATACGCTTTAATAAAAAGTTGCCAAAGTCAGATACTGAACTGACCGATGGAAAGTTCAAAACCTACATCAAACGTGTCCTTATTAAAAAAAAGCTTATTACAAAATCAAGGACTACGTTACAGATAAAGAAGTTTGGCTTTAGTTCCTTCTGCGCATGCGGCTTCCCTGGTAGCAGATAAACGGCACAAATATTTGGATGTCTCTAACTATTCTTAATCTCATTTATTCTCTTCTTTCGAATCAGATTTTTACAATAGTTTTCAAATCATTTATACATCTTTTGCTCAGAATAGTTACAGCACTGATAACAATATTTGTGTCATTTGTTTAATTTAGTATTTTACAAAATGTTTTTTACCTTCGTATAGATTCTTTCTTATCAATTGTTAGTGAATGTGTCAACTTTTGCTATTTTTTTATTTTGTTCTACATTTTTTGTGTAGTAAGCAACGACTTATTGTCGGGCCTACGCTGTCCCCCATACTTAAGTACATATGCTGTATCCATGATAATATTGTAATACCAAATGATTTGAAAAGAGTAACCATGGAGTTTCTTGACGGTTCTTCTCCATAGAAAACGACCAACCCGAACCGTGCACCTTTTTGTCGGCGTTTTATAAGTGCCCATCTAGGCCTATGTGAAATAAAATATTTTGATTTTGATTTTCTGTACCCGAAGGGTAACCACCGGAACCCTATTACTAAGTCTTCGCTGTCTGTCAGCGGGCTGTATCTCATGATTCGTAATAGGTAGACAGTTAAAATTTTCACAAAATTTGTATTTCAATTGCCGCAATAGCAACAAAAAATAAATTTAAAATAAAAAGGGGGCTCCCTACTACGATAGTACGGACCCCTTCATAGTCTCGCACTTGGCCGGTTCTTTTGATGACACTTTTACTCCTGACCATTTTAGTAGATCTATTTCAAGCCAGGGGGCTTCCAGCGCACACGCATACTGTTGCGCTCATGAAATGTTGAGTGGAGTGCCGTAGTGGGTGAAGTTTACTAAGGCTGTTTCGCATCCGTGTAACACCCACCCTAGGTTGGTGAGGGAGGCTACAGGATCGGATGGTTTGCCCTTCTTCAGTCTTCTTGTTACTATCAGCCCCCAATTGTCTTGACCTATCAGCAGCTTGGGCCTTTCGGTGACGTAGAGGAGTTGACTTTCAATTGCCCTTAGATGCTGGCAGTTTCTCATGGTGTCCTTGTTGATGCATTGCTTGGACAGCTTCAGGTCGTCGATGGTTCTTGCAATGATAGTTCTCTTTTCCCTTTTATGAGCCCCTTTTATCTTGAACTCGATCTTCTGTGAACTATCTTTTTTTAGCACCTTCCCGCCGACTGTTTCAATTGTGAGTTTTTCTTGCTTCCCTTCGACTCCAATCTTCTCAGCAACTGATGCGTCTAGGAGTGTGACTGTTGACCCTTCGTCCAACAATGCTAGCACGCGGACTTGGCCTTTTGGACCATAAAGGTCCACTGGGATGATCTTCAGGTATGCCTTCTCTTCTCCTTTTGCGTTGTGGATTGAGGCGACCTTTTCTTCTGACGTGCTTCCTGTGTCTTCTTTCTTCGCTTCTTTTTCTACTGGTACTGGTGGCTTGTCAGAATGCAGGATGGTATGATGCCATCTTTTACACTGCTTGCAGACTGGAGCTTTACAGTTGATTCTTGAGTGCTTGAAACGAAGGCACTTGAAGCATATTTTTGCCTTCTTGATCATATCCCATTTTTCATTTAGGTTAGCTTCTTTAAACTTCTTGCATTCTATTGCGAAATGCTCTTCTTCACAGAATAGACATGACTTCTTGTATTTCTCTTGCGACGCTTCTTGTACCATATTATGTACAGGGCTTCTTATTTGCTTCTTTTACTCCGATGGCACTTCAGGTGGAGCAAAGTCCCCACACATGTCGGCTTCTGTTTCTAAAAACGCTTCGACGAGTAATAGTTCTTGGATTTCTTCATAACTTCTGCTTCTGTGGTAGGCGAACCAACGAAACTTCATGGATGTTAGCATCTTGTCTACTATAATTCTCAGTGTTTCAGGAGAACTGAGGTACTGTGGTTTCTTCAAGGCTTTGATTGTCTCGACGGTGTTCTTCACTTTGCTTGCAAATACGCATATGTCGCTTGGGTTCTCGCCGACTTTTGACAGGTTCTTCATTTTTTCTAGTTCTGCTAATGCCAGCGCTCCAGGTCTTCCGAATCTTGCTTCAAGTCTCTTGATTACTTCGCGTGGATCTTCAGCAGTGAACAACAGGCTTTGGACGGCTTCTCTAGCTTTTCCTTGGATTGCTATTCTAAGGCGCGCTAGGTTCTGATTGTTACTGAAGGAAGCGGCCATATCTTCGTATGATCTCTTGAACGCCAACCATTCTTCACAGGTTCCGTTGAAGTGAGGGAGTTCGATGTGCTTCGATGAAACGGGGTCACGTGACTTCTCGGATAACTTGAGTATGACTGAAGCCAATTCCTGGATGTCGCTCTTCTTTTCTTCTGTCTCGATCGGCCTCTGACCCTTGTTAGGCCTGTCCCCGGTCGTTATGAACCACTGCTCGACCTCTTGAGTTCGTTCGTACAGCTCTTCTCCGGCACCATCTTCTTCTTCTGACTCTGCTGCTAGAAGTTCCAGTTCAGCTTGAGCCACTTTCGATCGTGCTTCTGCCAGTTCTAATTCCCTTAGTGCTACTGTCATTTTTGCTTGCGCTTCTGCTCTCTTCCTATGCGACGAGCGAACAGAATGTGTGTCTGGATCGCGGGTCGTCTTCTTAGGGTGAGGCCGCTGCAGACTCTCTTCTCTGGACGTTGGTGTGCTTCCATCGTTCAGACGCGTTTTCACTGCGACACTTCTTTCTTGAATCTGCGGCGTTGGATGACTCTCTTCTTGGCGGACGGGAATCGACGCTTCGACGGTGCGGGTCGGGGGGATGGTACGAGTCACTTCCCCCGGTGTTGATTCTTCTCCAGTAGTATTTTTGGGATGATGTACGGGTTGCTGACGTTCTTGTACGCTGCCCGGCGGCGATCTTCTTGTAAGTGTCGATCGGTTTGAAATCGACGTGTTCGTAGTCGTCGCGCTTGTAGGTTCACTCGGCGTATTCATACTCCAATCCGTCGTACCGGTACCCGTAGTCTCCGTAGTAGCGTTACTTTCACTCGTAGTTGTAGTCTTCGACTGCACTGATCTTGATCTCGTATTCGCAGGCATCTTCCTAGTTTCTTGAACCCAATCCGGCTCGAAGGACCAAATGTTGCGCTCATGAAATGTTGAGTGGAGAGGGTTCGCTGGCGGGATGTCGACTGGAGAGAATGCGGTGGTGGAGTAATAATAATACTAGTCTTCAGAGCTTCTTATTTATTCTTGTTGCTTCTTCAAGTTCTTCATAATACTGCTGGATTCGGAATGCCTGATCACGGAAAAATGCTCCTTTTTTATAGGCAGCTCTGACCAATCACGGTCTCTCAATTTTGCACCAATCTCCGCCCTTCGACCAATCAGAGCGCAAGTGGCTTTTCTATAGAAATCTTGAACTATGTTGTTTCTCGTGATCAGACATCCCTTACAATATTCCCTTACTTTCCTGACCTCAGGATGAGTTTAATTTCCTTAAATTAATAAAAATCAATACAATATTCTCTTATTTAACACCTTAAAATAACAAAAATGTGAAACGGCTCTCGTTACGGTAAAGTTTTCAGGTACTTAAGCCTTTTAATACAAGTAGCGCCGCCAGGTGGCAGGAATGCGCAACATTTAAACTACTAATTAGAAAAAATCAACACTTATCATTACTCACTTAGTCCAGTAGGGACTAACGTCTTATTAGATTAATATCACAATAAAATAGGAACTAATTAGAGATCACGTTATTTACACGTATCGTCGCTAACACATACTATAACAACTTCATATCAAGGTGTTCCACCAATGGCCAGTTTACCAACCAAACAAACAAATACATACTCTTAGTCTTCGCAGTGTTTTGTTTCTGTTCATGTACTTCTTGTTGTGTTTCCACCTCAGTTTTTAACTCCATTAAAGATACGTCATCTTCTGGTAGTAATTCGGATTGGTGTGGTGGCATATATTCTATTTCCAGATAGTTCTGTTGATGTACTGTTTCTAGATCTGTAAGTAAAATAAAACAGTCGCCTAATATAAATATTTTATTCTTTGTTGAAATAAATTAGAAATAACAAAACGAAATGTAGACACAAAATATATTTTGTGATGCTGCAATATTGTTCGATGGGAATATTCAGCCAGGATAAAAGTATTAACCTTATGAACGTAATTGTCACTTATAGCATAGCATAAGCATAATCAGCCTAGAATGTTCCTACTGATGGGACACAGGCGTCCTCTCTATGAGAGGGAACGGGCTATAATCCACCACGCGGGCCCAGTGCGGATTGGTAGATGTCATGTCTTCGAATTTTTGGTTCTAGGACATGCCGGTTTCCTCACGATGTTTTCCTTCACCGTTTTTGAGAGCAATGGTGATGAAATAAATTACACAAAGTAATGCGCCTGCCTGTGTTCGATCCCACGACTTACTGTTCGTAAGTCGGAGACGCCACCACTTGACCACCGCTGCTCTCTAATTTAATTGTCATTAATATGTGGCACATTTATAATTAAATCTTTGTTACTGTTTGTAATACGCATTTAGTTTATCACATTTTACCCTTTATAATGTGTAGTAAATGACATAGATTGTTTACATGTACATATACAGTGTGTATGGTTAAGAGTTACTAATACCATACAAAATTTGATTAATAAAAACAAGATGGCTGCCATTCGCAAAGTGCTGGGTTAGGAGTATATATAAACTTGTATTTGTCCATAGAAATGAGAATGGAATATGATTCAAGTATTGGTAACTGTTAACCAAATACACTGTATGACAGGCTCATACAATTTTTGGCCATCTCCTTAAATTTAAATAGGTTCAGCCATTGGGTGGGAAGTTGTGACAATCAAACTCACTTAAGAGTATTTATAAACTTGTATTTGTCCATAGAAATGAGAATGTAATATGATTACCAAACACACTGTATAACAGGTTCATAGAATTTTTTGCCATTTCCTTACATCCCAATAGGTTCAGCTATTGGGTGGTAATATGTAACAAGCAAACTCACTTATAATACGTATTATTACTTAAGATTTATAATTATTTTTATAAACATACCATCATCACTAGGATGTTCCTCCTTTAGCTCAAGAATATCATCTTGTTCCTCACACACAGCTTGTAATTCTTCTTTCACAACAACGCTGTCTGTTTGACCAACCTCAACTGTACTTATGTTCTCTATTGGAGTTTTAATAAACCCATGGAAAAACTCTAAGTGGTCTTGGTTTATTACAGGTTTTAGCTGCAAAAAGATAATTACAGTATTACATAAAATATGTTGATAATCACACGAGCATTACTTTAACATTAGAGAATA
Organism: Noctua janthina; assembly: GCA_963576755.1. Lineage (NCBI taxonomy): Eukaryota > Metazoa > Arthropoda > Insecta > Lepidoptera > Noctuidae > Noctua > Noctua janthina. Next base: position 8,648,819 of record OY755077.1, read on the forward strand.
AGTGTCTGTTGAAGAATACCTCACCTCATAGTCATTCAATATCTGAGCGAACAGCTCTTCAGCTTCCAGACATTTTTTCAGTAATCTGTAGCATTTCTTCAGTAGAGCACAGCACACAAAACAAGCCAGTATTGGTCTTCTGTCTTGAGTTACAAACTGCAACAAAATTATTTTGTTATTAAATAAAATACATACTTTCAAATATATTATAATATTGACAATGCTGCTGTGCAGCATTTCACTTTGTGTAACTTATTTCATCACTAATGCTGTCTAAACGGAGAACGAAAACATAATGACCAATCAGGATGTCATAGAACGTATGGACGGATGTTTGTTCATCAATTATGCCAGAACGGCTGAACTGATCTGTTTGAAATTTGACACAGAGATAGATTATAGTGTGGAATAGCACAGGATAATTTTTGTCTCACACTTACTTACCAAAAATATTTTACATGATCGAAGTTGCGGGCAATAGGTTATACCACATGAATTTCTGTCATCAATATCTTTGGTTTCCATTAAAATAGAAACATACAAAATTTGCCTGGTATCAACCAAACTGGACATAACAATATTTCATAGCTACTATAACTTAATAAGATCAACTTACTGGAATATCAGTCAGCCTCTCATATAGTTCATGTAAGTTCTTGTTGACCACCACATACATGCGTACATTTTTCACTAAACATATCCTACACATTGGTAGTTTTTCCATCTTGTGAATCAGAAAGAATCAGATGGTTAACACATAAATTTTAAAAACTCAGTTGAGTACCATTAACTGGTGTGGTTTGTATATTAAGATGACGATTTCCTTATTCGTTACCTACTAACACTTTACGAATAAAACAATAGAAATATCGAATGCGTTTCTTTTATGGACATAATTATGCCAGTGCAGCAGTCAAGATAGCTATACGTATGTTTTCTCTCATAAATGGTGCGGGCTGTCCCTGGTAATCCTTAAAAACAATCACGAAATCACAATATTGTCGATGACATGGAGGTGTGTTCGGTGCTTCTAGCGGTAGGTACCTAACAAATGAGTTACTGCAGCTAATTGCAGTTCTATTCTCTTAGATACGTCTTAGACTCTTCATTAATTAGAGATACGTGTATTAAATACTCTACACTATTAAAAATATTTGTCCACTGTTTATCATCGACTGACAGATCAGATCCACAGAGCATATATACCAAATTATTTATTATGAAGATCTGTGTTTAATAAAGAGTAGAACACAAATTCCAAATTATATCATAGTGTACTTTTACCATACCGACATTCATACCGACTTTCGGTATCTCGGTTCATTCGCGCAAAGCGATGGCGAAATAGATCGTAGTGTAAAGCACAGAATTAACACGGGATGGATGAAATGGCGGCAGGTCACGGGAACAATCTGCGACTCCCGCATTCCCCTTAAACTTAAGGGGAAGATTTATAAAACAATGGTTAGACCTGCTGTCATGTATGGATCAGAATGTTGGGCCACCAAAGGGATGAATGAAAGGCATTTGCATGTGGCGGAGATGGCATTGCATGGGGATGTGTGGTGTTACGCGAATAGATAAAATAAGAAATGAGTATATAAGAGGAAGTTTGAAAGTGGCGCCGGTGACTGAAAAGTTGTGTGGTAATCGGTTGTCGTGGTATGGGCATGTGATGCGGAGGAATGAGGAAAATGTTGTGAGGAAAGTTTTAAGTATGAATGTGGATGGGTATATGAGTAGAGGAAGACCAAAGAAACGATGGATGGACTGTGTAAAGAATGATATGGCAAGAAAGGAGGTGTCTGGCGAGATGACGAGTAATAGAGAAGTATGGAAGAAGAAGACATGCTGCGCTGACCCCAAATGAATTGGGATAAGGGCAAGAAAATGATGATGATCATAGTGTACTTTTAAACCACTTTGAGTGTGCAGTTCAAAGTGGCGCCACTTGTCAAGCAAAAATGCATCGATATGTCAAACGTACTACTCGTTTTGTGTTTCCGCTTGCGCAGATAAGTTGGTTCAAGTGTACTCTGGTGAGGGTAGATCGATCCAATCAATAAAATAAAAACACCCTAACAAAATTCAAAACAATGCCAAAGAGGTAGTGTTGCCAACTTATATCTAAAGGGTAATGTACATCGTACAGTTATAAAACAATATAAATGTTATTCTTTACATAACCAAAAAAACGAAACCGAGGTTTCGGCTAATGTTGGCGTAATACGCCCCTTAAGTTTCAAACTCACTTGCCACACTGCTGACCACGAGTTATTTCATTTAGAATTGATATCAGCTCAAGTCGTAACTGTGGACGGCATAATGATTATAAACCACTCGATTCGACAGAGGCCAATGGGCGGCATAAAAACTTTGACATCAAGCACTAACCACACGATAAAGAAGAAAGCAAGTAAAGAGTAATTGGGTCAGTTTGTTTTTGGAATGTCTATCCACATATATTTAAATTATCCTGATTAGTATATTTGATAATTAAAAAACCATTTATGGGCATTTCTTTTTGTGGACATAAAATGGTGCATCTTTGCATACTACTGCGAGAATCTGAGAAAATTAAAGTTCTTCAAAGCAAGCACAGAGTATGAGTAGATGTTATAATGTGGCGTTTATATACTCTGTGCCTGCTTTGAAAAGTTTAGTGTCAAATTGTTAATGTCAATCAAAGTGGATCAACACTCAACAATCCACAGCATTCTGTAAAGAAAGATTTATCTGTGATTTTATCCTTGTTCTGGTACCGGTATTCGTTCTAAAAATTTGCAGTAGATGGTGTCTAGGGTCTAATAAACTAATTCTTATAAATTATTGACTGTCCTAGGAGTGATATAATAAGTCGAGCACTTTCCGGCTGCAGGCTGTTGTCATAGCGTGGTCCTCAAACGAACTGCTCCTGATAATTGGTCAGAGGGTAGTCTTAGATAGTTACAATTGACAAGTTGTAAAGTTAATCTTAAGTTAATCTAAGTCGCAATAATTATATGCAAGCGTCGTCTGTTATTTGTACGCAGCAGAATATCCAAGTTGTAGTAATTATGTTCTATACTTAAACAGTTACAAGATGGAAAAACTACCAATGTGTAGGATATGTCTAGCCAAGAATGTTCGCATGTCTGCGGTGGTCAACAAGAACTTACATGAACTATATGAGAGGCTCACTGATATTCCAGTAAGTTGATACTTTAATCATATTTATATTTCCAGAACATTTGGATTTAAATACCTTTCTTACTTTAGGATTCATATGAACTTGTAATCAGAGATTGATTGGGAAAAAAGCAATATGTACAATTATATTAGTGCAACAATGCTAATTTTAAAACATGTTCATAAAATACTGGTCTACCTCATTGGTCTAGATGTTGCAATTGTTTCTGCTGAGCATGAGATCCTGGGTTCGATTCCCAGGTGGGGCAAATTGTTGTTGGGCTTTTCCACCAGAAATTCCTTTCTCAGTAGCAGCCACAGAGTCTGGATTCGTGCCCAGTTGATGGCAATAAGCTTACTCTATTACATGGGACTTAAACATAACTGGCGAAATGGGGGAGTACTATTAGGTACACCTCTGCCTTAACCTTCACGGATTACAGGCATGATCTTATGATCATAGATCATAAGTTACCAATCTACTTTGAGCTTGAGCATGAGCAGTGATCAATTTACATGCTTTTTTTGAAAGAGGCAAAAGTGTTATTGTACAAAACCTATAGACTACAGTGTTTGCGATATATTCACAAACCCAGAAAATTGAAACACTGTTTTGTTGTAGTTTGTAACTGACGACAGTAGACCGATCCTCGCCTGTTCCTTCTGCTGTGCTAAACTAAAGCAATGCTTCCGATTGCTGAGGAAATGTTTGGAAGCCGAAGAGCTGTTCACTGAGATAATGAATGGGAATTATGAGGTGAGGTGTTCTTCAACAGATATTTACTGTTTAATGTGTAAAAAATGCCCTTGTGATCATCAACATATTTTATGTAATACTGTAATGATCTTCTTACAGACAAAACCTTTAATAAACCAAAACCACTTAGGGGTTGCCCATGGGTTTATTATCTCTCCAATAGTAAGCATAAGTATAGTTGAAGTTTGTCAAACAGAAAGCGTTGTTGTGAAAGAAGAATTACCAGCTGTTTTTGAGAGACAAGATGATATTCTTGTGCCAAAGGAGGAACAACCCAGTGATGATGGTATGTTTTTAAGACTTTATGATTGATAAAGTAATATTTTTTATTAAATAATTACATTTTATTGAACAGAAAAGGTTTATTGTTAACATACAGGGTAGAAGCGACACCAACGCTCAAACAGTTACCACTTATTGTAATGTATAACGGGCTGGTGTCCGCAACTCCACGTCAAAGCGCGTATTTTGCGTGCGGGTGGGAAATCTATTCGATCCACCCTAACTCCCCGAGAAAGGCCAGCAGCGCCTTGATGTTGCTGACAATCTCGCGGAGAGTACCTGGGTTACCGAAGTACTTTGCCCTGTATGTTGTAACCACTGGGCAATGTAGAAGCACGTGGGCTGCTGTATCGTCTTCCTCCATGCAGGCTCGGCACAGGGGGCTGTCTGTGGCTCCTATGACAAAGAGGTGTTTATTAAATGAGCTGTGTCCAGTGATGGCGGCTGTAGTTTGGTCAGCCTAAGCGCTTGTTTGGTGAGGCGGCCATCGATAGTGGGAAGAAGTGCTTCCTTTGCCTGCCTGCACTCGCCATGATCCAGCCACAGCTTGTGGTGTTGTTCGCTGGTTCGTTTCCTTCAGTTACCACTTATTCAGTACATCATTTAAATCACATAGAAATTTTTCATTGGGATATAAAAATATGTCAGCTCCTCGACACGTTTTGACCGTGTAGGTAATGCACATTTGTAGGAAAAAAATAGAGCCGCGGTGGCCCAGTGGTGACGGACTTACTTAGTAAGTTGTGTGTTCGAAAGCAGGCAGGTGCTTTAGTTTGTGTAGTTTATTTCATTACCACTGCTCTCAAAACGGTGAAGGAAAACATCGTGAGGAAACCGGCATGTCCGAGAGCCAAAAATTCGAAGACTTGTGACATCTACCAACCCACACTGGGCCTGCGTGGTGGATTATAAATAAATAAAAGTAAAAATAAAAAATAAAAATATTTTATTGTCAGGCATCAAGGCCCATAGGGTGTTAGTAATACATCTTACTTAAAAACTATGTTAGTAACATGCAGGAACACTAAAAAGAAAAAAGAAAATCACAGTCACAGGAAGGTTTAACAAGCTTTGTTGCTAACATGTAGCTTGGTAAACCTCCTTATTGTAGGCCCATCCAGCCTCTCTGCAAACATATAGCTATAGCCCATTCCCTCTCATAGAGAGGAGGCCGTGTGTCCTAGCAGTAGAGACATTATAGGCTGATTATGCGGTTATGCAGGAAAAAAAATAATTGTATCTAGGGTGCTAGGGGTTCAGAATGATAAACTGAACAAGTGGTAATAGGTTGTGTGTTGGTGTCTTTTCCACCCAGTATTGTTTAACTAACAATTCTTAAAATGTAGAGAATTAAAAGTAATGGAAACGTAATGCTTTTGAAGATATTGTCTCATACAACATTTGTTTGTATTGATGCCAGCTATTGCTTGATTAAACGGCTTCGGAAGTTCAGCAGGCCAGGCTCCATACTAAAATATTCAAACCTATTTGTCTATACTGGGTGGTCTATTTAGTTTTATGCGTAATATCTTTGAATCTAAGAGGCCTAGAGATTTGCACATCTGTAGGTGTCTCAGATTCAAAGTTATGAGCATTTCATTGAACATACCCTATATCAGCCGATTAAAAAAACAAGATGGCTGCCATTCGCGGGTAGTTGAGTTAGGAATATTTATAAATAGGTATTTGTCGATGCATGAGTATAATATGCCCTTAAAATATTGGTAACCGTTGTATAGACTGAACTTCAGAAGGCTTCCATATATTTGTTTGTTTTGTTCAGTCAAAACGATTTCATGTTATAATATGTCTTTATGTCATCTGCTCAATAAAATAGTAAATGAGTAACTCTTAACTGTTTTTGTTTACTTACAGATCTAGAACTGGAAAATCTAGACAATAGCCATCTAGATGAAGGAAATATACTACCACACGGTTCTGAATATATTTCAGAAGATGATGTACCTTTAATGGAGTTAAAAATAGAAGAGGAAGATGAACAAGACGTATCTATGGAGGAACGCGGAGCCGTGGACACGAAAAGTAAGTATTATACTTACTTAATCAATAGTAGGTAGTGTCCGACCGAAGCTTCCGCTTATGTTCGGCCAAGGAAACACCTTCGGCTTCAGCCAAAATGAGCCGAAGTTTTGGCCGAAGCTGAAGGTTTCTAGCAAATGCTGACTGTACTGTCTGTACAGTACAGTCAGCATTTGCTAGAAACCAACACCCTGTGGTGGAATACTGTGACGGGGCAGTTAGAGTGGATTAGCTGTTGTTGCTACCATAGGCTATAACTATAGGCCTACCCTACAAAAGAAACACAAAAAAAAAAAAAATTCACGTGGACGAAGGTCACGGGCAACAGATTGTCTCAAATAAAATTGAAGTGTCTGTTTGTGATTTTACAACAATATGTTCTAATTCACAACACATCGTGACTTAATGTTGACATAGTGACTTTGTTCGACGTTTCGTTGATTACTACGATTACTACTAACTGTTTGCTTACTGTTTACATTAAAAAAGGAGGTTATCAATTCGATCCTTATATTTATTTCTTAGACCAACAAAAAAAGGAAGATGGCGCGCCACGAACATCAAAAGTGTAGCCATTTTTTATCTATGTCTCGAAGGCTTGCCATTTGTTAAAGTTTTTCCCTATAATTTGAGGAATAATATTGTATGGGTAGGATAATTGTACGAGTAAGATATTATTGAGAATGGTATTGTATCTCAATTGTTAAGAAGGACTTCTATTCCGAAACAAAAAAATTTTTTTTTACATCGCGAAATTAAAAAAAAAAACAATTAAGTACAAAGTGCATTTACATACATAAGATCACCTTTTATGGATGAATGATGTGTGTTAGGACACTCCGCTCTTCCACTTAGAATTATCCATTAATTTGTAATTGCATGTAAAAGAGATAAAAATACAAAAATAAATACAGGGTGAAACAGACCCTTCACATGGCCATCAACCGAGCATTCTGTACATCAAACTACGTAACTTTACGCAAAAGTTATTGCTGGGAATCGACTTTTTTTTTTGGGGTGAAAAATCACGTTTTACGGTAGGACTCGATGGAAAGCACTCAAAGCATTGTGCTGATGGATGGATTGAATAGTACTGGGGTCGTGGAGGTGTGTAAAGCAAAAATCTTACATTAAAAACATGTATTTAAAAAAAAAAAACTTGTGAAAAAGTTGGAACTTTGACTCCCAATATATCCGTAACTAGAAGGTTCACAGGTATGGTCTGTAACAAAAAAAATGGTCGCAAAGACGGGGAGAACAAGTGCCTTTCGGATATGTTAAGGGTCTATTTACACCCTTTAGGTCAGTTTTAAATTATAGAAAAAGCAAACTTAATATAAATGAACGAGCGTTATACAGAGAAAAAAACAAAAATGCGCGTAAATTGAAATTAATAAATGAATGAAGGTCGTTATTATTACAATGATCGGAACAAACCACGCTGGTTTTCGATTGCAGCCATTCTGGATCATTCCGACTATTTCATATAGCTACTATCCATTTAGTTTTTGGTTCAGTATTAATTGGAAATTAAAATATTAAATACATAGAAGACAGGAATATAATTATTCGCAGTAAGAAATCATATTTAAAATTGTTTAATCGAACGGGGAAATTTAAAATCATATTATGGCAACCCTTCCACTTTATGTCACTGCTTTCGTTCGTTACAAAATTCATAGTTAATTAATTAAAAAACGATGTTATTTCAAGTACTTACAAGTGAAAAGTGTTTCCGTGAGACTTTTTATGTGATTTGCTATTCATCATTCTCTTGCTCTTATCCCAATTCATTTGGGGTCGGCGCAACATGTGTTCTTCTTCCATAGTTCTCTATTACTCGTGATTTGCTATTGTTTTTACAAATTTTCACTACACAGGAAGGCACAATTCAATTTTTTTTATCAATGTTAACTAGACGACGACTCGTGACGTACTAGGAGCGATGAGCATGGTTTTAGAGTAGGTGTGTGCGTGAGCGTGTGTATTTACTTGTAGGAGCACGGTTTTTGTGACTTCACTTTTGATGTTCGTGGCGCGCCTTTACCCTTTTTTGTTGGTCGACATTTATTCTAACTTTCAGAAACCACCATACAATGACGTAATAAAAAAAAAATAATGATAATATTTTTTTGATGTGAAACATCTATAGCCGCACGTAAAACCGATTTCTGGCGTGGCGACGCATGCCGTGGCGACGCGTCGCCACGCTATATGATGGTATATATATACAGTCTATATGCAGTAGTGTGTACGGTGCGTCACCTGCTGGATGTATCTAGAGGCATTACAGTATACAGAGTTGTTTACTACAGTACACATAACCTGTGTTTTACTTGAAAACAAATTATTTTTCTGATAATAAAATGTCTGACCGTGATAATTTAGAGAGTGAAAGTGATCAGCCTCCTGCAAAGAAAGCAAAATCACACTATGACACACTATCAAGTCATCAGTAAGTTAATTATATTTTATAATTAAAGTATGCATTTATCTGTGCATTAACCACGCGTATATTTGGTGTGTTTTGAGCGCCAGTAAATTTAGAATCTACTCTCTTGGTAGATTAAAATTCACATAAATTTCATTGCATATAATGTTTTTAAATTAATTATTCATTTTAATTTCATTCTTATTGAAATTAATGCATTAAAACAATTGCTTAGAGAATAAATTTATTAAGACTGACAGAATTGTATTTCAAAATCAGCTGATGGCGTGCAGCGCACGAATGTTTTTCTTATTTGTTATTTTATTAATGTGAACATTAAAAAATTAATTAATTTTTCTAATCATAGTGGAATTTATAGTGAAACATTCATTATTGATACTTATAATTTACGATCTTTAGTAATATATTGAAATAACTAGCTAAGATTCTTGAGTTTACTAATATATTGAAGCCAATTTAAATCTTTCTGTATATTTTAATAACATATTTTTTATAAATATTTCAGAACCCAACAATCATCACAGGGGTCCCAAAATATTATTATTGAAACTGGACATCACCAAGATCAGTTAAACACAAGACATACTATTAATGTTATGTAAGATTTTATTAATCTAATAGTACCAGAATATACTAATTTTTATTTAAGCTTCTTTTAACACTTATATATTTTTTTTTAGAGTAAATAATAATAAAAAAGAACGTCAAAAACGATACAGGGAGCAGAACAGAGACAAATTGAAGCAGCGTGAAGCGGAAAGAAGAGAACGCATACAATATTCACAAAGTATTGCCGGACCGTCTACCTCTTCAAACACGAATAGAATAGAACTGAATAATGAAGAAATAATTACTGCTCAATGTTCATCTGGTTCGGAAAAAATACAACCATCATCCATTCAAAGAAATGATCAAGGTAATGAACTAAATGCTCTCCAAAAAAAAAGAGAACGTCAACAAAGATACAGGGAGCGGAACAGAGATAAATTGAAACAACGTGAAGCGGAAAGAAGGAGGTGTCTACAAAATGCAGATGTGATTACAGAATTATCTACTTCTCCAAACATCGAATTTACAGAAATAATTAACGATCCAATAATAGATGAAATAAGTACAAATTCTTGAAATGTAGCTGGTTTAGAAGAAATGCAGCATCTAGTAGTTGAAGTATCTCAGCAAATTGGACGAAGTCAATCAAGTGCAAATACTACGGAAATTCCGAATAACTGCAGTCAAAAGAACACTTGAAAAGATATAATGAAATTAGAATTAACTTAGAAAGTAATGACTATGACAGTATTGATGATTATTATGAAAGTAATAATATCAGATCAGATGAAGAATACAAAGATATACTAAGATCTGGTATTAGTAGACCAAGAATATTCTATAAACGACATCCGTCCGAAAAATGGCACAATACTTTCAATCCATTTGTTTTTAATGTCTTAAAGTCAAATATGGATTTTCAGATAATTACTGAAGAATATTCTTGCGCGGCATATGTCGTCGAATATGTCAATAAAACCAACAGAGGAATTAGCAATTTACAACGCTAAATAATAGAAGTTATGAATGAGAATCCAGAATTCGATATTGTGAAATAACTCGTAAAATGAGCGTTGACATGCTGAATACTATTGAGATGAGTAGTCAAGAAGCTGCTTGGTATCTTTTAAGGTTACCAATGTCTAAATCGTCAGTAGCGGTTCAGTATATTAACACTTTTTGGCCTATTGAACGACAGAGGATAAGAAAAACACAAAAACAAATTGATGAACTTGATGACGACTATACGACGATATTTGGAAGGAATTTCAAGGCATGACAAGTATCAAAAACGGCCAGAAGAATTGGAAGGAATTTCTTTAGCCCAATTTGTTTCAAACTATACTAAAAACAGAAAGGGAGAGTACATCAGAACGAAGCAGCCTCAAGTTATTCGTTATAGAAATTATGACATGACTCAGGATTACAACGAGTACAGAAGAGAAATGGTGACCTTACATATACCATTTAGAAATGAAGACACAGAAATATTAGCAGATATGAAATTCACAACTATATATGATGAACACGAAAACGAAATTTTGGAAAAAAGAAAAGAATTTGAGTCAAATATTGATATTCAAAAGACAATTGATATATGCCGACAATTATGTCATGAAGGTGAGTATAGATGACGAATCAGAAGCTCGAGACATTGCTACAAGATTTCCAGAGTCAAACCCCTTTGAAGAATTGTACAGAAATCCGAATGCTGCGGTTAATGAAGATTTACGTATAGCTACGCTTAAAAACTTGGGAGCAATAGCCAAAAGAAGAGAAAATATCATGAGTAATGACCGTTTTTGCGAACTCATGAGAAGCGTTAATGAAAAACAGAAAGATTTGCTGCTACACGTCATTCATCACAATTTATCTGCAGAGAGATCACCTTTACAATTATTTTTTACTGGGCCAGCTGGATGTGGAAAAACCTTTAAAAGAGTAGATCCATGAGTTTCAAGTTTACAGCAAGAATTTAAAAGATTATCTCTAAACAAACTTACTACATTGCAAGGACTGATCACTGAATTTATAAACTCCAGAAATAAATTAACCATTCATACTTTAATCTGCCAAAGTCTCAGAAAACATACTACTGATTTACAATATTCTATTTGTCAAAGGAGTAACTTTTTATTACTAACTGAAACATGGCTTCCTGCAGATGAATCAGTTGACTTACCTAATTTTCATTGTATAGCTAAATTTAAGAGACAATGTTAGAGCCGCTGGAGTTGCCATTTATAAAAACAACAATGCTTCACATATTACTACATTCAACATGGATTTAGTTATTCAAAATGCTACAGAAGTTCCATGTCTCCCAAACATCTATTGGCGATATGTGTGATTCACACGTTAAACTAGAAGATGGAAGTGAATTGATGTTGATTGTTGTGTACATTTCTCCTAATAAAAAAATAAATGACATCATTTCATTTTTACACGAGAGATTATTTCCGTACAGTCACAGAGGTTCCAAACTACCATTGATTTTAGCTGGGGATTTCAATGTAAATTTTGCAAAAGATGAATCAACGCCATTAATTACGTTTCTCCAAGAAGAATTTCAATTGCAAATTAATAACAATCCAAGAGAACCTACCACCAGATACAGAAAAACAATTAAAAAAAAAAAAATTCAAAAATCTTTATTGCTAACTATGTGTACATAAATAAAGTTCTTAACAGAGGATACCAGTTCTTAGAACATAGTGGCCCTGTTAGGGCATTGCAACTTCATCATGCATATATGCTTATAATTGTAACAGTAACAGTTGAACATGCATTATTTACATTCATTAATTAAAAAGAAAAAAGTTATAAATATTAAATTTTATATAGGACATCGTTTTAATTACATTATATAATTTTATCATTTACATCATATTAATTATAAATTATTAAAGTCATACCTAAATAAAAATACACATGTCATGAGTTACCTGATTTAAAAATAGACAACAAATGCTGACAATAGATGCTGTATTTATTAGATATCTTGATAATGTTATGTCCAATACTTTTGTGACATACTTCAGTTACCATCGACCAATTGTCACAGTAATACCGTCCTCGGAGGCAACATCGAATATAACTATTACCGAAGTCACTGATTAAACGAATTAAGTAATCACGATTTGAAATAAATTCGTAAATTTTTGTATTTAATGAAAATAAATGTTTATTCAATAAATAGTCATCGTTATCTGGAAAAAAAATCGTAATATTTTATTTTATCATTATGACATATTTAGTTCCTATCACAATCTGTTCTTTTCTGCATATTACTTTTACAAAATAATGTCTATGTTTCACATCTAACAGGCGTCCCGTGACGGCTCACATTTTTTTAAATTTGCATAGTTTTGCCACTTACACGTAATATGGTCAAAACTCGACAAAATCCCAAAGTGAGACATTTTTCTTCCAGGGCTGCGGGACTGTTCGAAAGAGATACCGTGGCCCTGGAACACAAAGGGCAAAGAAGGAACATGGATGGGTTTTAGTCAGTACAAGTCTGACACTCCCTTTCGCTCCGCCCAGAGTGGAGGGGGGGGGGGGTCATTTGATGATTTACCGTCCCAAAAAAAAAGACATTTTTCTTATCTTTCATTTTTTTCAAAGTTGTGGGTACTCGTCGCCACTGATATGTATGCGAGCGCGTAGGGACAAGTGAAATGACGGTTAGCTAGTAGCACATTAACTTTATTTGACAAGCGACATGAGTTATATCGGATAGTTTGCAGCAACCCTCATATTCACAAGTAACAACATAACGGTTATAAAACTACTCAAAACTAAATAGGGCCCACCATGTATTTTTGCTGCAACTTAAAATTGAACCTTAGTATTGAGTTTTTATGAATATACAAGTTTCAAGTGAGCATTCAGGACTAGTGTAAACATAAACAATATAAACATTTGTTTATTTCGTTTAATAAAAACACAAAATAACACTTCTTAGGAAAAATTACACAAAATAAATAAAAAACATAATCTTGAAAAGCACAACTATTCTGAAAAAAACGACGAGTGGGTCCTCCTCTACTCCGTATGCACTCTCTGAGCCTATCTGGGACCCTTTCAATTAAGTGAGTCACGTTTATTTCCGGTATTTGTTCCCAACAGACTTTCAAGGCGTTAATGAGCTCCTGCTGGCTGTTCACATCACTGTAATGTTCTTTCAGGCGTCTTTTGAGCTGATCCCATAAATGTTCGATGGGGTTGAGGCCGGCACTCATGGCTGGCCATGGCAAAACGGTGATACTGGCTTCAGAGAGTACTCTTTGTGTAGTGCGGGCTGTGTGTGGGCGAGCATTGTCATGCATAAGGACAAAGTTTATGCCCGCTCTTTGTGAAAATGGGATGACATGTGGCCGGATTACTTGCTCGATGTAACTGGCGGCGGTTACGGTACCTTCATTCAGAATTACCAGCTCTGTTTTGCAGTGTAAGCTAATTCCACCCCATACCATGACACTGGGACCTCCAAATCGGTCTGTTCCATGGACGCATGGTTCAGAAAAACGTTCCCCTTCTCTTCTCCACACGCGTATCCGTCTGTCGTCACTGTAAAACTTCACTTTACACTCCTCCGTAAAAAGCACATTCCTCCAGTTATCCATGGTCCATTCTAAATGTTCCCGGGCGTACCTTAAGCGTGCTGCACGATGAGTCCTCGCCAGTTTCAGACGAATAGCACGTACTCTGGAGCGTTGTCCATCTTCGTGAAGCCGATTCCGAATAGTTTGATCGCTGACTCTCGTCCCTGTCGATTGCCGTAGTCGAGTTTGTGAGGTCCGAGCGGTTACAGTACGCTCCCGACGTGCGGTTAACCTTAGGTATCGGTCTTCCTGAGCAGTTGAAGCCCTAACTCTTCCTGTGCCAGGTCTCCTAGCCACACTTCCGGTCTCCTGATACCGTTCCCAAACGTTTCGGATCGCTCCTCGCGATACACCGAGGTGTATAGCCACAGATCTCTGAGACTGTCCCTCTTGAAGCAAAGATACTGCTCTTGCAGCGGTTTCCATGTCCATATGTCGGCGAGAACCAGGCATAGTGATCACAACTAAGACAGGAACCAAACAAAATGGTTAAAAACGTGAGTGTTCCACAACAGCGTTTAGTGTAGACTGAAAACTTAAGTGATTGAGAATTTGTGCATTCGAAGTTTTTTTCGAGTACTTCACTTTTTCAGCTACCGTGTTAAAACCAATATGATTGTTGTCGTAATAAACATTGATAAGGGCTCCTAAACATGTCAGCTTGACGGACAATGCATAACTTTGTCAACAACTACTTAGATAACTTTATTTAGACCAAAATAGTGAATGATTCTAGGTGGGCCCTATTTTGTGTTGAGTAGTAGATCGTGCCCGTATCTCGTTATTTTAAAATTATTGGTCACTTTGGTTTCGATACTTTTTTCACACTATGGACGCTTAAACTTTGCCAAAATGATTTATTTTTACAATTTTTCACTAGAACAGTAATACAAGTGTTTTTTTGAAAAGCCGTGACATAGCACTCATACTATTTATTGCTTATCTGTCAGTTCAGGTAACTTTCGTTACCATAATAATAAAAAACCGATGGCATTGTTTAATTTGTGGTCTTGGTGTACAAGAATGGTAAGGAACAAATTACATCGATTATTATTTTTTAAAAAATATCTTTGGTAACTACAACCTACTTGGTTTTTTGTCATTTGTATTTTTTTTTATGCAATGGACTTTAGTTTTATGATGACCTTCTGTTATACATTAATTACCGGACACCCTATATACTTCCCCAATGTATTTGAAATGTTGTACTTACCCGATTTATTCTCGCAGGGCTGACTGTTGCTGAGGAACCAAAACTACACTTACTAAGAACAAAATTAGAAGTCTCAACACCAGCCGACCAAAAGATAAACCAAATATCGGACTCGGAAATTATCCAAACCACTCAAAATCGTACGGCCAAATTAATGACTGATTTCAAAAAGCCTCACGCTTGTGATATATGCCACTGTAGGTATAGAAAAAAAAGTGATTTTATAAGACATGTGCGTACACACACTGGTGAAAAACCTTACAAGTGTGATATATGTCAGAGGAATTTTACTTACAAGGTAACTTTAACAAATCATATTCGTGCACACACTGGTGAAAAACCTTACAAGTGTGTTAAATGTCAGCGTAGTTTCAGTCAAAAGAGTAATTTAACAAAACATTTGCGTACACACACTGGTGAAACACCTTACAAGTGTGATATATGTCAGCGCAGTTTCAGTCAAAAGAATAATTTAACAGATCATATTCGTATACACACTGGTGAAACACCTTACAAGTGTGATATATGTCAAAGTAGTTTCAGTCAAAATGCTCATTTAACAAAACATTTGCGTACACACACTGGTGAAACACCTTACAAGTGTAATATATGTCAGCGTAGTTTCAATCAAAAGAGTAATTTAACAGATCATATTCGTACACACACTGGTGTAAAACCTTACAAGTGTGATATATGTCAGCGTAGTTTTAGTCTAAAGGCTCATTTAAGAGATCATATTCGTACACACACTGGTGAAAAACCTTACAAGTGTAATATATGTCACAGTAGTTTCAGTCAAAAATTTACTTTAAGAAAACATATTCGTACACACACTGGTGAAAAACCTTATAAGTGTGATATATGTCACAGTAGTTTCAGCCAAAAGATTAATTTAACAAATCATATTCGTACACACACTGGTGAAAAGCCTTACAAGTGTGATACATGTCAGAGTAGTTTCAGGCGAAAGATTTATTTAACATATCATAATCGTACACACACTGGTGAAAAACCTTTCAAATGTGAAAAATGCCACTGTAAGTTTAGAACAAAGAGTAATTTAACAAGACATGTGCGTACAAAACACTAGTGAAAAAACTTACAAGTGTGCTATGTCAGAGTAGTTTTAGTCAAAAGGAAGCTTTTTCCCGCGACTTCTTACGCGTGGTACTTAGAATCTAGTATCTATATTTTATTTTATATAAAACAAAATTTAAAAAAATATATACAAAGTGCAATAATAAAGCTTATTGACAAGTTACTTTAAGAAAACATATTCGTACAGTCTAGACATTGTACGTATAAAACCTGGTGATTTACTTTTAATATGGCTTTGTTTGTTTACGGAGAATCACTGACTCCCAGTCTCAAGCACCTTGACCTAGTTTGTGACCTAGTAATAAGCCTTATAGGTTCTTAGTTTTATGGATATTGTAATTTAATGGCTTTTGGTGAAATAAAGAATTTAATATGATTCGTTTATTCATTTTTTCACATATCCCTGTCGTAAAATCCGTTCTTAGCGAACGTCTACTAACTATAAACTACCTCCCTGCTAATTATCAAGTTTGTAGGACAAAAAATGAATGACAATTATACAAACTTGCGAGAGCCCTTGGACCTCCTTAATCAGTCCCCGTCGCAGCAAAATCCGTTCTTAGTGAAAGTCTACTAACTACTAATTATGTCCCGGCGAAATATCAAGTTTGTAGCACAAAAAATGAAGGACAATCATAGAAATTTACGAGAGCCCTTTGGACCTCCTTAATCCGGCCCTGTCGCAAAATCCGTTCTTAGCGAACTGTTATAACAGGGTTCCGGATTAGGTTTTTAAAAAGAAAAATTACTTTTGGCTAGAATAAACTTGTATATTAAAAATTACACGAGTGCAAGATACATGTGCACGGTAGGACGGTTGGAAGACGACTGGTATGCTGTTAGGAGAGGGAGAGAGGAATGAGAGGATGCTGCTTCAGCAGCAGGAATGCAGCGTAAGCTGCTGAATAGGCCAGAAGGGACAGGTGAAGGATGTAACAGCCCCCCGATTAGGAGGAAACTTACGGGTGGAAGGTAAGTTGACGCCGAAAGGAGTTTTCCAGGTTTTAGGTCATTCGGAGACGAGGAGCAGGAATATCTTCGACATCTGTGGATGTAATTTCTATGGGAGTATCAGGTAAAGGGGTACATCTAGATTTCTTAACTAACTTATAATAACAATACAATTTATAGGAAATAACTAGGATTATAACTAGACTTATAATAATAGTAGTATAGGAATAATAGTTATCGTAAAGGACAATGTGAGGTTTTTCAATTACTCCATTAAGGTTTGTTTTAATTTGATCAGTTACTTTATTATAATTTGAGAAAAGAGAGTCTAAATTATTAATGTTTTTTAAATTAACGCAAGGAACTTTAATATTTTCTTTTAAATATGCAATAGGACTACAACAAGTATCATTAATTAATTCAAAGTGCAATACTATTGGTTTTAATTTTATTTCAATGTTATGTTTAGGTATTAACTTATTGTCGTTGCAATAAGCAATACAGTTGTCTGGTATAGTTAGTATACCAGTACCGGAAATAGAAGATTCAGATAGATCTTGATTATTACATTCTATTGTTATTTTAGAATCTTGACTAATCATGTATATCCACTGATTGCTATGTAATTTATGAAAGGTTTCAAAATTACCATTAATGAATTTAGTTTTGCAAAGAGGAGGAACGGAAGTCAGAGCTTTTGAAATAACCTCATTTTCACATATTGGTACGGCTGACGTAGAGTATACATTGGAAATTTCACAAATATAATATTGCGTATTTATAACTTTACAGGTAGTGAGTGAATTTAATTTACAATAAGATGATTTATCTTTAGTTATGCCCAAATATTTAGTGGATGGTATTATTGTAGAATACAATGTTTTGTTTACAGATTTAAGGGCGATAGGATAAGGTGTAGTATGATACAAGTCGAATTCTTTAGTATTTACTAAAGGCATTTGTAATACAAATATTATTTTGTTGTTTGCATAATAACTGGATATATCGGATATGTTTTCTAGAATATGGATATTGTCTAAGATTAAGGGTACAGGTAATTGCTTGGAACTAGGAAGAAATCTATAGTTACTTACAAGGTCTGAAAACAATTGTTTAGGGGTAATAATAGATGGATATAGTATATTGGACTTACTGAACATAATAGCATTAATTATGTCTTCTAACTTAAATGATAAGGTTAATAAACTACTTATAAAATATTCGACAGTCCCGATATTTTAGACCTAATTAATAGTTTATTGGAAACTTCATTTGCATTGATTTTATCAATGACTTCTTTAAGAGACAATAGTGTGGATGTTGTAACCATCATGTTTTCTTTCATGAGGGTTGCTAATTTAGTTTGATCATTCTCTAAGGTTTGAATGGCATT
The DNA here is from genome assembly GCA_963576755.1 of Noctua janthina. Classification (NCBI taxonomy): domain Eukaryota; kingdom Metazoa; phylum Arthropoda; class Insecta; order Lepidoptera; family Noctuidae; genus Noctua; species Noctua janthina. The sequence continues at coordinate 8,667,329 of OY755077.1, forward strand.
ACTGTATTTTTCGGCATCATTTTGGTCCATATTTCCAAACAGTTGTTTAATTACTGAGCCGATTCCACCAAATCAAGCAGATCTTTTATAAGACTTAGATATAAGATGAGAAATAGAATCAAAGTCTCTAACTATATCAGAATAACGGGATGACAAAGGTTGGAACAAATAGTGACATTCGCCTTCATACGAGGGCGGGTCAATAAGTCCGTGACTTTTGGAATAAAACACAGATTTTTTGATTAAAAAATAATTTTATTTTTCAACGTAGTCTCCCTTGAGCTCTATACACTTTGTCCAACGCTTCTCCAATTTTTTTATCCCGTCCAAAAAAAATGATTTGTCGAGGTCCTCAAAATAGGCCTTTGTTTGCGAGATGACTTCATCATTGGAGTCAAATCTTTTTCCACCAAGCCATTTCTTCAGGTTTGGGAACAAGAAGTAGTCGCTCGGAGCCAAATCTGGAGAATAGGGCGGATGAGGGAGCAATTCATAGCCCAATTCATGGATTTTTGCCATGGCAACTGCACATGTGTGCACCCTTGCATTGTCTTGGTGGAAAAGAACTTTTTTCTTGGCCAAATGAGGTCGGTTTTTTTTCAAATCGTCATTGAATCGGTCCAATAAGTTGGCATAATATTCCCCATTGATTGTTCTTCCCTTTTGAAGGTAGTCAATGTGGATTATCCCGCGTGCATCCCAAAAAACAGTCGCCATAACTTTATTGGCTGACAAACCCACCTTGGCCTTCTTTGGCGCCGATTCACCCTTAGAAACCCACTGTTTTGACTGTTGTTTGGTTTCTGGTGTGTTGTGATGGATCCATGTTTCGTCCACGGTTACAAAACGGCGCAAAAACTCCTCCATATTGCGATTAAACAACGCCAAAGCTTCCTGTGAAGTTGTTACACGATTGCGTTTGTGGTCGACTGTGAGCAAACGCGGCACCCATCTTGCGGAAAGCTTTCTCATGCCCAAGTGATCATTCAAAATTGAAACCACTGAGCCATGCGAGATCCCTACGGCTTCCACAATCTCTCGCACTTTCAATCTTCGGTCGGTCAACACCATATCGTGAATTTTTTCGATTGTTTCGGGTGTAGAGACCTCAACTGGGCGTCCAGGACGTTCGGCATCTTCAGTGCTTGTACGGCCACAACGAAATTCAGTAAACCACTTTTTTACCATTGAAATCGATGGTGCAGAGTCCCCATAGTATTTATCAAGCTTAGCCTTGGTCTCGGTAATGGTTTTTTTTCGCAAGAAATAATGCTTAATAAGCACACGAAATTCACTTTTTTCCATTTTCTCCTCAAATTAGTGGGTAGTCTGATAAAAATAGCTGTCAAACACAAACTAACTGACGCAGCAAGTTTAAATTTTGACAGGAGTCAACTGACAGATGCCTGTTGACAGGAGCAGTGTTGCTGTTTCAGTAAAGAGGTCAGAAATTCAAAAAGTCACGGACTTATTGACCCGCCCTCGTAGTATGCATTGCTTTGATTACATAGGAATTTAGAAGTTCTTAGGATATCCCTTATGTTATCTAGATGTGGTTGAATGAAAGAGACATCTATGGGGATGATAATATCTAAAGTATCATCAGTTATTTTTAGAGAGCCAATGGGGTCAAAATATATGCCTGCGTCGTCTGATGCTGGCTGGATATATCCTTGACTGTTTGACGCCAGGGTAGGATAAATGTAACCAATTCTGTAAGGAAAGGAATTGAATTGAATAATATTAAATAAAATACTATGACTCATTACTAGTTGCTAATTTAAATTCGTCAAAGTGGTGTTTGTCGTGACGCCTGTTAATTAATAGTGACGCGGTATTGTTGCCATGGATTTTTACAATTTTAAACGGGCCTTTCCATATAGGTGAGAGAGCTTTTCTTAGGCGTAAGTGATTTTTAAGGTAAACAAGATCGCCGACTTTATATTTAATTGGCCTTGTGTGAGTGTCATAGTAACTTTTGGAATTTATCTTTGATTTTTGTATATGTTCTATTGCTTTTGCTCGACAGTACTTGAGTCTATTTTGGACTATGCGGACATATTCAGAATAAGTAGCGCCTGCAGTTTCCTCGTAAATGGAATCCGGTATATAGGGTTTGTTTCCAAATACAAGCTCATAGGGAGAGAAATGAGTGGTTGAATGAATAGCCGTGTTGTACGCAAGCATAGCTGTGTACACAAAGCGGGGCCAGTTATTTTGTTGCTCATTTACATAAGACTTTAGGTATTCTTTTAAGGTTGAGTGACTTCTCTCGAGAGCACCTTGAGTTTGAGGGTGATACGGGGTGGACCATAATTGTTTTAATTTTAATAAGTTACATGTTTGTTTAAAAAGCTCAGCCGTGAATTTGGTGCCTTGGTCTGTTAATATTGTTTTGGGTATTCCGAACAACGTAATGAAATGAACCAAACATTCGCATGTTTCTTCAGCAGTAGTGTTAGTAATTGGATAAGCGGCTGAGAATTTGGTAAGGTCATCTTGGAGGGTTAATATGTATTTATATTTATCATTACCGGCTTCTGGTAGTGGTCCTACTATATCGAAAGCTACACGTTCAAAGGGGCGTGTGGAAAGAGATGTGATTTGCATAGGCGCACGATTAGTTCTTCTTAGGGCTTTATTAATTTGGCATTGTGGACATTTCTTTACGTAGTTTTCAACGTCTACTCGCATGTTTTTCCAGTAGTACCGTTCTACCAGAACCTAAGTGACCGGCTATAGGGAGATCACGATTTTCTTTCATAATTTTAGGGATTTCACTCAGTGATGGGTAGATAATAGTATTCTTATAAATGTGTATAGTTATCTCTGAGTTGTGAAATAAATATAGGATCATGTTATATAGTTTGATATACTGATGAGTATCGAAAGGATTATTAAAATCAGATACAGCTATTTGAGGGTTATTCTGCCCTGTGAGACTGACAACTAACTCATTTCTTACGGATTTAAGACACTTGTAGATATCTTCATATGTGCATGTGTCAAAGTGATTGACCTTGGTGAAAATGAAATAATAAATTTTATTTTCGGATTCATATTTAAGGAAGGATTGTAATATTCTTTCTAGTAAGGAAAATTCGCTCAAACTAGGAATATTAGATATTACTTCTTGGATATATGGGACGGATTCGTCCATATCTATAGACGTAGGGATGATGATATGTTTTTTATCAGTTTTAGATAGGCTTTTGTTATGTTCTGTTATGGTTACGTTAGGATTAAAATCCTTAGCGGTAGTTTTAAGAAATTTTGAGTAACTACCATCTGGGGTACTGGAGCTACTAGGGCTCGAGACATCAGGTGGTGATATTGGATTTGGACGATCAGTGGAAGGTGAGGGTAAGTTTTAATTTATTATATTATCTAGATCATCAAGGTTGCCTAACTCTAGTAAGCTTGTAGGCTGAATAAGGGGATCTGTGAGGTCTTCCAGTTGAATTAAATCGTCCGGGGGGAACAGCTGGAAGAACATTTGGATTTGATGTTTCGTCGTAGTCTGGTGAGTTTAGATTTCCATTGGAAGTACCAGGTATAGGATTTATAGGATTGACAGATTTGGTTATAGGATAGCTGGATAATGCATCGGCGGCATTATTTAGTTTCCCTTTTCTATGTATTATTTCATACTCATATTCCTCTAATTTTAATCTCCATCTCTGGAGTTTACTACTGGGGTCAGAGTGGTTGAATAGCCAACGTAAGGGACGATGGTCAGTAATTATTGTGAATTTTCTGCCATAGAGGTAAGGACGGAAAGTTTTACAGCCGAAAATAATTGCAAGTAATTCTATTTCAGTTGTACTATAATTGCACTCATTTTTGTTGAGTGTACGGGAAGCATAGGCGATGGGCTTATCCTTGCCTATTTCACCTTGGGAAAGAATAGCGCTGATTGCATAATTTGATGCATCACAGCTGAGAAGCAATGGTTTGGAGAAATCAGGAAATGATAATAGCGGAGCTGTAGTTAATTTATTTTTTAGGGTTTCAAAGGATAACTGATGTTCGTTTGACCAAATGTACTCTATGTTCTTTTTCAGCAGATTTGTTAAAGGTTTTGCAATGCTTGAAAAATCAGGAATGAACCTGCGATAATAAGAGACGAAACCAAGGAATGATTTGACGTCCTTGGGAGTTTTTGGTGTAGGGAATTCATGAACTGCTCTTAGTTTTTCAGGATTTGGTTTTACGCCTTTGTCAGTAATGACATGGCCAAGGTATGAAACTTCCTTTCTTAAAAATTCACATTTATCCGGTTGTAGTTTTAATTTGAATTGACGAAGTCTATAAAATACGTTAGTTAGGTTATCTATATGAGAAGGGATTTCAAATGAGTAAATCACGATATCATCAAGATAAACGAAGCATTGGATGCCTTGGAGACCAGATAAAGCGGAATTCATTAATCTCTGAAAGGTGGACGGTGCATTCTTTAATCCAAATGGCATGCGAGTGAACTCGTAATGCCCTGTTGGGATTGAAAATTCTGTTTTGGAAGAATCTTCAGGAGACATGTTTTTTTGATGAAAACCGGAAGCTAGGTCTAATGTGCTAAAGTATTTGCACTTGCCTAATTGATCTAGGATTTCGGCTATGTTTGGAATAGGATAAGAATTGCCAATAGTCACGTCGTTAAGTTTACGGTAATCGATTACAACGCGCCATTTTCTTTGACCAGAAGCATCGAGCTTCTTGGGTACTACCCAAGTTGGTGAGGACCAAGGGGACATAGAAGGTTTTATTATACCTTGTCTCAGCATTTTTTTTACTTGAGAGTCTACCTCTTTCTTATGGCATTCAGGAAATCTGTATTTCTTAACATGGATTGGGCTATCGGTCGTGGTTTTAATTTTGTGTTCTATTGCATCACTGCAAGTTAACTGGTCGTCGGGTAGATGGAAAATGTCTGAAAATTGAGAACAAACAGAGTATAATGCCTCAGTTTCTTCTGGATTAAGGTGGGACACGCGAAACTGCTTTAGGACTTCTTCTGTGCGTTCACGAGTTTCGGGTTCGGCTACGGTACCGATAAAGACTGCAGCTTTCAGTTCGAAAGGTTTTAAATGTAATTTAAGATCAGACTTAATGGTTACATGTTCCTCTGAGGTGTTAACAATGGAAATATTAACACGGTTGTTATTCTTAACTTGAACTAGACAGTTTGCCACTAATAAATTTTGGGAAAGATTTTGGTCAATTATTAAACCTTCTTTTATTTCTGGATTTGCAACAATACATTCAATTATGGTTTCACTGCGTGGTGCAATAGTGTAAACGGGTTCGTTGAAATGCGTTTTAAGCATAATATCTTTTAAATGCAACACACCTTCATCATAGTTAATTTGGCCACTCATGGAATTGAATAAGTCGTTGCCGACAATACCATCGTAGGGTATGCTTAATTCATTAACTAAACTGAATGTATGTGTTAGGTATTTACAGTCAATATGAGATTTGTCGTGTGTATAGATAGTTATAGGGATTTGTCCTAATGTACATAGGGGGTTATCGGTGGTTGAATCGATACCTTTGATTTTGAATTTAATCGATTCGTCAATAGCAGGCATGTCATCAATGACTGTTTTTTTAATTATACTTATAGATGCGCCAGTATCGACGAGGAGGGATAAATCATTAGAGGAAACGGGGGAATTTACTTTTATAAAAGGTAAGTATTTATTTGGTATATTGCATGTGAATTCGTATATTTCTTTATTAATATGTTTTTTTATTTTCAGGATTCTGGATTAAGTCTACGGTTTGGGGCCGGTTACCCTGTCCATGTGTCATGAAGGATTTGGAGTCTACGATTTGGGGCTGGTTACCCTGTTGCTTGACTCCAACGGAATGACCACGAGTTTGGGGCTGATTACCCTGTCCATGGGTCATGAAGGATTTGGAGTCTATGATTTGTGGCTGGTTACCCTGTTGCTTGACTCCAACGGAATGACCACGAGTTTGGGGCTGGTTACCCTGTCCATGGGTCATGAAGGATTTAGAGCTGGTTACCCTGTTGCTTGACTCTAATGGGATGACCACGAGTTTGGGGCTGGTTACCTTGTCCATGGCTCATTGTTTGTGTTTTGGCGTCGTCTATTATGGAATTTATCTGTCCCGTGCAACGCTTATTCGGGACATTTTTTAGTTTAAACTGTTGTCAACGGTATCGTAACCTTCTACATCGGTTACTGCATTAATACGAGGTTTAAAATTAGATGTACTTGACTGCGCACTTTAAGGATAAGATTTGATTTGATTGTTAAATCTTTTATTATTGTATTCGCGGAGTTGGCACTTTTCTAGAATATGCCCTGATTGTTTGAAATATCTGCAGAATGGATCATTTGAAAAGGGTTGTTGAGAGGTTAGTTTTTGGGATTGATTGTTATTAAAGTTACTGAATTTAGACTTGGTTGATTTGGATCATTTTGACGAAGTGGTTTCGCGGCTAAGGTTTGTTTGTAGGAGTATTGTTGCAATTTTTCTTCGGAAATCGCGTAGTTTATGGCGTCATTGAGATTTTTGGGGTTCCGACACCTAATGATGTTTGCGATACGAGGGGTAAGACCCATCGTGAACGTGTGGAGAGCTAAGTCCTCCATTGCAGCTACTCTGCCGGCCACTTCACCTTTCTTGTGAGCGGATATAGAGATTTCTGTAAGCAATTGAGATAAACAGGTTTCTATTCCAAGTGAGAATTGGTTAACATTCTCCTGGGCACCTTGTCTGCAATCCTGGAGCTCAAGATGAGCATAATGTTTGCGCTCTCCAAATTGGTTCTGAAGGAACTCTTTAAGGGATGGCCACGAATCGAATTCCTTGATTGAACAAGCAATCTCGGCTTTACCATCTAATTAGCTGATTATGTACTTGAATACGATGTTAGTTTCATTCGAAGAGGCTAGGGAAATAGCATTATCGCAATTATTTATAAATGCATTTAGTTTTTCTCGACTGCCATCAAAGGGCTTTATGAATTTTAAAATGATACTTAAAGGTATGCTTTCCGGGCCCGCATGGGCCAACGCCTGCCGGGGCTGCGGGACTGTTCGAAAGAGATACCGTGGCCCTGGAACATAACGGGCAAAGAAGGAACATGGATGGGTTTTAGTCAGTACAAGTCTGACACTCCCCTCCGCTCCGCCCAGAGTGGGGGGGGTCATTTGATGATTTCCCATCCGGAAAAAAAAAAAAAAAAAAAAAAAAAAAAAAAAAAAAAAAAGGTATGCTTTCCGCAGACTCTTCTTTCACCGCGGCTCTTGGACCTTGGGACATGATTGACAACAAGTTTTATTTTTTATTTTAAAGAACAACTAGGTATAATAAGTCTGAAAACAAGATAAGGAATTAAATTTAAGTCGACAATGTATTCTTATCGCTTGCGAGCCTGGAACTGCGACGAGCGACGAGACGTAACATCCGGTGATGTGACGTGTGGATTGGAATGTTCAACTTCAAGGTAACTCGTTGAACGATTTTTAATAACTTTTGAACTTTCATCACTATTAGATATGGGAAATTTGTTCACAACTCACAGTAATATTGCGCACATGTTCTTCATGGTTTTGCAGGAGGATCTGGAGCTGGAACTGGAACTGGAGTGCCCTTGAACTAGGTCAGTACCGGGTTTACCGGTGTGGTGAGTCGTCTCTGGAACTCAGGAACTTGAGTGACCTTGAATTAGGCCAGTGCCGGGTTTTACCGGCGTGATGAGTCGTCTCTGGATCTGAAGCATTTTCGCGGAGTTTTTAACACTTTTTGGGAGGATTTCGAGGATTTTATAATCCCACCGCTGCCACCAATGTTATAACCGGGTTCCGGATTAGGTTTTTAAACAGAAAAATTACTTTTGGCTAGAATAAACTTGTATATTAAAAATTACACGAGTGCAAGATACATGTGCACGGTAGGACGGTTGGGAGACGACTGGTATGCTGGACTGTTAGGAGAGGGAGAGAGGAACGAGAGGATGCTGCGTCAGCAGCAGGAATGTAGCGTAAGCAGCTGCTGAGTAGGCCAGAAGGGGTACAGGTGAAGGATGTAACAGAACGTCTACTAACTACTAATTACCTCCCGGCCAAATTTCAAGTTTGTAGCACAAAAAATGAAGGACTTTCATATAAACTTATGAAAGTCCTTAAACCTCCTTAATCTGGCCCTGTCGCAAAATCCGTTCTTAGCGGACGTCTACTAACTATAAACTACGTCCCTGCCAAATTTCATCTTTATACGTCAAGCGGTTTTCGATATTTCGTGATTATAAGTGAGTGAGTGACCTTTCGCTTTTATATAGTTCGATACTCCTTGCGGTCCTCAATACTTTCTCCTAATCTTCTTACTTCACTTAATCCTAAAACATCCCACCTAATATTTGAGAGTGCTAGTTCTAATTCGGTTAGACTCTCTTCTGTACGCAAGGTTAAGCAGTTTAAAGTGGCAATATAAAGTTTTCTTTTTTCCTTTGTTTTAATACTAATGTTATTTTTTCTTATCAATCGTGCTGGAAGGGTATGGTCGTATTTCCCCACGGGGACCAGCCGGCTTGGGGGAGGTGTATTAGTTTTAGTTGTATCGTTGAATATTATTTGTTTATTTGTTCTGATCTTCCGTTTGCCGACGTGTGTTAGTGGCTATTCTTTATTTAATTCTGATGTTGAGTGAGACTTATTTCTGTACATTCTTTCGAATGCATTTACTTTATTAATTTTTGTTTCAATTTCTCATCTATCTCTTCTCTAATATAAGTTTTTAATGTGGTTGTTTGCTTGTCCATTTCTAGTCTTAGTTTGTAATTATTAGTTGCATTTGTTCCTCCATTTTAATAATATTTCGAAATTCGATGCTTACAACTCAGATGTAATTTAGTAGGAAATTATTTTATAGGAGTGGCAACACTCACTCAGTAGTTAACGTGTAACGAAACGCAATATTCCGTATTCTGTTGTTGGTAGATCTTGTATGTGTCAATATCAATTTTATTGGTTATACGTTATAAGGTATACACTATAATACTTGCATTGACTTGGTCTTTATTAAACACACATACGCACAGTTTTCAGTGATTTTTTTGCAGTTCTTATATTTATTTTCAATTCACTTGCACGATGTAAAATATAAGTTAGGTTTTAACACTTTTTATGCTTAAATCTTGCTCAACCGGAAGTGTTTGTGTCTTACCGTGGTCCTAAAATGCACCCGATAATTAACAAGCTTGTATTTGCGAAACTTTCGTTATAATAACTTACAAGCGGTGTCAGTTATTTGTCCGCAGCAGTGTTTTTAAGTTGAAGTAATTATCTTTAATGATATATATTCAATTACAAGATGGAAAAACTGCCAATGTGTAGGATATGTCTAGCGGAGAATGTACCCATGTATGTAGTGGTCAACAAGAACTTGCATGAACTATATAAGAAGCTGACTGATGTTCCAGTAAGTTTATACTTTGAAAATTATTGAATTTCCATTGTTTTACCTGCCTCTCATCTCACACTCGGGAATCTGACATGAATAAAAGTGGTATCAATGCGTATGCCCTTACTGTCAGATACATATAGAAAACACCAACAGTGTGCATGTGCTTAAACAGCTTCACAATATATTTGTAAGATTGAATGTATTATATTTGTAGAAACAAATACTGTAAGGCAAGTTTTATTGCAGTTTGTAACTGAAGACAGTAGACCGATTCTTGCTTGTTCCATCTGCTGCGTTAAACTTAAACAATGCTGCCGATTGATGATGAAATGTTTGGAAGCTGAAGAGCTGTTCGCTGAGATGACAAATGTGGATTACGAGGTGAGGTGTTCAACTGACACACAACAGTCCAATTCTCTTTTGATTATTTGAAATTGAAAACCTGTCTACTTTAGCAGTATAGCTACATCTGGTGATTGTTACATAATGCTGAAGTATAGTTTGACAAGTTTTCAACTTCAAATTCTTCATTCAGAAACTGTTTGTTATTATATATACTGGGTTGTTTGGATTCCACCGACTGTCCAGGATGTGTTTAATTTCTTTGGTGTCATTATTTGTGTAGAGGCTCTTATAAAAAATCTTTGTGCTTACACAAGTGCTCATTAGCCTTATTCAATAAATACTTCTAATAATAAACTGATAATACAATACATTTCTTTCAGCCAAATCCTGTCGTAAAACAAGACCCCTTAAAGTTTTTCGGAGGACTTGTGAAATCATCAGTAGAGAGCATAAGTATAGGTGATGTTGGTCTAACAGAATGCATTACTGTGAAAGAGGAATTACCGGCTATTTGTGGGAGACCAGATGATATTATTGAGCCAAAGGAAGAACATCAACATGACGGTATGTTTGTAAGAACAAATATCACTTACATAATTGTATAGCACATGTGTGAGTGAGTACTAAGCACTATCATTGACTCTAATGTGCCCTGGTGGTTGAGAGGATGTCATGCTCACTCAAATGTCTTGCTGATGGTTGCGGGTTTCGGATCATTCTGTTTCCTTCAAAATGGTCAAGCTGAATGGTGCTGATCCATGTGTCATGTTCGTGAACAGGCGCTGTCAGTTGGGACTGGTCATACGACTTGTGACTGGGACTGTACCCTCATCCTTTTGTTCTTGACATTCAAAAGTGCCTGTAATGGTCTACTTTTGTTCGTGACATTCAAAAGTGCCTGTAATGGTCTAATTGAAATAAATGCTTCGTGTTTGAGTTTGAAGTAATTATGAGCATTGCTCTTGACTGTTTTTGTTTGTGTACAGATATCAAACAGGAAAATGTAGACATTGGCTATTCAGACGAAGAAGATATCTCTTGCCCATCAAACCATTTTGAAAAAGATTCCGGAGATGATGTACCATTAATGGAGTTTAAAACTGAAGCTGAAGAAGAACAAGAAGTACCTAAGCAGAAACAAAGAGCCACGGAGACCAATAGTAAGTACTAGTTAGTTAATAGGTTATCATGCATGCAATGACGACTAATAGAGAAGTATGGATGAAAAGACATGCTGCGCCGACCCCAAATAGTGCGGGACACAGTGGAGAATGAAGAATGTAAGCAAACAGGGCTCTGCACAACTGTGGAAAGGTCTCTTGCGATTTCTAACTTTTCTTGTACGGAAACCGCAGTTGGTCCCTTAGGGGCGGGACAAACGGAAAAGACGTAAGACTAGGACGCGTTTTTCATTTCCGCGTCTCGTCTGCGCCCTGTCTTTTCTGTACTTTATTTTGTGTCGCGACTCTTCTATACATTTTGTATGAAAATTTATTGAAGGGGCGGCGCGTCTGCGACGCGTCCTCGTCTTACGTCTTTTCTGTTTGTCCCGCCCTATAGAGTTTTTTGATCCGTATAAGTAATTAATCAGGCATCATTAAAAGTTTTTGTGAAAACTGCAACTTTCTTGCTGTGTGTACAGTTTTCTTTCTAAAATCTGTGAATGACGCGAAGGATGTCTGTCCTTAACTTTTAGAGTCTTAGGAGACTTCCTAAGACCATTTACCTGTAGCTACAATGGTTAACCTGCTCTTACTGTCCTATCTCCAAATTCCCTCTGTTAGCTGATTACAAATATGTAGTACCAAATCACATTCAAAAACCTAACTTACCTACCTACCTAGTTGGAATATCACTACTAACAATGAAAAAATTAAAGACGATTCTGCAAAAAATACAACCGTCTTCATAAACGACAAAACGTGGGCGATTGTTACGTTACGTACATTTTCTTGGCACCGACTTCCGAAGCAATAAGTTATTTTCCTTAAGCTATACGCCTTATAGCTTCGGAAGTAGTAGTTTTGGTAGTGATAGGTATCGTGACTTAGGAACTTAAATATAACTGGCGGAATGTCGGTGTAGGTTGTGTACATTTCTACGTATTGCTTCAGAATATAGAGTATTGTCATTCATTTCGGAGTTATAATCATTAACACCGTCGATACAACCCTCTAAGTTCATTTAACACCATTGATTGAAATTTTCGTGAAATAGTCATTCAATGGGAATGAATTTAAAGGGGTTGTATTGATGATTTTAATGATTATAACTCTGTAAAGCCATATTTGTTACGGCCGCGAATCATGTTATAATCAACATACAATGTGACACTGACATGCTAATTGCAAAACGTAAAAAATAATTATTTCACTTTCTACCGTGAAACTTCCCCTTAACTCTTCTACGATTAAATTAATTTAATAGAATTGTTACGAGCTGGGTATGGGATAAATTAAATACTACCGTTTAAACCAAAAATAACTTTAATAATCACAAAACACTTAAAACTTAATCACAAATATACTACTGAGCACTATTGACTTAGATATCGCACTTTTATTTCACTCCGATTTGCTTCGTTGTGTAGCCAAAATCAGACTGACTGTTCCCGCAAACACGACGGCTATTTATATGCCGACCGATCCTTCAAGAAGGTTCCACAACTTTCAGGAACCTTTTTGACAGTTCTTAGTGGGGCATCATCCTTCGCGAAAGTTCCACAACTTTCTCGAATCTTCTAGACAGTTCTATATATTTTTATCTGGAACATTCCAGACCCTAATCTTCTGGACAGTTCTATACTAGAACATTCTAGACTCTAATCTTCTAGACAGGTCCTTAAAGGAACAGTCGAGACTCGCACGTAATCTAGAATGTTCTCGTAAGGCAACCGACGCAGTATTCCCGCGGCCAGTCGGTCCCGGTCCCGCTTGATCCTGTTCCTCAAATATCTGTACTGACATTTTGAGTTTGTAAGTTTATATGTAGAGGGAAAACCTTCGAAATTACTGCTTCATTCCGATTTTTTTTCAAAACTGGGAACCCACATTATTCTCGAGGGTCATAGTCATTTACGACCATATTGCGAGCGCAGCTGTGGGCACAAGCTAGTCTTTATTCATTTTACTCTCGAAAAACTTTCTGCGAAGCTGTACTTACAGGCATAGTTAGCAAAGCAGTCGCCAGCCTTTGAATCGGGGGACAAGGAAAATTAACACCTAACCTCGAATAAATTGAGATCATTATTTCCACTCACATGTACGATTTTAAGCTCGAATATTCAAAACGCTGGCTAGGATAGGTTGGGTATTCTTTTGACCAATCCAGCCGATATAGGAGTCATTTTGCCGACTTAAAGTTCCAAAATGTATCCAGAGGGTTTAGAAAGCAAAGTGAGCTCGAAAATTTCACGAAACATTTTGAATATTCCTAAATTGAGACAACATCACGCCTGTAATCCCCGAAGGGTTAGGTAGAGGTGTACCTAATATTACACCCACATTTCGACACTTATACACGGTTATTTTTTGGTCGTTCTGGAACCGAAAGCCATAAACTCAATCATCGATTTCGAAAGGATTGGGACCTTTTTTTTTCAAAAAATAAAAATAAGAAAAATCACGAAAAAAAATATTTTATGTTATTTTTGTGAAATAATGAGAACTCGAAGTAACGCTTCCTTGCAGTAAATGCATATGTGTGTGTAAAACGTATTCACGATCGGCAACATATGCGAACGGTACCCATTGAAAAATCCATTCATCGATCAGACAGATCTATGACTGGATCCGTAAGCCACGCCCCCACCCCACGCTTACACAGTCTAGCCGACCGGACCGCCCGCCCGCCCTTCCTTCCTCCTAGTAGTGTCGCGCGGTTCGCTGTGTTAGGTCACTCACGCGCAACCTAATCACGTGCTAAAAATGAGTCGGCAATACGCGTACTCCAACGTGGAGTATTGGGAAATGGTGGATTTTTATGGGATGGTGCAACATAACCTGGAAGAGGCTAGACGATTTTATGCTCAGCCGGAACACCTGAACTCACTGCGCGCACTAGGAATCACCGACCCTCAAGTTCCCTTCACCTCCACCATCCTGGCTGTAACCCAGCGCCTCCTCGATCACGGACAGTTTCGAGCACCCACACACGCGCAGGGCCGCGGTAGACTACCATGCTCGGCGGAATTAGAGGAAGACATACTGGATGGATTACATCCATACCATTTTCGTAAAAAGTATGAAGGAAAAATTTTGAGTTATTTAACTGTTAAGTACGTAAACATAAACGCAATTTAGATCAAACCCAACAAACAACTCAATGGTCATGAATGCGGAATCAAACGATTTATTATTGTCGCGCGTAGTAGCAACAACGTGGTTGGTAGGTACTGACCACCGCAACCTATAGCAAACTCATGATTAGCAAACCTTCAATACAAAGCTAGAGAAGTATCTATGGCTTGAATAACGAATTAAATTGCTATTAATATGTATGTAAGATGTAAGTATCTATCTAATTAGTTCATCCGCAAGTGTGCAACAAAAGATGCTGCGTTAGATACCTACATAAACAAAAATAAAATATTTGGTGTGGATTTGTGCCCGGTTGATGGCAATAAGCTCGCCCCCCATTACATGGGAATTAAACATAACTGGCGAAAAATGTGGGTGTACCATTAGGTACACCTCTGCCAAACCCTTCGGGGATTACAGGCATGATGTTATGTTTACGTTATACTACTGTAGCACTCCGCGTTCTAACCAAAGGGATCGGTCGCGCAAATAGGTACCTACGCGATAGATAAATTAATACACAAATAAAAATACGAAAAGCGAATTTAGACTTTAGTTCTTAACCGTAAACGGTGAAAATTAGAAATTTTACCCAAACTACCTAAGTAAAGTACGCAGTTTACAAAAATTTTATTATTCTGAGAAACCTATTGTCTCGTGTCCGACCTGACTGTTACAAAGATGCACAATCGAATTACACGGTTAACTTTATTAAAATAAGGTCTAAATTCCAACCTAATAATACCTCTAACCAATAATGAACTCTATTCGACAGACGAAACGATTCATTTTTCTGTGCGAATTGCCTGCGTTTGTAACAGCCGCCAGCATTACCGCAAAATAATGTTTTAGGCAGTATTATTTTATGAATCAGGTAGGTAGGTTCGATTGGTCGACACTCGATTTAAGTCCTAATTCCCAAGCGTACTGTCGTCGTATCGGAGTCTAGTTGAATAGGTACGAGTAGTAGTGATTTCGTGATGCGAGAGTGATGAATTAAATGCCAATTAATTTCTCTCGTTAACGAAGAGATGTGATAGTGGTAAACACCGTGCCGTGCTTCTGATGCGAAAGAGAAATGATGTAGGTAAATGAACTTACACCAACCTAAATCGGACCTGAAATGAAATACCTACTTGCAGTCGGTTAATAAATTCGTCCGACGTCCATCGACCCGCTCAACTGACTCGCACACGCACAGCTGTGCCGCGCTACGTCATCATCGAGCGGATCGTACGATATTGCGTTTATGAATGAAATAATGGGAGCCCTACTAAGATTTAACTGGAATGACAGAAAAAATGTGATAAATTTCTAACTTCTATATTAGACGTCATAAAAAAAAAAAAATGCCAATAGTAACTATTACTCGACTGGAGTTACTGTGTTTCGGTTCCAGAACGACCTAAAAATATTCGTGTATTTAAGTCCCATAGGGGGTGAGCCTATTGTCATCAACCGGGCGCAAATCCAGACTCCGTGGCTGCTACTGAGAAATTCCTGATGGAAAAACCCAATAACACTTCCCGACCCAATTAAGAATCGAATCCAGGACCTTATGCTCAGCAGTCGTGCTTGCATCCTTTTTTTTTCTTTTTTCGGATGGGAAATCATCAAATGACCCCCCACTCTAGGCGGAGCGGAAGGGAGTGTCAGACTTGTACTGACTAAAACCCATCCATGTTCCTTCTTTGCGTTCCAGGGCCACGGTATCTCTTTCGAACAGTCCCGCAGCCCTGGCAGGCACCGGCCCATGCGGACCCCTACTTTTTTGCTGACATCTCTTTGAGGCACACGTGGAACACGAACGCGCCGTCGACACGGCCTGTCGTCATAAGACGGCCGGACGGCGAGCTAGCCCATAACTCGCCGTCCACAGGCCCGCGCCTACGGTGGCCGGGAGCCACCACGTGACCCCCAACGCCCAAGGCGCCTCCCGCGGCGGCTGGGACGTGAGGTTCTTTCCCTCTCACGTCCCGCCATCTCCTTCACTAGCATGACTGCTTCGCAGAAGGTCAATCAATCAAACTTTATTTGTAAACATAGGTATTACAATAAAGGTCTTATGTATACAATTTAGTCGAGCTCTATGTTCTACCAATGAAATTGGTGTAAAATCTATTAGTTTTTTAGTAACAAGTCTGAATTTATACAATAAAAAGTCAAGTTCGAGTAAATAATGTCAATTAAATAAAAAAAACGAACAGTATTCCACTTTATCATATTGTAAATTATGTCAATGAATGGTACTGTTATTAGGCAATTAATCAATTATAATTTATTGTTACAAGCATGTCAAAGGTAAATTGTATTAAAAGGTTAGTAATGTCATATTTTATCATTTAAAAATTCTTCTATGGAGTAGTACGTCTTATCTAATAAAAAATTAAATACAATTTAGTTTTGAATTTGCGGACATTATCTGTGTAAGGTGGTGACGGCTTCCCATTCCCTCTCGCTCCGGACCATGGGTTGAACCAGGGCCGGACGCGAGAGATCGCCGCTACGAGGACACGGCGGTGCTCCGCCCAAGCGGGGCAGACCTCTACGGTGTGCTCCACCGTGTCCTCCGGACGATCCTCGCAGTGGAAACACCCGGGCGTTTCCTCCCGCCCGATTCGGTGCAGGAACCTCCCGAAACAACCGTGTCCGGTGAGGACCTGCGTCAGGCGGGAGGTGAGGGCGCCGTGGTGCCTCTCTAGCCACTCCTCAAAGAGGGGACTTATCGCCACTATGATGGCGTGCCCTGCACGGGGTTGCAACAGTCGTTCTCTCCATGTCGCCATGAGATCACGCCGGAAATCTGTCCGCTGAGCGGCAATTTGCCGCGGCAGCGAAGTTTCTCTCCGACGTAGTGCCTCCGCGCACCATTCGTGCAGGCGCGCGAGGACTATCGCCTCCAGATCCCATGGCGGCAATTCGGCAAGGAGGCTAGCCGCCTCGCCGGAGATCGTGCGGTACCCCCGGATTAGCCTTATGGCTATTACCTTTTGGGGCGCGTTCAGGTAGTGGGCGGCTTGCCGCCTCAAAGAACGCGCCCACACCGGGGTCCCGTACAGGGCCATGGATCGCTTGACCCCTAGGTACAATCTCCTACAGGCGGTGCTCGGGCCCCCCAGATTGGGAAGCAGCGTTGCAAGCGCGCCCGCCACGCCCATCAACATGGGCACCAGCCGCCGGAAGTGGGGGCCGAAGTCCCAACGGCTGTCGAGCACCAATCCCAGATATTTCATGGTGTACTCGACAGCAATCTGGGTACCCCCGACCACAATATGTGATCCCGGCGGCGGCGCCCGCCGGCGGCCATGGAAGACCATGGCTTCCGACTTCTTGAGGGCCACCTCCAGGCCCAGGCGCCGTATGCGGCTCACAACCTGCGAGACCGCAGCTGTCGCTAGCAACGCTGCCTCCCTGTACGAGCTCCCCCGGGCAGTGACCAGCGTGTCGTCGGCGTAACACCAGGGCCACCCCCGGTTGGAGCTCGCCTCTCAGCACCCAGTCGTACCCGATGTTTCACAGGGGCGGGCCAACGACCGAACCCTGTGGGACACCGCACGACATGTCGCGCCGGCCTCCGCCGTCGCGTCCCCTGTAAGTGACATACCTTTCCGCTAAATAAGCCCCAACGACGCGACGGAGGTACGGGGGCACCCTGTGGTAGCACAGCGCCTCCCGAATACAGCTGCTCCAGGGCAGGGTGTTGAAAGCGTTGGAGATGTCCAAGGACACCGTCAACATCACCCCACCCCGGGACACCGCTTCCTCCGCCAGGACTCTTACCCGCATTATGGCGTCCACAGTGGAGCGCCCATGCCGAAAGCCGAACTGGCTATCGTCCAGATCCGGCCCCTCTCTGTACAAGTGGCCGGCGAGGCGGGCAGCAATGATCCGTTCGAAAAGCTTACCCACCTCGTCTAGCAGCACTATGGGCCGGTATGCGGACGGCGAGTCCGCTGGGCGCCCCGCCTTCCTGAGCAGGACCAAACGACCCGTTTTCCACTGACTAGGGAATTGGCCCCGCTCAAGACAAGCTGAGTAGAGTCCTCTCAGCTGGGGCTCTAGCTCTTTCAGAGCGAGGGCAATCGCGCCGCCGGGAACTTCGTCGTGCCTCGTGGCAACGGTTTTGGCCCGAAGCCGCGTTATTGCCGCCCTCATCTCTGCTGGTGTCACCTCAGAGACGCTGACTTCCTCCTCAACCTCTGACTCTGCGGCTGTGGGCAAAGCCATCGGCGGCGGTATGTGCTTTTCCCTAGCAGGAAAGAGAGTTGCGACCACTTCCTCAAGCAGCTGAGGCTGCAGATTCTCAGTGATTGGGGCGCCCAGGCACGAAGTTTCCCTCGGACCGCACGATAAGGGCGCCGCCACGGATTTACGTCTAGTGTCGACAATATCTCTTCTTAGCTCGGAACTTCGCCTCGCCGACGGCCTGCCACAGAGCCTCCTTCGCCGCGCGGTACACCTCATACAGCGCGGCCTCTTCTTCTGGAACCCGACGACGTCTCCTCCGGTATCGGGTGTACAGACGTCTCATCTCCACTCACGCCAGCCGCAACTGCGCGATGACGGCGGACCACCAGTACAGCTGGCGTCTTGTGGGCTGGGTGACACGGGGCATAGACGCATCACAAATTTGCGTCATCGCCCCGCGGAACCACTGCGCCTCCGCTTCGACGTCGACGGGTTCGTTCGACGGTGTTTCCCGGACCCAGGCCTGGAGGATTGCGGCCTCCTCGAGAAGTTCCCTGTCGATTCTCTTGTACGACCAGCGAGGACCGTCCACTTGCGGGGCCGACGGGCGACCACCGCCCGCAGCCTGGGCGGAGACGTCAAATCGAATGTATCGATGGTCCGACAGCGTCTCCACCCCTACGGCAACTCGCCAGTCGCGTACACGGCCCGCAACAGCGGAGCTTGCGAACGACACCTCCACTATGGACCCGCCCCGCTGTCGCACGCACGTGTACACCGAGCCCCGATTTAGGACGGTCAGGCCGGTCTCGACCGCCCACTCCTCCAACACCTCACCTCTAGAATCGGTGATCGGGGATCCCCAAACCGCAGACTTGGCGTTGAGATCCCCGAGCAACAGCACCGGGCAAAGCGAGAGTTTGCTTAGCGGCAAACTCTCGCCTGAGGTCCTCCAGTTCGGATCGGAGACGGCTGTTCTCCCTCCACAACCTCGCCGTCTCCTCCGAGGTCGTGCGGCCATGGAGAGCCTCCACTGCCTCCCTGATCCCCTCTGCCGCCTCTTTGACGGCGCGCATGAACGAGCCCTTCAGGTTGCCGGACTTGGTCGCAACCTTCAGAACAACGTCTACGCCGTCCATCACCTGGCGGTTGAGAGTCTCTGCCGTCAGGCTCTCCCCATTGGTCGCCTAGGCAGACCGCCGCTCTCGGGCCTGACGGGCCATTTCGGCGACCTCATCAGCCGCGACCGCTCTGCTCTGCGCACGCTTCGCGGCGTTGGCCTCCGCCTTTGTGCTTACAAGAGAGACAGTGACCCTGACCCAGACAGTGACCCAGTTCGTCGATCAAGACCGCGGATGCGACACGATCGGAGTCACTCGCTCCGCTGGCCACCGGCTTATCGGGGCGCTTTAGGAAGCGGCCCCGAGTGTCACGTGACGCTGACGGAGTGTTAAGTCCGGAAGCTGTCCCGCGACCTCTGCCCCTCCTGGCCGTCGGTAACTTGGCGGCCGGCAGGTTCTCCTCGCTTGAGGACAGACCCACCGACCACGCGTCCGATTCACACACACGCGGCCGCTTCCCCCAAAACTTGGTCGGAGCGGCCGTAACTTCCTGCGGTGTGTCGTCACCCTCCGACATCGTAATCACCCTCTCCAGGACTACGCGAGGTTCTTTTGGAGCCTCCTCTCCCATCCTCAGTGACGCAGCGCCAGAGTCCGACACTGCGTCCGTCGCGCGGCAATCACCCGGTGTTCGGTCAAAATTGATCAGGTCTTCAAAGGACCGTGACCTTGTTGAGCCTCCTCGGCTCTCGTTGCCATTGGCAAGTGGTACACGATTGGTGTCTGGGGTATGTTTTTCCGAATCGTTTTTGGCATGGTTTTATTTTTCGTTTGAAAGGCGTGGTCCCTGTCACCCACTTTCTCATCATTCCCCCCCCCCCTTATGACCAGTCCATCACCTTCACAGTCACGTCTGATGGGCAGACGCGTCCCAGAAGGGCGACGAATGTCACATCCCAGCACATGCCCCGCTACGATGTCCCGTCGCGTGGCATATGATGGAAGATCCCCGACCCTGATTCACTCCCCGAGAACTTCGAGGAGTGAATCACTAATCACGTACCGTGCTATAGCCCGCTCCGTGAGCTATCGCACGGTACACGACGAATTAACCCCGCCCTGATTCACTCCCCGAGAACCTCGAGGAGTGAATCACTGATCACGTACCGTCCGATGGCCCGCTCCGTGAGCCATCGCACGGCACACGACGAAATATCCCCGACCCCTGATTCACTCCCCGAGGAACTCGAGGAGCGAATCGCGAATCTCACAGCGCCCGATAGACTCGCTCCGTGAGTCACCGCACGGCTGTGAGACCCCTCCCCATATTCACACTCCAAAGACTTGGAGCGTGAATGGTGCACTGTCCGGAACGGACAGGGCACCCCTAGCAGAAGTCTGAGGCGACTCCGGCGTGTGTGTCTCTCTTAGTCTGGCCTCTCACTTGGAATGAAAAAACTCCAAGATCATTGAGACACTCAAGCCCCACCACGACGACAACGTGGAGACACCCTCGGTGGGGACCGGAGTGCCTCCCTAATGCACCTCCAGCAAATGGAGTTGAAGGCGTTGGCGATGTCAAGAGACACCGCCAAGACGACCCCACCCCGGGACACCGCGTCCCTCGTCGTGAGGGCTCTCACGCGCATGATGGCGTCCACCGTGGAGCGCCCCTTGCGGAAACCAAACTGGTGTTCCGCAAGATCCGGCCCCATCCCCGCAAGGTGCCCGGCGAGGCGGTTGGCAATGACTCTTTCAAAGAGCTTGCCCACCTCGTCGAGCAACACGATGGTATGCGGACGGAGAGTCCGCAGGGCGCCCTGGTTTCCGGATGAGGACCAGCTTCCCCGTCTTCCAACGAAGCGGAAACTGGCCTCTCTCCAAGCATGCGCTTAGGAGCCCTTCCAGTCGGGGCCCGAGAGCCTCACAAGCCAGGACTCAGGCTTTGCCAGGCAAGCCATCGGGTCCCGGGGCGGTGTTTCTGGTTTTCAGCCTGCGTACCGCCACTCTCAGGTCTACCCCAGTCACCTCCGGAACGTCGTCATCGTCATCGGTGTGGTCCGCTTCCGGCACTGCACGCGGCGGCGGAGCCATAGGCGGGGGAGGATGCTCCCCTCGCGAAGGGTACAGAGCGCTCACCACGTCCTCCACGAGCTCAGGCCGGAGACTGCGTCAGCGGTGGGGCCCGGGTGCGGAGTTTGTCCCGCACCATCTTGTAAGGGCGCCCCCACGGATCTTCGTTCAGAGACGCATCTCCTCGCGGGCCAGATTCTTGGCCCGCCGGACAACCTCTTGGAGGGCGGTCTTCGCCGCTCTGTACCCCTCGTACAGCTCCGCCTCAATGGCTGCCGCATCTGGAGGAGGATGCGGAGCCTGTGATGCCTGGAGTACAGGTGCCGCGCGGCAACGCACGCCTCCCGCAGAGACGTCAGCTCTCGCGACCACCAGTACACCTGACGCCGGGCGCTTCCTGGCCGAAGTCGGGGCATTGCCACGTCGCAAATCTCGGACATGGCCTCCTGGAACCAACCCGCCTCGTTGTTGATGTCGGCAGGCCTGACCGGTGATGACATCCAGGCCTGCACGATCGAGGCTTCCAGGAGGAGCTCCCGGTCCAGCTGCTTCAGCGCCCATCGCGGACCACTCGGGGCCTGTAGGACCGGCGTGCTTGAGGTCTGGGTGGAAACGTCGAACCGGATGTACCGGTAGTCGGAGTAGGTCTCCACCCCCTCCATGACGCGCCAGTCAACGACACGCGGCGACAGAGCGGGACTGGCGAACGAGATGTCCACCACCGACTCGCCCCGCATCCGCACCCACGTGGGGACAGAACCCCGATTTAGGACGACCAGGCCTGTCTCCAGAGTCCAGTCCCCCACCATCCTACCCCGCACGTCCGTGTAACGAGAACCCCAAGCCAAGTTCTTGGCATTGAAGTCCCCGAACACAAGCACGGGGAGGGAATGGCTTTCGATGACAACACTCAACTCCGTGAGGAAGTTGTGGAACTCGGTGAGAGTTCGGCAACAACGATCTCCCCGAACCGTGCTGCTACGCACCCCTGACCCTTCCTGACACTCTCAAGGGTCGGGGTACCGGCGGCGGCCTACGCAATTATGGTCACTGAGCCGCTAACCTATATCCTAACTTAGTAATTTAGTTATTTGACCAAGACTTTGCCCGAGCCCCTAACCTTTTCGTGGGACCTCGCGCGAGGCCCCACTAAGTGGTTAGCCTCTTTTCCGTTCCTGGTGTGAATCATTCGAAACCCTGTTAATTTGATTTATGTTCAGACCTCCCATCCCCAATCTACCTGGAAAATTGTACTAACCGGATTTATTATCGCAGGGTCGACTGTTGCGGAGGAACCAAAACTACACTCACGAAGAACAAAATTAGAAGACTCAACATCAGCCTCCCAAAAGACAAACCAAATATCGGACTCGAAAATTATCCGAAACATTCAAAATCGTACGGCTAAAGTAATTACTAAATTCAAAAAGCCTCTCGAATGTGATATATGCCACCGTAAGTTTAGAACAAAAAGGGATTTTATAAGTCATGTGCGTATACACACTGGTGAAAAACCTTACAAGTGTGATATATGTCAGAGTAGTTTTAGTCACAAGAATAGTTTAACAAGACATATTCGTACACACACTGGTGAAAAACCTTACAAGTGTGATATATGTCAGTGTAGTTTTAGACACAAGATTACTTTAACGAGTCATATTCGTACACACACTGGTGAAAAACCTTACAAGTGTGATATATGTCAGTGTAGTTTTAGTCACAAGATTACTTTAACAAGACATATTCGTACACACACTGGTGAAAAACCTTACAAGTGTGATATATGTCAGTGTAGTTTCAGTCAAATGGTTAATTTAACTAAACATATTCGTACACATACTGGTGAAAAACCTTACAAGTGTGATATATGTCAGTGTAGTTTTAGTCACAAGATTACTTTAACGAGTCATATTCGTACACACACTGGTGAAAAACCTTACAAGTGTGATATAT
This sequence comes from Noctua janthina, assembly GCA_963576755.1. NCBI lineage: Eukaryota > Metazoa > Arthropoda > Insecta > Lepidoptera > Noctuidae > Noctua > Noctua janthina. The sequence goes on from OY755077.1 coordinate 8,690,688, forward strand.
GCCACTGTAAGTATAGAACAAAAAGTGATTTAACAACTCATTTTCGTACACACACTGGTGAAAAACCTTACAAGTGTGATATATGTCAGCGCAGTTTTAGTCAAAAGATTACTTTAAAAAGACATATTCGTACACACACTGGTGAAAAACCTTACAAGTGTGATATATGTCAGTGTAGTTTCATTCAAATGGTTAATTTAACAAAACATATTCGTACACATACTGGTGAAAAACCTTACAAGTGTGATATATGTCAGTGTAGTTTTAGTCAAAATATTACTTTAACGAGTCATATTCGTACACACACTGGTGAAAAACCTTACAAGTGTGATATATGTCAGTGTAGTTTTAGTCACAAGATTACTTTAACAAGACATATTCGTACACACACTGGTGAAAAACCTTACAAGTGTGATATATGTCAGTGTAGTTTTAGTCAAAATATTGCTTTAACGAGTCATATTCGTACACACACTGGTGAAAAACCTTACAAGTGTGATATGTGTCAGTGTAGTTTCAGTCAAATGGTTAATTTAACAACACATATTCGTACACATACTGGTGAAACACCTTACAAGTGTGATATATGTCAGTGTAGTTTCAGTCAAATGGTTAATTTAACAACACATATTCGTACACATACTGGTGAAAAACCTTACAAGTGTGATATATGTCAGTGTAGTTTTAGTCACAAGATTACTTTAACAGGTCATATTCGTACACACACTGGTGAAAAACCTTACAAGTGTGATATATGCCACTGTAAGTTTGGAACAAAAAGTGGTTTAACAACTCATTTTCGTACACACACTGGTGAAAAACCTTACAAGTGTGATATATGTCAGCGCAGTTTTAGTCAAAAGATTACTTTAACAAGACATATTCGTACACACACTGGTACTTACAAGTGAGCTATGTCAGAGTAGTTTCAGTCAAAAGGAAGCTTTTGCCCGCGACTTCGTACGCGTGGTACTTAGAATCTAGTATCTATATTTTATTTTTTCTTTATTGCACACAAAACAAAATAAAAACAAACAAATTGCAATAATAAAGCTTATGTAAAAGTTACCATAAGAAAACATATTCGCACAGTCTAGACATTACAGGTATAAAACCGGTTCTTTTTAAAGAACCGGGATTTTCGGGACCATCAGCCTAAAGAACCGGGATTCCCTGTACTTTCGATACTTTAAGTAAGACAATAAAGTTGAAAATGCTGAAACGGAGAAAGTAAGAGAAAGACTAAATGACAGGACAAAATAAAAACATTTACATCAAATCAAATAAAGCGTCTTGTTTCATCTATAAATATAATACAATCGTAAAAATCCAAATCGGTGATTCAAAATGGCGCGAAAACGAGATTCTGTTCGAAATTTTTCTTGAATATTCCTTCAAAACGTCTTCGAATTTAAGGCAATATAGGGTCTAACTATTCATACATGAAATATTTTCAGGGAATCATCTAACGGCTATAATAAAGCCATTTCAAGGGATTTATTTTATCTGAGTATATTTTTTAATAAAAATAAATAATTTAAAATTACTTGACCCACATAATAAATACTGGCTCCTTATTTTTAAGAATCCATTAGGCTAGTTTACTCCGACGTATTTACCTACTGTCATTGTTAGAATATGGGAGTAAAGGTTTTATGCAAAAACTCTCAAAAAATTTTAGAATCATAATAATTTCGTAAAAAAAACACTCAGATATTTTTTTTTTGTTGCTGTGGCGACTTTACGACTTATAGAAGTTACTCTTAAAATATTTCGTGTATGAAAAGATAGACCTTATATACTACATTAGTTTTAGTATATGCGAACCCTGAAACACGTGTCTAGTATTTTTACATAAAGAAACTATGTACAAAATTTCAAAACTGTAGCATGATAAATCACAAAGTTATAAGCTTGTTCTGTTACCTGGTTGTCCGCACAAAAACGTGGTCACCACGCGGCGCCACTGCGTGCGCGCCTCCAGTGTCGTCTTGAGCTCATTGATAATAATAATTTGGCAGTAGGTACCTAAATGATTGCGATAGGTACTTGGTGTCGCTCGGTGTCTAACTTTTAACCATTTTAAATATTTTTGGGACAAAATATAACATGGTTTAAAAATTATTGGAATCGATTTAGTTACTTATTCAAGTTTCGCATATACTAAAAAAAATGTTGTATTATCACACTACTTACTTATTATTGCTCACCCCCTTAGGATGAGCAATATTGCATTTCTAGAGTCACTCCAAGCTATGTTAATTTTTAACTTTTATTTCTTCGATGCATCAGTTCTTATTAGTTCTAGATTTTTTAGATTTCATTTCATTTCATTTAATGAGCTTCCAGTCAAACGTCGTTCCGCAAGGCAGCATCCTGGGACCTACTCTCTTCCTCAGTTATATAAATGAACTCTGCAAAGTGCCTCTTGAAAACTGCAAGATCTATACATACGCGGACGATACTGCCATTGTTATAGATGGTTATGACTCGCCCCAGATACCAAAACGCCGTGGTTGGGCTTTCCTCCGTGATGAAATAATTGTCCGATAACTTGCTTAGTTTAAATGTTAATTAAACGGTATACGTTCATTTTGCTATTACGTCAAATCAGTGTCCCTCAAAGTCCCTTACCCTAAAAGCACACGCTTGTGATTCCTTCACCCCGTGTAGCTGTCTCTTCCTCGCTAAATCCTCTTATGTAAGGTATCCAGAGGAGTAATCATTGATCAGCATCTCAACTGGCACCCCCATATAGTCAAGGTCACGTCCCGTAACGTAAGATGGGGTGAATTCAGCATATCATAGTTAGATGACCGGTACAAAAAATTATTTCAGGAATGTTATGGGAATCCAATAAATTTCATTTGTTTTATTTCCTCATACACAATGTATCGATACCGTGGCAAAACGCACGTAGCGAACGGCAAGCGCGACGACGAGTTCGATGAACTCTGTAGCTAGGCAGGAAGTGAACAGCTGATTTCACGCATCGTTCGCTAGAGTATTTCAACATCTATTGTTGGATTTTTTATTTTAGCCGTATTATTTACATAAATGGAGTGCTGCGCACGAGGGATGTAATTTTGCATTAAAATAGAGGAATAGTGACTAAAAATAATAAAAAAATCGGTGGAATATGATTTAAAATAAGGAGCTGAATGCACCCTGTCAGTTTGTGGTGGGCTGTCCCTTACACACTGTATGTCTTCAAAAAGCTATGAACTTCTGCTGATCATGAAACTGTTTGTACTGCTTGCCCGTTTGGGGTGATGCCACACAAAATATATTTATCCGCCTTGAGAGAGCCCAGAGAGGCGTCCTTAAGGTAATGCTCTCTATGCCACGTAAGTACCCCACTGTGCAGCTCTATTCCGATTGCAAGGTACTCACAGTCAGGCAACTTTGTGCTGCTGTCCACGCAAACACTGCACGTCCCCCAAAGGAACCGACTGGCAGACGTAACCATAATACTTGGAAATTGTCTCCAAACACTAAATTATGATACCACTGAGGGTCTTCTGCTGGGTAATTTACAGTCATCATCATCATCTGCCTAGCCTTTTCCCAACTGTGTTGGGGTTGGCTTCCAGTCTATCCGGATGTAGCTGAATACAAGTATTTTACTTGGAGCGACTGCCTATCTGACCAAATAATGCTGAGGAATGCTGGGTAATTTACAGTGATGATGAATAATACATTTAAATTCAACCATAAATGTTACACCCTACACTTATTCACTACATACACACACATACCCTACACTTACTCACTACACACACACGTACCCTACACTTACTCACTACACACACACTCGCACCCTACATTGAAATTTATACACCTCACCATACAGTTAAACTTTTTTCATTTTGTTTTTTCTTTAATTAAATTAGATTGTTTTCTTTGTCACCATTTCTTATTGTTGAAACGTCCCGATTTACTATTAATATGGCTTTGTTTGTTTACGGAGAAACACTGACTCCAAGTCTCAGGCATCTACGCCTAGTTTGTGACCTGGTAATATGTTCTTAGTTTTAAGGATATTGTAATTAAATGGCTTTTGGCGAAATAAAGAATTTAATATTTTTCGTTTATTCATTTTTTGTGTCTTTTATTGTTTACATATTTCTTTAAAAAAAAACTTTTAAATATAATAGCCCACCAGCATCGGGAACAGGGTCCGAGCTAACGGTGGTATACTCGCCGTGTCCAGAAGTACTGCTATCTGAATCAAGCCCTTGAACCAGCTGCTAAGCGAGAGCCTCCCCAGACGTTGGTCCAGGCTATTGGTTGTTGAACCATTGGCGGACACGACTAGGGTTGCCACCCGTTTTTTATAATAAAGTATTGTACGTTATTTGGGGTAATTATAATCTATACTTTATGAGAACAACAAAGTACGCGAAAATACTTTATTTCGCATGATTTGATTAAGCGTAAGCATTTTTGCTTAAAACGGAACGTTATCGATTGCACAATAATTAACAACATATTTATAGGCACTATGAAAAACAAATTCAGTTTTGCTGTTGAATGTAATACAATACAACATATGAATGAGCCTTCAAAATATTTTTTGGTGCTACGGAAGTCTGCGTGGAGTACGACTCGCACTTGGCAGGATTTACTGACTATTCCTGCCACGTCAACATTTACAGAGACAGTTTTTTCTGTGATGAATATCAAATGGCGAGACAAAAGAAACAAAGCGTCTCTGAATCTGATAAAAAATGAATTACTTATTTACTTTAATTTAAATATAGACTGTAAAGATGCTGTGCAAGTGTTTAGCAGCGATAATAATTTGATTATGTTTGCGAAACGTAATAAAAAATATGTTTTTAAAATGAAATGTACTTTATTTTGACACAATGTACTTTTTTTTTCTTACCTCTAATAACCAAGGAAATTTTTCTCAAATATTCCTTTAAGGCGTCTTCGAATTTTAGGCTATTTACTACATTAGTTTTAGAATATGCGAAAAAAAGGACTTCTACGTTGATGATTTGATTACGGGTTCGAATGATTCACAGCTATTAATATATATATGTAATAACAGAAAAGTATGTAATCCGTCATGAATACAATTCCTAGGAACTGTGTACATTTGACCAATGACCTGGTGAAGGTTGCAGAGATCCGCTGGGTGCGAGACGCACGGGACCGGTCAATGTGGCGACACTTGGGGGAGGCCTATGTCCAGCAGTGGATGTCTTTCGGCTGAATTTATGATGATGATGATGTGTACAATTCCTAAAATAGATAGGAAATCTATGGTATATTTTGTAATACGCACTGTTTCTAGGAAATCTTTAAGTTTCCTAAATAGCGATCGGAAATGTACTACATTCGGTACGAGGGGCGACTACACACAGTCGAGAGCATATCTATCGTACTGCTATTTTTTTGTTACCCTAACACACTACACACCACACCAACATAAACATGGTATTCTGGCAAGGAAAAGTTAGGATGCAAGAGCGAGCGAAGCGAGCTCGGGACTTGTGGCACCCCGACTCGGACAGGTGAGGTTACTTTAAATCCTGCAGACAGAAATAGGGCTACGTCGATTACGCCTCATTACAACATTTTGCAGGCAGGCGTGAACAGGTAATACTTTATTACATTGAAACGTTCATGACGTATATTCATCTTTTATACATCAAATTAGAGCAAGTTATTTTGTTTGCTGATTTTGGAAGTCAGCAATCAATTACATTTAAATTTATTTCGGCTTGCACTCCTCATTTCGGTGGCGTATCGGAGCCGGGGTTAAGTTGATAAAGTATTTTTTAAGACGTATTACTGGTGATAGCCACTTCACCTTTGAAGAAATTTCAACTTTGTTTATACAAGTGGAGGCGATTCTCAATAGCCGTCCCTTCTGTCCACTCTCATCCAGTCCTAACGACGTCCTTCCCCTCTCACCAGGACACTTCATCATTGGGAGGCCGTGTTCCGCTCTGCCAGCACCCAACCTTGTAGATGTCAAGGAGTCAGCTGTGACGGTATCGGCGCCTAGAAAAGACACAACATCATTTTTGCCACCTTTTTCAACAGAGGACAAAATGGCGAACAGATACTTCAAAGCTGGATGTTGGAGTTATGGTACTCCTAGCAGATGATAACGCGCCCCCTCTTCCATGCAAACTGGGACTCGTTCTTCGCCCTTTATGATCTGGGATATCCAGAGTAGACATCCACAGCAACAAGGGCTGCGTGCGACGTTCACTGGTACGGCTCTGCAGCCTTCCCACACCAGAGGAGCTTAAGGATTGAAAGAGATCTTTCAATGGCCGGGAATATGTTCAGGACTTAACGTATTCAAGAAAAGTAATGGCAATCACACGATGCGTCCTATGATGAGATTTAATTTTCAAGTAGGCGTTACTTTTCCTTTCGAACAAAGTTTATAGTCATACTTCACTTGCCTGATAACCGCCGCTCGTGTAACATTCTTTTTCAAAACAATAAATGTATTAATTGCGATTCAACGCAAAATACGCGCTTTGGACGTGGAGTTGCGGACACCAGCCTGTTATACAATACAATAATTGCGATTCTTGGGTCTTTGATTAGCCTCAATATATCCTCCAAAGATA